>JAKOOJ010000017.1:4525000-5825000 GCA_022577455.1 Arizona elegans
TCTCCTCTCTGTTTGACAACCTTCTTCCCTGGAGTCAAATTTAATGAGGGTATTTCAGCAGTTTGGGGGCAAGAATGGATATCAGAAAGGTTTTTGAGGGCTCATTGGCTAATGATAGCCATGGCAATGTTGCCTCCAAACTCGAGCACCCAAAGTTTGGTGTGGAGCTGATGAGAACTTGATCCCTGAAGGCAGGGGTGAAATGTTCCCGGTTTGTTCCGGTTTGCCCAAACCGGTAGTAAAAAAGGCCACTGATTTGCCGAACCAGTAGTAAAAAATGTAAAAAAAAAAGTTCTGACGATCAGCTGAGTGACACGTGATCATCAGAACTTTTTTTTTTTTTTTACTTTTTAAGCATTTTTTTACTGGTAGTTATGCAATAAGAATTTTTTCTTGTGTTTCATACTACTACTACTACTACTACTACTACTACTACTAATAATAATAATAATAATAATAATAATAATAATAATAATAATAATAATAATAATAATAATAATAATAATAATTTTATTTATATACCGCCCTCCTCCCGAAGGACTCGGGGAGGTGTACAGCCAAAATTAAAACATAAATATACAATATCATAGTTAAAATTAATTAAAATCATTAAATAGTTTTGGCCGAATTTTAAAACCCAAAGTTAAAACCCAATTTAAAATCATTCAATTAGACAGCCCCACCTGTCGGAACAGTAGGGTCTTGAGGGCACAGCGAAAGACCTGTAGTTCAGAGATGTTTCGAATATCCGGGGGCAATTCATTCCAAAGGGCAAGAGCTCCAACAGAGAAGGCTCTCCTCCTGGGTGTTGGCAGCCGGCATAACTTGGCCGATGGCACCTTGAGGAGTCCCTCTATATGGGAGCGAACTGGTCGGTGGGAGGCTGTTGGTGGCAGAAGGTGGTCCCGTAGATATCCTGGTCCTATGTCATGGAGCGCTTTAAAGGTGGTAACCAACACCTTGAATTGCACTCGGAAGACCACTGGGAGCCAGTGCAGCTCGCGCAGGAGAGGTGTTACATGGGCGTAACGAGGTGCATTCATAACCACCTGCGCGGCTGCATTCTGGACCAGTTGGAGCCTCCGAGTGCTCTTTTTTTTTTTTATTGTAAAAGTTTTACAATTACATTTTCACCCCATTTTCACCCCCCTAACCCTCCCCAAACTCCCCAACCCACCCTACCAAACCCCCCCTGACCCTCCCCTCCCCCCCGGACTTCCATAGAATATCATTATCCCCTATACAAAAACCTTGAACCCCCCCAACCCCCATGTCATTTTTCATCTTCACATAGTTCGACTATTTCTATCTTAATATAATATAATACTATCAATAAAAAGCTATTTGATACTTCTTAGTTTGGTATTTGTTCTGCACATAATCTATCCACTTTTTCCATCCACGTTCATAAGTCTCTTGTGAGCGATCTTTTAAGTATGCTGTAATCTTCGCCATCTCCGCGAAGCTGGCCATCTTCAAAATCCATTTTTCTACGGTGGGCAGAGCTTCATTTTTCCAATATTTACCTATCAACAATCTCGCTGCTGTAATCATATACAAAATCAACTTTGTTTCATCCACTGTAAAACCCTCAACTATACCCAATAAAAGCAATTGTGGAGAAAATTGGATTTTTTTCTTTAAAACATTCTGCATGACCCACCAAATTTTTATCCAAAAAGCCTTAACTTTCTTACAAGTCCACCAAATATGATAATATGTAGCATCTAAACAATCACACCTCCAACATTTTGGCTGAACATTAGGGTACATACACGACAATTTCTTAGGATCTAAATGCCATCTATAAAACATTTTGTAAAAATTTTCCCTCAAATTCTGCGACTGTGTAAATTTAACATTCTGAACCCAAATTTTTTCCCATGTTTCCAACATCACTGGTTCTTCAAAATTTTGTGCCCACTTAATCATACAATCTTTAACTAATTCAGTTTCCGAATCCCTTTCTAACAAAACATTATAAAGCCTTTTAATATGCATTGGACCTTTCTCTTTTATATGTCTAACCAATTCTTCCTCATGCAACATAATACCAGTTCTTTGGTCCTCTTTCCATCTCAATTGCAATTGATTATATTGTAACCAAGTTAAATTAATCCCTTCAGCCAACAGTGTCTGTAATGTCTTCAGCTGCCATCTGCCCGCATCTGTAAAAAGAACCTCTTTGTATAAAAACCCCCCGAGTGACATTATATTTGTATTCCACAGGATATGACCAAGATCCAGCCATAACGGTATTTTGTAATCCCATTTGAGTCGGTGCTTCTTCCATACTCTCATCAAAGAATCTCTGAATATATGGCTTCTAAATACTTTATCCACTTTATTATCGTAAAATAAGTAAGCATGCCATCCAAATTCCAAATCGAAACTTTCTGCCTTCAGTATTCCAGTCTTTTTCCCTCCAAACCAATCACTTGTTAAAGTCAATGCTGCTGCATCATAGTATAATTGTAGGTTTGGAAGTTTAAGGCCTCCCCTTTCCGGGGCATCTTGCATGATTTTCAGTTTCACTCTCGGTTTTTTCTCATTCCAGACAAACTTATTCACTCCAGTTTGCCAAACTTTTAATTGTTTATCACTTTTAAGCACCAGAATCATTTGAAACAAAAAAAGAAATCTTGGCAAAACATTCATCTTAACTGCTGCTATTCTTCCAAGTAAAGACAGCTTCAGTTTTTTCTAAGTTTCCATATCTTTCTGCACCTCTTGCCACAACACCTCATAGTTATTTTGAAACAGTTTCATGTTTGATTCTGCAACCTGAACTCCTAGATATTTTACCTTTGGTACAATCTCAAAACCTGCCTTATTTTCAAGTTTGTGTCGTTGATCTTGTGTCATATTTTTAACTATCATCTTAGTTTTTTTCCGATTCAATCTAAAACCTGATACTGTACCATAATCTTGAATAATGTCTTTCATCTGGATTATTGATTCCATCGGCTGTGCTAGGGTAACAACCAGATCATCTGCGAATGCCCTTATTCTGTAATCCTGCCTTATCACTATACCTTTCAAGTTGTTCGAATCCCGTATTATATTCAGCAAGACTTCTAGTGTTAAAATAAATAACAGTGGGGATAACGGACAGCCTTGTCTGGTTCCTTTTTCAATGTTAAACTCTGATGTCAGACTTCCATTAATAATAATCTGTGCCTTTTGCTCTTGGTAGATTGCTGAAACCGCCTGTATAAATTGGTCTCCAAATCCCATTTTTTTAAAAGTCTTTAGTAGAAAATTCCAATCCACTCTATCAAAGGCCTTCTCCGCATCCAAAAAAACCAGCACTGCAGAGATCTGTTTATTCTTCTCAAGATATTCCAGTAAATCTATAACTTGCCTTACATTGTCCTTCATGTATCTACCCTCTATAAACCCAGCTTGGTCGTCATTAATCACCTCTTGAATTACTGGCATCAGTCTGTTGGCTAATACTTTTGCATAAATTTTATAGTCATTATTTAGAAGAGATATTGGTCTATAATTTTCCGGTTTTTTAGGACCTGCTTGTTCTTTTGGTATCAAAGTAATATATGCTGATTTCCATGATGGGGGTATTTTACCCCCTTGTTGTATATTACAAAATAAGTCTCTAAGTTGTTCCACCATTTCTGCTTGTAAAGTTTTATAATACACTGCTGTCAATCCATCTGTTCCAGGAGCTTTAGCTGTTTTCAATTGTTTAATTGCTGCAATTATTTCCTCAACTGTTATAGGGTAATTCATTCTTTCTTTTTGTTGGCTAGTAATTTTTGAGACTCTTTTCTCTTCTAGATATTTTTCTATAAGTCCATTCTGTATGTCATCTTTAGCATATAATTTAACGTAATAATCTACAAAGGCTTCTTTAATCAGTTTTTGTTGGAAAATTTCTTTCCCCCCAATGTCAATACTCTCAATAGTCCATATACTCTGCTTTTTCCTTAAGGTATAAGCCAACCATCTCCCCGGTTTGTTGGCATTACAAAACGTATTATGCCTCGCATATTGTAGATTTGTTGCAGCTTGTTCCGCCAAAAGCATTTGAAACTGATCTTTCAAAAGTTTTATAGCACCACATATTCTTTCATCTGTTGGGTTTTTAATAAGTAACTGTTCCTTATTCTTTATTTCTGCTTCCAATTCGAGTCTTTTCCTTTGTCGATTCTGTTTATGTTTGAAGTTCATATAAATAAGTACCCCTCTCATATAAGCTTTGCTCGCGTCCCATACTATTTCAATTGGGGTACCGAGTGCTCTTCAAGGGGAGCCCCATGTAGAGAGCATTACAGTAGTCCAGATGGGAGGTGACGAGGGCGTGAGTGACTGTGCACAAGGCATTCCGGTCCAGAAAGGGATGCAACTGGCAGATCAGGCGAACCTGATAAAAAGCCCCCCTGGTTACGGCCATCATGTGCTCTTCTAAAGGCAGCCGTGAGTCCAGGAGGATGCCCAGATTGCGAGCCCTCTCTGTGGGGGGCAGAGAGTCACCCCCAATAGTCAGCAATGGCACCAGCTGACTATACCAGGATGCCGGAAGCCACAGCCACTCAGTATTGGAAGGGTTGAGCTTGAGCTATTTCTCCCCATCCAGACCCCCACAGCCTCCAGGCAGCGGGACATCACATCAAGGGCATTATTGGGGAGGTTTGGGGTGGAGATGTACAACTGGGTGTCATCAGCATACTGGTGGACTCTCACCCCAAAACCACGGATGATCTCACCCAGTGGCTTCACATAAAAGTTGAACAGAAGGGGCGAGAGGACCGATCCCTGTGGCACCCCCCAAGTGAGGCGCCTTGAAGTCGACCTGTGCCCCCCTGCCAACACAAACTGTGAGCGGTCAGAGAGGTAGGAGGAGAACCACCGTAACATCATGCCTCTAATTCCTAATCCCCTCAACTGCTGCAGCATGATACCATGGTCGATGGAATCAAAAGCCGCTGAGAGATCTAATAGGACCAGGACAGAGGAGCAACCCCTGTCCCGAGCCCTCCAGAGATCATCCACCAACGCAACCAATGCCGTTTCTGTGCTGTACCCCTGCCTGAAGCCCGACTGGTACGGGTCCAGATAGACAGCTTCCTCCAGGTACCGGGGTAGCTGTCGTGCCACCACACTAGTTTCAAAATTAAAGTTATCGCTGATGAATGTAGATAATAATAATAATAATAATAATAATAATAATAATAATAATAATAATAATAATAATAATAATAATTTTATTTCTATACCACCCTTCTCCCGAAGGACTCAGGGCGGTGTACAGCCTATTAAAAACACAAAACAACATCAGTTAAAATAGTTTAAAATTATTAAATAAATTCGGCTAAATTTTTAAAACCCCAGAAATTTAAAACCCAATTTAAAAATGTTATGTTGATAGCCCACGCCTGGCGGAACAACAGGGTCTTGAGTGCACAACAAAATACCCGGAGGTCGGAGGTCTTACATATTTCCGGGGGCAGTTCATTCCACAGGGCTGGGGCACCCACAGAGAAGGCCCTCCCCCTGGGTGTCGCCAGCCAACATAACTTGGCCGATGGCACCCTGAGGAAGCCCTCTCTGTGGGAGCGAACTGGCCAGTGGGAGGCTATTGGTGGCAGAAGTCGGTCTCGAAGGTACCCGGGTCCTGTGCCATGGAGCGCTTTAAAGGTGGTAACTTGAATCGCACCCGGAAGACCACTGGGAGCCAGTGCAGCTCGCGCAGGAGAGGTGTCATGTGGGCACGAGTTGCACCCATAACCACCTGCGTGGCCGCATTCTGGACCAGCTGGAGCCTCCGAGTGCTCTTCAAGGGGAGCCCCATGTAGAGAGCATTACAATAGTCCAGCCAGGAGGTGACAAGGGCATGAGTGACCGTGCGCAAGGCATCCCGGTCCAGAAAGGGCTGTAACTGGCGAATCAGGCGAACCTGATAAAAGGCCCCCCTGGCCACGGCCGTCATATGGTCTTCTAAAGACAGCCGTGCGTCCAGGAGGACGCCCAGATTGCGAGCCCTCTCCGTGGGGGGCAAGGATTTACCCCCAATAGTCAGCGATGGCACCTGCTGACTATATCGGGACGCCGGCAGCCACAGCCACTCAGTCTTGGAAGGGTTTAGTCTGAGCCTGTTCCTCCCCATCCAGACCCGCACGGCCTCCAGGCAGCGAGACATCACTTCAAGGGCATCGTTGGGTGGTCAGGGGTGGAGATGTACACTTGAGTATCATCAGCGTACAGATGACACTTCACCCCAAAACCACGGATGATCTCGACCAGCAGCTTCACATAAATGTTGAACAGAAGGGGCGAGAGGACCGACCTTTACGGCACTCCCCATGCGAGATGCCTCGAGGTCGACCTCTGCCCCCCTGTTAACACGAACTACGAGCGGTTGGAGAGGAAGGAGGAATAGTGCCCTCTATTCCTAACCATCTCAACCGCTGCAGCATGATACCATGGTCGATGGTATCAAAAGCCGCTGAGAGATCTAATAGGACTAGGACAGAGGAGCAGCCCCTGTCCCGACCCCTCCAGAGATCATCCACCAACGCGACCAATGCCGTTTCAGTGCTGTACCCCTGCCTGAAGCCCGACTGGCACGGGTCCAGATAGATAGCTTCTTCCAGGTGCCGGGGAAGCTGTCGTGCCACCACACTCTCAGCAACCTTCGCCACAAAACAAAGGTTGGAGACTGGACAGTAGTTAGCTAATTCAGCTGGGTCCAGGGAAGGCTTCTTTAGGAGGGGCCTCACTACCGCCTCTTTCAAGGCAGCAGGAAAGGCACCCTCACTCAGAGAAGCACTTATAATTCCCTGGAGCCAGCCTCGTGTAACCTCCCGGGAGGCCAGTACCAACCAGGAGGGACACGGGTCCACATCCTTGGGAGCCACAGGATCAAACTCCTCCCAGATAATATTCTCAAGACCTGCCCTCATCTCCTCCCCTGGACACATCCAATCGGAGTCCAAGCCCTCCTGAATCCGAGCGACTTTATCATGCAGGAATTGCACAAAATCCTCAGCACGACCCTGCAAGGGATCTTCCTGCACTCCCCCCCGAAGAAGGGAGTGGGTCACCCTAAACAGGGCGGCTGGGCGGCTCTCTGCAGATGCGATAAGAGCGGAAAAATGGTTAGATTTTGCCGCTTTTATCGCCACTAGGTAGATCTTGATATAAGACCTCACCTGTGTCCGGTCGGAATCGGATTGACTAGTCCTCCAAATGCTCTCTAGGCGTCTTTTCCGACGCTTCATCTCTCTCAGCTCCTCAGAGAACCAAGGAGCCAATTTAGATCAGCATCGGGTCAGAGGCCACAAAGGCACAACGTGGTCCAAAGCTCTGGCGGCCACACTCTCCCAGGCGGCCACCAGCTCTTCAGTCAAGTCGTGTGCCAGAGTCTCAGGAAATGGCCCAAGCTCCGTCAGGAACCTTTCGGGGTCCATCAGGCGCCTGGGACGGAACCATCTGGTCGGTTCCGTCTCCCTGCGGTGGGGGGAAGCGATAGGAAAGTCCAAGTGAAGGAGCGAATGATCTGTCCACGACAAGGGTTTGATGTCTAGGTCCCCTCTACCAAGATCATTCAACCACTGACCAGAGACAAAAATCAGATCCAGAGTGTGTCCCCCTATGTGAGTTGGGCCTTGAACTAACTGGGTCAGATCCATGGCCATCATGGAAGCCATGAACTCCCGGGCCACCTCTGACACCTCACCTGCAGATGGAAGGTTGAAATCCCTCATGACAATAAGTCTGGGGGTATCAACCGCCACCCCCGGCAATGACGTCGAGTAGCTCGGGCAGGGTCGCTGCCACGTGGCAGGGAGCCAGGTACGTAATCAGCAAACCCATCTGTACCCCACGGCCCAACTTCACAAAAAGGGACTCACATCCCGCTATCTGAGGAACAATGGTCTCTCTCAGACAAAGACTTTCCCTAATAATCACCGCCACTCCCCCACCCCTCCCCTGGGCCCTTGGCTGATGAAATGCACGGAAACCTGGTGGGCACATTTCAACGAGGTGGACCCCCCCCACTTGGCCCAACCAGGTCTCCACAATACCTGCCAGGTCCGCACCCCCCTCCAAAATAAGATCACAAATGAGGGGGGCCTTATTAACAACCAACCTGGCATTACACAACATCAGCCGCGACCCTGGGCCTGAGACTCTGCGCAACCCAGGACACGAGTTGCGCATTGGGGGCCGGAGTGCATAATTGCTCATAAACAGCGTGTATGCACCCCCAGCACATGATATGGCCCCCTGCGCCCGTCATACCTGCCCCTCCCACTCATTGTTTCAATTTCATTGCCCTTCCTATCGTCCCCCTGCTCCCCGGTTAAATTTCCTTTCACGACCCCTCTGTTGCAGCCAATCGACCAGTCCCCCCTCTCAGTCGCTATCTGAACCCCCCCCCGGGTCCACTTTTATAACCTCCTCCCTTCCTCCCGGGTCCCCTTAAAATTTTGATTAAAAATTTAGCTAAAAAACCCCTCAACCCCCTTCTCGCACCATGCCACCTCTCGGGGTTCCAAAGCCTGTCATCAAGGTAGGCCCTCGATAGAGTGGAGGGCCAAATCTGCGAGAGGGGGGAGTCTCGCAGAACAAGAAGCTCAGCTGCCGAATACATTTTGCCACAAGAGGATGAGTGACCAAGTCCCAAGGGTCCCAAGGGTCCAGATGGTGAATAAAAAAGTCCCGGGGGGGAGCAAATAAGATGGGGGCATCCAAAGTCTAAGGTCCAAGGCCACTGTCCTCTCACAACAGTGGACAAAGTCTCTTGCCAAGTCGACACAGTTCAAGGGGGGATATAATCCAACCACTCCCTCACAGTG
This sequence comes from Arizona elegans, assembly GCA_022577455.1. NCBI lineage: Eukaryota > Metazoa > Chordata > Lepidosauria > Squamata > Colubridae > Arizona > Arizona elegans. Next base: position 4,533,823 of record JAKOOJ010000017.1, read on the forward strand.
ATTGGTCTGATGAACAGTCCCCTCTACTGGTGAGATGGAAGTAGTGAACCAATGCCAAAGTATCAAACACAGTCCAAGGGGATTAAGGACCAAACCACCCTCTCATGGTGGATTGGTCTGATGGTCAATCCCCTCTGCTGGCAATTTACAAATAGTGAGCAAAACCATAACGACTCAGCCCGAGGGGGCTCAAGCCAAACCACCCTCTCACAGTGGATTGGTCTGATGATATAGGATGAAGTTGATCATTGGTGGGATTCAAATTTTTTTTACTACCGGTTCTGTGGGTGTAGCTTGGTGGGCATGGCATGGCTTGGTGGGCGTGGCTTGGTGGGCATGGCATGGCTTGATGGGCATGGCTTGGTGGGTATGGCAGGGGAAGGTTACTGCAAAATCCCCATTTCTTCCCGATTAGCTGGGACTCAGAAGGCAGAGAATAGATGGGGGCGGGGCCAGTCAGAGGTGGTATTTACCGGTTTTCCGAACTACTCAAAATTTCCGCTACTAGTTGTCCAGAACTGGTCAGAACCTACTGAATACCACCTCTGAAGTTGATGATCAATGCACATTGAAGCAATATTGGGCATATATACCACTCCATCCATCCATCCATCCCTAACTACACTGGTTTTATTAAACCCTGAGCATGAATATATATCTTTGCAGGAAATGAAGAAGCTTTGTGTTTCTAATTATGTTGATCAAGAACAGCCTAGGCCTTACCGAGAACATACCTGCAACGGTCAGGACTAATATAATGCCGGTGCTTATATATTTTTTTAAAAAAGGCACATTCAACTAACAACCCACAACCCTACAGCAGATTGCAAGTTCCAGCTTCCTGGTTTTGCTTCATTGGCTTATACTGATGAATTTCTCTGTGCTGTGCAGAGAATATTTCCTGATCCCCTTAACGCATTAGGGAAGCTAATTAGCATCCGAACTTCCAGTGAAATGGGCCACTTCTAATGTTGCCTCCCATTAAGTCTGATTTACACCAGTGCAGCCCTGCTTGTTTTCCCTCAAGCTACCTCATGGGATCATATGGAGAAGCTCATTGTGATCAGAGCTGGATATAAATGCAGTGTGGAAGAGCCAGCAATTCTGTCCGCTATTACTGTAAGGTGGTGGAAGGATTATTATTATTATTATTATTTTCTTTTGACGTTTTTAGTTCCTTATAAAATGATGAGAGGGACAACAATTATGACAAGTCGGGTGAAGATATTTAGAGGTTTCTAAAGCATATGTGCTTAGATAAGCATGAGATAAGAAGGCTTCAAAGCAAGCTGACATTTCCTCTAAAAGAGGCCGACAGATCTAAGTCGTCCTATTCTGAATTAAAATGCTCTATGAAGTTCCGATCAGGATTTGGATATATATGGAGCTATGTGGGGTTGAATAAGGAGCAAGTAGGGAGTAAAGGCTGGTGTGATACCTATTGGACCCACACACAAATGCTTCTTCTTCTTCCTAGGGCAGGGGTGGGCAAATGTGGCCCTTTTACAACCTGTAGACTTCAACTCCCAGAATGTCCACATTTTGTGCCACACCAAAATGTTGTTGAATGGTGTCATTTGTGATGTGGTCAAGAAGGGAGATGCTTGATATCTGATGGAGCATTCACATTTTCATGGCATGGAGATAGCTTTTGGTCCCTGTTGTTGCTGCTCAGCACAACACACAATCCCCCCACACACATAAATTGGGGGGAGGGCATTGGTGGGATCAATCTGGTTCGGGCTGGTTCGGGTGAACCATTAGTTAAATTGCTGGCTGCCCCTGCCCCTTGCTACCCCTTCCAGGAGTCCCCAAGTGCACCATTTTGGCTCCCAGATAAGTGCAGGGAGGCCTACTAGGCCCAAAATGGGGTGTGGGGGTTTTGGCGTCCCCCCCATGGCCTGTTTTGGCTCCCAGGAGTTTTCAGGGAGGCCGCCTAGGCCCAAAATGTGGTGCGGGGTGCAGCACACACCCCTCTGCCCGTTTTCACCCCCAGGAGACTGTAGGGATGCCTACTAGGCCCAAAACGGGGCTCGGGGGGGGGGCGGCATGTTCTCCCTGCTGCCTGTTTTTGCTCCCAAGGGGGTGTAGGAGGCTGAGTGCTACCGGTCGTTAGGGCAGAAAACCAGTTGTTAAATTATTTGAATCCCATCACTGGGGGAAGGGGAGAAAAGACTTCCTTGAAATAGCCACCAGTAGGGAAAAAGAAGGATGATTGGTTTCAGTAACTGAGAGGTTATCCTTCAATCAGAGCCATCATTAAGGTCAAAGGACTGCTCTTTCTCTATCGGTCATTGCACTAAAGACACATCTTGGCAAGGGATGACCTTAGGAAGACCAGGCCTTTCAATAATTGAGTGAGTGGTGTGGAGATTTGTACAGAAAAAATAATTCGAAGAAATAGCAGGTAGAATAAGATGCCTTGGAAATTACAAGGAGTCTTCTGAACGGTGCAGCCGTGGTCTGAGCAGCAGTGGTGTGATTCAGCTGGTTCTGTCTGGTTCTGGTGAACTGGTAGTGGTGATTGTGGGAGCTCCATCCACCTGCCCGGACATAATGCGTGAGCAAAGAGCATGCACGGAAGCCAATGCACAGAGGAGGCACGTGCGAGAGAAGCGAGCACACGCACACACACATTTGCGAACCAGTAGGGAAGGTGAGTGAATTCCACCTCTGCTGAGCAGGTAATTTCCATGACTGAGAGATGAAAAGAAACACTGTGCAAGATATTGATAACGGATTTCGGTAAACTCCATCAAAGGATTCTGCAGGGATGTTTGCATCGCATGCATACTTGTAAGAAAGGGATAGGGCTTTGAACGCTCAGCTGTGCCCAACATTTGACATCATGCATTCCTCTGCGCCGCCCCCCCCCCCCAAACCTTCTGGGATGCCCCTGGCATTCTGCTCTGGAGACATTGGTGTCCTTGTTGCCAGAAGAAATGGCCAGGGGAGGCCATATGAATGTCTCCCTCCTTAGAAAAAAATATCGGATTGTATTAACTCTCGTATGACCTGAGATAAAAGGACCTACAGAGTTTATAGGTGCAGAAGCCACTTGTAATGTCAGGCAGTGGCGATGGGATATTTATCGGAGATGAAAGTATAATATAAAAAAGGGGTGTGTGACACCCCAAAAGTTCTTTCGGTAAAGGAAATATTGCAGCGCAGACTAGTCTAGCGTTTTGCCCAATTCACTAAGAGAAATGTGAATTTTACTCCTCAATGATAACAATTATTTCAATGATACAGGGAGAATCTTCCTAAAAAGAATCAAACTCCATTTTTTTTCCCTGAGTTTATCAGGTTCTGGGGAATGAATAAGACTAACAGATGCGTGGAATGACCTAGAACAGGTTTCACCATTTTTGGAGTTTTATGACTACTTCAAATATATTAGATGGTTTCTGCAAAGAGAGTAAAAGAGGGAGATGAGAGAGGGAGAGAGGGAGGGAGGGAGGGGGAGAGGATGATAGATAAATAGTAAATGATAGGAGATAGATAGATAAAAGATAGATAGATAGATAGATAGATAGATAGATAGATAGATAGATAGATGATGGATGGATGGAAGATAGATGATGGATGGAAGATAGATCGATAGATCGATAGATAGATGATGGTTGGAAGATAGATAGATAGATAGATAGATAGATAGATAGATAGATGATGGATGGAAGATAGATAGATAGATAGATAGATAGATAGATAGATAGATAGATGATGGATGGAAGATAGATAGATAGATAGATAGATAGATAGATAGATAGATAGATGATGAATGGAAGATAGATAGATAGATAGGTAGGTAGGTAGATAGATAGATAGATAATGGATGGAAGATAGATAGATAGATAGATAGATAGATAGATAGATAGATAGATGATGGATGGAAGATAGATAGATAGATAGATAGATAGATAGATAGATAGATAGATGATGGATGGAAGATAGATAGATAGATAGATAGATAGATAGATAGATAGATAGATAGATAGATAGATGATGGATGGAAGATAGATAGATAGATAGATAGATAGATAGATAGATAGATAGATAGATAGATGATGGATGGAAGATAGATAGATAGATAGATAGATAGATAGATGATGGAAGATAGATAGATAGGTAGGTAGGTAGGTAGGTAGGTAGATAGATAGATAGATAGATAGATAGATGATGGATGGAAGATAGATAGATAGATAGATAGATAGATAGATAGATAGATAGATAGATAGGCAAGTAGCTAAATAGACCTATCATACAGGAAGAGAGGCTATGAATCAGAATTGCCTATAATAATGAGTTGGTGCTGCCCAACAATAGTCTCTAGAAGGTACAATTTCCAGAACTGCCAGTGTAACATGGTAAACCAGAATAATATATCAATTATCTAACCAGTGTCTTGGTCGTGACTCTTCCTCATGTACTTCAAAGTCACATCTGGTACCCACTATAAGAATCTTATAAATGTAAATTTAGCTTGAAGATTAGCGAACCCAAGTTCAAATGTATCAGAAAGATTCCAAGTAGGGGAAAACTTGACATTCACCATTTTAGAGGACCTTCTGGAACTAATGAGCTAAATAATTAGCTTAGCCATAATAACATTAAAATATAGCATCATGGCAAATGAAAGTAAGATAATATAGGCTGCTTCCTAAAATACAAAGACTTAATGTCAGGCAGATTAGACTCAAGACATTATTCAGAGTGAGACACCAACTGGTGTCCCCATTACCCTAAAACAGGGGAGTCAAACTCAAGGCCTGCAGGCCAGATCCAGCCTGCAGAGTGCTTAGATCTGGCCTATGGGGCCACCCTGGGAACAGTGAAGGACCAGCCTGTGGTACCTCTGCCAGCAAAAATGGAATTCCATGTCAGGGTCATGATTTAATTAGAATGCCCTAATTAAATCATGAGCCTCGAGCCAAGCTTCACAAGAAATCCAGTTATTTATTAGGAGCTTCATGTCCACACCTTCCCAAGTGAAGCCAGCTCTGACCCTACATAATTTATGCCCCAATCATGACCCTGTTTCCCTCCTCCCTCCAGGATGTGTCATCAATCACATTCACCAATGGAGCAATTTTGCAGGTTGTAGAGATCACTTCCCTCCGACCACTGTGGGTAACCCTGGGATACAACCTTGAGAGAGATAAGTCTGGAATGTGCATCTGTCTTTGGCTGCTGTGCCGTTTCATCGCCCTTGCTTATGGCAACTCGAGAGCAGGCAAGGGATGCTTTGCAAGTTGACACTCTGTTTTCGCTGGCAGAGGGTTGCAGGAGGCTGTCACAGCCGAAAATGGAGCTCGCAAAGGCCACAGGCAGCTCTCCCGAGCTCTGTTTTCTCTGAAAAAGGGTTGCAGGAAGCCATTGCAGCCAGAAACAGAGCTCGGGGGCTTGTTTTTGCTGGCAGAGCGCTCGGGCTGCCACAGGCGCCCCCAACACAAGTATCGTTGAGCTGGGCAGACCCACCCCAGCCACGCCCACCCGAGGCCCCCGAAGTCAGAACCCTGATGCGGCCCTCAATGAAATCGAGTTTGACACCCCTGCTCTAAAACCGTGCTGATCGTTTTGGCAAACGAGATAGGAAATCCTACAAGCACTTTTACTTCTTCCTGAGAGGTATAAAATAGCCTGGGCATTTTGGGTTCAGTTCAAAAAAGGTACCTAAGCCCCCCCCCCCCCCCCCCCAAAAAAAAAAAAAAAAAAAAAAAAAGCTTAGATTCAGCATCTCTTTGCAACTCTTTAAAGCATCCATGTGAACCCAGGGGGGAAAAATGTGGCTGTTTGAAAGAATGGGAGTCAGATCTTACATACAAGAATCTTCACAGCACCGAATTACAGAACCACAATTAAAACGACATCAGCTCCCTTTTACAGAATACGGAATAACAGAGTGGGAAGGGACCTTGTAGCTCATCTAGTCCAATCCCCCCCTGCTGAAGCAGGAGACCGTATGCCATTTTTTAAACAAGTTTTGATGATATCCAAATTGAAGGTCCCGATACAGTCCCCTCATTCTTCCTTATGCTGGGACAACAGTGGTTAAAATTGTAAGCTGTAATGCCATGAGCCCCAGAAAATATACCAAACAGAAGTCCATAGCAGGGCAGAGGGAATTTACTTCTTTCTCTACTTGAAATCCTTTTATTCTGCTTTCCTGACAAAATAAAAAAGAGAGAGAGAGAGAGAAAAAATTTATTTATTTATTTATTTATTTTGTCAGATTTATATGCCACCCTTCTCCTGTAGGACTCGGGGTGGCTCACAACAATAAAAAAAACCTGACAATAAATAAAAATTAAATAGTATTAAAACCAAATTAAAAATACCCAGATACCCAAATTAAAATCAGCGGCAGATCAGGGAAGTATTTATTTATTTATTTATTTATTTATTTATTTATTTATTTGTTTGTTTGTTTGTTTGTTTGTTTATTTATCAAATTTCTATACCGCCCTACTCCCGGGGGACTCAGGGCGGTGAACAGCCAAGATAAAATACAGATAATACAAACATTAAAAGTCCATTAAAATTATTAAATATTTTGGCCGAAAACAAATTTAAAACACCCAATTTGTAAAACAGATTAAACGATTTAAAAATTTAAAAGGGAGAGTTAGGCCAGGCCAGCCTGCTGAAATAAAATGTTTTGAGAGCATGACGAAACGTGCACAGATCCGGGATCTGCCATGTCTTTAGGTCAGCGCGGAAGGTGCGGAGGTTGGGGGTCATCCGGAGCTCGGTGGACAACCCATTCCAGAGGGTCGGTGCGGCCACAGAGAACGCCCTCGTCCTGGGGACCACCAGCCGACACTGTCTAGCTGAGGGGACCCGGAGGAGGGCAGCCCTATAAACCCATAAACCCATCCCAAGATTAAAATAATTAAAACCCCAATTAAAAAGCATTGCGTTCATTTTAAACCAAGATCTAAACAATTGGGCATGTATTGAAAGTCTTTAAAAGTGCAGTAGACACCTTTTAAAAGTTCATTTTAGAAGGAGGGGAACCTATTAAGACATCAGCTAAATAAGGCTAGCAAAACCCACAAAAACTGTGCTTCACTTTCCACGTTGAAAACAAAAGCGCTGGAAGTAACCGATCTTCAGGCACCAAGAAAATAAGGACCCACGACTGAAAATTCCACTTTATAAGTTAGAAGCTGATGCCAGTCAAGTTTTATATAAAGGGACAACTTAGGGAAACATTTCTCTAATTGGGCAGATTCCTATGGGAACAGGCTGGCTTTTCATTACTGAGTTTCTTGCATCCAGATGCTTTCAATGTCAGGTATCAAAAATCAAATGTCTGAAAGAAGAAAAATTGCCGTTTCCTACCACCACATCCCTTTTAGAAAATAAACTAAGCTAACACACTGGGGGAATAAATTGACAAACCATCTTGTGTTGTTACAAAGGAAAAGAAAGGGGGGTGGGGGTGGGGAAAGAAGTAGGGAAAAAAATGACATCCATCCTTCAAAATCCATGGGGGAAAGTTTTGCTTTTGAAGTCGCATCAATCTAGGGGTCTCCCTTCTCACCAATCTTGCCTCCTGCCCACCTCATACATACCCCCACCCACCACAAAGCTTTGCCACCGGAGTCCAGGGCAACAAATGGCAACGTGTTATGGGGGTTGGTTGATGTGTGTCTATTTAATCTCAGCATAGGCCGAAATGCCATCATTAATTCATTACCCAGCTGCCTGTCAAATAAATTGGCAATTACACCCACCGCCGGAGCCTGGAATTTCAGTAAATAGCATGTTTCTGTCGATGGAGCCGTTGAGAAATGTTAAAAAAAAAAAAGGAGAGGGGGAAAAAAGAAGAAGGAGGGGGAGGAAATTAAACAACGAGAACATGTTTGTTTCACTAGCAAAATGACAAGGGACGATGCTTGTCAAGGCAATGTTGGGAGTTTTTTGGGGGAGGGAGAAAATCTCTGTCTGTAACAGAGCCAGACAGAAGGGAGGTGGACCGGAACAGGTTTCAGAAAAAGGGAGAAACATGCAAACACACCGAAGGGTAATTCTCATTTGTCTATCTTTTTTTTTCCTTTTTTTGTTTTTGTTTTTGTTTCCTTGCAGAGCTCCGCCCCTTCCAGCTTGGGAACAGGCTACTTTGTAAGTGGATCTCAACTTTTTAAGATACGTGTCATGGAACAGTGTCAAACATGGTAATACCCAAGGAGGGAGATTTGGCAGTGGCTGGTATTTCAGCTGATGTGGACTTGGCTAATTATTTCCATGGCTTTCATCGGTTGGCCTGCAGCCCAAAAATTATGGCAATTGTTTTGAACAGAATCTTTTGGGTCCCCCACCAACTTCCTTTCTTAATCACCCTGTCTACCTTAACCCCCGTTCCTCCACCCCACCCAATAATTCTGCCCTGGGGGTGGGTCCCTCTCCTCCTTTATTGTCACTTTCCTTTATATTGTTGACTTCTCCCTTTATCCAGGTTAATCCTTCCTTCTAGGACTTCAAGGGTCTTCAAGGGTCCATCTAGGGCAGAGGTCTTCAAACTTGGCAGCTTTAAGACTTGTGGACTTCAACTCCCAGAATTCTCCAGCCAGCATAGCTTAAAGCTGCCAAGTTTGAAGACCTCTGCCCTAGATGGACCCTTGAAGACCCTTGAAGTCCTAGAAGGATCTACTTTGGATCTAGGACAAAACCAGTCTACTGTGACCAGAAGGCTGGTTTCATACAACACATTAGTCCTGTGTTAAAATGAGATTGGACAGTCAGAAGTTCAGTATTGGTTTATTTTACTTGTTGGGGGGGGTGAGCTTTTATATGAGATTGTTTGACTTAAGTCATCACATTAAGTCATAATATGGGTTATCTGGGAGAGTGGGCATAGCATTTCATGTCAAAGGAGAACTTGTGTTTTGTTAACCCAGCTTTGAAATTTAACATGCTGTGTGAACCTAGCCAATTTTCTGGTGATATATATATGTATGTATCCCTTGGGAAAGGGATTTAAATACACTGAATGGATCTGAGGGACTGATATATATTCTACAATAGAAATAGATGCTTTATTACAGTAGATATCTCATTATCTCTTAGGACTTTTCCCTCTTCCTTGTAGAAATGCCTATCACTTTCCTGGTGGAGGCCACCAATGATATTTTAGTACCTTATTCATCTCCACATTCCCAAGTATTCCACCTGCTCCTTTGATTAAAGTCCAGAGCCTTGATATCACCTATGGATATAGGGTAGGACGTGGGCAACACATGTTCTTCTAGCTATACATGCTGATTGTCAAATGACTCCCAGCTCCTGTGTGAAAAATACAAGAAAAAGTGAGGTACAACTTAGCAGGCAGTGTATACAGTACAGTTAATCATGCATCTTTATTAAATGCAGTGAAAATAAGTTGCACAGACTATCTAATCTGCTGGACTCACATCTGGTATTTGGCCACGACTTTCCCAAATGGTCTTGAGAAAAACAGTACCAATTAAGATGTGCTGTTACCTTATCACCTAAACAAAAGAGCTAACAAATGGAACTCAATTTGTGTTTACTCCCATTACGGATTTTTAAATAAGTATTGTTCAGCTGATTGGAGGGTGTGTTTTTATACAATAGTGACGTCAGTTTCTTCATTCTACATGAGATGTGTTAATTTTAAATCAGGTTTGAATGGAATGTCCTAATATAATACAAAAAGAGTAAGATAATTGGGATGTATGAAGTTCCCTTTGACAGATTTTCATACTCATTCATGCATGCATGCAATTATGTGGCCACCCAACTCAAACTATGTGACTAGGGAAAGGAGGGAAGGAAAGGAAGGGAAGGGAAGGGAAGGAGGGAGGGAGGGAGGAAGGAAGGGAGGAGAAGGAAGGAAGGGAGGGAGAAGAAAAGGGAGGGAGGGAGGGAGGGAGGAAGGAAGGAAGAGGGAGGGAGGGAGGGAGAAGAAAGGGAGGGAGGAAGGAAGGAAGAAAGGAATGAAAAGGAAGGGAGGGAGGGAGGGAAGGAGGGAGGAGAAGGAAAAAAGGAAGGGAGGAAAGGAAGAAACCATAACTAATTGAAACATATTAAACAACAAAATGGTGGACAGAACTGAAAACTGCCACAATCCTAAGATGGCACTTCATAGCTCAGTTTGCATGAGTTGATCGAAACTGGCATCTCAGAGTAAAACAGGGGGCTTTCCCAGCCTTATTCGATGATCTCAGGAAGTAAACGTGGTAGATCTGGCGTGCAAGATTGTAGTGTGATAAAGGTGTTGGATTAGGATGGAGGAGACTTAGTTCTTCAAGGCCATTTCCAGACATGGATACTCACAGAGTACTTACGAATCAGTCATCTACCTCAGTCTAACCCTGCTACCTGCAGTTGCAATTGTGGAGTGAAACGAAGGTGCCTTGAGATTGTGGAGAAAAGGTAGGGACATAAACTGATGACGATGAAAGTGCTGTGGGTTCTCCATAATGTTTCCCACTAACTGTGTGCTTAGAGCTATTTGGGATCCTCCTTTTGATGAAATGAAATGAAATGAAACTATGTGAGAAGACCATCTCTTTATTAGAAAACTCATTCCTTCTCAGAGGTAAGAGCTGAGAAGGAGAAGCATCCAGGGGTTGATGACATCCAAGAATCAATGAGTCTGTCCTCAAATGAATAGAGGTTATTCATTTGTCTGGATACCGGCTTATGGTTGCTTGGTTATGGTTGCTTGGATGATGGTTTATATGATTATAATTCTTCCTGGTGGGAGTAAACAAATGGGCAGCTTGAATGGGGAACGACGGCAGAATAATTCATGTTGGAACCGAAGAATCTCAACTTACGGCGTTGTAATTTCCACATTGTTAGCCCTGGTAGATCCAAATGACATGTAGTCCTTGACTTATGACCACTGTTGAGTCCAACTAAGCAAGACAATTGTGAAGTGAATGTTGCCCCATTTTACAAGCTTTGTTGACACAGTCGTTAAGCCAGTCACTGAAGTTGTTTAGTTGGTAACATGGTTGTTAAGTGAATCTGGCTTCCCCATTGAGTTTGCTTGTCAGAAGGTCACAAAAGGGGATCACATGACCCTGGGAGTCTACAACCATCATAAATACGAGCCAGCGGCCAAATTTCAATCACGTGACCATGGGAATACTACTGTGTGAAAAACTGCCACAAGTCATTTTTTTTCAGTGCCGTTGTAACTTCGAATGTTTACTAAATGAACTGTTGTAAGTCAAGGACTATCTGTACTGTGATCTTTCTTCTGACCCCGTGTAGGAGCCAAGACGGTGACACAGAGGAAGAAAAAAACAGCAGATTTCAATCCACCCGGGTCCCTTTTTCATCTCTCTCTCTCTTTGTTTTTTATCTATTTATCATCATCAACTAAACATTTACGTCCTTCATCTTCAGCATCTCAATGCTGAAGAGACTTACTCGAAGAGTGAAACCTGTTCCACAAAAGTGATAGTTAATGTAATTCCGGCTCGGTTTTTTCCCTGAATATCAACAAATGAAGTTAAATTGACTTTCTATATATCATCTGGCTCCTTGACAGCAATGCCTCTTCCATCCACATATATCCTTCTGTCTTCAGTTGCCGAGGAAAATAAACATTTTTAGCATCCCAAGCCTGGTATAACTCCCCCGAAAGCAAGAAGGGGTGTCAGTGACTACATCTGTCAGGAAATCTACAGACAGCTCAAGCTGTCAAGAACAGGCATGCGATGTGCTAACAACGCCTGGCTGTCTTTTCTTCACTCCCCAAGCTGGCATTTGCAAAGTACAAGACACTTGGTATGAGCTTACAGGAGTGCGCATTCACACACACACACACGCACACACATGCACACACACGCACACACGCACACACGCACACAAACACACACACACACACAGTTTCCTCCCTAGTGGTCTCTGTTATGGATACATTACCTCAGAGTTGTGTCTGGGCTCTGAAGATCCCGATGAATTGCAAATACCAGAATGAATGTCATTAATTATTATTTTGTGTCTTTTAATGACCCGGTAATCCCTTGCATCGGGGTGGAGTCAGGGCAACTGAATGGAGCTGAGTATTTACTGGCCGGATGCCCTTCCTGTCACCAATGCAGAATTCACAGCTGTTGTGACCGAGGCCCAAGTAGTGATTACCAAACACAATTCAGTCCTGAACAAACTTACTTTATTAAAACAGCTGAGAATTAATTCATTCTCATCTTAATCTAAAACAAATTCTTCATAACGAGTTCCTCGGCCTTATCACCAACCTTTGGTGTCTTTGGCAACCTGCCAAAGGGGTTTCTTGGCAAAAACCCCACAAAGTTCAAGAGATGCTGACAAGAAGCACTGGAATCAACATTGCTTTTCTACAAAGGATGCAATGGCTCATTGCTGCTCTTTTAAGTCTTATGGGAGTGGCCAATCATCTTCTGGCCTTACTCCCAAGTCGTCTTTTTTTCTTCAGCTGCTCTTGCCTTCTGGCAGCTCTTCGCATGTGTGCACTAGGAATAGGGTCCTCCTCTTCCTCTGCCTCTCTGCTGTCCACCTCTGGAGGCTCTGGAGTCCATGTACCACTCCCAGATGGCCCTGGCCCCATCTCTGGCTCTGATGCAGAGCCCTCGTCCAGGTCTTCCCCTGACTCCAGGACTGGCCTTTTGTCCTTTTCAGCATAGCTTAATTAGCAACAAGGAAAAAAAAAATCTGCTCCAGCAATTTACCTCTTTGTAGCAAGCAGCAGAGCCCTGCCCAAAACAGCTGAGACCAAATCAGCTGAGAGTTGGGAGGTCGATGGAATCAACTTGTGCTAATTAGGATGTGCTGAAGCTGAAAGGAGCTGGTTTTTTTTTTTTTTTTTTTTTTGCTGTTTGCTTGCAAGGAGGTAACTGCTGTGAGGCAGAGGCCAAAGGGTGGGGGCGGGGCTACATTTGGTGTATAAGACACACCTAAATTTTCATCCCCTTTTAAGGGGGAAAAAGATGCGTCTTATACTCCAAAAACTATGGTATATTTTCCATCACATCTGGCCACCGAAGTATATTATAAGAAAAAGATCTTGCAAATGAAATGTCTTCACTTCCTGCCAAAAGGAAACAATTATGGCAATTGATATTTGAACGTGAACAGAAAATGACGGTTCTTGGATTGTCCTGTGGTCCATGCAACTATGGAAAATCCAAATGGTAATCAATACTGAATCATAACTGGAAGGGGATTTTAGGCCATCAGTCTCACCCCTTTCTCAGTTTTGGAACCCAAAGGAAAATGTCCTTGACATATGGAAAACTAGCTTTTTCCTTGAACTTCATTTGAATAGGAGCACACTGCTTTTTCTGTTTAATTGGTTCCACTGGCACTTATTGTTGGCTTGAATTACAAAAACTATTCAAGTTTATTAGATCAAAGACCAAACTGATTACACATGTAGGAATTAAGAACATACTGGAGCAGCACTGCAATGAAGACCTGGAGATATCAAGAAGGGATTGAAATCCTTTGTGTGTGACTGGGTTCTAACACCAGATGCGGGAAAAATAGAGGATGAATGGATCCTGGAAACCTAGCAAGAATTTCTTATTTGAAGCAGTAGGCTGATTCTAAGTTCTTTCTGAGTTCTGTGATGGTTAGGAGATCCCATTTACCATTCTTTGGAGATATTTTCACCTCTTTAATAACATTTTTCAACAATGTTAGCTTTCCAAATTGCTAATAGACCTACTTTCCTCCCTCTTCCCATCAGTAGAGAACAGAAGGAATGGCCTTGAGGGCTAGGAGGAAATGGCAATAATCAGGAACAAGAGGACGAAGTCTGGGGAAGAAATGGGACCTGAGGAAACATCTCCAGACCATCCTTAGTTATCCAGAAGATAAAGGGAAGGATAGGAGAAGGGCTTTTAGATTTGCAAGGTTTTGTGACAACTTTTTTGTGATAAAAGTAGTATTGGTCAACCCAAAGGTGTTTTTTCAGGAGGCAACTGACTTTCTTGTTTTTTCTTTTGAAGACGTTTCACTTTTCATCCAAGAAGCTTCTCCTTGTTTTTTTTCTTTTGAAAACGTTTCACTTCTCATCCAAGAAGCTTCTCCTTGATTTTTCTTTTGAAGACGTTTCACTTCTCATCCAAGAAGCTTCTCCTTGTTTTTTTCCTTTTGAAAACGTTTCACTTCTCATCCAAGAAGCTTCTCCTTGATTTTTCTTTTGAAGACGTTTCACTTCTCATCCAATAAGCTTCTTGGATGAGAAGTGAAACGTTTTCAAAAGAAAAAAAACCAGAAAATCCAGTTGCCTCCTGAAAAGGCACCTTTGGGACAACCATGACCTGGGTGACTGAAAATCTCTATAGACTTTTAGTATTTAGTAAAAGAGAAACCAAAATGAGGGAAAGAGAAACATTCCTTTCCCCCAACAGTGATGTGCATTCCCCCTCCTGTTCTTCAAAGCCCCTAAATTTTCAGCCTGCACAATCACCACATAGTGGAATGTGAGAATCTCACTTGGTCTCAGTCCTAGATTTTGTATACAGGGTGTGTGTGCGTGTGGGTGTGCGAAGGCTGCATATGCTGCATTACGTTTCCCATTATACATTTAGACAGACGAGCTTTGTGCGGGTGGGTAAGATTAATTAATCTTTGAGGAGAAAGGATGGTGAATTGTTTTGACATTTGTTCTTCAGCTACCAAACAATATGTCTCTACCATTCCCAGCTGAGGAAAGCTTTAATTTGCACCCAATCTGGAGAATCTGGAAAGCATACGTTGCTGGAACCTCCCGCAGGAAGTCGTTTCTGTGTGCACGCTCATAAAGGCAGACCTAAAAGGCAGTGCATCTGACAGCTGTTTTTGGCTCTCTTATGGGATGCCACAGGGACACCACAAAGGATGGGGCTGGATGACATTCAAAATGCCCTTCTCTGGAGAGCCACACACGAGGCAGCTGTGTAAAGGTAGCAACCCGGAAAAGGATAAACGGCAGGGTAGCTGGGTTGGATTTTCGAGCCACAAACTGTGCACTGGGCATTCTGCCTGTTAACATAGCAGTTCCACAAGACTTCTTTGTGTGACACACAGATGTATGTACCACAGACCCAAACCCATTTAAAAAAACACTGGATGTTTTAATTCGTAGTTATTTTTCGAGATACAACCTGGAAATAAGGAGACATTTTCTGACAGTGAGAGCAATCAACCAATGGAACAGCTTGTTGTGGGAGCTCCATCACTGGAAACTTTCTGTCAGAACATCTGTCAGAAATGGTGTAGGGACTGCTTGGGTGACGGGTTGGACTAGAACAGGGGTAAAATGCTCCCGGTTCAGACTGGATCGTCCGATTCGGTAGCAATGGCGGCGGCTGGTTCAGAGAACTGGTAGCAAAAATCCCTGTGCCCCCCATGTCCAACTGAGCCGCGCGATCATCAGAGGCTTTTTTTTTAATTTTTAAAAGCATTTTTTCTACAACCTCTTCAGCCGAAAAAATGCTTTTAAAAGTAAAAAAAAAAAAGCCTCTGACGATCAGGCAACTCAGCTGGGATCATCAGAGGCTTTTAAAAGCATTTTTTCTACAACCTCTGTAGAAAAAATTCTTTTAAAAGCCTCTAACGATCCCAGCTGAGTTGCCTGATCGTCAGAAGCTTTTAAAAGCATTTTTTTTTACAACCTGTTCGGCCGAAGAGGTTATAGAAAAAAATGCTTTAAAAAGTTTTTTTTTTTAAAAAGTTGGTCACGCCCACACAGTCACATTACCTACCACCACCAAGCCACGCCCACAGAACCAGTAGTAACACATTTTACATTTCACCACTGGACTAGATGACCTACAAGTTCCCTTCCAACTCTGTTAATCTGTAATTTTCAGAATATCTGTTGTGTTTAGACAACTAAACATACTCTGCCATTGGACAGAAGACTAAGGACCATTGGAGGTTGGCACATCCTATTTTCAAAGAAGAACATTTTGGCACGTGGGATACTTGTGCCTGGCTTTTGTTGTGTTGCTGACTGAAGGAAAACACCTTTGCTCTAAGAAGGAATCTGTCACCAAATCACCCTGAACATCTCCCCCAAAATTGTTTTCATTTACAAGTAGTCCTCCACTTACAACAGTTCACTTAATGGCTGTTCAAAGTTACACTGTAAAAATTTAACTAACGACCATTTTTCACACTTATGACCGTTGCAACATCCCCATGGTCAGTGAATAAAATTTGATGCTTGGCAACTGACTCATTATTTAGGATGGTTGCAGTATCCCAAGGTCAACTGATCCCCTTTTGCAAACTTCTGACAGGCAAAGTCAATGGGTATGAATCAGATTCACTTAGCAACTAACAACTTCACTAACAACTGCAATGATTCACTTAACAACAGTAGCAAGAAAAGTCGCAAAATGGTATAAAACACAGTTAATAAATTTCTCACTTAGCAACATATGAGCCGAGGTGGTGCAGTGGTTACAGTGCTATACTTCAGCTGACTGCTAGTTCAGCAGATCAGTGGATCAAATCTCACTGGCTCAAGGTTGACTCAGCCTTCCATCCTTCCGAGGTGGGTAAAATGAGGACCCAGATTGTTGGGGGAAATATGCTATTTAGTATACTGTCGATTGTTGTAAGCCGCCCAGAGTCCTCGGAGAGTGGGCGGCATAGAAATATGATTAATAAAATAAAATAAATAAAATTTTGGGCTCAATTGTGGTCGTAAGTTGAGGACTACCTGTATTTATTTCTTTATTTTTACAAATAACACAAGGCAGTGAACATATCCAACGCACCTTTCTCCTCCTATTTTTCCCACGACAACTCTATGAGGTGGGTTGGGCTGAGAGAAACTGACTGGTTCGAAGTTACCCAGGTGGCTTTCATGAAAGACTAGGGGTGACATGATAGCAGGGTTCCAGTATCTCAGGGGCTGCCACAAAGAAGAGGGAGTCAAGCTATTCTCCAAAGCACCTGAAAGGAGCAATGGATGGAAACTAATCAAGGAAGGAATCAAGGAAGGAACCTAGAACTAAGAAGACATTTCCTGACCATGAGAACAATTAACTAGTGGAGTGACTTTCCTCCAGAAGTTGTGGATTCTCCAGTGCTGGAGGTTTTTAAGAAGAGATTGGACAACCAATCTCTTCGGACAAACAATTTGTCTGAAATGGTATAGGGCCAGGGCATGATAGCGAACCTATGGCACGCATGCCCGAAGTGGCATGCAGAGCCATGTTGCCTGGCACATGTGGTGTCGCCCATTCCTCTTCCGGGTTTCTGGCACGCATGCACGCGTGATGTTCAGCTTTCCTTTTTGCATGCAGCAGTGCTGGAAACTAGAAGAGCTGGTCTTCCATTTTCTTGGGGGAGCATGCGCACCGGTCAGCTGATCGTCGCGAGCGCATGCACGCTAGAAACCAGGAAGAGTAGCTGGCTGAAACCGGAAGTTCAGTAGCTAAAACCGGAAGTTCAGTTTTGGGTGTGCACATGCACCCTGGGAAGCTCCTCTTCCGGGTTACGGCCCAGACGCGTGTGCAATGCCAAAAAGGTTCGCCATCACTGGTATCACTCTGCTTGAACAGAGGGTTGGACTAGAAGACCTCCAAGGTCTCTTCCAGCTCTTGTTATTCTGTTATGGCTAATGCAGGATTTGAACGCATGGTCTCTCACTTTCTAGCTTGTGCCTTAACCACTAACCACTAGACCAAACTGGCTCTCCAAAGAGACATCTGCTTTTCTGTCTTATTCTCACTGAGAGGTTGAGCATTTATTTTGAATTCCTCTCCATAGTGTTTTATGTCAGTCTAAAGAGCTATCTCATTATTGGAGATATTAAGGGATGGGTACTTCCGATGCTAATTTGTTTTTCTGTTCTGCACCTTTCCGTCACTCTGTGATTCTCTTGCTGCTCATGCTTTGCAATTGGAAACAAAATGCAGCATGAGGTCTTTTCTACCCAATAAGAAAGCCAGAGAAGTTGGCTTGCTTGTGTGTTTGATTCATTGATTGATTGATTGAAATGTTAGTATCAGATTTTAGGAAAAGTCAGTGAGAAAGACGGCTGGAGGTCAGAAATTTTGGCCACATAAAATTCTTGCTTAACAACCTGTGGTAAATTTGTTTAACGATGACAAGTAGGAGTGTTGTTTTTCTAGGGTTATTTAATTTGTATATTTTCAATTTTTGTAAGTTTGACATGCATTCATTTATTAAGTCATTCTGGTTTGCTTTATTTATTTATTTTTTACCTCAGAGCCCAACCAAATTAGCACTGAATTCATATGCATTTTCCCTAAAATATGCTTTGTAAAGAAATGTGTGTGTTTTCATAAAATACAGAAAGTTTTTAAGTTTCACATGCATTCATCTATAAAGTCATTCTGGTTTGCTTTATTTTATTTTATTTTTACCTCAGAGCCCAACCAAATTAGCACTGAATTCATATGCATTTTCCCTAAAATATGCTTTGTAAAGAAATGTGTGTGTTTTCATAAAATACAGAAAGTTTTTAAGTTTCACATGCATTCATCTATAAAGTCATTCTGGTTTGCTTTATTTTATTTTATTTTTACCTCAGAGCCCAACCAAATTAGCACTGAATTCATATGCATTTTCCCTAAAATATGCTTTGTAAAGAAATGTGTGCGTTTTCATAAAATACAGAAAGTTTTGTTTTTGTTTTTTTGCTTTAATTTATATGCTGCCCTTCTCCAGAGACTCAGGGCGGCTTACAATGCGTTAAGCAATAGCCTTCATACTTTTGTATATTTATACAAAATCAGTTTATTGCCCCCACAATTTGGGTCCTCATTTCACCTACCTTAGAAAGGATGGAAGGCTGAGTCAACCTTGAGCCTGGTGAGATTTGAACTTGCAGTAATTGCAAGCAGCAGATGCTAATAACAGTGCTTAGTCCACTGTACTACAGGCTCTTTAAGTTTCACATGCATTCATTTATAAAGTCATTCTGGTTTGCTTTATTTATTTATTTTTTACCTCAGAGCCCAACCAAATTAGCACTGAATTCATATGCATTTTCCCTAAAATATGCTTTGTAAAGAAATATGTGTTTTTTCATAAAATACAGAAAGTTTCAAAATATGTAGTGTACAAACAGCAATTGAATTTACTCTAGAAAATGCAGATTAGGTTGGTTCACGTCATGCTAATCAACAAAATTTGGTGTTGTAGGATCTGGGTGCCAAGACCCTGATTTACCATAGCAGCAGGTTGTCAGAGATAACAGTGAAAAGATATATTGGTGATACAGACAGGTAGAGACGATTTGCTCATCTATAGTAATCAGTTCAGGAAGTTGAATATTTAACTGTGTTTTGTTAATGTGAAAAATGGTTATCTGTTTTTAAAATGAGCACATTTACACAAAGGCACCCTGGTGATTTGCTGTTTGGATCTGTTGCAGTTAATACACTGTCTTGGCTTTTTAACATGTTCCTGTGTGCTCATTGCAAAGGCCGACTCTTGTTAGCTAGCACTTGGCATTATAAATCATAGTTAACAAATCTTAATTTACTTAGCTTGGCTAATGACAGAGCTCCAGTTTTCACACCCTAATTAGCTTTACTGGGTCTCTCTGCAAAAGAAGAACATTCTGTAGTTCATTTTCCTTTGTGCTAAGCTGTTGCTGAAGCAAAGTGTTACACAGGTATTACATTTAGCCTAATCAGACTGTTGTTTTTACTTTTTGGAAATTAGCAACATGAAGCCCAATTGAATGGCTTTGGATATCTCAAAGTTTGACCCAGAGAAGAAAAAAAATCAGGCTTGTATCCATGGTTTATTGCTCTTGATCTTTTTAATAATTGGTGAGGGTGGTGATTGTTCTTCAAAACTAATTTTGTATTGTGAGGTTCTTGGTGCTCCCTGAGCTTAGTTGTTTTCTTACAAACCTTTCATTACCCAACTGGGTAACATTATCACAAGGGAGTGGGGCTTGCTCTCTGTTTATATATATGTGGCTTCCTTTGTCAGAGTTGGTTATTATCATTATTATTATCATTATTATTATTATTTAATTATTTAATTAATTAAATTTTTATACCGCCCTTCTCCCAAAGGACTCAAGGCGGTGAACAGCCAAAATTAAAATACATACAATATGAAAATTAAAATAATTTAAAACATGATTAAATTAATTTGGCTTTCCCAATTTAAAACCCCTTACCTATAAAATTGACCAGTTAAAAATTTCAAGCCAGCCCGGCTTGCTGAAATAGAAAAGTCTTCAGGGCCCGGCGGAAAGTACAGAGGTCCGGGATCAGTCGTAACCCTGGGGGTAGCTCATTCCAGAGGGCGGGTGCCCCCACCAAGAAGGCTCTCCCCCTGGGGGCTGCCAGTCGACATGGTTGGGATATTCTTGGTGCTTCCTTAATTAGGTTGTTGTTTATTGCTTGTTTGCTTGTCTGAGTTGGTAGTTCCTTGAGTTGGTAGTTCAAGTTAGTAGTTCAAACTGAATCTATAGTTCGGACTTCTGGTTGATGTCGCTGTGGTATCGGACGTGAGGAGTGGGTCTCCACACTCCATGCCAACTTCTCCTTGTTGGAGGGCTCTGAAAGGAGCTAAAGCCACCCTGTAGGGGTGGTGAAGAAAAGAGGGGCACTCTGTAGTTCAGGGAGAACAGCTACTCTCCTGCTGGACTCAGGGCTTCTTCCCTCTCCCTCGACAAAGAGAAGAGGCAGCCATCATAGCTGCCATGAAGCTGGGACAGCTGAGGCAACAAAGAAATGTGCAGGTGCAATGCAGATGAACAGTGATTGGAGCTGGGTGAGAAGATTCCTTTTTATTTAGACCCTAACCTTAAAGAAAAAATAAAGAGGAAAATCCAGGAAAAGAGACTCTTAGAATTATTTTTTAAAACATTGAACTACCATAGAGAGAAAAATCCTAGACCTGAAAGAAAGGAACTAAGGGGAGAAAAACCTTTTAAAATATAGAAAGTTTGGACTTTTAAATTGGATAGGTGTTGTTTTGGAAAGGCATAAAAATGTTGGACTATCTATTTGAAATTACTGGAATAGTGGACTTTGTTCCCATAAATTGAACTAAATTTGGATTAATTATATCTATAAGACTTGAAACAATGCTGAAACCTAAGCTGAGGGTGCTATCTACTAGGGAATGGAATATATTAGACCCCTACAAGTTTAGAAAAACTCTTTGATGAGAGAAATAACATCCATCTGGAGGATTGGTGACACTTACTGTTTTATAACTAGTTACTTTATGATTAATGGAGATCCTATTATGAGAATAAGGTAGACTTTTAAGTAAAGCAAAGTGATTTTTGACTTGCAGAAGCTTCCTGGACTACTTAAATGGAATTGATTAATAACTCTGAGATGTAAACGACTATGGCTACTGAACTTTTTGAGGAGTAACATTGGACAGGAATATATTGCTTTTGGACATGAGTAAGAGCAGGACTTATTAAATTAGGACAAAATGCTTCATCAGGGGGAAAGGAGTGAGATTTCAAGAGAGATGGTGTGGATGTTTCAAAGTATTAGGGGTACTATGGAAAAGAATCACAGAGAGATAAAGTACCTAGTGCAAGGCATACATGGGAAAATAGAAAATATGCTACAACTGATAATGAACGAAGATCAAAGAATCCAGGAAAGAAAGGAGATAGCAGAAAGAATGGAAGAAAAGGCAGAATGGACAACCAGCAAACAAAACCAAAAGATGGGAAGGAAAAGATTATAAAAATAATAATGGTTGATGAAATAAACCAAGGGAAAAGCACTTTAAGTGATTTAAAAATGGAATCAGTTAACTGGGAAGATACTTTTGAAAAGGAGATAGGGGTGTGAGTGGGCACTCTGGAGACATGGCAGTTTAGGATGATAGAGATGGGAGAAATATTCAGTCTGAATGGTCAAGATATAGATGTTGATAGAGATAAAGATCCAAGAAAGGAATATGGGAGATAAGCAAAAAAATGAATCAGAATTGAAGGATTAAAACAGGCGAGAGATGATGGATAGAAAGAAATTATTATAAATATTTTTCTTTTTTCTTTTTTTTTTCTTCTAATATGATGGCCTGATTAGAAATTTATAGAGGAAGAAATAAAAATAAACACCATTATATATTAGAGTTAGTAATAATGATTTAGAGGGAATATTAGCAGATATAATTTTTCCCCTCCTTTTATATAACAGAATATGTAACAATTTTATGGGAAAGACTAGAGGGTGAAAGATGGTATTACCATGTCTTTATATTCTTATAAGAGAACAATATCAGTTGAGTCTCTTTTATATGATGGATGCTATTTTAAAACCAGGTGGAACTTAATTTCTTAAAGTGATATAAAGAAGACTGGGGATAGAGGAATCTATGAAGCTGCCTTTAATCTATCTTTTTAGCTCGGCATTGTGCATATTGATTGAAGCTGGCAATGGAAATGTGCTTTCTCTCTTAATACAGCGTGCAAGCCAGAGCTTGTGTTGTTTAAATGATTATGTTTTTGAATTAAGTTTGAGGAAACCCAAGTTTAAAACCATCCCTAGGTGTAAAAGCTCCCTAGGTCAGGGGTGGGCAAACATGGCCCCTTTATGATCTGTGGACTTCAACTCCCAGAATTCCTGAGCCAGCTTGGCTATCTCAGGAATTCTGGGAGTTGAAGTCCACAGGTTGTAAAAGGGCCACAGTTGCCCACCCCTGACCTAGGCGATTATGGGCCTCGTCAGCCTCAGTTCAACTAATCATACTTCATAAGGTTCCAGTTGTATGATCAAATGAAGCAAGATCTCCATTTAAGACACCTTGAGCTGCTGGAGAAAAGTTGGCATTTAAAAGAGCAATAAATAAATAATAAAACAACCCCCCCTTGATCTTTCCAGGAATACTTCCATTTGGAATAAGTTGTACAGACTGAATAAATACTTTTGCGGAATTCCACCCTGAGCAAAAACTGGTGTTCTTTATACTCTCCTGTCCCTGTAATTTTAGTGACTGCAAGGAAGTTGACCACATGCAAGAGTGGTTAGTGAGATTTCCCAAAAACACATCTTATATTTTTTATATTATTTGGATTGGTAAACCTGAATGCAGCTTATCAAAACGTACAAGTGGGAGATGGGTTAATCAGGATGGCACTGGAGGTAATGAGGGTGAACTTTGGTTATATGAAACATACCTCCTCCTTTTTATGTTCCAAGAGAGCCATTGAGATGACATCGAAACCTGACACCGGTACCCCTGAACTGCAGAAATAATGGCCCTCCATTATCCCGTAAATACATTTTGTACAATAAAATCTATCTCTGGGTCAATTAATTTTAATGTTTGTCAGCAGCAGGGTGTCCCTGCCATATTGAAACAAAGAGAGGAAGGGAACAGGGGAGAGCCATTGCAATAAAGCCATTCGCAGGAAGGAATGACCAAGCTAGGCCAGTAAACTTACCTTTTCTTGTTAAAAAGCAGGTTGATAGGATGGGACAACACAAAAGTGCTTGTCCTTAAATGCACCATTCGTTGTGTCAAATGGAAAACAATGTCCTTGCAAAGCAAAGACATCGTTGTAACCTAGCCCACGATATTAAATTAAATGTGCTCAGGTTTCTCCTCAGATCATATGAGTTGTATATTAAATAACCACAGCCTCCCCTTTCAGGTTTATAATGCCCAAGGTACTTTATATTATTAGATACTCAAGGAAACGAACCACCAATTCTACAGTCATAAAAGGTTTTCAAGCTGACCAGCAACAGCTTCCTGATATAGTGATGTGCTGTGCATAATTATAGGAATGACTTAGTTCAGGAATCTGCCTTAAAGTTGCCAAATTTGGAGACCCCCGATTTACTTCAAGAAGTGGAAGAAATAATTAGTTTTCTTAGCTTATAGTTTTTTATTCCTGTCTGGCATTGGTTGGCCTAAATGGATGGAGAAAAGAGCATCTTGCTTCTGACTGCTATCAACCACCATTTCCCACAAAATAGCACTAGCAATAGCACTTAGACTTATATATTGCTTTACAGTGCTTTACAGCCCCCTCTAAGTGGTTTACAAAGTCAGCATATTTTCCTCAACAATCTGGCTCCTTATTTTACCGACCTCGGAAGGATGGAAGGCTGAATCAACCTCGAGCCTGATGAGATTCGAACTGCCAAATTGCAGGCATCCGGAAATCAGCAGAAGTAGCCTGCAGTACTGCATTCTAACCATTGTGCCACCGTGGCTCAAAAAAAAATATTTTGTGGACTCCAGGTGGCTCTGAGGATGCTTCTTTCACATGATGCTATTTGGCACTGTAACATTTTTTGAAGGAAGCCTATTTTTCATAGGAAGCCAAATACTAGCCTGCTGAAAACCAAGAGCTGAGAAAAGAATGGAGAAGGCTGAGGAGAATCCTCCCTTAGTAATATATCTTTCAGTAAACTCACACTTTCAAAGAAGGAGGCATTTTGATTCACTGAATGCAGTATTAGAACCAAGGATCTCAAGATAATTAAATATTAGTGTTGGTTAGAACCTGACTGCAGATAAGAATGGTCCACAGTCTGAAACGTCAAGCTCTGAATGTGCGCCCTCAGGGCCCCATCAGAAGTTATTAATAAAATTGTTCCATTTTAATGGGACAGAAGGGGAAGAGTATTAAATGCCTGGTGAGTGCTCATACTACCTTCTATTTAATAAATTTGATCTCTCCATAAATGAAGTTGTGAAATATGGCTTTTAAGGGCCTGGTGTGACTGCAGTTGTCCTGGTGTATGTCAGAAAATGGTGAGAATAAAATGGGAGAAGAACTTCAATGTTAGCCTTGGAGTACAATTGTTGTTGTCACAAGATCTGATGACCTTACTTGGCTGCTAGCCAGGTTGGTTGTAGGGCGAGGTAGATACCATTGCTCTTGGTCCTGTCTGATATACAAGTGTTGGGGATCAGAGCCCTGGAGTGGATATCTATCTGTTGAGTTTTGGGGGGAACATGCTGACAGACTGACCCAAAACAGGTGAGGAGAGAAAAAGACTATAAAATGGAGAGAATAGCTGGACAATAGTTATATGAACAGTTATTGGTTCCCAATCATAGAGGGAAACAAAAATTTCATAGGTGGCTTCCCTGGAAGAATAGAACAGAACAGAACAGAATAGAATAATAGAGTTGGAAGGGACCTTGGAGGTCTTCTAGCCCAACCCCCTGCTTAGACAGGAAACCCTACACCACTTCAGACAAATGATTATCCAACATCTTCTTAAAAACTTCCAGTGTTGGAGCATTCACAGCTTCTGGAGGCAAGTTGATTAATTGTTCTAACTGTCAGGAAATTTCTCCTTAGTTCTAAGTTGCTCTTCTCCTTGATTATTTATTTATTTATTTATTTATTTATTTATTTATTTATTTATTTATTTAATTTTTATACCGCCCCCTCTCCCAAAGGACTCGGGGCGGTGAACAGCCAAAATTAAAAAACATACAATATAAACATTAAAATACATTTAAAACAAAATTAAATCCAAAATGGCTCCCCAATTTAAAACGCCTTACCCATAACCCTATAATTAAAACAAATTTAAAATTTCCACATTAAAAAGGGGAAGATTTAGGCCAGGCCAGCTTGATGAAATAGAAGAGTCTTAAGCACGTGGCGGAAGGTGCGCAGATCCGGGATCCTCCGTATCTCCGGGAGGAGCTCGTTCCAGATCGTAGGTGCCCCCACAGAGAAGGCTCTCCCCCTAGGGGCCGACAGCCGACATTGTTTGGCCAACGGCACCTGGAGGAGCCCCTCTCTATGGGAGCGTACTGGCCGGTGGGAGGCTATTGGTGGTAGCAGGCGGTCCCGTAAATAACCAGGTCCTAAGCCATGGAGCGCTTTAAAGGTGATAACCAAAACCTTGAAGCGCACCCGGAAGACCACCGGAGCCAGTGCAGCTCGCGCAGGAGAGGTGTTACATGGGAACTCCACGTCGCTCCCATAACCACCCGCGTGGCCACACTCTGCACCAGTTGGAGCCTCCGAGTGCACCTCAAGGGGAGCCCCATGTAGAGAGTGTTGCAGTAGTCCAGACGAGAGGTAACGAGGGCATGAGTGACTGTGCGTAGGGAGTCCCGATCTAGAAAGGGACGCAACTGGCGAATCAGGTGAACCTGATGAAAAATCCTCCCGGTCACGGCCGTCAGGTGCTCTTCTAAAGACAGCTGTGAATCCAGGAGGACGCCCAAGTTGCGAGCCCTATCCATGGGGGCCAATGATTTGCCCCCCATAGTCAGCGATGGCACCAGCTGACTATATCGGGACGTCGGAAACCACAGCCACTCGGTCTTGGATGGGTTGAGTCTGAGCCTGTTCCTCCCCATGCAGATCCGTACGGCCTCCAGGCACTGGGACATCACTTCAAGGGCATCGTTGGGGTGGTCCGGGGTGGAGATGTACAGCTGGGTGTCGTCAGCGTACTGATGGTACTTCTCCTCGAAACCACGAATGATCTCACCCAGCGGCTTTACATAAATGTTGAACAAAAGGGGCAAGAGGACCGATCCCTGCAGCACCCCACATATAAGGGGCCTCGGGGTTGACCTCTGCCCCCCTGTCAACACAGACTGCGACCGGTCAGAGAGAAAGGAGGAGAACCACCTTAGTACGGTGCCTCCCACCCCCAACTCTTCCAACCGGTGCAGCATGATACCATGGTCGATGGTATCAAAAGCCGCTGACAGATCTAACAGGACCAAGACCGAGGAGCAACCCCTGTCCTGAGCCCTCCAGAGGTCATCAACCAATGTGACCAATGCCGTTTCCGTGCTGTACCCAGGCCTGAAACCCGACTGGAACGGATCCAGATACGACGCTTCATCCAGGTACTGGGGAAGCTGTCCTGCAACCACACTCTCAACAACCTTCGCTACAAAACGAAGGTTGGAGACTGGACAATAATTAGCCAATATTGCCGGGTCCAGGGAAGACTTCTTGAGGAGGGGCCTCACCACCACCTCCTTAAGGGCGGTGGGGAAGACACCCTCGCCCAGTGAAGCATTTATAATCCCCTGGAGCCAGCCTCGCGTCACTTCCCCGGAAGCCAGCACTAACCAGGAGGGACATGGATCCAACAAACATGGGTGGATTAGTTTCCACCCATTGCTTCTGGTCCTACCCTCAGGTGCTTTGGAGAATAGTTTGACTCCCTCTTTTTTGTGGCAACCCCTGAGATATTGGAACACTGCTATCATGTCTCCTCTAGTCTTCTTTTCATCAGACTAGACATACTCAGTTCCTGCCACTTCATATGTTTTAGCCTCCAGTCTCCTAATCATCTTTGTTGCTCTTCTCTGCATCTTTCTAGAGTCTCAACATCTTTTTTACATCGTGGCAACCAAAACTGAATGCCGTATTCCAAGTGTGGCCTTACCAAGACATTATAAAGTGGTATTAACACTTCACCTGATCTTTATTCTATCCCTCTGTTTATGCAGCCTAGAACTGTGTTGGCATTTTTGGCAGCTGCTGCACACTGCTAGCTCATATCTAAATGGTTGTCCACTAGGACTCCAAGATCCCTCTCACAGTTACTACTATTGAGCAAGGTACCACATATACGGTACCTGTGCATTTTTTGTATCTTCCCTAAATGTAGAACCTAGAAATTGCATTGAATATACCTGTTGTAAATAGTTCTATTGTATATAGCAGTGATAGCTAACCTTTTCTGGACCAAGTGCCCAAAGTGTGCCCTAACCCCCAAAATTCAATGCACACGTGGCCCCCGCACATGCACTCTGTCCCTCGTGCACCCACATGTGGGCCCCCACATGTGCCCCTTCCCCCCCGCACACACCCCACAGACTACCGCACATGCCCCACCCTCCACGCATGCGCACACGGCCCCCCGCACACACCCCACACATGCACGTCAGAGACTTGAAGACCAGCTAGCCGGTGGAAGGCATGTGCACATGCACAGCGGAGCTGTACTATGGCGACAGCTCACGTGCCATCAGAAAGGGTGCTGTGTGCCACCTTTGGCACGGGTGTATAGTAAAAGAGTATAACATCTCCACTTTCTTGGTTTCTCTGTGTTGACTGCATTTCCTTGCAAACCAGAATATGCCTTTAGTGCTAAAACAGCCCAGTTCCACTGTGACGGAAGTAAAAGTAAGTTTTTTTTCCTGTTTCTCCCTGCTTTTTCGTTCTAGACCAGTCTAGTTTTTGGAATATGAATCCCAACTGACTTCTCAAAGGAAAAGGGCAGCCCTTGATCAGAAGGATAGTTACGAGTCTTATGTCTCCCAAAATGTGATATCAACCCAAAATGAAGGACTTATTAGCAAATGCCAAACCTTTAGCACCAATCAATAAGAAGCATCATAATTTAATGAGATGCGTGTGGCACTTATAGCAGCAAGATAAACCTGGAGAATACGCAGCCATGGCAAAACTTAATACTAAATACACACAATAGAAGTGGAACAAAATTTGAGCAAGAATGTTTCCCACATAAAATGCATCACAGCAAATATAATCACCTATATTTTGTTTTCTAAGGGGTTCTAAATCAGTGGTGGGTTTCAAAATTTTTTACTACTGGTTCTGTGGGCGTGGCTTGGTGGGCGTGGCTTGGTGGGCATGGCAGGGAAGGATACTATAAAATCCCCATTTCCTCCCAATCAACTGGGACTCGGGAGGCAGAGAATAGATAGGGCCGGGGCCAGTCAGAGGTGGTATTTACCAGTTCTCCGAACAACTCAAAATTTCCGCTACCGGTTCTCCAGAACTGGTCAGAACCTGATGAAACCCACCTCTGTTCTAAATGTGTTTAAACATTGCAAATTAGCCACTGTATAAAAAGGAAGATGTCAGACCTGTAATGTTTTTTTTTAATGCAATATTTTTTTAAAAAATCATCCTATTTTTACTTTTTGGAATTTTGATTTTTGTTAAATTTGCTCTGTTCATCTATTTTTTCCTCTTATTAATGTAAATAGATAGATAGATAGATAGATAGATAGATAGATAGATAGATAGATAGATAGATAGATACACAGATAGACAGGCAGGCAGGCAGGCAGGCAGGCAGGCAGGCAGGCAGAGAAATACACATAAACACATATGCATACATACTGTACATATATACCAGGGGTGGGTTCTACTTATCTTTACTAACAGTTCGCAGTGGGACCGTGCGCCGTGCTCCCTTCACTCATGCGTGCACATGCTCTTCTGCACATGCGCAGAAGCGTTTTGATGATGTTGGGGTCAGTGGGCGGGGCCTCCCGCCGGTTTTACTACCAGTTCTACAGAACCAGAGCGAACCGGGAGCAACCACTGATATATACACCAAGTAACAATAGAATGGAGATTTCAACATTAAAAAAATAGCTTAAGACCAAAACCTTTATTATCTAATAAATGTCTTGATGCAAGTGGCAACGTGTTCTTTTTTTATTATTTTCCTCTTCAATGTCATATTTAACTTTGAATGAAAAGAACAAATAGTGTTAATGCTCATAATACTACTAAGTCATAGAATAATATTGATAGAATACAGTATCTACTCCCCCTCCCTTTCATTTCCAGTATTCTAATGGAATATTCAGGGAATATCAAGAATCTGCAATTATATCATATAAATATCATTGTATCTAAATAACATGTTTCAAGATTTCTAACATACAATAAAAGGGGTGGGGGGGAACCTGGCAGCATCAAATTGACTTTCTCAGCAAGGGTCCTCCTCACAGACAACCTCCTGGCAGCTTTTCAGTCAATCTTTGCTTAAAGAAATTGGTGAAAAAGAAAAAAGAAAAAAAGAAAGATACCCAAATATAGTTCCGAACGTAATCAAACTTGATTTTTTTTCTTTCTTTCTTTTTGTCAGCTCCCTCTTGGAAAGATTACAAGGTTTATTCAAGCAAGAGACAGCCTGAGATTAGCTGTCACTCCAGATTCAGTCCATCAAATTTGCTTTATTACAATGTTGGTCCCCTTTTTATTATTATTATTTTCCACTGGGCTGGAATAAATATATTCTTTGCCCATCAACCCTTGTGAAGCAGCATCAAAGGGTATATTATTTTTTCCCCAGCCATTTTTCCCCTCCTCATTCTTCCTCTTCTTGTCTTTATATGTCACATTAAATACACATGGCAACCTGAATAATAAGGATTTTCTCCACTGATGGCTAAACATACATTATTAGGTCAAATTAGGATGATTGCAAGGCAATTAAACTGTCAGAGGTAACCCCACCTTCTTACAAAGGACTCTGGTCATTAAAAATGGAGCATTCGAAAATCCAGTCTCCATTATGGGTGCATATGACAGTTTCATATATATTTTTTGACAATAGCTATTTTGCTTGGAGATATCAAATACAAATTTGGCATTTCTGTTGATATTTTTTCATGGCTTTACTTAGTTTGGGGAATTCTGGTTTATAACAGGGAAGGAAACCTTTATCCTGGGTGAGGTGTGGATTAATAAAAACCTACAAATCAGAACTGAAAGAGGGTAGAGCTGTGAAAGGAAAAGTGGGGGAAAAAATGACCTCAACATTTACGGTACTTTATTTTATTTATTTAACAAATTTATATAGTCACTCAGCTCACATAGAGATGACTCTGGGTGACTTACAGAATTTAACAACAACAACAACAAAAAGTCCATCATATAATAAAACCATTAAAAGAAACAGAATTGAAAAAGAAACAGAACGATTAATCAGTGGAACGACTTGCCTCCAGAAGTTGTGGGTGCTACATCACTGGAGGCGTTTAAGAAGAGATTGAACAACAATTTGTCTGAAATGGTACAGGGTTTCCTGCCTGACCAAGGGGCTTGGACTGGAAAATCTCCAAGTTCCCTTTGGCTCTCCTTATTTTGTTATTCTGTTGAACCCTGCCTCACCTCCAAGAGCAGCAACAACACAATCAAATCAAGCTTGATTAGCTCTGTCTCCATTTGTGGTCTTCACACCCACTGACAAAGCCACATTTTTAGGGCCTAGTGCTTTGGGGTAAACAATGTTCTATAAAGAAGGGGCCACCCCCAAGAAGGCCCCATATTTTCCTTCCTCCAATTTGCACCAGTTTTATTATTTATTATTATTTATTATAAAGGTATTTTTTATTCAAAAAGCTATTTATGTTCCTAGGCTACAGTAGGAAGGAGCAAAGCATTTTAAAGTTGGGGAAAAAAATGTAACGAAAATAGGAATTGTGTCCATTGCATCTTAAATCTGTTGTGTTAAGGCTTGCTTAGATGAATATTTTGCTTACTATGTAAAATGCTTCTGGAAGGGAGATGCCAACTTCAAAACACAGCAATTGGAGCAAGGAGAATCTTATTAAGTCTTGCTGTTAATATTTTCTTCTTTCTTTCCCCCCCCCTCCATTTTCTACCTCCCCACTCCAATGATCAAGTCAGTATTTTGTGGCCACTGAGTGGGCACCTATTGCTTTCACTGGTCTCTTCCAATTTTCAATATTCTGTTTGTTCATTTCCACACAGCCAGCAACATTTTTGTTTTCTAATTTTCTTATGAGTTCCTCTACAAAACCTGGTGTTCTCAACAAGCTGGCTGATATCGCCATCTTGTAAATGAATAGTCTAATTTAAATTATTTAAACAGTGCCTCTTGGAGAATTATGATGTAAATTGATGAATGTTAAGTAAGATCTTGGATTAATCTCTAATCTCAAAAAACTAAGCGGGATTATATTTGATAGAGTTAAGAATGGAGAACACCATAGTGTCCCTGAGTTGTAGTTTGATGAATTAAATCTCAGAAGAAGCTAATAGCAAAATACCTCCATATTATTGCCCAGAAAAACTATATATGTACTTGTCCATGAATTTATCAGAAGTTGACATGAATGTCACTTGGTTTATGTGTAAAGTTGTAGTATAGGGATTTATAAGAATCAATACAGGTAGTTCTCAGTTAATGACCACAATTGAAGATCAGAATGCTAAGCAAGGCCAATTTTATGACCATGTTTGTTGAGTGAATCACCAAATTTGTTAAGCGGATCACACATTCATTAAGCGAATCCAGTGTCCGGATTTTGATCACCTCACCATGGGGCTGCTATGAAAGTTGTAACTGTGAAAACTGTGCTCACACTCATTTTATTATATGGAAATGAGAGTTGGGACTAGATACTTTACTTCTGAAAAAAAAAAAACCAAGAGCAAGGAACTCTTCAAATGTTTGTCAGTTTCCCAAAAAGATTGGAAAAGTTTCTTATTCCACGAGCAATATTAGCTCTCCTGAAGAGGGTAGAGTTAAATTTCTCTCAAATGCTCTTGATTTGTAAGGGATAATAGGACAACAGGACTAGTTATTACTTGATTTTTTTCATCAGTTGTCAGTAGTTGACTTTTTCATGCTGGAGATAGTCCAACCAAGATTAATTATACCCTGTATATCATCCATTGAGTCATTCTTAATCCAGGAACCTTTGCAAAACCCATTTTAAAGTATTTCTAGGAACCTGTAAAAAATAAACACCAGTGTTGCAGGAAATATAGTTTTTCCACTTGGGAACTACACAACCATTTCTCCCTTTACTAGAATGGACCACACGCTTCACACTAAGGGCCAGGTCACAGATGTCAACCCTAAGAGAAAATAAAAATAAAAATAAAGCTTTCACTTTCTAGATTTGGAATATGTGGCCTGCAGAGTAGTCATTTTGATGATAATGAAGCAAAGGAATTGCATTGTGGGAGAAAGAGGGAGGGAGGGGGAGAGCGGGAGAGGGAGAGAGAATGAGAATGATATTTCAATCCTGTTTCTCAGCAATTTATATCAAAGCTCACAATTGCTATCTGATAAAATGTAGGACACCAGATTGAATTACTTCATTGAACTACCACTGTCCCCCTGTTAATCGTAATTGCGTGGATCTAGCGATTTTTCTTTGTGCCTACTCAGATATTTACCTCCCGCTGTTTTTCAATTCAGACCTTTGATGAAAATATTCCCAGTATTTCTTTAAAGTAGACACCCAACCGTCTTCCTTGACAAAGGCAAGATCTCTAAATCAGCTCCCAGCAATTTGTGGCACAGCGGTCTGTCTAAATCACCTTTTACCCATGTCACTATGTCATTTTCTTAAAAAAGAAGAAGAAGAAGAAGAAGAAGAAGAAGAAGAAGAAGAAGAAGAAGAAGAAGAAGAAGAAGAAGGAGAAGAAAAGAAGAAGAAGGAGAAGGAGAAGGAGAAGAAGTAGTAGTAGTAGTAGTAATGGCTATTTGGAGGAAGGAAGAGTTCTTAAGGGTTGATGTTCTGCAGATTCATGGATGGGACCAAGAACAAACTTAGAAATCCATTCATGACTTTCAATGAAAATAATTAATTAATGTATTTATTTATTTATTAGTTTGATTTATATGCCACCCTTCTCCGGAGACTCAGGGCGGCTTACAATGCTTTTAAGCAATAGCCTTCATACTTTTGTATATACCTGCTTAGTAGGGCTTTTGGCCCTCCCTAAGCGGTGTTCTATTTTATACAAAGTCAGCTTATTGCCCCCACAAACCGGGTCCTCATTTTACCTACCTCGGAAGGATGGAAGGCTGAGTCAACCTTGAGCCTGGTGAGAATTGAACTCGCACTAATTGCAGGCAGCTGGCAGCTAAATACTACTTTAACAGTAGTTTAGTCCACTGCACCACCAGGCTCTTCTCTAATTCATGAGTTGAGATCATTCATGAGTGTAGATTCAGAATGATGACTGAAATCTCAAATCCACTTAATCACCATCACTTTCTTCCTTGACTGATTAAAAAAAAAAACATGTATAGCTACAGTGTCTTGATCTTTGCTTAGAAACTTCTAAAAAGTGAGAGCTTTTGGTCTATTCCATTGGTAACCAGTTGTAACACCAGCATGATCTCACTGATGTTTAAGTCAAATCCTTTTAAGTGAAATCTTTTTTTTTTTTTAATTTGTGAATTTATTGCTGGAAACAGGGTGTTGCCTGTTTTTTGTTTCTCAGCAAACAGGCTGAGGCTGTTCCTGCTATCATACAGTATCTCTGCTCATTGATCATTAGTAAATTTTTCTCAAGCTCCTAGGCCTCATAACTTATCTGATGGGCCACATCTCAAGGTTGTTTTGGCAAGATGGGATCAGATATTTTCTGCCTTAATCCCCTCACAAATCTTGTTCAGTTCTTTGTATACATCTTCTCTTTCCGTAGTTATGTATTTTACATGCTTACTTTGTAATAAGTTGTAATAAGTTATTTTCCTGAGTGGAACTGTAAATTTCTATTCCAAAATCTTTCCCTTTGAGAACAACTGTGTCCATCTTCTATATCTTGAATTGATGATCCTGGGCCAGTTGTTCTCTGACTACTATTATCTAGGAAAAGGAAAACAAGAACCTGGGGATGGCGTAAAGAGAGGAATCAGCCTAGAATCATTATGTTTCCACAAATGGTCTGAGTCCAGCCCTCTTGAATTCTGTTGACTCTTATCTAGCACCAGTTGAGTGCTGACCATTAGTTGACTAGATCAGGGGTCTCCAATCTTGGAACTTTAAGACTTGTGGACTTCAACTCACAGAATTCCTCAACGAAGCTGGCTGAGGAATTCTGTGAGTTGAAGTCCACAAGTCTTAAAGTTGCCAAGATTGGATATCCCTGGACTAGCTTTGCTGGCTGAGGAATTATGTGAGTTAAAGTCCACAAGTCTTAAAGTTGACAAGATTGGAGACCCCTGGACTAGATTCTTGTATGTAGGCATGAACAATAAATCATCTTAACTGGAACTTAATACACCTGACATATTATTTCTGATGCAATCCTTGTTTTTGCTTCACTCTCTGTCTTGGCTTTGGAATCTCTTTACTAAGACCTCTCCTGTGGGTATTCCCCAATAGCCATTTGGAAGGAAAGGAGTTTTTATCTGGCAACAGAATGTCAATTAAATATTTTACTACTGAGTGACATTCTTAAGCTTCCTTGGGATAAATAACTTTTTTTTTTTCCACTGCAGATTTTTCATTGCTTTTTGCAGGACTCCCAATCCGCTTGCAAATTTAATCATCTTCTCTCAAGCACTTTCCTGTTTTATTCTATGTAAACTAGCTATAAAACAATGCGCCATGGTGCTTTGTTGTCAAAAAGGCAGCTGCTTTCTAAAATTCTTTTCCAGAGTACACAACTGGGCTGCAGGTCTTGACTCCTTTATTTTAGGGCATGTTGAGCTTTGCACGCCATTTGTCGTATCATTATCAATATCACCATCACCTTCATCATCTTTCTTGAAAAATACCAAGTTTCTGGGTTGTTATACTGTATCTGTGGGTAGATGCTTTTCCAGTAGTAACATGTGATGTCTCTATTGGACGACTCCTCAGATTCTTCCTCAGAGGTCAAGTAGGATGAGCTCATTCCTGGCACATCAGGAATTGGGTTAATTAATGACTCTGAACAGCCGGCTGAAAGAGATTTACAGGAGGCTTCAGCTGGGGACAGCTTTCATGGGTAGTTCTGTCAGTGAAGAGAAGAGAGGAGTTGCCTTCTGTGGTGGATCTGAGAGCACACAGGGCAGAGAAAAGACAAGAGCAATGGAGATCTGCCAGATTACTCGGAAGAAGGACTCGCCTGTCTTGATGGGCTGAACTGGAAAGCTATTTATTGCAGCAGGTGGAGGGAGGTGATGCTGGGTACAGTGTGTTTGGTTTCCGGCTGTGTGTGTTTGTTCCTTGTGCTTCCTGTTTGACTTTGTGCCTTGGAGACTCTGTAGTCTCCATGTGAGCTCTTGTGGGTATATTTCAGTTAGGCCTGGTGGATTTAAGTTTGTTTGGTACTTTCTACATTCAATGTTCTTCAAAGTGGCAACAGAGACCAGTTTTCAATAATCAGAGGGCATCATAGAGTAACAGCTGGGCAATTCCCAACCCTGGATTATGTTAGCTACCACATCCACCATGAAGCATGCCAGAATACATCCATGACCAAAACTGTGTTGGAAAAAAAGGCAACACACTACAGGTAGACCTTGACTTACCACAGTTTATTTAGCGACTGTTCAAAGTTACAACGGCACTGAAAAAAGTGACTTATGACCGCTTTTCACAGTTACAACCAGCAGTAGGTTTCACATATTCTTACCAGTGGTTCACTGCATGTGTGCACGCTCACTTCGCACGTGCGCCTTCTGCGCACCTGGCCTCAAAAATGTGGCTAAATAGGACATCTTTACACTGGGGCTGATGGTCGGGCCCACCTGCAATCTCCACTACCGGTTTGCCCGAATTGGTACGAACCGGCTGAATACCATCACTGGTTACAACCTTTGCAGCATCCCCATGATCACGTGATCCAAATTCAGATGCTTGGCAACTGGTTCATATTTATGACCGTTGCAGTGTCCCGGGGTCATTTTTTGTGACCTTCTGACAAACAACATCCATGGGGAAGCCAGATTCACTCAACAACCAGGTTATTAACTTATCAATGGCAGGAAATGGGGCAAAACTCACTTAACAGATTGGGCTCAATTGTGGTCATAAATTGAGGACTACCTGCATTTCAAAACAGGAACCACTGAATAGGACTGAGCTTGTTCAGTTGTGGGAAAGAGATGAAATGAAGGAAAGTCATTTGATAAAATGATGATAAAAGCAGTAACCTGGACATCTTCTTGTGTTGGTCAGGGAACATGGAGGAAAAGCTCTATTTGAAACATGCATTTCAGAGCCTTGCAGAGTTCATACCCTTTATTTTCCTGTTTACTTTCCATTGGCGTCCCATCCTTTGCGATTTTTTGAGGCCAGGCTGCTATCTATTAAGACTTGCTATTACTGTGGATGTTTTCCATCTGACAGAGGGGAAAAATTATTTCTTGTCGTACCTGGTGCCTCATAATTCTAGTAAATGAAAACATTTGTTGAAAGAAGTGCTGGTAAATTATGTGCAAATGGGAGTGATTGCTTGAATAAATCAAGGGCAGGTTTCACTTCTCGCTTTCCCAGTTGTGGTTCCTAATAATTGTTTGCTAAAAATTTATTCTACCCCCCACCCCTGTTCAATTTGGTGAGAAAAAATTGCTTTCTTTTGGGGAAGGATGAGGGGGGAGTGCGGTTTTCAGGAGGTAAAAAATCCTGGGTGAAATTGTGGATGAGGCACAGATTTGGTGCACTCGACTGCCTGATATCCAATCAAGAGAAGAACTAGGATGATATGATAGCCATCTTCCGGTACTTGAGGAGCTTTCACAGAAAGAGAGGGACAGCCTACTCTCCAAAGTACTTGAAGGCAGGACAAGAAGTAAGAGATGGAAGAATAACACTGTTGAAAGGGACCTTGGACGTCTTCCAGTCCAATCCTCTGCTCAACCAGGAGGTGCTACACCCGTGGTGACAAACCTATGGCACGCGTGCCCAAGGTGGCATGTGGAGCCATGTCACCTGGCAAGCTCGGCATCGCCCATTCCTCTTCCAGGTTTCTGGCACGCATGAGCGCACAACGATCAGCTGGCCTTTTTGAATGTGGCAGTGCCGGAAACTGGAAGGGCTGGTCTTCCGTTTTCCTGTCTGAGCATGTGCACTGGCCAGCTGATCATCATGTGTGCATGTGCACCAGAAACCTGGAAGAGTAGTTGGCTGAAACTGGAAGTTTAGTAGGTGAAACAGTAAGTTCATTTTCGTCTGTGCGCATGTGCTCTGGGCAGCTCCATTTCCTGGTTGCGGCCCACACACTGCCCACTCGGTGCCGAAAAGGTTCGCCATCACTGTTCTATACCATTTCAGACAAGTGGTGGTCATGTCTCTTTTTAAAAGCCTCCAGTGATGGAGCATCCAATACTTCTGAAGGCAAGCCATTCCACTGTTTAATTGTTCCCACTGTCAGGAAATTTCTCCTTATTTCTAAGTTGCCTCTCTCCTTGATTAGTTTCCATTCATTGATCATTAAAGAGAGATCCAACATAAAATTAAGGAGAAATTTCCTGACAATGAGAACAATTAATCAGTGGAACGACTTGCCTCCCGAAGTTGTAGGTGCTCTATCATTGGAGCCTTTCAAGAAGAGATGGGAAACCACTTGTGAAGAATGGTATAGGATTTCCTGCTTGAGCAGGAGGCTGGACTAGAAGACCTCCAAGGTTCCTTCCAAACCTACTATTCTATGTTCTGTGTTCCATTATACAATGATCTTTCTAACGCACTGTATCTTCTTTTACTTTGTGTTTTTTGCCTAAACTGAATCAGAATGGAAAGTGTTCTATGGGATTTTTGTTTTAAGTCCTGAAACAAAGTAAATAATGTTAGGTAGAAGAAACAAAGAAGGAAGGATGGAAGGATGGACTTGAGGGGGGGAAAAAATATCCAAAAAAATCTTGAATTGCATGTTGGTAGCTGAAAAACAGATACTGCCTTCAAAGAAAAAGTCAATAGCCTAGAAATGAAGCTAAATCAGATTTTGGTCCATTTGCATTTAATTAAATTAAACCAAAGTTTACCCTGAGTGGATTTAATAATTCTTTCTTTCTTACCACATTAAAAAGAAAAATGTAGAGGCAACATTTGAAAGGATTCTGAGGCACATTGAAGACACAAATGAGGTACGAATGGCCCTCATCCCCAATGGAAATGTATTATTTTCTTCATTCCTCAACTCTACCAGGGAAGAGTTAACTTATCATCTGTTTAAATCCTTACACACATACCATATACCCATGCTAGATGCTGAGTTAATGTCACAGCAGTGGAAACTGGATAAAAGTGGCAATCCCAGCCTTATAACAAAGTAGAAATTTAATGAAAACCCAGACTTCGAACCATTGGCTTTGGGGATGTATGAACTTATAAATTGCATTAAAATGTGACAGAACAAAGCAGTGCTTCTTTAGCAAGGCTGAAGATCGGTGGGCAATGATAAAAAAATAATAATAATAATCCTCTGGTTTGTTTGATATGTGTGATAATGATGAAATCACTCAGTCATCATTGATGAAAGTCTTAAGCGTACAGAATTGCCTTTTGGAGTTTTCCACTCAAGTTGTTTGACTATAAATTCTCCCCAAAAAGAATTTTGTCAACAGTTTCAGATGGAGATGTGGATCCATTTGAATGTAGGAACCACACTAGAAATAATAACAATAACAGCAACAACAATAATAAGTCAATGATATTTGTGATACATTTTTAAATGTTCAGTTGACTGAGTTTCATGTTTAATGAATAAAAGATATAACAACAACAGCAACAACAACATTATATGTGGCACCAGTGATCTTATAGCCCTCCTCATGCATTCTTCAGAATGTTTTAATGGGGAGAAATGTAGAGATGTGCATGTAGCTTTGTGTGTTTCTGGTAGAGCACACATTGTCATGTGCAAAGGATCAGACTTAAGTTGCACCACAGAAGATTTATTCAAGCCTACACACCAAGAATCCAGTCAACTAAAGTTCAGTCAGTATTAAACTGGCACCAGATAAGAGTCAACAGAATTCAAGAGGGGTTGGGCTTGGACCCTTTTTGGCAATGTAAGCATTCTAAACTGATGACACATTTAATACCGCCTCCCCATCTCTGCCTGTTCTTCTATATACGTTATATCTCTGCTGTGCAATTTGTTTCTGGTAACCAATGTTTATTTTTAAAGGCCTATATGGCATGAGTTCAGGCTATTTGAGGGACTGCCTTTCCTTGATTTCATCCATCTGTCCCACCAGAGTTCTTCTTGCATTCCAGTACATTCAAGTTGTTCACATTGTTGATTTGAGTGGAAAGATTTGAAAGGACTTTCTTTGAATGCAAGTAGAACACTCCTGATAGTTATTAAAGGTGATAAGTCAGAAGTTATCGTCAGGACCAGTCACATTTATAGTAACTTAATTATTTAAATAATTTCAGTTCTTGTAATAACACAATGCAACAATAACTAAAACTCAGTGTGTAGTGATGGGCATGTATTTGGAATATGAAAGGGAAGGGTTTGTTCTGGCAGAACTCATAATGAAACATCATTTTAGTGGTCTAATTGTGGAAAGGTTATCTATCAAGGAGATATATCCATTGAATCAGATAATGGAACATTATAGAGGATTGGCATAATGTCTCTGATGATCTCAGCACACAAAGAATGAAGCTGTATCATTTTCTTCAATGTCCATTATGTGTGATAAACGTCATTACCCAAATCATACAAATCACAGCAGAAGTTTTGTTTGCTGCATGCCATGCCAGTTGCATCAAGGTTTCATAAAATGAGATTTAACTTCAACTTCCAGTTGAGAAGTAGAGAAGTAGAAGAGGGAAAATCCCTTTGTGAATTGGAGCTTTATGAATACTGTCAAAGAAACACAACAGAGATAATCTTAGTTCTTGATATTAAGGACATTTATATCTCAATTATTGTTTCCCAGTCACTTGTCTTTAAAGAGCACTTGTTTTATTTCTAGTATTTCTTAATTGGTCCTGGTTAAGACTCAGTGGATTCTTGAAATATCTTCAAGTCTTCAAAAAGGGGTTGGAATTAACCCCTCCATAATTTCTTTTCTCTCTTGGCATTGGTTCTTGTAACTTCTTGTTGTTGAAACTGGATAATGGAACCCCAGCTATATGTTTTCCATAATGTATGCAAGTGTGTATAATTAAAAGGCAGCCAAAGCATGCAAATCAACCTGTATATCCTATAAAAAAATTGTCATTAGGGCTGTTGCAGTACATTTGCACCTGTATAGCATCATTAGGAGGTAGGGAGATGAGGGTTTGTGTGTGTGTGTGTGTGTTTGTGTGTGTGTGTGTGTGTCACTAGATTCTCCCTATTAAATTATCATTTGGAGTCATTCCAGCTCCCAAGGATGGCTCAGCCCAAGCAAATCCACCGCAGGACAAAGAATGATTGTCTGTTGCTTTCCAACCAATTAGAAACTCTTCTCACAAAAAGAGAAATGGGCCCAGACAGATCTGAAAGGGATTTTCTGCACTGGATTTCATATTTCAGATGTGCCTGCTGCTTCAAATAGCTCCATAAATTGTTTTTTTTTAAAAAAAAATAATAATAATGGGTTGGATACATTTCATTTGCCAGAGGGGAAAAAGGCAGTGGAAGTAAAAGTTTAGAACAAATAGGGACTGGGTTTGGAGAACCAAGCTGATCAGGCCTGTTTTCCTGCCAGGTTGGAAAAGTATATCAATTACTTCTTGCTTGAGTTCTGACTAAACTTGATCAGGGTTCCAAGCAGGTCTTACTCTTATAGTCTCTTGCAGAGGTGGGTTTCAGCAGGTTCTGACCAGTTCTGGAGAACCGGTAGCAGAAATTTTGAGTAGTTTGGAGAACCCGTAGTAAAAATTCTGACTGGCCCCGCCTGTGGTGAGTTAAGTGATGCCGTGTCCTCCCTCTTGCAGTGCCTAGGGGCTATTAGGGGCTGAATGGGGAGCAACAGGTTGTAAGACCGAGTGGCTCTGGGTTTGGGGTTCGTTGGCTCAGGGAGAATTGCCACCTATGGTCTTGGATGGGGTGGTACTAACCAGGGGTGAAATCTAAAAATTGTTGCTACTGGTTCTGTGGGCGTGGCTTAATTAGTGGATGTGGCTTGGTGGTCAGGTGACTGGGTGGGCGTGGCTTGGTGGTCAGATGACTGGCGGGCGTGGCTCGGTGGTCAGGTGACTGGGCGGGCGTGGCTTGGTGGTCAGGTGGGCGTCGCCAAGTCAATGTCACTTCTTTGCCCTTTTTTAACCTACAAAACACAACACAATACAACTGGCTCACCCACAATGTAAAAGCCGCTGTGCTAGATCCAAAATGGCCCCTGCAACAAGCAGGAACTTCACACAGCCACAAAAAGCCCCCAAAAACAACTTTCACACTTTACACACACACAACACAACACAACTGGCTCACCTACAATGTAAAAGCAGCTGTGCTAGACCCAAAATGGCCCCTGCAACAAGCAGGAACCTCACACAGCCACAAAAAGACCAAAAAACCAACTTTCACACTTTACACACACAAAATTCCACATACAGCTTTGTGAGATTTTGTGTGTTTCTGTAGTTAAAGTGAAACACTACAGAAACACATTAAATCTCAGAAAGCTGCACAAATATTTTATTTTAATTTATTTTTATTTTTATATAAAAGAAGCTAAATTTAAAACTTCCTAAACTTTAAATGGCTAGGTCTAAAAAAAAGAACAACTAAAAAAACCCCAATTAACTATTTTTTTTAAAGCTCCCAAAGGGGAAAAAAACTTACCCAATAGAACAGAGGTCTCCAACCTTGGCAACTTTAAGACTTGTGGACTTCAACTCCCAGAATTCTGGGAGGCAGGCAGGCAGATAGAGCTGCTCACCGATGAGCTTGATTGCAGGCAGGGAGATTCAGTTGCTTGCTGATGCAATGGATTGCAGGGATTACAGCAAGCTGGAGAGGGGGGGAGTTTTGCTACCGGTTAGCAGGCAACTCAACTGGGATCGTCAGAGCTTGGCTGGTCAGAGCTTGAACTGACTGCTTCAGGGAAGCAAATAGTATCTCAAGAAATATCACTCTGAAGATTTTGAATGGGAAAAAAAAAGTGACAGCTACTTTAGCCACTATTGTTTGTCTCTCAGAAAGTCACAACATAACATGAGTCTGGGAGGTATGAAACAAAAAGACTGCCATTGCCACTTT
Organism: Arizona elegans; assembly: GCA_022577455.1. NCBI lineage: Eukaryota > Metazoa > Chordata > Lepidosauria > Squamata > Colubridae > Arizona > Arizona elegans. Next base: position 4,576,370 of record JAKOOJ010000017.1, read on the forward strand.
CCTTCTAAAATACACCAACACAGCATCAATGGAATTTTTGGGATGATAGGACATGCATTGTAAGATTTTACTGCTTGGATGTCTTGGTTCTCAAATCTTTTTTTTTTTTTAAATAGTAGTTTTATAAAAAAATACTATTACATTGATAATAACAACTGCAAACTAAAAAAAAATAGAAGGTACAGAAAAAAAAATAGAAAAGAAATAGTAAAGAAGAAAGAAAATAGTAAAGAAAAAGAAAAGAAGTAGATAAATAAATGACTTACCCCTTCATCACAACAGTTGTGGTAACTTATCATCTTCTCTTAAAATACAAAAAAATAATGTCTTCTTCCCCCATTCCACTTCTTATCTATAAACAAATCCTTAAAACCTTGCCAGTTCATTAAGGGTTGCTAGAGATAGCATTTCTATTTTAACTTTGATAAAATAAACCCATTTTACATTCCTTCCGTTTACATTAACAATCTTGATCTTTGATTCCTTCAAATGATGCCATAGAATTTTATTTCTTTTTATTTTTACATTGTCCCATCTCAGAAAATTCTTCAAAACTGGAAGGAGCTGTCAGGAGCACTTGTGGGCAATCTCAAATCTTCTCCTTGTCCAGGGAGGAATTACAAAATGCTGGTCTACATCACGGGGCTTTATTCTGTTGTGGTTGTCAGCTCTGCTTTTAGCTGATCTGCCATTTCTTGCCTGGAAGTCCAATTCTCAAATTCTTCAACTATAATAATTTATCTATAATACTTTGCTTCTTTGAATGTTTTCTAAACTATTAGAAAAGTAAGAGTCATGGTGGTGCAGTGTTTAGAATGCAGTATTGCAGCTAACTCACTGCCAGGAGTTCGATTGTGACCAGCTCAAGGTTGACTCAGCCTTCCATCCTTCTGAGGTTGGTAAAATGAGGACCCAGATTGTTGGGGGCATTATGCTGATTCTGTAACTGCTCAGAGAATGCTGTAAAGCACCATGAAATGGTATATATGTTTAAGTGCTATTGCTATTGATGGGCTTTACAGGTCAGAAATGAGTAAGATCTTGATACTATTAACTTCCACTTCACCTCCTCATCCACCGTTGCCACATTTGTAAGAGTAGCCATTAAAAACATTTTCTACCTGGTGTAACTATTACTGTCATCACAATCACCAAACTCAAGTTAAAGTTAAAGTCACATGTTACATCACCTGCCTAGCATAACAGTTACCATTTTCATAAAATGCAAGCCAGCTCTAGATAAAGAATGGAGGGGTGGGGAGGAATGAAAATAAAATTTTATAAAAGGATTCAGAATTAAGAGTCTTCTGAAGATCATTAGAAGATCATTATTTCCCTCAGGCCACCGGCCTTCGTCGAATTTGGAAGAGAATGGAATTGGCAGCAGTGAAAAAAGCAGACAGAAAGGTATGAGTTCATGAGCATCGAAATAACATTTTCATTTGTGCCTTCCCCATGGGAAAGATTCAACATTCTGGTAAATGGAGATGGTTATAAGAAATGAATTTTTGTCAGCAGGGAAGTGATTTTAAGGCTCACTTATCCATTGGCAATCTAGATTTCTAACCCCAGGAATCTAGGAAATTGCTACAGAATGTAGTCTTTATTATAAACATTTTTTTTTGTATGGAGTCCTATATTTCTCCACATAGTTTGAGGAACAAGGAGCTATAGAAGTCCAGAGCATTTTGAGATTATATGGTATGTAGCTCAGCTTCTCTTTGAATTGATTTCTGGAACAATGGAGTGATCTTTTTAGTCTGGAGATTATCTGGTCTTCACCACAGATACAATTTCATACGGATGCTCTTCAAAGTTCCCAGGAGTTTGTCTTTACATTTGTAAAAGAAGCTTCCTTAATGTTTTAAAAGAGTTTTTTGTTATTGTTGTATTGATTATCTATCTTTTTATTTCTCTAGCTATCCCGGACAAAATATAGGACTAGGATTTACATGGGTAGTGGGTTCCACTTACTTTCGCTCTTGGTTCAGAACTGGGAGCGCATGTGTGTGTGTGCTTGTTTCGCTCGCATGCGGAGCTTCTGCCCATGCGCAGAGCATCTGTGATGATATCCGTGCGGGTGGGTGGAGCCTCCCATCGCCGCCACTACTGGTTTGCCCGAACCGGGGCAAACCGGTAGAAACCCACCACTGATTTATATGTTGTTCTACTTAATAGAAGATTAGAAATGTCTAGATTACAATGATGGTATATCCCAGCAGAAATCTTCACTTCTTCAATTTTCATCTCTTGGTTTAGTCCTGCCCTGTGAAGCAATAGAGAACAAGTTAGTTCTATCATCTATCCTACTTTAAGATGGGCAGATTTGAACTCCAAGAATTCCAACCTGGCAGAGGAATTCTGGGAGTTGGAATCCACACATCTTAACACATCTTAAAGTAGCCAAAGTTGAGAAACATTGTTCTATCTAGGAGCTTTGCAGGAGTGATTCAGATATTAGGAGTTGAAATAGGAGATATTTTGGGCTGGTTCTGGGAGATGCAAATCAGATACTGATATGCTATATGCAAGCCCTGAGTTACATTTGCTTCTTTGGCATAAGATGTGCATCTTTATTTCAGAAAATGAGAGAATAGTAAAATTCTATTTTTCTTGCACACAGTAGGGATCACAATATTCATTTTTCTTGCCCTGTATACATCCGAAGTAGACTGTGTTGTTTCTCTGTGTCATATAATCTATGTATAAAAGCCAAATACCACTCACTCATCACGAAATCTCCAGAACTGTAAAGCCTACAAACTTGAAACTTGGACATATGTTCCTCTTGGCTTCTAGGTGCTCGCTAAGAAAAGATTTTTCAAAATGACCATCAGATCATTAGTATTTCTTATACAGTATTATATTAACACACTCTGATGTTACCCCTTCGCTAAACCAGGCGGGGCGTGTCCAGCGCTTGACTCATCTGGCCTGTGGGCTGGGAGTTTAGACATTCTACTCCCCCTCCCCATCTGAAAAGAAATCTGTTCCAACTGCCAGTTGCCTTATATTAACACGCTCTGATGCTAAGAAGTTACACATTCTACATACATTTTCAAGCTTTAAGTGTCAATGTATTAAGCCCGGTCATAACTACTCATTAATTTTCAAACTTTAACTCTCAATTTATCAAGCTCGATCACATAGTTTTGTAGAGAAGCATGGATATCCAGCTACTAGTATAATATATGTGGGTACGTGTGGGTATATGCATAATTTTTATTTATTTGTTTGTCATGTTTATGTAGCGTATTTTGGAGGAGGAGACCCTTTGAGAGCTGTATGCAACAAAATTTCATTTTAATGTATTTATTTATTTATTTATTGGTTCGATTTATATGCCGCCCTTCTCCGGAGACTCAGGGTGGCTTACAATGCATTAAGCAATAGCTTTCATACTTTTGTATATACCTGCTTAGTAGGGCTTTCGCCCCACCCCCCAGGCGGTGTTCTTTTTTTTAATACAAAGTCAGCTTATTACCCCCACAATCCGGGTCCTCATTTTACCTACCTCGAAAGGATGGTATGCCGATTAGTGGTGTATATGTAAGTGACAATACAGTTAGTCTTAAGTCTAAGTACACTGGTATTCCCTTTGAAACACAGACAATGTTTTTGAGAAACTTTGCCCAATCATACACCAAGTTAGAATGCTGATCCTTTACATTCGCTCTCATTATTATGGGTTGCTAAAAGCTCTCCTGGGTTCCAGATTAGGTTTTTTCCAGCTCCATTTGGAGACACTGGGTATTGAACTTTGCCCCCCTTAAACTCACAGCCAATACTTTTTCTTCTGAGCCAAGAGACTCATTAGAGTGACATAGATACATTCCTGAATGATAAGTTACCGACTCAGGCTGGAGAAGTTGAAATGGCCACCGATCTGGGCAGGGAACCCCTCTGAATAAAATTCCTACTGAGACACTGTTCCACGGCATGTTCTTGCCCAGGAAGTAGATGAATGGATTGCTGTTTCCATCCACACTCTCTCCCAATCCTATTATATAAGGTGTTCTGGTTCTGAAAGCATTCATTCATAATGGCTTCTGCATCATTAATATTATCTTTGCGGTTTTGCTCAGCAACCATTGTTTTTTGGTGTTTTTTTTAACTTTAATATCTTGAAAAATATGTACATCTCAAATATTGCCTCCCTTGGTGCATTTTTACCTGTCTCTCTCTTTCTCGCTCTTCAATAAATGTATTTGCTTTGCATTGTTATCAAGGAATTTCATTGCCTGCTGATTTCCATGGGCGACTGGTTTTTGCTGGCCTTCGTTCATTCAAAACAGCCTTGCTAGAATTATGGAAGTTAATGAAATTGTTCCATTTGTCCAGTGACTGGGAATCAGGGGCGGGTCTCAAAACCCATCACTACTGGTTCGCTTGTGGGTATTGCGCACGCTCGTGTGCGCGCGAGATGCTTCTGTGCATGTGCAGAAGCATCCAGGCAGGTGGGCGGAGCCTCCTGCCACCACCGCTACCAGTTCACCCGATCTGGGTCAAACTGGTAGCTACCCACCACTGATGGAAATGAGCTAACCTTGCCTCTTTTTTCCAGTGGAATAGATTGGGAATGTGCTAACCTTGCCTGTTTTGTCCAGTGGAATAGACTGGGAATGGGCTAACCTTGCCTGCATCTTCCTAGTAGTTCAGTGGTTCGAATTCCTAGTGCCGTGTAACGGGGTGAGCTCCCGTTAATTGTCCCAGCTTCCTATCTCCCATGACCACGGAGAAGTCTTCGACAGCACTGGCTCTTCGGCTTTGAAACGGAGATGAGCACCTCCCCCTAGAGTCGGAAACAACTAGCACATATGTGCGAGGGGAACCTTTACCTTACTAGCTTGGCAACTGGTTCACATTTATGCAACTCCCTTTTGCAATTTCCTGACAAACAAAGTCAATGGAGAAGCCAGATTCACTTAACAACCACGTGACTAACATAACAACTGCAGTGATTCACTTAAGAACTGTGGCAAGAAAGGCCATAAAATGAGGCAAAATTTAACAAACGTCTCTTTGCAAAGCGTTCTTGACTATCTGAGAAAAAATGTTATTTTGACTATATATTTCCCATACAATCCCCCCCTCCCATTTTTCCACAGTAGAAAATGTGGCAGGCCTGAAGGCCCAATGTAAAAGATGGCTTCCAGGCCTGACACTTGAAATGAGAAATGTCAGAGTAGTTACTAAGGAGAACATACCATGGTTAAAAAAAAAAAAAAAAAAAAACCCACTTTGTTTCAGCAAAGATAAAAGTTAATAATAAAGGGGAGCTCTAAAACTCTGCGCTGCCTTTGAATCACTCAAAGTTCAGATAGGATTGTCCTTTCTCATCACCTTGATATCGCAAATTCAGGAACCTGTCCTAAATAATACAATTTAATTAAAAGTTAATTTGATGCCCTTGAGAAAGACAGGGGTGTTGGAGTTTAAGACTGACAGATAAAGATCTTTCATATCAAGAATTCCTTTTGAGATGAATGGCATTTCCTGATAATAAAAAGCTGGGAAATTTGGTCCTGGTGTCTTAACTCAGAGAATTGAAGGCATAAGGAGAAACGGTTTGATATTCCCCTTGAGGATAGATGATGAAAGTATGAATGCTTAGAGAGATTCCCCCCCCCATTTAATTTTCTCCTGTGTTAATATTAATGATGTGATCATGAACAGAGTTTTAAAGGTTTACTAGATGAGAAGCATCAGCCACAATCCTAAATATACTCATCACACTTTTTTTTTCTTGGAACAGATTTGCTGTAATGTAGTTTTGTGCCAAGAGTTCCATTGATCTGATTGATTACATGCCATCAAGTCAGTGCCAGCTCTTAGCAACCACACAGATAGATTTTCTTCCTGCCCATCTGTCTCTAACCTGGACCTTCAGGTCTTCCATTGCCATTGTAACTTAAACCATCACCTTGGCCTATTGAATTAAACAGGCATACATACATTCATATAAAAATGTGAGGAAACGTTGATCCAGAGTAAAGCATATAAAGTTCAATTCGAAAGAAATAGAAATAGTTACATTCTTCCATAGGTCATTAAGTTGTGGTATTTTCAACCCAGTTAGAATAAGATATTCATTCATATTCTCCTGCTGTGCCTGGGTTTTTTTTTTGGTTTTTTTTTGCACTTATAACCCGAAGTGGGATCCTATCAGCCATTGATGTGATAGGATACAATATATATGATATACAGGCAGTCCTTGACTTACAACAGTTCATTTAGCAATTATTCAAAGTTACAACTGATAAGATGGGGGGAGGGTGGGATAGACAGAGAGACAGAGAGAGTCAGAGACAGAGACAGAGAGAAATAAATAGAGATAGATAGATAGATAGATAGATAGATAGATAGATAGATAGATAGATAGGAGAGAGGGGGATAGGTAGGTAGGTACATAGATAGATAGATAGATAGATAGATAGATAGATAGATAGATATAGATAGATAGATAGATAGATAGATAGATAGATAGATAGATAGATAGAGGTAGGTAGGTAGGTAGGTAGATAGATAGAGGTAGGTAGGTAGGTTGATGAATGATAGGTAGATAAACAGATAGACAGATAGACAGATAGATAAAGGTAGGTAGGTAGGTAGGTAGATAGATAGATAGATAGATAGATAGATAGATAGATAGATAGATAGATAGATGATAGATAGATAGATAAAGGTAGGTAGGTAGGTAGGTAGGTAGGTAGGTAGATAGATATTCAAGAAGAGATTGGACAGCCATTTGTCCAAAATGGTATAATCTCCTGCTTGAGCAGGGGTTGGATTGAAAGACCTCCAAGGTCCCTTCCAAGTTCCAATCCTATTATTCTATGTTCTAAAGTGTGTAACTATTTAACAATTAAGTCTCACAAACCAGATCTCCCATTTTCTGGGTCAAGGCTTGGAACTTGCCTCCAGAATTTGTGAATGCTCCAACACTGGGACTTTTAAAGAAGAGTTTGGATAACCATTTGTCTGAAGTGGTGTAGGGTTTCCTGCCTAGGTAGGGGGTTGGACTAGAAGACCTCCAAGGTCCCTTCCAACTCTGTTGTTTTATTCTAACTCACTGTGCTCATGAGAGCTTGGTGGAAGCCCTGAATCTACCGCCAGGTCCCTGGGAATAAGGAAAAAAAAAAAAAAAAACACCAAGAGTCCCTGTTGCTTTCACTGGAAACCTTTAATTCAGAATCTTTGAAGCTCTGTAACATCTTCAGATTATGCTTCTCTGAGATACCACGAAAATCTCTCTCCCATAAGCCTGATTAAGACAAAACTCCTGTCTATCAATCTGGCTTCTCTGCTGAAATCCCTTGAAAGATTGAAGGAAAGAAATGTTTGAGGTTATGTATATTACATGGATTGACTATGATAAAAATATTGGTGAATGTTCAGGGTTTGGGGTTTTTTTTGTGGGGAATTAGGCTCATAGTTTGAAAAAATCTATCAACAAAAAAGAAGTCATGGTGGTAATAGGCTGTGTCAAGATTAATATATTTAATATATTAATATTTCATAGTTCTATAAAAAAAAAAAAGAAAGAGGCAGACATAAACCTGACGGAGTGTGATTTATTTATAAATTCACTTTAAAAGGAATAGAGGCGAATCCATTTTGAAGTATTAGGAAATCCTCCTATGGATTCATTCTGAGATTTGATTGGCTAATTCTCCCCCTCAGAGCAAGGCAGCCATTTGCTTCATAATAGAAGAAGCAAAATTTCATAAAGATACTGAGAAGCTGAATGTAATTCAGAGTCTGCTATATGGAAGGAAAAGTCCAAAACAACAAATGACCCAGTATCAAAAATGGAAAGAAGAAAAAAAAATGGCTTCTTTGTATTTGCATCGATCATGTGACAGTTTCTCGTTCATTAATTTGTTCAAAATATTGGGAAATTGCTTGTTAGGATCAAAACATCTTGGCAGAGTTCCAGCAAAGAAATTCATAATAGAAATTACTGTAAATAAACCTCGCTGTATTTGTCTTTGGATACAGTGGGCACATTTTTAGAATAGAATAGAATTAGAATAGAGCTGGAAGGGGCCTTCGAGGTCTTCTAGTCCAGCCCCCTGCTCAAGCAGGAGAACCTATGCAATTTCAGACAAGTGACTTTCCAGTCTCTTCTTAAAAACCTCCAGTGATGGAGCGCCCATGATTTCTGGTGGCAAGATGTTCCACTGCTTAATTGTCCTCACTATTAGGAAGTTTCTCCTTAATTCCAGGTTGCTTCTCTCTTTGGTTAGTTTCCAGCCATTGTTTCTGTCAGCGTTCCAGAAGAACCCAACTCCAATTAAACCTCCGAGACAGGCATTTTCTCAAAGTTCCCATTTATTAGAGTAGGTATACTGGCACATCTGGGAGAGTTCCGAGTTTTCCCTTAGTAAATCAAAGCCCCCAAATCCAGCCTTTGTGCCTATCAGTCCATCACATTGTCCAATCACAATCTGTCTCAACTTGAGACATTACTTCAACCACTCCTCCTCCAGATGCAGGAACACCATGACCTTGACTGAAAAGAAGAATGCTATTATGTCTAACTGCATTTCCTCTACTAAATCCCCCCTCCTAATTCCCAAGCACAAGAATGTGGCAGTGTGGAAGTTTCCGGTGTTAATATGGCTTACAAAGCTAAAAGTTTCTTGTCCTGCCCTCTGGTACTTTGGAAAATAATTTGATCCCCCTTTTCCATTGCCATTGTAACTTAATCCAAATACTGAAGCCCCTCAAACACTCAAATACCCATCAAATTTCTATTGTTGTAGACTCAATTCCAATTTAATAAATCCATCATTAGATTGTTAAATTTCAATTTCAATATAAATTGCAAATGATGTCATTTACATGCATTGTATAACTAAACAAAGATGTGAAGCTGTTGCTAAGTAATTTGTGCCTTAATTTATGATCTTAGTTGCCATGGTTGTTAAGCGAATCACTGTAGTTAAATGAATCTCATGGTCGTTAAGCAAATCCAGCTTCCCCCATTGACTTTGCTTGTCAGAAGATGGCTTGAAAGTTGTGAAGGGTGACCCCAGGATGCGGCAGCCATGGTAAATGCATACAAAATTTCAGTGTTGATCACATGACCATGGGGATGCTTGTAAGTGTGAGCACTGGTTGTAAGTCACTTTTTTCATTGTCACTATAACTGTGTTCATTAAAAAATGGTTGGAAGTCACATTGACTGGCCAGTGTCCCCTTGTAGTCTTACTTCTCTGCAAACCATGGAAGAATTCCAGATGGCCTTGGTTACCAACTGGTGCAAGAAACACTTATGAGTCCTGTACAGATAGTCCTCAATTTATGACCACAATTGAGCCCAAATATTCTGTTGCTAAGTGAGAAATTTGTTAAGCAAGTTTTGCCCCATTTTACAACTTTTCTCGCCACAGTTGTTCAGTGGCTCACTGCAGTTGTTAAGTTAGTAACACAGTTGTTAAGGGAATCTAGCTTCCCCATTGACTTTGCTAGTTAGAAGGTCGCAAATGTCAATCACATGACCCCAGGACACTGCAATCATCATAAATACATGCCAGTTGCCAAGCGTCCTAGTTTTGATCATGTGACCATGGGGATACTACAGTGTGAAAAACTGTCACAAATTACTTTTTTCAGTACCGTTGTAACTTCAATTGGTTACAAAATGAACTGTTGTAAATCAAGGATATAGGTGTAAAAAAAAACAGTCGTGAATCACCTTTTGGGTGTTGTAATTTTGAATGGCCGCTAAATGAACAACTTTAAGTCGAGAACTACCTGTAGACCAGTGGTGAAATGTAAAATTTGTTACTACTGGTTCTGTGGGTGTGGCTTGGTGGTGTTGGGGTAATATGACTGGATGGGCGTGGCCAACTTTTTTTTTTTTTAACTTTTCAAAGCATTTTTTCTACAACCTGTTCGACCGAAGAGGTTGCAAAAAAAATGCTTTGAAAAGCCTCTGCCAATCAGGCAACTCAGCTGGGATCATCAGAGGCTTTTCGAAGCATTTTCTTTACCACCTCTTTGGCTGAAGAGGTTGTAGAAAAAATGCTTTTAAAAGTAAAAAAAAAGCCTCTGATGATCGTGCGGCTCAGCTGGGCATGGGGGGGGGGCAGGGATTTTTGCTACCGGTTCTCTGAACCACCCGCCGCCATCGCTACCGGATCGGGTGATCTGGTCCAAACTGAGAGCATTTCACCCCTTCTGTAGACAAAAATATTTAAGTACATTTGAGGAGGGAGAAGAAATTAACATGCTGTATCTCAGGAGCACAATTATTTTCTTCGGCTCTAAAAGCTGAACTAGAATCAATGAATGAAAATACGGGAAAGCAGATTACAGCCGGATGTTACGAAAATCTTCCTAACTGCAAAAGTTATGCGCTGCCTTGCAAATTCTATTTTCAGAAGGGAGTTAGATTTGATGACCTCCCTATTTCAATTCAATGATCCTCAGATTTTCCCAAGCTTACTTCCTTTTAGAAGAAAAACAGGCTGGGCCATGCTTTATGAATCTTTCATAAAAAAATTCAGATACTCTTCTCTAACACTAAGCTAAGTATGTATAATTGAAAAGTAGAAGATGCGTTAAGGTCATGCCGTTTCATTGGTTTGTTCTCCTCTAACCGTCTCCAAACAAGCTGAGCTATAACCTGACTTGACCATGTCACAGTGCGTTGGGTTTGTGAAGATTAACCTCTATGAGTTATTTATTGAGGGGTTCACAAAGACATGCACTATGCAAAGTGTGGTTATCCAACCTTTTGGCTTGCTGAGCCTCACTGAGCGAAGAGGTATTGTCTGGAGCACCACATATAAAATATAATATAGTTAATGTATATAAATAATAATGGACATATTTTTATTCAGTATTTTTTTTTTTTGCCCTCCTGAAAAGAAATGATCTTTGAAGCAGCATTTTACAAAGTACAGGTAGTCCTTGACTTACAACAGTTCATTTAGTAACCGTTCAAAGTTACCTCAGCACTGAAGAAAGTGAAATGAGCATTTTTCACACATATGATGGTTGCAGCATCCCCCATAGTCACGTGATCAAAATTCCAGTTGGACTGGAAAATTGAAGTCTGCCTGCCTGCCTATCTATCTATCTATCTATCTATCTATCTATCTATCTATCATCTATCTACCTACCTACCTACCTACCTACCTATCTCTATCTCTCATATCTATATATCATCTATCCATCTCTGTCTGTCTGTCTGTCTGTCTGTCTGTCTGTCTGTCTGTCTACAGTTATCTCTCTCTCATCATCATCCATCTCTCTCACACACACATATCTATCTATCATCTATCCGTCGGTCTCTGTCTGTCTGTCTGTCTATCTACAGTTATCTCTCTCTCATCATCATCCATCTCTCCCTCACACATATCTATCTATCATCTATCTGTCTATCTCTGTCTGTCTGTCTGTCTGTCTGTCTGTCTGTCTGTCTGTCTGTCTGTCTGTCTATCTATCTATCTATCTATCTATCTATCTATCTATCTATCTATCATCACCAAAATAAAGCCAGTTTCATATTGTGGTTAAAGGCACCAGGCTAGCAAATGGGTGATTGTGAGTTCTAGTTCCACCTTGGGCATGAACTCCCTTCGTTCATGGTGGAATAAACAAGTCTCTTTGGTTGTTTGGTGTTGCCCATCCTCACTTTTAAGCATGTCGAGAAAGCAGATTATGAATTTTAAACCTTCTTATTATTTCTATCGCATAAGCTGCCTGTCTCTTGTTTCCTCAAACATTCCAGGAAAACTGTTCAATTCCTGTTTGCTAAATCAGTTATCTTCCATTACATGATGGATTTAGCAGTCAAGGCAAGTCACAGACTTGCTGGAGGCAAGAATCTTGCCCCACTCCTGTAGGCTGCCTGCACATTTAGTCCATTTTAATGATTTCCCCCTATTTACCTGACTGTTTATTATTTCATATGATTTTCTTGCCTTTCCCATCCCTCAGAGAATATTATTAAATATAATGAATTCACTTAGTGATGGATACCAGGTCCTGTTTTTTTCTTAAAAGCTGGAGCTTCCCTTTGATCTACAACACATCCAAATGTGTGATTATGCTATAAAAAGATAATAGTAGGAACATCAAAGGAACAGATAGGAGGGGGAAAACTCCCTCTAGATTAGTTTAGTAGCTGCAGAACAGCTTAAGGATAGTGGGAGAACATGAAGACACCCTGAGCTGAGTTGTTAATGCATTTTAATAAGCACTCTGCAAAAGTCTGTAACATTGATAGCCATGAAATACAGGATGTTCTAACTAGTGATGGGCGAATATGCCTGTCATCCATCCAGTTTTTATGTCAGTATCTATGATCCAAATTTATTTTTCTGCTCATAATGTATGGTGCATATGTATCAGTTTTCACATCGGCTTTTTAATGATCCAAATGTATTTTTGTGCACATAAAGTGTGATGCACACAGATACATATTTTCTCCTTTTTCCAGAGATGGGTTTCACATAATTTTACCACTGGCTCACCGCGCACCGAAAATGTGAGCGCACACATGCGCTTTGCTTGCACAAGCGACTTGCACACATGCGTGTGGCTTAGAAAATGTGGCTAAATAGGATGGCATAGGGGCAGGGGGGCGGGCAGGTCAACACCACTGGTTTGCCCAAACCGGTCCGAACCACCACTGCCTGTTTTTCTACATAAAATAAAATAAAATATTTTAAAAATAGGGATGACTCAGTGGTTAAGATGCTGGGTTTGTCATCTGGAAAGCCGGCAGCCCAGGTTTGAGACCCGAGTGCCACATGTTGGGGTGAGTTCCCGTCCTTGCTCCAGCTCCTGCCAACCTAGCAGTTCGAAAGCATGCAAATGAGAGTAGATAACTAGGTACCACTTTGGTGGGAAGAAGATAACAGTGCTCTGTGATGCTGGCCACATGTCTTTGGACATCACTGGCTCAATGGCTTTGAAATGGAGATTAGCATGCTCCCTAGAGTCGGCAACGACTGGTGGAATAAACTAGTTTATTTATCTTATAAACCTATAAACTATATAGCTATGAACTAGTCCTTTACCTTTTTACTCTATATAAAATAATATAAAATTAATATCCTGCCCTTTCCTTAATGACTTCAATTCATTCTGTAAGCACTTTGTCCTGCATACACAGACAGACAACATATACACACACTTCAATGTGCATTTTTTAAAACTGGAGATCATGATTGCAAATTATGAAAGGGTAACTGAACAAAGGATATTCAGCTAAATAAAGATTCAGTCCAAAAAAATTGAGTCTAGCTGGGGTGCATTTCAACACAACTGCAACATTTTTTCCTTCTTCCTACACCTGAAAGTCATATAGAGCAAACTTACAGAAAAACAGGTGGTTGTTTCAGAAGGATAAATTATGAAGCAATTATCCTACCTCTGATTACTATGCAGCTGGCATCTCCCCTTTCCAAAATCATCCTGCTTCCAATTTTTGAAGACAAATATACCTCTCTGCTAAGGACATCAAAAACTCTTCTGGCCATGCATGAGGGTTGCAGGGTTAATTTAAGTATTCATGTGGCATGTGGGGTAAAAATATCAAAAGTAATTAAAGGATACCATCATGCCTTGAATGGAATATATAAGCGAGGAGTCCTTAGAAGGTCTTTTGTATATCTATGTTAAGTTAAACTTTGAACATCTGAATACATATCTCGAATAAGACATTTGTTGCAGATAGTTAGATAGCTATATACTATTATAGTCACATATCAGAGTAAAAAATAAAACATTAAAATAAAATAAAACAGAAGAGGACATAATAGCATACAGGTAGCCCTCGACTTACAATCATTTAGTGACCGTTCAAAGTTACAACATCACTGAAAAAAACCTGACTTATGACTGTTTTTCACACTTATGACCATTGCAGCATTCCTGCGGTCATGTGATCAAAATTCAGATGCTTGGCAACTGACTCGTATTTATGTCAGTTGCAGTGTCTCTGGATCACGTGATCACCTTTTGTGACCTTCTGACAAGCAAAGACAATGGGCAAGCCAGATTCATTTAGCAACCATGTCACTAATTTAACAACTGCAGTGATTCACTTAACAACTGTGGCAAGAAAGGTCGTAAAATGGGGCAAAATTCACTTAAAGACTGTCTCGCTTAGCAAGAGAAATGTTGGGCTCAATAATGGTCGTAAGTCGAGGAGTATCTGTATTACAATTAATGGCATGATCATCAAAGGGCAGCCAAAGCCTGCATAATTTTTCAGACAGTATAGCAGAATTTAGGTACGTTCAAAAAAACTGCATCATATTGATTTGATAGGAACAAGAACTGCAGAAAAAAACAATGGCTACCAACCTGCCTTCCATTGAGGACATGTATACTGCATAGGTCAAAAAGAGGGCTGTGAAAATATTTACAGACCCCTCGCATCCTGGACATAAATTGTTTCAACTTCTACCCTCAAAACGACGCTATAGAGCACTGCACACCAAGACAACTAGACACAAGAACAGTTCTTTTCCCGAACGCCATCACTCTGCTAAACAAATAATTCCCTCAACACTGTCAAACTATTCACTAAGTCTGCACTACTATTAATCTTCTCATCGTTCCCACCACCCATCTCCTTCCACTTATGACTGTAACTTTGTTGCTTGGATCCTTATGGTTTATACTGATTGTTTCCTAATAAGATTTGATTGCTTATTTGTTCCCTATGACTATCATTAAGTGTTGTACCTTATGATTCTTGACAAATGTATCTTTTCTTTTTATGTACACTGAGAGCATATGCACCAAAGACAAATTCCTTGTGTGTCCAATCATACTTGGCCAATAAAGAATTCTGTTCTGTTCTGTTCTGTTCTGTTCTGTTCTGTTCTGTTCTGTTCTGTTCTGTTCTGTTCTATTCTATTCTATTCTATTCTATTCTATTCTATTCTATTCTATTCTATTCTATTCTAAAAGAGATCTGAATTTCTCAGACATTTTGTCAAATAAGGAGTCTGTAAATCCTTATGGACAATGCTATATAACAGGACATGAGCTGTGTTTTCAATGGTCCTCTGTTCACAGAGAGATACAGTAATGTATCTCTCTGTGTCATGGTCAGATCACTCACTCCTTCGTCTGGACCTTCGTACCGCTACACCCCGCCACAGGGAGGCGGACCCAATTAGATGGGTCCGCCCCAGGTGCCTGATGGATCCTGATAGGTTCCAGACGGAGCTTGGGCCAATTCCTGATGATCTGGCACATGACTCGGCCGAGGACCTGGTAGCTGCCTGGGATCGGGCGGCTGGTGGGGCCTTGGATCGAGTCGTGCCTTTGCGGCCTCTGACCCGGTGTCGATCCCTCGCGGCTCCTTGGTTTACCGAGGAGCTGAGGGAGATGAAACGCCGGAAAAGACGCCTAGAGAGCGGTTGGAGGGCCAGTCGTGTTGAATCTGACCGAACACTGGTAAGGTCGCATGTTAAGACCTACCTAGTGGCGATAAAGATGGCAAAGTTTAATTACTTTTCCACCTCTATTGCGTCATCAGGGAATCGTCCGGCAGCCCTGTTCAGGGTAACCCACTCCCTGCTCCATCTGGGAGCACGGGAGGATCCCTTGGAAGGCAGGGCGGAGGATTTTGGACAATACCTGTATGACAAAATCGCTCAGATCCGGGGGGACTTGGACTCTGACTGGGTAGATCAGGGCAGGGTGACGAGGAATAGTCTTGAGAATGTTATCTGGGAGGAGTTTGATGCTGTGACTCCCGATGATGTGGACAGGATTTTGGGGAGACTTAGTGCGGCCACATGTTTACTGGACCCGTGTCCCTCCTGGTTGGTACTGGCCTCCCGGGAGGTTACACGAGGCTGGCTCCAGGGTGTTATCAACGCTTCGTTGAGTGAGGGTCACTTCCCCGCGGCCTTGAAAGAGACGGTGATGAGGCCTCTCCTCAAGAAGCCGTCCCTGGATCCGGCAATATTGGCTAACTACCATCCTGTCTCCAACCTTCGCTTTCTGGCGAAGGTTGTTGAGAGTGTGGTCGCGCGAAAGTTTCCGCAATTCCTGGAGGAAACATCCTATCTGGATCCGTTCCAGTCTGGTTTCAGGCCTGGGCACAGCACGGAAATGGCATTGGTCGCGTTGGTTGATGATCTCTGGAGGGCTCGGGACAGGGGTTGCTCCTCTGTTCTGGTCCTGTTAGACCTCTCAGCGGCTTTTGATACCATCGACCATGGTATCATGCTGCACCGGTTGGAAGAGTTGGGGATGGGGGGCACCGTGTTACGGTGGTTCTCCTCCTTTCTCGCCGACCGGTTGCAGTTCGTGTTGGCAGGAGGGCAGAGGTCGACCTCGAGGCCTCTTATATGTGGAGTGCCTCAGGGTTCGGTCCTCTCACCCCTCCTGTTCAACATTTATGTGAAGCCGCTGGGCGAGATCATCCGTGGCTTTGGGGTGAGATACCATCAGTACGCTGATGACACTCAGCTGTACATCTCCACCCCAGGCCACCCCAATGATGCCCTTGAAGTGATGTCCCAGTGCCTGGAGGCTGTACGGATCTGGATGGGGAGGAACAGACTCAAGCTCAACCCTTCCAAGACTGAGTGGCTGTGGTTCCCGGCATCCCGATATAGTCAGTTGACTCCATCACTGACTATTGGGGGCGAGTCTTTGGCCCCCACAGAGAGGGCTCGCAATCTGGGAGTCCTCCTGGATACGCAGCTGTCTTTGGAGGAACATCTGACGGCTGTAACCAGGGGGACCTTTTATCAGGTTTGCCTGATCCGCCAGTTGTGGCCCTTTCTTGATCGGGATTCCCTGTGCACAGTCACTCATGCCCTCGTGACCTCTCGCCTTGATTACTGTAACGCTCTCTACATGGGGCTCCCCTTGAAGAGCACCCGGAGGCTCCAACTGGTCCAGAACGCAGCAGCGCGGGTAGTGTCGGGAGCAGCATGGCGCTCCCATGTAACACCGCTCCTGCGCCAGCTGCACTGGCTCCCAGTGGTCTTCCGGGTGCGTTTCAAGGTGTTGGTTCTCGCCTTTAAAGCGCTCCATGGCATAGGGCCTAGCTATCTTCGAGACCGCCTGCTGCCACCGACGACCTCCCATCGACCCGTGCGCTCCCACAGAGAGGGCCTCCTCAGGGTGCCATCAGCCAAACAATGCAGGCTGGTGACCCCCAGGGGGAGGGCCTTCTCTGTGGGGGCACCTACCCTCTGGAATCAGTTGCCCCCAGAGATAAGGAGAATCCATGACCTCAGTGCCTTCCGCCGTGCCCTTAAAACCTTTTTTTCCCAACAAGCCGGGCTGGCCTAACTCTTTTTAAGTGTTTTTAATTGTTTTTGTTTATTGTTTTAATTAATGGGGCCAAATTTATATATATTTTTAACTGTATTTTAATATTTGTATTCAATGTTTTTATTTGGCTGTTCACCGCCCTGAGTCCTCAGGGAGAAGGGCGGTATACAAGTTCAAAAATAAAATAAATAAAAATAAAATAAATAATGTCAGCTCATATTGGAACTTTCCTGTATCGATCCTACAGAATTTCTGTGTAAGGCGGAGGGAGAGATTACATTTTGCTAGAGTTAATGCCCTCCAAAATTCAGAGACAGTTATATAACTATCTCTAAATTAAAATGATTAATTTAATCATTTTAGAGGCCAACCTAATCTCCAAAGTACCTGAAGGCAGGATGAGAAGCAGTAGATGGAAATTAATCAAGGAGAGAAGCAACCTAGAACTAAGGAGAAATTCCCTGAGAGTGAGAACAATTAGTCAATGTAGCAACTTGCTTCCAGAAGTTGTGGGTGCTCCAACAACTGGAGACTTTTAAGAAGAGACTGGATGGCCACTTGTGTGAAATGTTATAGGATTTCCTACACAAGCAGATGGGTTGGATTAAAAGACCTCCAAGATCCCTTTCAATTCTGTTATTCTGTTATTCCATTTGTGGGAACGCAACAACTCTAAGCTGATGATATGCTTAACTCCATCCCTCAGCTCTGTCTACTGTTCTCTTACATCTCCATCCCTAGTACAGCATCCAATATGGCACAACTATGAATACGTGGAAGCAGAAATTAATAGTTTCTCCCAAGTCACTGAAATCTGTGCATCTAATGGCACCGGAGCTGTATTTCAATTGGAAAACAGTTCATATAAGACCATGAAAAAGGTTTTGTTTTATTTTATTTAGTCAAGAAATCATGCCGGGACAAATTTGGGTTGGATTTTTTTTTTCTTTTCCCTCCATAAAGCTGTCAGATCTAGGCTCTACATGGAGTCCTTCCTTCATGATGCTAATGAGGATTGTAATTTAGGTCGCTAAGTGAAGCAGCCGTTAGTCAAAACATCATATGACCACACTTATTATTGGCAGCAATTCTGGTAGTCCTGGGTGTGGTTGTTAGATAAGAACTGCACTGTTGTTAGGGCAGGATCTGATGCTTCTTCTAGCCTGCCACGCTCATCTCCACTTTAACTCCTCTCCTGCCTGTCTCCTCTCCCATCTCTGCTCTTTTGGATGCCCTGCTCTCTGCTCTAGTAAATTCAGGTGGGCTGCCAGGTGCCCAAAGTTTAATCATTTGACCATTGGAGCACTGCAACAACTGGAATTTCAGGAACAGGTGAGGACTCCCATTCGTTCAGTGCCATGGTAACTTGGAACAGTCACTGAAGGAAGGGTACTTCAGTAAGGGCTCCTTGGTGAAACTACTGGTACCTAGGAATTAAAGATTTCTGTATCTCTTTGGTGCCATCTGGTGGTCTTTTGGATTGAAGTGACATCCACAGCCCCAGTATTCTATCTCCTTGTCCGGAAGTGGAATGGTCACTGGGCAAAAGGACAAGGCAACTGCTGTTGAATGAAACACAGTTTCATTCCTCCTCTGTTGCCTGCTGGGCCTGATGTAAAGAGGGAAGGGAGCAGGAGCATCAGAGCTGGTTGCTCAGCCTGGAAAAGATCAGGCACCATTTAATTGGCTGGCAAAGTGGTCAGCAGGCAGGCAGGGGGCACGAAGAGACAGAGTGGCCTGTAGGGAGAGACCCTGCTTTGCACGCTTCCCTTGGGGAGGCCCAATGCTGCTACATTTCCTGCCATCTTTTTAAAGTGGCCCTGAGCCACCTTAAATCAACGGTTATGGGCTGAGTACAGGTAGTTCTCAACTTAGAACTGTAGGAAGTTAGCACCCACCCCTCTCCTAGGAAAATGAGATATTTTAGGAAATATTAAAAGGGCAGAATATTTCCCCTAAAAGGGAGGCAGAAACTCAGCTCCTCCCCCTCAACTTTGTCAACGGGCCATTAAGGCTTAGGCCAGTTTATTCTACAAAACAAAGAACTACCTCCTTCAGGTAGAGCCATAGTAGGAATTGCACAGCAAGCCAACATTGAAGAAGTCCAAAATAGATCTATATTAGTCTCCCAATAGGCAGCAAAATGCTGGCTTGCTGTCGGAAGAAGCCTAGGATAGTGGATGTGATTTCACTGAACTATGGCTAAAGACTTGATTTACGTAGGAAAATACCCATCTGAAGAAAAATATATACATTTGCTTAACAATACAGATTACATTCTTAATCTCCACCCCTTTTTTCCCAACCACTGGTAAAATAAATTCAGTGTTTGATAATATTCTGTGTCTTCTTTCTATTTAATTTTCAATGTCAGCTTATCTATTTCTGCACAATCTAGTATCTTCCAAATTATCTCTTCGTCTCGCGGTACTTCTTCATTTTTCCAATATTGTGTGAATAGAATCCTTGCTGCTGTTAAGACGTGCAATATTAAATATATACTTTCCTTATCAAGTTTTTCTGCTGTTATGCCTAATGGAAACAGCTCAGGTTTAAAATCTACATGTGTCCCTATCATCTTTTCACCTGTGTATTTTTGCCCAACATTTTCTTGCTTTAAATAAATAATTTCTTATTGAGTATTTTACACACAATAGCAAAAGAAAACAAGAAAAAAAAAACCCAAAACACATACACTTACATCAGACATTAAAATACAATACTAACAACAGATATATACAATTTTACATCTTTCTGCATCGACTTTTGTCTTTACTCTTAACTTTTATCTTCCCGCTCCTTCTCTTTATTTTTAAATATTCATAATTAACCTTTTTGTAAGCAGGGTCATTATTTACATTCATATCCAGTATATTAATATCAAATTTCACTTTATACTCTATTTGTTAATTTGATTTCTGTTTTCTAACTGTATATAGAACCTATTCCACACTTTGTAATGCTTTAACACAAGTCCACCACATATGATAAAATGTGCCCCCCCCCTTTTTTTGGTTACATTTCCAACATTTGCTAGACATATTTTTGAAAATTTTGGCTAACCAATGAAGGATCTTTTTTGAGTTTTCTACTCTGCCCGCTCTGCAGCTGGGGGCTGCTTCCTCTCATATCTAATCCCCCCCTAGTCACTATCTCTCCCCACTTCCGTCTTCCCAGGTCATTCCCCCACATCTTTGTATCTTCCTTCCTTCTTTCCACCAGGACATATTTAAGTTATATCCGTGTGTTTTAATTAAAGGGGAGAAACATTGTGCTGCATTTCCTCCTTGGATAGTTAATTAAAGGGTCGAGGAGCTTCTGCTTGTGCTCCTTCCTGCTAAAAATACAGATTATCATGTCAGCAATTACTTGGGATAAGACATCCATTTTTAATATGACGGAAGGCGGGGGAGCCCATTTTTATTGTTGTTGTTTTGATACTTTTCACTGCACATAAGGGGGAATGTTCGGGGGGGGATGACTTGCTGAAAAACATTAAAAACAGCTGCTTCCTCATCCCTCCCCCCCATTTCAAACCTGTTCTCTTCTTTTTTTCAGAAAAAAGAACAATGAAAATGCAATATTAAGCAACTGGGAGAATTATGAAACCACACATACATATGCACACACAGAGACACGCACATTATCCCACGTTAGCATTTTTAATTTAGGAAGAGATAGCTAGCCAGATGATAGATAGATAGATAGGTAGGTAGGTAGGTAGGTAGGTAGATAGATAGATAGATAGATAGATAGATAGATAGATAGATAGAATTGGAATAAATGTCCATCTGGGTTCAGTTCCAAGTGGGGGAAATGGTTTTAATGGTGGACAGTATGACATGCCTTGAAGATCTTGGGTGAAGAGAACAAAAGGGAAGAGATGCTGAGTTTTATACCTTCTCTGGGCTTTTGAATTTGACCTTGTATTCTGATTGGTTGTCAGACTTCCATGGGCCCATACAGGGGCAACTTTGTAGGTTGTGTTTTTGAGTCCCAAACTTGGTTGAGTCTTGCTGAGTGATAACGTAATGAAACGGCTTTGGGATTCCTATTATGGCTCTGCCTGAAGGAGGTAGATCTTTGTTATGTAGATTAGACTGGCCCAGGCCTTAATGGCCCACTGACAAAGGTGGGGGATTGAGTTTCTGCCTCCCTTTTAGGGGAAATATTTTGCCCTTTTAATATTTCCTAAAATATCTCATTTTCCTAGGAGGGGGTGGGTGCTAACTTCCTACAGTAGGTAGATAGATAGATAGATAGATAGATAGATAGATAGATAGATAGATAGATAGACAGACAGACAGACAGACAGACAGACAGACAGACAGGCAGACATCGTGTGTATGTGAGTGAGTGAGTGAGTGAGTGTGTGTGTGTGTTAAGTGAATTGGGTTTAGGAATTCTCTTCAAATCTACAGAAAGGAAGAGTACCTCTTTTAAGATACTGCTTCCATCTGCACTGACTGAAACCTATTTTAAGCATACATTTATTAGTAAAGCAATGGTGTAGAAAGGGAGGACTCTAATCCTAACCCAATTATCTTTTGATTTCTCTCCTCGTTATAAATTTGCAGTTTCATCCCCCCCCCATTTTTTCAACCCAAAATTCGGTTAATTCCCTACCATTTCATTTTTTTTTCCTTGTTGTAAAGATGACAAAGGATGCAAGTTGGGAAGAATACCTCAGATTTTATCATTATTTTTTCATTATACTGTGCAATTTTGTAGAAAACATTCACAGCACTTATTATTTTTGTTGTCAAATTCTCCTCAGATTTACTGTACTTTTATTATTATAATTATTCTTCTCACGGTGGTGTTATTGGAAAAGGGAAGGGCAAAAATGGCAGCAGGGCTTCAGCGGATAGCCCGCCTGGTTCAAAAAGTCGAAAATTAGATAAATTAGTGCTTTAAAACCGCAAACCTGTATTTAACAATTGTGTGGGAATAATTGCCTTCATACTTTAATCATTGGCTTCTTTCCTTACGATAATAGTTACCAATGACAAAACCATTTCTGTGAAACTTGCAAGATGGATAGAGATCTCGTCAGTGTCAATCTTCACTTCCTCAAATTAGACATTTTAGATTTGCTTAATGGCAAACAGTTGACTTTAACTATGCCAGATTCGCATACAGAATAAAGCTTTGGATAAAGCTGATCTCCTGTCTGTCCTGCGCAAAACATGAATCAGAAGATTGTTTACATATCTGTGGTGCCGGATCTCACAGGCTGTCCAGTAGACATCTAGTAATTAGTGCATTCATTTCCTCATTAAAATATCATTAGTGGAGGTTTGGTTCTTTCAAGATGTTGCAAACAAGGGGTTTTATTGCATTGTGTTGATATCATTAGGGTTTACCAGTAACCAGATGTTCTCAGAGTTTAAGAAGTGGGGGTGGGGAAGGTCACATTTACCCGTTTCAATCTCCAGTCTGGTAAGAAATGTGTTGCAATAAAACTAAACCAGTACAATGAAAGGAAGGAGTTGAGAAAGGGCTAGAGCAGAGGTGTCAAACTCAATTTCATTGAGGGCCGCATCAGGGCTGTGGTTGACTTCAGGGGGCCGGGCAGGCATGCCTGACGGGATGGGCGTGGCCATCTTTATGACACTCACGGGGCATGGCTGACTGGGTGGGTGTGGCCAGTTTGATGCCACTCCCCAAACCGCTGACATATTTCCTTTTCTCATTGGGTAGACCAGGTCGAAGCGATGCGGGCTGGCCCCTTACATTTTCCAGGAATGGCCCCACATCGCAGGCCGAATCCTGCCCATGGGCCTTGAATTTGACACCCCTAGGCTAGAGTGATAGGCTAAATAAAGATTTGAGCTCTGATGTGGAATCATGGAAAGCTTTTTTTTTTTAAATTTGATTTATATGCCGCCCTTCTCCGGAGACTCAGGGCGGCTTACAATGCGTTAAGCAATAGCCTTCATTCTTTTGTATATTTTATACAAAGTCAGTTTATTGCCCCCACAAACTGGGTCCTCATTTCACCTACCTTAGAAAGGATGGAAGGCTGAGTCAACCTTGAGCCTTGGAGAGATTCGAACCAGCAGAAATTGCAGGCAGCTGTGTTAATAACAGGGTGCATTAAACCACTGTACCATCAAGGCTCTTTGGTGGATCACACCAATGGCTTGAGATTTTGCTCTACAGGTAGTTCTTGACCAAGGTGTATAATAATTGAGCTCAAAATGTCTCTGGCTAAGTGAGATGGTTGTTAAATGAGTTTTGCCCCTTTTTACGACCTTTCTTGCCACAGTTGTTAATGTGAATCAATGCAGTTGTTAAGTTAGTAACATGGTTCTTAAATGAGTCTGGCTTCCTCCATTGACTTTGCTTCTCAGAAGATCACAAAAGGTGATCACACAACCCTGGAGCATTGCAATGGTCATAAATATGAGTCAGTTGTCAAGCATTCAAATTTTGATCATGTGATTGTGGGAATGTTGCAATGGCCGTAAGGCCGCCCACTGACCCAGATGTCATAATAAGTGATCTGCGCTTGCGCAGAAGTGCAGGCACAATGCAAACTGGTAGTAAAGGTAAGTAAAACCCACCCCTGCTTCCAACGCTGTTAATCTGTAATCTGAATCATTGGACTAGTTTTTCTTTCCTTTAAAAAAGTGCAAATAAAAAACCCCCCAAAAAAACTGATCAGGGAAAGCAAATAACTCCAAATAATTTAAAATGCTTTTAAGAGAAAAAAGGAAGGAAGGAAGGAAGGAAGGAAGGAAGGAAGGAAGGAATGTTTATTTGCTTTAAAAAAAAATTGTTGATATTTTCTTTGGTTGCCCCTGTAATCCTAAAATGATGCATTTATGCCCAGGAGGAAATCAATACTCTGCTCAGCCCTGCCATCTTACATGAAGCACAGACTGTAAAATAGACACAAAAGATGTGTGATACTCTCCAAGGCCCCAGCAGCTATAATATCCATCTTTGGCAGTTCACTTGACATTTACTCGGCCTAATTTTTTTTTTTTCTCCCTTCCCTGCTTCCCTCCCCTAACAGCTAGGCCCTGACTCTCTGGGGCTCACCGACCGGGTGAGCAGATAACAAACCTGTCAAGAAGGGTTTAGCTGGGGAATAAATCCTGAATTCACCAGGAAATGATGTGTACAATGGGAAAATGCACAGGATGACAAGAGCTCTCCCTTTGGAGAGCGAGGCTGAAGGATGCTTAAAATGTTACAGCATGTATTCAATGGATTCCTGGACAGGTCCTCTGATTGTATCTTGGATGGCTCAAATGCTATTTTACTCTCCATTTTTCATTGTTGCTCTTGGGGGACACCCAGGCAGAGAGAAACAAAAGGCATCAGGAAGGAAGGAAGGAAGGAAGGAAGGAAGGAAGGAAGGAAGGAAGGAAGGAAGGAAGGAAGCCCTGAGAAATGAGTCACTGTTTTTATACCTTATTCTCAAAATACTGGAGGATTTCTTTTTGATTTCTGTGGGTAGTGCTTTTTTGCTGAACTTATCTTTGAATGTGGTGGGTCCAATTCAGGGGTGGGTTCCACTTGCCTTTACTACCGATTCGCAGCGGGAGCGTGCTTGCACAGATCACCCATGATGACATCATGGCAGGTGGGCGGAGCCTACCGGATAAAGTGCTGAACTAAAACCAGTTCTAGTCTTTTCTAAGCCATGAAAACTAGTTGAATGATTTAGAAACAGTCCTTGTCTCTCAGCTCGATCCTTCTCAGTCAATCAGAATAGACCTGGAAGGGATCTTGGAGGTCTTCTAGTCCAACTCCCTGCTCAAGCAGCAGACTCTATACCATTTGAGACAAGTGACTGTCCAGTCTCTTTCTTCTTAAAAACCTCCAGTGATGAAGCATCCACAACTTCTGAAGGCAAGCTGTTCCACTGGTTAATTGTTCTCACTGTTAGGAAATTTCTCCTTAATTCCAGGTTATTTATCTCCTTGATTAGTTGCCATCCATTGTTTCTTGTCTTCTCTTCTTATTTGCTTATTTGCTTTGGGAAACAAATTGACTCCCTCTTCTTTGTGGCAACCCCTTAAATACTGGAATACTGCCCTCATGTCACCCCTGGTCTTTCTTTTCTCTAGATTAGCCAAACCCAAATCCTGCAGCCATTCTTCATGTGTTTTAGTCTCCAGGCCTTTAATCATCTGAGTTGCACTTTTTCCAAAGTCTGCACTTTTTCCAAAGTCTCAAAATCTTTTTTGTAATGTGGTGACCAAAACTGGATGCTGTATTCCAGGTGTGGTCTTACTAAGGTTTTAAAAGTGGTACTAATACCACAGTCACATCACATTGTTGTGAGAAGCACTGAGATGCTTCCGGGTTGAAAGAATTAGCTGGGGATGCCACCATTGCCTGGGGATGCCCAGTAGCAAGCTCCTTTCATATCTCCAGCAGGAGCTGGAGTGAAGGATGGGAACTCACTCCACCCCATGGCAACACTTGGGTCTCGAACGTGAGCTTGCTAACCACCAACCCAGTGTCCTAACCACATGAACCATCGTGCTCCTGTAATCCTCCTCAGTCAAGGAGAGCCAAATCTTATGGTTTTTTTCCTCACCTGTTCCTGTCTAACTTGACAAAGCTTGTAAATTGTTGAATTCCTTAGAATCATAGGATCGTAGGGCTGGAAATTACCTTGGATGTCTTCTAGTCCAAACCCTGCTCTAGGCTAGAGACCTAAGACCATCACAGACAATGGCTATTCAATCTTTTCTTAAAAACCTCCAGAGATGGAGCACCCACAACTCCAGGAAGCAAGCTGTCCCATTGATTCATCCTTCTAACTGTTAAGAAATTTCTTCTTAGTTTCAGGTGGAATCCCCCTTTCCTGAGCTCCCACCCATTGTTTCTTCTATTGTCCTCAGGTGCTATGGAGAATAAATCAATGGCCTGTTCCTTCCAGTATTGGAAAACTATCATTTCTTCCCAGAGCCTTCTTTTCATTAGGCTAGTTATACCCAATTCCCTCAATTGTTCATCATATGATTTAGCCTCCAGACCCCTTATGATCTTTGTTGCTCTTCTCTGTACTCTTTCTAGAGCAGAGGTCTTCAAACTATGCTGTCTGGAGAATTGTGGAAGTTGAAGTCCACAAGTCTTAAAGCTGGCAAGTTTGGGGACCTCTGTTCTAGGGCCTCACCATCTTTTTTTGTATCTTGGTAACCCAAACTTGGTAACCCGAACATTGTGACATATTGTGATGGTCAGAACTTTCTTCAAGGCTACCTCCATAATCCTTAGCCAAAGGAGTAGCAATGAGAATCACTAAAGGAGGGGAGGAAATAAGTAGTCATGCAGCTGATTTTCTCAGTTGTCTGTTTGTGCCAGATGCCAAATTGACTCCCATATGGATTTTGTTTGAATCTTCATTAGTCCAATGCAAACCAAGACAGAAATCATCACAAAATGCAGATATGTGATTGACGTGTACAGATTTTGATTGGAAATGAAGACCAAATTTCATATCTTGCTGTGACAGAGAAAAAACAAAACAAAAACCTATGATCTAATCACTTTGCTCTGCTAAGATTCTTTCCAAGACCACCTAGATGGATCTTCAGTGGTAGATTAACAGATTAACAGAGTTGGAAGGGACCTTATAGGTCATCTAGTCCAACCCCCCCACCCAAGCAGGAGATCCTACACCATTTTTGACAGACGGCAGTCCAGTCTCTTCTTGAAAGCTTCCAGTGATGAAACTTCCACAAACTCTGAAGGCAACTTCTGTTTCATGGGCTGATTGCTCTCACTGTCAGAAAATTTCTCCTTATTTCCAGGTTGAATTTCTCTTTGATCAGTTTCCATCCATTATTCCTTGTCTGGCCTTCAGGTGCTTTGGAAAATATCTTGATCCCCTCCTCTCTGTGGCAGCCCCCCAGGTAGTGAAACACTGCTATCATATCTCCCCTGGTCCTTCTCTTCACTAGACTAGCCATGCTCAATTCCTGCAACCGGTCATCCTATGTAGAGGATGATCCCTTCAAATGGAGAACATTTTGTGTAAAGGAGGAACAGGATAAGTCACTTCATCATACAGTCAAATTTGAGGCCAAGTCCTGAAGAATAACTTGTTTTTCAAGAGTTCTTGAAATCTACATTGGAAAGAAGTGGAGTGGATGGAAAAGGACCAGGGTTGGGCTTCAAAAATTTTAGCAAGAGGTTCTCCACACGGTTGGCTGGGTAGGCGTGGCCATGGTGGGCCTCCCCGGGCTCTGGTGGCTTTCCTCAAGCCTCCAGGAGGGTGGAAACAGCCTCCCCAGGCTCCAGGCCATTTCCAGACTTCCCAAATCTCCATGTGCACTCTGCACTTACCTGCATCCAAAACAGGCCGCGTGGGGACTCCTGGGAGAGATAGGGTGGGCAGGGCCAGCCAGGAGTGGGATTTGGGGGTTCTCCGAAATGCACAGAATCTTAGCTAGAGGTTCTCCCGAATCCCTAGCATCCCATCCCTGAGAAAGGACCATTTCAAATAGGTCAAATGAAGTGTGGGGTTTGAGGGAAGCTATCCGAGCATATGGTGACCTTCTGTCCTGCCATGTAACTCACACCTGAAGCCATCATTGAATGAATTCAAAGGGAATGAAGAAAAGGCCTGTTTTTCTTGGAAGCAACATCTGTTTTGTAGCGCTGATCCACCAAGCATGAATAGTTGTTGAATACAGAAATATTTAATTCTCCTTTTTTAAAAAAACAAAACACATGTTAATAGATTATCTTTGTTATTTCCCCTTCTGTTGTTTTCTTCAGTTTCTCTTCAGCACATTTTGTCTAGTAGTGTATAAATGGAACGAGCGCCGTATGTCAGCCTGAATCAAAACACTGATCTGCTCATTTCTTTTAGGAGACTGAAAGAAGGCACTGTTCTTTATCTCCAGCTGCTTGCTGTTTTTTTTTTTTTTTTCCTTCCAATCCTTGTTCTTGGCACCAATAGTTAACACATTGCATTTGGAAGGGTCACCTCCAAAGACAATTTTAAAGTACATGTATCTAAGTTGCCTAGTTCACATGATATGGAGTCTTTTAAAAAAAATCTGAAAAAGAAGGATGTCACAATACTGTCTTCCTGCATGTGGGACCTCTTTTCTTGTCTCTGTTAAGAGACTGATAACATGTAAAATAGGAAGGGACGTAGCAGGTCAGAACTAGTGCAGCTGTCCACAATTTTTGCTGCTTGGCGGTCCGGTGGGAAGAAGGGAACTGGGCTGCAGCAGTGGCGAGCTGGCATGCATGCGTGCCAAAGCTCAACTTGCACAAGGGGCAGGCCAATTCACAAGCGCATGCACGCGTAGCTCAATTTACACAAGCTGAGCTGCACACGCATGTGCACCAGTGGTGGGAGTTAATTTTTTTACTACCGGTTCAGGGGGTGTGGCTTGATGGATGTGGCTTGGTGGGCATGGCAGGGGAAGGATACTGTAAAATCTCCATTCCTACCCCACTCCAGGGGAAGGTTACTGAAAAATCCCCATTTCCTCCTGATCAGCTGGGACTCGGGAGGCAGAGAATAGACGGTGATGGGGCCAGTCAGAGGTGGTATTTACCGGTTCTCCGAACTACTCAAAATTTCTGCTACCGGTTCTCCAGAACTGGTCAGAACATACTGAATACCACTTCTGATATGCATGTGTGCACTAAATCAGGGGTCTCTGACCCCCCAGGCCATGGCCCACTAAGTTGACCCACTCACCCGGTCTGGTTGTGAATAGGCCACAGCCCGGTAGTTGGGCCACGGCCCGGGGGTTGGAGATCCCTGATCTAGTGCAACCCCTCTCCCTGCCCTGTACAGAAGCCACCATCCCAACATCCAAACTTTATTTTAAAACTTCCAGTACAGAAGGATTCATTTCTTCCCATGGTAGTCTATGCCATTCTTGAATATGTTTTGAGTTTCAAACATTCTTCCTGACATTCAATCAAAACCAGCTTACTTATAACATAATTCCACTGATTAATTGTTCTCATTGTCAGGAACTTTCTCCTTAATTCTAGATTGGATCTGTCTTTGATAAGCTTTCATCTGTTACTTCTTGTCCTGTCCTCAGGTGCTTTGGAGAATAGGCTGAGCCCCTTTTCTCTGTGACAGCCCTTCAGATATTGGAAAACTGCTTTCACGTTACCCCTTGTCCTTCTCTTCCTTAGACTAGACCAGGGGTGGGTTTCAAATTTTTTTATTACCGGTTCTGTGGGTGTGGCTTGTTAGGCGTGGCATGGCTTGTTGGGCGTGGCAGGAGAAGGATACTGTAAAATCTCCATTCCCACCCCACTCCAGGGAAAGGTTATTGCAGAATCCCCATTTCCTCCCGATCAGCTGGGACTTGGGAGGCAGAGAATAGATGGGGGCGGGGCCAGGCAGAATTTTTACTACCAGTTCTCCGAACTACTCAAAATTTCCGCTACCGGTTCTCTAGAACTGGTCAGAACCTGCTGAAACCCATCACTGGACTAGACATATCGAGTTCCCTCAATTGTTCATCGTATGTTTTAGTCTCCAGTCCCCTAATCATCTTGGTTGCTCTTCTCTGCACTTTCTAGAGTCTCAACGTGTTTTTTAATCATGGTGACCAAAACTTGAGACAGCATTCCAAGGGTGATTTGTTATGTAGTAGCTGCATCTATGCAGCATGGTAGACTAAGCTAAAGTGGGGGTAATTTGTGAATCAGCATGTTTAGAGAACACAGTAATAGTATTTGTTATGTGAACAAAGCTATAAATTAATCATAATGCAACGTCTTTGCTTAGGCTTAGCATGTTATGTAAACACGGCAAATAAATTAACCCATATGCAGGAATCAGGATTCACTGGGTTGTGTGAATCCAACATTGTTTGTCTGGATTTTTTGAGAATTCATAAGGACAGAAGTAGGTCTGGTGTGTTCTGGGTAGAAGTGGAGTTGAAAAGTATGGAGGGGAAGGAATAAATGTTGAAAAATCTGCTAGTCTATTACAATCATTCTTTCTGCTGTGCTGTGAATCCCAGTCCTCAGCAGTCTGCATAATATGCACCCCAAAATGGATAGTTAAAAAGACAGAACTAAGAAGATTTTTTTAAAAGCATTTTCTTCAATAAATTTCTCAAATAAAAAAAATGATATATTTATAGTTTCAGTCTTTCTGCCACAACCAGCCTAGAGACTTGTTTTAGCAAGATGATGTCTGCATTCTGAAGATAGCAAGGCAGGCAATATTTCTGAGCCAGGAAACAAACAAAAAACCGTATTTTGAGGAATGCGGTTTTTTATGCAAATGAGTCACATATATTACTGGAGGGATGGAGTTGGACGTTTTCATTCTTCCTTTCCTTTCTCTCTATCTCCCTTCCTCCTTTCCTTTCCTTTCCTTTCCTTTCCTTTCCTTTCCTTTCCTTTCCTTTCCTTTCCTTTCCTTTCCTTTCCTTTCCTTTCCTTTCCTTTCCTTTCCTTCCCTTCCCTTCCCTTCCCTTCCCTTCTCTCCCCTCCCCTCCTCTGCTCTGCTCTGCTCTGCTCTGCTCTGCTCTGCTCTGCTCTGCTCTGCTCTCCTACTTCTGGTCAGCACTTAATGCCTTTTATGTCTGCATAACTACAAGTATTCCTCAAGAGCAACAATGACAAATGAAGATTTGAACCCTCCAAGATGTTTATTTTATGGCTACACCATAGGTTGAGAAAGCTTAGAACAAAAACTGATGCATTAGAACTGAAAAAGTTTGGTTCTAAAAGCCTATCTCTCATTTGGATGCTTCAAGA
Source organism: Arizona elegans (assembly GCA_022577455.1). Taxonomy (NCBI): domain Eukaryota; kingdom Metazoa; phylum Chordata; class Lepidosauria; order Squamata; family Colubridae; genus Arizona; species Arizona elegans. The sequence continues at coordinate 4,607,369 of JAKOOJ010000017.1, forward strand.
ACACTATTTCTAAAGTTCCCAAACATTCCCTCTCCCCCTCCCTTCCTCCCTCCCTCCCTTCCTAATGTTGTGAACATGTGTAGATGGGGCTAGTTGAAGCTATGTCCCATTTGTGAACTTCCCAGAGGCACCAGATTATGGGGCACAATGCTGGAGAAAATAAACTTTGATCTGATTCCTTCCTTCCTTCCTTCCTTCCTTCCTTCCTTCCTTCCTTCCTTCCTTCCTTCCTTCCTTCCTTCCTCCCTCCCTCCCTCCCTCCCTCCCTCCCTCCCTCCCTCCCTTCCTTCTTCCCACCCACCCACCTTCTACTGTGAATAAAATTAGTGTTTACATTTTTTAAATAAGTCTCTAAACTATTCTGGCTCCTCTGTTGATTCACGATAGTCTCTGGAGCCCCCCAGGATCTACCATTACTACCATCTCCCCAAGCCCTCATCATACTTTTTATCAAATCTTAACCACAGGGATGGGAGTTTGGGCGGGGGAGTCAAGCTCTATCCTTAGCTTCCCATTTGTAATTTCACCCTATTGCTGGGAAAGCTCTGGAGTAAAATTACAGCCATAGTCAACTAAATAATGCTCCATCAGGAACCCTGCGCCCTTAGCCCCAGGCCATGCCATCCTGCCAGTCAAAATGGTTCATTATTCCAAATAGACTGCCTGGTTTGGGCTGTAGCAACATAAATTTATGTTGTAGCATTCACAGATCGACCGAACATATGCGTATAGCGCCATATAGAGAGAGGAAATCAGTTTTGGCACTCCTGTATTTGGTGCAGCTTTTCTCTGAATTTCCTCCCCTCCCCTCCCCATCCCAGCTGAAGCTTGCACTACCATGTTTTGCTTTCCATGCACTAATTAAATCAATTCACCCTGTTTTCATGTAATTTTAAATTTAGCATTCATTTTTTACTTAACTTTTGGCTTCCTTTCCTGATCATAAACAGCCTTGCATAGAACTTGCGGATAGAGACACCAGTAATTTTGTGAGTGTGTCATGCATAATGTTTTTTTGGGGGGGAGGGGGGAATGGGGGAACTGAAAATAAAAATCTATGTCCGTTCTTTCTCTCTCTCCTCTCCTATCTCAGAGCAAAACTCTCTTGTTTTTTCTCTCTACGGGGGATGCACAGAGGGAGTGACTCTGCATTGCATAGTCATGCAAATGATGTGAATTATGCAAATTGCTTACATCATTATTGCAATGACAGTATGCCGTGTGTGATGTTATTATGGCTTCTGTTGGATGGGTATGGTTGCATATGTGTGTGTGATGCCAAAGGATGGTTATGATTGTATGTGTGTGTGTCTTGCCAACATATATGAAGGTTCCTACTGAATAGAATGAATGAATGAATGAATGAATGAATGAATGAATGAATGAATGAATTACTTTATGGTCACTTTGAATGTACACTAATTAGCATACATTAAAATGAAGTTTCATTGCATGCAGGTGTCAAAGGGTCATTACCTCCAATATACACTACAAAAACATGACAAGACAAATAAATAAATAAATAAATAAATAAATAAATAAATAAATAAATAAATAAATACAAAATTATGCATATACCCTCATATATTATATGACAACAACAGAGTCAAGACCCCATCTGTGAATCCCACGACTATTGTACTTAGATAGCTCGTAAATATAATTTATCTATTTCATTGATTCTGGAGATTAGAATCAAGTCATTTAGACAGAAAATAGCTAGCCTGATCTTCTTTCATCTACATCTAAAAACGATGGAGTTCTTAAATTTCAATAGTTACGCATTGTTTAAGGAAATATTTATTTTTGGCTTGGGTGGGCTTGGCTTGGCTTGGCTTGGCTTGGCTTGGCTTGGCTTGGCTTGGCTTGGCTTGGCTTGGCTTGGCTTGGCTTGGCTTGACTTGGGTGTTTAATGTCAACTCGCAAAGCATTTCTGCTCTATTCGCAAGTTGCCATGTACAGGAAGCGGGGAGAACTGACAGAGCAATTCAGCAGCCATGTTCAAAAGCACATTCCACGCATACGTTCCTCAAAGTTGGATCTCTGATTACCAAAGCTGGCCTGTGAGGCATGTTTTCTACAGCCCGCGAAAGTGCCTCCTTGGAGAATGTAATTTATAACACCACCCGAGAAGAGGGGGGGAACAGGGTCAGAGTTGAGCCATAGGTTATGTGCAGCAGAGTTGACTTCACTTGGGTAGTTGCTGACATGTTGCTCCTAATAAATAACTGGATTTCTTTTGAAATTTGGTTCAAGGCTCATGAATTAATTAGGGCATCTGTCGGAACCCTGACATTTAATTGTTGTAGCAGACCTAGATAGTTATTACACGATAGATGTTAGATAATAGATAGATAGATAGATAGATAGATAGATAGATGATAAATAGATGGATGGATGGAAGGAAGGAGGGAGAGAGGGAGGGAGGGAGAGAGAGAGAGAGGGCAACATACACACACACAGATATTGCTCTATCACAGTAGTGCCAAACTCGTGTTATCATGGCAGTGTCACGTGACATATTGGGACTTTTTCCCCTTTTGCTAAACCGCACAGGGACGGGGCCAGCACATGATGCATCCGGCTGACGGGCCACAAGTTTGACACGCCTGCTTTATCACATAGCAGCCTTTCAGCTCCCTGATACACAAAGGGCTAGGAAGCACCCTGGGCTCTTAGTCCTATAATAAGATATTTTTCCACTTATGAAGTTTCCACCAATAGTTGCTTCTCCTTTTGGAAAGGGATAAAAATTTCAAAAGTACTTTTTTTTTAATGAAAAGAAACCAGAATAGTCAAGAGAGAAGAGAATTGGGAAGAAAATTTTGGCATTGCAATAGAGTTGTCGCTTAATTAACAGTGTCAAGTCTAACAACTGTCAGTTGAAATTTTACAGCAAGCACCTGGGTTGTTGTTGTTGGTTTTTTTTACATTGCTACAAAGAGAGAAGGAGCTGCTTCTTCAGTTTATATTGATGCTACCACTACTTTCAGCCCATCATGTTAACCTACTGATTCTTTTGCTGTGTCAGGAAAATAATAGCTAGATTATTATAGGAGGCCCCGTTCTAAAGGAGGTGTTGTGTCGCAGCAAAATTCATGCCTGTCATCCCTTTTGATGTAAACATGACACCTGTTAAAGAGATTTCTCCAAAGAGTAATAATTCCACCAGGAGAAGGAGGGCCAGGAGTTAAGGGTTAGTGAAGTGCTTGTGCACCATTTTTTTCCTTGTCATTTTTTCCTCAAGTCGCCATTTTGTTCCATCTTGCATGTTGGCTTTCTTGTATGATCTGCTATTTTAATAGATCTCTACTCAATTGGATTCTAAAAATGAGAACCCCCAAAAGCAGTCTCCCCCACTTTTAATCCCCAATCCAGAAAAGAAAAGAAGAGGAACATCTACTGATACTTTATCGCATGAATAGGAGATAACATTAAACAGTCTAGGGAACATCAAAAAGGAGCCTGACAGAATGACATGTTCTAATTTAAGATGTCAAAACAAGGTATTCCCATCTTTTTATTTCATTTTTTTTAAAAAAAATATGGCTGAAACGGTACAGGATCATCATCTCAACTATAATGCACACATATACACACAAACACATTATCTTTTTTTTTAAAAAAAAACAAACCTGAATTACACAGGTGTCCAGTTTGGGAATGATGGTTCTGTAGATGCCTGAATTACACAAATTGAAAAATGCCCTTTGACCTGTTTAGGATAGTTTTCTTTAGAGCAGGGATGTCAAACCATGGCGATGTCAAGACCTGAAGACTTCAACTCCCAGAATTCCCCAGCCAGCATAGCTTTCAAGGTTTCAAATTGTCAAATCTGGACAGCTCTTTTTCTGAGAGTCTCCATATGTTAGTTTTTAGCTCCCACTCATATAGCATGGAGAAGAGAGTGCTACTCAAGTCAATCAATCAATCTGTCAGTCATTAATACACACAATAAAGCATGCTGAATACCCATACATTAATTAAGATTAAAGTAAATTAAAATTTTAAGTTGCATAGCTTTAAATTTTTATTCACTTTTATATTTGTCTTTCTGTAATCTGTAAAGTGCTTGAAGTTGCCTTATAGGGGTGGCATAAAAATTAATTAAATAAATAAATAAATAAATAAATAAATAAATAAATAAATAAATAAATAAATAAATAAATAAATGCAAGATAAGAAAGGTAATTGTTATCAAGACTTTTACAGTGGAAAATTGCTGTTGTTTTCCTTTCCTTCCCTTACAGACAAAAAGAGGGGGGGGAGAGAGAAAGATGTGTGTGTGTGTGTGTGTGTGTGTGTGAGAGAGAGAGAGAGAGAGAGAGAGAGAAATCCCAGTGTTTGTTTTCTGTGGTAAACAGATCCAAATGGTTCTTTGAGTGTTTAAGGTTGCAGAAACAGGTGGCCAAGCTAAGTGCCTGAAGGACCCCGACCCATCACTGGGAATCTAGGCACTTCAATGAGCGGCGTGCTGGATTCATATTAGTGGTCCGCGGGATTTTAAATTATGAATTTAGTGGTCCCTGAGGTCCGAAAGGTTGGTGACCCCTGATCTAGTTAGTCTCACTTCTTAGGAACAACATAGGTAGATATTTTCCAGCCTGAACGTTTACAGCTTCTAGCATTTGGACCCATTGCCATTTTAATTAAGTCTCTCTGCTTCTTGCTGGTCATCCTCTTCTTTTATTTCTTTTGGTATTTTCTAGCATTATAGACAGAGATTGGGCAGCCATTTGTCTGAAATGGTATATAGGCAGGGGTGGGCTTCAAAATTTTAGCAAGGGGTTCTCTGCCCGGTTGCTGGGTGGGTGTGGCCATGGTGGGTGTGGCCTAATCGGCCTCCTGCACCACGGTGGGGGGTGCATTTACCCTCTCTGGGCTCCGGAGGCTTTCTTTGAGCCTCTGGGAGGACAAAAATGGCCTCCCCAGACTCCGGAGGCCCCCTGGAGGCCAGAAACGGGCCCATTTCCCCCCTCCCCAAACCTCCATGCACATCCTGCACTTACCTGCATCCAAAATGGGCTGCATGTGGACTCCTGGGAGGGGCGGGGTGGGGCAGGTGGGGCCAGCCAGGAGTGGGATTTGGGGATTCTCTGAACTGCACAGAATCTTAGCTAGAGGTTCTCCCAAACCCCTGTGAACCCCCAGCAGCCCACCCCTGTATATAGGGTCTTCTGCTTGAGCAGAGGGTTGGATCTACCTCTAAGGTCCCTTCCAACAGTGATTAAGGTTCACACTGCAGCCTTAATCCACTGCCAACCTCCAAATGTTGGAAACCATGCTGTTAATTTTCAGCAATCACAATCAGAGGAAATTCTTGGAGCCATTAAAAATGGGACTTGGGAGGTCCATAAGCGGCCAGAAGACTGCAGTTGTGTCACCTCTGTCATAAAATGACAATTATATGTAGTATTATATCTCATGCTGAGTTTGAAGTATGGGCTTATGTCTATCATCCCATTTGCAAGGATGTAGAACTGATCTTACAAAAGCATGACCTTTATAAGATAAATTCTGCATTGTTATGGGAGTTGTTTATCAGTATTGTGGCTTCAACAACCCCAGTATTTGGAAAAATGATTTTTAAAAAAAGCATCTCTTCCACCAAACTTTTAGTGGTCAAATTAATTTCAGTTGCCTTGATTTTATATTTTGAGATTACATGTATTTATTTTATAGCTGTGGTTTGTATTGTACAGCTGATCTTTGACTTACAACAGTTCATTTAATGACCATTCAAAATTTGAACGGCACTGAAAAAAGTGACTTATGAGTGTTTTTCACACTTACAACCACTGCAACATCCTCATGCTTACGTGATCAAAATCCGGATGCTTGGCAACTGACTCATATTTACAATGTCCTAAGGTCATGCGATCACCATCTGCAACCTTTTCAAAAGCAAAGTCTTTTTTTTTTAAACAAATTTTGTATTGTTTTTTTTTTCTCTTCTCCCACCTTCACCCACATCTTTCTTTGTTTTTTTGTTTTTTTTGTTTGTTAGTTTTTTTGAACAGAGTGTTGGTCGTTTCTTACCTTATACAATTAGTCAAATTCAAATATATTTTACTCAATTACCATTTTTACCAATATCATCTACCCCCCTTTTCCTTTTTTTTTGGAACATACCTCAGTATTTCTATACTTGCATACATAAACACCTTCTTCATTTATCCCTAAATTCTAACTTTACTATTTGTTACATATTTATCCTCTTTTATTCTTGAACAATTCATTCTTTATCTTAATATATTTATATTTGTTTGTTCAGAGCTGCCTTTCTTCCACTTCATCTTTTTTATTGTACAGCAATCTTTCTCCTCAGACCTACCCTCTCTCTCTTCTCCTTCCAACTTTCTTTCCCCACCTTCTTCTTCTCTTCTCTACTTCCCCTTCCCTTCTTCTCCTCTCTTCCCCCCTGTCTTACCTTCTCTCCTACTCTACTTTCCTTTCCCTTCCTTCTTCCCTACTCTTCCATCCCTCTCTCTCCTTCCTCCTCCCTTCCAATTCTTCAAAAGCAAAATCAATGGGGAAGCCTGATTCATTTAACAACCATGTTATTAAGTGGACAACTGCAGTGATTCACAACTGTGGCAAGAAAAAATGGGGAAAAACTCACTTAACAGATGTCTCATTTATCAATAAAATTGTGTTCCTCGTTTATGGTCATAAGTCGAGGACTACCTGTATATTTTATCTTATTGTTGTAAACTGCCTTGTGACTAGAAAAGCAAGAGATTATGATTATCATCATCATCATCCTGATGCCCCGCCAATTTGACCACAAAAAGCCATCAATCATACCAAACTACACTTTTATAAAATTGTAGTAAAAAAAACCCTATTTCTTTGTTATTTCTAATGCTAACTACCCCATACCTTGAAAATATGTAGAATTCCCATAAGCCATGAAAATAACACATTTTTTTCTTTTAGTTTTTCAATCACATACCTTGAAAAGACGTTTTCCAAAACACAACTTTATTTCTGGTATAATTACAACTATGTAGACGCATTCTTGAAAAAAAGCTAACAACAGTCCAACTCATGATTCAAAATGAATTTTCACAATATTTTTCATGTTAGACAAGAATTTTGAAAGACACCCTTAATGGTTACGCTTTAGGGAAAATGATGGCTTTTGAAATTATACAAAATACATATTTACACAGCAGTACATATAGTTACCAAGAAGCGCTTTAAAAAGCCATTTTAAAAAAATGCTTATTTACCCAAATAACCCCTTTCCTTCATCCTCATCTAAACTTCCAATATGTATTTCTTTCCCCCAGCAGCTCTCCTATTTCCCAAAGTGATTTTGTCCAACCATTTCAGAGATGCTCTACTTTCCATTTTTAAACTTTAATAGGAAAGAAGATTAGATGATCCACATTTGCATGACCGGAACATTAAAACTGATGGATGATTTAAATCCACAACAAATCACAAACACTGAATTTAGGGAAGAACTGATATCTGATAGAAAACATTTCACTTTGATGAGAAATAGCTATACTCTGGTTATGACTTTCTTTTTACTCTTTTCCTGTTTTTTGCTCTTTGTTTGTGATGACCTGGAATTTTAGCAATAGCATTTAGACTTATATACCACTTCACAGTGCTTTGCAGTCTCTCTAAGCAGTTTACAGAGTCAGCCTATTGCCCCCAACAATCTGGGTCCTCATTTTACCCACCTCTGAAGGATGGAAGGTTGAGGCAACCTTGAGCTGGTGAGAACTGAACTGCCGAACTGCAGCTGGCAGTCAGCAGACGTAGCCTGCAGTACTGCATTCTAACCACTGTGCCACCATGGCTCATTCACAAAACAATCCCGATATTTCACATGTCCATTCTGTCTGTCACTTCTGCTATGGTCCAGTTTCTTGACTACCATTTTCTTAAGACAGAGATGATCCATATCGCTCCACAGCTTTTAAGTGGGAAAATATGATGACTTCCCCATGAACTATTCCCATCTTTCATCTTAAAAGTTTTTCAGTGTAGAGGCTGCTGTAACATCCAGAGTCCTGCCAGAAGAGCAGAAATGGGAATAGATGTTTATATCTGTCTGTTTTACATTCTCTCTTATTCCTTTTTAAGTAAGAGTTTCCACCAGAACATTCACAAGGTGTTTCAAAACAATCAAAATGGCGGCTTGTGATTTAATGTAGTGTCGAGGCGGATTCCCATGAGGGAGAGGGTGCATTCCGGAGAAGTAACTCAGTCCAGATATTTTGTGTGAGAGAAAGAGGATGAAGATTATCCCTCTTTAATAGTTCTCAGAATATAAGGTGGATGCACATAGTAGAGTCCTCCATCTGGTAAGATTCTGTCTATAGGTAGGGAAACAAAAAAGAATGCAGCTTGGAAGAATCACCCATGTATCATTCTTAGTTTTGGGCCTGACATGAACCTTGGCACTCTATCATCTGTGTCTACAAAACTTTCCGTGAATTATTCCAAGGGTCTGTCTTCAACCTCTTTCTCTCACATTTGACATCTAGATCAGTGATGGCGAACCTTTTGGCAGCGAGTGCCAAAAAGGTCTAGTGGAAATGTCGCGTGCGCGCTCATCAGGGCCACGCTCCAGAAAAGTCAAACTTCCGGGTTCTAGTGCGCATGCACGCCCAACTATCAGTGGTGAGTTGCTCCCGGTTCTGTCTGGCTCTATAGAACTGGTAGTAAAAGTGCTGGGAGGCTCTGCCCACCCTCCCAAACATCATAATTGATGATCTGCCCATGCGCAGAAGATTCTGCACATGTGCAGAAGCATGTGTGCTCATTGTGAACCAGTAGTAAAGGTAAGTAGACCCCACCCCTGCCAACTATCAGCTGGCTGGCATGCATGCACAGACCAGTTTTCGGCACTGCCATGCGCCGAAGGGATTGCACTCCAGAAAAACGTATGGGTTATGGCACGCATGCACACCTGGCAATCAGCTGGCCGGTGCATATGTGCACATGGGTTTTCAGCACTGCCGCACATGCAAAGGACAGCTAATCATCATGCGTGCATGTGTTCCAGAAACCCGGAAGACAAACAGGCAAGGTCGCAGGTGCCGGGGGGCATGGCTTCATGTGCCATTTTGGGCACATGTGTCATAGGTTCGCCATCACGTATCTACACTGAGTTGCCTCTTCTCTGGAATGCTTCCTCTTGGGGAGTTCTCCTTTTACATGTGTGGTGTGTGTGAAACACATTGTTATGGCCATGTCATGGAATATAGTGAGGAGATGGCTCCCCAGGAGCTATATTCAGTACATAAACTGAGTTTCAATCTCATAGTCATGGTTCCAATCTTGAGTTCTTTTTTATCTTCCTCTGCTGACTTCCTTAGTTTCCATCCCATTGATACCAAGAAGTGGGAACACATGTTGGTCAGCTCTTGAGTTGGTATATGTGGAAATAGCTTAAGCAGAACTTGTTGAGCATGTGGGAACTTTTGGGAGGAAATCAAGTAAAAAAAAAATTATTAGAGCCACTGACCAGAACTAAACCATTTGGAATTTTAATAGCATCTTCCAGGAGCTCTGCAATTTCAAAATAAAGCACTGGGGTACAACCATCTTTTACTTTTTCTTATTATTTTGTTTTTTTGTGTACATCCACGAAGCCTAGACTGCAGTCCGGAGGCATTCTAGGTAATAAAGGCAAGAGGGAAGATCACAGTTTTGCTTGGCAACATGCTAGTTTCCCATTTAAATAAGATACAGCGGGAAACCTGTGGGGCTTAATCTGCGACTACTTGTTCATTCATTTTGCATTAGCAACAGCCTGCCCAACACTTGGCAGAGTCTGGGCAGGGTACAAAAAAACATAAAGGGAAATACGCATGAGTATATTACTTTTGAGAGCACTATATTGCTGTGTAACCCTGAACATAGGATTATATTTGTACTTTAGCACAATCGGTTGAATGTCTGTAATCGACAATGTGCATAAGGCTGGGTTAGGGCCTAAATTGGCTTGGGATGTAAGAAGTCCCTCAAATTCTCCAGCGCGTTCAAGAAAACCACTGTTTTGGGAAGTTTTTTTCCATCCTTGGTGGGGGAATCAAAATTACATCCCTGAAATGTGATGAGGATTAGGATGGGGAAGGAGGAGGAGGAGGAGGAGGAGGAGGAGGAGGAGGAGGAGGAGGAGGAGGAGGAGGAGGAGGAGGAGGAGGAGGAGGAGGAGAAGGAGAAGGAGAAGGAGGAGGAGGAAAATTGACCACTATTTGAGCATTTCTTAATTGAAGTTGTTAGGCCTGGAAGCCATCTTTTTCATTGGATCTTCAGGCCTGCCACATTTACTACTGTGGGAAACTGGGAGGGGGGATTGTATGGAGCCAGAGTGATATATAGTCATAATAACATTCCTTTCTCAGAGACAAGGACATCTTGCCCTGCACCTGGACGGTTGGAACTGGGAGGCATCCCCAGTTGGGACAGTGCTTTGATTGGACCATGTGATGGACATGTAGGTCCAGGGGAAGGGACTTAGACTTTCCTTTGGGTGGGGAAAACCTGGAAGCTTTCAGATTCGGGTTTTCCCAGATGTGCCAATATGACATCTCTAATAAAATGGAACTTTGAGGAAACTCAAGCCTCAGAGTTTTCTTTCATTGGGGGTGTTACTTGGAACCCTGACAGAAGTAACAGCTTGAAAGTAAGCCTACTGAATTTGATGGGACATACCATTGAGTGCAGTCAAATAAAGGAAGGTCCATGCGTCCTTGCATTTTGGTTGATCATTTAGGAAGATTTCCATCAGAACAAAAAGACTAATTCCAGAATTAGCTTACCTTTCCTCCAGGAGCTCACATAGGTATGTGTGAATATCTCCCTTTTCTTCTTATAGGAACTTTATAAGGTTGCTTGGGCTGAGGTATAATGGCTGCCCCAAAGTCACTGAGTGAAGCTCCATTGATGTATCAGAATTTGAACGTGGGTCTCCCCAATCCCAGCCTCCGAATATGCACATATACAATGCTCAGTTAAAGCACTATTTTTTTTAATGAAAAAAGACTTTTCACTGGTTCTTTAATTACTAGCTTTAGCCTGTAGCCAGAACTGTTTTTTTGGGCTGTTGATTTTTTGCCCAGGCCTTTCATTTATGATGTTTGCCTTTTTAGTGGTTATTGTTCAGATCCAGGCTGAATGCCAACCATTTGCTCGCGTCTTCTGGCTTGAAAAATGAAGAAACCTCTTCCCGAAACCGTGCGTCTTAGAGCAGGGCCCTTTTTACCTCAGCCCACATGATACAAAGAATGCATCTAAAGTGTGGTATTTAATTGCATTTTCTTAATCCTTACCACTAAGCTAAGCTTTCTAATACCTTTAAAATACCAAATCTCAGTCTTATCCTAATTAAAGAATCTCAGTTTAATACATATTGCATGACAATTCAATTTGTTGATTGCTTTTCTCTCTTTCTCTTCTTTCTCATCCTCCCCCAGCTTCATTTTCTTCCCCTACCCGCCCCCCGGTTAGTGAAATTCCCGTCAAATGTATTAATTCAACATGATGAATCCTGTATTCAACCCACTGGAGTGAATAATTAAAATTAGCTGATAAAACTTTCAGCAGAATTACTTTATGAAATTGCTGAACAGATGTGTCATTTTAATGAAAATCCACAGACAAGCTCCTTCCCCCCTCGGCAGGATAAAAATATTATCCCCATGGCACATACTTAATTTGGTGGTAAATACACTCCGAGCGATTGCTGGAAGGGAAGAAAAAGCAACTTGTCACACTTAGTAACTTGATTTTTCCCCAGCATGCCATAACAGCTATCTACAGTAATTCATAGCGCTCCATTGTTGCTGTAAGTCCCAAAGAGAACTTATTAAAATGCAATAATCTCCTATTTAAACAGAAACAATAACCATTAAATTTCCTGTGGATCCAAAATTGAGCATGAGCCCCATCTGGTAAGAGTGATTAGAAGACTGATGAGGGAATTTAATTTGCAACATTCAAAGACTAAATCGGTGCCGATCGGGTCACCCGGGACTGTGAGAACTGCTTGCTGTCGTCTTGCAAAATCTCGACCTCAACTGAAAATGGGAAGCGGGAGTGGAAATGTTACCCAGGGGCGGAGATTGACAGAACTGTATTTCATTATGGGCGTCCAACAGACTGAGCGAGCGGCGAGAAATTCAGTGCGGCTTGTTCGGGTTCCTGCTTTGCTTCTCCTCTACTCCCCCTCCCCCTCCTCCTCTCTCTTGTCAAATTTTGCTTCTAGAATGTGGGATGTAATGAGAGCATTCCTTTTTTCTGCCAAATGAGGTGCATTTACCACCGGTTAATCATCAAAAATGCAGCTACCATAGATAATTTGATGCTAAATAGACTAGTGATGTTACCCTAGTATTCCAATTGGGGAAGGAAGGAAGGAAGGAAGGAAGGAAGGAAGGAAGGAAGGAAGGAAGGGAGAGAGAGAGAGAGAGAGAGAGAGAGGGAGGGAGGGAGGGAGAAGGGGAAGGGAAGGGAAGGGAAGGACAGGACAGGACAGGACAGGACAGGAAAGGAAAGGAAAGGAAAGGAAAGGAAAGGAAAGGAAAGGAAAGGAAAGGAAAGGAAAGGAAAGGAAAGGAAAGGAAAGGAAAGGAAAGTTGAACAGGATAACTTGCCACAGTCAACTTGCCATAGAACATTATGGTGCAGGACAATTCAACAATTCATTTTAATTATTTAAAATATTTTTTAAAAAATAATTTCAAATTATTTTAATTTTGGTCATTCACATTTCATTTCGTCCCTTTTTTTGCATCCTTTCTTTAATGATTCTATTCCACTATTTTTTCTATATTAGTGTATCTCTTGACCCACGACAAGTTGGCCATACCAAGTTGTCTCACAGTGAGTACAGTATATAGACTTACGTCACAACCACAACTGGGACCAGAATTTCCATTGGTAAGCAAGGAGGTTGTTAAGTGAGTCTTGACTTTATGATTTTTTTGCCATGGTTGTTAAGTGAATCAGTTCAGTATGTGGTCTTGGACAACTTTGTGCATCCCCACAAAATTGTACCTGCTTGTGATGACAACAGAATCAAACAAGTCAATTGATAGGATCTGAATGGGATCCCCAGGCCTGCTGACAAAATCATGTCTCTGAAGGAATGATGTTCCAAAGGGAGGGAGCCACCACAGAGAAGGCCCTTTTCCCAGGTCTCACCAGATGTACTTTCTTCATAGTTGGGATAGTTGCGATCCGCAACATACCTTGTGTCATTCTGGTTCTCTCTTGATTTCATAGATACAAGGGCTTTATATTTCTTTTATTTCATTCATTAATTCATTTATTCCCTCTACATGCCAAATTACAATCTTTTACGTGCCGTGCTTGTCCCTGACTTCCATCTCTCTTCATGGTTTTGGCCAATGGAAATGTTTGTGTAACACAGTGTTTAGTCATTTAGAGAAGGTGTAGATTAGGAAACACACTTCGTTGCTCTTCTTATAATGGAATAATAGAGTTGGAAGGGACTTTAAGGTCTTCTAGTCCAACTCCTTGCTCAAGCAGGAAACTCTATACCATTTCAGACAAATGGTTTTCCAATCTCTTCTTAAAAACCTCCAGTGTTGGAGCACCCACAATTTCTGGAGGCAAGTCGTTCCACTGATTGATTGTTCTAACGGCCAGGAGATTTCTCCTTAATTCCTAGTTGGTTCTCTCCTTGATTAGTTTCCACCCGTTGCTTCTTGTCCTGCCTTCAGGTGCTTTGGAGAGTAGCTTGACTCCCTCTTCTTTGTGGCAGCTCCTTAGATATTGGAACATTGCTGTCATGTCACCCCTAGTCCTTTTTCATTAAACTAGACATACCCAATTCCTGCAACCATCCTTCATTTATATTTTCGCCTCCAGCCCCCTAATCATCTTTGTTGCTCCTGTCTGCACTCTTTCTAGAGAATAGAATAGAACAGAACAGAACAGAACAGAACAGAATAGATTTTTTTTATTGGCCAAGTATGATTGGACACACAAGGAATTTGTACACTGCTCTCAGTGTACATAAAAGAAAAGATATGTTCATCAAGAATCATAAGGTACAATACTTAATGATAGTCATAGGGTACAAATAAGCAATCAGGATACAATATCAATATAAATTGTAAGGATCCAAGCAACAAAGTTACAGTCATACAGTCATAAGTGGAATGAGATGGGTGGTGGGAACGATGAGAAGATTAATACTGTAGTAGTGCAGACTTAGTAAATAGTTTGACAGTGTTGAGGGAATTATTTCTTTAGCAGAGTGATGGCATTTGGGAAAAAATTGTTCTTGTGTCTAGTTGTTGTGGTGTGCAGTGCTCTATAGCATCGTTTTGAGGGTAGGAGTTGAAATAGTTTATGTCCAGGATGCGAGAGGTCTGTAAATATTTTCACAGTCCTCTTTTTGATTTGTGCAGTATACAGGTCCTCAATGGAAGGCAGGCTGGTAGCAACTGTTTTTTTCTGCAGTTCTAATTATCCTCTGAAGTCTGTGTTTTTCTTGTTGGGTTGCAAAATGAAACCAGACAGTTATAGAGGTGCAGATGACAGACTCAATAATTCCTCTGTAGAACTGGATCAGCAGCTCCTTGGGCAGTTTGAGCTTTCTGTGTTGGCACAGAAAGAACATTCTTTGTTGTGCTTTTTTGATGACATTTTTGATGTTAGGTGTCCATTTTAGATCTTGTGATATGGTAGAACCTAGAAATTTGAAGGTCTCTACTGTTGATACTATGTTGTCTAGTATTGTGAGAGGTGGAAGTATGGAAGGTTTCTCCAAAGTCTACCACTATTTCTATGGTTTTGGGTGTGATCAGTTCCAGATTGTTCCAGTCTCACCATGAGGCTAGTTGTTCAACCTCTCGTCTGTATGCGGATTCATGATTGTCTCGAATGAGGCTGATCACTGCTGTGTCATCTGCGAACTTCAGTAGTTTAACAGATAACTCGACATCTTTTTTTATATATATCATGTATTGTATATGCGTTCCACATGCAGCTTTCCCTGCTAATAGCAAGGACAACACAAATCACTTGGGGGCATTTTTCAATCAGTAGGTTGACTTCAGCTCAGCTGAAGTCCAGTTTTTACCCCACAGTATACTGTGCAACCTAGATTGTTTATAGACCACAATACTTTCCAGGTCAGTATACATTTGCTAACATCTCCCCAACCAGGAAGCCAGTGGAGTGGTCTCTGACATGCAACTCCGGATGCGAATATTTTATTTATAATCTGATTGGCCGCCTGCATTATTTTTCATAAAGAGGAAAATGCTCATAGATGAAAGGGCTTGCTATTTAGTTTCAAAGTGTTTCCTTGAAATGCAACTCTTTCATCTTTGAACTTTCAGTGCAGTTCCGATGCCAAATTTGCATTCTCTCCCCCATTTACAAACTGCACCTTTCCAAGAAAGAGCAAATCATTGGCTGAATGGGAGTGGAAGGAGTGGGGGGGGAAGGGGAGAGAGAGAGAATGTACGTCTTCATAAATCCCCAAGGTAATCAGAAGGAAAGACAGCAAAATGTAACAACTCGTAAAATATTCCACCATCTCCTAAGGGAATCCTTAATGTACACAGGGTCAGGCCTTTGTAATGTTAATTTAAGACTTGTAGGAAGTGATCCATCATTTTTAAAGAGCAAGGTTGCCATCCCCCGATGACAAGTTTATGTATAGGAAGCAAGTTTTGTTCCCCAGATACCTGATGAAAACAGAGACCAACAAATCTCTCTTCCGCAACTGCAAATTCTCTGACTCAGTTTGAGAGGGCGGGATGGAGAGTGCAGAAAAGGTGTCAGATTTCCCTGCAAGGCGGCATTGCAGCTAATCCATTGTAATAAGTTCTCAACAGGCTACAATTGCCTGGACCAGAAGTAAGTAGGTAATGAGGTGGCTGTGGACCCTTTCTTTGTACCCACCAGCTTGCCTGCCAACTTTCATCTATATCAGACTGGCTTTCCAATAAAATAATAAACATCCCAAGCTTAACAACTGTTGATAAGAAACACACACAAAAAAAATTTGGATAGTGGACGTGGCACTACCTGGAGACAGCAGAAGGGAAGAGAAGGAACTGGAGAAGATAACAAAATACCAAGAGCTGCAAATACAGGGAGTCCTCGACTTATTACCACAATTGAGCCCCAGATTTATTGCTTTTGGTATTTGTTGTTTGATATGTTGCTAGGGGAGACATTTGTTAAGTGAGTTTTGTCCCATTTTACGATCTTCCTTGCCACAGTTGTTAAGTGAATCACTGCAACTATAAAGTTAGGAACACGGTTGTTAAGTGAACCTGGCTTCCCCATCCTGACTTGGCTTGTCAGAAGGTCGCAAAAGGGGATCACTCCAACTGTCATAAATATGAAGCAGTTGCCAAGCATCTGAATTTTGGTCCCGTGACCGTAGGGATGTTGCAATGGTCATAAGTGTGAAAAATGGTCCTAAGTCACTTTTTTCACTTTGAAAAATGTTGAGGACTACCTGTATAAATAGAACAACTGTGGCAAAAAGTAAGCAAAGGTAGTATCAATAGTATCAGAGGCTTTGGGGCAACTGGGGCATCGCTGGAACACCTTTGGCGTTGACAAAATCACCATCAGTCAATTGCAAAAGGCAGCTTCGCTTGAAACAGCTTATATAAAGAGCCTTGGAGTGCTTAGAACGCAGTATTGCACACTAAAGCTGCTGACCCCCGATTTGCCAGCAGTTCGGCAGTTCGATCCTGACTGGCTCAAGGTTGACTCATCCTTCCATCCTTCTGAGTTTGGTAAAATGAGGAGCCACATTGTTGGGGGGCAATATGCTGATTCTGTAAACAGCTTAGAGAGGGTTGTAAAGCACGGTGAAGCCCTATATAAGTCTAAGTGCTATTGCTATATCCTGCTGCTATACAACAAACATCCACAGCTGCCTATCCCAGGTCCTTGGAAAGGACTTGATAACAGGGTGGAAATGCCAATTCTTGACTGATTGTGCGATGAGCCATAACGTGCAACGAAATTATTACCAACAGCATCATCTTAGGGTTTGAAGATCTAGGCCCCACGAAAGCCCCATAAGCATTATTAGCAGATTAAAAACAGATTACAGCTGCAGGGGAGTCAAAAAAAAAAAAAGCCCTCCCACTTTATAAATGTGTATCACAGAGGAGTTACATGTGTCAAATAGGTGTCAGATAAATCAAGATGATCGTGGCCACAAAGTTGAAAGCTTGCCCCTCTATAAAGGGTATGCTACAGCCGTGACTTTGCTGGTTTTTAAAAAATCCAATCTAGCCTTCACCCCTGAAATTCACTTCTAACCAAACCTGATTTTGCTTAGGTCCTGAGCTCAGACAAGTTCAAACAGATACTGTGATGGGTATGCGTGCGTATGCTCCAGGGGAGTAAGAGCTAAGACACAACTCAGCCCAAATATGTTGTGTGAGAGATTGGAGGCAGCTCCTTCCTAATAGTTCACAGAGTATATGGTTGATGCTGAGTAGAGTGATATAGTTTGGCAAGAATCTGTCTAAGGTGTGGAACAGGGGTGGGTTCTACTTACCTTTACTACTGGTTTGCAACCGGAGCGTGCGTGCACATGCACAGAGGCTTCTGCACATGTGATGATGTCATGGTGGGTGAGTGGAGCCTCCCGCTGGTTTTACTACCAGTTCTAGAGAACCGGACCGAACCGGGAGCAACCTGCCACTGGTGTGGAACGATAAAGAACTCAACTTGAAAGGATCACTGGGTGTGTTTCTTGGTTTTGGGGATCTGACATCAATTTTGACAAACTGAAGCATCCTTATATATACATCAAACATATATTCAGAGAACTACTAGGGATTTGTTTTCTTCATCCTCTTTCTCTTCCACAACATATCTGGACTGAGCTGCCTCTTATTCCTCTCGGAGGGACCTTCTCAGGATTGAGTTGCTGGGGGTTTGCAGGGGTTCGGGCAAACCTCTAGCTAAGATTCTGTGCAGTTTGGAGAACCCCCAAATCCCACACCTGGCTGGCCCTGCCCATTCCACCTGTAGCCTCCCAGGAGTCCCCACGTGGCCTGTTTTGGATGCAGGTAAGTGCAGGGCGCGCATGGAGGCTCGGGGAGGGCGAAAAGCGGGCCTACAGAAAGTTTGGGAAGGCCAAAAACGGGCCTGTTTCCAGCCTCCAGAGGGCCTCCAGAGCCTGGGGAGGCCGTTTTCGCTCTCCCGGAGGCTCGAGGAAAGCCTCTGGAGCCCGGGGAAGGCAAAAATACCCCCCCACACACACTGTGGTGCAGGAGGCTGACTAGGCCACACCCACCATGGGCATGTCCACCCAGCAACCGGGCAGAGAACCCCTTGCTAAATTTTTTGAAGCCCACCCCTAGACCTTCTCCCTCCTTCCTTGCAATCCAGGCTACTACATTCCATCACAGATGCTGCCACCATTTGAGACATATTTTTTCCCCTTGCACCAATGGTTGCATTCAAGTCTAACAAAATATTGTATAAGTTAAAGTCAGAGAGTCTAAAAGTGCTCATCACCAGATGCTTGGTGGCAGAGTAGAGAAATGCATCTGGAATGTGATGCTCTATCCACCTTCTAGAACTCAGTGTTTAATAGGTGTGCTGGTTAATACAAAACACTTATGTGTTAAGTGTAATGAATGTCTTTGTAGGCCATCACGGCCCTCTCCATAATATAACCAGAGACAGAAAAAGAAGCCATCTTGGTGTAATAGTTAAAAGCACCTGGCTAGTAATCAGGAGACCACGAATTCCAGTCTTGCCTTAGGCACAAAGCAAGGTGCTTAATGCATTGTTTCTCAACCTTGGCAACTTTTAAGGTGTACTTCCCCAGCCAGCGTGTTGTTGTCCCAAAGCCAAACAATTCTGGAATAATATCAAAACCCAATTGGAACAAATAACAGCTCAAAAAGTACCACTAAGACCAGAAACATATTTATTAGGCATATTTACAGGTAATTATTTACAGGTAATTATGAAATTATATATTTGATCACACATATTTTGACTGCCTCAAGGATCACTTATGTACAAAATTGGAAGTTGGAAGAAGTCCCAACACAAGATAGAATAATATCTAAAGTCATGGAATGTACTGAGATGGACAGACTCACCAAGGAAATTCAAGGAAAGGAAAAATCTGACTACTACCTGGTTTGGCAAAGGTGGTATCAATGGTTAGAGGAAAAAAACAAAACCAAAAGAGTAAAACAAAATTCTGTACCAAATAAGATATAACAACACATAATTAAATATTAAAAAATAATATCATTATATAAGGCGAGAGGAAGGAATACATATTGAGGAATTTAGGTTATTGATGTCGGAGGAAATCAGACATTACGTTTAGATGTTATTTATGTTATTAATGTCGTATTTGTCGCATTTGTATGTATATGTGTATGTGTATTTTCTGTGTTTATATATGTAATAAAAATTTATTAAAAAAAAAAGGTGTGTGCACTTCCCCAGCCACACCAATTCTGGGAATTGAAGTCCACATATCTTAAAGTTGTCAATGTTGAGAAACATTGGACTACTAGACGCTTGGAAAACCAAACTTGAAAGCACCACGGAGGGCAGATGTTTGCAAGAATTCCAGCCACCTGGGAAGTATTTTGCCATTCTTTGGGGGACAATGTGAAACGACGACTTTAATTTTCCCTTCTTTTGCTCCCCTCCCCTCTTCCTTCAACAATACCTACAGCTTAGCTCCTCTGTTTCACATTTCCATTTTCTCCAATAATGGATGGTGTAGGAAGCTAATGATGCCGTCTCTAGGTGTTGTTTTACTACGCAGAGTACTGATAATGAGGCACGAGTAATAAGGTATGGGTCCCTGAAGATGCATTCTGATTACCTTGGAGGTATAGCTCCTCGTACCCTTCTTTCCTCCTTGATGTTTCTGTAAAGAACATTTGGATTTTGATGAGGGTTTTGTGTATTTGACTTTTAATTAGATTTGCAGTATGTTAGGTTAATAAACCACAGCCGCATCAAACTGTTTATAGCTAGAAATAATGGCAGACTTTTCTTTTTTCTCTCCTTTTCCTGCAAAAGTTCTAATTACAATGTTCCTCCTTACTGGCACCAGAAAGGGTAAATGTTCTTCTAAAGTTAATCTTTTTTTTTTTCTTCAACTTAAGCTATGCAATAAGACTGTGCGGAAAAATGTTCCGGTAATTTTTCTTCTCCTTGTTTGTACTCTGTTTGTTGAAAAAGAAAACTGCATTTAGATTTATTTCTAAGAAGCAGAGAAGAGATGGTTATAGTGCATTGCCATGGTTTTGGGCTAACTGAATTATGTGACAAGAAGAAGGTGAGTTGAATACTAGGTTTTTCAAAATAGAGTTCTTTCACCTTAGATTTTCACATTTCCATGAAATTGACAAAGACAGTATGAGGAGGAAAGTTCTCCCAGAGTGATGGTCTATCCAGAGGTGGGTTCCACATATTTTTACCACCAGTTCGCCCCCCCACTCCACCCCCACCCCCACACGCTCGCTTCGGGCGTGTACCTTCCACGCTTGCACCCGGCCTTCTGTGCATGCACTTTGCTCGTGCGTATGCCTTCTGCTCATGCACCTGGCCTCATGGCCCACCCACGATCTCCACTCCTGGCTCACCCGAACCAGTCCAAACCGGCTGAATACCACCTCTGATTCTATTTAAGGGGCTGTCACAAAGAAGAGGGGGGGGAGTTCAATCTATTTTCCAAAGCACCTGAAGGCAGGATAAGAAGCAATGGATGGAAACTAACCAAGGAGAGACCCAATGTAGAACTAAGGAGAAATTTGTTGGCCGTGGGAATAATTAATCAATGGAATGACATGACTCCAGAAATTGTGGGTGCTCCAACACTGAAGGTTTTTAAGAAGAGAATGGACAACCGTTTGTCTGAAATGGTATAGGGCAGAGATTGCTAACCTTTTTGCTATCGCATTCCAAAAGCGGGGTGAGCGGGGTGGGGTTTGTGTGTGCCCATACCTATAATTCAATGCACCCTGCCCCCCACGCACAACACCCCTGCACTCCACCTACTTTTGGCATGTGATGGCATGATGGGCATGGTAAGCCTGTTTTTTTGCCCTCCCCAGTCTCCAGAGGCTTTCTTGGAGCCTGCAGAGGGCAAAATCAGCCAAACCCCCCCCCCCCCCCCCCCCCAGAGGCCCTCCGGAGGCCAGAAATGGCCCATTTTCCAACTTCCAGTGGGACCGGAAGGCCCGAAAATCAGCTGGCCAGCACACACATGTGCACTGGAGGTGAGCTAGGGCAACACTCACATGCCCACAGATATGGCTCTGCGTGCCACCTGTGGCACGCGTGCCATAGGTTTGCCATCACGGGTATAGGGTTTCCTGCTTGAACAGGGGGTTGGACTAGAAGACCTCCAATGCCTCTTACAACTCTTCTTATTCTGACTGCAAAATATGGGCAACTAAGGAAGATTTCAGAATAATGAAAAAAATGTATACCATCAAGGATGGCTCCTCCACCAGCAAACACAAGAGCAATTTAAAATTATTGATTCATTGATTGATTATATGCCATCTTGCTCACCCCAACTCTTATTGACCATATAGATGGACCTTCTCCAGTAAGATCTGCCCCAGCCCTGGTCCTTCAGGTCTTCTAATACCTATCATTGCTATAAATGAGTCCATCCATCTTGCTGCTTGGCATCCTTCTCTTTTCTTTCCGTTCTACCTTTCCCAGCATTGTCAATTTCTCAAGAGAGTGAGGTCTTTGCATAATGTATCCCAAATATGATAATTTGAGTCTTGTCATTCATCAGAGGTCTGGATTGATTTTTTACATGATCCAGTTTTTAAAAGCATCAATATTCTACCTATGCTACTTCAAAGATCAAACAGTCCTCAGGGGCCTTGAAAAATAGTAGCTTATTCTGTATGAGAAGATGCCTTTTTTAAAAAAATGGCTGTTGCTAAGAGGGAAACCTGCAGTAGAAGTAGCATTGCAAACATACTGTATTTTTCAGAGTATAAGATGCAGCTTAGCTTTTGGGGAGGAAAATAGGGGAAAAAAATCTGCCTACCACGTATCCATCTGGCTAGCGTCCTTAGTCTGGTCAGCTTCAGCACATTAGTTTGCTGAGTTTTATCCCCTGCTTGGAGATAAAAGAACAGCTTCTAAAGCACCACTGATCTTTGGAGAGGAAAGCAATGAGAAAAGCAGGCAAAGCACGGAGATCGCTTCACTCACTAGCGCCTCGTTAGGTCTGAAAAAAAGCTTCACAGCTGAGAGTTGGAGAGAGCAGGCAAAGCGCAGAGATCACTTCACTCGCTAGCGCCTCGTTAGGGCTAAAAAAAGCTGAAATAGGAGATATGTAAATTTGTATATAGATCAAGGAATTGAATACTTATTAACTTGATTTAGACGCAAATGTTAGAAACCAGAGACATTGAGCAATGTCCATTGTTTTACTTTTAAAACTAATAAAGTATTTAAAATTTAAAAAAAAAAAACACTTCGAAAAGGCTACATTCAGAGTATAAGATGCACCCAAATTTTCAGCCTCTTCTAGGAGGAAAAAAAGTTTGTCTTATACTCCGAAAAATACGTAATTAAACTTGGAAGGGAGTGAAGAAGTTAACAATCATACTATAATAATATAAGGCTTACTAAAAGCTTATGCCAGCTAGATGAGGTTAAGATGACATTTGAATTTCTTCCATGGTTTTCTGTTGGCTGAGAAGAGTTTGCTCTGTTGGAATTTAAAATTGTCCAGCAAAAGGAACAGAAAGATTTGTTGGCACAAAGTGGGCATGGGAAGAAATGGATTTGGCTATAATGAAACCCTTGCTGATGCCCACAATGCTGGCACTAAGGCTAGTCCTAAATAATTTCAAACAAATATAAAACCCCAAAGAAAGTCACGCATACACGCACACACATAAACATAAACCAATGATCCCAAATATTAATCCTCCTCCTGGAATGGAAGAAAGTTGGATTTAGCATAAATTCAGTTAAGTCTGTATCAAGATCTCCCTGGAAATAACCAGCGAGACTATCTAAAACCAGGGGTGGGATTCAGTCAGTTCGGACCAGTTCGGGCGAACCGGTAGCTCTGACGATCAGCTGAGAGCGAACTGGTTCACTCCAACCATCAGTTGGGCCCATCGGCCCACCCCTGCGCTATACCGACCTATATTTCCTTTGTTTGAAGCCCAGCTGATAGGCGGGGCAGAGCGAATTGCCGCACTTCAGCTGTTTTACTCACCAGGGCTACAGTAGAAGGTAAGTTTTAGAGCTGATTTCAAACATACTGCACACACTCAGCGAACCGGTTGTTACACTGGTTGAATGCCACCACTGCTTAAAACTTACAGATAATCCTCAATTTATGTCCACAACTGAGGCCAGAATTTGCACTGCTAAACAAGTGGTTATTAAGTGAGTCATGCTGGATTTTACAAACCACCATGGCTCACTTATTCGCTTATTCTTATAGGACAGGTTATAGCTTTGTCAGAGGCTCTCAGTGGAACTCCCTAAAGCAGGGGTGTCCAACCTTGGCAACTTGAAGACCTGTGAACTTCAACTCCCAGCATAGCATAGCATAGCATAGCATAGCATAGCATAGCATAGCATAGCATAGCATAGCATAGCATAGCCCAACTAGGTTGGGGATTCTGGGCATCGAAGTCCACAGGTCTTCAAATTGTCAAGGTTGAACACCCCTGCTCTAAAGCATAAATAGAATTTGCCCTGACAGCCAAAATACAGTGTAGGATATACAAGAACTAGAAAGAAAATAACTCAGCTTTGTAAACCAAATGCTTGTTTAGATATATGATGCCTGCCAAGGGAAATACATCACATAGACTTTTCTTGATAGGGTATTTCTAAATTCAGACGAAACCAGTAGGATGTGTCCAGAGAAGAACTCAGAAAATAAAAACACTCTCCTCCCCCCCACTTTCAGAAATCACTACCATCTTATTCTCCTGTTTTGTTTAGCTTTGGCAATTTAATCCATACGCTATCAGATACTCTCCTATAATTTAGCTGCCATTGTTGTTTGGGCAAGACAATAATTACTTATGGCAGAACTGTAATACGTTGTCAACCCTGGTTACTCAGGGCTTGTTGACAGTGGTCTAACATTGCCAGAGACGCACTGTCACCGCAAAATTGTTCGACAAAGCCAATGCCATGGTTAACGGGAAGCGGGAACAAGAGCAGGGGCTCTGAGGGAGGGCAGAATGAAAAACATCCTTTGCGGAAAAGGGAAAGGAAAGGATGGTGGGAGGCAACCAAAACAACTGAGCTGTAAAGGGTAATGCAACCATGCATTTATTTTTATTCTAAACCCTTTACTTTGGTTGCAAATTCTCCCTCTTCCAAAGGTTGAAGACTTGTGGGCTTCAATGCCCAGAATCCCCCAGCCAGCCTGATGGAGAATGGTAAGGCTTTCACAATGTGGTTTAGGAATCTTTGTAGAATTCGTGCCCAGAGGTGCTGTTGATTTATTTATTTGTTTGTTTGTTTGTTTGTTTATTTATTTATTTATTTATTTTTGAATTTATATATTCCCCACGCGATCCACTCACTTGCTTTTTCAGAGCACACAGGAGCAAGTGGACCTTAGTGCATGGGTGGAAGAGAATATTTGTAGCTCAGAGTTGAATTTCAGAGTCCTTGGTGCTCTCTGAGCTTGGTTGTCTGCTTGCAGATATTTCATTACCCAGCTAGTTTACTGTGCTAGCATTGATGATTTTTTGTGTAGTTGGGTAATGAAACATGTACAAGAAAACAACCAAGCTCAGAAAACACCAAGGACGTCATGACGGGAAGTTTACATGGAACAGTTGGAAATTTGAGGCCTCCTTGTTCAATCTTGGTAGGTAAAGGATGGGTACTGGTGATTTTAGTTCCACAAATTCAAATCACCACTTGTGTCAGAGTGTTTACAGCGTGACTACTATTTTGATACAACCCAGGAGCAAAATACAGGACACAGAGGTTTTGTCATTACAAACAGTGGTTTTATATACAAGACTTCTATATACAGAGATACATGTGGTAGGCACATACCAGGCAAGCAATCAATCTACACGGAGAACTACAATGCAGATAGAACACAACGAGGAGAGTGATACACGAGGAGAGAAAGAGACACCCTCTCATGTCCTCCCTTATATAGGCAGATTCTTAAAGTGGCAGTAGCCCTGCTGACTCATCCTCAGTTCATCATCTTGATTTACAACCTTACAACGGCTGGTCAGCTTTAAATCTTCATTACCCTGACAATTTGGAAGGACTTTAATCTTCATAGTGCTCATTGATATCACCACAACAGACAATTATGGGGAGGGGTGGGTAGCCCAGAAGGTTACATGCAGTTGGACTTATAGTCCATGGTTTTCATCCCCCCACCAAAAAAAAAAAAAAAAAATTGCAATTGCAATTTGGTTTAGCACCTTGATTTGCCAGTATGTGGAGCTTCAGGTATGAAGTGGTGGACAGAAAGCATCTTATAGGAACATAGAAAATAAAGGCTAGGAGAAATCTGGGGAACATCAATGGTAACCCTTTACCTTGTGCAGGAATTCACTTCCATAGCTGACATAGTTTCTAATAGCAGCACATAGCCAACGAAGCGAGGGAACATTAATCAAATTTAATGCCAGGAGAAAAGGTTTATGTCACAGAATCTCACAAACCAGATAAGTGTACTTCAATTCTCATATTTTTAGCAATTTCATTAAGGCCTCTGTATCGTTTGAATTTCTTTCTTACAGAATCCATTACAGATGGACGGATGCCTCGCTTAAGAGATAAGGGTGAAATGAAATGTCCATCTACTGTTTTATCTGCCATGTTTTGAAATGCTGCTTTTTCTTTTCCAACCTTGGAGAATCTCCTTACAACAGCTCTACTTCCCAATGTGATTAGAGAGGTAGTTGTTGCTAGGAGTTCAGAAAACCACAGTGACTCTGTTTTATTGATTTATATGATTACCCGTCCACCAACACTCGTCCGGAGCCTCTTCAGATGTCTCAAGGTGACTTAAAATATGTACAGTTTTTAAAACATTCTTAATAACATCTGTTAAAAACAATACATATTGTCTGTGTTGACACAGTGGATAGAATGCAGTATTTGCAGGCTAACTCTGCATTCCATTGCCAGGAATTATAACTCAATAAAAATGTTAAACCAGGAGTTTGATCCTGACCAGCTCAAGGTTCTTTTTTTTTTTTTTATTAAAACAAAACTTTGTTAAAAAACATTTAAAACATACAAGTTTCTCTCAATCAAGAAACAAATTTACATATACAATATATAAACTTCACCTATTGACTGATTTCCATTATTCTATATACATATAGAATAAAGAAAATAGATAAAGTGAAGGAGAGATTATTGAATTGAATCTTTATAAGGGAAAAGGAAAGGGAAAGAAAGAAATTATACTAAAGTTGGATGGTGATTTGGGAGAAAGTTGATAAAATACTGGTGGAACAATATAGACCAGCTCAAGGTTCATTCAGCCTTCCATCCTTCCAAGATCAGTAAAATGAGGACCCAGATTGTTGGGGGCAATAGGCTGACTCTGTAAACTATTTAGAGTGGGCTGTAAAGCACTATGGAATGGTATATCCAATCCAACAATGGAAGTTTTTAAGAAGAGATTGGACAACCATTTGTATGAAATAGTATAGGGTTTCCTACCTGAGCAGGGGGCTAGACTAGAAGACCTCCAAGGTCCCATCCAACTCTGCTATTCTATTCTATTCTATTCTATTCTATTCTATTCTATTCTATTCTATTCTATTCTATTCTATTCTATATTCTATTCTATATTCTATTCTATATATACGTGTAAGTGCTATGACTATTGCTATTGCTAATACACACAAAACAGGTACTCCGAATGTCTTCCCAAAGAGGAATGTCTTGAGAGTTTATCTAAAGGACATATGGATATCTGAACTCAGTTCAGACTTGAGATTATGGTCTATGGTATGAGTATTTAAGGCAACCTTAAATACTCAGAGAGCCATTTGGACCTGTTTCCCACAGAAAAGAAAACATCGGGAGCCACAAAACTCTTCCCTTACCTGACTATGTTCTGAGCAGCCACAAAACTAGCATATATAGTTGAATTAAAGAGTCTGTTTTCTTCTGAAACTTTTATTTTCTTGGATTTATCCATGATTGGCCTACTGGGGATTAAAAAGATTAATAAATTGCATGTTGGTGGTAGTTGCACATTGGCAGTTGTGATGCATATTTTGAGCGACAGGGAGCCGCAGCAGAGGGATGAAAGAGCCACATGCGGCTCCAGAGCCACAGGTTGCTGACCCCTGGTCTATCCCAACTCCTGATTTTTTTTCTGGGAAGGGCAACTGGAGCATATTCCTTTTCTTTCTAGACTTATATGGGGTGGGCAGATTCAACGTGGAGAAGACAACCTCAGTCACAAAGGCCCAAGTGATATAGGGCTTTATAGATAACCACCAGCACTTTCAAACCTCCTGGTAAGTCCTACTGCTCTTCCAAGACAAATGCTAGGTTGCTGAATTGACTAACATCAGTGAGATTCCCTGCCAACTGCAACTTTGGCATTGTCTTCAAGGGAAGCCCCACATAAAGAGAATTGCAGCAGTCTAAGTGAAAGATGACAAAGGTGTTATTGTCTCCAATGCTTCTTTGTCCAAGAAGAGGTGTAACTGCTAGGCTAAGTAGATGTATCAAGGAAGGATGTCCTGTGGCCTCCAACCTATTCTTGATACACCCAAGACTCAACACTAGGTCCTACCATTTGTATTATCAAGGCACAAAGGACACACACAAAAATACACTTTAAGCAGGGATCTGCTACCTTTTGGGCGGGATGTCTAAATGTGGGTTAGTAGTTAGATGATACCTGAAAAGGATTTGGCACAGAATAATTTAGAAAACACCAAGTTACCAAAATGTATTACATAGAATATACAGAATAACAGAGTTGAAAAGGATCTTCAAAGTCTTCTAGTCCAATCTTCTGCTCTAGCAGGAGACCTTATTTATTTATTTTATTTTATTTATTTGATTTGATTCATATTCCGCCCTTCTCCGGAGACTCAGGGCGGCTTACAATGCATTAAGCAATAGCCTTCATACTTTATATACCTTATACCATTATACCAGTATACCATATACCTTATACCATTGCAATCAAATGTTTATACAATCTCTTCTTTAAAACTTTCAGTTTAAACATAAATTAGTTGAGGATTCTGGTTTATCTCCAGAAAAAAAACATTTCATAAGTTTATTTGTCAAGCCTATGTAAGATAACAGGTAAAAGTATAAACATAATTTGAATACATGAAAAGAGTAAGTAAAAAGGAATATCAGGACAGGGACGGTAGGCACGCTGGTGCACTTATGCACGCCCCTTACAGACCTCTTAGGAATGGGATGAGGTCAACAGTAGACAGTCTAAGGTTAAAGTTTTTGGGAGTTTGGGGAAGAAACCACAGAGTCAGGTAATGCATTCCAGGCATTGACCACTCTGTTTGCTGAAGTCATATTTTCTGCAATCGAGTTTGGAGCAGTTTACCTTGAGTTTGTATCTTATTATTTGCTCGTGTATTGTTGTGGTTGAAGCTGAAGTAGTCATTGACAGGAAGGACATTGTGGCAGATAATTTTATGTACTATACTTAGGTCAGACTGAAGTCGGCGTAGTTCTAAGTTGTCTAAGCCCAAAAGTTGGAGTCTAGTGGCATAAAGTATTTTATTGCGGTTAGAGGAATGGAAGACTCTTCTCGTAAAATATCTCTGGATTCTCTCAATTGTATTTATGTCCGATATGCAGTGCGGGTTCCAGACAGATGAGCTGTATTCAAGAATTGGTCTAGCAAATGTTTTGTATGCTCTCTATATACATTTTTTGTATATATTTTTTTAATATATAAATTT
Source organism: Arizona elegans (assembly GCA_022577455.1). Taxonomy (NCBI): domain Eukaryota; kingdom Metazoa; phylum Chordata; class Lepidosauria; order Squamata; family Colubridae; genus Arizona; species Arizona elegans. The sequence continues at coordinate 4,636,297 of JAKOOJ010000017.1, forward strand.
TGTATAATTTTATATATATATATATATATATCCCTGACAAACCTTAAAATATCATAGAATCACAGAATCACAGGGCTGGAAAGGACCTTGGAAGTCTTCTAGTCCAACCCTCTGTCCAAGGGAGGAGTTGTTATACTGTTCTGGACAAATCGTCATCCAACCTTTTCTTGAAAACTTCCAGTGATTGAGCACCCATAACTTCTGGAGACAAGCCGTTCCACTGATTATTTGTTCTCATTATCAGGAAATTGCTCCTTAATTCTAGGTTGGATCTCTCTTTGATGAACTTCTACATGCTAATTCTTGTCCTACCCAGTTCCCATAACCATTCATCGTACACTTTGGTCACTAATCATCTTTGATTAGTGCAACTGTATTGCAATTTCTTTTTAACCATGAATGACTGATCTCCTGGCTTCTGGAACCCTCTGCCTCTGTTTTGGTTCAATTTGGTTTTGTGGTTTTTGGAGCAGAAATATTGACATGCTAGGGAATTGTGCTACCAGCTGTATATCAGTTTTAAGCACTGTTCTCAAGGTATATCAATCTTGGGATGTTTTCATTCATTCATTTATCTGTGGGAATATCATGAGATCAATGTATCTGTGAAAAAGAAGAAGAGAAAAGGAAAATGGTAACATTCCCTAAATTGAAGAGAAAATGAAGCCTGGGAATCCATCAGTCATAACCCTGAAATTGTTCCACCTTAAAGCTGGAACTTCTGCCTGGTGGCATGGCCAAGACATAGTAAAATTTGGCTATAGGGCAGTGATGGCTAACCTCTTTGCTGTTGCATGCCAAAAGCGTGACAAGTGAGGGGTCACTTGTGTGTGTGCCCATCTCCATAATTCATTGCGTCCCGTCCCCCCTTGAATGCACGCGTGACACACACACACACACACACACACACACACACTCCCTCCACTTATGGCACGGTGGACCCGGTAGGCCTGATTTTCACCCTCCCCAGGCTCCAGAGGCTTTCTTGGAGCCTGGGGAGGGCAAAAACGGCTTTCTCCCCCCCCCCGTGGAGCCCTCCGGAGGCTGGAAACAGCCTGTTTTCTGACTTCTGGTGGGCCTGGAAGGGCCGAAAATCAGCTGGCTGGCGTGCACATGCATGCTGGAGCTGAGCTAGGGCAACGCTCACGTGCCGACAGATATGGCTCCGCGTGCCACCTGTGGCATGCGTGCTATATGTTCGCCATCACTGCTATAGGGTATTAGAGTTTATGTTGACATTTTTTTTTCCATCCCAAGGACAGGGAAAAATGTACTTTATTGTGCTGATAAGAAAAAAATGGTATTTCTGCCTCTTTCCTTATCACAACAGTGAGTAGAGATAATCCTTAACTTTCAATCATTTGTTTAGCCACTGTTTGAATTTACAAAACTGATACAAGTACCCTGGGCTTAGGCCCAGGGTACTTGCAGGACCATCTCCAGCCGCTCTCCCATCGTCCTGTGCGCTCTCACAGAGTCGGCCTCCTCAGGGTGCCGTCGGCCAAACAATGTCGGCTGACGACCCCCAGGGGGAGGGCGTTCTCTGTGGGAGCCCCGACCCTCTGGAATGGATTGCCCACTGAGCTCAGGACAGCCCCCGACCTTCTTTCCTTCCGTCGTGAGCTGAAGACGTGGCTCTTCCGCCAACTAAACTGATCCGTTTGGGGGTACACTGGTATAATTTTAAATTGTTTTTTAATTGGGTTACTGATTTTAATTTGGTATTGTATTGTGATTTGTATTGAAGTTGTCATTTTGTAAGCCGCCTTGAGCCCCTAGGGAGAAAGGCGGCATATAAATCGCAATAAATAAATAAATAAATAAATAAATAAATAAATAAATAAATAAGTGACTTAAGACTGGTCATTGCACCTATAACAGTGGTGGGATTCAGCCAGTTTGCACCACTTCGGGGAGAACCGGTTGTTAACTTTCTGAGCAGTTTGGCAAACTGGTTGTTGGAAGAAATCATTAGGGCAGAGAACCGGTTGTTAAATTATTTGAATCCCACCACTGACCTATAACCATCCTAGCATCTTATGATCGTGTGATCAGAATTCAGGCACTGGCAACCAACATGGTTGCAGTATCCCAGGTTTATGTGATCGCCATTTGTGACCTTTCTGGTTGGATTCCGACGCGCAAAGTCAATGGGGAAAGACAGATTTGGTTAATGACTGCATGATTCACTTAACAACAGCAGTGATTTACTTAACAACCATGGCAAGAAAACTGGGCACGACTCACTTAACCGCCTTGCTTAGGAACAGAAATGATCTTTCTGTTAATAGTCATAAGTCAAGGACTGTCTATAAACCAGGGTTTATCCTTAATGCTTTTCTTCATCCCTATAAGTGAGGCCAAACAACACAAGGCCATGGCTGGATTTAGCAAACAGTTTGGGGACTATTCTTCGTTCTGTACTGTGAAAGGCTTATATTTATTTATTTCATTTAACCCCCATCACAATTCTGCAGGATGGTTTACAGGAGCCAAACCAGCAGTTACTGTAAAACATGTTCAGCAATCAGGACAACAAGATTGTGTGAAAGTAAGCCAAAAGAACACTTGAGCTGCATCCATTACTTTTACTTAAATAAATAAAGTAAAATAAATAAAGTCTCCGTTGGGACTTGAAGACTTGGCTTTTCAAACAAATAGGCTGAGACTGATTCCGTTCTTTATTATTTACTACTAATTAATTATTTGGATTAAATTATGATTTTATTGTACTTGTTTCTTAACTTGTGTTCGCCGCCCTGAGTCCTTCGGGAGAATGGCGGCATATAAATACATGTAATAAATAAATACATAAATAAATTCCTTTGCAAATTAAGACTTTTTTTAAAAAAAAATGTTCATGGCAAATAATGGCCATGATATTGTTTTTATTCATCCTTACCCAGGGGTGGGCTTCAAAAATGTTAGCAAGGGGTTCTCTGCCTGATTGCTGGGTGGGCGTGGCCTAGTTGGCCTCCTGCACCACAGCAGGAGGGGGGGCATGTTTTTGCCCTCCCCAAACTCCGGAGGCTTTCCTCAAATCTCCGGGAGGGCAAAAAATGGCCTCCCCAAGCTTCTGGCCTTTCTGAACCTCAGGTAGGCCCATTTTTCGCCCTCTCCGAGCCTCCACATGTGCCCTGCACTTACCTGCATCCAAAACGGGCCGCGTGGGGACTCCTGGGAGGGACGGGATGGGGTGGGAGGGACCAGCCAGGAGTGGGATTTGAGGGTTCACCGAACTGCACAGAAATTTAGCTAGAGGTTCTCCCAAATCCCTGCGAACCCCCAGCAGCCCACCCCTGTCCTTACTCTCATATTACAACCTCCCTTTGGCTCACACTTCTTAATTTTGGGGGAAAGAAAGTAGACCACTGAAGACTTGTGGCAATTTACAAGAAAATGTAGTATCAAGTAAGAAAAGAAACTATAAAATAAAAATAGTACTGAATCTAATCTAATTTTTATGCCTTCTCTAATCTCTGATCTCATCTAGCCACTGCAAAGTACTCCTTTTATCAACAGAACACAAATACGCTGTGGAAAAATAAGGCATTTAATGCCTTATCAAGCGGTAACTCTTAGCTTTATCTCAGAAGGCAAGTTGTTCCAAAGGGTCAGAAGGACCACTGAGAATGTGCTGAGTTGGGCAATGGTTTCCCTCACTTCACTTTGAGTGAGAACCTGCCACATATCCTCCCTGCATGGAGAGGCCAAATCTGGGTGGGAATGAAAACAGAGAAGTAAATTTATTCTTAAGGATTGAATGGAAGTCATAGAACGTGGAGAACCAACCATATGATGATTGATTGATGTTTAGGACAGCCTGATGATCCATAATATATTCCTCAGCTACCTTGTGCCAGATTTCCACATCTCACCCATTATAATTTCATCAACTTTTTCCTATCCCCTGGGAAAGGAGGGGGAAAAAAAGAAAAGAAAAAAAGGAAAAGAAAGCAATTTCCTTTCCATCCAGCTGAATGAAAAACAGGCCAAATTTTCGGCACCGCGGTGCGACTGTCTCTTTTGGCGTATCCATCCGGACAATGTTTAACAGAGCCATCTGCTCGTTGATTGCATCATGTCGGAGATGCGCAATTGAACTGACAACCAGTTATTGGCCTGCATGTGTAACTCATTACACCATCAAGGGGTCTGGGCATTCTGCTGAGGAAAAACCATGTGTGCTCCATTGACACCAAACTTCCCCTTTCATTTTGCATTGTCTGATAGAGCCAACCTTGGTCTGGTAAATCCTTCACGCCAGGTCCCCCTCACTCCATGTCAAGCCAGGAACTTGTCAAAAGAATGAGTTACGGTTCATTTGAAGCATTCTGTGGCAGATGCTTTCTTGGGTGGCCGACGTTTTTGAATATTTAGCAATTTATTAAGCAGTGGGGAGGGGAGCTGAAGGTGTTTTCATTTGCTTTGGGCAAAAATCTTGGCTCCTCTCTTTCCTGAGGGAGTGAATCCTCATACCTTGAAGATGGGACTTTTCTTTCAGCCGAGTATCATAAATCACAATTACAGCGGGGTTATGGGTAGGGATGTGTAGGCTTTTCTTGGCCTTGTCCCTTTTGCACATTTGCATCTCTGGTTTCTGCCTGGACATGTCATTTGTTTATTTGTTTTCTTAAAGAAATGTTCTCATCTCAACCTCTTGCAAGAGATGTACATTACATCAATAATGTATTCCTTTGCATTAGTGATGTCAGGAACTGTGCTTAAACATTCAGGGAAATCTACTGTATAATTCAGTGGTCTTCTACAATTCTAGAGGTCTTCTAGACTTTATGTCGCCAAACTCTTCTGAAACCAGTTCAGAAGTCATCCAAGATAGATCTGGGACTTTTTTTAAAAAATCATTTTCTCAGATCTAGTCCAGTGCCAGAGTTTTGAAGAAGAGACTGGACCATGATTTCTCTGAAATGGGATAGGGTTTCCACTTGAGCAGGGGGCTGGACTAGAAGAACTCCAATGTCCCACCCAACTCTGTTATTCTGCTTATTAGAAGCTGGCTGGGAAGGTCACAAATGGAAATCACATGACCCTGGGATGCTGTAACCATCATAAATATATGCCATTTGCCAAATGCCCAAATTTTGATCAGGTGGCTTTGAGGATACTTCAGTGTTCAAGGACCAGTTCTAAATCACTTTTCAGTGCTGTTATAACTGAACAGTTGCTAAATGAATGGTTATAGGTTGAAGGCTACCAGCAGTCCAGAGAGTTACTACATATGTAAGCCAGAGGAGGGTTTCAGCAGGTTCTGACCAGTTCTGGAGAACCGGTAGAGGAAATTTTGGGTAGTTCGGAGAATCGGTAGTAAAAATTCTAACTGGCCCCACCCCCATCTATTCTCTGCCTCCCAAGTCCCAGCTGATTGGGTGGAAATAGAGATTTTGCAGTAACCTTCCCCTGCCACACCCACCAAGCCACACCCACCAAGCCATGCCACGCCTACCAAGCCACACCCACAGAACCGGTAGTAAAAAAATGTGAAACCCACCAATGATGTAAGCTTATTTTTGAAAACTAGCAAAACGATGCAGCAGTTTGATTGCTAACTGGTACAAAGTACAATATCAGGATCACCTGATGCCCATTGAAAGAGATTCAACTGGTTGCCAATTCCTTATTGGACAAATGTTTAAATGTTGTTATTGAACTTGGAAATTCCAAATGATTTAAACCTTGCTTATTTGAAGGATCTCTCTTGCCTTTATAAATCTGCCTATCTCTTATTATCTGCATTCATTTAAAATATTTTGTATGGATGTAGTAGTAGGCCTCCCTGCAGCCTCGTGAGAACAAAAATGGGGCCCATGGGGACTTCTGGAATGGGCGGGGCAGGAAGGGGAGCGGCCAGCCAGCAATTTAACAACCGGTTCACCCAAACCAGCCCTAACCGGCTGAATCCCATCACTGGATGTTCATCTTAACTCTGGGAGGCTCACCATAGCAATTGAACTACAAAAAGGATAAAAACACATAATAACATTTTAAAACCCAGGGTCTCAATCAATCACGCAGGATACCCCAACAACTGTCTGTAGGCTCTATCCCTTTAGCCCAGTGCCTCGGTGAAGGGCCAAGTTTTAATGGCCTTCCAAAGGCTAAGAGAGTGGGTGGATATACCATTGCTGTGAGGAAGGGTATTCCATAAGAGAAGATCAGCTATAAAAATGCCATTTTTCCTAAGTCCCATTTGATGGCAATCTTTCAGGGAGAGGCAGTCCTGCAAATAGTTTAGTCCTGTTCCTGTGCCATATTGATCAATGGAAATTATATAATTTGCATCATATTCACAAAAGGATCATGGTACATGAGATAATGTTATGGCTTGTTACAGAAACCTATGAAGCTGGGCATTTGAAAGGAAGTTCTTGACTTGCAAATATTCATTTAGGAATAGCAATAGCACTTAGACTTATATACTGCTTCACAGTGCTTTACAGCCCTCTCTAAGCAGTTTACAGAGTCAGGATCTTGCCCCCAACAATCTGGATCTTCATTTAACCGACTTTGGAAGGATGGAAGGCTGAGTCAATGAGGCTCAAAGGCTTGAGCCGATCAGGATCAAACTCCTGGCAGTGGGCAGAGTTAGCCAGCTAGCCTGTAATGCTGCATTCTAACCTCTGCATCACCTCAGTTCATTTTAGTGACCGTTCAAAGTTACAATGACACTGAAAAAAGTGATGTATGACCGTTCTTCCCACTTAATGATAATTAAAACATCCCTGTGGCCACATGATTAAAATTTGGATGTTTGGCAGCTGGATGTTTATGGCAGTTGCAGTGTCCTGGGGTCACGAGGCCACCTTTTGTGACCACCTGACATGCAAAGTCAAGGGGGAAGCCAAATTTACTTAACAACCATGTTACTAGCTAAACAACTGCAGTGACTCACTTAACATCTGTGGCAAGAAAGGTTGCAAAATGGGGCAAAACTCACTTAACTGTCTTGCTTAGCAACATAAATTTTGGGGCTCAATTGTGGTTATAAGTTGAAGACTACCTGTAATAGAGATCCTTGGGATGTAAATTAGTTTTATCTGACAACCAGTTTGGTGTAGTTGTTGTGGCAATAGACTAGAAACCAAAAGACCATGAGTTCTAGTCCTACCTTGGAGATGAAGCCAGTCACTGCCTCTCAGCCCTAGGAAGGAGGCAATGGCAAAACCATCCTTGAAAAACCTTGCCAAGAAAACTGAGGGGAGTTGTTCAGGCAGTTGCCAGGAGTCAAGAGTGACTTGAAGCAGTGGTGAAATTCATTTTTTTTTTACTACTGGTTCTGTGGGCGTGGCTTTGGGGGCATGGTGAGGCCTGGAGGGCATGGCTTGCTGGGTGTGGCAGGGGAAGAATACTGCAAAATCTCCGTTCCCACCCCACTCCAGGAGAAGGATACTGCAAAATCCCCATTTCCACTCTACTCTGGGCCAGCCAGAGCTGGTATTTGCTGGTTCTCCGAACTACTCAAAATTTCTGCTACCTGTTCTCCAGAACCAGTCAGAATCTGCTGGATTTCATCCTTGACTTGAAGGCATAGACGTGTTCACACAAACACATGTGTAGCCTAGCTGAGATCAAACAGGTACAAAAAAATACCTAGATAGATAAGGATACTGACTGCTACCAGGGGAGGGCACCCAGTCTTGAGAATGGAAGTGTATCAATATATTATTTTAAAATTAAATAAGGCCAGATAAGAGAAGGGTCTTGGATATCTCCCATTTTTATGTCACGGGGAAAATTTCTGATTAAAAAGCTTACACAAACTTAATTTCTCTCCCACCCTGCCACCCGCATTATAAACTTAGATATTCTTGTAGTATTTATTTCTCTGGGAACCATTAAATGTTCATTTCTTCAAAATGAATATAAGATCTCCAAAGCTTTAGTTATCTAAAGAACATTTTTTTTTAAAAAAAAGGGGCTTATTGCTTTTAGCATTTCCCCCCCCCCCAAAGTTTCTGTTTAGAATTTTTTTTTTCCCTGAAGACTAAAAGCAGATTTTGCATTTAGATTAATGGGAGATGTATTCCATCTGAAGTACTAACATGAGAGTGATGTGTGCACACACATGCATACACACAAAAAAACACACACACAGGAACAAGTTTCCCTCATTCCTCCAAGGTTAAGACTGTACTGTGTTACAGTTTTACCAGAACTGTGTTAACAAATAATCCGTTTTCAACATGGAAAAGTGGTATTATTGCTCTATAGGCCTGTAATAAGGAACTAAGTGTGTTTTCAAAAAAGCTAATATAGCTGTACTTAATCATGTCCTTCAGGGGTTCCAACTTGAATGTGCCTTGTTTGCTCCCAGCTTAAGGCAAACAATTTGCATTGGTGTTATATTGGAATTTATCGGGGCAGTCAAGTAATCGATTTGATTTGTAGGGAATTTTCCAAAGGGTTAGCCATGTTTATTCTCCCCTTGCATTGGTCTCTCAATAGAAGAGAGTGTATATAGTTCAGAGATGATCCATGGTGTTCTTGGTGATCTCTGAGCTTAGTTGTTTGCTTTCAGGCATTTTCATGACCCAACTAGGTAATGTCATCAGGGCAAGCAACGAAAGGTGGGACTTGCTCTCTATTTATATACAGTAGCTTGCCCTACCAAAGTTGGTGGAGATATGCTTTTGTCCTTGGTGGTTCCTTTCTCCAATCTTTCAGACACCTCTCTTTTTCCCTTTTAATGCTTGCCTGCCTTCCTTCCTTCCTTCCTTCCTTCCTTCCTCACTCACTCTCCTTTCTATCTTCCTCCCTCCCTCCCTCTCCTTCCCTCCTTCCTCCCTCCCTCCCCTTTCCCTCCTTCCTTCCTTCCTCCCTCTCCTACCTTCCTTTATTCCTCCCTCCCTCTCCTTCCCCTCCCTCTCCTTCCTTTCTTCCTTCCTTCCTTTCTTCCTTCCCTCCCTCCCTCCCTCCCTCCTTCCTTCCTTCCCTCCCTCCCTCCCAAAGGGGATTCTCTTTGATCCTCTAACTAGATTGTGTTGATTCCAGGGGTTTTACTAAATTTCTGCATGTTTCATGCTTCAGAGTGTAAGTAACTGTGGGGATGACTGTGGAGATTCTAAGTCATCCAGGTTGTCCCAAAGGTGTTTTTTCAAAAGGCAACTGGACTTTCCTGGTTCTTTCTTGAAGACGCTTCACTTCTCATCCAAAAAACTTCTTTAGTATTGACTAAATGGTGGAGTGTAAGTTTATTCATATAATTAATTATCTGATTCAGACTGTCCTATTTTCAATCCAGTTTACAAAAGGAATTTTTTTAGGGATCAAAATAAATTAATTAAAGATAAACCAATTCTGTTGTTTTTCAATGATTTATCAATTGTTGTTTGTAACTAAGATTAATGATTGTAACTATGATTATTACCTATGACCTATTACTCACTGTTTATATGTACATTGTGAGCTTATGCACCGGAGACAAATTCCTTGTGTGTCCAATCCCAGTTGGCAGCAAGAAATTCTATTCTATTCTATTCTATTCTATTCTATTCTATTCTATTCTATTCTATTCTATTCTATTCTATTCCATTCCATTCCATTCCATTCCATTCCATTCCATTCCATTCCATGATCTTTCTCTAAGATCATGAAGAATCAGAGCAGACAATAGTAGGGAGGAAAGATGTATCAAGTTTAACTTCTCTTAATCATTTTTATGGTACAAACATGTTTGTTTCAATTTCAGGTTTTCACCAATTAATTTCAGCTGGTCTCTCTGTCAGATCTTACCAAATATGTCAATCTTTGTTTCTCTGTTTCTCATTTCTACAAATCAGATTTGTTTTTTCTCAGTTTCTTATTTTTGCAAACCTAGTTTATTATACTTGAAAGTTCAGATTAAAATGTGTGTATTTGATACTTTTTTATTTGCAATTTTGCCAATGTGTTTTGCCTGTGTGTTTCGTTTGCAATTTAACTCTGGAAAACCATTTTTTACAACACCATAAATCATTTTTACAACAGACTGCATTTTTATGTCTATTTTTTTTAATAAATGCATGTTTATAGACTTTTCCTTAGTACATGTAAAAAGAAAAAAAGATATTGGCAAACTATGATTCAATATTTACTAATGGAGAATTTCACTGATATTAAATTGCAGTATCTTTCTTATCAGATCAGATCTACCCTATCTTGATTTTGTACAATTCATGATGGTGAACATAACATTCTTGCCTGCTGTTTCCCCCACAACAACATCCTTGAGAGGTGGGTTGGTCTGAGATAAAGAAAGGATTAGCTTGTGGATCGGTGTTAGAATGAAAAATTAGATAATCTGCATTCCGATGCAAATTTACTGAATTAATTTTCCATGATTTTGACAGTATTAGGATAGATGGTCAAATCTGATTGGCGTGAATGAAGGTTTCTATATTCCTATGCAAATTACTTATTGAGACTAAAATGTTGTCTTAAGAGTGACAGAAACTAGTACAATAGTAGCATTTCGGAATGTGCTTTGATCTGGACATTGATAAGACTTTTTTATAAGACATTGGTATAGGTTCTTCTCAGGGGTGAAATCCAGCAGGTTTTGACAGGTTCTGGAGAACTGGTAGCAGAAATTTTGAGTAGTTCGGAGAACCGGCAAATACCACCTTTGACTGGCCCCAGAGTGGGGTGGGATGGGAATGGAGATTTTGCAATATCCTTCCCAAGATTGGGGAGGGAATGGGGATTTTGCAGTATCCTTCCCCTGGAGTGGGAAGGGAATGGAGATTTTGCAATATCTTTTCCCCAGGAGTGGGGAGGGAATGGAGATTTTGCAGTATCCTTACCCTGCCATGTCCACCAAGCCACACCACACCCACCAAGCCACACCCACAGAACCGGTAGTAAAAAAAAATGGATTTCACCACTTGTTCTTCTAGCTTGGCTAGAAGATCTCCAAGGTCCCTTCCAGCTCCTGTTCTGTTCTGTTCTGTTCTGTGGTATTCTAGACAGTTAAATCTGGATTGTATTTGTATCCCATGCTTCTTTGCAAACTAAGACAAGAAAAGATGGCATGTTTTGTATAGAGTGGACAAAATAGACAGGTAATACAGATGAGGAAAAATAATTCCAAGTTCTCATGTTGGTTTGGAAAAAAAAAAGATCTTGGCTTTCGTGTATTTGAACAGACTGAGACATCCAATTTATCTCGTATTAAAATGAGAAGAGCTTTGAACTGCTGTTTTCTCTCTAAACAAAACATTGAAGTCACATATTCAAAGCACTCTTATTGAATTAACCTAATTTCTGGGATCACCAAGCCAATTATAGACCCACTGGCTATATTGGCCTAACAGGCTAAACTTAGTTAAGGTTAACCTTAGTCATGTTTTTATTCATTCTTTGCAGATGGCTTTAATATGATGCTTTTAATTGTTTCAATTCTAAGCGCAGCCAAAATAAAATGCAGTATTCTTGTAAGGTTGCCCTAAACTTTCATCTTTTTTATTGTACAGCAATCTTTCTCCTCAAACCTACCACCTCTCTCTTTTCTTTCCTTCTTACTTTCTCTTCCTCACCTCTTCTTCTCCTCCCTACTTCCTCTTCCTTTCTCCTTCTCCTCCTCTCTTCCTCCCTCTCTTACCTTCACTCCTACTCTAATTTCCCTTCCCTTCCTTCATCCCTCTCTATTGCTGTATCCTTTTATGCATATGGACTACTCAGAGGGCTGAAAAAATTATTTATGACTGGTCCTCGCACTTTTGACCAGCCTTCGAACTTACAACTGTCCTCACATTTTACGTTTTTGCCCTATCTTGTCACCATGGTGAAGAGAAGCAGTTGTGAAATGAGTGACACATTGTTAAGAATGCTACAATGGGAATAAATGATGACCAGTCATAAGTGCGAAGACCGGTCAAAAGTGCGAGGACCTGTCAGAAATCACTTTTTTCAGCCCTCTGGGTAGTCCTTTTGTGCATATGGACTACTCAGAGGGCTGAAAAAGTTATTTTTGACTGGTCCTCGCACTTTTGACCAGTCCTTGAACTTACGACTGACCTCACATTTTACTTTTTTGCTCTATCTTGTCACCATGGTGAAGAGAAGCAGTTGTGAAATGAGTGACACATTGTTAAGAATGCTACAATGGGAATAAATGTGAGGATGGTCATAAGTGTGAGGACCAGTCAAAAGTGCGAGGACCTGTCAGAAATGACTTTTTTCAGCCCTCTGAGTAGTCCCTATACACATAGCCATGGCCACCCGGTCACATGACCAGCTAGCCACACCCACCCAGTCACATGACCTCTAAGCCACGCCCACAAAATAAGCCATGCACACAGAACCGGTAGTAAAAAAATTTAGAACCCACCCCTGGTTGGGGGTCACCACAACATGAGGAACTGTATTAAAGGGTCGCGGCATTAGGAAGGTTGAGAACCACTGCCCTAAAGCAAATAGAATCCTCATGCAGTTATACGGAATGTACCTATATATATAAGGTATATGGAATCCTATAGTCACAACATAATCAATTCGCATCTTAAAATCCACAGTTATCATGTACCTGGGTACAACCTACTATAAATACTTGTTGAAGTAATATAGTTTTGACAAGCTTTCTAAATAGCGATTGGTGAGGGTGCAGATCTTATTACTGGTGGGATGTACATTTGGATAGGGGTTCCTGAAGAAGATGCTTGCCTCCTAGCCCCTTCTCACCTAATGGGGGAAAGGATTATTATTTATTTATTTATTTTTAAATTGATATATTATCAGCCAGTCCCCTTTGTGATTTCACTTTAGACCAGTAATTCTCAACTTTAGCAACTTTACGATACATGAACTACAATTCTCCATGGCTGGCTGGAGAATTCTGGGAGTTGAAGTCCACACATCTTAAAAGCTGCCAAAATTGAAAAAAACACTACTTTAGTCATCCCTTTGAGGCAGGCCCCCTCAGGAAGTAGAATTCAAACGAAAGGCTATGACTCTGCTTTATCAGTATATAATAGCGGACTTTGGAAAGCCTGACAGTGTTTTTTTCCTATAGAATATTTGTGGGGTCCTAGGTCAGTGGTGAAATCCAATTTTTTTTACTAGAAGTTTTGTGGGCGTGGCTTGGTGGGTGTGGGCATGGCTTGGTGGCCGTAGCAAGGGAAGGTTACTGCAAAATCCCCATTCCCATCCCACTCTGGGGCCAGCCAGAGGTAGCATTTGCTGGTTCTCCGAACTACTCAAAATTTCCACTACCAGTTCTCCAGAACCTATCAGAACCTGCTGGATTTCACCCCTGTCCTAGGTGCTTCATGAGCGTGGTGGTTTTCTTGCAGACATTTCATTACCAAACTAGGTAACATCATCAGTGCTAGCACTGATTCCTATACCACTCTTCCCTAATTCTACTGCTACTCCTCTTCCTCCACTACTTTTCCTTGGGAGCCCTACTTCTGAAGAACAGTAACTCTTCTATTTTATTTATATTGTTTCAGGCTGTTTTAGTTTCCCAAACAAACACAAACCACCTTCCCTCTCACAACAACAGTCATACCCAGCTGCCTCTCTGCTTAGCTGAGCTGGCTAGGGAGAGGTCTTAAAGCAGGGGTGTCAAACTTGATTTCATTGAGGGCCGCATCAGGGTTGTGTTTGACCTTGGGGGGGGGGCTGGGTGACGTGGTCAGGATGGGTGTGGCCAGGTGGACATCACTTGCGTGGGGGCACCTGTGGTGTCCTAAATGGAGCCTTCCTGAGCTCCATTTTCACTTGCAGAGGGTTGCAGGAAGCCATCACAGCCAAAAAGAGAGCTCGGGTGTGCTGCGCGTAACCCTCCCGAGCTCCATTTTCTCTGGCAGAGGCACCACAGGCCGGTCCTTCGCTGTTTCCAGGGCATCCCTGTGGGCCAGATCTAAGTACCCCATGGGCCGGATCCGGCCAACAGGCCTTGAGTTTGACACCCCTGTCTTAAAGGGACAGAGCATCATCAGCCCAGGTGCTGGCCATTTTGCAGTCAGCTGTCCTGTCACAAATGAGATGGATTTTTTTCTTCTCACAGCTCTTGGTTCAATCTCATGTATGCATCCAGAAAAAAAAGACAAATTCCACCATCAAGTAAGGCACATTTTCCCTGCAGTGTAGAATCTGCCATCAACAAGCCCAACCTCTGATTAGCAACTTTGAAAAGTCAAGGTCCAGCTCACCATCTTGGGGGTTGAAAAATGATTAACCAGGCTTCCTGTTCTGACTCAGGCCCAAGTAGTTAGTATTAAATGCAAACAGTTCGGAAAAAAACAGACTTTATTAGAACAGTTGAGAATTAACTCATTCTCAGCGTATTCCAAACTAAATTAAAGCAAATTCTTCAAAACACCATTCCTCAGTTTATCACTGATCTTGATATAATTAGGCAAACTGCCAAAGGCTTTTCTTGGCAAAAGTTCAGAAGCAGAAGACTTCAGAAGAAATGAATACAGTGAAACAAGAAGCAATTCTCTCAACATTGTTTTCCGGCATAGAGGCCTAGAGCCGTTGCTGGTCTTTTAAGCCTTATGGGAGGGGCCAATCATCTCTTGGCCCTACTCCCGAGTCATCCTCTCTGCTTTATCTGCTCCTGCCTTCTGGCAGCTCTTCTCATACGTGCACTGGGAACAGGCTCCTCCTGTTCCTCTGCCTCTCTACTCTGGAGGCTCCAAAGTCCGCACATCACTCCCCGATGGCCCTGGCCCCATTTCTGCCTCTGACACAGAGTCCTCATCCGGGCCTTCCCCAACCTCCAGGACTAGCCCATGTTCTTCCTCAGCCTCATCGCTGTCCGACTCCGCTGCCAGCTCCACAGGTTGCTGGCGGATCACAACACTTCCCTGGCCAGGGACTTTTTTTTTCAGTAGAGGTGGACTCCAGCTTCCATCCTCCCCAGCCAGACTCTCCATGTCACCAGGATAGCCTTGCATTCCCCCCCCCCTCTAATGGCTGAGAGCTCTTTGAAGCAGGTTGCCGTTCTCCTTCCATCTGCTTACAGGCATTCCGCAAACAAGGATTGAATTTTGTCAGGGCTGTGATGAGGAGAGAGATAAATAGGTGTGACGTTTATGACTGATGTGCTGTCAAGTCTTTCTACACCAGACTTGGGAAAAGTGACACCGCTGTCAACTAGCCGCTGCAGAGGGAACAGGTCTCTGATGAACTTTCTAATGTGGTAAATGGCACTCTTAATTCTTCATTAACTAGGAAGAGGCAGATTTGGCTATGTAATTTTCTCCATGCTGCCTGTTTTAAAGATTCCAATAACCCAGCATTTACAGTTGACTAAGCAAAGATTGCTTTTGCTTTCCAGCTTTCCTTCACTCAATCCACAACCCACTGCCTTATCCTGGACTCCAATACACAGAAACAGGCATACAGATTTGAAGGAAGCCTTGCTTAAACATAGACTTATTGCCTTGGTTATCTTTAATGACTTTGAAATGTATTGGCCTCATTATGGAGCAGTGCAGTTATCAGTTCCTCTAATTAGGTGATGTGGTCCCATAAGAAATTCAAAGTTAAAGTGTCATTAAAAGAGAGAGAGAGAGAGAGAGAGAGAGAAAGACTGAGTTAGTGGCATCTATTACTGGCAATAGAGGGTAAAATGAATTTTCAGTTGTGGTATATATTCTCTTCCCCTACCCCCCCACCAAGTGATGAATTTCATTAGATGACAATAGATATACCTTCTGCTTGTCTTTCTCTGTGCATCTGTAGAAAGGAGGGAGGAAATGACGTTTTTTATATGTGGTTTTCTTGAATGTAATCCAAGAAAGTTGGGTTGAAGACCCATTGAGGAATGTGAGTAGAACCACATTCCCCAATGTTTTGGTCACCAATCTCTTATCCATCCTGATATATATATAGGTGTTAGAAAGGAAAAAAGCCCAGAACCGAGTAGATGAGATTCTACTGAGCTGGAGCTACAAAAAAAAACCTTGGCTACGTAGGGAAAACCTGGCTAGAAGAAAAACACACATAGACCCTACGAAGAAGTAAGAAAATTGATACTATGCCTTTACAGGGAGGAGGTGGGTGTGGCCTACTGACGACAGCTAACGAGCTAGAAATGGATCTATTTAGGTCTCCCACCTAGCAGTCAGAGCTTGCTAGGTGTTAGAAAGGAAAAAAGCTCAGAACCGAGTAGATGAGATTCTACTGAGCTGGAGCTACAAAAAAAACCTTGGCTACGTAGGGAAAACCTGGCTAGAAGAAAAACACACATAGACCCTACGAAGAAGTAAGAAAATTGATACTATGCCTTTACAGGGAGGAGGTGGGTGTGGCCTACTGACGACAGCTAACGAGCTAGAAATGGATCTATTTAGGTCTCCCACCTAGCAGTCAGAGCTTGCTAGGTGTTAGAAAGGAAAAAAGCCCAGAACCGAGTAGATGAGATTCTACTGAGCTGGAGCTACAAAAAAAAACCTTGGCTACGTAGGGAAAACCTGGCTAGAAGAAAAACATATATATATATATATATATATATATATATATATATATATATATATATATATATATATAAAGTGATATATGTATATAAAAACCAAAAGTACAAATATAGACTACGTGAAACCAAGCTTAACAGCAGTAACTGTGAGAGGGATCTTGGAGTCTTAGTGGACAACCAATTAAATATGAGTCGGCAGTGTGCGGCAACAACCAAAAAAGGCAATGCAATCCTAAACTGCATTAACAGAGGGATACAATCAAGATCAAGTGAGGTACTAATACCACTCTATAAAGCCTTAGTAAGACCACACCTAGAATACTGCATCCAGTTTTGGCCACCACAGTATAAAAAAGATGTTGAGACTCTAGAAAGAGTGCAGAGAAGAGCAACCAAGATGATTAGGGGCAGGGGTGGGTTCTACTTACCTTTACTACCGGTTTGCAACGGGTGTACAGAAGCGTTCTGATGACGTCGGGGTCAGTGGCCAGAGCCTCCCCACCGGTTTTACTACTGGTTCTATAGAACCGGTGCGAACCGGCGGCAACACACCACTGATTAGAGGACTGGAGGCTAAAACATATGAAGAATGGTTACAGGAACTGGGCATGGCTAGTCTAGTGAAAAGAAGGACCAGGGGAGACATGATAGCAGTGTTCCAATATTTGAAGGGCTGCCACAGAGAGGAGAGGATCAAGCTATTTTCCAAAGCACCTGAAGGCCACACAAGGAATAATGGATGGAAACTGATCAAGGAGAGATTCAACATGGAAATAAGGAAAAATTTTCTGACAGTGAGAACAATCAACCAACGGAACTGCTTGCCTTCAGAAGTTGTGGGAGCGTCATCACTGGAGGCTTTCAAGAAGAGACTGGATTGCCATCTGTCAGAAATGGTGTAAGGTCTCCTGCTTGGGCAGGGGGTTGGACTAGATGATCTACAAGGTCTCTTCCAACTCTGTTAATCTGTAATATTGTAATTGTCTTCTTATACAAAGGGGAAGGTGACAAAAGTGTCAACCTTTGAGGTAGACCACATCAGGAAATGGATTCTCCAAGTACTATTGGAACTCTTAATTTATTATTAAATAAATCACAGAATCACAAAAGCGTGATAAGATTCTTCTCTTCCCCTTCTTATACCAAACGGCATCAAAATGATTGAGATCTTCAGTTTGTTTCTCACTCTCTTCTTCCTTTCATAGCTATGTTGATGTAAAGGTTGTCAAATACATTCTTCAATGTCACCTCTGTACTCCTCTACAAAAAGTGTAGGTAAAAACAATAAGGATATAAATTTCATAAGATTGTGTAGGAAGGCGTTTGAAGAATTCTGGATGAAAGGTATGAAAGACTCAGTGGAAAATGGAGTGGCACTTTTCGTCAATGTGTACAAACTGTAGTTTCTTCTTCAGCAAGTCACTAACAAATACATAAATACAGTGGTGAAATCCTCTGTGGTTTGCCACTGGTTTGCTGCCTGCACATGTGTGGTGTGCGCCAAATGCACACTGTTTGCGTGAATGTGCAGTGCACAGCAAACACTGCGTGCACATGTACAGTGTGCATCAAACGCACATTGCACGCATACACACACAGTCATGCACAATGTGCACCAAACACACACTGCAAGCACGCACATGCAGTGTGCACCAAACACACGCTGCACACGCCACATGCACAATGTGCACCAAACACACACTGCAAGCACGCACATGCAGTGTGCACCAAACACACGCTGCACACGCCACATGCACAATGTGCACCAAACACACACTGCACTGCACACATGGAGTGTGCACCAAACACACACTGCACGCGCGCACAAGCAGTGTGCACCAAATGCACGCTGCACATGCCACATGCAGTGTGCACCAAACACACACTGCACTGCTCACATGCACAGTGTGCACCAAACACACACTGCACTGCACACATGCACAGTGTGCACCAAACACACACTGCACTGCACACAAGCACAGTGTGCACCAAACACACGCTGCACGCGCCACATGCACAGTGTGCACCAAACACACACTGCATGCACGCACAAGCAGTGTGCACCAAATGCACGCTGCACGTGCCACATGCACAGTGTGCACCAAACACACACTGCACTGCACACATGCACAGTGTGCACCAAACACACACTGCACTGCGCACATGCACAGTGTGCACCAAACACACACTGCACGCGCACACAAGCAGTGTGCACCAAATGCACGTTACACACGCCACATGCACAGTGTGCACCAAAACCACACTGCACTGCGCACATGCACAGTGTGCACCAAACACACACTGCACTGCGCACATGCACAGTGTGCACCAAACACACACTGCACGTGTGCACAAGCAGTGTGCACCAAATGCACGCTGCACGTGCCACATGCACAGTGTGCACCAAAACCACACTGCACTGCATACATGCACAGTGTGCACCAAACACAGGCTGCATGCGCGCACTTGCAGTGTGCACCAAATGCACGCTACATGCGCCACATGCACAGTGTGCACCAAACACACGCTGCACGTGCACACAAGCAGTGTGCACCAAATGCACGCTACACGCGTCACATGCACAGTGTGCACCAAAACCACACTGCACTGCGCACATGCACAGTGTGCACCAAACACACGCTTCATGCGTGCACTTGCAGTGTGCACCAAACACATGCTGCACGCACCACATGCACAGTGTACACCAAACGTATGCTGCATGCACATGCATGCACAGTGTGCATGTGGCGCGTGTAGCGTGCATTTGGTGCACACTGCAAGTGCGCGCATGCAGCCTGTGTTTGCACGGGCATGCTTTGTGAGCACCAAATGCATGCTTCGGGTGGAAAAAGGACACTTAACAAGATAAGTAAAACAGCGAGGTGGGGAAACGGTTGTGCTGTGCTATTTAGATTCACTAGAAAACAGGATTTCCTGCTTTCTAGCAAATATAAATCATGTAGCACAGCTGATTGTCGGATATGCCAGTTCGGATGAACTGGTAGTTTGTTTGTTTTTTACTACTGGTTCGCCAAACTGGTAGCTTTTATCACTACCGGTCCATCTGAACTGTTGCGAACCAGTAGGATTTCACCACTGCATAAATCTGAGAAAGAAAATGCATTGTGCTTTTGTTGAATTAGAAAAATTGTATGCTAAAGTGAACTGGCTTGAATTATGCAATGTTTTGTGCAAATATGGAGTTAAGTCGCTGAATGTGTCAAGAATGGTGTGTGCTGGAAACAAGGCATGCATGAGTATAAATGGATTGTTTAGTGAATGCTTCAACACCGAGAGGGGAGATGTATGACGTCCCCTTGGTCTTTTCATGTATTTATGCAGAAATGTTTAAGGAACGCTTGTAGTGATGTTGGAAATATATTGGCTAGGGACGTGAATATATATTTACTTTTGTATGCAGATGATGCTATGTTGTTCACCAAGAACCTGAATGATTTGCAGCAAATATACATAGATTGCAGGATGGAATGAGAAGTGTGGATTTGAAAATTAATGTTTTGAAGAGCGAGGTGGTTATGTTTGACAGGGAAAATGGAGTGAACTACTGCAAGTTAAACAGTGAGATACCAGAGCAAGGAGATGGATTTTCATACCTTGGTAGAATGTTTACAGACGATGGGGAAATTGCTGGAGGGTTGTTTATATATATATATGCTGCTTAGAATGCTAGTTGATATTCCTTGCTCCTTGAATATTTGTCAACAATGACAAAAATGGGTTTTTTTGGGTTTTTTTGCCCACTTTGTTTTATTGAAGTGAGAACTGGCTAAGCCAGGAGAAAAATATATATATATATGTTTTTCTTCTAGCCAGGTTTTCCCTACGTAGCCAAGGTTTTTTTGTAGCTCCAGCTCAGTAGAATCTCATCTACTCGGTTCTGGGCTTTTTTCCTTTCTAACACCTAGCAAGCTCTAACTCAGTGGTTCTCAACCTTCCTAATGCCGCGACCCTTTAATACAGTTCCTCATGTTGTGGTGACCCCCAACCAGGGGTGGGTTCTAAATTTTTTTACTACTGGTTCTGTGGGTGTGGCTTATTTTGTGGGCATGGCTTGGAGGTCATGTGACTGGGTGGTTGTGGCTAACTGGTCATGTGACCGGGTGGCCATGGCTATGTGTATAGGGACTACTCAGAGGGCTGAAAAAAGTCATTTCTGACAGGTCCTCGCACTTTTGACTGGTCCTCACACTTATGACCATCCTCACATTTATGCCCGTGCAGCATTCTTAACAACCATGTCACTCATTTCACAACTGCTTCTCTTCACCATGGTGACAAGATAGGGCAAAAACGTAAAATGTGAGGACAGTCGTAAGTTCGAGGACTGGTCAAAAGTGCGAGGACCAGTCAAAAATAACTCTTTCAGCCCTCTGAGTAGTCCATATGCACAAAAGGACTACCCAGAGGGCTGAAAAAAGTGATTTCTGACAGGTCCTCGCACTTTTGACGGGTCTTCGCACTTATGACTGGTCATCATTTATGCCCATTGTAGCATTCTTAACAATGTGTCACTCATTTCACAACTGCTTCTCTTCACCATGGTGACAAGATAGGGCAAAAACGTAAAATGTGAGGACAGTTGTAAGTTTGAAGACTGGTCAAAAGTGTGAGGACCAGTCAAAAATAACTTTTTCAGCCCTCTGAGTAGTCCATATGCATTAAAGGATACAGCAATAGAGAGGGATGAAGGAATGGAAATTAGAGTAGGAGTGAGGGTAAGAGAGGGAGGAAGAGAGGAGGAGAAGGAGAAAGGAAGAGGAAGTAGGGAGGAGAAGAAGAGGGTGAGGGGGAAGAGAAAGTAAGAAGGAAAGAAAAGAGAGTGGTGGTAGGTTTGAGGAGAAAGATTGCTGTACAATAAAAAAGATGAAAGGGAAGAAAGCCAACCCCAAACAAATATAAAGATATTAAGATAAAGAATGAATTGTTAAACTTTAAAGAATAAAAGAGAACAAATATGAATAAATAACAATAATTAGAAACACACATACAAACATACAATGTATTTTCTTTGAACAGAGTATTTGGCCGGTTCATAAATTTAAACAGTATTTAGTCATTTCAATTAAATTTACAATTTCTATATTTCCTTTTTGCCATATTTATTCCTCATCTATTTTTGTAAAAAACCAATATTACCCTTCATCCTCATCTCTAATCTTAATCAAATTCATTTTTTCCCTTCTATTCTATATTATACCCCTTCCCATTGTCATCTATTTTTATATCCATCCTCACATTGGTTAATTATGTAATATTACAGTTATTTAATATGAATTCAACATTTTAATATAAATCAATTAGTTATATAACTACCTTTTTTATATTAATCAATATGAACATGAATATTCCAATTATTTCCATGCAATCCAATTTCTTACAAATCAATTAATTATATTTACCAATAATAATAAACCAAATAATTTCCCCCATATATTCCTCCAAACCACAACTTAACCATTTCTGCTTTCAACACAATATACAATTAATAGTATCTCAATTATTACAATTCCCTAGTTAAATAGAACTTTTTTTCTTTTGTGTTTTAAAAAATCCTCTTTTTCCCTAAATTTCCCGTTGTTTGCACCTACCTTTTTTGGTGAGGAAAAAGAAAAGAATTCTGCCTGCCTAATTTTCCAAACTTGCAGCAACAGCAAAGCAGTTTCAGTTTCGTTTCTCAGCATAGATAGGGGGAAAAAAACCAACACTCTTTGCACGGAAGCAGAAGAGCCCTGAGCAAAACAGCTGAGATAAATCAGCTGGGGGTCGGGAGCCGATCTAAGCAAGGGCTAATTAGCCTATGCTGAAGCTCCGGGGGCCAATAAAATTACAAAAAAACACCGAACCATTTGTTAAATTGCTGACTCCCCCGCCCCTCGCCCACCACTATTTATTGGCAATAAATAGTGGTGCGGAGGGGCGGGGCAAGCCAGCAATTTAACAAAGGGTTCGGCTGCACCATTAGCTCTAGGGCGGCCCTTTGAAGCCCCGCGGCAAGTATTTAAACAGTTTTTTTTCCTCTAGCCATCGGAGGCAGCAATAGATTGGGAGTGGGCGGGGTAAACGAACGGCCGGCGATCCAACAGAGCAGAGAGAGGGTGAGTGAAGGCGTGGGGGGGAGGGCTTTGGTGACCCCTGTGAAATGGCCATTCGACCCCCAAAGGGGTCGCGACCCCCAGGTTGAGAACCGCTGCTCTAACTGCTAGGTGGGAGACCTAAATAGATCCATTTCTAGCTCGTTAGCTGTCATTAGTAGGCCACACCCATATCCTCCCTGTAAAGGTACAGTATCAATTTTCTTACTTCTTCGTAGGGTTTATGTGTGTTTTTCTTCTAGCCATTATATATATATATATATATAATTTGATTTATATGCCGCCCTTCTCCGGAGACTCAGGACGGCTTACAGTGCGTTAAGCAATAGCCTTCATACTTTTGTATATTTATACAAAGTCAGCTTATTGCCCCCACAAACTGGGTCCTCAATTTACCTACCTTAGAAAGGATGGAAGGCTGAGTCAACCTTGAGCCTGGCGAGATTCGATCTTACTTTAATTGTAGACAGCTGGTGTTAAATTACAGTGCTTCTGTCTGTTGAGCTATGGAGGTTGAGCTATCCAGCTATTCAATTTCAAGTTGAATGCAGTAGAACTGGAGTATCTATGAAGCATATGTACCAGGGGTGAAATGCTACAGGTTCGGACCGGTTCGTCTGAATCGAGTAAAAAAAATGTTACCAGTTCAGGCGAACCAGTATTTCCAACGATCAGCTGTGCCACACAATTTATATTCGCTAGAAAGCAGAAAATCCTGCTTTCTAGCGAATTTAAATCGCATGGCACAGCTGTTCCCCCCACTTGCTATTCTACTTATCTTTGAAGACTCAAAAAAGGCTTCTTAATCCTCTTTTTTTCAGCGCTGCGCGGTAGTGCCTGCATGCAAAGCATGCATTTGGCACCCCCCGTGTATGCGTGCACGAAGTGAATCAGTAGCGAAGCGAACCGGTAGCAGACTTCAGAGCATTTCACCTCTGATTTGTACTAAAAGAGGTTCAAGCATGATTGGATGCAACAATAATGTGGATTTAATGTAACAGTGAGTGAACAGTCTGAAACATGCATTCAGTTGGATGACAATCACATTGCAAATAAAGGCATGAAGGAAGACTGACTGGGTTGAGAAGAAGAGGAAGGCCAACAAAATCTTGATTGGATAATGTTAACGAGTCATTCAAAAAGAATAGTCCTTTTTTGAAAAGAAAGAAAAAAAAAGACCATGAGGTATGGATATGCTTGAAAGAAAGATGGTTTGTAAGGACCGGAAAATATGGAGAGGTACACTGTATGGAATTGGTGTTAGCTATTTTTTAGTTATTTGCCTTTTCTTTTTCTTATATCATCTATTTCTTGGTTTTGTTATTGTCGGGTGAAAGGAACCAGAATCATGGATAGGCCCAAGTAGATATTCTATTGCCGATCACCTATATTACGAGAATCTTGTCAGATGTCTCCCTTCGCTTGGAAAATGGCAGATATAGATCTAAGGGTTTGATCTCAGATATTTCCTTTCCCGGACAGGCTCTAAGCTGGAATGTCTCTTTACACATGTCTGGGTTTGTTGCAGAAATCATATCCAGAAAGCACACACAGGTAATTGATTCAGCAGGATTCATTAACTTCTCTTTATATACATAATAACACATACAATACCAACAGCAGATTCTTCCAACGTGGTAGAAGTTACAAGCAAAACACACAGGCAGAGAAGAGAACAGCAGAGATGAGTTTTTAGTTTCAATTCAGCAGACAGACTAGACCAGACTTGTTTGCTAAGCCACACCCAGGCTCTAAACTGTTTCAGTTTCCAAATAGCCCTCATTGGCTGACTTAGTTGCTATGCCTATTTATTGACTGGCCTTGTTACCATATCTTCATTCCAGTTCATGAATATTCTGACAACACATCCTAGCGGGACCCCTCCCCTTCAACCAGTGATTCCACCAAATCTAATTGATTAACTCCCTTCTGCAATTTGGATAACATTGCTTTCCTCAAAAGAGAATAGTGCAATGGCAATAGCATTTAGACTTATATACCACTTCACAGTGCTTTACAACTCTCTCTCAGCTGTTTACAGAGTCAGCCTATTGCCCCCAACAATCTGGGTTCTCATTTTACTGACCTCGGAAAGATGGAAAGCTGAGTCAGCCTTGAGCTTGGTGAGATTCGTACTGCTGAACTGCAGACAGCTGGCAGTCAGCAGAAGTAGCTTGCAGTACTGCCTTCTAACCACTGTGCCGCCGCGGCTCTTACGTCAAAGGTCATGGTTCAATTCTCACATCTCCATTAGAAGAAAATAGGATGTTATTAAACCCTGGAGACCCACTACTAGTTAAGCAGACAAGAGGCCATGTAAAGCTTGACTTGGATAATCCAAAGTCCCTTCCAACTCTGTTATTCTGTATTCTGTAAAGTCATCTGTTTGACCATTGGAAGAAACAAAATGCTGAACCGAGTTGAATCATTTAGGAGATTTGAAGCTTCAGGTTTTGACTCTCTCAAATAAAAAAAAAAGCCAGCTGTGAAAACTAGAAACCATACCTGATGCACATACACCAGCCAGCCACTGATGCGGCCCAGTGGCAATTAGGCTATAGCCCAGGGGTGAAATGTAAAATTTGTTACTACCAGTTCTGTGGGCGTGGCTTGGTGGGGGGGGTGTAATGTGACTGGGTGGGCGTGGCCAACTTTTTAAAAAAACTTTTCAAAGCATTTATTCTAATTTCTTTGAAAAGCCAAGCAACTCAGCTGGGATCGTCAGAGACTTTTCAAAGCATTTTTTCACCACCTCTTCGGCCAAGAGGTTGCAGAAAAAAATGCTTTGAAAAGCCTCTGATGATCCCATCTGAGACACGCAATCATCAGAGGCTTTTTTTTTTTTTTTTACTTTTAAAAGCTTTTTTTCGTCGGAAGAGGTTGTAGAAAAAATGCTTTTAAAAGTAAAATAAATAAATAAATAAAAGCCTCTGATGATCGTGTGGCTCAACTGGGCATGGTGGGGTGGGTGGGGGGGCGCAGGGATTTTTCCTACCGGTTCTCCGAATCACCTGCCGCTATCGCTACCGGATCAGGTGATCCGGTCCGAACCTCGAGCATTTCACCCCTGCCACAGTCTGTTAGTGGGCCACAGGTTGACATAGATCATATAATAGTATTTTGTGTTCCAACTTTGAGGTTCAAGTTCTGTGATGCTATCAAGATGCAAAACAAAGCATATCGAGTGGAATAAATGAAAACACTCCTGAGTGAAAATATCTTTGAAAGTGAAACCTAAATTACCTTGCTTATCCCCAGTAGATTTCAAACACAGTTCTATTATTTAAAAGGTTGCATTTAGTAAGGATGGTGTATTGTGCTTGATTGTGTTTTTGTTTTTGTAGTTGTTGGTTTTTTTTTCGCCTTAGGCTACCTCAGTGATGGGCACCAGGCCTGGCAAACTTAAGAGTTTTTCTAAGGAATGTAATTTAAGTCACATGTTTTTCAGATATTGCAAGTATGGTCAGGCACTTAACCTTTTCTTGAAACAATTCTCCAAATGCTAAGAGCATTGTGTATCCTTGAATTTTCTTTACATTTTTGCACCAAGTGTCATGCATACATGTAAACTCTGGAAGGACATTCAGGAATTACAGTTTTCAGAGACAGAGATCCAGGATCTGGGAATATCTCTTTGTCTTGGAATCCAGCCTTCAGCAGAAAACGATCTCCTATGAAATTCTTAGTGTTTCTAAGACCTGAAAAAAACGGTGGTTCAAACTTTCAGTCGAGACAATTTTAAGTGATATGTGTAGACAGTTTATAAATTCACCGGGTAAAAGACTGAGGACATCTTTCCTGATGGGCTAGAAAATATAAATATAAGGTTTTGTTTGAGAACTTTGACAAAGGCTACCACGAGAGAAAGAGATGAAATATGTGGAATTGGTTGCACTGGATTAAAGGGAGAAAGTTGTGTATCAGTGTAGTGTGATTCTGTGATTAACAGCTTGTGTATCAGTCTAGAGCAGGAGTGTCAAACTCAAGGCCTGTGGGCCAGATCTGGCTCATAGGGTGCTTAGATCTGTCCAGCGAGGCTGCCCTGGAAACAGCGAAAGACCAGCCTGTGGTACCTCTGTCAGTGAAAACAGAGCTCGGGAGGACCATTTGTGGCCCTCCCAGGCTTCGTTTTTGGTCACAACGGCCTCCTGCAGCCCTCTGCCAGTGTAAACAGAACTCGGAGGGGCTGCGTGCAGCCTTCCCGAGCTCCATTTTTGCTGGCAGAGGGTAACAGGAGGCTGTTATGACCGAAAACGGAGCTCAGAAGCCTATTTTCACTGGCAGAGCACTCGGGCTGCCACAGACACCCCCCGACACGAGTGACGTCAAGATGGCTAGAGGAACTTGGCCAAATAACATGTTTGTCCAA
This sequence comes from Arizona elegans, assembly GCA_022577455.1. Lineage (NCBI taxonomy): Eukaryota > Metazoa > Chordata > Lepidosauria > Squamata > Colubridae > Arizona > Arizona elegans. Next base: position 4,663,202 of record JAKOOJ010000017.1, read on the forward strand.
TCAGAGTTGGTTAGGAATGGAAGAGAGGTGGGTGGAACTGAGGCTGTGGATTATAGGTTAAATCCCAGAACTTGCCAATGATACAAAGAGGTGCTATAGGTGAACTAATGGAGTGAAAAGCAGATGACTGCACTTCTGTGTTATGGGTTGAGAAGATATGTTGGCCATCAGCTGTACACTGAGGGACACCAACAATTTGTCATTGATCCCCACATCTTGGGGAGAATACTCCATTCTCATATCCAGGTGCCTAGATGATTGGTGACCCTGGCCTCAGTCTACTGATGTTGAATATCAAGTCCACACACAATGATGGAACTTGTGGTACATTGCTGGGGGGAAAATATAATTGGATGAAGGATATGGCAGCTCTTTGATCATGAAGTTGTTTCTGCCATCTTGGCTTTTCTGACTTCTTTATATAGCAATCCAGCTTGCCTAAATGCCATACCAGATGGCACATATCAAACAAAAACTAAAAAGTGATTACAGTGTTAATACCACTTTATAATGTCTTGGTAAGGCCACATTTGGAATACTGCATTCAGTTTTGGTCACCACAATGTAAAAAAGATATGGAGACTCTAGAAAGAGTGCAGAGAAGGGCAACCAAGATGATTGGGGACTGGAGGCTAAAACATATGAAGAACGGTTGCAAGAACTGGGTATGTCTAGTTTAATAAAAAGAAGGACCAGGGGTGACATGATAGCAGTGTTCCAATATCTCAGGGGCTGCCACAAAGAAGAGGGAGTCAAGCTATTCTCCAAAGCACCTGAGGGTAGGACAAGAAGCAATGGGTGGAAACTAATCAAGGAGAGAAGCAACTTAGAACTGAGGAGAAATTTCCTGACAGTGAGAACAATTAATCAGTGGAACAATTTGCCTCCAGAAGTTGTGACTGTTCCAACACTGGAAGTTTTTTAAGAAGATGTTGGATAACCATTTGTCTGAAATGGTATTAGGCTTCCTGCCTGAGCAGGGGGTTGGACTAGAAGACCTCCAAGGTCCCTTCCAACTCTATTATTGTATTCTGTTGACAGTAAGATATTATACCAAATGAAAAGAAAGGCAATCCATAAACAACTTACTGTCCATATGTCAAGGGTTAATAAAATACACACAGCACTCATTTGTTATCCTTGCCCAGTGTCTAGGATGGGGGGAGAAACCATTTTTCACATGGTTTTACAACCGTTGTGGCATCCCCATGGTCACTTGATCAAAATTTGGACGCTTGGCCAACTGGTTCATATTTATGATGGTTGCAGTATCCCAGGGTTGTGTGCTCCCCTTTTATGACCTTCTGACGAGCAAAGTCAATGGGGAAGCCAAATTCATTTAACAACTGTGTTACTAACTTAATAACTGCAGTGATTCACTTAACAACTCTGGCAAGAAAGGTCGTCAAATGGGGCAAAACTTGTTTAACAACTGTCTCACTTAGCAACAGAAATTTTGGGCTCAATTGTGGTTGTAAGCCAAGGACTACCTGTATTGAGCAAAACATCTTCTCCTTCTTGTCCTTCAGACTTTCTCTAACATTGGGCTTTGCCCACAGCTTCCCAAATATGCAAATATCCATTTCATATATTGTGCTAAGCCACAGTTTAATAACATCATTGTTTATTGAATGAAGCACAATTCCTTGAGTTCACACATTAAGGTGAAGTCAAAATCATATCAAACATATTCTGGTTTAAGTTGACATGTGAATCGGATCAGATCAGAGTTTTTTAATATACATCTCCCCAGGTAGTGAGTTGTTTAACATATATTTCCCTGTAAGCTTGTAATATTTTTACATAATTAGCCTGAAGATATACTTTTAAAAAATGCAAACTTCCCAATATAAATTCCTTTACACACTGCTTCCAGAGGCAAATTCTTTTTTCATCTGCATCTTTCAGAAGTCTATTTTTACTTTCTTCTTTTATTTATTTTTTATGTAGATCTTTTGATTGGAGAAAGCTAGGTCCTGGCTGACTTATTTGTTTGTTTGTTTGTTTGTTTGTTTATTTATTTATTTATTTATTTATTTATTTATTTATTTATTTATTGGTTCAATTTATATGCCACCCTTCTCTGGAGACTCAGGGCGGCTTACAATGCGTTAAGCAATAGCCTTCATACTTTTGTATATACCTGCTTAGTAGGGCTTTCGCCCCCCCCCCCCACCCCAGCGGTGTTCTTTTTTATACAAAGTCAGCTTACTGCCCCCACAATCCGGGTCCTCATTTTACCTACCTCGAAAGGATGGAAGGCTGAGTCAACCTTGAGCCTGGTGAGATTTGAACTTGCAGTAATTGCAGGCAGCTGGCAACTAAATGCTACTTAACAGCACTTTAGTCCGCTGTGCCACCAAGGCTCTTAGTGAGCCTGCTGCTCCTTATATCAGAGGATAGGATAGGATAGACCTTGGAGGTCTTCTAGTCCAACCCCCTGCTTAGGCAGGAAACCCTACACCACTTCAGACAAATGGTTTGTCCAATCTCTTCTTAAAAACTTCCAGTGTTGGAGCATTTACAACTTCTGCAGGCAACTTGTTCCACTGATTAATTATTCCAACTGTCTGGAAATTCATCCTTGGTTCTAGGTTGCTTCTCTCCTTGATTAGCTTCCATCCATTGCTTCATGTCCTGCCCTCAGGTGCTTTGGAGAAAAGTCAGTCCCCTCTTTTCTGTAACACAGACAAAGCGAACTCACTTGGCTTCCTCTGATTTACAAGAGTCTTTGATCCCAATTGATCTTGATCTGGATTTTGCCAAACCAAAGATAACTAGAAGCTTGTTAAAGAGAAATCCGATCTAGAAGTAAGGAGAAATTTTCTGGCACTGAGAACAATTTTTTAGTGGAATAGCTTGCCTACTGGAGTTGTGGGTGCTCCATCGCCGGAGGTTTTTCAAAATAAACAGAACAACCATTTGATTGGAATGGTACAAAGCCTCTTGCCTTGAGCAGGGAGTTGGACTAGAAGATCTCTGAGATCCCTTCCAGCCCAATGATTCTATTTTAGCATCTCAGGACCTTCCTTACCAAGTCAACAGCTGAGGAAAACATAAAATTGCTTAATGCATTGTAAGCCGCCCTGAGTCTCCAGAGAAGGGTGGCATATAATTCGAACTAAAAAATAAATAAATAAATAAATAAAATGTGAACTGGAGTTTGAGTAACCCCAAAATTTTGTTTATAGATAGTATTGGAGTGTGTGTGTGTGTGTGTGTGTGTGTTTAAGAGCAGCATCTGGTGTCTTGAACCAGGAGCATTCATAACCTTTCATCCTAGAAACATCCCCCCCTCTCTCATTCTCTCTCTCATTCTCTCTCTTTCTCTCTCACACACATACACTCTTTCTTCCACAAGTTTTTTTTAAAAAAGCAAAAACCAGCAATTACGTGCAAATGGCGTCTGATTTATTTGAGCCCCAGTCACTGGCCAGTTGTGAGTCACTACAATTTATGGCCAAACGTCACTTGTACATGATAGGTTTGTAACAAATATCTGCCGCATATTGTTAAATTAATCTTCCATTTAAAATTAATGGAGTTAGACTCCCCAGGTTCAATGTAATTTGGTGTTCATGGGTAGGGAGAGGTGTGTGCCGCATACAAAATGAGGGAAGGCCAAACAGCCTAATTTTTCATCACCTTGAACCTGGTGGCTAGGACAATTCTCGGCACCGACTAATGAGATTGAGCTGGCGTGTCTCTCCTGAGGACGCCGTCTCAAAGCCATGTTCCCCCCCCCGCCCCCCACAATAGCTGCCTTCGTCTTATTTTAATAATTCCTCAGATATGACAACCCTGATGTTATGTGCTCTTTCGCACACAGGCTCGGGATAAATAGTGGAGGGGAGGGGGAGAGAGGGGGAGAAAGGACATGGGTCTTATACCCTGGCTTCAGAAACAGGAATGGTGAAAAAAAGAGAGGATCAGTTTAAAAGGGAGTAAGTATTTCAGCTGTGAAATACGATGACAATAAGCAGGAATCAGGCTTTCGGGTTCTATAATGGATTGCCGTGGCAGTTCTGGCTGGCTTTTCCCTCCTTGACATGTTTTTATTCCTCTGCTCCCCTTTATTTCTTATTTCCATTTCGAAGTAACAGTAACAGAGTTGGAAGGGACCTTGGAGGTCATCTAGTCCAACCCCACTACTCACGCTGGAGACATGTACGAGGGATTCGAACCGCCGACCTTTCTGATCAACAAGCTCAGCGTCTTAGCCGCTGAGCCACTAAGTGGGAACAAGAAAGAAGGATCAGATGCTGGTTGCATCTGAAACCAATTCTGTTTCTTGTAATCCTCTTCTCTTCTCTCCTCTCCTCTCCTCTCCTCTCCTCATCCCTCCATTTCCCTCCCCTCTTTCTCTCTTCCCATATATAGCTGAGGATGAGGAAAAGTAACATTCTATTCAAATACATGAGCAATAGTTCTAAAGAGAAGGCTCCCTACAGGCGTGTCTGCAGGAAAGGGATCAAAATAAATCAATATGGTAGCCACAATCACGTGACCAAAGCCTCATCCTTCTTTACAATAGGTCTACAGGGTATATACCATGTTTTCCTGAAAATAAGTCCCTGTCTTATATTTTTTTGAACCCCAAAATAAGTGCTTGGCCTTATTTTCAGGGAGGTCTTATTATTTTGGGGTACTTGGAGCAAGACCAGGCTCCTCTTGCTCCATGCGCCCCAAAATAATAAGACCTCCCCGATTACTTTTATAAGGCCTCTTGATTACTGATTAAAACATAACAGTAATCATAGGACATCATAAGTAGTCACGATTCTTTTAATGTTTAGAATTTGTGTGTACATTTATATAGAATACTTTATTTGACCAAGTGTGATTAGACACACAAGGAATTTGTCTCCAGTGCATAAGAGCTCAGTGTACATGTAAAACAACAGAGTAATAATAATCATAATAATGATTCCAATAAGAGAAAGTACTGTAGTAGGAAAGATGAAAAGGATAATAGTAATAGAACTGGTTTTCTCCAACACACTAGACTAGACTAAAAAATGCTAGGCAAATTTCTGATTTATTTGATCGGATATAGCATACATAGGAAGAAAATATAGGTGCTGCTTTGTTAACCTGGCAGTAGGGTTTACCATGTTATGTGAATTCAGTGCATTTCTCAGGATTAGGGAGATGGATTGAATACCCAATTTAAATCTCTTCTATTTGACTAATGGTCCAAATGCATATCTCTTTTGTGAAAATAAATCTCCTATCTTCTCCTGGCTGTCACTTCTAAAATCAACAGGGTTGATTTCCTCCTGGTCAACGCTGTGATTGAAAAATCAAGAATAGCACAGGTTTGCCAAATTTCAGACAACAGCCCCAACGAAAGAAAACTCTGAAGCTTGAGTTTCCTCAAAGTTCCGTTTTATTAGAGATGTCATATTGGCACATCTTGGAAAACCCGAATCTGAAAGCTTCCAGGTTTTCCACACCCAAAGGAAAGTTCAAGTCCCTGTCCAGCACCCACATGTCCATCACGTGGTCCAATCAAAGCACCGTCCCAACTGGAGATGCCTCCCAGTTCCAGCCTTCCACGTGCAGGGCAAGATGTCCTTGACTCTCTGAGAAAGGAATGTTATTATGACTATATATCACCCCTGCTCCATACATTCCCCCCTCCCAATTCCCCACAGTAGTAAATGTGGCAGGCCTGAAGATCCAACGAAGCTTCTTGGATGAGAAGTGAAAAATCTTCAAGGGGAAAAAAAACCAAAAGAAGTCCAGTTTCCTTTTGAAAAACACCTTTGGGATAAACATGACCTGGATGACTGAGAATCTCCATAGACATGAGAATAATGACTACTATTGGCAACTCTGAACATGAATAGTGTCACAGATATGTATGTTTCAAAGGATGTATGTATCTCAGTTCCAAATGTCGCGAATGTGAATAGATGGAGCTAGCTGAAGTCATGTCCCATTTGTGAACTTCCCAGTAGTACTAGATTATAGGACACAATGCTGGAGAAAATAAACTTTGATCTGATTCTCTCCTTCCTTCCTTCCTTCCTTCCTTCCTTCCTTCCTTCCTTCCTTCCTTCCTTCCTTCCTTCCTTCCTTCCTTCCTCCCATCATCCATCCATCCATCCATCCATCCATCCATCCATCCATTGAATCTGCCCTTGGAGCCCAGAGCATGTTTTCCCTCTCCCCTCTTGTCATGTTGATTGACTATGTCACATTGGTGTCCAAATCTCAGCAAATGCTAAGGTTAGAGTGTGCCATTCATTGATGAGTAGAATTCTGCAGGCTCACCCCTTCCATTAAGCAGAATGAGTCAACTACAGATAGTCCTCAATTTAGGAACACAATTGCAACCTGAATTTCAGTTGCTAAGCAAGGCAACCAAAAGTTAACTGAATGGTGCCTAATTTTATGACTTTTTTGCCATGGTTGTAAGTGAATTGTCGTAGTTCGTAACTGAATCACATGGTCGTTAAGCGAATCTGGTTCCCCCCATTCACTTTGCTCATTGAGCACCAGCTGGCAATGTCACAAATGGTGATCACATGACCCCAGGATGCTGTAAGCTTTCATAAATACATGCCAGTTGTCAAGAGCCTGAATTTTGATCAGATAACTGCGGGGAAGCTGTGACAGTCTTAAGTGCGAGAACTGGTTGTAAGCCATTTTTTTCAGTAGTGTTTACATTCAAACGGTTGATAAATGAATGATTGTAAGTTGACAACAACCTGTTTCCCCGAAAATAAGACTCTGTCTTATATTTTTTTGAACCCTGAAATAAGCACTTGGCCTTATTGCCATGCGCTCAAAAGCCCAGTTGGGCTTATTATCAACAGATGTCTTATTTTGGGGGGAAACAGGGTAACTGAATACCAAATAGTAGATAAAAGTGGTGGGAGTAGAGGAGTTCTACTTCTCTAGAAAAGAACAAAGAAGCACATTCCATAGCCTGCAGAAGTGGGCTTCACATACTGTAGCAACTGGTTCACCCAGCACCGGAAATGTGAGCATGTGCCATTCACGCATGTGTGCGGCATCACAAAACACTTTGCTCGCACACGCCATCCATGCATGTGTGTGACATCAAACAACACAACAATTTGCTTGCGCACGCTGCCCACACATGGATATTTTGTGATCTTTATGCTCAGTTATCCCTTTGGACTATGATAGACTCCCGGACTGGCCTTTCTTTCCCATCTTTGGTTCGGTTGATGCTCCAAAAAGCCGACCTTCTTGCGCTGCGAGACTCCCCCCTCTCGCAGGCCTGGCCCTCCACATTATCGAGGGCCTATCTTGATGACGGGCTTTGGAACCCCGAGAGATGGCATGTAGCGAAGAAGGGGTTGAGGGGTTTTTTAGCTAAATTTTTAAAGAAAATTTTAAGGGGACCCGGGAGGGAGGGAGGGGGTTGTAAAAGCGGACCTGGGAGGGTCCAGATAGCGACTGAGTGGGATGATGGGTCGATTAGTTGCGGCAGGGGGGTCGTGAAAGGAAATTTAACCGGGGAGCAGGGGGACGACAGGAAGGGCTGTGAATTTGAAATAATGAGTGGGAGGGGCAGGTATGACGAACGCAGGGGGTCATATCAAGTGTCGGGGGTGTGCATACGCTGTTTACGAGCGATTGCGCACTCCGGCCCCCAATGCGTGACTCGTGTCCTGGGTTGTGTAGAGTCTCAGGCCCAGGGTCCGTGGCTGATGTTGTGTAATGCCAGGTCGGTGGTTAATAAAGCCCACCTCATTTGTGATCTTATTTTGGAGGGGGGTGCGGACCTGGCAGGTATTATGGAGACCTGGTTGGGCCAGGAGGGGGGGTCCCCCTCATCGAGATGTGCCCGCCAGGTTTCCGTGCATTTCATCAGCCAAGGGCCCAGGGGAGGGGTGGGGGAGTGGCGGTGATTATTAGGGAAAGTCTTTGTCCGAGGGAGACCACTGTTCCTCAGATAGCCGGATGTGAGTCCCTTTGTGTGAAGTGGGGCCGTGGGGTGCAGATGTGTTTGCTGACTACGTACCTGGCTCCCTGCCACGTGGCAGCAACCCTGCCCGAGCTACTCGACGTCATTGCCGGGGTGGCGGTTGATACCCCCAGACTTATCGTCATGTGGGATTTCAACCTTCCATCTGCGGGTGAGGCGTCAGAGGCGGCTCGGGAGTTCATGGCTTCCATGACGGCCATGGACCTTACTCAGTTAATTCATGACCCTACTCACACAGGTGGACACACTCTGGATTTAGTTTTTGTCTCTGGTCAGTGGTCGAGTGTTTTGTTCTGTGTTTTTAAATAGGCTGTACACCGCCCTGAGTCCTTCGGGAGAAGGGTGGTATAGAAATAAAATTATTATTATTATTATTATTATTATTATTATTATTATTATTATTATTATTATTATTATCATCAAAAACACAACGATATAGGATGGGATTGTGTGTGGGCGGGTGTGTGGGCGGGTGGGTGCCCACCCCAGGTTGCCACTACCAGTTCGAATACCACCTCTGATAGTCTGACTAGCAAAGAAATTCAGAAACATTACTTTCCTCTTATCCCTAATTCATAATAATTTCTGTTCATCCCTTTAAAAAACAAACATGAGTTAGAAACATCTAGGAAATTACAAGCAAGAGCCGTCTCATTTTCTTCAGCTTGATATAAATCACTGAGGATGCAGAGTGCTTCAAGAAGAGAGACTTGCAACGAATCTTAGATTTATTAATGTCTTCGATATCTATTGAAGTCCACAAAGCTGGAATGAGCTTTTAAGTAAACACTATCAATTTTGATGCTAAGATTTGATAGTGGTTTCCCTTCTTTCCTTTCTTCCTTCTCTCTCGCTCTTTCTCTCCGAAACAAAAAAAAACCAAAAAAAAAAAAATCATATAAAGGAAGATTGCAACTGTAAACATGTTAAGTGCTTTTGTAATTAAGAGGGTTTTTTTTTTTACCTAATGTATATTCCTATTGCGATAATTTGTAGTAAATTACTGACAAAGGCAGACATGTTGGTTAATTTCTCTCATATTTCCAGTTCATAAATTCAATTTATGCCATTTCTCTCTGGTACAATTAAAAAAAAAAATCCCACACACTATTTGTTAAGAAAATAGCTTTTCCCTTTTTTTCAATTTGTCTTCACAAATATATATGCATTTTTGGCTGCACTTGCTTCCAATATCCCCAGTAGCAAAATATGTAGACACGCATACCAAGTAGTCCTCAACGTATGACCACAATTGAGCCAAAAATGTATGTGGTTAAGCGAGATAGTTAAAGTGAATTTTCCCCCTTTCTCATCTCAGTTGTTAAGTGAATCACTGCAATTAGTAACAGGGTCGTTAAGTGAATCTGGCTCCCCCATTGACTTTGCTTGTCAGAAGGTCACAAAAGGGGATCACATGACTCCGGAACATCGCGATCGTCATAAATATGAGTCAGTTGCCAAGCACCTGAATTTTGATCATGTGACTTTGGAGATGCATGCTACAGTCATGTGACCATAAGTCCATTTTTTTTCAGTGCCACTGTAACTTTGAACAGTCACTAAACGAACTGTTGTAACTCGAGGATACCCTTATTAGAAGAATGACAGCAGTTGGTTTGTAGGACCTTTTCCATTTGATGTATAATTCTCGGTCAACAAGCCACAGTTAACGCTATTTTAAGAAGAGCCTATTCATCAAACCAGCAGGAGAGATCAGCTGAATAAGAAAAGAACACAAATGGCACAGAAGACAGACTCAAACAAAATAATTTTGCCTATAACTCAAAACCTATAACTTTTTTATAGGTTTTGATACCATCGACCATGGTATCTTACTGCAACGTCTTGGGGGGTTGGGGGGGGCACTGTTTTACAGTGGTTCTCCTCCTACCTTTCGAGCCGTACGCAGTTTGTTTGGGCGGGGGGGTCAGAGATCCTCCCCGAGGCCCCTCACTTGTGGGATGTCGCAGGGGTCGGTTCTCTCCCCCCTGCTATTTAACATCTATATGAAGCCGCTGGGTGAGATCATTCGTGGTTTCGGGGTGCGGTATCATCAGTACGCTGATGATACTCAACTTTACATCTCCACCCCAGACCAACCCAGGGATGCCCTTTCTGTGATGTCTAAATGCCTGGAGGTGGTATGGGTCTGGATAGGTAGGAACAGGCTCAAGCTCAACCCCTCCAAGATAGAGTGGCTGTGGATGCCGGCGTCCCATGATCTAGCTCCCCCATCACTGTTGATGGGAGGGGAGTATCTTGCTCCCTCGGAAAGGGTTCGTAATCTTGGCGTCCTCCTTGATTCACGGCTGTTTTTAGTGGACCATCTAATGGCCGTGACAAGGGGGGCATTTGCATAGGTTCGCCTGGTGCGCCAGTTATGCCCTTTTCTAGACAGGGACGCCCTCCGTACGGTCACTCATGCTCTCATTATTTCTTGGTTGGATTACTGCAATGCCCTCTACATGGGGCTGCCCTTGGGGTGCACCCGGAAGCTCCAACTGCTCCAGAATGCGGCCACACAAATAGTTACGGGTGCGTCCCATATAACACCACTATTGCGTGAGCTGCACTGGTTGCCGGTGGTCCTCCGGATCCACTTCAAGGTGCTGGTACTCACCTATAAAGCCCTTCATGGCATGGGCCCGGGGTATTTGCAGGATCACCTCCTACCGGCCTCCCACTGCCCAGTGCGCTCACATAGGGCTGCCCTCCTCTGGGTCCCCTCGGCCAGACAGTGTGGCTGGCTGTCCCCAGGATGAGGGCCTTCTCTGTGGTCGCACCGACCCTCTGGAATGGGTTGCCCACCAGGCTCCGGACAGCCCCCGACCTCCGCACCTTCCGCGTCGACCTAAAGACATGGCTCTTTCAGCAACTTCCCTGATCTGCCGTGGATTTTAACTTGTGATTTGGGGATTTTAAATTGGTTTTTAATATTATTTAATCTTTATCTATTGTCAGGTTGTTTTATTGTTGTGAGCCGCCCCGAGTCCTACGGGAGAAGGGCGGCATATCAATCTGACAAATAAATAAATAAATAAATAAATAAATAAATAAATAAATAAATAAATAAATAAATCTCAATTAACTGTATTAATTCGAGTAGTTAATAAATAGCTTAGACCCCAACAACACGTTACAAAATCAATTGCGGAGTTTTCCATCTCTTTGGGCTTCTCCACAGTTTTGTGGTGGATTCTTAGATAGGAGGAACATATGTCCTAGAGTGGTCTTTTCATGAGGCCAATCCCAGTTCAATTATGGACTGTGTGGGAAATGATACACATTACTTTCTGGGCAGTGATGGTTTCCTCTGGACTCAGAAGACTTGATGATAGCAATAGCACTTATATACTGCTTCATAGTACTTTATAGCCCTCTCTAAACAGTGTACACAGGGACATGGTGGCTCAGTGGCTAAGACGCTGAGCTTGTCGATCAAAAGGTTGGCAGTTCAGCGGTTCAAATCCCTAGTGCCGCATAATGGGATGAGCTCCCATTACTTGTCCCAGCTTCTGCCAACTTAGCAGTTCGAAAGCACGTAAAAAATGCAAGTAGAAAAATAGGGACCACCTTTGGTGGGAAGGTAACTGTTCCGTGCGTCTTTGGTGTTGAGTCATGCTGGCCACATGACCATGGAGACATCTTCAGACAGTCCTGGCTCTTCGGCTTTGAAATGGAGATGAGCATCGCCCCCTAGAGTCGGGAATGACTAGCACATATGTGCGAGGGGAACCTTTACCTTTTACCTTTACCTTTAAACGGTGTACAGAGTCAGGATATTGTCCCCACCAATCCGGGTCCTCATTTTACTGACTTTGGAAGGATGAGTTTAGCCAGTCAGGATCAAACTGCTGGCAGTCGAGAGAATTAGCCTGCAATATTGCATTCTAACCACTGCTGTTCTTCTGAACTATCACAGCACCATGATAGAAGTTGTGTGTTGATTGTGTGTTGATTTCCATATATATTTCCTGTCTAAACAATTTATGTAGCAGCCCATCTCACAGCTATGTGACTCTGGGTGGTCCACAAAGAAGTAAAACCAGAAACCAAAGTATCATAAACAGATACCTAGGTTTAAATAGTTCATTGTCTATCTATAAAGCCAAACAAGCAGGGCAGCCAAAATGTTCATTATAAATAGTAGTTTCTGCTAAAAAAGGTTGTGTACCTGATTTTTCACTTCTCATCCAAGAAGCTTCCTCAACTCTGACTGGATGGTGTGGAATGGAAGGATTTATACTCCTTGCAGACAGCTGGTCATTTGCATCCTTTTACAGGGTCATTGAGGCCACTGGGGGTTTATCTGTGTCATCAGGCTCACCTGAGTAGTGCAAATGGGTGTGGAGCCTTCTAGGAACTGTTGAAAGGACTGTGTAGTAGACTGGAGAATGTAGACTACAGGCGGCCTCAATGACTCTCCAAAAGAATGCAAATGACCAGCTGTCTGCAAGGAGTATAAATCCTTCCATTCCCCACCATCCAGTCAGAGCTGAAGATGAGATGGATGAGAAGTGAAACGTCTTCAAAGAAAAACAGAAGGTTTTTTATAAACAACTTGAGGTGGTGAACACATCTAATACCTTTCCCCCCTATTTTCCCCACAACAACAACTCTGTAAAATGGATTGGGCTGAGAGTGAGCATCTGGCCCAAAGTCACCCAGCTGACTTACGTGCCTAAAGTGGAACGAGAACTCACAGTCTCCCAGTTTCTAGCCTGATTCCTTAACCACTAGATCAAACTGTCTCCCTCTCTCTCTTTAGATAGAGATATCTTATCTCTTAATCTCCTTATCTCTCTCTCTCTCTCTCTCTCTCTCTCTCTCTCTCTCTCTCTCTCTCTCTCTCTCTCTCTTTAATATCTCTCTTATTTCTTTAGCTTTAACTAGCTTTTGTCCTCCAGCCTAAACTCTGGCTGCTGTGTTCTTCTCTTACTCCTATATCTGTCCCTAACATTTAGTTTCATTTTTTTACTTCTCTACTGTTTGGGATAGAGTCCTTCCCTTCTAGAAATCTCCTAAAACTGTTTTCCTTACTGATTCCAAGCTGTCTGTCAGGAGCCTCTTATCAATTCCCTTAATCTCTCTCTTTATTTATCCTAACATCTCCAAGGATCCCATTTCCCCAGTTTCTGATTTTTCCACCCAGTTACAAATGTGTGTGTGCATCCATTAATTTTCTTAATTCTGACAACTTCTTTTTTCTCAAGTCTATTCCAATCAATGGGTTCATTTATCCTTCCCAAAGCTCTCTGTAAACTAGAATACAATCCTAATTTAATATCTGTGTGGTCAACTTTATATTGGCCAATCCAAATTGTTCAAGATTTCAATAAAAGAGACCATCTGTAGCTCAGGGATGAACTGTGGAATCTGTGGTGTTCTCTGAGTTTGGTTGATTATTTGCAGACATTTCATTACCCAACTAGGTAACATCATCAAGGTGAGAGAGTGTGAGGTTTGCTTTCTGTTTATATACAGCCATTTGCCATACTGGTGTTGATGGGGGTATGATTTTATCTAATTGCGTAATGAAACATTTGCAAGTAAATAACTAAGCTCAGAGAGCACCAAGGACTCCAAAGTCAAAAAGTGCCTTAAATGCATCTATAAACGAAAGCAAACCAGCCACAAAGGCCTATGGTTGAGAGGATGTGCAATTTTAAGCACTTGCTTGATTAGGGGAAGACAGCTTCCTTGTGATCAATATTTATTTGCTCAATCTTCCGAAGTATGGGCAGGAACCTCATGCATCATTAGAGTGGGTAGCTCTAAAGAGTTCAACCTTCTTGAAATTTGGATATTTTTATTTATTTATATTATTTTGAGTTGGAGAGATATGTTCTGACCTAGGCTTCCTTAGAAAGTATAAAGCACAATCTTAGTCCCGCAAAACCTCTTTTATTTATACGACTGTAAATTATTTTCATTTACAGTCCGCAAGGCTTGATAAACAGTCTTTCAGAGCAAGGTTATCAATACCCACCTATCTCACGTGGAACGCTGCCAGAGAGCTAATTTCCAGATGCAGGGCAAGGCCAAACTTGGCACAGAGTCACAAACAGGATTTTCAAATCTTGAATTGGCCAGATGAACTAATTGTTTCCTGCAAAAGCTCACATCCCGATCGCTCTTCTTTTATATCTTATGGGAGGGGCCAATCATGTCCAAGCCTTACTCCCAAATTGACCCTGTTTTCTTAATAATTCTTGTCGTCTGGCAGCTCTGTGCATGCGCACCCTGGGAACAGGCTCTCGCTGTTCTTCTGCCTCGCTGCTGTCAGACTCCGGAGGCTGCACATAAGTATCAGATGGCCTTGGCCCTGTCTCTGCCTCCAATGCAGAGCCCTCATCCGAGCTTTCCCTAGCCCCCTTGACTAGCCCAGGTTCCTCCCCAACCTTCCTTTACCTAAGAGCTGTGGTGGCTCAGTGGTTAGAATGAAGTATTGCAGGATAACTATGCTCACTACCAGGTGTTCGATCCTGACTGGTTCAAGGTTGACTCAGCCTTCCATCCTTCCAAGCTTGGTAAAGTGAAGACCCAGATTGTTGGGGGCAATGTGCTGACTTTGTAAAACCACCTAGAGAGGGCTGTAAAGCACTGTGAAGTGGTATATAAGTCTAAATGCTAGTGCTAGTTCTTTTGTTAATTATAAGAAGGAAAAAAGAGATCCAGGACCTCAGTGCCTTCCGTCGTGCCCTTAAAACCCATTTATTTAAACAAGCCGAGCTGGCTTAAGATTAAATTTTTAACTGTTTTAAATGTTTTAAACATTTTAATTGGTAATGAGTTTTAATTGGGCCAAATTTATATATCTTTTAATTGTTTTTTAATATTTGTCCTGCATGTTTTTTTAATTTTGGCTGTACACCGCCCTGAGTCCTCAGGGAGAAGGGCGGTATAGAAATTCAATAAAAAATAAATAAATAAATCAAACTTGCACAATTCTATGATTATAGCCAATCTCAGTAAAAGTAGTTTTAGCCTTCTTACGGAATTGATTTCCTAGCAGGCCTGACAGAATGCAAAAGTGTGTTGAATCAATAGATGTCAGGAGAAAGGTACACAAAGATGCACACAATTTTTTAAAGTTGCAAACGGATGTGTAAAAGAGAGGAGAAATTTAACGTTGGAAGAGGTGTGAAATTGAATTTAATAGAGTAACCCATCCATACAATACTTAACAAAGTAGGTGAAGTATGTTTATTAACTGGAAAAAAAAAACCCTTCCATAGTACAGATAGTCCTTGACTTATGACCACAACTGAGCCCACAATGTCTATTGTTAAGCGAGACATTTTGTTAAGTGAGTTTTTGCCCCATTTCATGACCTTTCTTGCCACAGTTGTTAAGTGAATCACCACAATTGATAAGTTAGTAACCCGGTTGTGAAGTGAATCTGGCTTCCCCATTGACTTTGCTTGTCAGAAAGTCGCAAAAGGGGATCACATGACACCTGGGACGCAGCAACCGTCGTAAGTATGAACCAGTTGCCAAGCATCTGAATTTTGATCCCATGATCATTGCAGATGCTGCAAAGCTTGTAACTGTGAAAAACAGTCCTAGGTCACGTCTTTCAGAGAACTGTTCTAAGTCAAGGACTACCTGAAAATTCCTTTTAAAATAAAATAAAATAAAATAAAAACGTGTAGGTGGGTGAGAGAGAGGGAAGGTGAGATACTTGCAAAGAAAGATACTAGAAAGATTGCAGAGAAGAGCAACAAAGATGATTAGGGGACTGGAGGCTCAAACATATGAAAAACGGTTGCAGGAACTGGGTATGTCTAGATTAATGAAGAGAAGGACTAGGGGAGACATGAGAGCAGTGTTCAGATATCTCAGAGGTTGCCACAAAGAAGAGGGAGTCAAAAAATTCTCCAAAGAACCGGAGGGCAGGACAAGAAGCAATGGGTGCAAACTAATCAAATTTAGAACTAAGGAGAAATTTCTTGACAGTTAGAACATTCAATCAGTGGAACAACTTGCCTCCAGAAGTTGTGAATGCTCCAACACTGGAAGTTTTAAAGAAGAGGTTGGATAACTATTTACCTGAAGTGGTGTAGGGTTTCCTGCCTATGCAGGGGGTTGGACTAGAAGACCTCCAAGGTCCCTTCCAACTCTGTTATTCTATTCTCTTCTAAAAGCTTGTGCAAAGGTGGGGGAAAAGGTTTTTTTCCCCCCCTTTCCTACACAGGGCATTTGATTGGCAATCAAAATGACAGGTACTTAGCCCTGGCAAGGTCTTTTGTTCAATTCTGCTCCGATTACAGAGCCTATTAGCTGGAGTTACAACCTATTTAAGAGCAGTGCTTACCAGTAATAGGGGCCAAATGATTTTGGAAAGTTCAGATTTAGCGGGTTCCCTAAAGAAATGAATTCAACACTCAACATATTGATGCCGAACCTGTGCAAAGCCATCTTGGCTGCAGCTCAGGGAATTTTGTGTGCTTAGCAAAAAAAAAAAATGTGCGGCTCTCGGAATGAAAGATCAGATAAATGTGAGACTGGAGGGCAAGTTGAGACTCAGAGTTCATCACACAGACTCCATCAGACTGAAATGAGGGTCGTGCCAGCTGGGAGCAGCGATGTGTGCCGATCAGAAATTTGTTTTGTTAAAATGGCGCCAGACTTCTCGCTTACAGTTCCATTTCAGATTCCTTGCCAGCTTTCCAAACCCAGACTGGGCCTTGATGATCCATTTTTTTCCTCGACGGAAAATTGAACAAGGAATATTAATAATGATTTATTAAATGTATACGCTGCCTGGCTCTGAGCTGCTTTGGTGGATGTATTATTATGGTTGGTCGCAGAGATGTTTAGGCTGGATTTAGCCTTTTTATCCACCTGTTAACCCCTTCCAAAGGACCTGGGATAGGTAGATGTTGTCCATTGATGGTGTTAAAGGAATCATTATGGGATGTAAGCTCCTCCAGGTAAAGCTGCCTTTTGCTGATGGTGATTTTGTCAATTATCACCATCTTATGATGGTGTTCTAGTGATGCTCCATTTTTGGGGGGATTGCATCCAAGGCGCCTATTATTATTGGGACTATCTTTGCTTTCTTTTACCACAGTCGTTCAATTTCTATTTGCATGTCTTTGTATTTTGTGACTTTCTCCAGTTCTTTCTCTTCTATTTTGCTGCCTGCAACATATCCGCTATCCGGACTTTTTTGACTTTCTTATTAACATTTTTTAACGTCTGGGGTATTACGTGGCAGATGCTTGTCATTTTGAATTCTAAAATCTCAGAGCACTTTAGCTTCATTTACTTTCTCCATTTTGTGGTCCTAATGCTTCCTTGCAGTCAAACCTCTCTCTCCCTCTCTCTCTCTCTCTCCCCCCTCTCTCTCCCTCTCCCTCCCTCTCTCTTTCTCTTTCTTTCTCTCTTTCTGAAACTGGTACGCATACTCCTTGATTTACAACTGCAATTGAGCCCAAAATTTTTGTTGCTAAGTGAGATATTTGTTAATTGAATTTTGCTACATTTTACCATCTTTCATGCCATAGTTGCTAAGTGAATCACTGCAGTTGTTAAACATGGTTGTTAAGTGGATCTGGTTTTTCCCATTGACTTTGCTTGTCAGAAGGATACAAAAAATGACCACATAACCCCGGGACTACAATGGTCATAAATTCTACCCTGTTTCCCCCAAAATAAGACATCCCTCTGATCATAAACCCAATCGGGCTTTTTGAGCACATGGCAATAAGGCCAAGTGCTTATTTCAGGGTTCAAAAATATATAAGTCAGGGTCTTATTTTCGGGAAAATACGGTAGTCAGTTCCTAAGCAGCTGAATTTTGATCACGGGTTGCTGCAACGGTCGTGTGAAAAACGGGCATAAGTCACTTTTTTATAGTGCCACTGTAGCTTCAAACGGTCACTAAAAGAACTTTTGTAAATTGAGGACTACCTGTATGCCATCCATCTTACCAAAGGGGACTCTAAGCGGCTTACAGACATTGAATCAGTGGTGGGTTCCTCCCAGTTCGGCCCGGTTCCGCTGAGCCGGTAGCGGTGACGATATGATATCACTGAACCAGTTATGTCCCCCTCCCCCTCCCCGCCCCCCGCCCCCCCTGCATTATGTTTACCTTTTATTTGGCCCGACCCCCAATCTATTGCTGCCTCCTGAGTCCCAGCTGATCGGCTAGAGGGAAAAAAACTGTTTAAACTCTTGCTCTAGGGCTTCAACGGGCTACCCTACAGTGTTAAAAGAAAACAAATGAGTAGACTGGTGCCTGCAAAAATAAATAGGTAGACCGGTGCCTTCTCAATCAACCCTGTCGCTTCATGACAGAATTTGTTCAGTGAAGTAATTTAGGTATGAGTTTAGAATTCCTCTACCAAGGGTACACAGGGGTGAAATTAACACAAAAATTAAATTTGAGTTGACTTTCTGTATGTTTAAATAAATGTAGTTAATGTGATTACTCCCCTCATATATTTAATTTAAGTGTGTTTAATTATATGAAATATTAAGTAGTTATATTTAATGAACTATTAGTTAATAGTTCATGAAATGAACTATAGTTAATCATTTCCCTTTCTATCACAGTAGTAAAATTACAATTTGGTTACCACTCTTTGGGGGGGAGGAGGAGGCACCCCTGGGGCTGCATTGTCCAAAGACTGCATTCAAGATCACGAAACTTACAGGACTTACGTTCCCGTTTATATGTTGATATAATTAATTAATAATACCTAATTGAAATGATAGAAGGTAGCATACAGTAGATTAAAAACACTGAAGAAGGTATGTGCATAATGGATGATGGGTGTGTGTGTGTGTGTGTGTGTGTGTGGAAAAAAAGGTTTTGGCCCCGGTGGGGTGGGAAGAAGGAGGAGCCTTGGTAGCGCAGCGGACTAAAGTGCTGTTAAGTAGCACTTAGCTGCCAGCTGCCTGCAATTACTGCAAGTTCAAATCTCACCAGGCTCAAGGTTGACTCAGCCTTCCATCCTTCTGAGATAGATAAAATGAGGACCCGGATTGTGGAGGCAATAAGATGACTGTATAAAAAGAACACCGCTTATGGGGGCCCCGAAGGCCCTACTAAGCAGGTATATACAAAAATATGAAGGCTATTGCTTAATGCATTGTAAGCCACCCTGAGTCTCCGGAGAAGGGTGGCATATAAATTGAACCAATAAACAAACAAACAAACAAACAAATAAATAAATAAATAAACAAACAAACAAATAAATAAGACCAAGGCCTGCAGGCACCTGGTGGGGCAGGGTGGGAGAAGAGATAGATGTGAGGGAAAGCTACAGTATTTCTTTAGTTGGTCATAAGGACGGATGACCACGGGGATACTACAAGGGCCATAATTTCAAAACAGAATCATTAGGTTTTTTTTTAAAGTGACCGGCTGTAAGTCCATCAGGATACAAATGTAAAAAACTGGCCGAGAAACCATGATTTCTAGTTCTCCCTTATGCATGAAAGCTGGTTGGGTGATTTGGGGCCAACCACTAGCTCTGATGATGTTACCTGCTTAGAGTAATGAAACATCCACAAGAAAACAAGCAAGGTCAGAGAGCACCAAGGACTCCTCCACTACTCTCTCTCAGCCCATCCCACCTCACAGGGTAATCATCATCATAAGTTTATTTGTCAAGCATATATAAGATAACAGGTAAAAGTATAAACATAATTTGAATACAGGAAAAGAGTAAGAGTAAAAAAGAATATTAGGACAGGGACGGTAGGCACGCTGGTGCACTTATGCACGCCCCTTACAGACCTCTTAGGAATGGGGTGAGGTCAACAGTAGACAGTCTAAGGTTAAAGTTTTAGGGGTTTCGGGAAGAAACCACAGAGTCAGGTAGTGCATTCCAGGCATTGACCACTGTGCTGCTGAAGTCATATTTTCTGCAATTGAGTTTGGAGCGGTTTACCTTGAGTTTGTATCTATTATTTGCTTGTGTATTGTTGTGGTTGAAGCTGAAGTAGTCATTGACAGGAAGGACATTGTGGCAGATAATTTTATGTACTATGCTTAGGTCAGACTGAAGTCGGCATAGTTCTAAGTTGTCTAAGCCCAAAATTTGGAGTCTGGTGGCATAAGGTATTTTATTGCGATTAGAGGAACGAAGGCACTTTTCGTCAAATATCTCTGGACTCTCTCAGTTGTATTTATGTCCGATATGCAGTGTGGGTTCCAGACAGATGAGCTGTGTTCAAGAATTGGTCTAGCAAATGTTTTGTATGCTTTAGTTTGTAGTACAACATTACCAGAGAAGAAGCTAAAAAGAAAAAAGAAGCTAAGAAGAAGAGAAGAAGAAGTTGTGGAGAAAAGCATATGTAGTCCTTGACTTACAACCATTTGTTTAGTGGCTGTTCAAAATTACATCAACAGTGGAAAATGTGACCTATGACCAGTGGTGGGATTCAAATAATTTAACAACCAGTTCTCTGCCCTAATGATATCGTGGGCATAACCAAAGGGTGTGACGGGCAGCACTCGGCCTCCTGCACCCCCTGGGAGCAAAAATGGGCTGCGAGGGAAGCCGCGCTGCCCCCACCGCACCCCATTTTGGGCCTATTAGGCTTCTCTGCAACCTCCTGGAAGCGAAAACGGGCTGCGGGACAGTGGGCGCAGCAAACCCCCCCATGCCCTGTTTTGGGCCTAGTAGGCCTCTCTACAGCCTTCTGGGAGTGAAAACAGGCCATGAGGGAGAACACACTGCCCCCACCGCTCCACGTTTTGGGCCTAGAAGGCCTCCCTGCACTTTCCTGGGAGCCAAAATGGGGCACGTGGGGACAGGACACAGCCAGCCAGCGATTTAACTACCAGTTCGCTCGAACCGGCCTGAACCAGCTGAATCCCACCACTGCCTATGACCAGTTATCATATTTATGACCATTGCAGCATCCCCATGGTCATGTGATCCAATTTCGGGACATGGCAAATAGCATGTATTTATGACTGTTTTACTGCCTCAAAGGCCATGTGAACACCATTTGTAACCTTCCCAGCTGTCTTCCAAAAAGCAAAGTCAATAGGGAAAGTGAAATTCACCTAACAAACGCATGATTCACTTAACAGCTGCTTTGCAGTGGTTTGCTTCACAACTATGGAAAAATGGCCATAAAATGGGGCAAAACTCACTTTACAAGTGCCTTGCTTAGGAACAGAAATTTGGGGCTCAATTGTGATAATAAGTCGAGGACTACCTGTTTTAGGTATGTTCGCTGCCTTGAGTTTTATCCAGTATAAAAAGGTAGGATAAAAAGCTGGAGAACTGGCAGCCGTGACTTCACATTTTTTGTGTCTACAGGTAATCCTCAAACCTTAAAACCATTCATTTAAAGAACCAGTGACACTGAAAAAAGTGACTTAGAACTGGTCCTCGCATTTATGACCATTGCAGCATCCCAGAGTCACGCAATCACCATTTTGAAACGTTCCCAATCAGCTTCTCACTCTCAAAGTCAATGGGAGAATCAGGATTCACTTAACAACCACATGATTCATTTAACGACTGCAGTGATTTGCTTAAAAACCATGACAAAAAACGGATCATAAAATTGAGCATGATTCACTTAATATGTGAATGCTTAGCAACGGGAATTCTGGTCCCAATTGTGGTTGTAAGTCATGGACTATTTGTAGAATAATAATAACAAAAGAAACATCGAAAGTGCAACCATTCAGTCTGCACTTAGTAATTGCTATCATATCAGTATAAGTACCACCAAGAAATAAATAAGTGAATAATCTGCCTTTCCAGTGTTTGGCATTTGCACTGGGAAAAAATGAACAGTCAGTCTAGACATTCCATTAATGTTTTCCATACATCCATGGAGATACTTCTTTACTCCTGCTAATTTTTGTAAATCGCTTTTAGACTGCTTCACCTCAGTTATAACAAATTCCCCGATTAAATTCCTGGTCCCTCACCAATTTTTACCACATTCCACAAAAAGATCTTACCTCATCCTTAAATTTTCTGGGAACATGGAAAGCTAAAAGCTACAAAAATTGTCTCCACTTATTTCATTCGGAGGCACTGAGGTGATTTTACAAATTGCTCTTGTTAAAAAAAAAAAAGTACTTTGCACTACAGATAGATTACAGTCTCCCCAAACCATGATTTCTTTTACAGGCACAGTTTCCATGCAGTCTTTATGTCAGCAGAGAACCTTTTGCCATTTGATTAACAGAAAAACAGAGTCAGAAGGGACCTTGGAGGTATTCTAATTCAGCGCCCTGCTCAAGCAAGAGACCCTATACCATTTCGGACAAAATTATTACCTCATGATACATCTGATTTAATGACGGATACCCTTGCATTGATGAGTTTTGCAGCTAAGCTAGATAGGCTCTTGACTTAAATTATGCTCCCCACTGTCTTATTACACATTTCATTATCCATCACTGAAAGGCTTCCTTTTCTGTCCACACTACAATGCAGAATGTGTTCTACTTTTCATTCTTTTCTTTCATTTTTGTGGTACTAAGCTGTACTAAAAACATAAGGCCCAGGTGCATATTTTTATATCAAGAATAGACATATTTTTCTGTTTAGAATCATATGGGCTTGTGTGTAATCTGTGTGGAGATGTCACATGCCAGGGATAGGTGAAATTACTACTCTCATCATGTCGGGAGCACCAAAGTACTTTGGGGTTGAAAGGATTGAACAGTGACATCACTGTTGCCCGGGAGACACCTGGTTGGGGACTCCTTCCATGTTGTGGCCCGCCAGCAGCCAGGGAATCTGGCAGCAGATTTGGAGAGTAAGGAGGTAGTGGAGGAACATGGCCCAGTCCTGGAGTCTGGGGAAGGCTCTGACGAGTGCTCTGCATCGGAGGCAGGGATGGGGCCAGTTGTCAGTTACCTTCAGAGTTGGACATCAGTGAGGCAGAAGAACAGCTGGATCCTTTTCCCAATGTGCGCATGCGCAGAGCTACCAGGAGAAGGGAACAGCTAAGGAACAAGGGTCGACTCAGGAGTAAAGCCATAGGTGAATGGTGAATGGCCCCTTCCATAGGGAATAAAGAGGAGCGAAAGGGGAGGGGAGTTTGCAGGAGACAATTAATTCATTTCGGTGAAGATCTGTTCCTGCATTCTTGCCAAGTATTGTCTGTTACAATGTGGAGTCTGAAAGATATCAGCCTGGCCACTCTCCAAGTCTGATAATTGTGAACTATCTTGACTGTAGGAGAGGAAAGACTTTGCTGGAGAAGAATTCACTGTAACTTAAATAAAAGGGGTTTATTGGATGAGGACTTGGCTTCGTGCTGCTGGGGAAGCTTAGGTCAGAACATTTCACATCTCCATTAAGTGGTGGAGTTAAAGCATTAGTGGATGTAGTGTAGGAAAAGGAGAACGAATGTAATATAAAAAGAGAGGGAGTGATTTTTCCAGTGAGACCAGTCTATCAGGGCAACCCAAATATGGGACAGAGCATACTACTTCTGTTTCCACCTTTTAGCCCCAATCCAGGAGCCTTCACAGGCAATCACTTTTGCGGCAAACTATTTTTGTGTTGAATAGTTTGTCTCAAAAGCGATTGCCTGCGAAAGCTCCTGGATTGGGGCTGAAAGGCAAAAGCGGAAGCAGTATGCTCTGTCCCAGATTTGGATAGACCAGGTTGCCCTGATAGACCAGTCTCACTGGAAAAAAATATCTCCCCTGGTATAGCCAACAAAGTGAGGAGAGCCTGTGGCTTAGAGGTTAATACATCTAACTAATATGTAAGTAGCCCAGGTTCGAATCCCAGAAGGGTATGGCTAACTAATGACAGCTAAATAGCTTGAAATAGATCTATACTAAGGTAAAGGTTCCCCTTGCACATATGTGCTAGTTGTTCCCAACTCTAAGGGATGGTGTTCATCTCTGTTTCAAAGCCGAAGAGCCAGCGCTCTCCAAAGACATCTCTGTGGTTATGTGGGTGGCATGACTCAACGTCAAAGGCGCACGGAACTCTGTTACCTTCCCACCAAAGGTGGTCCCTATTTTTCTACTTGCAGTTTTTATGTCCTTTCAAACTGCTAGGTTGGCAGAAGCTGGGACAAGTAATGTTTTAGCCACTGAGCCACTTTATTTCTTTGTTGGTAAATATAAATTCAACATATATAAATTCAACATATAGACCCTGGGGGTGGAATCAAGAGAGGAGTCAGCATGGATTCCCACAAGCAATCCAAGTGAGTCCCCTTGAGTTCCATTAACTCTTATCCAGCACCAATTTAGTGCTGATCATTAGTTGACTAGATTCTTGCCGTATAAGACATGAGTAATAAATCAGCTTAATTGGAACTTAAAGTGTAGTCCTGATTCTTTGCATCTGACAGATATAGCCTCTTTTCCCCTCTCTTTCTGACCTTGTCTTTCTCCCAGGCTAGGGATCAGTGGTGAAATCTATTTTTTTTTTACTACCAGTTCTGTGGGCGTGGCTTGGTGGGCATGGTGTGGCTTGGTGGGCATGGCAGGGGAAGGATACTGCAAAATCTCTATTCCCACCCCACTCCTGGGGGAAGGATATTGTAAAATCTCCATTCCCACCCCATTCTGGGGCCAGCCAGAGGTGATATTTGCTGGTTCTCCGAACTGCTCAAAATTTCCACTACCGGTTCTCCAGAACCTGTCAGAACCTGCTGGATTTCACACCTGCTAGGGATGTGATATTGGGATCCAAACCTGCAGAATATAGAATATTACATTAAGAGTAGACCAAACATTAGATCTGGTCATAGCATCACAGATTCCATCCCATAGAGTTGTGATTGCAAACACAGTTAAATAAATCAATTAAAAATCTGTAGTGGCACTCACAGTTCATACTAAGAATTAATAATCAAGATTAATTAACCTTAATCTTGGTTAAGGTTTATAGGCTTATAGGTGCAAATCCAACTTCTTTGGTTAGTTTGGGTTTGAGTATATTGACCAAATTTGTTAGTCTGTGGCCTTTACTTTTGTTCACTTGAAGGTGATTATTTAGTTATATAACACATTTAATGGTTGTAATGATGTCATCATGATGTCTTTGGGTTTCTAACAAATGCAAATGTCTCCTTCACTGTTCAAAGAAAATACAGTGATTATTGCTGGCCCAAAGCACCTAAGAATACCAGAACCCTGGAAGAAGTTGGTTCCATTTTACTCCTATAACTTATTAGTAAATAAGTCACATTACAGCTGAACATGATGGTCTGGTTCAGAAAACATACCGAAGCAATGGCTAGGTTTCTGCAAAAGACCTTAAATTAGGGTTGCATGGTGTCTTGAACAGACCCAATTATCATATAGTCCCATTTATTTGTTCTACATCTAATTGAGTATGTAACTTCAAATTCAGTTTCAATCTAAAATGGGTTGAAACATTAGCAATAGTAAGGTGACCAACTTTTTTACAATGAGAAGGAGGACACAAATAAATTAAAGAAAAAAAGTATTGTAAATAAAAGAAACATTATATTCATTGCAACAATAATGCAGAATAGTAAACAAAGCCACTTGCGCACAGCACACTCTCTCAAAACAATTCTCTTGTGCGGAGCGCATGCGCCTCATAATCACGTCTCACTGCACTGTACCGAGCCTTGACGAATCGTCATATCAAATACAAATATGTCACATCACACGCAACGGATCGGATCAGCATTGATCAAATACAGATTAGTCTTCAAATATCGAAAAGGAGGACATGTAGGAGGCCACTTTTTGAGAGAGGACAGAACTTACAAAAGAAGGACTGTCCTCCCTAAAGGAGGACAATTGGTCACCTTAGCAATAGCAACACTTAGACTTATATACCGCTTCATAGTGTTTTATTGCAGTGGTCCCCAACCTTGGTGGCCCAGTGTGGGGAGGACGGGGATAGTTCTGTGTGAGTGGCAGGTGCATGCCGATTGTTTGGCCCAGTTCCAAATGGGCTATGGTCCAGTAGTGAGCCATGGCCTGTGGTTGGGGACCCCTACTTTATTGCCTTCTCTGAGCAGTTTCAGCATAGAGCTGAGGTGGCATAGTGGTTAGAGTGCAGTACTGCAGGCTACTTCTGCTGACTGCCGGCTGCTTGCAATTTGGCAGTTCGAATCTCACCAGGCTCAAGGTTGACTCAGCCTTCCATCCTTCCAAGGTCGGTCAAATGAGGACCCAGATTGTTGGGGGCAATATGCTGACTCTGTAAACTGCTTTGAGAGGGCTGTAAAAGCACTGTGAAGCGGTATATAAGTCTAAGTGCTATTGCTATTGCTATATTGCCTCCAACAATCTGGGTACTCATTTTACTGACTTTGGAAAGATGGAAAGCTGAGTCAATCTTGAGCTGGTCAGGATCAAACTCCTGGCTGGGAACAGAGTTAGCCTGCAATACTGCATTCTAACCACTGTGTCAACATTAATGATTAAATAAATAGAAAAGATAAGCAAGGTACAAAGCAAAGGAGCAGAAAACTGAAACCATGTTTGCATAGTTCAAGAATCAAGGGTTGGATTTCTTCAGGATTCAGAGATGGAAGAAATGGCAAAGAAAACAAGTTAAATGAGGTCCAAGGTGCTCAAAGAGGTAGCAAATGTTCCAGGAACTATTGCCTTTCCCCTGAGCTGAGGACTCTTGAATTTTACTCTATCTAGTAAAATCCCAACCGGGAGATTTATTAGCTGCACAAAAGCAGAGAGGGAGGGAGACAGGAGGAAAACGAACAGAAGGAAGATGGAAGAGTAGGAGGGGAAGGGAGACAGAAGAGAAGAGATGGATGAATGAAGATAAATGTGGAGGAGATGTGGCAGGGAGGTAGGAAAATTCAGACCAGAGTCTCTGGTGAGCACATGTTAAAAGTGAGGCCTGGGGGAACCGTTTTCTGCAGAAGGTGGTGTAAATCAATGAGGAGGAAATTAATAGGGCAATTGTGCAAATGGAAGAGGCTCATTTAAGGCACGTTCAATACATCATGGATGATTTAAGGAGAGCCACGTACATAGGGCACACCTTACAATTCATTGAAGGAGGAAGTTTGCTGACACTTCAAAAAATGGGGCAAAGGAGAAAAGCCCGAGACATAAGTTGCTTGCTTAAAAAAAAAAAAATGAGGGAGGAGGGGAAAGGAGAAAATTAAGCCAATTAGAAAACATTGAACATGTGAATATAAATTAAAGGGTTGTTTTCTTAAGATCAGGGCCATCCATTCATTGTTCATTAATACTGGGCTGAAAGTCTGCCAGGAAGGAAGGAAGGAAAGAAGGAAGGAAGGAAGGAAGGAAGGAAAAATGAGAAAGGAGAAAAAGAAGAAAAGAAAGAAAGAAAAAGGAAAGAAGAAGAAAAGAAAGAAATAGAAAGAAAAAAGGAAGAAGGAAGGAAGGAAGGAAAAATGAGAAAGGAGAAAAGAAAGAAAGAAAAGAAAGAAAGAAAAAGGAAAGAAGAAGGAAAGAAAGAAAGAGAAAGAAAGAAAAGAAGAAAAGAAAAGAAAAGAAAAAAAAAGCCCTGAGAAAGTAGTCACTATTTTTATATCTTATTCTCAAAATACTGGAGGATTTCTTTCTGATTTCTGTGGGTAGTGTTTTTCTGCTGAAGTTATCTTTGAATGTGGTGGGTCCAATTACTGTTATTTTCTCTGACATCACTTCCTTCAGTCTGGAAGCTCCCTTGAAGCTTACATTTCTCAATTTGGAGAAAAAGAAATACCACATGGGAAGAATTTCCTCACTGTGACTTCCCATTAAATATACTGCGATATAATGGAACTGGAGGATATCAGAAAGGCTGTAGATCATTAAAGGCATTATTATAAAATGAAAGACAGGATATTCACGTACATTCCTTGACCAATTTGTAGCTAAGTGTGTGCAAAAATACCACTCTCTACCCATTAGAAATACATCAAAATTATTTTTTTCCTTTCCAATGAATTTTGAAAGCACACACATTTTCGTCTCAAAGGTGTTTTTTTTCCACAAAAGGCAGCTGGACTGCTTTTTCCTTGAGGAGGAGGAAGAAAATGTTTCACTTCTCATCCAGGAAGCTTCATCAATTGTGATGGAGGAGGATGGAAGGATAGATACTGATATTGTTAAGTGAATCACTGCAGTTCTTAAATTAGTAAGTTCAAGATCAAGTGAGGTACTATTATCACTCTATAAAGCCATAGTAAGACCACCTAGAATACTGCATCCAGTTTTGGACACCGTGCTATAAAAAAGATGTTGAGACTCTAGAAAAAGTGCAGAGGAGAGCACCCAGGATGATTAGGGGACTGGAGGCTCAAGCATACAATGAACGGTTGCAGGAACTGGGCATGACTAGCCTAGTGAAGAGATGGACTTAGCAACAGAAATTTTGGGCTCAGCTGTGGTCGTAAATCGAGGACTACCTGTAGTCCATGTCCGTCAACCTATTTTGGCAGCTTCAAGAAACAGACCCCAAAATTGGTGAATTAACAAGAAGCCAAGGTCTTCACCAACTTGGGCCTGCTTTTGATCAGTTCTCTTCTTAGAAAAGCAACAAGAGCATTTGCATGCAAGCTCCCGATCAAATGTTAACTAAGAATTACTTAATTGCCTTAATGGTTTAATTTTATTTGTCACTAATCTGATTAGCAAAGAGGAACTGGTGGGTGGGTGGCTGCAGGCAAATTTTCCTCTCTTTTTTTTTACTGTGGCATTATAGAAACTGCAGGGGATTTGCCGAAGGCAACGTGGTAACAGCAGAGTTCCACCCCCCCTCCCTTTTCTTCCAATATTATTTTTTTTCCCCTGCTCAATTTTGCAAGGCTATCCATTTTTTTTTCCTCGAGAATTTCCCTTAAATACATGGCTTTAATAACATGCATTAATTTCTGTCCCAGATAAGGCAAGCCATGCTGCTTCTTGCCGAGTAATTTAATAGGGCCTCAGATCTAATTTAATAGATCCTTTACGTCTCTGTCAGGGACAGTTAGTGCTGATTGGTATAACATCTTATAGAAGTCAGTAAATACATTAATCTCTTGGGAACTTGGGACAACAATTCTGTTAGCTGCAGGAGAGAACTACAAGGGCAGCTAAACTGAAGGGACAAAAGAATAAATGATGAGGTCCCTGGTTTGGAAAACAACCTGTTTTTGAGTCCACCTCTCTCTCTCTCTCTCTTCTCTGTCTCTCTGACTCTGTCTCCCTCCCTCTCTTTCTCTCTCTCTCTCTCCCTCCCTCCCTCCCCCTCCCTGCCTCTCCTCCTTCCCTTCCTCTCTTTCTCTTTCTCTCCTTCCCTCTCCCTCCCTCCCTCTCTTCTCTGTCTCTCTCTCCCTCCCTCTCCCTTTCTTTCTTTTTCTCCCTCCCTCCTCCCTCCCCCTCCCTCTCCCCACCCCCCCTCTCTCTCATTAATTTTAGATTATTTATATCCTGCCCTTTTTCCCAAAGAGCGTTCAAGGCTCATAAAATAAAATATGAGTAGTTAAAATGTCATAAAACAGTTAAAATCATTTTCAAAACTAACTCAAATTGAAAAAGTGAGACAATAGATGATTCTAGACTTTCCTAAAGGTGAAAATATTAAGTGCAACATTTGAAGGGATTCAGAATAATAGAGTTGGAAGGGACTTTGGAGGGTCTTCTAGTCCAATCTCTGCTCAAGCAAGAGACCCTCTACCAGACAAATGGCTACACGGTCTCTTTTTAAAAGCCTCCAGGGATGGGGCACCTACAACCTTTGAAGACAATTGTCTACTGGTCAATTGTTTTCACTGTTAGGAAATTTCTCCTTAGTTCTAAGTTGGATCTCTCTTGATTAGTTTCCATCCATTGTTTCTTGTCTTGTCTTCTGGTGCTTTGGAGCCCCTCTTCTCTGTGGAAGCCCCTGAGATATTGGAACACTGCTATCATGTCACTCCTAGTCCTTCTTGTCATTACACTAGACCAAGGGTGTCAAACTCACGATGACACATTTGTCATCACGTCACGTATCACAACTTTTCCCCCCTTCACTAAAATGGGGGTGGGCGTGGCCAGTGTGTGACTCATGTGGTCAGCAGGCTGTGAGTTTAACACCCCTGCACTAGACATAGTCTCCCAGTCTTTATCCCACAGCAACTTAATTGTACCTCTTAATTGTAATTATTAATTTTATATTGTATATTATTGTATTGTTTTATTGTTGCTCCTGCTTTCTCTGTTGCTCTTGTATAATCATCAGAGAGCTGGAGCCATCTAAAAATACAAAAATCCATACATAAATAAACATGGTATTCATATTATATAATTAAAGCATTATTGTTTTTGTGCATTTCTTTCCTATTGGTTTGCATTATTAGGGTCCCCCAAACCCCACCATCATTTTGACATATTTCTATTCTTGGGGGGGGGCAGTTTGGGTCCCTGAGTCATATACCGTATGTCAGGCTTGGAAGCCTTCAGGCCTGCCACATTTACTGCTGGGGAGGGGGGATTGTATGGAGCAGGGATGATATGTAGTCATAATAACATTCCTTTCTCAGAGAGTCAAGGACATCTTGCCTTGCACCTGGAGGGTGTGACTGGGAGGCATCTCCAGTTGGTACGGTGCTTTGATTGGACCACGTGATGGACATGAGGGTGCTGGGCAGGGACTTGGACTTCCCTTTGAGTGGGGAAAACCTGGAAGCTTTCAGATTCAGGTTTTCCCAGATGTGCCAATATGACATCTCTAATAAAATGGAACTTTGAGGAACTTCAAGCCTCGGAGTCTTCTTTCATTGGGGGTGTTACTTGGAACCCTGACACCCTATATATTTCTTTCAATGTGTAATAATAATTAGAGTTGTCTTTGTGGATGCCTTTCCATCTTTTTCCTTTGAAAAGATCCTTTGTATATAAAAACCCTGTAACCTTCAATTATGTATTTATTTTGGCTGAAGTCACACGTGAGCTTTAGCATATGAGAATATTAGACTTCCATAAATGAACGTACTTTGAGAGAGAGAGAGAGAGACGGTCTGTGTCACAAGTTGGCAAACTGCACCCCAGAGAATATTGTAATAATATTATTATTATTTCCATTTCTTGCCTTCCTTCTGTGGTGGTTTAACAAATGTTTCCCTTCATTTTATCCTCTCCAGAACATTTTGGGGTAGAATGAACTGAGAGAGAGAGATTGGCTTTAGGTTCTCAATCTTTCTGAGAGAATGTGTTGTCTTGGCTACAGGTGTCATCTGTTTAACCAAATTATTTCTGGATGGAAAGCTTTGGAAGTTTTTTCCCCATTCTGGCCCTATTGTGGTCAGTGCCTCTAATCAACCTCAAGGGTTGTGAGTTTCTAAGATGAAAGAAGACTACAGCTAGTCCTGCAATTTAGTGACCGTTTGAAGTTACAACCATTACGACATCAGTCAGATGGTCAAAATCTGGGTGCTTGGCAACTGGCATGTATTTATGACAGTTGCATTGCCCCGGGGTCATGTGATCGCCATTTATAACCTTCCAAAATGGCTTCCGGCAAGCAAAGTCAACGAGAGAAGCCAGATTCACTTAAGGAGCGCATGAATCACTTCCCAACGGCAGTGATTCGCTGGCATATGTGGCAATAAAGATTGTAAGGTGGAGCAAAACTCAACAACTGCTCACTTAGCAATGGAAACTTTGGGTTCTCCATAAGTCGAGGACTAACTGTATATCTAGCTTTGGAGATTTGTTTTCCTTTTTCCTCTTTCCCTCCCTGTGGCCTACTTAGAGTGCCTCCAATCAATCACAATGGTTGACCATTTCTAAGATTCTCGTCACCATATTATTATAAAAAAAGAATGTTGAGAGTCTGGAAAGAGTGCAGAGAAGAGCAACAAAGATGATTAGGGGACTGGAGGTTAAAACCTATGAAGAAAATGTTTACAGGAATTGGGTATGTCTAGTCTAATGAAAAAAAAAGGACCCAGGTTGACATGATAGCACCGTTCCAATATTTGAGGGGCTCCTATAAAGATGAGGGGGGTCAAACTATTTTCTAAAGCACCAGAAGGCAAGACAAGAAACAATGGTTGGAAACTATCCAAGGACAGAAGCAACCTAGAATAAACAGAAATTTCCTAATGGTGAGAGCAATCAACCAATGGAGTAGTTTGCCTTCAGAGGTTGTGGATACTCCATCATTGGAGGCTTTTAAGAAGAAATTGGACAGCCATTTGTCTGAAATGGTTCAGGGTCTCCTGCTCGAGCAGAGAGTTGGACTAGAAGACCTCCAAGGTCCCTTCCAACTCTATTATGTTCTAAGAAGAAACAAGGCTAAATATGTCTTCCTGAGAATTGTCTGGCTTAAAGCAGCGTGGAGATAGGCCAGCTTTGGGTTCCCTTCATTTTGGGCAATGAAAAAACTCTTTATCTCAAGAAGAAAATCAGGATGGGATGCAACCTAATCCAGAGGCATGGAGATCATGTTATTTTGGATGCAAAGCAGAGGCTTATCTTTCTTACTGTTGCCGCACTAGAGAAAATCAATTTTGACACGGAGCTGCCACTTTACAAGCAAATAACTATACTTTCCAATAACCTAATCTGCACAGAGCCTCCTGAACATTCCCTGAAGAACCAGTAGTTAAAACCTCCATTAAATCAAAGGCTTTAATATGGGAAGGGGAAGAAGATGCCGTTTGACTTGGGAATGTAATGGACGCAGTGGGGAAATAAATTCGTTGTTTTATGTGTACAGTTACGGAATCGGAGAAGGCTGCCTCTATTTCAAAGGGAATTCTCTCAGCGCGGAACTTATTCCTAAACAGATGTGATTTTTGCTTATTCAAAAACATTTAGGTAACAATTACTGCATAATAAATTATAATTGCTCCCTTTTTTGTGGAGGGGGGGTTGGAGACATAGCGACTTTGCAAACAAACTGGAAGGAAAATGCAGTGATTGAAAAGCAGAAATAATGTTTAATAGGAAAGTGGAAAGCTTTGATGCAGAATCTTTAAGAAATGCTTTGAACCAATATATAAGTATCTGGTTTCAATATGTGAATTAAAGATTGTTCGGTAGACAGATTATAGATTTACCCCAACTGTAACGGCCCTGAGAGGCCCTGATTATCCCAAAATTCCCCCGTGAGCATCTATGGCTGATTATGGATTTGAACAGAATCTTCTTAGACCTTGTCCTAGTCTAGAAACTTAATAGAACATTTTTGTGAATGTTTAAAATTTAAATTAATACTTTGTCCTTCCCTTCTATTCTTTTTTCTCATCCTGCCTGCTTTGGTAATATGGCCAATGGCATTCTACATAAAGACTAATAACAAAATAACAGAGTTGGAAGGGACCTTGGAGGTCTTTTAGTCCAACTCCCTGCATAAGCAGGAGACCATATATCATTTCAGGTAAAAGGTTGTCCAATCTCTTCTTAAAAGCCTCCAGTGATGGAGCACCCACAATCTCTGGAGGCAAGTTGTTCCACTGATTAACTGTTCTCACGGGCTGAAAATTCATCCTTCATTCTAGGTTGCTTCTCTCCTTGATTAGTTTCCATCCTTTGTTTCTTGTCCTGCCTTCAGGTGCTTTGGAGAATAGGTTGACCCCGTCTTTTTTGTGGCAGCCCCTGAAATATTGGAATAACTTCTTGCTATTCTACATCCTCATTGGGTGTTACTTCTGTTGATATCTCTTAAGTATTTTAGATTCCTGTATTGCAGGCTGGGGGGCTGGGGAGGGGAAACAAGACAGAATTAAAATAGCTGGAGGCCAACAAGGAATTTACAATTCAGATAACATAGAATTAACGAATTGAGTACTTTCCCCTTAATAGTCATTCATACGGGTAGTCTTCAATTTACAACCATTTATTTAGTGACTGTTTACATTACACTGAAATGTTACAACCAGTCCTCTCACTGGGAGCATCCCCACACTGGGACCATCCCCATGGTCATGTGATAAAAATGTGGATGCTTGGCAACCATTATCTATTTACAACCATTGTAGTGTCCTGGGATCATGTGATCCCTACTTACAACCTTCCCATCCAGCTTTGGACAAGTCATGTCAATGAGGGGAAACCAGATTTGCTTAATGACCACTTGATTCACTTAAGAACCGCAGGGATCTGCTTCAAGTGCAACTCACTTAGCAACTGGCCTTCCTTCGCAATGTAAATTCTGGTTGTCCGTTGTGGTTGTAAATCAAGGACTAAACTCTATGAATTGTTGCTTTTGATCTTGTCATGCTTGGGCTGCCTGGATATATACAAACCACTCTCTGCTGTCCTCCTTGATCATAGTTATCCTTTGGCTTTTAAAGCCGAAGAAAGACAAGGTCTTCAAAAGGTCAGATTGGTCAGATTGGTTCAGTGATTATTTTCTGGCGCAGTTCCTAACAATATGTTCCATTTGAAGTCCTTGGCATTGTTACTTACAAAATGTAATGGAGCAGCAAATGCAATAATAAGAAAAACACTTTTGTACTTTTTTCCCCCTTCTCCTTTCATTTAGCGAAGGGATGACTAGGAGAGAACCCAAAACCAGACAGGTTGTATAAACAAACTGCAGAAGCCATCAACAGCCAAGCCTGGGGGAAAAAAATAGATTACTCGATTCTTGTTACAATGAAAGGGCATGAGAAACAGATCCAGTTTTAAAACTTTGGGCTACACATAATTGGAGTAGACTTTTAGGCTCTGTAGAAGATGATCTTTATTGTTACTAGGGCCACTAATCTCTTTGCAGTAAAAACTGGTTGTCTGACTAACCTTGTTTGTGACTTTTGAGTGTCATTTAGATTTTTAGAGACAATCTATTGCGATGGCTTAGATCCGTGATGGTGAACCTATGGCGAATCTATGGCACATGTGCCACAGGTGGCACGTGGAGCCATATCTGTGGGCACGTGAGCATTGCCCTAGCTCAGCTCCAGAGCACATGCACGTGCCGGCCAGCTAATTTTCTGGTCTTCCGGGCCCACCATTTCCAGCCTCTGGAGGGCCTCCGGGGGGGGGGCTGGGGAAGGCTGTTTTTGCCCTCCCCAGGCTCCAAGAAAGCCTCTGGAGCCTGGGGAGGGCAAAAAACAAGCCTAATGGGCCTACCGTGCCATTGTGTGCCAAAAGCAGGGGAAGCGCGGGGTGTGGGGCGCATTGAATTATGGGTGTGGGCACGGGTGCGCACGACCTCCCCACTCCCCCCGCTTTTGGCACGCAATGGCAAAAAGGTTAGCCATCACTGGCTTAGGTATAACCCTGAATTCCAGCTCCTGGAAGTCCTGTCCCTATATGGTTGTCACCTAGTGTGCACGCAAATTAATAAAAGATAACGTGGTCCCAAGGGTGGGTTCTACTTACCTTTACTATCGGTTTGCAACAGGAGCGCTCACAAGCTTCTGCGCATGCGCAGATCACCCATGATGACGCTGTGGTGGGTGGGCGGAGCCTCCCGCCGGTTTTACTACCGGTTCTATAGAACCGGACCAAACCGGGGACAACCCACCACTGGGTGGTCCTTCAGAAAACCAGGTCTGTTATTGGCCCTTGTCTATAAAATTCATACAGGTAGTCTTCAACGTACAACCATTTGTTTGGTGACTGTTTACATTGCACTGAAAAGTTATAGCTGTTCCCCACAATGGCAAGGGATTCAGGAAACTGAACTCCCAGATAACTGAAAGATAGTTGGTTGATACATCCCTATTCCAGAGCCTCATCAGTATTTCTGAACGCGGAATACTTGAATTCTGCATGTTAGAGGCGAGATAATGGAACTAGTTTTTCACTTGTCGCCTTTTGGACAATTCTTAATGGAATAGAATGCAATGTCAAGTTTCCAAAAGATGCCCTAATTAATTGACATGCAACATTCAACAGATGTCATAGAAACAAATAGGTTAAATCCCCACTGGATAATCTACCAGGCTTTCAAGTCATCCGTTGACTGATAATCTGCAAGATTTAGACATTTTATCCCAATAAAATGTCTTAATCTCACTACAATTTATCCCAACTTAATCTCACTCTGATAAAGCAATATAGTCATGATGGAAAGAAATTTTGTCATTAAACATAGGCCAGAGCCTCACTATATGCATATTCTATGGTTATTCAGTTGCCAACATACCAGCATGAATTCTTTTTCAAATAAAGAGGAAAATAGTCTGGTAGAAAAATTAGTTTCTAAATTGGAAACACCCATTTATATCCCTTTTCTTTCTTCTCTAATTTTTTCCGCATTGTTTGAAGTTCATTTTAAATAACTGCATTTCATCAGTGGCACAACGTTGCATTAGAACCTGTCTTTAGCCAATAAAAATAAATCACAATGGACCATGTTAACATATCGACCTAAGCCATAAATCACAGTTTATCAACTGTAGAGTCCATCAGCAACTATATCACATTAAGGCTTGATGTGATGTATTACCTTAGCCATTGTGGTAGGAATCAACTAGTATAAATTTTAGATGTTGCTTATCATCTATATGCCTATAGTTGGATAAATTATATACCTCTAGTTGAGAGGTGTCAAACTCAAGGCCCGTGGGCCGTATTTGGCCCATTGGATGCTTAGATCTGACCCACGGGGCTACCCTGGAAACAGCGAAGGACCACCCCTTTGTGCCTCTGCCAGAGAAAACAGAGCTCAGGAGGGCTGTGCACATTCCCCCCCACCCCCCGTGCTCCTATTTTGCTGGCAGAGGGCTGCAGGAGGCCGTTGCAGCTGAAAGTGGAGCTTGGGAGCATGTTCTCGCTGGCAGAGAACTCAGGCCACCACAGGTGCCCCTGACACGAGTGGCATCAAGCTGGCCATGCCCACCTCAGCCCCTCAAAGTCAAACATAACCCTGATGAGGCTCTCAATGAAATTGAGTTTGACACCCCTGATCTAGTTCAAAGGAACAAGCTTTTCAGGGATACTATTTAATTCACTCTGACTAATGTCAGAGTTCGTGGTTGATGAAGATTTTTTTTTTCTGGCCATTGGTTGAACATGTGGGTGTATACACACATATACACATACACTATTAAAAGCATAAGATGCAATTTACAAGTCACAATAGAAGATTCACTTCTTACTTACTTAGGTCAGGGGTATTAAACTCGCAGTCCACAGGTGCTGGCCCCGTCCCAGCCCAGTTTAGCGAAAGGGAAAAAAGTCCCGATACATCATGTGACGCCACTGTGACGATTCGAGTTTGATATCCCTTCTCTAGGCCAAACAAAGGAAACCACATAACAACTTAGTGAAATGTGTAAATCCGGATCTTGTGGGACAGCAAGTAAGTGTAAGGTTTGTCACATGATTTGTATCATAGATTTATTTCGATTTTAGCAAGAGCAACATGAAAGGAGGAAGAGCGATGCAGGTTGGGACTGTTGGTTATAGACAATGGCTTTTACTATATTCTTTGGCTAAATACTCCCATGGTGCTCAACTTGGATCAGGTAATGTTACTAAATGGGCAATGAGATGTTGGCCACTATTTTCCTGGGCTCCAAGATCACTGCAGACGTGGACTGCAGTCAAGAATTTAAAAGACGCTTGCTCCTGGGGAGGAAAGTTATGGCAAATCTAGACAGCATACTAAAAAGCAGAGACATCACCCTGCCAATAAAAGTGCGTATAGTCAAGGCTATGGTTTTCCCAGTTGCAATGTATGGCTGTGAAATTTGGACCATAAGGAAGGCTATGCGCCAAAGAATTGAGGCCTTTGAACTTTGGTGCTGGAGAAGACTCCTGCAAGTCCCTTGGACTGCAAGGGGATCAAACAGATCAGTCCTAGAGGAGATCAACCCTGACTGCTCCTTAGAAGATCAGATCCTGAAGATGAAACTCAAATACTTTGGCCACCTAATGAGAAGGAAGGACTCACTGGAGAAGAGCCTAATGCTGGGAAAGATTGAGGGTAAAAGAAGAAGGGGACGGCAGAGAATGAGGTAGCTGGATGGAGTCACTGAAACAGTAGGCATGAGCTTAAATGGTGTCTGGGGGATGGTAGAGGACAGGAAGGCCTGGAGGAACGTTGTCCATGGGGCCGTGATGGGTTGGACACAACTTTGCAACTAACAACAACAACAATGAGCTGCTTGTGTGTTCTGGGTATCATTGTACAATTCTCTCTTCTGTGTCCTGCAGTCTCTCTGACTCTTCAAACTTCCCTTAAGGAAATTGCTCTGAAAGCTATAATTCCCATGGCACTTTTCGACATAAGGAAGTATGAACCGCAAAAGTTGATTCAGAATGAAGAGGAAACAAGCAGTGTCAGCAGTAGCCCATGGTCTCCAACATTTAAAAATGTCATCCAGAGACATTTTCAAAATCCATAACTTTGGTGGAGGGGGGAAAGGGAAGAATTTTAATTTTATTTTGCAAAGGAAGACATTTATTTAGGAATTCACATTTTTGAAGAGCATTAACAATGAAGTTAATGGGGACGTGGTGGCTCAGTGGCTAAGATGCTGAGCTTGTCGATAAGAAGATCAGCAGTTCAGCGGTTCGAATTGAAGCACCGCATAACGGAGTGAGCTCCCATTACTTGTCCCAGCTTCTGCCCACCTAGCAGTTCGAAAGCACATAAAAAAAAACAAGTAGAAAAATAAGGACCACCTTTGGTGGGAAAGTAACAGTGTTCCGTGCGCCTTTGGCATTTAGTCATGCTGACCACATGCCCACAGAGACACCTTCGGACAGCGCTGACTCTTCAGCTTAGAAACAGAGATGAGAACCACCCCCTAGAACCAGAAATGACTAGCACGCATGAGTGGGGGAACCTTTACTTTTAACAATGAAGTATTAGCATCTGGAATCTGAAAACCAGAAAAAATGAAGTTTGTATGTGGGGGAGGCAAGGAGTGGCAGAATAATTTTTGGTTTCAAAATATAAAGCCCGTTTTACATTAGACCAGTGTTTCTGAGCTTGGCAACTTGAAGATGTCTGGACTTCAACTCCCAGAATTCTCCAGCCCATATGGAAAATTGTTCCATGATCCCTAGACTTTACCATGTGTTTAATGCAAAGATTCTCAACCCTGGCAACCTGAAGATGTCTGGACTTCAACTCCCAGAATTCTCCAGCTGCTAATAGTTGCAGTCCATACATCTTCAGGTTACTAAGATTGAGAAACACTCCATTAGACATAAAATCTAATGGTCATCCATCTTAGCCAATTCTCTTTATACTCTGCATTGGTTTGAGCAGCAAGGACTAAAGTAAAGATCAAACGAGGACCCACACCCCTCTTTGGCTTAAATAGGCAAGCTAAAAAGACAAGAGACAGAATATATGGGGATGCTGGGCCAGACACAGTTAACACATGTGCCTCTTATATTTATTTATAGGCGGCACATTAAGGCCTCATTCAAACGAGGCCATAGAATCTCACAACTTGTACAGAATTCCTGCTGTCAAGGGTTCTTTTCTATGGTTAGTGCTCCTGTGTTTGTACTTAGTTTCTGGAATCTAATATTTTCCTGATGAGCAATCCTGGATCTTCTTTGAGGTGGAAATTTTTTGAATGAGCATAAATCATGACTAAGAGGCTCTG
Organism: Arizona elegans; assembly: GCA_022577455.1. Taxonomy (NCBI): domain Eukaryota; kingdom Metazoa; phylum Chordata; class Lepidosauria; order Squamata; family Colubridae; genus Arizona; species Arizona elegans. The sequence goes on from JAKOOJ010000017.1 coordinate 4,702,578, forward strand.
CTTTTAAAACAACCAAAGCTTTCATAGTTTGATGTCTTTGGCTTCCAAACACACACTTTGCTCACACTCTCCAACTGTTCCCTTTTCCCCATAACTATCTTCCTCTCACCCACAAAATTTCTTCAGTTGGTACTTCATCAAGTTCTTCTTTTTTTTAAAGTTCCCAGAAGAGACCTTGCAAAGAGGGTAATTCCCCTCCTTCTTTAGCTGAATAATATGTTTGCAGAGGTTCTGGTTATAGAGTCTCCCCTTTTGCCAAGTTGAACATCTGTCCAGCTGCACATCAGGAACTCATTATGCACCTCTTGGGCTTCCAAACCACAATGTACAAGGTCCTCAGCATGGCCCAGCTTGGCTCTACCTGGCCCACCTCCTGGCCCACTCATGTGTCACTTTTATCACGTTGTGCTTTAGTCATAAAACTGCCAAATTAAGTTAGTGGTTTATTTAGACACATTGAGTTGGAGTCTTCTGAATTGCTGGTGGCAAGGGAGCAATTTGGTCTCAAGGCCTCTTAGGAAAACAACAGAGCTGCCATTATCTGGTAGAGCCTTCTCTTTGATGTTTGACTCCCCCAACCCAGGGGGCAATGTTACCACGTAGGGAAATCTTGACTTACTTAATATTTTATTGCTAAATTGTTTTCTTTAGTTCTTGGCAGGCAACTTTGGCATAATAGAATAGAATAGAATTCTTTATTGATTGTGTGATTGGACACACAAGGAATTTGTCTTTGATATATATGTTTTCAGTGTACACAAGGATAATAAAATACATTCATCAAGCATAAAAAGATACAATAGTTAGTGATAGTCAAGATTGCTAATAAGTAAGGTTGCTATCAAATTGTACTAGGGAACAAATAAAAACAATATAATTGAAAGATACAAGCAACATGGTTATAGTAATAAGTGGGAAGATATAGATACTAGTAGGGAAGAGAATAATAATAGTAATACAGTCTTAGTAAATAGTTTCACAGTGTTGAGGGAATTATTTTTTTAGCAGAGTGATGGCATTCGGGAAAAAACTGTCCTTGTGTTGTGTGTTCTGGTGTGCAGTGCTCTATAGCATCGTTTTGAAGGTAGGAGTTGAAACAATTTATGTCCAGGATGCGAGAGGTCTGTAAATATTTTCACGGCCCTCTTTTTGACTCGTGCAGTATACAGATCCTCAATGGAAGGCAGGTTGATAGCAATTGTTTTTTCTGCAGTTCTAATTATCCGTTGAAGTCTGTGTTTGTCTTGTTGGGTTGCAGAGCCAAACCAGACAGTTATGGAGGTGCAGATGACAGACTCAATAATTCCTCTGTAGAACTGGATCAGCAGCTCTTTGGGCACACAAAATATCATGCACACAAAAATATCATGCAGGGGCAACACCACCACTCTCCTCTCAGTTCCATAAGCATGGAACAGCTGGAGAATCCATCAGCAGATGTCCCTCTACCTCACCCATCCCTGCTGAAATATTACTTTAGGAGGGACTTGTCAATTTCTTCCCCAGCTCAGTGCTCATGGAGAGCTTACTTAATGTCTTGTCCCTGGCAAAGGAGAGATACTCCTACAGCTTTTATTTATGTGTTCATAGCTGCCACATGCTCGCCATGATGAATACTTAGCGTTTGGCATCCTTTCTTCCCCTCCTTTCTCTTCCTCCTCCCCCTCTCTTAAATTACTAGCAGGTGATAAATAGTGACTACTTTCCACTCCATTTCGCTAGGCACAGCTTCTTCCTTGCCCTCGTGAGGTTTCTGACCTTTCAGTCAATGCCTTTTGCAGCCCCCCAGGGGCCTCCGGGGAGCAGTAATGGACTCACGTTAATTGCCTGTTGAAGGACAGAAGCAGTTCCTCACAGGATGATTGGTGACCCCCTTGTGGATACAGCTGTCCCGCTCTCTGCAAAGACAGATCTCCCGAGCATGCACACACAAACACGCCAGGTCAATTCATCTCAGCCGAGCAGCATGCAAAATAATCAATGCACCAGCTCAAGCCAATTCTAGCCCTGTAATTCAGTTTGCTAGTGCTGTGACTCAGAGAGAGCAAAGAGGGGGGCAGGGGGGTGGACGGGAACGAGGACCATACATTCTAAACCTCTAGCGAGCTGTTGTCATTTAGACCAAGGATACCCTACAGAGCTCCTGCATAATCCAAAAGATTTATAAAGTCAACCTTCCTTTCCTTGGTTAGAGTGAGAGAAGACCTTTATCTGCTGATTAGATTTCTAACAACTTACAGCTCAAGCTTTGCAAGGGTCATTAAACCAAGACAAAATAGAGAAGGAAGACAATCTATGGAGCACATTTTTTCTCTTTTAGGGATGACAGCAATAACAGGGTCACCTTTTTCTAGGTTGCCTGCCAACTAAGTCATTTGATGTGATGTAATAATAACAATAATTGTATACACAACAATGTCAAATCACAGTTGTCAGTTCTTTAGCTGAGGCTGGCCTTCAGACACATTGAGTTCTTCCCCAGAACCTGTAATGTATTGGGATCGTATATGTGTGGATGCAAGCAGTCTGACCTTTCATAATTGACAGATGGAAATTGTGTTAATAGGCAGATTTTCTAATTGCAATCCAAGGTTTTTTGGTATGGCACCCAATGTCACTGAGACCTCTGTGTCAAATTTATGCCATAATTGTTCAACTTCAATTTTCAGATCTTGGTACTTTGTGATCTCCAATTCTTTGTATTTATCTATCCAATTGTCACATCAATTGTCCACACTTTCTTCTTATCACCCATAGTTAAATCTGTATGTTGTGAGCCAAGAGTCTGTATTCAGGAATCTCACAAAACATATTTTAACCTACTCATCTTCAACAATCTTTTCAACTCTATGTTTCCCGCCAATTTTTCATTACTGGCACATGATAATTTTTACAGATGTTCCGGTGTATCATTATTGGTGAGAGAGTTGTGCATTGTTTATAATCAGTTTGCATTATCTTCCTGAGTTTATATGATATATTGTTTCTTCTGCCTTGTTGCACAATCTGCTCTTTGAACCATTCAACAATTTTTCAGTTCTAGCCTTAATTGCATTAGTTTGAATAGCTTGTTCTTGAGCAGCCAAAATCAAGCCTTCAGTTTCTTTTTTTTAATGTTCCAGTTGTAAGCCATTGCCAGATTTTATCTTTATCGACTTTCCCCTCAATCTTTTATAAAAATTGACCATGTAATGTTTTTCTTTGCCAGGCATTCAGTTCATGTTTATATTACATTCATTTGATATTCACGTTTTGTTTGCTGTACATTCATTAAGTTTCAATTTTTAATTTGCATCAATGCTTGCTCTTGGCTGTCTTTTACATAATCAGCCAACACATGTTTTTATTTTTCAACAATTTGTTAGACTTGAAGTAGACCTCTGCCTCCATTTCTGCCAGGCATGTATAATCTATCAATATCAGTATGGGGATGGAATACGTAGTGAACGGTCATTAGTTTTCTTGTTTCTTTGGTTGGAGCTGTCCAATTCAGCTTGTGTCCAGTTAACAATTCCAGCAGAATGTCATATCATAGATATGGCCAAGGTATTAATTGCTTTGATGGTGAGTGGCACAGTAGCCTAGAGGTGAAGACTCTTACTTCTTATTTGGAAGGTTAAGAGTTCAATCCCAGACAGTGACATATGTTTCTCTATCAGGGCTCAAAGAGAAAATATGTACTGCAAACTCCACTTAGGCATTAGGAAGGGCATCCGGTCAATAAATGCTCAGCTACATTCAGTTGCCCCTACTCCTGAAGCAAAGGATTACATGGTCATAAAAAGAAAAAAAAAATAATGCCTTTGATGGTATTTCCGCCATTCAATGTTATCCTTAGTAATTTCCCCCCTCCTTGGATTTATTCTTTGGTAATCACATTTTTAACTTGCCCTTGCTTGATGTTATCCAACTGTAAAATGCCCAGATATTTGTAGATATCATGATGATGTAGGTATCATGATGATGATGGCTCCTAATGGTTTGGTCATTCAGCTTTTCAATTCCATTCCTGCCTGTGATTTTTAACCTGTTTTATTGCTACTATAGCACATTTCTCTAGCCAAGTTCCATTGCTGCATCTGTGCTAAAAATTCTTACAGTATTTGTCAATGACTGGATTTTGATTTCTGATTTTCCATAACGCTTCAGATCAGCCATATAAAACAAATGTGAGATCTTATTAGCAATTTTTGCTGTTGGGTAGTCAAAATGTGTTCTCTTCAAAATCACTGAAAGTGGATCATTATAATGACAAATAATAGGGTGATAATGAGTCACCCTGGAAGATGTCACTCCTAATGTTGACAAGCCCAATTTTTTTATTTCCGACTACCAATTCTGTCTTGTGCTGCTTCATTATTTTTTTAATATAGTATTCAAATGTTTTTGCTGACATCAGTTGTTTTCAAATATTTGATGATCCGACCATATGATAATGAATGAAATGCCTTTTTATAAACAATCCAGACTAGATGTAAATTGGTCTTTCACCTTTTGCAATTCTTCAAAACTATTTTATCTATCAAAACCTGACCTTTTGTACAATGTGCAGTTCATCTAATTCTCCTTCTGTAAATACTTTCTAATACATTGTATTTTAAATCAACTTTGATCTGCTAGCCTCTGTTCTGATTTTGGATGTCATTTTTTTTCCAGAACTGATGCATTCTCTTCAGATATCACCTTCTTGTTGTACCTGATTTGTTATAACAGATCATTATTTCTTTGTTTTTCATCTTTGTATATTTGTGACGGGTAAACAACTTTTCTTCTAGTACAGATTGATGACTGACAAAATATTTTTATCCTGTATGAGGAAAGCAAGTTGCATGTATCGCCAATTACTGTTGTTTTAATTATTAAAATTTATGTTTGTATCTTGAATCGATTTAGCAAATATTTAGTTTGTTTCTAGGTTCCAAATTGATGAAAAAAGATTCAAGTTGTAGAGTCGTGATGGCGAACCTATGGCACGAGTGCCACAGGTGGCACGCGTAGCCATATCAGTGGGCACGCCAGCTCAGCTCTGGCGTGCATGTGCACACTGGCCAGCTGATTTTTGGGCCTTCTAGGGCCACCAGAAGTAGGGAAATAGGCTATTTCCTGCTTCCGGAGGGTCTGGGGGGGGGTTCTTTCTCATCTGGCTCCAGATCCTCTCTATGCATCTGGGGAGGGTGAAAATAGCCTTCCCCACCCCCTCGGAGGCCCAAAACGGCCTGTTTCCTAACTTCTGGTTGGACAGGAACTGACTTTTTTGCTATCCCCAGCCTCCAGAGACTCCTAGAGAGGCTCTGGAAGCTGGGGACAGCAAAAAACATCACTTCCTGTCCAACCGGGAAATGGGTCATTTCAGGTCTCCGGAGGGCCTCCAAGGGGGTGGGGAAGGCTGTTTTCGCCCTCCCCAGATGCAGAGAGAGGATTTGGAGCCAGGTGAGAAAGAAAAATGGGCCTACCAGGCCATTGCGTGCCAGGAGCGGTAGGGGAATGGGGGTTGCACGCACATGTGCAGGGCGGGGCACATAGAATTATGGGTGTGGCCACATGCACGCACAAACCTCCCCCGCCCCCCCCCTCCTGGCACGCAATGGCAAAAAGATTAGCCATCACTGTTATAGAGTGACATTTTGCCAAATTTGATTCCATGATGTTATTGTCCAGCAGCTCTCATCATTCCCAGTCTTCATGAGAATTGTAATCAAGTCACATTGAGGAACCCAAGGAAGGGAAAACTGGTTTAAATCATTATCTGATTTCTGTTTTTCACAAACAAAACTATTATTCTTCTGGTTATAATCACTGTTCCCAATCATTCTTTGGAATGCAGAGGATGAGCTGATAAATGGATTAATTTGTTTTTCCAGAGCTATATTTTCTAGATAGTTAAGTGCATCTTCTCCCAGGTGCATATACTCATCAACACATGTGCATTATCATTAATGTACAATTTCATTACTAAGGGAATTTGAACAAATACCCTATTGTGGGAGATGTTTTTTTTTTTCCTAGCAGATATTTGACTGAAAACCCTAATAGCTTCCTAGCTTTAAAGTCGATGTAATGCTGATTATCCGTTTGCCGTATGCATAATTGAGAAATGTATTGCCAAGACCGTTGATGTGAGAATGAAATATTACAATTATATTTCCAGTTTGGCATCTTGGACAAGTTGTTGCATTGAAAGAAAGGTCTCCACACTCAGACTGGGGGCATCATTTAAAGTTATTTCAAATGCACCTGTTGACATTTGCTGGTCCTCAATCATGTTGCTCAGGAAGAAAATCATCATACAAGCACACAACCATTGCCAGATGCTTGCAGTTTGCATGCCAAAGAAAGCTAAAGGATCCTTGCCAACAATAATAAAGGCTATTAGCACTAGTTGGAAGATTGTCAAGAAAGATATCTATATATGTCTATATATAGAGAGAGATTGAGGAAAAGAGTTTCAATAGAAGAGAATATTTGTAGCTAAGGGTTGAATAATGGGGTCCTTGGTGCTTTCTAAGCTTGGTTGTTTTTTTGCAGACATTTCATTACCTGACTAGGTAACCTCATCCCCAACCCCCAAGGGTAGCTTCCTTGGCTCAGTCCACAGTGCCACTCAATCTCACCAGCAACTGAAACACTAAGGTTGGTTTAATTTTGCTCAAGTCAGATGATCTCAAAATATCTGTGTTTGTTCTTATCTTCAGTGCAGTGGTGGGTTGCCCCCGGTTCAGACCGGTTCTATAGAACCGGTAGTAAAACCAGAGGGAGGCTTGGCCCACCGACCCCGACGTCATCAGAACGGTTCTGCACATGCACAGAAGCTTTTGCGCATGCAAAAGTGAATCGAGTGTGCGTGCGCGTCCCCGTTGCAAACCGGTAGTAAAGGTAAGTAGAACCCATCCCTGCTTCAGTGATACTTTATCTAGTATAGAGCAATGTTTCTCAGACTTAGCAACTTCAAGATGTGTGGACATCTCCTCCAAGAATTCCCCAGCCGGTATGCACACATCTTGAAGTTTGAGAACTTGAGAGTTTGAGGAACACTAGTTTAGAAAATATGTCAGATTAGAGCTCTGGTGGCGCAGTGGTTAGAATGCAGTATTGCAGGCAAACTCTGCCCACAGTCTAGAGTTCGATCCCGACTGGATCAAGGTTGACTCAGCCTTCCAACCTTCTGAGTGGGTAAAATGAGGAGCCAGATTGTTGGGGGCAATATGCTGACTCTGTAAACCGCTTAGAGAATGCTACAAAGCACTATGAAGTGGTATATAAGTCTAAGAGCTATTGCTACTGCTATAGCAAGACTGGGCCTTGATCTCCTTGGGTTCCTTTTTATGCCACTGTTTTATACTAGCCGGTAAGCGTTAGAATCTCTAGATTGTCTTACAAAGAGCAAATGTATTGTTTTTACCTACGAGAAAGTGGTATTTTAAAATGTTCAGTTACTGGTAATGTTTTAAAAGGAAAGAAAAAACAATATTTCTGATGAGACGGATTCTTTTTTTTTTACTTCTTTTTTTAACGGGAGGATTCATCAGATTGTTTCATCTCAAACAACTTTCATTGTGCTTTCTCTCTCTCTTGCGAATCTGGCCAGGCAAGCAATAATACAAAAGGTAAAACAAACTCGAAGTGCTCAAAGAAGTGGAAAAGCTCGCTTGGGCGATACATCATTTAAAATTACCAGCATGAAATGCTTTTTGGTGTACACAGTGCTATTTATTTATAGATGTTTCTCACACAGCTGAGTACGGATATGGATATTAAATAAAGGGAAAGTAGACTGAGCAGTACCTTACAGTCAACTCAATGTGTGTGTGTGTGTGCCTTTGTCGATGAAAAATGTACTTCCCCTTCGAACTCTGAGACATCATGAGTGAATTTCATAGAACAGGTAGACCTCGACAATTGAGCCCAAATTTTATGAGCAAGATAGTTGTTAAGTGAGTTTTGTCTCATTTTATAACCTTTCATGCCATAGTTGTTAAGTGAATCACTGCAGTTAAGGTGTATAGTGTTGCTAAGTGAATCTGGCTTCCCCGTTAACTTTGCTTGTCGGCAGGGGGCAAAAGGTGATCCCATGACCCTGGGACACAGCAAAAGTCATAAATATGAATCAGTTGCCAAGTATATAAATTTTAATCACACGACCATCGGGGAATACTGCAATGGTTGTAAGTGTGAAAATAGGTCATAAGACACTTTTTTCAGTGCCGTTCAGTGGTGGGTTGCCCCGGTTCAGATCGGTTCACAAGAACCGGTAGTAAAACTGGCAGGAGGCTCCACCCACCGACCTCGACATCATCAGGAAGCTTCTGTGCATGCGGCCCCATTGCGAACCGGTAGTAAAGGTAAGTAGAACCCACCCCTGGTGCCATTGTATCTTTAAACGGTCACTGAACAAACTGTTATAAATGGAGGACTATATATACTAATTCATAAATGATAACAGCATGCAACTGGTACTTGATCAGTGAGCAGGAAAAAAAACCAAAGAACATTTCATCAAATTATTCCAGAGGACTTTCTCAGCAACAGGAACTTTTTCCCCCTGACTTCATTTTCTATCTTCCATATAATGCCTGGATTGAGCACAGATCCAGAGAACTGCAGAAGAGAACGGAAGCCTGCACAGTTCCATGTTGGAGAAATCTTATCAGTAAGCATGACAGAGAAATTAATAAGAAAATTCCACTCAGTGCAGAGATGGGTTTCAGCAGGTTCTGACCAGTTCGGGAGAACCGGTAGCAGAAATTTTGAGTACTTCAGAGAACTAGTAAATACCACCTCTGACTGGCCCCACCCCCATCTATTCTCTGCCTCCCAGTCCCAGCTAATCGGGAGGAAATGGGGATTTTGCAGTAACCTTCCCCTGGAATGGGGAGGGAATGGAGATTTTACAGTATCCTTCCCCTGCCACGCCCACCAAGCCATGTCATGCCCACCAAGCCACATCCACAGAACCGGTAGTAAAAAAATTTGAAACCCACCACTGACGCAGTGGCTTCTTTTTCTACAGATGAAAATAAGAAAGTTTGAAAAAAAAATTATTCCTTCCTGAACTGCACAACACTGAACTGTTTTTACATATTCTGCTTTTCTTTCACTTCCTAGAAAATCAGAACAATTGCAGTTTAAATGACAGCAACACACCAAGTCCAAACCAACTTCACTTCCTGAGGCAGGGAAACAGTTGTCTGTGTGTGAAAAAGTTGGTAGATCCTGGCATTGTTTTAAAAATAGTTTATTCTTTGAAATCTGAGTTTAATCTGACTTACTTCTTCAAACCTAGATATAACCTTATTGACCTAAACTCTTAATGGGGAAAACATAGAAAAGTGTTTATCGACATTAACTGAGCTTATTAGGGCATTATATTATGGCATTTAAGAGCTGTGATCGCGCAGTGGTTAAAGTGCAGTACTGCAGGCTACTTCTGCTGATCACCGGCTGCCAGCAGTTTGGCAAATCAAATTTCACCAGGCTCAAGGTTGACTCAGCCTTCCATCCTTCCGAGGTGGCTAAAATGAGGACCCAGATTGGGAGCAGTATGCTGACTCTGTAAACTGCTTAGAGAGGGCTGTAAAGCACTGTGAAGCGATATATAAGTCTAACTGCTATTGCTATTATATCTCTGGCAACTGCCTTAAGATGCTAAGTATTAAGGACTAGGTTTGTACAATGAAATGTATACATTCACCTTCCGCACTGTAATAACTAACAATTTGGCAAATATACAAACAATTCTATTGATAGGCTAATGAGGAAAGAAAAGAAAAAGGAAGGGATGGAAAGAAGAAACAGGAATGGAAGAGGGAAAGAGAAGAAGGGAAGGAAGAGGGAAAAAGAAGAAAGAGGAAGGGAAGAAGGGAAGGGAAAAGAGAAAAAGAAAGTAAAGAAGGGAAGGAAAAGATGGTAAGAGAAGAAGGGAAGGAAGAGGGAAAAAGAAGAAAGAAGAAGAGAGTGAAAGATGGAAAGGGAAGAAGGGAAGAAAAAGGAAAGAAAAGAGAAAAAGAAATGGAAGAGAGGATGGGGAAGGGAAGGAAGAGAAAGTGGGAAGGAAGATAAGAAACAACATGAAGAAGAAATGGAAGGGAAGGAAAAGAGAAGAAGGGAAGGGAAAGGGAGGAGAAAAGAAAAGAAAGAAAGAAGAAGTGAGGGAGTGGAAGAAAGAGAAGGGGAGAATGAGAATGGAAGACAAGGGAAGAAGAGATGGGGAGTGGAGACAGAATGGGAAAAGGAAACTGTAATGGAAAAGGCAAAGTAAAATAGAGAAGAGAGGGAAAGGAAGGGAAAAGGAAAACAGGAAATGAAGTTAGAAAGGGAAGAAGGAAAAGCAAGGGAGGAAAGGAGGAAAGAAAAAGAAGACTAACATCAAGGACCTATCTAATTCCGTATTTTTTATAATTTATGAATCTGGCACCCAGTGTCATAATCCTTTGCGCACCTTATGTAAGATTCCCGGCATGCACCAGGAAACCAGTCGCTGGTTTCCAAGGCAACAGCCAACAAATTTCTATGATAATGCACATGGCAATCCACATTGTGGGACAACATCGGAGAAGTAGCTTCCGCGAGCTAATTGGCGATGTAGCTGCACTCAAAGATGATGTATTAAAGGCATTTCTTTCCCTGTATTTATTAGCTCTGACTCCTCACCCACCCACTGTTTTTTCCCCCCTTTTCCTTCCTTCCTTTCTTTTTTTTTTTCCTTTTTTTTTTTCAAACTAGGGAAATGTAACCTGAGGCTGAATTTAAATGTGAGCAGAGGAGACTGTAGGAGCTTGTTTTGCCAGCTTACAAACCAATTAAGGATTTTCAGACTGACAGACAATCGGCCTTTGTCCTCCCTTCGGCTCCCTCCCTCCCTTAAAATAAAAAACGGATGAGGGTGTTGAGCAAAGAGAAGCCAGGCCAGAAAAAGGAGCTGTGTTCACAAGCTGTTTTTGTGGCATCCCCCTAATTAAAAGTGGAATGGCTGGAGGCTGGCCAGACAGTCAAAGGGAAAAAAGAAAAAAAAAAAGAAAAATACATTTTAAACAAGGCTAGAAACTGCAGGGGGCTGGAGAGGAGATTGGACTGTCAGGGAGCTGAATCTTACAAAGCCTCCAGGGAGGAAAGATTTGGGGTATGGGTAGTCCTTGACTTACGACCGTAATGGAGCATGCTCGTTACGATCCTAAGTCATGATAGTTGTTAATCACACAACCGACTGGATTTTAGGAGCGCTTTTTTTTTTTTTTTGAGGCCGTTGTTAAATGAAGCCATTGCTCTGTTGGAAGGAATGTCCTTCTGGGTTCAGTTCCATGTGGGGAGAAAGACACTGGAAACATGGTGGCTGCTTGGAAAGATGGTTTTAATGGTGGACAGGATCACATGATGCCTTGAAGATCTTGGGTGAAGAGGAAAAAAAAGGAGAAGAGGTGCTGAGAGTGCTGGAGTTTTATACCCTCTCTGGGCTTTTGAATTTGACCTTGTATTCTGATTGGTTGTCAGACTTCCATGGGGCCATGCAGGGGCAACTTTGTAGCAGTGGTGGGTTCCTCCCGGTTCGGCCCGGTTCGGCCGAGCCGGTAGTGGTGACGATATGACGTCGCCAAGCCGGTTCTCTTTGTTCGGGAGCTGGGCCCTCCCACTCCTCCCTGCATTATTCTTACCTTTTATTTGGCCCCGCCCACAATCTATTTGCTGCCTCCCGAGTCCCAGCTGATCGGCTAGAAGGAAAAAATCTGTTTAAATTCTTGCCGCGGGGCTTCAAAGGGCTGCCCTACAGCTGATCAGTGTTAAAAGACAGTGTGGTGATAGACCAGTACCTCCAAAAACAAATGAGTAGACCGGTACAGCTCTGCAAGCAGTTAAAAGCCTGGTAGACCAGTACCTCTGCTGAATCCTAAAGAATTGTCACATGGCCATCAAACCACACCCACAAAACAAGCCACGCCCACAGAACCGGTAGCAAAAAATTTTAGAACCCACCCCTGCTTTGTAGGCTGTGTTTTTGAGTCCCACGTTTGGTTGAGCTTTGCTGGGTGATGATATAATGAAAGGGCTTTGGGATTCCTATTATGGCTCTGCCTGAAGGAAGTAGATCTTTGTTATGTAGATTAGATTGACCCAGGCCTTAATGGCCCATTGAGAAAGGTGGGCGGGGCTGAGTTTCTGCCTCCCTTTTAGGGGAAATATTCTGCCCTTTTAATATTTCCTAAAATATCTCATTTTCCTTGGAGAACGGTGGGTGCTAACTTCCTACAGTTCTCTATGGGGTATTTTTGGCGAAAATAAAAAATATTGCAAATTACAGTCATGTGATGGTGAGACGCTACCAATGGCTGCCAACATGGGTTGGTTGCTAAGGGCCCAAATTGTGGTCATGTGACCCTGTGTTGAAGGGGAGGGATTTGTCAGAACTGGGATGCCCTTGCATTGCATGCCTTTCAAATGTTATTACAGGTAGTCCTCGATTTACAATAGCTCATTGTTGTAAATTACAACAGCACTGAAAAAAATGAGCTTATGACCGTTTTTCACAGTTACGGCCATTGCGACATCCCCAAGGTCATGAAATCAAAATTCAGACATGTGGCAATTGACTCATATTTATGACCGTTGCAATGTCCTGGGGTCATGCGATTACTTTTTGCGAACGTCTGATAAAAAAATCCAGGGGAAGCCAAATTCACACAACAGCCGTGTTACTAACTTAACAACTGTCACTTAACAATTGTGACAAAAAAAAAAAAAAAGGTTATAACATGGGGCAAAACTCCCTTAACAACTATCTCACTTAGCAACAGAAATTTTGGGCTTGGTTACAGTCGTAAGTCAAGGACTACCTGTACTCTTGAATCCAGTTGGTCTTTCTTGCAGGAAATCAGCACAGCTAAAATGTGGAAAACACTCTTCGGTTTGCTTCAATAAAAGGCTCAAGCTTTTTTCAGCTTTAGCCAGGTTGCAATTAGGGTTAGGGTTGGATTTGTTCATTTGTTTGTTTATTTGAGTTTGTCAAACAAAAACAAGAACAAGAATAAAAGAAAAAAAAAGATACAATGACAAGGACAATAGGCACATTAGTGCACTTATGCACGCCCCCACTACTGACCACTTAAGTATGAAGTAAGGTCCACCGAAGTCAATTTGTAACTGAAACTGTTAAAATTTGTAGCTGAGACAACTGGATCAGATAGAGCATTTCAGACTTTGACAGACTATTACAGAAATCATATTTTTCACAAGTTTGGAACGATTTACATTGAGTTTAAAGTGGTTGTTTGCACACGCATATTATTGCGATTAAAACAGAAAAAAAATAATTTACAGATAAAGCATTACTATGTATAATTTTGTATGCAATACCAAGGTCTGACCACAAGCGAGGCAGTTCTAAGTTATTCAAACCAAGATAATTTATTTATTTTATTTATTTATTTTATCTGGTGGGAGGAATCTTGCAAGGTTAAAAAAAAGTCAAAATTAACAGAAGGATATAATCAAGATCAAGTGAGGTACCAACATCACTCTATAAAGCCTTAGTAAGACCACATCTAGAGTATTGCATCCAGTTTTGGTCACCATGCTATAAAAATTATATTGTGATTCTAGAAAAAGTGCAGAGGAGAACAACCAGGATGATTAGGGGACTGGAGGCTAAAACATACGATAAATAGTTGCAGGAACTGGGCATGGCTAGTCTAGTGAAGAGAAGGACCAGGTGGAGACATGATAGCAGTGTTCCAATTGTCATAAAAATATTCCAGTGAAAGAAACAGGAAACAACAATACAATAAACAATTCTTACTTTAAGATTCAGAGGTTTGTTTCATGAACAACCATCATAACACAACTGATATCAATAACCCATTGCAATGAGGTCCAGAGACAATAGCTAGGTCCAGCAAGGAATAGCTACAGCCAGTGGCTTTGAATTCATCCCAAGACATTCTCTTTATACTTTTCTGCACACATTTCACAACTTACTTCCTTGTTCTTTCTTGACAGTCTCCACATATACCCGTGTACATCTCAAACTAATCTAAAAGAGCCTTGATGGTACAGTGGTTTAATGCACCCTGTTATTAACACAGCTGCCTGCAATTTCTGCTGGTTCGAATCTCTCCAAGGCTCAAGGTTGACTCAGCCTTCCATCCTTTCTAAGGTAGGTGAAATGAGGACCCAGTTTGTGGGGGCAATAAGCTGACTTTGTATAAAATATACAAAAGAATGAAGGCTATTGCTTAGCGCACTGTAAGCCGCCCTGAGTCTCCGGAGAAGGGCGGCATATAAATCAAATTAAAAAAAAAAACAAAAACCACTATCCATTGTCTACTTTTAGTTCCCTATTTCTCACAGTTTCAACGTTCTGATTCCAAATATATTTCAAAATTACGTACTTTGCAAAATCACATTTCACAGCAACAGCTCAGCAGGATTACAAATAGTTTTGATACACTTTGAAATCTTTCTGTCTAAAACTTTGGTTCATGTAGCGTTTTCTTTTTTTTAGGACCTGCTATCCTTCTGAGACTTATGGGCTCTGGTAGTCCAATAGGCTATTTGTCTGTTTCTCACACAATATTTGAGGGGCTGTCACAGAGAGGAGGGGGTCAAGCTATTTTTCAAAGCACCTGAAGGCCAGACAAGGAATAATGGATGGAAACTGAACAAGGAGAGATTCAACCTGGAAATAAGGAGAAATTTCCTGATAGTGACAACAATCAACCAATAGAACCTTTGGAAGTTGTGGGAGCTTCATCACTGGAAGTTTTCAAGAAGAGACTAGACTGCCATTAGTCAGAAATGGTGTAGAGTCTCCTGCTTGGGTGGGTGGGGTTGGACTAGATGACCTATTAGGTCCCTTCCAACTCTGTTAATCTGTTTAAAGAGTCATTGTGACCTCACAATCCAAGCCCTGCCCATTTTACATGCAACTCATGTGACACAAGTTAAAAGAGATAAGATTTCAATCACACATCTTACATTTTTTGACCCCCTTTGCCATGGATGCCTTCCTAAAAAACTATTCCAGCACTACTGAGATTGTTCATAATAAAGGAAATGCATTTATGATTTGGAAATAGGAGGCAAATGAGAGGGGATGTAGATGTAATTTAACCCCAAGCCTCCTGTTCCTATTGAAGTCCTATTAGGACTTTTAAAAAGTTGATTTCCCCCGCCCCATGGAGTTAGATAGATAGCATGTTGACCACCTCAATAGGCATTTCATTTATATTTAATAAGTGAGTGATTGTAGGCTAAATACCTGCTGCCTTTTTTTAAAAAAATCGTCCCTTAAGGGCTGTGAAATGCAGAATACTGAGCTGTTAACAAATTAAAAATAATAAAAGGAGGCTGGGTCGCATGAGGGATAAAAATTCACAAGAGTCTTGGAGTTTTTTCACATCTCCACGGTGAACCTCCAACCAGCTCACCTTGTTCTTGGCCATAACTTAATATTTTGAGGAATATTAAGGAATCCCACACCTTAGCCACAGTATAATTTGCTTGGCTGCTCTATTTTTTTTTTTTTCCTTCTAAGGTTGGGACAGTGTTATTTGCCACCACAAAGCATTTTAATGGCTTTTCCATCTCATTCTAGATGCAGGAAAATTGGAGAAATCAATTAATGATCCTTTAAATTACGATCCTATTACTGTTACTAGTACTTAACATTTTTTAATGTGCTATGCTGAATAGTGGTTGACTCCTGAAAGCATTTATCCTGTGGGCCTCGTTTTTAAAAAGAAAAAAGAAAAAAAAATCAAGCGCATTAGGTCATTAGCTGTGATACACAGTGAGATTTTAGCAGAACGGGGAGTTAGGCTTTGGTATTGAACATCTTGATGGAATCCAATGGAAGCTGTAATTTAAAACATCTGAAGGGCTCTAAGGTAGAAGGCTTCTGTGAGCTATATCTGTCAGACTCTTTCTTTACAGGCTGGGCCCAGAACAGTTAATCCCAGGAATAAGACTATAACAGCTCTGATTGTAAGGGATCATTAGAAGAAAGGTTAAGGTTACAATACAAGAATTCAAGCAAGTGCTGTATTTTGCTTTCAAATGAGAGATCTTGCCAGTCTCTCCGTCCATCCATCCATTTATCATCTATCTATCTATCTATCCATCCATCTATTTATCATCTAACTATATGTCTGTCTGTCTATTTTGCACCGCTCCTCTGTCACATTTCTGTACAACAGCTTTCAATCCAGATGGAAATTGTCAATATTTATTATGTAAATCTGTGCTTTAAATGCATTTTAAAAGAGGGATATCTAAAACATGGTTTTCTTCAAATAGTTGTTTTTAAAAGATTCATTGTGAGATGCAATTTCAAAATGCACATTGTTGAATGCATTTGGATGTTCATTTTTCAGAACTGTACTGTGTCCAGGATAAAACAACAACTTTCCAATGGAACTTGAATTACTTCATACCGTAATTGGAGAAAAAAAATCAAATTCCTCAAAGATCACCAAACTTTGTTGGAAAGTTCTGCAGTTGAAAATGTTATTAGCATCGGAAAAATGCCAAGTTTAGCTATGATATTTCTGAAACCCTATGTCTATCTAGGGTTTCATTGGTTCTGACAAATTTTACAGCTCTGGCTTTTAGTAGTTAGACTTGGCCATCTGCAAGCTTGCCTCTCTTAAAGACTGGGACAAAAAAATATTTTTCAGTTTTGCTCCAGCTGTAATCCCAAAATGTACCAAGCACACTGAGATGATGTCATGCTATTTGAAATGCAAATAATAACAACCCTGCTTGGTAAATGTGAAATTTATTTAAGGTCGAATCTACTTTGGTGCTCAGTTAATTAACCTGATATAAATCCCTATTATTCAGCATCGCAAATAAACAAATAAAATAGAGTGAGTGATCCGTTTCCTTGAACTGGTCAGGAAAAAAAAATGACTAGCATGAGTTGTAAATGGAATACAAATACGTACATTTTGTTTTCATTATGTTGTTTTTGTACATTTTAGCCATAACAGATAGATTGATGGAATTAATGGAGTTTAATGGAATCAAGTAGCTACTGTGTTTCCCCGAAAATAAGAACTATTCCAAAAAATAAACCCTAGCTTGATTTCTGCATGTGTGCCAGTGGTGGGTTTCAAAATTTTTTATTACCAGTCTGTGGGCGTGGCTTGGCGGGCTGGCATGGCTTAGTGGGTGTGGCATGGCTTGGTGGGCATGGCAGGAGAAGGATACTGTATAAACTCCATTCCCACCCTACTCCAGGGGAAGGATACTGTAAAATCCCCATTTCCTCCTGATCAGCTGAGACTCAGGAGGCAGAGAATAGATGGGGGTGGAGCCAGTCAGAATTTTTACTACCGGTTCTCTAAACTACTCAAAATTTCCACTACCGGTTCTCCAGAACTGGTCAGAACCTGCTGAAACCCACCTCTGATGTGTGCCAGTGGTGGGTTCCTCCCGGTTCGGCCCGGTTCCGCTGAGCCGGTAGCGGTGACGATACGACATCACCGAACCGGTTCTGCCCCCCCGCCCCCTGCATTATTCTTACCTTCTATTTGGCCCCACCCCCAATCTATTGCTGCCTCCTCAATCCCAGCTGATTGGCTAGAGGGAAAAAAAACTGTTTAAACTCTTGTTGTGGGGCTTCAAAGGGCCGCCCTACAGCTGATCAGTGTTAAAAGAAAACAAATGAGTAGACCGGTGCCTGCAAAAATAAATGGGTAGACCAGTACAGCTCTGCAAGCAGTTAAAAGTCTGGTAGACCAGTACCTCTGCTAAATCCTAAAGAATTGTCACATGACCATCAAGCCACGCCCACAAAATAAGCCATGCCCACAGAACTGGTAGTAAAAAAATTTAGAACCCACCCCTGGAAATGGCTGGAAGCAGACTTAACCATGCAACTTTTCCCTAAGAGTATTTTCACATGGCAAGCTGGGGAAATTCTTGTAGCAACTTCTTAGAAGTTTCAGTTCACCATGAACTGTCTTAATGGTGAAAGAAAAGTATGGAGAAAAATTAATAGCTCACTGTAATGTGTTATGAAAGCCAGAAGTATCAATGGTTTTTAGTCTTGAGGGAAATGGGACTTCAGTCCTGATGGGAACAAGGCTGACTCAGCCTTCCATCCTTCCAAGGTTGGTAAAATGAGGACCCAGATTCTTGGGGGCAATACACTGACTCTATAAACCACCCAGAGAGTGTTGTAGAGCCCCATAGGGTCAGGGGTGGGATTAAAAAAAAATTAGCAACAGGTTTTCTGCCCAGTTGCTGGGTGGACGTGGCCATGGGGGTGTGGCCTATTTGGTCTCCTGCACCACGGCAGGGTGGGGGAGGCATGTTTGCCCTCCCCAGGCTACGGAGGCTTTCCTCAAGCCTTCTGGTGGGCGAAATGGGCCCGTTTTCAGACTTCTGGAACTTGTGTGAGGCCAGTTTTTCATCCCCCCAGAGCCTCTGTGTGGGCCCTGCACTTACCTCGCATCCAAAACGGGCCATGTGGAGACTCCTGAGAAGGGCAGGGTGGGGTGGGTGGGGCCAGACAGTCCTTGCAACTACTGGTTCAGTGAACCAGATGTACAATTATCATCCGGTTCACTAGAACTGGTCCAAACTGGCTGAATCCCACTCCTGTATAAGGTGGTATATAAGACTAAGTGCTATTGCTATTGTCTCTAAAGGCCATCTGCTGGAAGACTACTGGTCCTCCATGTACAATTGGTGGGCCACTATGAGAACAGATTGCTGGAGTAGATGGATTAAGGGGCCAATCCAGCGGAACACTGCTTATATTCCTATGTTCCTTTTATCAAACGTGATTCAGTAGGGAACCCCATACCTTCCTTTTATATCAAGTAAAAGTTCCATCTCGCAGTATTATATATAAAAAAAGTGACACCTCATTTGACTTAAGCTTGTCTCCTGTTGACTGTCTGGACATGTCCATGAAATTTTCAAAACCTTCTGGGGTTTCCCCCTTTCCCCCCAACTGTTCAGTCTAATCTATAGCCCTGGAATTTTTTGGTAGTCTCTCATCCAAGTACTAACCATTAAGATGAAGAAGGCAAAGAACACTCTACACCAGAGTGTTTCTCAACCTTAACAGCTGGACGATATATGGACTTCAACTCCCAGAGTTCCCCATCTACCATGCTGGCTGGGAAATTCTGGAAGTTGAAGTCCACACATCTTCCAGTTGTCATGATTGAGAAACAGTGCTCTTATACCTTTGCCAGTCAAGTGCAATGATCTGATCAAGATTGAACTCTTGGTATGGAAGTCTTCTGCCAACAGCTGATGATATGTCTGGTTGCTAGGGCATTTTTTCCCCTTTTATTATCAAGTAGATAGCACTCTACAGGGCACTGTAAACATTCACTCAGCCAGATACTTGCCAGCTGTCCAAATGATCTTAAGGAAGTAATCTTCCTCTTGCTCAATTTTCCTATTGATAAATCTGGCTGTGCTTTAGATGTTTCCATGATAAACTCCTTGGGAATTCCCGCAAGAATGAAAGGTGGCATATACATTAACATTCATCTTTAAAATAATACAGGAAATATCCCTGAGTATGGCACTCAAGATTTTGCCCACAATTCCTCTAGAGCGATGATGGTGAACCTATGGCACGCTGGCCACAGGTGGCACGTGGAGCCATATCAGTGGGCACGTGAGCATGGCTCCGATGCGCATGTGTGCGCCAGCCAGCTGATTTTCAGGCCTTCTGGGCCCACCAGAAGTAGGGAAACAGACAGTTTCCTGCCTCTAGAGGGCCGGGTGTGTATGTGTGAGGAAGGCCTGTTTTTTGCTCTCCCCAGGCTCCAGAGTCTTTCTAGGCCTCTTTCTAGCCCTTTGTCGACTTCCGGTCCCATGCGTGGGGGGGGGGCACATAGAATTATGGATGTGGGCACGCATGTGCGCGACCCTCCCCCACGCTCCCCGCGCTTTTGGCACGTGATAGCAAAAAGGTTAGCCATCACTGCTCTAGAGATAGCATGCGTTGAATTTTCTCTGAAACATCGATAGCTGAGAAGACTCCAGAGCAGCCTTCAACAGCCTGATATTTTCCAGAAATATAGACCAAATCCTTTCAATCCAACCAGTTATGGTGGATGGGATCAATGGGAATATTGCTTCCAAATCTCTCGAAGGAAATACGTTGGGGAAGACTCCTCCAGCTAACATCTTTCTGAGACTTCTATTATTTCTCTGAGCCATTCTTAAAGTGACCACTACTTTAAGGCTTAGAGTGATAGGCAGCTTCCCTTACTGTGTATATATTCAATTTCAAGCAGAGGCCATAATCAGTGGCTTACGGTCGCTTCCAGCTCTAAGATTCTACAATTCTATAATCCCACCCAATCTATGCTAAGCATATTTGTATGAAAATGCCATCCTTCTTGTTCAAAAGCATGGAAAGGACGCTAAAGCTCTCGGCAGTAATAAAGCAAAGTATTTTCTGCACACTTTCCTTGAGTTGACGTTCAAGACTATTCCTACAACCTGCATCTAATTCAAAAGGAAAGAGCAAGGAGAGGCATTATTTTCAATGACACCAAAAGAAAAAAAAAAGGGGGGGGTGCTGTGTTATCCGGCGTAATTCTTCTCAAATGTTGTTTTCCTCCCAGGTGAACGAAGGGGAATGAAGGACGCATTCTGGGCTCCAGTCCAGAGCACATTTAAGTTCTAAGCATGTCCGCCGAAGCTCATTCTTTTGCAGGCGATTGTTTGATCCCATCAGATTTTTACAGAAACCGTTTTTGCCATTAACTGCTCAAAAGGTGTTGGGCTCGATAATCTCTTGAATAATGTAGGCTTCCTTTCTGCTTTCCTGTGTTGCTTATAATATATTCATAGTAATGGAAGCTTTTATCTCCTTTCTCAGCAGTGGTCTACGCTGATGAGATATTCTCCACTGCTATCCCCAGGATAGTCCACTCTCCTGTTCCCCAGGGAGCTCTTTTAAATCATGAACATCATAGCTCTGTTTACAAAACAGGCTGAACTTAGTATAGAATTAACTCATTGTATGAAGTCAACACGGTACCTGGTAGTACAAAAACTGTGTCTGGTCACACCTAGCAGGATTTAGCAAATCAATTGTTTAATGTTTAGGTAGATATATATATAAAAAAACAAAAGGGACGTGGTGGCTCAGTGGCTGAGCTTGTCGATCAAAATGTCGGCAGTTCAGTGGTTCGAATCCCTAGTGCCGCGTAATGGAGCGAGCTCCTGTTACTTGTCCCAGCTTCTGCCAACCTAGGAGTTTGAAAGCACGTAAAAAAATGCAAGTAGAAAAATAGGGACCACCTTTGGTGGGAAGGTAACAGCGTTCCATGTGCCTTTGGCGTTTAGTCATGCCGGCCAGATAACCATGGAGACATCTTTGAACAGCGCTGGCTCTTCGGCTTTGAAATGGAGATGAGCACTGCCCCTATATACATACATACATACATACATACATACATACATACACATATATACATGAATGCATGCATACATATATACATACATACATAGATATATGTCCAAATATCCCTTCAGACTTGATTCTTTGCCTTGGTGTACATGAGCCCCAATAGACAGTTATAATGTTGGAAAGTTTCAGATTTCTTGTGATTTACAGATTAATTATTAAGCATAAACAGTGTATTTATTTCTTGCCCAATGCTCAATGAAACCATTATTTTATTTATTTATTTATTTATTTATTTATTTATTTATTTATTTATTTATTTATTTATTTATTTATTTATTTTTCATATTTGTATACCGCCCTACTCCTGAAGGACTCAGGGCGGTGAACAGCCATAATAAATACAAATACATATAGAAGTTAAAAAAATATAAATATTTTATATTATATAAAATATAATATAATATTATATTTTAAAATATAAATGGAGGTGGTATCACATAAATTAATTTATCCTTTTAAAGAATGGGATACCACAAAATTGGAGAACCCAGATCTCTGTTGCAAAAATGCAGACAACCACCAGATGGCAGTGAAGAGAGATAGTGTTTTTCCTATATCTCTGCTGCCAATTCACGTTTTTCTGAGTTTCTGCACCTTTGAGATGGTAGTCCTATCACAGAGCATTCAGAAAACTCCCTTCTAGGCATTTTCTTCATTAGGGTTTACATTCTTTCCCTCATTTTTCAAACTTTCCTCTGCTTTCTATTTGTGTTTTTTTAATGATTTATTCTATAGAATTAAAAAAAAAAAATTACAGGTATTCAGTGTTTACATGACACATTAAACCATACCAATCTGGAACAGAAGTCAAAATGTGTTTTGGATGGGCCATCTTAATCACAGTTTCTCATATGTTTACTAAACTCAGTTTGGTTATCAGATGGATTTGAATCAGAGGTGGTATTCAGCCAGTTTGAACCAGTTCTCCTGAACCGGTAGCGGAAATAGTGGGTGGGCCTGCCTTCCTGCCCCGGCTCCATGCCAACCTATTTAGGGATGTTTTTGAGACCAGGCATATGTTTGGAAGGCAGGCCCATGTGCGAAGTGGGCACATGCATGAAGCGAGTGTGTGCATGCAGGGTGAACCGGTAGTAATATAATCTGAAACCCACCGCTGATTCGAATATGAAATTAAATTTCCTTCCTGTCTTCTGGCTAGAGAGATGGAAGCCCAGAACAACCCCCAAAGTGGGGACGTTCTCATTTCAACATCTCCTTCTCTTTTATCCCCTCACCTGTGCAAGCGTGCCTGGGGTGGGATGCCAAAAAGACCTCCTTCACCTTCATTGCTAGGCCTTTAAACAATCATCCGCTATCAAAGGGCTCACTAATGACTGTAAAAAGAAGCAGCGGCAACTAATCACAGGTGGCAGTGGGTGTGAAGTGGGGGAGCTTTATAACCCATTTTTTTAGAATAATGGGTCTATTCAAGGCATTTTGAGAAGGGCTCTTTTGTCTGGCTAGCCTTGCGCCTGCCGAGCTAAAATGACTCTTTTGCTCAATTTGTCTAAAAGCAGGCTGGTTTGTCTCACAGCCACAGGAGGGTTGCACCTCATGTTGGCTTAACTCCTTCCAGTCCAACTGATTTTGCAAATCTTCCAAGCTTGGCTTTGTGTGCTCGCAACCCTAAGAAGACAGATGAAGGAAACCAAGCCGAACTTTGGAACATCCTGACATGAAGGGTTGGGAAGCCTTTCCTGTTTAGACTAGACAGCTCTGGAGGAGGAAACGCAATCTTCCTGTCTCTGATTCATTCTTTGGCTTGGCCTTCAGGCCCGAAATGACTTTCCTCTCTGTAGCCCTTGGTTCTGGCATTGTCCTTTGCGTTGATTTGTTGCCCCGTCTCTTTGCTAAAACATCTTGGATAGCTGCTTTTACAGAAAGAAAGATTCCTCCCCGGGCTATTCTCTTGTCTTTTAGTTGAAACAGGAATGGGGAATTTCTAGCCTGAAGCATTATTCCAGCTTGCAAGGCTAATATAGAGTCTCACTAAAGCCTTACTTTTTCCCCATAGCCTATTCTCCCTGGTAATGCAAGCATAATAACAATAACAACAACAGGGGTGGTATTCTTTTTTTTTAAAAATAATTTTTATTGAGTATTTTACATTTTTAAATCCAAACAGACAATAGCAAAAGAAAACAAGAGAAAAACAAAAAACAAAAACACATACACTTATATCAAACGTTAAAATACAATACTAACAACAGATATATAAAATTTTACAACTTTTTGCACCAACTTTTGTCTTTACTTTTAACTTTTATCTTCCCGCTCCTTCTCTTTATTTTTAAATATTCATAATTAACTTTTGTAAGCAGGGTCATTATTTACATTTATATCCAGTATATTAATATCAAATTTCACTTTACATTCTTATTTCTTAATTTGATTTCTGTTTTCTAACGATGTATAAAACCTGTTCCACGCTTTGTAATATTACGAGTTGTCTCTTTCTTTGATCTCCATCATTAATTTGTCCATTTTCATGCATTCAAGGAATTTTTAAATTATTGTTTCTTCCGATGGTGTATTGGTTGACTTCCACATTTGCGCTAGAGTAATTCTGGCTGCCATTAGAATATGCAATATAATATAATACAGACTTTTTTCCATTTTTCTATCAATCATTCCTAGGAGGAACATCTCCAGTTTAAAATCCATCTTTTGGAGTGTAATCTCTTCCAACCACCCTTTAGTTTTATACCAAAATTTCCTCACCTTAGGGCACATCCACCACATGTGGTAGTATGTCCCTAGTTTGTGACCGCATCTCCAACATTGGGATGATAGGTTGGGATACATTTTTGCCAATCTCGCTGGTGCTAAATGCCACCTGTAATTTCCACTACCAGTTCAGGCGAACCGGTCCAAACCGGCTGAATACCACCTTTGAAATAACAACAACAAAAAATAGTAATGATACCAACATCTCTTTTGTAAGTTCCATGTCTTTTCTTCCTCTGTGCTTCTAGGGTCTTCTGTGTTCTCATCTTATTCTCAGCAAAGTGCTTGAGAAATTCCTTTCAATTTGTTTTTTTGGTGTTTCTGAACTGGCCCTTTTCTTGGAAATGATGTTCCTTCTGCTATTTCTTTCTTCTTTGCTTGCTCATTTATTCATCTGTTACCCCATTCTACCTCTCCTTGACCATTTATAGAAGGTTCTAGGCAGTCTACATATTTGCATTGTGTATCCTGACACAAGTACATAATCATGTAACCACAGACTTGGAATACTGCATCCAGTAGTCACCATGGTACAAAATAGAAGTTGAGAGACTTCTAGAAAGAATGCAGACAAGAGCAACAAAGATGGAATGGGTTTTGGAGACTAAACTGTACAATGAACCATAGAGGGAATTAGGTACATCTACTCCATGGGTGTCAAACTCGATTTCATTCAGGGCTGCATCAGGGTTGTGTTTGACCTCAGGGGGCTGGGTGGGCGTGATTGGTTGGACGTGGCCTTCTAAACAATAGGAACTGGCACAACCCTGGAGAGATGTTAAAGGATACATTCATAATATTTTGCTTGGGCAGCTGCCTTCTCAAGAGTTAAAGCTCAATAATCTGTCACTACCTGGACCTCTGCTTTCTGCTTCCCTTTCTCCACCCCACCCGCAAATCTCTATTCATCTTCCAGGAACTGAATTTTTCATGCAGTAATTAAAAATTGTAGGTCAGGTCTCTCATGGCCCTGTTTTCTGTTAATATGGGAGAGCAACGATCAGATTCGCTTACGCGGCTCTTCGCTGTGCTGAGATTTAAAGGATGAAGGGTGACATTTTCCCCATTTTGTAAATTAATGCCATTGATCTGCCTAACAAGAACAAAGTTAGGTTTCAAAATACCAAATGATAAAGAGATTAAGACCTGGAATGGCTTTTCAAGGCACCTAGATTGTAAGACCTGATGCAGAGTATTGAACTTTCAATTAGGATTTCTAATAGGCTATTGACTTAAATGGATAAAATGTTGCAAGCTATTACTTTCAGAATGACGAAAATTGTTTCTTACATCCTAGGATATTGTTTTATGAAACAAATCATATTCTTCAAGCAAAGAATGAACAGAGTTCATGACAATAAATGCTGATGTCCCTTTATGGCATGTTTCTTCTTTATTTGCTTTCCTCCATATGCTCTAACTCAATTAATAATAGATGTTGAGATGGAGTTCAACCATCTAAGTCTGGTGGGACAATAGAGATAACTAACAACACATGGGTCATGGCTTTATCACACATGATGCAAATTATATGATTTGCACTGTCAAATGATGAATTACATAATTCACATCACTTCCATGACGATCTCTTGGTCCACACCCTAGAATTGCCTTCATGACTGAGGCACACATTCACTAATCTAATCAATCATGGTTTGTACTGGATGCCCATGGATCCAACGTGGTCTGCAAACATTTTACTTAAATTATGGTTGTGTTCCCATCATTGATGAATGACGACCTACCCAACTCGGTTAGGTTATGCAAATCCAGTTCTTGAAATAGTGATTGTGTGTCAGTGGGGGCACATTTTTACAATTTACAATAAGCATCATCTTGACGGGTCAGTCTAAAGGCCTATTCGGTTCATCATTTTTGTCATCCAGTCTTTAACCCCAAAGATTTCTGTCTTCCATTTCCTTGAATGTGAATAAATATTTATCAGTGTGTTTAGGACAAGGAGCATTATGAAAAGATAATTGCATATTTAAGATCTGGCCCTTTCATAACCTGCAAACTTGAGGGCGGGGGGATGAGTCAATGTGCTTTTCTTATGTGTCTACAACCCCTGAAATTCTTACTGTGCCTGGAATGGATCTTTGGTCTCCTTAAGTGCTGAACATCTGGTCACTTTTGAGAGTAATTTATGCTTGTGGAGCTATACTTCAATAGAGTGCCTTTAAGACACAAGGTCATTAATTGGGAGTGAGTTTGGAAGAAGACATGTGTATTCATTCATAACAAATGAGAAATAAACTTAATGAGTCTGTAAAGCAGGCACTTGTATTATAGCCATTAAAAAAACACACACAGAAGATCTCTAGTTCAATGTCATACACTCTAAACTGAACCAGTGGAACTGAGTCAATAAAGAGAAATATATATATATATATATATATATATATATATATATATATATATATATATATATATATATATATATTTAAAAATATATGTTTTAATATCTGTGGTCAGCTGTTCATGAATGTCTCTACAAATCAGGAGAAGGCTTGAAATTAGGAAGGAAGACTGTTGGAATCAGGGGTGATCTCTACTTACCTTCCCTACTGGTTCGGAAGTGCACATGCACCATCATCACGTCTGATTTTTGACCCTCTGTGTATGTACAAAGCCTTCTGCGAATGCGCAGAGGGTAAAAAATGGGTTACTTCCTGGTTAAAACCAGGTAGTAACGATATCTGGGCAGGTGGGCGGAGCCTTGCACTACCGCCACTACCAGTTTGCCGAACCACATGCCGCCGCCGGCGCTACCAGTTTGCATGAGCCGGACAGAACCAGCAGGTTTTCACCACTGGTTGGGATGTTTGTAGTAGAACTGGAAGTCTGAATGAGAGATGATTTAAGCCAGGTTAAGGGAATGTTCTTTTTTTTGAACCTCTATTATTTTAATTAACTTGTGCAAGGCAATATATCCTCTAGGGTAAGACTGAAGGTAAACGAGGTCCAGGCAGAAGAAGAACACCATGGCTTCAAAATCTAAGGGACTGGTTTGGACAAAACTCA
The DNA here is from genome assembly GCA_022577455.1 of Arizona elegans. Taxonomy (NCBI): domain Eukaryota; kingdom Metazoa; phylum Chordata; class Lepidosauria; order Squamata; family Colubridae; genus Arizona; species Arizona elegans. The sequence continues at coordinate 4,729,768 of JAKOOJ010000017.1, forward strand.
GCAGCACTTTTTCGTGCAGCTGCTGATAAAAATAGGATCAGCAACATGATTGCCAACGTCCAATGATGGATATGGCAGGAGGAGAGGAGGAGGAGGAGGAGGAGGAGGAGGAGGAGGAGGAGGAGGAGGAGGAGGAGGAGGAGGAGGAGGAGGAGAAGAAGAAGAAGAAGAAGAAGAAGAAGAAGAAGAAGAAGAAGAAGAAGAAGAAGAAGAAGAAGAAGAAGAAGAAGAAGAAGAAGAAGAAGAAGAAGAAGAAGAAGAGGAAGAAGAACCAAATGGGTGGAGTCCAAACAATGTAGGCAAGGTGAGAAAATATATAAGCATCCCACTAAAACTAAGATGAAATCCATGTATGACTCTTGGACCACAGATGGTTGGATAAATGATCAAATATTTTCAGTACTGTCATTAAATATAAGGATGATGAAAATGGTTGAGATTAGCCAGATCACCCACCAGAATGTTCTATTGATTATCTGCATTCCTAGTGCCACATAGACAGATTTTCTCCACCGTGACTTATCTGTGCGAGATGACCAGGATGAATCTGAGGGAGGGGGTCAAACTCATCATCAGTCCTGCATCCCTTCATGCCCACAAGAGATCTAAATCCAGCCCAACTGGAATTCTGTTGACTCTTATCTACCACCAATTTGCTTGGATCGTTAGTAGTTCAGATTCTTGTAGAGAGCTTAAGCTTGCAATAAATCTTTATACCCATTTGAACGGTTCTGGATCTTCTGATTTCTCTAGCGCTTGACACGATCCCTAACCTGTTCCTTCAAGCCTCCCAATACAGGAAATCCTTGACTTACAACCACAACTGAGCCCAAATTTTTTGTTGTTAAGTGAGACCTTTTTTTTTAGTGAGTTTTGCCCAACTTTCATGTCACAGTTGTTAAGTGAATCACTGCATTTGGTAAGTTAGTAACCCGGTTGTAAAGTGAATCTGACTTCCCCATTGACTTTGCTTGTCACAAGGTCACAAAAGGGGATCCCATGATCTTGGGACACAGCAACGGTCATGAATATGAACACAGTTTGCCAAGCCTCTGAATTTTGCTCATATGAACTTGAGGATGCTGTAAAGGTCTAACTGTGGAAAAACAGTCGTAAGTCACATTTTTCAGTGACGTTGTAGCTTTGAATGGTCACTAAATGAACTATTGTAAGTCAAGGGCTACCTGTAGCACATTTGTTCCCTCTACAACTAAGTCCATTCACTTTGCTGTTGACCACCTTCTTCTTTTTCCTTTCGCCTTCTCCAACTCTGGAGCCTTTTCCAAAGAGCTGGATTTCAGCACAACCCATCCAAAGTAGAATAGTTTGAGCCAGGTCATTTGTGCGTTGAATAAAAAAACACTGGATCGATTTGTTTCAATGATCTATATTGGTTTGTTTTCTTGGTTGTTCATGTTATTCTCAAAAGTCTTCTCCAACACCAATGTTTAAGAGCGTCCAATTGCTTCTTATTCTGCTTCTTCAAAGTGTAGCTTCCATTTTTATGGAGTGTTACTAAGGGAATACTAAAGTGGCGCACGTCTGGGTCTTATCTAGAGCAATCTAACTCCAGTACCCTTTATCTCGATATTTAGACACACTTCTATAATCTTTCTAGATCAGGGGTGTCAAACTCGATTTCATTGAGGGCCGCATCAGGGTTATGTTTGACTTTGGGGAGGGCGCAGGGGTATGTGGCCAGGATGGGCATGGCCAGCTCAACGTGACTCATGTTGGGGGTGGTTGTGATGGACCAAGCACTCTGCCAGCAAAAACAGGCTCCTGAGCTCTGTTTTCAGCTGTGGTGCCTTCCTGCAACCCTCTGCTGGTGAAAATGGAACTCAAGATGGCTGCCCACGGCCCTCCTGAGCTCCATTTTTACTGGCAGAGGCATTGTGGGTTGGTCCTTTACTGTTTCAAGGCAGCTCTGCAGGCCAAATCTAAGCACCCCGGGGCCAGATTCGGCCCCCAGGTCTTGAGTTTAACACCCCTGTTGTAGTGGTGAAATTCAATTTTTTTTACTAACGGTTCTGTGGGCATGGCTTGGTGGGCGTGGTGTGGCTTGGTGGGTGTAGCAGGGGAAGGATACTGAAAAATCTCCATTCCCACCCCACTCCTGGAGGAAGGACATTGCAATATCTCCATTCCCACCCCACTCTGGGGCCAGCCAGAGGTGGTATTTGCCGGTTCTCCGAACTGCTCAAAATTTTCACTACCGGTTCTCCAGAACCTGTCAGAACCTGCTGGATTTCACCCCTGCCCTGTTGTAGATAATGGGTATTGTCATGGGAAATCAGTTACTTCCAGAATTTGATGCAAGCCAACCTGATCCAAACGGATCGTTGTGTTTTCGGTATAAGAAAACAAATTAAACCGCATATAAAAATGCAAAATTTGAAGTAAAAAGTTAGCTTCAGAATGCTACTTTGAGATTAAACATATCCAGGAATCCAGTGGCTTGGGGTTTTTTAGAAAAAAAAATGATTAAAAGGCATATTGAAATAGGGGTTTTTTTTGTCTGAAAATTTGGCAAACGAAAAGCAAACAACATGGAAAAAAAAACCCTTCACAAACAAGATTGGGCAGGTTTATGAATGAATGCATACAAAAAGTGACCCTCGCCATAAATAGACTGATCTGTCCATCTGCAATAATGAATGAAATCTGAAATGCTTAAGGCATTTCTCTTTCTCTCTTGCTTGTAAAAACAGCAATAAGTGGAAGAGATTTGGGCTCTACATGGGATAATTGCTTGGGATCTTGACTCTTGCTTCACCTTGAATATATTTACAAAGAATCTACTTTTATTTTCCTGTCTATCCCTCCCTCACCCCCACAGACCTCCTCCGAAAGCAGCCAACCCAGTCTAGGAGAAAGGGTTAATATTATGCTTATGTTACAGTGCATTAAAAACTCTAATTAAAACAGTATTACATTCCCATCTGCCAATCTCCAGTAATCTTCTTTAATTGCAGTAATTAAACTATATTTACATGTTCAGAATACTTGTAATTTAGCAAATTGCGCACTCTGCTCTCCATTTAATCAAACAACCAGTTCCAGTATATTTAGTGTGGAAAGAAGTAATTTCAGTGTTTTGATTACTATAGCAGATTTGACAGAGTAAGTATCCCTCTAGTCATGGCTTTGAAAAGGAAGGCAAACATGAAATCTAGGCATGGTTTGATTGCCATGTAGATGCCTAATTGCATGTTGAGGATTTACTACTAAGGGCTACCAACGTTTCTCACTTGAGCATTCTTTCAGGCACAGCTGATGTAACCGATTCTAGAAACACATCGTCATAGAGGTTTCTAGCTAAAAACTCATGTGAGGAAGAGAAAGATGTGATTTCTCATTAGGTGCAGTCTGAGTTGGCCAGCGAGGTTGTCCGCAGAAGCATCGTAAAAGTCAAGGTTGATTTAGATTTAGAATAACAGAGTTGGAAGGGACCTTGGAGGTCTTCTAGTCCAACCCCCTGCTTAGGCAGGAAAACCTACACCACTTCAGACAAATGGTTATCCAATCTCTTCTTAAAAACTTCAAGTGTTGCAGCATTCACAACTTCTGGAGGCAAGTTGTTCCACTGATTAATTGTTCTAAATGTCAGGAAATTTCTCCTAGTTCTAAGTTGATTCTCTCCTTGATTAGTTTCCACCCATTGTGTTAAGGATATTGTTGTTGTGTTACCAACCAGCAGAGTAGATTGAGAAACGTTGCTGAGAGCAATGAATAAGAGTTATACAAACTAGTTTATCAAAAGCTTACTTTATAGTAGAAAAACAGTCTCATAGTCTTTAAACAAATTCCAAGTCTTTGCCAGTAAATCAGTCCAGTAGTTACAGAATCTTCTTACTCAACAAACAGTAGTTGGTTAGAATAACAAACTCACTCTGGTTCACAAACCACGATGGTAGCAGATTCCATCCAACGATGATTACAGATAGCAACTCCTCTCAATGGTAGCTTATCATCTCAGCTTGATCATCAATGGCAGCATATCATAGCAGCTTCATCATCAACAGCAGACTGAATATGTTACAGTACCTTGCTTAAATATTCTCACAACCAGTAATTATGTAATTACAGCATGATTCAGCATTAAAGTCACATAATACATTTACAGATTAAAGTTACAGTACACTTATATTGCCTGGACAACTGTTAGGCTCAAACCATATCCTAACACATTGCTTCTTGGTCTGACTTCAGGTTCTTTGGAGAATAGCTTGACTCCTTCTTCTTTGTGGCAGCCCCTGAGATATCAGTACATTGCTATCATGTCATTGTTGGAAGGAAAATCCATCTGGTTCAGTTCCAAGCTGGGAGAAAGAGACTGGAAATAACATGGAGGCTGATTGGAAAGAGGGCCCATTTACTGATGAAGCAGAACCACCAGCAGAGCATGATTCTGGGTCAGCTGACCAAATGGCTGAATAGGTGGATGGATCTTTATAGTTTTTGTAACTTTGAAGTTTGGGATTTGTGCAATATGGGTTTTGTGTTTCTAAAAGCCAATTTCTACAGTGGCTAATGGCTTTCGTCCTGTGTTGAATCTTGGGTGAGGGTCTGCTTGTTCTAATCCTACCATTCTGCTTTTGTTAGCTGTCAAAGTTCGCTGCAAGGAGTTTCGAAATATCCCGTCTTGAATGGACTTCTGCCAGCAGTATTTACTTTGCTTATGAATGGAGCCATCTCGATAGTTGGTTTCCTCTTTCAGTGAGCTCGTTATCTCTTAAGTGCTGGCATCTGTTGTGGGACATTAAGAAAGACTGGGGGCTGCTTTCTGCCTCTAAGAACATGTTTCTCCATTTCTCCTTTGGGGAAATATAATATTGTGCCCAGGGGTGGGTTCTATGTACCTTTACTACTGGTTTGCAGCGGGGCCGCACATGTGTACTAGCTTCGTTTGCGCGCGCACTCTTCTGCACAAGCGCAGAAGCTTCTGCGCATGCACAGAAGCGTTTTGATGGGGTCGGTGGGCGGAGCCTCCCGCCAGTTTTACTACTGGTTCTATAGAACTGGTGCGAACCAGGGGAAACCCACCACTGACTGGCTCTTAATATTTCCCCAAAATATTTCATTCTTCTTGGAGAGAGGGCTTCCCACAAGATGATGGGTAGGAATTCACAATTAAAACTCCATCTCTTTTGCATGGGCAATGCATGGAAAAGATGTCCCATTTTGCACAGTAACTGAGGAGTTTTTTTGGAGTCTGGCAAAACATACACAATTTTTTTACATTAGTAAACTGCAATAAAAGCACAGTGGAGATGTAAGAACTTCTGGCTTGCTGTCAGAGTCCATTGGTCTCCATCGAATCACGTTTCTAATGATCTTGATACACTTTTTATGAAACTTGTTGAAAACCATTCAATGTCCTATCTTTACCCATCTCCATGGATGCAAAAGTACTATTGTGGTGGTGATGGAAGGAAATGCCCACAACAGATTTTTCCTCTCCAAGTTACAAAAAGTCCATAGAAGGGTAAAAAAAAAATCATTTTCTAAACAAAACACGGCATCTTTTTCATATCTTGCCCATGTAAAAGAGGTGGGATTTCCGATTGTGAAGTCTAAGCCATCATTTCATCATCCAGTTTTGGTCGCCACGATGTAAAAAAGATGTTGAAACTCTAGAAAGAGTGCAGAGAAGAGCAACGAAGATGATTAGGGGACTGGAGGCTAAAACATATGAAGAATGGTTGCAGGAACTGGGTATGTCTAGTTTAATGAAGAGAAGGACTGGGGAGACATGATAGCAGTGTTCCAATATCTCAGGGGCTGCCACAAAGAAGAGGGAGTCAAGCTATTCTCCAGAGCACCTGAAGGTAGGACAAGAAGCAATGGGTGGAAACTAATCAAGGAGAGAAGCAACTTAGAACTAAGGAGAAATTTCCTGACAGTTAGAATAATTAATAAGTGGAACAACTTAACTCCAGAAGTTGAGAATGCTCCAACACTGGCAGTTTGTAAGAAGATGTTGGATAACCATTTGTCTGAAGTGGTGTAGGGTTTCCTGCCTAAGCAGGGGGTTGGACTAGAAGACCTCCAAGGTCCCTTCCAATTCTGTTATTCTATTCTATCTCAACTTTTATGATCCTTCTGGAGACAACTTTGCTGGCCAACTCAGCCTGTATCTAATGAGAGATCGCATCTTTCTCTTCATCACATGGGTTTTCAGCTAGAAATCTCTCTGATGATGTGCTTTTATCAGTGCTACTCTACTAATGGTTGGAGAATTCGTTTTAAAGATGAAAAATAAATTGTGGTGCATCTTTTCAAAGTACTAATAATCCACAGTGACCTCTCTACACAGCAAATCACTCCATAATTCACTGGCGTAGATTGTTTTCCTGTTCATTATTTCAAAAGAGAGGGAAAAAAGAGGTTGGCATGCAATTTTAGTTCTATTAATGGGGGGGGGGGAATTCAGCAGCATAAATTTACATCAGACAAGTGATTTTTATTATTTTGTATAAAGTGCCACACACATTTTCTTTTTATCATTCTCTTAGATTGTGGGGGGAAATAAGATTTTTTTTTTAAAAAAAAATCTAATTTTAGATAACTGAATGTGCTGATGGATCCCCAAAAATGCAATGGTTCTACCTATAGATGGAAATTTGTATTATGGTTATTTCACAAACATCTTATAGATCAGAACAGAATAACAGAGTTGGAAGGGATCTTGGAGGTCCAACTCCCTGCTCAAGCAGGAGACCCTATACCAGTGGTGGTGAACCTTTTACTCACCGAGTGCCAAACAGGTATGCGCTTTGCGCGTGTGTGTGCTATCCGTGTTAACATGTGGCTCCTCCCGTGCACTGCACACACAACCACACCATCTGTGCATGCACACGGCTTTTGGTGTGCCCCCCATGAGCTGCATGCGCAACCCCACCATCTGCACATGCGTGCAGGTTTTGCGCAACTCTCTTCTGTGCATTGCATGTGCAATCACACCATCTGTGCATGCATGCACAATCAGAACATCTGTGAATGCACTCAATTTTCGTGTGGCTCCCCTGTGCACTGTGTGTGCAATCACACCATCTGCGCATGCATGCAGGTTTTGCACAACTCTCTCCTGTGTGCTACGTGTGAAATTGCGCCATTTGCGCATGCATGCACAATTGCACCGTCTGCACATGTATTCCATCTTCGCATGTACACGCAAGTACTCTCATGCGCATGTGCAAACGGGTGACCAGCTGGGTCCCCTGAATTACATACATTTATTTATTTCTTTTATTTATTTAATCAAATTTCTATACCGCCGTACTCCCGAAGGACTCAGGGCGGTGAACAGCCAAGATAAAATACAAATAATACAAATATTAAAAATCCCTTAAAATTATTAAATATTTTGGCCAAAACACAGATTAAAACTCCCAATTTATAAAATCACGAATTAAAAAATTTTTAAAAAAAAATTAAAAGAGGGGAGTTAGGCCAGGCCAGCTTGCTGAAATAGAAAAGTTTTGAGAGCACGGCGAAACGTGCACAGGTCCGGGATCTTCCGTATCTCTGGGGGGAGCTCGTTCCAGATGGTAGGTGCCCCCACAGAGAAGGCTCTCCCCCTGGGGGCCGCCAGTCGACACTGTTTGGCCAACGGCACCCTGATGAGCCCCTCTCTATGGGAGCGTACTGGTCGGTGAGAGGCTACTGGTAGCAGAAGGCGGTCTCGTAAATACCCCAGTCCGATGCCATGGAGCGCTCTAAAGGTGGTAACCAAAACCTTGAAGCGCACCAAAACCATACATGCGCACTGGAGGCCCGAACACCAGTGGGGCACGCATGCATGTGCAGCTGTAGGTGAGTTAGCCAACAGCTCGCGTGCTCAGAAAGATGGCTCCGCATGTCACCTCGGGCACGCATGCCATAGGTTCGCCATCATGGTCCTATACCATTCCAGAAAAATGACTCTTCTTTAAAACCCTCAGTGTTGGGGCATCCACAACTTCTGGAGGCAAGTCATTCCACTGATGACTGATTAATAGTTCCACTGATTAATAGTTCTCACTGTCGACAAATTTCTCTTTATTTCTAGGTTGGTTCTCTCCATGATTAGTTTCCATCAAATGCTTCTTGTTCCGCCTTCAGATGCTTTGGAAAATAGGTTGACCCTCTCCAAAGCATAATGTAACACACTTGGTACCTTATGAAGGCTATTGGTTTAGATCTTCAATGTCTTAAATTTTCCCTCCTTGATAAAACCTGTAAGCTTTTATTAAGTATGAGTCTTCCAATTTTATGATGAGCTTTCCCCAGGAGAAATATCAACAACCTCAGATATGTAGATGATACCACTCTAATGGCAGAAAGTGAAGAGGAACTACAGAGCCTCTTGATGCAGGTGAAGGAGGAGAGTGCAAAAGTTAGCTTGAAACTCAACATTAAGATCATGACATCCGGCCTCTCAATTCCTGGCGAATAGATGGGGAAGAAATTGAGGTAGTGACAGATTTTATTTTCCTGGGCTCCAAGATCACTGCACATGGGGACTGCAGCCAAGGAATTAAAAGATGTTTGCTCCTGAGGAGGAAAGCTATGATAAATCTAGACAGCATACTAAAAAGCAGAGACATCACCCTGCCAACAAAATTGTGTATAGTCAAGGCTATGGTTTTCCCAGTTGCAATGTATGGCTGTAAAAGTTGGACCCTAAGAAAGGCTGAGCGCCAAAGAATTGAGGCCTTTGAACTATGGTGCTGGAGAAGACTCCTGCGAGTCCCTTGGACTGCAAGGCAATCAAACCGGTCAGTCCTAGAGGAGATCAACCCTGACTGCTCTTTAGAAGGCCAGATCCTGAAGATGAAACTCAAATACTTTGGCCACCTAATGAGAAGGAAGGACTCACTGGAGAAGAGCCTAATGCTGGGAAAGATTGAGGGCAAAAGAAAAACGGGACGAGGTGGCTGGATGGAGTCACTGAAGCAGTTGGCATGAGCTTAAATGGACTCCAGAGGATGGTAGAGGACAGGAAGGCCTGGAGGAACGTTGTCCATGGGGTCACAATGGGTCGGACACGACTTTGCAACTAACAACAACAAAGGATATTTTGAGCCTGGTTATTTGTCCCTCAGGCGAGAACTCTTGGTTGCTTTGTTTGATAAAGCTAAAAATGAAACAGAAAGACCAAAACACCTCCCCACCAGCAATCAACATTAAGCAGAGATTAACACCAAGATCGATACTAAACCAACAATCAAGAACTAATCAATACCCCAATCAAGGAACTACCAACTCAGACAAACAAGCTATCAGTAAACAACAGCCTAATCAAGGAATCACCAAGAACATTCTCACCAACACTAGAAAGCCTCTAATATATAAACAGAGAGTAAACTCCACTCCTTCTAGCACTGATGATGATACCTAGTTTAGTAATAAAACATCTGCAGGAAAACAACCAAAGAGCACCAAGGACCCCATAATTTTATTTGAATTCATGTAGACTGGGGCATTCTGGGAACTGAAGTCCACAGAACTTCAAGTTGCCAAGGTTGAGACAGAGTCTCTTGAGTCTGTTGTATAATGGCTGTAATGGATTGGGACAAATCCAGAACTGCAAATATTTCTGGTAGTTAGTTAGTTGGCTGACATATCAAATACTCAAAAAACAGCAGTATTCTGTATGAGTAAGGTTGTGATGTTCAGAAATTGTAAGGTTATTTTGAATTGTCTGTTGAAGAAAATGTTAATGATGCAACAACGGTGGTAAAGTTTGAGAAATAATGTAATAGGGCAGATGAAATATGAAACTTTAGATCAAGACACTAGCAAAATGGAAATATACTTGAAATGTTTCTTATAGATTGAAAGGGCTGTTCAGAAATACAGTATTAAATTGAGCAGCCAAAGACTATACATAATTATCTTTTTAAAAAACTTTTGATCTAAAGCTGAAATATACTTATTTGAATATCAGAGGCAAAAATATGTACTCGTTTTAGATTCTTATTCTGATTATCCGAAAATTTGCAAGTGACATAGAATAAATGCTTGGTGGAATATTTTTTTTAACAAGATAAAGCATTCCATTAATAGATGATGGAATTAGATATTGTAATTTAGTTTAATTGTGTGTTTTATAATTTTATAGAGCATTACAATTAAAAAGATAAAAACTATTGCAAGCGAAAAGAAAAATAGAACATTTGAAAGAGAAGGGAGGAAAGGAAGGAAAGAAGATAAGAACAATGGGGGAGGAGAGGAAGGGAAGGAAGGAAGACAAAGAACAAAAGGAAAGGAAGGAAGGAAGATAATGAACAAAAGGAAGGAAAGGAAGAAGGAAAACAAGGAAGATAAAAAAGGAAAGGACAGGAAGGAAAGGAAAGGAAAGGAAAGGAAAGGAAAGGAAAGGAAAGGAAAGGAAAGGAAAGGAAAGGAAAGGAAAGGAAAAAATACATAACAATAAACAAGTTTAATAATTTAACTATTTTATCTTAAAACACAATAAATGAACTCTTCTTCCCATAGCTTATTTTTTTATCTATAAACAGATCTTTAAACCCTCATTGTTCAGTCCTGATAAGTAAAAGTCTATTAAAGTTTACCACATATTACAACATATTTGTTTTAGCCTTGATCAAATAAACCAACTTTATTTTTCTCCCCTTTATTTTTAACACTCTTAACCCTTAATCCCTTCAAATAAAGTCTGGAACTTGATTTCCATCAATTTTCCCAGGTAAACCAGACAGGAGATAATACCATAAAACCAATTCTATTTGATTTTAAGACTATCTTAACAGAATCTTGCAAGTTTGAAGGTATAAACTTTCCATTGCCACTTTTTGATTGATCAATTGATAAATTAGGGTGGGTCCTTCCAAAGTTTCTTTCTCTGACCATTAAGCCACCACTGGGAGTCCTCCTTCTTTTTTCCCCTCATCCCTCAAGTTCATTCCTACTTACCATTACAATTTCTTCTCATTGTTTCATCGTTGCTTTTCACAAAATTCTTTACAACTTTAACAGGTTTGTTTTCTAAATCCTGAGTAGGAAAATTACCCAGATCACTCTTTTGATTTGATAAAACATCATCCTGCTTTGTTTGTATATCCAGTGTAGTATCTTGCACATTATTCTAGTTTTAAAATCTTATTTCAAATCCATCTGGACCAGGGGTGGATTCTACTTACCTTTACTTCCAGTTTTCAATGGGATTGCGCTTCTGCTTCTGCGCATGTGCAGATCAGTAGTGGGTTGCCCCCGGTTCACACCAGTTCTATAGAACCAGTAGTAAAACTGGCGGGAGGCTCCACCCACCAACCCCGACGTCATCAAAATGCTTCTGCGCATGTGCAAAAGGTTTTGTGCTTGCGCAGAAGAGCGTGTGTGTGGCCCCATTGCAAACTGGTAGTAAAGGTAAGTAGAACCCACCCTGGCGCAGATCGCCGATGATGACATCTGTGGTGGTGGGCGGAGCCTCCTGCCGGTTTTACTACCGGTTCTTGTGAACCGGTCCGAACCAGGGGCAATCCACCACTGATCCTGACACTTAGTCTGTGTATAGCTTTCCAAAATCAATACTCTAATCACAGTTTTGCTGTCTACTCAAAAAAAAAAAAAAAGAATTTGTAAACCTTAAACTTGTATAAAGACCTGTTGTACTAGGGATTGAAGAAAAACCACTCAGTGTAATAAAACTTGCAATTATGAAGGTTTCTAATATCCCAGAAGCAGTTAACAAGCAATTTCAAAAAGGGAATTAAGAAAGAGAATCTTTGAATCCTGTATCCTTTTTGATGGCATCAAACCAAGCTTTGGGCTATGATGGCATTCCCTCTTTTCCCAGCACTCTTAGCCTGCTGGAGTCAGCAATTTTGTGATCTCCTTACAGGGAAAAAACAGCTGTCTGGAGCCCTTGAGGGCTAATCCCAGTCCTCTCCTTGTCCAGAGAGTAATCACGAAGGGACAGTTTTCTGCTCCAGCTCTTCATTCTGCTGTAGTTGTTGCCTCTGCTTGCAATGGATCAATCTTCAGTTTGTGATATCTTCCCCAGAAAAATTGAGTTTAATTGTCAACAGTTGATTTTAAAAATTTAGATCAGTGGTAGGATTCAAATTTTTTACTGTGGGTGTGGCTTGGTGGGTGTAGCATGGCTTGGTGGGCATGGCTTGGTGGGCATGGCAGGGGAAGGATACTGTAAAATCTCCATTCCCACCCCACTCCGGGGGAAGGTTACTGCAAAATCCCCATTTTCTCCCGATCAGCTGGGACTCGGGAGGCAGAGAATAGATGTGGGCGGGACCAGTCAGAGATGGTATTTACCGATTCTTTGAACTACTCAAAATTTCCGCTACCGGTTCTCCAGAACTGGTCCAAACCTGCTGAATGCCACCTCTGATTTAGATATATATTGCATGAAGTCCTGAATAGCCACTAGCAAATGAGTTAACTTAAAGTAATAAATGAAGTATTTATTGTATTTATTACATTTTTAACATGTTCAGTGGACTAAACTTTCTGAGGGTTTACAATAAAGCACACTAAGTATACAATTTGAATAAAAGCATCTATAATAAAAATTTTAAAATGCAAAAAGAAAGAAAGAAAGAAAACCATTCACCCTTCAATAAGAAAACTGTAAAGGTCAAAAGAATATGAATTATCGTAAAAAAGGAAATGCTATTTGCTATGAATGAATGTTAACACCGAGCATTTATAATGGCACCTGCTGGAATAATGAACCAACTAAAACAAGGTTGGTTATTTCCACATTCTTTTAACCATCTTTTGAGATGAATTATGATGATGTAGCTGTCTAACTGGATGAAACCAAAAGCCGTTGCAATTCATACCATCTCCTTAAAGAGTCTAATCATTCATCAATAGGACTGTCACTGAATACAGAGAATATTGATAAATAGTGACAGGACTTCTTGTTAACAGAAGATGTTGGTTTAAAATCTATTTATAAAAAAGTTATCACCAAGATCAAACTATTTTGGTACTATTGTTTTTAAGCATTTGGAATTCTGAGTTATGACAGAATCGGATGGAAATGAGTTTCTGCCTGTGAATGATATTTAGGGAAATAAATTACTACAAACTATAACTTTATTACTTATGAATTCATAATATTATCAACATTTAAGCTATCCTGTTGTTCCTTATGAAAGATAGCTAGCTAATTAGCTAGAGGTAGAGGTAGAGATAGAGAGATAGAGATAGATAGAGAGAGAGAGAGGGATAGATAGATAGATAGATGGATGGATGGATGGATGGAGAGAGAGAGAGGTAAAGGTAGAGATAGATAGATAGATAGATAGATAGATAGATAGATAGATAGATAGATAGAGGTAGAGATAGATGGATGGATAGATGATAGATAGATAGATAGATAGATAGATAGATAGATAGAGATAGATAGAGATAGATAGATAGATAGATAGATAGATAGATAGATAGATAGATAGATAGATCTATCTAGATATATTCACATTATGCCAAGTTTCATAAGGCTTACAGTTTCCATTTCATCACTGAAAGTTTCAAAACTTTTCAAAACTAAAAGATGCATAATGTTCACCTCTTCCTACTTAGAGAGGGGCAATCAAAAGCCACCAATTGTGTTGCCAAGAAATCACTTACTAGTCACGTGCGGGCTCTCCCATTAACATAGAATGGATGATGTAATGCCATGTGCTGGGCAGGGTTGACATTTTGTACTTTTTCCAGGGTGCTTTAGAAGAACTGTATACACAGTCCCCTTTTGTTTGTTGAGAAGACTGAACCCTAAATTAGCCAAACCATTTGGTTTGCGCAACTTGCTAAACCACAAAAACCCAACCAAGGTTAAAATTACTGAAAATTAATATAAATTGTGGTTGTAAGTGGAGGACTACATATATGTTGAATGAATCCAGCCTCTGTGTGTTCAAAATATAAGTAGTCCTTCACTTACGACCAGAATTTATATTAAGCTTCAGTAGTATTAACCTTGGAACTGGCACTTCCATTGCTAAGCAGCTTGCCATTAAATGAGTCACTCCAAACTTTACAACTTTCTTTGCTGTTATGCAAATCTCCACAGATTAAATAAGTGACATGGTTGTCCCAAAAATGCTTTTTCAAGAGGCAACTGGACTTTCTGGTTTTTCTTTGGAGGCATTTCGTTTCTCATCCAAGAAGCTTCTTCACCTTTGACAGGATGGTGGGGAATGGAAGGATTTATATTCCTTGCAGACAGCTGGTCATTTGTATTCTTTTAGAGAGTCATTGAGGCCACCTGGAGTCCACATTCTCCAGTGTACAACACAGTTCTTCCAACAGTTCCCAGAAGCCTCCACACCCATTTGCACTAATCAGGTAATCCTGATGACACCGATAAATTTCCAGTGGCCTCAATGACCCTCTAAAAGGATGCAAATGACCAGCTGTCTGCAAGGAGTGTAAATCCTTCCATTCCGCACCATCTAGTCGGAGCTGAAGAAGCTTCTTGGATGAAAAGCGAAACCTCTTCAAAGAAAAACCAGAAAGTCCAGTCGCCTTTTGAAAATGCATCTTTGGGACAACCATGACTTGGATGACTGAGAATCTCCATAGACAAATGTCACACTTTTGTTTCGTGAATCTGGCTTTTCCTATTGATTTTGCTAGTCAAAAGCTGACTGAGTTTGCAAATGGTGTTTATGTGAACCTTGCAACTATTGCAATACATGCTGATTGCCAATACATGCTGAATTTTGACCATATGACCAGGAGGAAGTAATGACAGTCATAAGTGCAAGGATCAGTCCTAATTCTTTTTTTTTCCCAGCTGTTACAAATTCAAACAGTCTAATGATCATAGGTTGAGGACTTCCTCAAAAAGGCTTACTGTGAAATGCAGCATCTAAATATAGAAACCCAAAATAGGCAAAGCTTTGCAATACATTAATTTGAAATATTTATTAGTTACCAAACTAGATGCATGTTTGCATTCCTGTATGCTGGTTTTAGAAAGAATACGGCTACATGAATGTTTGTTTCAGGTCTTTACAACCCACAATTGTAGAACTGACATTAAATATCTAGAAGAGTAATACGGTGTCGGCGCCTGCAGAGAAGGTGACATGGGGCAGAAGGAGAGTTATATTTTAAATCTGAGAAATGAAGCATAGAGCTCTGGATGTGCCCAGCCCTCATTAGCTGAATGGTGAATTTTTCTAATTAGCTCTTTCTCATGTAATTAGCATGGATGAGTCTAATCATCTCATGTGCAACCAAATCTTAATGCTTGAAAAGGGATGTCCTTGGACTGCCTTTCAAAGGAATTCCAAAGATTTTCTTAATGTTTGAATTTTTTTTTAAAGAAACAGTATGCATTTGAGGTTTATGAGGAATCCAAGTAGCCTAATCTCACACAAAGGAGATTCTTGTTTTTTCCCCCCTTAGAACTGATTTTATTGACAGGTTGTGTGCTGTATGGATAACCAAGGAAGCTGTGGATTTATGCATTGTGACACCAGCTGTGTTATTCACCCTCATCTGGATTAATAGGCGCTTTACGTTGTCAGAGGTTGTACTTCTCCAAAAACATTTTGCAGTACAATACTTGACAAAAATGAAAAAGGCCCCTATGCATTAAAATACATATATACATATACATATACATATACATATACATATATACATGCATACAAATATACACACACACACACACATATTTTGAGATTGATCTGTGTCAGCAATTATAACTGAAGGAGATCAGATTTAGTGCAAGGTCTTTACTTAGAAATCTCACCACACTACAGGAATACGAGAACTCAAAAGGACCAAAGCGGTTTATTTCAGAATACAGATACATGTGACTGGGTAAGTGTGGCCAACTTTTTTTTTTAACTTTTAAAAGCATTTTTTCTACAAAAATGCAGAAAAAATGTTTTTAAAAGCCTCTGACGATCAGGCAACTCAGCTGGGATCGTTAGAGGCTTTTAAAAGCATTTTTTTCTACAGCCTCTTCGGCCAAAGAGGTTGTAAAAAAAATTCTTTTAAAAGTCTCTGACGATCCCAACTGAGCCGCGCAATCATCAGAGGCTTTTTTTTTTTTACTTTTAAAAGCATTTTTTTCAGCCGAAGAAGTTGTAGAAAAAAATGCTTTTAAAAGTAAAAAAAAATCCTCTGATGATTGTGTGGCTCATCTTGGCATGGAGGGCGGGGGATGGGGGGCAAGGATTTTTGCTATCGGTTCTCCGAACTACCCGCCGCCATCGCTACTGGATCGGGTGAGCCGGTCCAAACCAGGAACATTTCACCCCTGGTATATGTATGTAAATATATGTGTGTGTATGCAGTGGTGGGATTCAGCCAGTTCGCACCACTTCGGGAGAACCGGTTGTTAACTTTCTGAGCAGTTTGGGGAACTGGTTGTTGGAAGAAATCAGTAGGGCAGAGAACCGGTTGTTAAATTAATTGTATCCCACCACTGTGTGTGTGTGTGTGTGTGTGTGTGTGTGTGTGTGTGTGTATGTATGTATGTATGTATATATATATATATATGTGTGTGTGTGTGTGTGTGTGTGTGTGTGTGTGTGTGTTTTACCGAGACACCTGGTCTACTCCAACATGTGGGAGAGAGCCTTAATCTTTCCCCTGGCTCAGGCTGATGAAGGGAGGAGAACTTGTGGTTCTCAGTGGTTAATACAACTGCCTAACATGCAGGCAGCCCAGGTTTGAATCCAAGTAAGGGTAAGGCTGGCTGATGAGAGCTAAGAAGTTTGAAATAGATCTATACCAGTCTCCCTTTATTTTTTTATCAGTAAAATATATATATATATATATATATTTGTTTGTTTTCTCAGGTTTTCGCGGGTGTTTGTATGTAGGTCTTTGGTTATTCGGGTCTTCTCCCACGTAAAATTGGAAGTGTCTTGGCGACGTTTCAACGAAGTCTCATTCGTCATCTTCAGGCTGGTGTTCTCGGCTTCGTGCTTCCAGTTGTTCGTGCTTCATTGCTCCTGGAAGCACGAAGCCGAGAACACCAGCCTGAAGATGACGAATGAGACTTCGTCGAAACGTCGCCAAGACACTTCCAATTTTACGTGGGAGAAGACCTGAATAACCAAAGACCTACATATATATATATATATATATATATATATATATATGTGTGTGTGTGTGTGTGTGTGTGTGTGTGTGTGTGTGTGTGTGTGTGTATACACACAAACGCATATACATACACCCACACAGACACACACAGACACACACACACACACACACATATATATATATATATATATATATATATATATATATATATATATATATATATATATATATATATATCTCATCAAGATCAGAGGCTTTTAGTTTTTTATGTCCTTTTTCTTTTTTTTTTAAAAAAAATGGGCGGGTAGCTTAACATGGAAGGGAAATCATTGTGCTATACATTTATGCTTTGCTATCATTTTACATTGCTATAAAATGAGTGAATTCGGTTAAAAGTCGTGCACGAACACGGCCTCTGCAAAAAACAGCTGGCCAAATAGTAAATTTTCTCTATCTATTTATGAACAAAGAAACAAAAAAAAATGTAAGGAACGATCGTCTTAATGCTACGAAAACTAGCACCAATGTCAAGACATTTGTCTACGTTTTTTTTTACACAAAATATCCAAAGACATGAGGCCCAGCAGGAACAGCCATAACATCTCCTCTCTCGTTTCTCATTTTTACATAAGCATTTACTTATATAACATTTAAACAAGCTCCCTCCCTCCCCCATCCCACCCCGAAGAAAACTGGAAGCTGAAAGAAAAAAGAAAGATTGTGTTAAGTTTAGACAGGTTATAAAAATCTTTCCTGTGGATTCTATACAGATGTGCCCCCGAGACCATTCAAAATTGCACCGAAGTTGCTTGTGCGAGCCCTTCAGCTTCCATTTTGTCTGCTTCTGAGCTTCTTGGTAAAAACTGTAATTGGAGTTTTAGTGGGGCTCCTTTCTCCAGCTTCCCTCTTCTCCCCTCTCCAAAAGCTGAAGGAGTCCAGCTTTATTCATGGTGGGTCAAAGGAATGCCACCTCACTCCTTACTTATTTATTTAGGCATTTCAACACGGCAATTAATGAGGGGTGGTGTTTTTTGGGAACAAGGAACACATTCAGTAGAAGGTTAAACGGGTAGGAGAGTTAAGAGGGAGAATTAATGACAGCTTAAGGATGAAACAGGGAAAACGGTCTCTGCCTCACTTTCTTACAAAGTAGTTAAAAGCAACATTTTACCATATTTTTCGGAGTATAAGACGCACCAGACTATAAGACGCACCTACCTTTTGGGGGGAGGAAAACAAGGGGGAAAAAATCTGCCTCTGCCTCCCAGCAAATTACCTCCTTGCAGCAAACAATGGAGGCCAAAAATGGGGCACCCGGAAATGGCAATAGGCAATGGCAATCCCTGCAGCCTGAAACAGCTGATGGTCAGGAGGCCGATCCATCCGACCATCAGCTGCTTGTGGTAATCAGACTGTGCTGAAGCTGAAACTGAAATGGGCTGTTCGCTATTTGCTGCAAGGAGGCAAATTGCTGGGAGGCAGAGGCCAAAAAGTAGGCTCTGGCAGGTGGGCGGGGCTACATTTGGTGTATAAGATGCACCCAAATTTTCACCCTCTTTTAGGGGGGAAAAAGTGTGTCTTATACTCTGAAAAATACGGTAGGTGGCACTAACTACAGGTAGTCCTTGACATACAACCATTCATTTAGTGACCAAAGTTACAATAGCACTGAAAAAATGTGACTTATGACAATTTTTTTTCACATTTACGACCGTTGCAGTATCCACATAGTCATGTGATCAAAATTCAGATGCTCGTCAACCAATTCATACTTATGATGGTTGCAGTGTCCCAGGGTCACGTGATCCCCTTTTCGACCTTCTGACAAGCAGAGTCCATGGGGAAGCCAGATTCACTTAACGACCAGGTGACTAACAACTGTAGTGATTCGCTTAACAACTGGGGCAAGAAAGGTTGTAAAATGGGGCAAAAGTCACTTAGCAACAGAAATGTTGGGCTCAATTGTGGTCATAATTCAAGGACTACCTGTATCTTCTTTAGAGGATCAAATGGTGATACTCTCACTGAACAGTGAAAAAGAAGGAGGTGGGCAGGGAAGGGAGGAATATATGGAAAAGGAAGTTTTTTCTTAAGCTAATAGCATCATTCATCATCACTATGCAGTACAACAGGCTAATTGTGCTGAATGCCATTCGGCAGTTCGATTCTCACTGGTTCAAGGTTAACTCAGCCTTCCATCCTTCCAAGGTGGGTAGAATGACGAACCAGAGTGTTGGGGGCAATTTACTGACTATGTAAATTGCCTATTGACTATGCCTACTATGCATATGCCTACTGACTATGCCAATTGCCTACTGACTATGTAAGCTGACTTTGTATAAATATACAAAAGGATGAAGGCTATTGCTTAACGCATTGTAAGCCGCCCTGAGTCTCCGGAGAAGGGCGGCATATAAATCAAATTTAAAAAAAATGTAAACCACTTAGAGAGGGCTGTAAAACACTGTGAAGCAGTATATAAGTCTTTAAGTTTTATTGCTATTCATCTCATGACTTAAAATGTCAAAAAAAAAAAAAAAAAGCCAGTTTTGAAATGTCAGCAAAACTAATGGGAGAATATACTGCCAAGAGGAAGGGAAAGACTATTGGCATTCCTCAGTGATCATTTGAAGAGCAGGTTTGGATGACAACCAGACATGGAGCTAAGCTGCTCCGTTCTCTTTTCCAATGATTTGCAAACCTTTCTGGGTGGAGACAGAGCATAGCATGTCCAGTTCTAGCAGCCAAATAATGGATACAGACAGGCCTGGGAATAAGGGCTGCAACTGGGATTGAAATTCCATAGGGAATTGCACTCCCCAAATAGGTGGAGACAGGATGAAATGGGCAAGGATTAGAGGCATTGCCCGTGATTCAGTCTACTGTTCAGTGTTCCAATAGCTCAGGGGCTGCCACAAAGAAGAGGGAGTCAACCTATTCTTCAAAGAACCAGAGGGCAAGACAAGAAGCAATGGGTGGAAACAAATCAAGGAAAGAACCAACCTAGAACTAAGGAGACATTTCCTGGCAGTGAGAACAATCAATCAGTGGAATGACTTGCCTCTAGAAGTTGTGGGTGCTCCATCAGTGGAGCTTTAAAGAAGAGATTGGACAACCATTTGTCTGAAATGATACAAGGTCTCCTACTTCAGCAGGGGGATGGACTAGAACAGTGTTGGCGTACTTTTTTGGCACCGAGTGCCGAAATGGGGGCATATCAGGGGTGGGTTCTAAATTTATTTACTACTGGTTCTGTGGGTGTGGCTTATTTTGTGGGTGTGGCTTGATGGTCATGTGACAATTCTTTAGGATTTAGCAGAGGTACTGGTCTACCAGGCTTTTAACTGCTTGCAGAGCTGTACCAATCTACCCATTTATTTTTGCAGGCACTGATCTACCCATTTATTTTTGCAGGCACTGATCTACTCATGTATTTTTGCAGGCACTGGTATACTCATTTGTTTTCTTTTAACACTGATCAGCTGTAGGGCGGCCCTTTGAAGCCCCGCGACAAGAGTTTAAACAGTTTTTTTCACTCTAGCCATCAGCTGGGACTCAGGAGGCAGCAATAGATTGGGGGTGGGGCCAAATAAAAGGTAAGAATAATGCAGGGGGGCGGGGGGCAGAACCGATTCGGTGATGTCATATCGTCACCGCTACCGGCTCGGGAGAACCGGGCTGAACCGGTAGGAACCCATCACTGGGGCGCATGCGTGCATTGTGACACCAGCAGCGGCACGAGAACTGCTGCCGCCCCTTTGCCTGCCTGCCCTGCCCACTGCTCTGGCTGGGGAGCGAGGGGGCAGCAGCAGTTCTCATGCTGCCACTTTCGGCTGGGATGCTGGAGGAGGAGGAGGAGGAGGAGCCACCATCAGGGAGGCAAGCTGCCCCAGGAGAGCTGGAGGAGAGCACCACTCCTCACGCATGGAGATGCCGTCGAGAGCTCGGTTCACCAGTGGGGGAGCAGGTACGGGGGCCAGCCGGTCGCTCCTACCCCTTGCCCTGCAGCTGCCGCTGCTGCTGCTGCTGCTCTTCTGGGGCGCCCGAGGCGGCCAGACGCTCCGGACTGTGGACGCGCGTCGGTGCCGCAGGCTGGAGGGCTGGGGTCACGCAAGAAGCCCACTCAGGCAGGGAGGGAGGGAAGCCCTGGTCTGCCCGTTCTGGCTGACAGCTCTGCTTTCCTAGGAAGTGACCGCTGAGATCCCCTCTCCATGTCTTTGGGCACGCGAGCAGTCACCCGTTGGTCTTCCGGGTTCCGGCACGCTGGCCAGCTGGTCTTCATGCGCACAGGAGCATCAAAAAGTGGAAGAGCAGCCTCCCGGTGTGCATGCGCGCGCTGGAAACCAGAAGATCATCTTCCTGGCACATGCATGCATGCTGGGCGGCTGCTCTTCCGCTTTCCAGTGCTCCCGCAAGAAGACAACCAAGCTCAGAGACCATTAGGGACCCTTCAAGCTGATTCACACAAGACATTTGATGCATTTTGCTCCTTTTTAAACCTTATTTGATTTGTTTTGAGTTTATTTGATTTCTATAGCTGCTCATCTGAGCAAACAACTCTGGGCTGTTCGCAATTCAAAAATGTATTTTAATTATTCTTAATTTTTTATGTACATTACTTAATTAAAAAAAAGTGTTATAAATTCCTTCCTTACAATTGCTACATTCTTTTCCTACTTCAAGCTTCCTCCCGAGGCTCTTAGGCCAGTCACATCTCTTGCAATCCACCAAGCCCACTTGGGGCCAGAGAAGGACAGCATATAGTCTGTTATTAGTTTCAACAAGATAAGAGTCATTCAGGATCTTATGCCATAATGAAATGCTTAAGGGAACACCTAGGGAGTCCCTGCTAAGCTACAAAAGCTTTATTAATTACAATTACCTAAGCATTACACACACATGCACACCCACAATCGTATTTGAATGGTTATGCTTTGGCCAAGAAATGCATGCGGACTGGGAGAAGATAGCAATAGCACTTAAACTTGTATAGTGCTTCACAGTGCTTTACAGCCCTCTCTAAGCAGTTTACAGAGACAGCATATTTGCCCCCAAAAATCTGGGTCCTCATTTTACCGACCTTGGAAGGATGGAAGGCTGAGTCAACCTTGAGCCGGTGAGAATCGAACTGCCAAACTGCAGTCAGCAGCCTGCAATACTGCTTTCTAACCACTGCAACATTACAACTCATGAAGATGGGAGTGTTCTGTACAGAACAGGTATCTGTGTGAATTAAGACTTCCGCAGGAATCCTGTAGTTTTATCTATGTCAATAGCATTATTTGCACATTACTTTCCACATTATCTCAGGGTTAGTTGACTACTGGGGGTGATGTAATGGCTCTGTGGTTAGAATGCTGGGTTGGTTGGCTGGAAAGCTGACAGCTCAGGTTCGAGACTGGAGCATCGCGTGATTCGCTCCTGCCTACCTAGCAGTTCAAAACCATGCAAATGTGAGTAGATAAATAGGTACCACTTCAGTGGGAAGGTGACAGTGCTCCATGACATTCTACTGACCATATGATGGTGGAAATATCTTTGGATGTTGCTGGTTCAATGGCCCTTGAAACGAAGGTGAGCCTTACACTCAGAATGTACTAGTGGAGTAAAATCCACAGGGACCCCTAGTTGACTATTACAATACATGACCTTCAGAATGGCAGTTCTTATGTTTGGTAGCCATCTTTCTGGACTTTGTCTGATCCTGATGTATTGTTTTGTTTTAGTATTATTATTTTTACTGTTAACTACTCTGTCACTAATATAATATGTAGAAGAGCGGTCAAGAATTTGCAAATGGATTGAGTAGTCTTTTATCCATTTTCAGTCTATGGTCATTTCGCTGTCCTCTTTTGTTACTATGCCAATCCAGGCCTACATTTATCAACTGTCTCTTGCAGGCTGCATTCCCATGACACTCTTAACCCAGGTTACCACATTCACCTATTTTCTGGTTCTTGCAGGCTAGAAAATCCTAATAAAACTTAGCATGTTGCAGACATGCACTTGCTAAGCCTTTACCTGACTTAAGTAGTAAAATGTGTGAAAACAATCCCAGAGAATTCCTTTGAGCCTCTTTTGTCTTCAGGAAATTCCTAGAGTTTTGCATTGAGGTCTACGTTTAGCAGCTTTAAACTGTCCTGTTTAGATAGTCCTTGACTTACAACGTTTAGTGACCATTTGAAGTTACAATGCCAATGGAAAAAAAGTGACTTAGGACTGTTTTTCACACTTATGACCGTTGTAACATCCCCATGGTCACGTGACCAAAATTCAGATGCTCGGTAACTGACTTAGTTCAGATTGATGGCAATTGACTTATATTTATGATGGTTGCAGTGTCCCAAGGTCATGTGATCACCTTTTGTGACCTTCTGACAAGCAAAGCCAATAGAATAGAACAGGGGTGGGCTACTGGGAGTTTGCAGGGGTTCAGGAGAATCTCTAGCTAAGATTCTGTGCAGTTCGGAGAACCCCCAAATTCCAATCCTGGCTGGCCCCACCCCGCCCCACCTCACATACCCCTCCCCTCCCAGGAGTCCACATCCAACCTATTTTGGATGCAGATAAGTTCAGGGCATGCATGGAGGCTCGGGGAGGGCAAAAAATGGGCCTACCGGAAGTTTGGGAAGGCTGGAAACGGGCCTGTTTCCAGCCTCCAGAGAGCCTCTGAAGCCTGCGGAGGCCATTTTCATCCTCCCAGAAGGAAAGCCTCGGGAGCCCGGGGAGGGCAAAAACGCTCCCCTGCCGTGGTGCAGGATCCCAACTAGGCCAAGCCCATCATGTCTAACCCCACCCAGCAACTAGGCAGAGAACCCCTTTTTGAAGCCCACCATTGGAATGGAATGGGAACAGAGAAAAGAAGAGAAGAGAAGAGAAGAGAAGAGAAGAGAAGAGAAGAGAAGAGAAGAGAAGAGAAGAGAAGAGAAGAGAAGAGAAGAGAAGAGAATTAGAATAGAATTCTTCATTGGCCAAGTGTGATTAGACACACAAGAAATTTGTCTCCGGTGCATAAGCTCTCAATGTACGTACAACAATAGTGATAGATCATTATCATAGTCATTATAAAGATACATTCATCATAAAACATTAGATGCAACACTCAGTGATAGTCATGGATACTAAATAAGCAATCAACATAAATCATACTAGGATACTAAGTAAACAGTATAAATCGTAAGATACAAGCAACAAAATTATAGTCATAAGAAGATAAGGAGATAGGTAATAGGTGATAGGGAAGATGAGAATAAGGACGATAATACTGCCTTTCTAGATAGTTTGACCGTGTTGTGGGAATCAGTTGTTTAGCAGAATGATGACATGGGGGGAAAAACTGTCCTTGTGTTGGGGAATGGGAAGAACCAGGGGTGGGCTGCTGGGGGTTCGCAGGGGTTCGGGAGAACCTCTAGCTATGATTCTGTGCAGTTCAGAGAACCCCCAAATCCTACTCCTGGCTAGCCGCACCCACCCCACCCTGCGTCTCCCAGGACTCCCCACACGGCCTATTTTGGATTCAGGTAAGTGCAGGGCGTGTGTGGTGACTCAGTGAGGGCGAAAAATGGGCCTACCGGAAGTTCGGGAAGGCCAGAAATGGGCCTGTTTCCGCCCTCCAGATGACCTCCGGAGCCCAGGGAGGGCAAAAACACACCCCTGCCCTGGTGAGGCTGACTAGGCCACACCTACCATGGCCACGCCCACCTAGCAACTGGGCAGAGAACCCCTTGCTAAAATTTTTGAAGCCCATCCCTGGGAAGAACCAGATTCACTTAAAAGCCATGTTACTAACTTAACAACTGCAGTGATTCCCTTAACAATTGTGGCAAGAAAGATCATAAAACAGGTAAAAACTGAACAGAAATATTGAGCTCCATTGCCATCGTAAGTTGAGGACTACCTGTACTGACATGTACGATTGAGGGAAATGGAGAGAGATTGGAGAGAGAGAGAGAGAGAGAGGGAGGGAGGGAGAGATGTTGGTTTTCCCACCTTTAGCTAATTAAGTCAGCAGCAACTGTGAGCAGGGATCACCCTACTGTGATAGGTGGTATTTGCTGTGCATTAAGCTTTGGAAAGATCATTTCCCCAAAGCCCATCGGTAAATGGCATTCTTTATTAGAATTTCTGACAGCTTTCCCTTTGGCGGAGGTTGGGCCATCAAAGGAATACAGATTAATACAGTGGGTTCCTGACCTGCCCATCCGGCCTTCATAAACCACTTGGATCTGCTTCTGACATGACTTTTTCTGACATGCTTTCCTGAGAAATCTGGACAGGCAGATTAGACCACAGGGAGAGAAAGGTTGTAGAAGATCATGAACTTCTTAAAGACCAGAAGAAATAGTCCTCACTTTCCCCCCACCCCACCCATTTCATTTCACGGTCATTTGAGTATTCCAATATTTTTTAGTTTCAGCGTGCGTTCTGTGGGGTTTGAAATACAGGTAGTCCTCAACTTACAACTACAATTGACAAAAATCACATTGCTAAGTGAGACATGAAGTGAGTTTTGCTCCATTTTATGATATGTAAAATGAAGGTTCAATGATCCAGGCCAAACGTATCTTAACAGGTTAAACCAGGGGTGTCAAACTCAATTCCATTGAGGGCCGCATCAACTTTGAGTTTGACCATGGGGAGATGGGGGCATGGACAGCTCAATGTCACTCGTGTCGGGGGTGCCTGTAGTGGCCTGAGCACTCCGCCAGTGAAAACGGGCTCCCAAACTCCGTTTTCAGCTGCGACAGCATCCTGCAACCCTCCGCCAGCCTCCTGAACTCTGTTTTTGCTGGCACAGGCACCAAAGGCCAGTCCTTCACTGTCTAGGGGAGCCCTGCAGGCCAGATCTAAGCACCCCGCAGGCAGGATCTGGTCCCTGAACCTCAAGTTTGACACCCCTGGGCTAAACCATGGCAACTGGACTAAAGTTTATTAAAATGCTTTGTTACTCATCTAAATAAATTCTCCAGTCCAAATGAAAATTTGTTGCTTTTTCAGTTTGGGGAGAACCCCCCTGCAAGAGTTGGTTCTTTCTAATGACTTTCTGATTCCACTTACTCAAATTTTCATTTGGACTGAAGAAGTAACTTGGATGAGTAATGAAAAATCTCAGTTTTAAACGTGCTGGAATTTGGATGCCACCCCGCCAGTCGAAAAGGTGAATTCCAACTGTTGTGAATTTTTCAATGCATCTATCCTACGTTTTCCTCCAGGAAAGATTTGCGGATGTGGTATTCTTACAAGAAACTAATCAGGCATGGTTAAAGCATTCAATGGATAAAATGGCTATCTTTGTGTAATACGGATCAGACAAATTAATTGGCAGAAAATTATTTTTTTGGAACACGCTGATAAAATCTGAAACAAACAGTTCAATTAATTTTGTTCATCTTTTTTTATCAGGCAGGTCATTACTCATAGTCTTTTCTTCGTGCATCTCTTTCTTTCCCCGCCCCCACTTTTTACTCAAAAGAGAACAATTAGATTGAGTGATTTACTTCAATAACATCCAATGGTTTTATACTTAAGACTTTTTTCTATTTTGTTCCTTTTTCTTCTTCTCTTGACTTAGATCTTGGATGGGAGATTGGTTTTGAGCACTTTTCCCCCCTCCCCTTCTCTCCCACAGGCAACACACATATCCACCTGCTTTAAGTTAAATTAATACTGTACTGATGTTCCTCATTTGCATGTTATGAATGATGAAGCACCTTGTTAGAAGAGTTTCTTGCGCGACTTGTCATCCTTTAAAATTCAGTTCTTCTCACACTTTCTCTCAATGTGACGTCTCTCTTACTGTAGTGTGTGTGTGTGTGTGTGTGAGTGAGTGTGAAAGAGGATTGAGAGAAAGAGATGGATAGTAATCAATCAGAATATGTGATGTGAGCGCACATCATCCGTGCATGAGGGTGGCGTCACAAAACATGGCAATTCGCACACCATCCGCACATGTGTGCCATCTCAAATAACATGACAATTCGTTTACGCGTGCCTTCCACTTGTGCATGCAGCATCAAAAACACAGCAATATAGGACGGGATTGCATTCGGGTTATCAAGTTGCCACTACCGGTTTACCTGAAATGGTCTGAACCGGCTGAATCCCACCTCTGTTTGGAGATCTTCTAGTCCAACTGTCTGCTCAAGCAGGAAACCCTATACTATTTCAGACAAATGGCTGTCCATTCTCTTCTTAAAAACCTCCAGAAGCACCCACAACTTCTGAAGGCAAGCTGTTCCACTGGTTAATTGTTCTCATTGTTAGGAAGTGTGATTAATATCCATCCATTCTTTCTTGTCTTACCAAATAACTTGACTCCTTCTTCTTTGTGGCAGCCCCTTAAATACTGGAACACTGCTATCATGTCATCCCTAGTCCTTCTTTTCTCTAGACTAGCCATACCCAATTCCTGCAACCATTTTCCATATGTTTTAGTTCATTCCATGGTGAAGGACTCTTTGTTGAAGGCAATGGAACATAGCTACTGTGCTGGTCCAGTGCATCTTGTAGCTTCTGAATACTCTTTAAGGGTAGACCAGGGGTGAAATGCTCTTGGTTCGGGACGGATTGGAAGATCCGGTAGCGATCATGATGTATGGTTCAGTGATCCGGAAGCGATGGCAAAGCAAACTTCCATCTACCCGCACCGGTGTCGTTACTTTCTGGTTTTAACCAGGAAGTAATGTGGTTTTTTTACCTTCTGTACATGCACAGAAGGTTTTGCACATGCACAAAAGGTCTGTGCATGCACGTGAAGCGAGAGAGAGAGAGAGAGAGAGGGAGAGAGAGGGGGGGGGAGAGAGAGGGAGAGAGAGAGAACTTCCGAAGCAGTAAGGAAGGTAAGTAGATTTCACCCCTGGGGTAGACCCATATAGAGAGTGTTGCAGTAGTCCAAACACAAATGATCAGGACATGAGTGACTGAGACTATATTTTGGTAAGGTTGTGGGCACGATGTATCCTGAGCCCAGTGCAAATAACGCTAGAGACTCCTATAAAAGAAACCATTTTTCTCAGCAGTCTGATTAAATTCTAGAGCAGGCCTGTCAAACCGGCGGCCTGTGGGCCGAATGCATCACACACAGGCCATACCCACCCGTGGCTCCTCAAAGGCAAAAAAAAAAAAAAAAGTCATAATACGTTACATGATGCGATCGAGTTTGACACCCTGCCCTATAGAGTCCTGATAGAGAAGAGCAGCTGATTTCTTTAATTTCATCATGACCAGACAGTAACCTCCAAGTTTGTTTGTTTTTTTTCTTCATGAATGAAGACAAAAAAATCTTCTTTTTTTTCTTCATCCCTCTTGGGGTGTGCATTTGGGGAGCCTTCCATTTGACATGGATCTCCAGGTTCTGGGGGGAAAATGACTAGAGAATGTAATTCCTCAATAGCGCCCCCCCCCCAGATGGTACATCTGAAGAGCTGAAGCTTTAGGGTGATGGCTGGCAGCTGTCAAGAGTCAGGGGAATGAAATAATAGGAAAAGGGGAAAAGGACACATTCACAGTAAGTGGTTCCACCATGTGAAGGAAGGTGAACTCCATTACACAAGACCTGCTGTCTGAAACAGCTAATTGCTATTATGTCTGGGTAGCTGAGAAAGACCTTCTTGACACAGGAAGCTATTAAATGGAGCAGAAGCCCCATGCTTCAAATGTCCAAGTTTGGTTTTTGATTTGTGCTTTTCCCAACTGGTTTCATTCTTAATGCAGCTTTTCCCCCCCAAAACTGGCCTGATTCGCCAGTTGCGTCCCTTTCTGGACCGGGACGCCTTGCACACAGTCACTCACGCCCTTATTACCAGCTGGACTACTGTAATGCTCTTTACATGGGGCTCCCCTTGAAGAGCACTTGGAGGCTCCAACTGGTCCAGAATGAGGCCGCGCGGGTAATTATGGGTGCAACTCGTTGCGCCCATGTAACACCTCTCCTACACGAGCTGCACTGGCTCCCAGTGGTCTTCCGGGTGCGATTCAAGGTGTTGGTTACCACCTTTAAAGCGCTCCATGGCTCTCAACCTGGGTACCTACGAGACCACCTTCTGCCACCAATAGCCTCCCACTGACCAGTTCACTCCCACAGAAAGGGACTCCTCAGGGTGCCGTCGGCCAAATTATGTCGGCTGGCGACATCCAGAGGGAGAGCCTTCTCTGTGGGAGCCCCTGCCCTTTGGAATGAACTGCCCCCAGACATACGCAAGATCTCTGACCTCCGAGTTTTCCGCTGTGCTCTTAAGACCCTGCTCTTCCGACAGGCAGGGCTACTTCATAATTGAGTTTTAAATTCGGAGTTCTTAAATTTTTGGGTTTTTTAGCTAATTTTGGCCTTAAATGTAATACTTTTAATATTTTTTTAAAAATTTAAATTGTGATATTTGTATTGTGTTTTTACCTGGCTGTACACAGACCCGAGTCCTTCGGGAGAGGGCCGGTATAGAAATAAAATTATCCTTATCCTTATCCAAAAAAAAAATGCATAAACTGTTTAACATTGTCAGAGTTGGTTGCAAAATTCAAATCCAGAAGCACATACAGATAACTGAATCAGCTGGATTCATTAACTTCTTTATATTCATAATAACACATAAAGTATATTTACAATACCAAGAGTTGATTCTTCAGCTCAGATCAGCGGACATGTTCACACACAGAGTACAGCAGAGAGACTTAATACACACTGGTTTCAGTTTAGACTCAGAAGCTGCAGACTAAGACACGCCCTGGCTCCAATTTGTCTCAGCTCACAATTGGCTGACTTAGTTACTATTCCTATTCATTGGCTGACCTTGTTACCATGTCTTCCCAGTCATGAATATTCTGACAAACATGCAAGGAATGAAGCTGCCACTGTTTGACTAATTGTTTTGGAGGAAATGAGCATTTTCTGAGTGGGGAAGTCCGAGAAGAGCATAAACCCCACAGCTAGATATTTTTAGAACTTTGACCAAATCAGGTTGTCTTCCAAGTTACACTCTTTTTCTTTTTTTAAAAAAGGAAAAGAATGACGAGAAGTTGGAAGTTCCACAAACTTCATAAAATTACAATTTTTAGCCATTGTGTTCTATTGTGAAAAATACCTAAGATGTTAACTAATTGGGGTGGGGGTGGGGAAATCAGAATCTTTCTTTTTGATTTTGGGATCATCTTAGCTCTAATTGACTGTTCTGCCCCAGTTACAGACCCCAAAGTACGCAGCACACACAAAGTCCGTTCAAACCTTAGTTTACTAAATAAACCAGTTTTTTACAACAACAGCTGTTAATTAACTGTATTAACAGCCACCAATAATTCAAAGAATAATACTGAAAGCTTACTGTGGTTGGCAGAATGCCCAGAAGCAATTTGCAGGAAGCTGATAAGATAAACAAGACAAGACACAAAGGTATGTGAATGAAGTTGTTCCCTGCAAATTGCTTCAGTCGGCGTTCCTCCTTAAATAGGCTAAGGGAGTGGCCAATTAGTCCCAAGCCTTACTCTCGAGGAGACCTCTTCCTGAGGAGCCACTCCTGTCTTTTGGCAGCTCTGTGTGCCCGTGCATTGAGAAGAGGCTCCTCCTCTTCGTCCTCTTCACTTAAGGGAGCTTCTGGAGGTTCTGAAGGCCCTGGCTGAATCCCTGCCTCTGGCACCACATCTTTTCCAGCCTCCTCATTGTCCGACTCGAGTGCCAGCTGCATAGGATGCTGGCGCAGCACCACACCAGCCTCCTTGCTGTCTGAATCAGCTTCTAGCTGCACAGGCCGCGTATGGGCCACAACATTGACGAAGATTGATGGCACTCATGGAATATATTTAATCAAACTATGGAAAGACAAATGTGGTTGTGCAACCCACTGAATTTGGTTTGTCTGTTTTTTGTTTGTTTGTTTCTATTTTGTGGCTTAGCGTGTGGCTTAAACCCAATGAGGCCATGGTTTGATGTGAAATGTATACTAAGGAAAGTCAATCGGGTTCTGTGTACCGTGTGGATGCGGCAGTTGTTTTCGAAGTGTTGTTCATGGAAAATGTGGCGTTGTCTTTTCCTATTTTGTTTCAATACATTTAGAACCTTTATTATTCCCCCTTCATTTCCTTGATCCAAGATATTTCAGTTCAGCTATTTCTAGTGGTTAGTGGAAGATGAAGGATGTTGAACTGTTTATCAAAAATAAAGCAAGGAGCCATGTAGTATAGGTAGTCCTCGACTTACAACAGTTCGTTTAGTGACCGTTCAAAGACACAACCGCACTGAAAAATGGGACAGATGACCATTTATTGCTTGCAAGCTTTGTAGTATCCCCATGATCGTGTGATCAAAATTCAGATGGTTGGCAACGGGTTCATACTTATGACCGTTGCTGTGTCCCAAGGTCAGGTGATCCCCTTTTGTGACCTTCTGACGAGCAAAGTCAATGGGAAAGCCAGATTCACTTAACAACCGGGTTACTAACTTACACAAATGCAGTGATTCACTTAACAACTTTGGCAAGAAAGGTCGTAAAATAGGGCAAAACTCACTGAACAGACAGAAATGTTGGGCTCAATTGTGGTCACAAGTTGAGGACTACCTGTGGTTATTTTCTGCTTATAATGAGACAAGCCTAATAATAAAGTGGAGGTTGAACCTTATCATTTTTGCAGTTAGTTATTTTCTACTTTCCATTTAAAAATACGAGCACTGATTTAAGACAGGTTGCAAGCTAGCATCTGCAACATCTAAGCAAGCTAGTAATTAAGGAGGTTTCCTTGAATTCAGGAGCCTTGATTGCCCATCAATTCTCCGCGAGCTGCACTGGCTCCCTATTGGTCTCCAGTCACAATTCAAGGTGTTGGTTATTACCTTTAAAGCCCTACATGGCTCAGGGCCAGGTTATCTTCGAGACCGCCTTCTACCGCATAGCTCCCAGCGACCGGTAAGATCCCACAGAGTTGGTCTCTTCCGGGTCCTGTCAGCTAAACAATGCCGGCTGGTGGGCCCGTGAGGGAGGGCCTTCTCTGTGGCTGCCCCAGCTCTCTGGAACCAGTTACCTCCTGAGGTCTGGACCATCCCCACCCTATTGACCTTCTGGAAAGCGGTGAAGACCTGGCTTTTCCGGCAGGTCTGGGGCCGTGGATCTCACTGTTCAATCTTGCGAGATCCGGCCATGGATGGTGTGAATGTGTTTTTAATGTTTTAAAAATGCTTTTATAATGTTTTTTTTTTAATTATGTCACTGTTTGTATTATTTCTGTTGTAAGCCGCCCAGAGTCCCTTGGGAGTTGGGTGGCATAGAAATATGATTAATTAAATTAAATTAAATTAATTAGATTAAAACGTCTTCAAAAGAAAAAAACAAGGAAGTCCAGTTGCCTCCTGAAAAAGCACCTTTGGGACAACCATGACCTGGATGACAGAGAATCTCTACAGACTTTCAGGGGCCTTGATAGTTTTAATTCAGGTATTTGTTTTCCTCCTTGACATACTTCAGCTAGAAATGAAATCTGGGCCTCGTATAACATTAACAAGCATTTCTACTGAAGTAGAATAATTTCTTTATTCAGCAGTTTGCAAGCCACAGTTCCACAGCTCCCATATTTTGTATTCCAGCCATGCTCCCAGATTAACCACTGGGCTAAAAGAGTGGCCCTCCCTCCTTCCTACCCAAAACCTCAGGGACTCATTAGCTTGTCCAGATCCCTAGCTTTCAAATTTAAAAAGGAGCAAATCCTTCCCTTTTGTAGAATCCAATCTACAAGAGAAAATGGCCTGGCACTCTTCTGTCCAATTGTATGATGAACAAGCAACCTCGTTCCAATAGCCATTGGGATGACTGATGGGTTGTGAGTAGTGCTGTCTGTTCAGATAAGTACAGAGTGACCACTTGCCTGCCAAAGAGATTTCTTGTTCTTTATTTTATTTTTTTTTTAAGCCCAGGGTTTTTGTTGGTTGGTCGGTTGGTTGGTTTGGCTCTATCTTTGTGGAGAAGGAAATGTTTCTTTTAGAAAATATTCTGTCTTTGCTTCCTGGGAATAATGGAAGATATTCTCCGTTTTGTTTTCTAGTCAATAGAGTTATCTGTAGGGTTCGGTTCAGCCTACAGCCTTCAGTTTCACATTATGTTACTACTGGTTCACCGTGCGCACACGCGCCTGGTTTGCACACACATGCCTGCCTTCCGCGCATGTGCCCGGCCTTCCATGCATGTGCTTTGATCACGTGTGTGCCTTTCATGCATGTGCCCAGCCTTAAAAACATGCCTAAATAGGATGGCATAGAGCTGGAGTGGGTGGGCAGGCCCACCCACGATTTCCGCTACCGGTTCGCACAAATCAGTCCGAACCAGCTGAATACCACCTCTGGTTCTATTCCACTCCCCCTCTGCTCTTATTAATTGGAGGTTCTTTCTTCTCTTTTAATCAGACTCTTTTTGTATCACTCTTCTGTCAATAAGAGCCGAGGTGGCGCAGTGGTTAGAGTGCAGTACTGCAGCTACTTCAGCTGACTGCTAGTTCAGCAGATCAGCAGATCAAATCTCCCCAGCTCAAGGTTGATTCAGCCTTCCATCCTTCCGAGGTGGGTAAAATGAGGACCCAGTTTGTTGGGGGCAATATGCTAATGCTAATGCAATATGCCAATATGCAGTATGCTATATGCTAACTTTGTAAACTGCTTAGAGAGGGCTGTAAAGCACTATGAAGCGGTATAGAAGTCTAAATCATCATCATCATCATCATCATCATCATCATCATCATCATCATCATCAGGGATCAGCAGCACAGTAGCAGCAAGGTCCCAGAATTAGATTTTCAAAGCTTTATTTTTCATTTTTTTAAAAATGAACATTCACAGCATCACTATAGGTCGTCCTGGACTCACGGCCATCACTGGGCCCCAAATTGCAAGACAGTTTGTTAAGTGATCCCCCTCCCCCCGCTTTATGACCTTTCTTACCACAGTTGTTGAGTGAATCACTGCAATTGTTAAGTTAGGAACACAGTAGATTGGCTTAGGTGCTCAACAGAGAGACACTAGGGAAACGGGCACAGTAGTGCCTGCATTTTCCATGTTTCATGAGAAAAGTACATGTTCCTCCCCACCCCCTGTCCTTACCACTTTCTATAGAGGGACAATCAAGAGCATCCTGCTATATTGCATTACTATCTGGTTTGGAAACCTTACTGCTTCGGATAGGAAGGCGGTGCAAAGAGTGGTGAGGACAGCAGGATAGATCATTAGCAGTTCACTCCCTTCTATCCAGAACGTAGCACATAAGTGATGCTTGAGTAGGATCTGCAGGATTGTCTGGGACGCTACACATCCTCTTCATGACCCCTTTTCCTTGTCTCCTTCTGGGAGGAGGCTCCGTGGTATCTGAAGCAGAACATCCAGATTCAACCACAGTTTTGCTCCATACGATATCAACCTTGTGAACTCTCAAGTGTCCTTTTTCCGCTATCTATTCAAGATGGGTAGTGATTAATATTTATATGTATTTACATGTTAGGGTGCAGGTATATACATATGTATGTATGTATATAACATATCTATATGTACGTTATGTATGTGTGCACTTTGGAGAGCAGGCAACAGAATTTTTAATGTGTGCCAGAGTCCCACAGAAAAAAATGTCAATAAGGGTTACCTTATCTTATCAGCTGTTAAGTGAATCTGGCTTCCCATTGACTTTGCTTGTCAGAAGGTCGCAAAAGGTGATCACATGACCCCAGGACACTGCAACCCTACGTGCCAGTTGCCAAGTGTCTGAATTTTGATCATGTGACAACAGGGATGCTGCAACGGTCATAAGTATGAAAAACGGTCATAAGACTTTTTTTTTTCCAGTGCTGTTGTAACTTTAAATAGCCACTAAATAAGCTGTTGTAAGCGGAGGACTGCCTGTATTCTCCTCCATTGGTGCATTTGGTTTTGCAATGATTTCTTCTAGTTGCAGTAATCAAGTTCTTTTCCTACAGAGCTATGGCAACGAGTAAATTGTAGAAAGTGACTGTTCTTTCTTATTACATCCTTGCTATTGCAAGTAGAGACAGATAATGTTTGACAGTGGCTTGTCCAGTTAACTTGTTTTTTTTTCTCCTTTCTACCTGTCATCTACAGGGATTAGGTAGTATATTACATCTGATTCATTGCATCTGATAGAAGAGGTGAAAAGTGTAAGTCAGCTGCCCTCTAGCTGTATCCCAATGATGCTCTGTAAATCATCATTAACTCCTGCTTCAGCCTTGCGTGATGGAACTTCAGGCCCTGCCCATTGCTTTTGTTTGTTTTTAGACAGGGCGGTTATTTCCCTGAGATTACACCAAGGAGTAGTTACCCATAGC
Source organism: Arizona elegans (assembly GCA_022577455.1). Classification (NCBI taxonomy): domain Eukaryota; kingdom Metazoa; phylum Chordata; class Lepidosauria; order Squamata; family Colubridae; genus Arizona; species Arizona elegans. The sequence continues at coordinate 4,765,105 of JAKOOJ010000017.1, forward strand.
TACCTCTTCCTGACTTGTGAAAACTATATTGGATTTCTCAGCTTCAGAATATCAGTGGCATTATTCTGCTTTGAGTTACATCTGACCACAATGCGGTTATCTGCTCCATTTCTTTCTTGAACCCCAGGCATATTTTTGCTCTGAATTCTACTCTACTCTGCTAACATTCGGAACAAGTAGAATCCTTCCCAAAAGACTCAGCACAGGCTAGTGGTTAAAGTGCAAGACTAAAACCAGGGAGTCCCAAATTCTAGTTCTCTCTTAGGCATAAAAATCAACTGGGCAATCTTGAGCCAAGTATTCCCATTCAGCATAAATCAGTGTCTGGTTCAAGTCAATTGATACCATCGCTACCACACAGTTGCATCATGAGTTGATATCTATGGAGATTCTCGGTCAACCAGGTCATGGTTGTCCCAAAGGTGCTTTTTTTCAAGTAACAAATGGAAGACGTTTTGCTTCTCATTCAAGAAGCTTCTTCAGTTCTGATTGGATGGTGGGGAATGGAAGAATTTATAGTCCTTGCAGACAGCTGGTCATTTGCATTCTTTTAGAGAGTCCTTGAGGCCATCTGGAGGTTTATCTGTGTCTTCAGGGTCACCTGAGTAGTGCCAAAGTCTGATGTCAACAGTCCAACTAGTGAATCCAACAAAAAGAACTCTTGGGGTCTTTGAATCCCAAAAAGTAAATCTTTATTGAAAACACCATCTCGGAACTGAAGAAGCAAAACCAGCTCTACTTTTCCTTGTGAAAGCTTGCTTAGTTAAACAATAGATTCACTTTCTCCCACCCTTCAAGTGTTCACATGGTCCAATAGTAGAACTTCTTTTTGTTATGGGAACAGTCCACTTCTCCATCAAGCACCTGCAGTAGTGACCTTGGCATGTTGCCGGCTCTCATGGTCCATAAACGACAACTTGGCATTCCGTTTCCTCCCTACACATTCCACCCCCACCCCCTTATCGTTGGCAAATTGAAAAGCGATTGGAGCTTGAAGGCAATAAACGATTCAATCTTGACATCAGAGCTGAAGAAGCTTCTTGGATGAGAAGCAAAACGTCTTCAAAGAAAAACCAGAAAGTCCAGTTGCCTATGGAAAATAGCACCTTTGGGACAATCATGAATTGATAGCTTCACTGTAAGCTTTTGAAGAGTGCAATGAAAAAAAAAACCTCACAAGTGAACCTTTCAACTATATGGTCAAGCAGAAAGAATAAGACCTGCTTTTGGTGATATTTAATAGAGACCATACTGGATCTGGCATTTAGCTTCTTAGTATGCTGTTATTCTTAGCTGCCCATCAAGTTGATGTCAAGTTGATGTCAATGCTCAGCCACTCTGTGGATAGTTATCCTAAACTGTTCTCGATCCTTAGGTAGCTAATCAAGGCCAGAGTGTCATCCATATTTTTTTTTCCCTGTATCAATCCATCATATTGCCGGCCTTCCTTTTTTAATATTTTCCTTCCAACTTGCCAAACTTCTGTAATGATTTTTCTCTTCACGTGATATGTCCAAAATAGAAAACTCATAATCTTGTCCTTTGAGCGTATACGGTTGATTTTCTCAATATTCATTGATTTGTGTGTCGGGCAGTCTATGCTACCCATAGGATCCTTTGCCAATACTGTAATTCATATGTATCTCTTTTCCCCTCATAGAATAGAATTCTTTATTGGCCAAGTGTGATTGGACACACAAGGAATTTGCCTTTGGTGAATATGTTCTCAGTATACATAAGGAGAATAAAATAAATTCATCAAGAATAAAAAGATACAACATTTAGTAATAGTCAAGATTACTAATAAGTATCATATCATACTAAGAAACAAATAAAAACAATATAATTGAAAGATACAAGCAACATGGTTATAGTAATAAGTGGGAAGACATAGATACTAGTAAGGAAGAGAAGTAATACAATCTTAGTAAATTATTTGACAGTGTTGTGGGAATTAGTTGTTTAGCGGAGCGATGGCATTCGGGAAAAAAATGTCCTTGTGTCTAGTTGTTCTGGTGTGCTGTGCTCTATAGCATTATTCTGAGGGTAGAAGTTGAAACAATTTATGTCCAGTATGTGAGGGGTCTGTAGATATTTTCACAGTCCTCTTTTTGACTCGTGCAGTATACAGGTCCTCAATGGAAGGCAGGTTGGTAGCAATTGTTTTTTCTCATGTTACCATCTACCGACTTTTGTACACAAACATCTCTACACTAAGAAAGATCTTGTCCTAAGTCCTTCGTAGCCATTTTTTCCCTCCCAAGGCAAGAATCATCATTTGATTTCTTGATTGCTTGTAGTTTCATTACTGATTATTGACCTAAGCAAGTTGATGTTGTCAGCTATTGCTATTTCTTCTCTGAAATCATCCAAATTGTTAGAATATTCTTCACCTTAAAGAATAGGCTCTTTTGGAGACTGTGTTCCTTGATTTTGATAAGCAGATGCTCAGATCATCTCCATTTTAAGCCAGTAATGTGGGATATCATCAGCATAACAAAGATTGTTGATGAGACTTCCACCAGCGTTCACATTTTAGTATCTTCGTACGGTGCGGCTTCTATAAATGTTAAGTGCTATGCATGTAAATTGAACAGGTAACCTCTTTATTAAATCCCTTCCTTCCTGACAGAAGACAGATAGAAAGTATAAAAAACTCAAATGGGACAGGAGACATCTAGGAAACTTCACGAGCAAATGGACGGCTCTTTTGGGAATCCAAGATGTATATTAAGATAGAATGTTTTGAGGGCACGTGAAATGATTGAAGCCTGGGAAATGGGCCCCTTGTGTCAGAGCTGCCATCATATACTTGAGCTTCACATTTCCTAGCTGCCAGTCTACCATGAACTAAAGGGGGGGGTGGGGGTTGAGGGAGCCAGATGGGAGGGGGGAAGGCGAAGAATGCATTGTACTTTCCAAAGGCACCATCTCAAGGTCAAAGCCCTGGGAATAGAATGCAACGGCTCACCAACCAGCCTACTGTTGAAGAGACTGTTTCCCAAAGCAACTAATTCCAATATGATTGTACACTAATGGACCAGAAGAGGAAAGGAACCAAGGGTAAAATCCAGCAGGTTCTGACAGGTTCTGGAGAACCTGTAGCAGAAATTGTGAGCAGTTCGGAGAACCGGTGGTGGAAATTTTGAGTAGGCTCAGACTCAACCCATCCAAGACCGAGTGGCTGTGGTTGCCGGCGTCCCGATATAGTCAGCAGACGCCATCGTTGACTATTGGGGGTGAATCTTTGCCCCCCACAGAGAGGGCTCGCAATCTGGGTGTCCTCCTGGACGCACGGCTGTCTTTAGAAGAGCACATGACGGCCGTGGCCAGGGGGGCTTTTTATCAGGTTTGCCTGATTCGCCAGTTGCAGCCCTTTCTGGACCGGGACGCCTTGCGCACGGTCACTCATGCCCTTGTCACCTCCCGGCTGGACTATTGTAATGCTCTCTACATGGGGCTCCCCTTGAAGAGCACTCGGAGGCTCCAACTGGTCCAGAATGCAGCCGCGCGGGTGGTTATGGGCGCAACCCGTTGTGCCCGCATGACACCCCTCCTGCGCGAGCTGCACTGGCTCCCAGTGGTCTTCCGGGTGCGATTCAAGGTGTTGGTTACCACCTTTAAAGCGCTCCATGGCATAGGACCCGGGTACCTTCGAGACTGTCTCCTGCCACCAATAGCCTCCCACTGACCAGTCCGCTCCCACAGAGAGGGTCTCCTCAGGGTGCCATCAGCCAAGTTATGTCGGCTGGCGACACCCAGGGGGAGGGCCTTCTCTGTGGGAGCCCCAGCCCTGTGGAATGAACTGCCCCCGGAAATACGCAAGATCTCCGACCTCCGGGTGTTCCGCTGCGCATTGAAGACCTTGTTGTTCCGCCAGGCAGGGCTGTCAATATAATCATTTTAAATTGGGGCATTTTAATTTTTAGAGTTTTAAATCAGCCAAATTTATTTAATTATTTTAATTTTTAATTATTGTTGTGTCTTGTGTTTTTAAACTGGCTGTACTCCCTGGCTCCCTGAGTCCTTCGGGAGAAGGGCGGTATAGAAATAAAATTATTAAATTATTATTATTATTAATTAGTTCGGAGAACCAGTAAATATCACTTCTGGCTGGCCCCAGAGTGGGGTGGGAATGGAGATTTTGCAATATCTTTCCCCCAGGAGTGGGGTGGGAATGGAGATTTTGCAGTATCCTTCCCCTGCCACACCCACCAAGCCACGCCCACAGAGCCGGTAGTAAAAAAAAAAATGGATTTCACCACTAGGAGGAACTGAATGGGGAAAGTTAACTGGCAAGCTTTGGCTCGCACCTTCATTCGTGCAAGTGAAACTGAAATGTAGTTGCATGAGTTTTTAATAAACCTTGTGGTGTATGCCTTTGTGAGTGCATTTGTCGGGGTGTGGGTGTGGTAAGATCTTCCATGTATCAGAAAGTTCACTTTTGATGGACATAATGCCTTGTGTGCTCTTAATTATTGATCCTCCTACCCAGGCTATAAGGCATAAGGAAATGGGTATCCTTAGTTGGCAATTGACAATATTGCATGGTAAATAGAATAGAATAATTTTATTTCTATACCGCCCTTCTCCCGAAGGACTCAGGGCGGTGTACAGCGTATTAAAAACACAAGACAACATCAGTTAAAATAGTGTAAAATTATTAAATGAATTTGGCTCAATTTAAAACCCCAGGAATTTAAAACCCAATTTAAGATTGTTATGTTGATAGCCCAGCCTGGCGGAACAACAGGGTCTTGAGTGCACAATGAAATACCCGGAGGTTGGAGATCTTACGTATTTCCGGGGGCAGTTCATTCCACAGGGCTGGGGCTCCCACAGAGAAGGCCCTCCCCCTGGGTGTCGCCAGCTGACATAACTTGGCCGATGGCACCCTGAGGAGACCCTCTCTGTGGGAGCGAACTGGCGGGTGGGAGGCTATTGGTGGCAGAAGTCGGTCTCGAAGGTACCCGGGTCCCATGCCATGGAGTGCTTTAAAGGTGGTAACCAACACCTTGAATCGCACCCGGAAGACCACTGGGAGCCAGTGCAGCTCGCGCAGGAGGGGTGTCACGTGGGGCACAACGGGTTGCGCCCATAACCACCCGCGCGGCCGCATTCTGGACCAGTTGGAGCCTCCGAGTGCTCTTCAAGGGGAGCCCCATGTAGAGAGCATTACAATAGTCCAGCCGGGAGGTGACAAGGGCGTGAGTGACCATGCGCAAGGCGTCTCAGTCCAGAAAGGGCTGCAACTGGCGAATCAGGCGAACCTGATAAAAGGATCCCCTGGCCACTGGTAAAGTGCCTGATTCGTGACCAAAAACCCAAGAAGCGTTTAACTCACTGCTAAGATCAATTCCATGTTAACATCCAGTCCTCTAACGAGAAGAGAGGGTCAAGGCAAAGTACCCAGAAGATTATACAGGTAGTCCTTGACTTACAACAGTTTCTTTAGTGACTGTCCAAAGTTGCAACGGCACTGAAAAAAGTGACTTACGACAGTTTTTCATACTTATGACTGTTGCAAAATCCTTATGGTCATGTGATCAAAGTCTGGACGTTTGTCAACTGATTCATATTTATGACAGTTGCAATATTCCCTTTGGCAATCTTCTGACAAGCAAAGACAATGGGAAAGCCAGATTCATTTAACAAATGTGTTACTAACTTAACAAATGCAGTGATTCCCTTAACAACTGTTGGCGCAGAGGTTAGAGTGCAGTACCGCAGGCTGTTTCTGCTGACTGCTGGCTGCCTGCAATTTGGCACTTCGAATCTCACCAGGCTCAAGGTTGACTCAGCCTTCCATCCTTCCGAGATGGGTAAACTGAGGACCCAGATTGTTGGGGGCAAGAAGCTGACTCTGTAAACCACTTAGAGAGGGCTCTAAAGCACTGGGAATTGGTATATTTTATTAATTCAACTTATATACCGCCCTTCTCCCCAGGGGGACTCAGGGCGGTGGACAGCCAAACTTAAAACACATATAGTACAAAAGTTAAGAAAAACTAAAATAAATTAAATCATCAGCATTTCCAATTTAAAATCCCAGATCTGCAAAATCGAAAAGTTCCCAATTTAAAACCCAGAATCAATAAAATCGAAAATTTAAAAACCTCATTAAAACCATTTAAGCTAGGCCAGCTTGTTGGAATAAATAAGTCTTCAAGCGCGGAGGTCCGGGATCAGTCATATTCCAGGAGGTAGCTCATTCCACAGGTCGGGTGCCCCCACAGAGAAGGCTCTCCCCCCGGGGGCCGTCAGCCGACATTGCTTGGCCGACAGCACCCTGAGGAGGCCCTCTCTGTGCGAGCGTACTGGCCGGTGGGAGGTTATTGGTAGCAGCAGGCGGTCTCGCAAGTATCCTGGCCCTATGCCATGGAGCACTTTAAAGGTGAGAACCAACACTTTGAAGCGCACCCAGAAGACCACTGGGAGCCAGTGCAGCTCGCGCAGGAGAGGTGTTACGTGGAAGCGCCCTGTGGCTCCCATAATCACCCGCGCGGCTGCATTCTGGACCAGTTGGAGCCTCCAGGTGCACCTCAAGGGGAGCCCCATGTAGAGAGCGTTACAGTAGTCCAGGCGAGACTTGACGAGGGCATGGGTGACTGTGCATATAAGTCTAAGTGCTATTGCTATTAGACGCCCAGCTCCAGAGCTCTTTGGGTGAAATGCTACACAGGAGAAAAAAAAACAAAAACACACACACACACATACACACACCAAGTCATACCAGGTTAGCTGAAAACTACTGTCAAATTAGGAGACCTGGACTTTACAGAGTGCATTGTTACCAGCCGCTGAAGTTCATAGAGTACAAGCAGGTCCCATTCCTCTTTCTCAGCTTACATTTTAATTGGCTTCGAGTTAAGTTTTTTAAACACTGCAAGACTTGCTGACATGCTATCTTAATGCCGTGTGAATAATTTATGGGAGGCTTCCATGGTATACCTTCCCCCATCCCATTCCCTCTAATTTGAGCATCCGTTAAAATGGTGGGCAGGAGGGGCTTGCCGGAGGTGCAGAGGAGGAAAATGTAGAGTGGAAAAGAAGAAGGGAACAGATCTATTGGTGTGCCGGTTTTGTTTTTTTTTCCCAAAGTGTTAAATATGTGGGTCCCCCCTTCTCCTCGGTTGCATTGGGATTTCAGAGAAGGTTTGCACGATGCAGACTTATTAATAACTATTCTGCCAGGAGAGCACCCAATTAAATTGAATTGGGCTTTATGGCCCCCTGTAGATTTCCTTAAATGCGTGGCTAGAAAGTCTTTACAGTGTGAGTATTGGATAACAAGGAATTGGGGGGCGGGGGGGGGTGTGTTAGGATAAAATAAAAAATGGGATGTTTTTAATGATTGCAGCTTTGCTACTTAGGAGTTGCCAGCTTATAAATGTGTTACTTGGTATTTAACACACACACATACACACACACACACACACACACACACACACACAGAGTATACATAGAGAAAGGGAGATACACACATACGTACTTGGAAACTCTTTTCCTTGCTGTCTAATTTCTCCTTTGTCTTCAACATCTTGCAAAGGAGCCAAGGTTTTCATGCTGGACCCTTAACAGACCCTTTGGGAAATTTTCTTCTTAGCAGCACATAAAGCAGGCCAGGTAATTAAGACCTGGGGGATTATCCTCTCTGTTTTAGCAGGAAGGCACATGTTTGCAGAGGTGTCTTGAATTGGTGATTTCCAACCCTGAGCTATAGGGGTTTCTCATAGCTGTTCTGATCTTTGGGCGCGTGCCTTTACATGCTTGTAAGATTGGTAGACAAGAGAGCATCACAAATCTTCGGTCCTTCTCTTGCGAGGCCGCAAAGAAGCCAGGAATGAGCTTTTAATTCCCATAGGAGGATGATCCAGGTGCCACTTTTCCGTAGAGTTATTCTCCTGAGCAGTGAGAACAAAAACAAACAAACAAAAACCTATCCATAGCTGATGCTGTTTTAACACAGGAGCCTTTCAGGAGTCTGTGTATGCTTAGGAATACATGACAAGTTAAATTGAAGGCCTTTCCCCAGAGCAGCATGGACTTCCTTCCACAGGTTCAGAAAGAAATAACTTGAAATCTTCATTCACGGCTAAGAAACCGCAAAGAGGCAGGACGGTCGCTGAAATTATATCACAGGAAGTTACACCAGTGTATGGAGAAGCCATGCGTGTAGAGATCAGCCATGTAACTGAGATTTCCAGTTGAATCAGAGGGAATCGGAGGAAGCGGTGGTGGCGCAGTGGTTAGAATCAGGAGTGGGTTCTATTTATCTTTACTAGGGGTTTGCAATGGAATCGCACACATGCCTTGCTTCTGTGCATGTGCAGAGGTTTCTGCACATGCGCAGATCGCCAATGATGACATCCGGGGTGGTGGGCAGGGCCTCCAGCCAGTTTTACTCCCAGTTCTTGCTGGGAAGATCCAAACTGGGGGCAACCCACCACTGGTTAGAATGCAGTATTGCAGGCTAACTCTACCTATACCCAAGAGTTCACTTTTAACAGATTAACAGAGTTGGAAGGGACCTTATAGGTCATCTAGTCCAACTCCCCGCTCAAGCAGGAGACCCTACACCATTTCTGACAAATGGCAGCCCAATCTTTTCTTGAAAGTTTCAAGTGATGAAGCTCCCACAACTTCCGAAGGCAATTTCTGTTCCATTGGTTGATTGTTCTCACTGACAGATTCAAGGTTGACTCAGCTTTCCATCCTTCCAAGGTCAGTAAAACGAGGACCCAGATTGTTGGTGGCAGTATGCTAACCTTGTAAATTGCTCAGAGGGTGTTGTAAAGCATTTAGATATATAAATCTGAGTGCTATTGCTATCCTCCCCTGTCTCCCTCTCCCTCCCCCTCCCCCCTCCTCCTCCTCCCCTTCCAGTCAAATTTAACTCTTGGGATCTACTTGGACAATCCCATGCCATTTTCTTGCTAACCATTTTCGGAAGCGATTTAATTTGCTTTATTCCTGGGGTTGAGAGAGAATGACTGGACCAAAATCATATAGCCGGCTCGTTGCCTAGAGCACAACAGTCTCCAGCTTCTAGTCTGGTGTCTTTACCCAGGGATGGGTAATGATTTTTCCCAAGAGGCCACATGAGAAACTAAGACTATTGTGGATGGCCCAAAGGATTTAACCTGATTTGATGTCCTCAAACTCCATCACCTCAACTCCTCAGGCTGCTCCAAGTGAGGGGTGAATGCCGTGCAGGTACAGAAAAGCACTTTCTCCCTCAAATGGCCCCCAGTTGATTGAAGGAGCACATGGCGACTGTGCAAAGCTGGACCTAACCCAGGTTCTTCTCCCACCCTCTGCAGCTCACATTTGATTTCTAATTTCTGATTGACTTCATGTGGGCCCGACAGGGACAACCAAAGGGCCAGATGTGGCCCAAGCGCCATAAAATGCCCATGCCTGCTTTAACCACTACAACAAACAGGATGTCAAACTGTAGCCATCCTTAAAGAACCTGTTGTGTCCTGTTGGTCGCCGACCCTTCCAGCAGCCAAATCAGAGGAGAAGGTGGCGTGGGAGTCAGGGCCAGCATCAGGGCAACCTGAGAGCTTCAAGGGGGAAGAGAGAATGGAGCTATCAGAGATAGAGACAGAGGCAGAACCTGGGCTGTCCATCAGCCCTCAGATGGAGAGTCAACAGCCCCCAGGTCTGTAGGTGGCTGATGAAGAAGAAGAGGAACAGCTGGGTCAAGTGCCTGACGCACAGAAGGCAGAGGAGAGGAGAGCAGTGGAAATCTATGGACCGATCCTTGGGATGGAAGAGCCATCGCTGCTAGTGAAGCCCTACCCTAGCTCTGGGGATAAAAGGCAGGGGGCAGAGATGAATAGGTGTGGCAGACAACTATTCCTCTCCCTACCAGACAGACTTGTTAGTCTGCTGTGAGTGAGAAAGAAACTTTTTGCTGGGGCTGCTGATGCTCCTAATAAAGGAATCTTGGATTTAACTACAGTGGATTTGCCATGTTTGGGAGCTGGGTCAGAACAAACCCCCCCGAGTTTAAATTCAACTAAATCTAGATCAGACATCTCCATTATGGGAATGGAAAGAGAATTGTAATCAAATAAAAACTGGAAGCTTCTTTTAAGAATGCACAATAAATCAATTTTAGGATTTGAGTGCTCTCATCAATACTGATAGCAATTTCTGTTCTCCAAATGTTAGCCTTTTTGTAGCCAAAACAGCACCACTCATGCATATGAGAAAAGGAACAAAACAGCTTGGGTAATGATGAAACGTACAAAAAGTAGTTATTATACTATTGCTAATATTTGATACGTACTCTGCCTTTCTATTCAATCAAGATGTCCTATTACATAAAGAAGTAAAACTCTTGACATGAGCTTTTTTCCAGATTAATGCAGTGAGAAGCTGCATTTAATGTGGAGGTTGACAATCTGAAGCTCTAGATTCTCGAACTCTTCTTTCTCCCCTCTTTTTCAACCCATGATGCTTTTATCAACAATTGCTAAAAGCAGTAATTTGATTGCCCAGCAAGCAGGGAGCTCACCACAACTGCAATGTAATCCTTAAATACCTCCTAGAATCATTGGGAATCAGGTGGCCCTAAATTTAAGGTAGATTATATGATAGATAGATAGATAGATAGATAGATAGATAGATAGATAGATGGATGGATGGATGGATGGATGGATGGATGGGAGAGGGAGAGAGGGAGAAATAGCAATAGCACTTAGATTTATATACTGCTTTACAGTGCTTTACAGCCCTCTCTAAGGGGTTTACAGAGTCAGCATATTGCCCCCAAGAATTTGGGTCCTCATTTTACCCACCTCGGAAGGATGGAAGGCTGAGTCAACCTTGAGCCTTCACCACCACCTGGATGGATGGATAGATAAATAGATAGACAGACAGACAGACAGACAGACAGACAGACAGACAGAGGCAGAGGCAGAGGCAGAGGCAGAGGCAGAGGCAGAGACAGAGACAGAGACAGAGATGAAAGAAAGAAAAAAGAAAGGGAAAAAGAAGAGGAGGAGGAGGAAAGAAAGGAAGGGTTGTAGGCAAAATTGGAGGAAGAGACAGTATTAGGTATGTTCACCACCTTATTTGTAAAAATAATAAAGGTGGGGTACAAATAGATACACACAAACACACACACACACACACACACACACACACACACACAGTATAATCTGATAGTATGATAACTGGTGAATTCCTCAGTATTTTGATGTCAGCAAAGCATTTGACAAAATACCACAATTCATTCTGTTTTGCAAGCTAGTAAAGTGTGAACTAAACAACATGATAAGCTAGTCAAGTAAAGTACGAACTAAAGAACATTCAGATTTCAATGAAGATAGTGCTTCATTGAAAGCTGTTCCAACAATGCCCCATGGTTCCTGATCAATGTAGAGAAAGGAGGGTTGGAACCTATGTTTTAATCTCAGGCTACCACTCTCAAACATGTTTCCTAATGGCTTGGATCACAAAGCAGAAAGAATACTCTTCAAATAAATTTAATAAATAAAGAAATGTCCAGTGACATGGGCCCTGGCTTTAAAATGGCAGGCAATCAAAGCTCAGTAGGTTTTTCTATGCATGCCAAACATATTAGAAAGAATCTAGATACCTGACTGTGCATATTATTCTGAAGCCAGTCACCATTGCTGCCATAACGCTGGCAGGTGACACCAAATTGGAGAGAACAACGAATGGTTCAGAAAGCAAAAAGATTGTCTCATCTATAGAATTGCTTGTCGCAAAGCTCCTAAGGGAAGCAGAATTGGATGGCAGCTTTTCTTTGAAATCGTCAACAAATAGTCACCGTCTCCCCCCTGCCCCCGCTTAAAACTTTCCAATTGAAGGAAGTATTGGTCCCTTATATCCACACACTTTGTCAACTCATGAGGAAAAAAAGAGAGAGAGAGAATGCAATCCACTTCCCTGCCCTGATAATTCCTCTGGATGATGAGAAAACAATAGGTGGTAGAAAAGAATAAAATTGATCAATTTAGTTCAGATAACAGCAGCTGGATGAGGTTTCATCATAGTTCCTGCAACCTGGAGACAGCTCTCTCATATTAGCAATTTCCTGTAGGAAGAGATGGGTTTATTTATCTGTAATAAATGTGAATCTCCTTCCTTCCTTCCTTCCTTCCTTCCTTCCTTCCTTCCTTCCTTCCTTCCTTCATCCTTCCTTCCTTCCTTCCTCCCTCTCTCCCTCTCTCCCTCTCTCCCTCTCTCCCTGTCTGCCTTTTTCCTTCCTTCCTTCCTTCCTCCCTCCCTCCCTCCTCCTTCCTTCCTTCCTTCCTCCCTCCCTTCCTCCCTCTCTCCCTCCTTCCCTCCCTTCATCCTTCCTTCCTCCCTCCCTCCCTCCCTCTCTCCCTCCCTCCCTCCCTTCCTCTCTCCCTCTCCCTTCCTCCCTTTCTGCCGTCTTCCTTCCTCCCTCCCTCCCTCCCTCCCTCCCTGCCTTCATCCTTCCTTCCTTCCTCCCTCTCTCCCTCTCTCCCTGCCTTTTTTCCTTCCTTCCTTCCTTCCTTCCTTCCTCCCTCCCTCCCTCCCTGCCTTCATCCTTCCTTCCTTCCTCCCTCTCTCCCTCTCTCCCTCCCTCCCTCCTTGCTTTTTTCCTTCCTTCCTTCCTTCCTTCCTTCCTTCCTTCCTTCCGTCCGTTGCATCGAGCCCAATGAATCCACAAGCTTAATTCTTTGGCCAATTCCACTAACGATGAATGTGATGAAAAGGCTGCACATCTATTTTTCGTGATAATGCGTCTGAAAGTGATGTTCTTACTGCAGTGAAATGAGGCTGAACACATACATCGCCTCCACCTACGTGCATTGTAGGAGAGCACACAATTGTTCTATGTCTATAGCTGTATTGTTCAGTTCAGCCATTTGTCGGGTGGGTAGAAGTGAGGCTGTTCTCTGCCAGAGGGATTCAGAACATATTGCTTGGCAGGTGGAGTCTGCTCAGATGCATTGGCTGTTATTTCAGCAATGACAGGAAACATATATCATATGAGTTGAATGCCAGCAATATATTCCATGGTATCCTGATGCGAGGTTGAGTGTGTGTGTGTGTGTGTGTGTGTGTGTGTGTGTATGTGAGGGGGGGCCAACCTCTCTGACCATCTGGACAGTCTAAAGAAGCTGCAAAGACACGCGAGTTATCTCCATCTTGATAACCACACAGTGTATCCTCTTGAGCTGTGAAGCAACATAAACTTAATTTTAAAAATAATATTTTCTTTATCACCTGTAGGCTTCAGTATGTGGGGGGAGAATTTATAAAGTATCTTGACATCTAAGGTTGTGCCTATCATCAAGAGCTTTGTAGAGTATGTTAACCTCTAGAACTATGCGAATTTTCCATTTATAGGGTTTATGAATCTTTCATTGGAACTGCTACTTGCAATCTTCCAACTGAATGCTTTTCGTATGTGGCAAGAAGGACCTGTTTCCCCCCTCCCCATATGGCTTCCATTCACATGCATTGTAAGTCTTGAATCTGATCGGATCACCCATTCAAATCAGATGGCAAATTCAAATCCGAGCATTTTGAAACTGAATCATAAATTTGAATATGTCCTGGCCTGATTTGCATATCCCTCATAATACCTACATGCTGTGAGCTGACCCCCATTAGCTTAAGCTGAACAGGTATCTCCTCCCGAGATAAGGTTAATATGCAAGGTTTTTGATTGCCTATGGATGTGGCAAATTGATAGGCTGTTTTTATGAAGAGTGCATTGAAGGTTTGGCTGGAGATCTTCCATCCCTTCTATCTTTTCTTCCTAGGTTTACATTTGCATTTTTTTAATTCAAACTAGTGAAGAAATATTGGGGGGCGATATTCACATTTCCTTTGAAGCCTATTTGATTTAAGCTCTAAATGCTGGAAGGGAGGCATGCTGGTGCCATCTCAATTTATTTTTTAAAGGCACTTTTGATTTCTCCCAACAGGCATGGATTAGCAACAGCTGTAGCAATGATGGGGAAAGTTTTATGTGAGAGACTAATAAGGGTCAGGAGTCTCCAAGGACATCTTTGGCTTTTAATCTGCTCCACGGCCAGTCCTATGCCAGATTCCTTCAAGGCCAGCGTAACATTTAGTAAGATAGCATAGTTCAATGCTTAAGATGTTAGATCCGGACAAGCAAGATTCTGGCTGAAATCCCACTTGACTGCAGAGCTCAGTGGGTAATTGAAACTTAACGCATAGGATTGTTCTCGTGGGGATAAAATTAGGGAGTTAGTTACCAGTTGAGGGGAATCAACCATGGGAGAAGAGCTTCATCTCATGCTTGGGAGCATCCCAGAGGGATCTTGGTTGATTATCATGAGAAACAAAATAGTGGATTTATTTATTATTTCAACTTATTTTCCAAAGCACCCGAGGGCAGGACAAGAGACAATAGATGTAAACTAACCAAGGAGAGAAGCAACCTGGAATTGAGGAGAAACTTCCTAACAGTGAGGACAATTAACCAGTGGAACAGCTTGCTGTCAGAGGTTGCAGGTGCTTTATCACTGGAGGTTTTTAAGAAGAGACTGGACAGCCACTTGTCTGAAATGGTATAGCATCTTCTGTTTGAGCAAGGGGTTGGACTAGAAGACCTCCAAGGTCCCTTCCATCTCTATTCTGATTGACTAGCCCTGTCTGATGCAGCAGAAGGATTCTTAGGTTCTTATGGGATTTGAATACCATGAGGGCAACGAGGTTGACATCAAACTAGGACAACCATCAGATTTGTAGGGGAGATTAGCCTGTTCTTTGAAATGCAGAGATGCTATTTCATTTCCATCCATATCTTGCAAAACTGTTCCAATGTTTATTTATTTATTTATTCATTTTTATTTTATTAGTTTGTCAAACATGTATAAGATAGCAGGTATGAATATGAACATGGACATGAACGAAGGAAATGAATACAAATAAATGGGGACAGTAGGACAGGGACAGTAGGCACACTGGTACGCTTATGCATTACCCCTTTACGGACCTCTTAGGAATGGGGTGAGGTCCATGGTAGACAGTTTAAGATTGAAGCTATGGGGGTTTGAGGATGTAACAACAGAGTTGGGTAGAGCATTCCAGACGTTGACCATTCTGTGGCTGAAGTCGTATTTTCTGCAATCGAGTTTGGAATGGTTTACCTTGAGTTTGTATTGATAATTTGCCCATGTATTTATTGTGGTTGAAGCTGAAGAAGTCATTGACAAGTAAGATGTTGTAGCAGACAATTTTGTGTACTATTCCAGATTGTCCAAGCCCAGAATTTCAAAATATTTCCAAATGGCCCTTGGTACATTTGGCAGAGCTCCGGGTTATCTTCCCTAGCATGATCTGTGATGATGGCCAACTGTTCGTGCTGGTTTTTAAGCTGCCATCTTCTCACTTGCATGGCTCAGTGGGAAACCCCAAGACTGCCCTTATTTGACATGCGTTACAAGAAATTTCACAGCCTTGGAGGGATTGCCGGGCTCACCCACGAATGTCACAGCAGCCAAATGCTCACTGTTTCTTTAGTGGCCTGGTTATTTTTCTGTATCAAGAATCAGCTAATTCTTCTCGGCGTGAGAATCCCAATTGCTTTTTACAATAAGTAGCAGGAAACCTCTGAGTTTGTGTGTGAGAATGTATGTGAATGTCTGTTCGTCCTTTGAGGCTTGCCACCCCTCCATTTATTAAGCTGAAATATGTAAAAACTGTATATCTTCTTTAATACATTTTATATGTTTTCAACTATAAAAGATCAGGCCCGGCAAAGAAGCTGGCAGGGATCAACATAAATATCCACATTGGGACCCTGCAGTAAAAACAAAAAGCAATTTTCTAGTATTAGAAGGAGAAAGAGAAGAAGGAGAGAAAAGAGAGAGTAAAGAGAAGAAAGGGAGGGGGGGAGGAGGGAGAGATAGAGAAAGGAGAAAAAGGAGGAAGGAAAGAGAGAGGAGGAGGAGGAAGAACAGGAGGAAGGAGGAAGGAGGAAGAGGAAGGAGAAAGAAGGAGAAGGGAGAGAAAAAAGAGAAGGTGGAGAAAGAGGAAGAAGAGAGAGGTGGAGAAGGAAGGAGAGACAAAGAAGGAGAAGGAAGGGGAGAGAGAGTGAAGAAAAGGAGGAAGGAGAAAAGAGAGAGAGAAGGGAGAAGGAAATAGAGATAATGTCTATTCTATGGAGATTCTCAATTACCCAGGTTGTCCCAAAGATACTTTTTTAAAAAGGCAACTGGACTTTTCTTGTTTTGTTTTGTTTTTTCCCTTCAGAATGTTTCGCTTCTCATCCAAGAAGCTTCTTCAGTTCTAGTCCAGTTGCCTTTTGAAAAAGCACATTTGGGAAGGAGGGAGGAGGAGAAGGAGAAGAAAAAGAAGGAAGAGGAGGAAGGAGAGAGAGAGAGAAGGAAAAGGAAAACCACAACAATATTCTGTGTAATAGAAAAATGCCTGAAACCTATAAATTTTATTATGCTGATAGTAATTGGAAGTCTACAAATTTCCCATCCAGTTTGGTAAGGGAAAAGATCACGGGAAGCCCGATCAGAATGTCTGAGCTAAGGCCTCCGAAGTGGGTGGCCATGGTATATGAGAACTCTTGTGGTGTTGATTAAGAAAAGTTCTGTAGCACAAGCTTTGATTCAACGGTCCTCTGCTTTGGAATAAGAAACACACAACCGAATCTAACCACTATCCTGGCATTGGCTGTTCTTGGCTAAAATAGATTTGGATTCAGAAGGCGTTGATGTACTCTTTCTCGCAGAAGGAAAAGAATTATGTAGAATCATCTCTACGTAAAGGGACGCGGTGTCTCAGTGGCTAAAACGCTGAGCTTGTTGATCGAAAGGTCAGCAGTTCAGGGGTTCGAATCCCTAGTGCCGCGTAATGGGGTGAGCTCTCGTGACTTGTCCCAGCTTCTGCCAACTTAGCAGTTCGGAAGCACGTAAAAAATGCAAGTAGAAAAGTAGGAACCACCTTTGGTGGGAAGTAACAGCGTTCCGTGCACCTTTGGCATTTAGTTATGCCGGCCACATGACTACAGAGATATCTTCGGACACCGCTGGCTCTTTGGCTTTGATACGGAGATGAGCACCGCCCCCTAGAGTCGGGAACGACTAGCACATATGTGCGAGGGGAACTTATCTTTATCTCTACATAACACATTCCTCCACTTTTGCTGACCAACCAAGGAAGCATTTATATCCTCACATTATTGATCTGCCCTGCAAAACAAGCTATGTTTCAATTCTTTGTGAAGTGTTTCATGAAATAGAGTTCAATCAGCCCATTCATGACCCTTACAATAATGTGGCCATGATGCTAATGCTTCTATGTGAGGTCCCTTTTTCAGCTAAGTAGCTTCAGAGGAAACCAATGAAGGTGGTTTTATCACAAGCAATAGTGTCGCCAATAGAATTGCTTACTATTTTGGTAGGACAAGTTAAGGAGGTGATTGGTAGAGCGCCAGTTTGGTCCAGTGATTAAGGCACCAGGCTAGAAAACAAGGGTTCTAGTCCCGCCTTAGGCAAGAAAGCCAGCTGAGTGACTTTGGACCAATCACCAGGAGACTGTGAGTTCTAGTCCCACCTTAGGCATGAAAGCCAGCTGAGTGACATTGGACCAATCACCAGGAGACTGTGAGTTCTAGTCCCGCCTTAGGCATGAAAGCCAGCTGAGTGACTTTGGACCAATCACCAGGAGACTGAGAGTTCTAGCCCCGCCTTAGGCATGAAAGCCAGCTGAGTGACTTTGGACCAATCACCAGGAGACTGAGAGTTCTAGCCCTGCCTTAGGCATGAAAGCCAGCTGAGTGACTTTGGACCAATCACCAGGAGACTGAGAGTTCTAGCCCTGCCTTAGGCATGAAAGCCAGCTGAGTGACTTTGGGCCAATTACCAGGAGACTGAGAGTTCTAGCCCCACCTTAGGCATGAAAGCCAGCTGAGTGACTTTGGGCCAATTACCAAGAGACTGTGAGTTCTAGCCCCGCCTTAGGCATGAAAGCCAGATGGGTGACTTTGAGCCAGTCACTCCCTCTCAGCCCAACCCACCTAACAGGATTGTTGTTGTGGAGAAAATAGGAGAGGGACGGACTGTTGGACATGTTTGGTGCCTTGAATTATTTGTAAAAATAATAAAACAGGGTACAAATAAAACAAAATATTAATAAATAACAAATCTTGCCCATTTACACATCTACGCCCATATCCATACAAAGAGAAAAAAAGAAATTTGTTCCAGATATTATTTTTAATTTATTTTTATTTTTTTGCAAATCTCCCTTATTTTGCCATCAGGAATATAGTTGGGGATGATAGGAACCTGTTGAATGTTTCCTAGCCCAAAATTGAAAAATGAGAAGCCCCCATAGAAACCCCATGTATCTTTTAAAAGCAATAGAATTTTAATTATGTGCCAGAGCAATTTACAAAATACAGTAAACAGAGTTCTGCTTCTTTTCCTTCTTCTTTTTCTGCATTTGTCAATCAGGATGCCAAATTGCAAACAGTCAGCCTGTTCACCATCAACCCCTGTTTCCCCCAGGGAGTGGATGCCATCTCTGTCTTCACATGCACCGAGGAAGTTCTGGCGTGTTTCATAGCATTCGTATGAGGAACTCTCTGAAATGGAAAAGAAAACAGCTCTTTCTGTCAACTTGTCACCAGGATAAGCCCTTAATTTCCATCAGACTGATAAAGTTTAAAACTGTGCTTCTTCAGCACAGAATACTATGAGAACGCATGGGTTTTATCAGAATGGATAGACTCCCAGCAACATGGTAGAATGCCAAAATATTTAGTGGGATATTAAATATTTATTCAGACAATAAAGCATGCATGACAGCTTTTCTTTTCCTTTCCTTTCTGCTTTCCTTTCCTTTCCTTTCCTTTCCTTTCCTTTCCTTTCCTTTCCTTTCCTTTCCTTTCCTCTCCTCTCCTCTCCTCTCCTCTCCTCTCCTCTCCTCTCCTCTCCTCTCCTCTCCTCCCCTCTCCTCCTCTCCTCTCCCTTTCTCCCTTCTCCTTTCCTCCCCTTTTTTCTCTTTTCCCTTGCCCCTCCCCCTTCTCCCTTTCCCCCTTTCCCTCTCTTCCCTTCCCTTCCCTTCTCTTCTTCATTTTTTAGGCAATTGTGATCCAATGCTCTAAAATACAATCTGAGTAAAAACATCTACACTAAAACCAAACAAATTACCCAATGAAAACACCATGTGCATTTGATAGGAGCATGGCATGTCACTGAAATACTTAAAGAGGATTAATTAAAGCACAACTAAAAGTCTATGAAAAAGCATGGAAAACTATAAAAAGCCTTGATACTGACCTTGATTTCATGGTTCAGAATAGAAAGATAGGAATTGATTTAACAACAGCAAAAATAGTATTTTTTTATGCATTTTACGAGGTTAGATCCCTGGAAGCTAAGTAACATTAAAAGAAAAAGAAAAAAAAATGTGTTACTTAAAAGAGTCCTCTTTAAAAATTTCTGAAATATGTCTACTGCTTCGGTGACTCCATCCAGCCACCTCGTTCTCTGTCGTCCCCTTCTTCTTTTGCCCTCAATCCTTCCCAGCATTAGGCTCTTCTCCAGTGAGTCCTTCCTTCTCATTAGGTGGCCAAAGTATTTGAGTATATCCAGTTTATAGTTGTTCCAAAGAGGCTTTTCCAAAAGGCAACTGGACTTTCTTGTTTCTTTTCTTTGAAGAAGCTTCTTGGGGAAAAAAAAAGAAAAGATAGGACAGTCACCTATCTGAAATGGTATCGGTCTCCTTCTTAAGAAGGGAGCTGGATTAGAAGACCTTCAAGTTCCCATCCAGCTCTATTCTCAAGTATTTTCAAAGGGGAAAAAAAACCCCAAGAAAGTCCAGTTGCCTTTTGGAAAAACAACTTTGGAGCAACTATTTTTCCCAAAGCACCTTTGGGACTATTTTCCTTATGGTAAAAAATCCCCAGATCCACCATGCTGCAGAGATTACAGCACCAGTTTGTCATTATTAATCTTTCTCCATAGCAAACTCTACTGCTTCTGTCAAAAGCTGCATATAAAAAATGGCAGTGAGCAATGCCACCCCTGCCCCAAACGAACGGGGACATTCACATTGTAAAAGCCTGCATTGTAGCAATTTGTGAAACAAAGAACATCAGGGAAATTTGCATTAAAAGAGCATTTATAAATATATATATATTTATATATATATATATATTATTATAAATATATATATATATTTGTGTTTAACAGCTTTACATTTTAGGGAAAAATCTAAATCAAAATAAATATAGGGTATGAAATGAGTCTTTTTTTTCTTTTTCAAGAGCCAGTAAAAACTCTAATGGACTGGAATGTAGCTTTTCTAAAGTAAGCAATAATTTTTCTTTTCAAAGTACTCAAT
Source organism: Arizona elegans (assembly GCA_022577455.1). NCBI lineage: Eukaryota > Metazoa > Chordata > Lepidosauria > Squamata > Colubridae > Arizona > Arizona elegans. The sequence goes on from JAKOOJ010000017.1 coordinate 4,785,460, forward strand.
TGCATTAGATGTATTCAACGGATACAGAACATTCTGTATTCTTCAAGGATACACAAAGGAAACCCTTGCCCACTGTTGTACATGTGCGAGATAATAGAAGGCAAGCTTGGGATTGAATATAGAATGGCGGGTTGTTGTTGTTGTTGTTTGTTTGTTTTTTGCATTGTTCTTGTCCTCTCTGATGCTTAGCAAGCATCTAAAAAGGATTAGGCCATCAACCTTATTCTGTGAAGAAACATTCCTATACAGGTAGTCCTTGACCCAAAGGCAACTCTTCAAGTTGCCTCTTCTTCAAGAGGCAACTGGACTTCTTGTTTTGCCACTCCCCACCATCCAGTCAGAGCTGAAGAAGCTTATTGGATGAGAAGTGAAATGTCTTCAAAGAAAAAAACAAAAAGTCCAGTTGCTTCTTGAAAAAGCACCTTTGGGACAATCATGATCTGGATGACTGAGAATCTCCATAGGCAGGTAGTCCTTGAGTTATAGAATAGAAGAGAATTAGAAGAGAAGAGAAGAGAAGAGAAGAGAAGAGAAGAGAAGAGAAGAGAAGAGAAGAGAAGAGAAGAGAAGAGAATTTTTATTGGCCAAGTGTGATTGGACACACAAGGAGTTTGTCTTGGTGCATATGCTCTCAGTGTACATAGAATAAAAGATATGTTATGACCATAATGGAACCTCCCCAATCACTTAGCCAACCCAATATTATGATCATTTTTGCGGTGGCCATTAAAGGAACCAATGGTTCACTAGGGGTGCAGTTTTGCCCAAAATCAGAAGTAAATGCCAGATTTTGGCAAAACTGTCTTAAAACAGTCGCCTGATCACAGGACACTGCAAATGATTGTAAATGCAGTCATGTTGCCAAACATGCAGCTAAGTATAGTAGTCTTGTGACCATGGGGTGAGGCTGGGAGGCTGGGCAACCATTGGAACCAGATCTGGATTGTGAATCCCCTTTTTCAGGTAGGTCGTAACTTCAAACAATCGTAATGTAACTGGTCGTAAGTTGAGGATACTTTAACTTATATTAAAACCGGTGTGGCTTTGTGGCTATGCCATCAAACTAGGAGTAAGGAAACCTACATTCTAAAGTATCCTTAGCCATGGTAGCCAAATGGAAAACTTTTGCCTAGCCCTTCTATCTTACATTAAAGGGTGGAGTGCTATTTACATTGCCTTGATTTATTGATTGACTGATTGATTGATAGATTATCTGATTTGAAGTCATTTCTGATTCCTAGTGACAACAATTTCTCCAAGAAATCTATACCTCACCTATACCTCACTTATTGCCACTCTTGAACGTAGCTGGATAGTCTCTGAAATGGATTTAGGACAGCTCGCCATGGCCAACTTCTTGTGGCCCATCTAGCCACAATCATCTCGCAGCCAACTCGGCAGAGGACAACTCACCGTGGCCAAGTCGCCACGGGACAACTCACCATGGACAATTCCACGCGGGATAAATCAGCAGATATTTTCTCTTTGCGCCCTCATAGAGAAACATTTGCCACTGCCTAGGATTGAACTCTTAACCTTCCAAATGGGAGGTGAGTGTCTTCACCTCTGGGCCAGGGGTGAAATCCAGCAGGTTCTGACAGGTTCTGGAGAACCGGTTTTGGAAATTTTGAGCAGTTTGGAAAACCGGTAGCGGAAATTTTGAGTAGTTCAGAGAACTGGCAAATACCACCGCTGGCTGGCCCCAGAATGGGGTGGGAATGGAGATTTTGCGGTATCCTTCTCTTGCTCATCCCACCAAGCCACACCCACAGAACTGGTAGTAAAAAAAAAATGGATTTCACTACTGCTCTGGGCCAGCACATCGCTCTTAAGGATGTAAACATATACAGAAAGGAAAATAATTAAACGAAAGAGTACTAGGAATATAAAGGAAAGGAATAAACCCATACAAGACCTATATTCATGGGCCTTCATGCATATGTAAAAGTTCTCAATTACATATTTCAGTGAATGGTATCCCCCTTCTTTGCAATCCTCCCTGAATAATAAACCCCAATAGGTAATTCAGTAAGTTGCTAATATTATATATATACTATTATAATAGTATATCATTATAAAAAGCCCCCGCAAGATCAAACAGGCACCCCACCGTCTCCCATTTGAAAGGGGACTTCGAACTCTGAAGCATTCAGAAAGGCAGAATAGATCGCCGTGGACCCCCCCCCCCCTTCATCCTTTCCCCCTCCCCCTTTCTTAAGAAAATAAATGGCTTTTATAGGGTTCATCCAAGAGCCCCTCCCCACCGCCAACCTTTTTGGCTGAAATGGCAAGGCAGGAATGCCTCATTGGTTTCAGATATTAACTGCGGTGTTGCAAACACAGCCAGGGATGGTGTGACAAATCGTGTTATTTTATTTTTTTTTAACCCGCAGATGAAAAACACAGCTTTCTACTTCTCTCCATGTCACTCATCTTCACTAGCCCAGGCCCCGAGAGGGCTAGAAGAAAAAAAATTGCCCTACGGCGCCATCTGTTTCCGCCAGTTTCCACTTTGGATACTGGCTTTGCATCTGTTGAGGAGACAAAATAGCGCTTGCCGAATTTGTGCTGAAGAAATCTTTGGTCTCCCCTCATGAGTTTATTAACTATTGCCGTTACTAGAACCGAGGCCAGATCTATTGCTCAGTAAAGTGGGCATTTTTTGTCACTCCAAAGATCCCAGATTTTAAACCTCAACATCTCTAGGTTTAGCTGAGAAAGACTCGGGACTGAAAAACCCATCGCTTCCGACAAATTCTAAACAGATTGGGTGTCTAATTTGAAAAATGTGGCTGTTATTGAAGCATAGTGTGTAAGATGTACTCTGCCCGAATTCCAGTTGAGCTAAGATAATTTCTAAAATTAATTCTGGAGAATTAATTGACCTCCCTTTGTGAACAGAAGGATTATCAACCTCATCAGTATTACAAGGGAATTTTATGAACATGCAGCAAGGAGTGAGTCTAATCCATGTCATTCTTACTTGAGGTCAGAACTGGAGAATGGTGTTCCTATATTATACAATAAATTTATGCCGTTAGTTCTCCAAATCAGAATCAAGTTAAAGCCATTTTTCCCCCTCCCTGCCTTAAAACCATAGGACCAGGGGTCATGCAATGAAGTTGAATGTAAAAAGATGTAGAACAGAGGGAAACAAAGCTGTTTCATGCAGCCCATAATTGATCTATGGAATTCAATACTGCAAAACATTAACATTGATGGCTTTAAAGGGGAGTGAGGGAAGTGCAGGTGATAGAGTACAGGTTAGACAAGGAATAGTAGTCTTAAAGGTTCCATATTATCTCTAGGTCCGAGCTTAAAAGGTAAAGGTTCCCCTCACACATATGTGCTAGTTGTTTCTGACTCTAGGGGGCAGTGCTCATCTCCGTTTCAAAGCTGAAGAGCCAGCGCTGTCCGAAGACGTCTCCGTGGTCATGTGACCGGCATGACTAAACGCCGAAGGTGCACAGAACGCTGTTACCTTCCCACCAAAGGTGGTCACTATTTTTCTACTTGCATTTTTTACGTGCTTTTGAACTGCTAGGTTGGCAGAAGCTGGGACAAGTAACAGGAGCTCACCCCGTTACGCGGCACTAGGGATTCAAACCGCTGAACTGCCGACCTTTTGATCGACAAGCTCAGCATCTTAGCCACTGAGCCACCACGTCCGTATATGTATATGTATATGTAACTTTGAAAAATGCTTGCTTCAGAGTCTTTACTTGGAGTTGGGGATTTTCTGGAACACTGACATATGTATATGTATATGTATATGTATATGTATATGTATATGTATATCTATCTATATCTATATCTATATCTATATCTATATCTAACTTTGAAAAATGCTTGCTTCAGAGTCTTAGCCACTGAGCCACCGCACTTCAAATATCAAACGCAAGGAAACAACAGCAAGAGAATGGTATATCTGGCTCTCCTTTTTGCAAACACCCAGAGATATTTGGCGGGCTGTTTTGAGAAAGACGATGTTGTCTTAGGATGAACCTAGTTCAGATCCAAAGAGTTGTTCTTATGTTCAATATAAAGATAAGAAAAATCATAAAAAGATACATGAGTGTCAGAGGTGGGTTTCAGCAGGTTCTGACCAGTTCTGGAGAATTGGTAGCGGAAATTTTGAGTAATTCCGAGAACCAGTAGTAAAAATTCTGACTGGCCCTGCCCCCATCTGTTCTCTGCCTCCCGAGTCCCAGCTGATCGGGAGGAAATGAGGATTTTGCAGTAACCTTCCCCTGGATTGGGGAGGGAATGGAGATTTTACAGTATCCTACCCTGGAGTGGGGTGGGAATGGAGATTGTACAGTATCCTTCCCCTGTCATGCCCACCAAGCCACACCCACAGAACCAGTAGTAAAAATTTTTGAAACCTACCACTGATGAGTGTGAACGGTTTAAAGGAGGATTGACCACTGTTTCTCAACCTTGGCAAGTTTATGACCTATGAACTTCAATTCTCAAATTTCCCCAGCCAGCATAGCTGGGGGATTCTGGGAGTTGAAGTCCATACATCTGAAAGTTGCCAAGGTTGCCTATCAGAATGTGAGACAAGGGGTACAGCCTTCCTTAGAAGTTATCCTTCACCTTGTCCAATATGGGTAGAGGAAATGATGTTTCGGGAGGAAGATTCAGGGTTATTTCTTGATGTCTGAAACATCTAAGTTTAGCCCCTTAAACACTTCCAAAATTAGGTACTGCCTGGGAAGCAGGATAAGTAAAACTTCTAACTCCCTTACAGTTTTTCAGGGGAAGCTAAGCTTTGTTGAAGCAACAGTTCCAGGCCTAAAATGGAGTCCAATGTAAGAGTTTGGCTTTAGAAAAACAAGCATAGGTAGCTTGGAATTTCCAGGTCTCTGCAGATGCTTAGATAAATAAGAATTTCAGAGACGCCTTTTTCTTGGATCTATTTTTCTGAGTACAATCACAGTTTAGAACATTGTAGTTATCATATTGAGACATGTTGCTTGGGAATAACGTTTGAAGACAAAGTTGTTTTTGGTAGAGAATCTAATTTGCATTGCTGCAGGTTAACGGAGGCGCTCACACATACACACTCGCACTGACACACACAGATAAACACACACACACATGCTCTGCATTATCTGGTAGCAATTGGATGTCTATAACTCTCCCACATTTGGGAGGCATTTGAGGTTGCATTTGAGCATCTTGCAGAAGCGATTTTGACTGGCACATCAGATGAAAGAACAGCTTTGGAAACAGGAGCCTGTGTGGCCCTGAAGATTTTCTCTTGGCTTATATTTCAGGCACCTTATGGCACTTCTCGACTGTTTTTGCAAAATCTCTGAACAAGGATTCTGGGGCCAAATGGAAAGCTTTGCTATATGTCTTTGCCTGCATCCTTCAAAATCCAGACTGATTCTTGAATTCCATTTAGATATATGTGTGTATACATTTTACTAACACATTTGGGAAAAGAATTAGAAGGCTGGGACGAAACCTTTTCTTATGTCAAGAAAGAAGGATTGTAACTTTGGGTTTAAGAATGGAGAGTGTGTTATATTGTTTAAATGATTATTATATGCTTTGGGACCAGGGGCTGTTTCCTGAAATGTGATTTTAAAAATTCAACAGCAAAAGCAAATCTCTAAGGTTTTGCAAGGGCTTTTTATCCTTATTTTGCTTTCATAGAACGAGAATTGGTACTGATCACTTAGACTGACCCTTTGCTCAATGAATGTGTTGTGATACCTCATCTCTCTCTGAACCCATATATTATTTTCAGTAATTGGCTTCACCATCAAACCACTCTGTGGAAGGGAGGGAGGGAGGGAGGGAGGGAGGAAGGAAAGGGAAGGGAAGGGAAGGGAGGGAGGGAGGAAGGAAGGAAGGAAGGAAGGAAGGAAGGAAGGAAGGAAGGAAGGAAGGAAGGAAGGAGACTAATATTGGAGCTGCTATTAATCCATTTTCAAACAAATGATGGAAATTTTTGGCTCCTTCCCTCTCTCTCTCTGTCTCTGAACAGACTCACCCACTTTGTTAGACTGTATACCCACATGAACTGTATACATTGCAGATTTATCTTCCGTCTTCTATACGCATGATGCATTTGCTCTGCCATAACCTTTTTTTCCCACCCCACATTCGTTGGTTAATGATGCAGGGCAAAATGTAAAGCGCCTAAGCTATGTTGTCAGCAGTTCAGGAGGGAACTGTAAAACTGCAGGCAGGCTTTGGTCTACAAATGCACTGAGACAAATTCGCACGTAACCCTTGTCACACCCGGCCATGCAAAACAAGAGGTGTTCAGAGATGCAACATCTGCAGGAGGGACGCTGCTGAACGAATGACAACTCTGAATGTTTGTTATCTGTTTTGCTTTTTAAAAAACCCCTAACCAGAGGTTCATGGGGGTGGAAAGGGAGATATTGTTGTGAGTTAGGAGATGGAAAGTTTAAAAAGAGCGACTGCCCAGGGCAGACAAAACTATTCAGAAGCTTGGCTTCTTCTCTTTTTGAAGATCCACAGCCTTCCTTTGTTATTCTTGCTACAGTTCAGGCGGCGGCCATTTTGAGAGTGAAGCGGCAGCGCGCAAAGGCTGCAGTGAAAACACACTGGGCTACCCCGGGATGTGAGAATGAGCAGATCTCACACCGTGATGATTTGAAACATGCCTTGTGGCTTTCTAATAATGTGCCAAAGCTGTCTCAGTGGTGTGCCGCGAGGCCTCCTATTCCATCTTCTTGAATGAACTAGGCCCAGCAGGATTCGACTAATGTAGGCAGCCCCTCTGCTCTGCTGCAGGAGATCTGACTCCGAGATGGCAATCGAAGCTTGATTTGCCAACACATTTCCAATGATTAAAATGTAATTAGCACAACAGAGGCCCTCCTCCCTGGCTAATTTTAATACATGCTGTGACAGGCAGGCGGCCGCTAGTGCCGAGCCCCAGCAGCAGATGGAAGCAAATGCAGCAGGAGAAGAAAACCATTTTGTGATGTGGCTGTTCTCATCAGGAAGCCATCAGGATGCTCAGCTTCTTAGGAAGGCCCTTGATGGCAGCCTGTCAAATTGGCTCTGTCATATCTGGCTGTGGAGACGGCAGCTTGCTTCGAGATGCCCTCAGAGGGCAGCCCTGCTCAGGGTTTAACTCCTTCCTTTCTTTGGATGGCATGTGTCAAATTGTTGGTGCTTTTTTTTTTTAGAAAAGTGACAATCTCAGTCTAAATCACACTGAAAATACAGAGGGATTGATGCCTTCTGGGCAAGGCTGGCAACCGACTTCATCAAAAACACAAAATGAAGCAAAGGCCTTCTCCTTAAGGGAAGGGGGAATGTCTATCTATTCTATGGTCAATTCTTTTATTTTTCATGAATGAAGGCAAATATATGTGTCCCAGGATAATGTGGCAGGCTGAAAGCTTGGAAGGCTAAAACTCTGGTCTCAGTGACTGACTCAGATTGGATCTTTTAGATCAGTGTTTATCAACCTTGACAGCTTGGATGCTTAGCCCAAAGGTGCTTTTTCAAGAGGCAACTAGACTTTCTGTTTTTTCTTTGAAGATGTTTTGATTTTCATCCAAGAAGCTTCTTCAGCTCTGATTGCATGGTGGGGGAATGGAAAATGGTTAGGAATGGAAGTCAGAGCTGAAGAAGCTTCTTGGATAATGTCTTCAAAGAAAAACCAGAAAGTCCAATTGTCTTTTAAAAAAGCACCTTTGGGACAATCATGGCCTGGATGACTGAGAATCTCCATAGACACTTAAAGATGTTTGGACTTCAACTCCCAGAATTCCCCAGCCAGCCATGCTGGCTTAGGAATTCTGGGAGTTGAAATCCACACATCTGCAAGCTGCCAAAGTTGAGAAACGCTGCTTTAGCTCATTCTTTTTAGTTTCCAGCAAGGTATCTTCTATAGCAGTGGTCACCAACTGGTGGTCTGTGGACCACTGGTGGTCTATGAGAAATTTTTGGTGGTCCCCAGAAAAATTATTTGCATTTTTTATATTGCACTAAATCAGGGGTCCTCAAACTACGGCCCCTGGGCCAGATACGTACAATAAATGCTTGTGTTGCTGCAGAGAGTCTCCCCCTTCGGGGTCTTTTTGTGTGGGTTGGAGGGGGACAGAAATTCTGACTTGGTGTCTCCTTCAGCCTCCTGGTGCAGGGCTTTGGGCGAAGGCTGGAGGGAAGTGCCGCTGTTGGCTAGGAGCTGGAGGGCCTTGTTCTAGTGGGACTGCATCATGGCCTGGAACTGGTTGACCATCTCAGTCCGCTGAGCCTCCAGGCACCAGTACCTGGCCTTGCACTCCTGCAGGTCTTCCCTCTGCTTGTTTGTTTATTATTTTATTATTTTATTTTATTTTATTTTATTTTATTTTATTTTATTTTATTTTATTTTATTTTATTTTATTTTATTTTATTTTATTTTATTTTATTTTATTTTATTTTATTTTATTTTATTATTTTATTTTATTTTATTTTATTTTATTTTATTTTATTTTATTTTATTATTTTATTTTATTTTAAATTTATATACCGCCCTTCTCCCTGAGGACTCAGGGCGGTGTACAGCCAGAATTAAAAAACATGAAATACAAATATTAAAAACAATTAAAATATATATAAATTTGGCCCAAAATTAAAAATACAAACCAATTAAAACATTTAAAATTTCTTCTTAAGTCAGCCCGGCTTGCTGGAGAAAGTGGGTTTTAAGGGCACGGCGGAAGGCGCTAAGGTCTTGGATTCTCCTTATCTCTGGGGACAACTGATTCCAGAGGGTAGGTGCCCCCACAGAGAAGGCCCTCCCCCTGGGGGTCACCAGCCTGCATTGATTGGCTGATGGCACCCTGAGGAGGCCCTCTCTGGGGGAGCTCACGGGACGATGGGAGGTCGTTGGTAGCAGCAGGCGGTCTCGAATATAGCTAGGCCCGATGCCATGGAGCACTTTAAAGGTGATAACCAGCACCTTGAAGCGCACCCGGAAGACCACTGGGAGCCAGTGCAGCTCGCGCAGGAGCGGTGTTACATGGGAGTGCCATGCTGCTCCCATCATTACCCGCGCTGCTGCATTCTGGACCAGTTGGAGCCTCCGGGTGCTCTTCAAGGGGAGCCCCATGTAGAGAGCATTGCAGTAGTCAAGGCGAGAGGTGACGAGGGCATGTTTAAAAAGCCTATGCTTGTAGTCGTCAGTAAGATGCTTCTGCTAAGCCTCCTTCTTGGTCAGATCCAATTTGAACTGAGCTCTTTTGCCAACTCTTTCTTGTGGTGGTTGCTTAGCTCCAACAAGTGCTTCCTGTTGGGGCCCTAAGGAGCCCAGGTGGGCAGGCGAGGAGTAGCAAGTAGAGGCTGGCAAGGCACCCCTGGACATGAATGACATTGAATTGGCCGTGCCCACCCAGTCACATGATCACCTTGTCACAGCCACCCAGCCGGTCATTAGGCAGATCATATTAGTGGTCTGTGGGATTTAAAATTATGAATTTAGTGGTCCCTGAGGTCCGAAAGATTGGTGACCCCTGTTCTATAGGACTATGGAGATCCTCAATCATTCAGGTCGTGATGGTCCCAGAGTTGTTTTTCCAAATGGCAGCTAGACTTTCTGGGTTTTTTTTCTTTGTTTGAAAACATTTCACTTATCAGCCAAGAAGAATTGAAGAAGCTTCTTGGATGAGAAGTGAAGCATCTTCAAAGAAGAAAAAAAAAACCAACTCCAAAGAAAATCCAATTGCCTTTTGGAAAAGCACTTGTGGGACTTCTATGCAGTTCTGGTTCTGGGTTTTATTGACGCGCTGTTGACATGAGCTTCTGCTCCTGTGGGATGATTGGGGTTTAGAGAGCGGAAATTGCTGCAAATCCCAAGTAGCCTTCAGTGTGTGGATTTAAGAGCTCACCTGGGATTATCAGTGTGTGTCCTTGGGAAACTTGAAACCTAAGGATGATCACACGGAGAAACTATTATCCTTCAGCTGCTACTGGATGCCAGAGACACATTAAAATGTTTCAGATAATAAGGAAATTGTCTCCAATTTCGGAATAAGGATTACTCTAACTTTGCAGGAAGGGGAGGAGGAGGCAGGGAGGCAGGGTTTCTTCTCAGTATTTTATTTTATTTTATTTATTTATTTGTCAAGAATGTATAAGATAACAGAAATAAGTATAAACATGATTATGAATACATGAAATGGATATGAATAAATGGGGAAATTAGGACAGGGATGGTAGGCACGCTGGTACAGACCTCTTAGAAATGGGGTGAGGTCAACAGTAGACAGTTTAAGGTTAAAGTTTTGGGGGTTTGGGGAAGAAACCACAGAGTCAGGTAGTGCATTCCAGGCATTGACCACTCTGTTGCTGAAGTCATGTTTTCTGCAATCGAGTTTGGAGCAGTTTACGTTGAGTTTGTATCTATTGTGTGCTCATGTATTGTTGTGGTTGAAGCTGAAGTATTCATTGGCTGGTAGGATATTGTAGCAGATGATTTTATGTACTACGCTTAGGTACGACCGAAGGCAGCTTAGTTCTAAGTTATCTAGGCCCTAAGTTTCAAGTCTGGTGGCATAAATATTTTATTACGATGTTTTTTACGAGATATGTTTTAGCTGTAATGAAAGAGGAAGTTTTTGTTTCGGCTTAAGCCAGCTGGGTAATTTTGAGCCAATCACTCTCTTTCAGCCCAACCCATTTCATAGGGTTTTTGTTGTGGGGAAAGTAGGAAGAGGAAGGAGTATTAGATATGTTTGTTACCTTGAATTATTTATAAAAATAATAAAGGAGGGATATGAATAAAATTTAAAAATAAAATAAAAACCAGATGTTCAAATTGATTCTTCGAAATCTGGGGATATTATGTCCCTTACAAATTGTCCTCAAGCTATGGTCACAATTAGGATTGAAACTTTTGCATGAATCATTACATGAATTGCATCCAGTTTTATGATCTTTTATGTCACAGTTGTTAAGTGAATTATGGTGGTCATTAAGTGAATCACATGGTTGTTAAAAGAATCTGCACCCCCCCCCTTGACTTTGCTGGTCATAAGCTGGCTGGGACGGTCAGAATAAGAACTCATGTGACTCCAGGATGCTGTAACCATCACAAACTAGCTAGACACCTGTGCCCTGCTACAAAACTATGTGATCGGATTTGATAAATCGACACTTACACCTTGAAAATTATTGAGTAGTTACCATTGGCCTCTCCTCTTCCCTTCTCTCCCTCAGGCTTGCCCCACAGAGGCCTCTCCTATCTTATCCCCTTCTCTCCCTCAGTCTAACTCCTTAGCATCAGAGCGTTTTTCAGGTGGGGAGGGGGAGTAGAATGTCTAAACTCCCAGCCCGCAGGCCGGATGAGTCATGTGCTGGCCACACCCAAGTGGCAGTTGGAACAGAGTTCTTTTCAGGTGGGGAGGGGGAGTAGAACATCTAACTCCTTAGCATCAGAGCATGTTAATAAATACTTTCTTAGCAAGCACTTAGAAGCCAAAGGAACATAGATGCCAAATTTCAAGTTTGTAAGCTTTATGGTTCTGGAGATTTCATGATGATGCATGAGTGGTATTTCGCTTTTATAGATAGATAGATAGATAGATAGATAGATAGATAGATAGATAGATAGATAGATGATAGATGGATGGATGGATGGATGGATGGATGGATGGATGGATGGACGGACGGACAGACAGACAGACAGACACTAGTTGCCAAATGGCCGAATTTTCATACATAACTGTGGGAATGTTATGATGGTCATAACCACAAGGATATAAGTAACTTTTTTTTCAGCACTGTTGTAAGTTTGAATGGATGTTAAATGAATGGTCATCATTTGAGGACTACCTCTAACATTCCCTTGGCATTTTAAAAGTGTATAGGTAACCCAGTTACCAAAAAAAGGTGTTCATCTTGATCTAGAGAAACAGCATGGGATAAAAAAAATTGTGTTCTTTGATAGCACATCTTTTCAGGAACAAGGTCATTGACAGGATCATGGGCACTTAAGGTGGATGTACATCAAAGTAAAATTTTAAAGCATGCATTTTTAAAGTCCCTGAAAGGAAAAGAGAATAGGCATACCATATACTCCCACATCACAAATCTTAAATAAATTTGGGTTGGATATAAATATGTGTAGACAGAGTGATTTAATATAATGCAACGGATGGGTTTTAGATGTCCATTTTCATTTGTCTGATTCCCACTGTAATAATGCGAGTAAACAACTCAATTGTCAGACCTGATCCTATAAAACCTATTTTTCCCACCCACTACTTTCCTTGCTTTATAATTCATTACTTGTGTTGTTGTGATCTATTTTGTTATTTATTATTTATGGCAGTCTTTATCATCCGGGGATGATGTATAATTTAAATTGAATGACCACAAAGAAAGCTAGGATTATTGTAAATCTAACAGCACTAAATGGTCAATTGGTATGCAAATCCTTTTTCCAAGCAGACATATTTCTACATATTCCATTGCGTGAACACATGTCTAATTACTTCTTAGGAGCTTGGTATTTTTTTTAAAAAACAACAAACCCCAAAACATGGAACTCTTAACGCAGATAAGTAGGAATGTCTGCAGGTCAGATAAAACAAGTCATGACGGGAGCCATGACAGTTTTACCTTTGATCTTGCCTTTGTGGTTGCCTTTTTGATTTTTTTTTTTTAAAAAAGTTAGCCCTCAATTTATGACTGGTTGCTTAATTACGACCTACCCAGTGGTGGAATTCAACTTTTTTTTACTACCAATTCTTTGGGCGTGGCTTGGTGGGCGTGGCTTGGTGAATGTGGCAGGGTAAGGATACTGCAAAATCTCCATTCCCACCCCACTCCAGGGGAAGAATACTGCAAAATCTCCATTTCCACCCCACTCCAGGGGAAGGATACTGCGAAATCTCCATTCCCACCCCACTCCAGGGGAAGGATACTGCGAAATCTCCATTCCCACCCCACTCTGGGGCCAGCCAGAGGTGGTATTTATCGGTTCTCTGAACTATTCAAAATTTCCACTACCGGTTCTCCAGAATCTGTCAGAACCTGCTGGATTTCACCCCCGGACTTACCTGAAAAAGGGGATTTACAGCCCAATTCTGAAATTGCAATGGGTTCTCTTTCCTGCATAGTCATGTGGCTGCACATCAGGCTACACATTAGTCATGTGTGACCGAACTGCAGACACTCAGTAATACAGCTTCATTTATGGCTGTTCAAAGCATCCATTTATGGCCATTTGAAGTGTCCCACGGTCATGTTTTAGGATAGTTTTGCCAAAAAGTAACACTACCATAGTGAAACAATGGCTTTGCTTAATGACTATGGTGTTCAATTAACGACCAACATAAAAAACATAATAAAATGAGGTCAGTCACATGACTGACACTTTTTTATGATGCTTACAACTAATGAGCGTAATGGGCAAGGTTCCATTACAGTCGTAATTTGAGGATTACTTGTATATTCTGTGGATGCCCTGTATTCTGAAAAGACAGGTGGCTTCCCTGAGAATTCATTAAAAATGCTGCTGCTGCATATGATTCTGTGTCATTTCACACCATTTTTTCCCCCAGTAAATCATTTCTTTCCCAAAAAGCTTCATCTCATGCCCGACTCCTCAACATGCAATATTGTGCAAAGGCGTGTTTCTGTGCAATTTTATTTTTCCTACAACTATAATAACTTCTTTTGCTGGTCAATGATTGAAATAAAATGACTGGTCTTTTTTTTTTTTTTTTTCTGTTCGTGTTTCCCCTAAACATAAGTAGTCCTAACATCCTGTGCTTTTCTTTTTCTCTCTTCCTTGGTATCTTTCTTTCCCCAAATATGCACTGAGACATTTTGGTGAATTTTCCAGCAAACAAAGCACACAACAACCATGTCTGTGGACTTGATTTTCAGCAGATAAAAGTCTGGTTGAAAGGGGGGGGGGGAGAACGTCCTAATGTAAAGAGCAGTTCAATACAGGTAGTCCTCGACTTACGACCAAACTGAGCTCAAAATTTCTCTTGCTAAATGAGACATTTTGTTAAGTGAGCTTTGTCCCATTTTACAACTTTTCTTGCCATGGTTGTTAAGTGAGTCGCTGCAATTGTTAAGTTGCAGTGACATGGTTGTTGAGTGAATCTGGCTTCCCAATGGACTTTGCTTGTCAGAAGGTCGCAAAAGGTGATCACATGATCCCGGAACACTGCAACCGTCATAAATATGAGTCAGCTGCCAAAGTGTCTGAATTTTGGTCACATGACCATGGAGATGCTGCAACAGTGTTAAAAATGGCCATAAGTCACTTTTTTCAGTGCCGTCTTTGAACGGTCATTAAATGAGCTGTTGTAAATCAAGGATTACCTGTAGTTGAAGCAATCACCCAGGGAAGAGGTGGGATCTTCTTTCATTGGGTGTCTGTGGAGATTCTCAGTCATCCAGGTCATGGTTGTCCCAAAGCAGGGGTGAAATCCAGCAGGTTCTGACAGGTTCTGGAGAACCAGTAGCGGAAATTTTGAGTAATTCAGAGAACCAGCAAATACCACCTCTGGCTGGCCCCAGAGTTGGGTGGGAATGGAGATTTTGCAATATCCTTCCCCCAGGAGTGGGGAGGGAATGGGGATTTTGCAGTATCCTTCCCCTGCCACGCCCACTAAGCCACACCCACCAAGCCACACCCAGAGAACCAGTAGTAAAAAAAAAATGGATTTTACCACTGTCCCAAAGGTGCTTTTTCAAAAGACAGCTGGACTTCCATTGCTTTTCCTTGAAGCTGTTTTGCTTCTCACCTAAGAACTGAAGAAGCTTCTTGGATGAGAAGCAAAACATCTTCAAAGAAAAACAAAGAAGGTCCAGTTGCTTTAAAAAAAAAAATTTTGGGGACTTTTATTGAGTGTATTCATTCAAAGGCTAGACTGCATGGGACAGAAGGGCTATATTCTATGGTCATTTCCACTCTAGGATACTCCACTTTCTTCTAGCCAATTTCAATACACAGCTGGCTTAGGAATTCTGGGAGTTGAAGTCCACAATTCATAAAAGGACCATAGTTCCCCACCTCTGACCTACACAGATTGCATTACCGAGCAGAAAGTGGAGTATCCTAGAGTGCAAATAAGCACAGAATATACCCCTGGCTTAGGTGGACCCACAAATATCCGGTAAAAAGAATCCTGCTTTCTATTTGAAACCAATTTTTATGAAAGGTCATCTCTCCGAAGGCTTAATCAAATGCCATCCCTGGAATTGGTTGATTGATTGACTGATACATTTTATAAGGCTGCCCACGTCATAGCAATGGCATACAAAGTAAAATCTACAATAATTGCACCAGCAATCCAGAAAACAAATGTCGAAGGTCACAAAATGATTCCCAACGTAGGGTAGAAAAAGCAATAACAATAAAAGCAATCAACCAGGAGATCTCTCTCAACTTTCTGGTTCATATGCCTGGGAAAAATAGCCAAGTCTTTAATGCTAGGCTAGCACTGTAGAGACCATCCAAATCTCCAGAAAGGATCCTGTCCAACGGGGCAGGTGCTGCAACAGGAAAGCTATGACAGTAAGATGATATTGCTTGATAGAAGAGACCGGAAATAACATCATTTTTGGTAGTTTTGGTGGAGTGAGCAGGGATGGTTCTGCAACCCAACAAGACAGACACAGACTTCAGAGGATAATTAGAACTGCAGAAAAAACAATGGCTACCAACCTGCCTTCCATTGAGGATCTGTATACTGCACGAGTCAAAAAGAGGGCTCTGAAAATATTTACAGACCCCTCGCATCCTGGACATAAACTATTTCAACTCCTACCCTCAAAACGACGCTATAGAGCACTGCACACCAAAACAACTAAACACAAGGACAGTTTTTTCCCGAACACCATCACTCTGCTAAAATAATTCCCTCAACACTGTCAAACTAGTTACTAATCTTCTCATTGTTCCCACCACCCGTCTCCTTCCACTTATGACTATATGACTGTAATCTTGTTGCTTGTATCATTTGTACCCTATGACTATCATTAAGTGTTGTGCCTTATGATTCTTGATGAACATATCTTTTCTTTTATGTACACTGAGAGCATATGCACCAAGGCAAATTCCTTGTGTGTCCAATCACACTTGGCCAATGAAAAATTCTATTCTATTCTATTCTATTCTATTCTATTCTATTCTATTCTATTCTATTCTATTCTATGATCAGAAACAGGCAGTTCTACAAATAACCTGGTTCTATGTCATGTAGGCATTTATAAGTGACAACCAGCATCTTGAATTGCACTCAGAAGCTCACTGGAAACCAATGAGTATACAACTGAATGCCAAATGTACTGCTTCGTTCTGGATCAGCTACAATTTCTGAAGGCTCTTAAAGGGTATCCAACCTCTTCTTAAAAACTTCTAGTATTGGACCATTTACAACTTCTGGAGGCAAGTTGTTCCACTGATTAATTGTTCTGTCAGGAAATTTCTTCTTAGTTCTAGGTTGCTTCTCTCCTTGATTAGTTTCCATCCATTGCTTCTTGTCCTACCCTACCCTCAGGTGCTTTGGAGAATAGCTTGACTCCCTCTTCTTTGTGGCAACCCTTGAGATATTAGAACACTGCTATCATGTCTCCCCTAGTCCTTCTTTTCATCAGATTAGACATACCCAGTTCCAGCAACCATTCTTCATACGTTTTAGCCTCCAGTCCCCTAATCATTTTGGTTGCTCTACTCTGCACTCTTTCTAGAGTCTCAACATCTTTTTTATATTGTGGCAACCAATAATTGGATGCAGTATTCCAAGTGTGGCCTGACCAAGTCATTACAAAGTGATATTAACACTTCACGTGATCTTGATTCTATCCCTCTGTTTATGCAGCCCAGAACTGTGTTGGCTTTTTTGGCAGCTGCTGCACATTGCTGGCTCATATCTAAATGGTTGTCCACTAGGACTCCAAGATCCCTCTCACAGTTACTACTATTGAGCGAGGTACCACATATATTGTACTTGTGCATTTTGTTTTTTGTCTAATCAGTAATATTATTTTTTCTTTCCTAATTGGTAGCCCGATGTAATTTCAACAGGAGGTGACTAAGTCATGAGTAAGATCTCCCAGACGGAAGTGGGCACTGTGTTCTGTGTCTTTATAATTGGTTGAGGAAGGCAGCCTATCCTCTAATTTTCCCCGGCAAATTTATCCAAGACTGTCTATCCAGATTAAGACCAACACAAATGACCTTCCAAGCGTGTGGCCAGAGGAGATGGCTGGAATAAAATCTCTAAATTTCCTCAGGGAAAGGAGCAACTCCAGTAGTGTCTCAAGGGAAAGACTTTTAGTGACGCTCTTACTACAAATGCCCCATGAATAGAATAGAATAGAATAGAATAGAATAGAATAGAATAGAATAGAATAGAATAGAAGAGTTGGAAGGGATCTTGGAGTCTTCTAGTCCAACCTCCTGCCCAGGCAGGAAACTCTACACCACTTCAAACAAATGGTTATCCAACATCTTCTTAAAAATTTCCAGTGTTGGAGCATTCACAACTTCTGAATGAAGCAAGTTGTTCCACTTATTAATTGTTCGAACTGTCAGGAAATTTCTCCTTAGTTCTAGGTTGCTTCTCTCCTTGATTAGTTTCCACCCATTGCTTCTTGTCTTGCCCTCAGGTGCTTTGGAGAATAGCTTGACTCCCTCTTCTTTGTGGCAGCCCCTGAGATATTGGAACACTGCTATCATGTCTCCCCTAGTCCTTCTTTTCATTAAACTAGACATACCCAGTTCCTAACAACCGTTCTTTATATGTTTTAGCTAATTGTATCCTGATTTCCTTGGAATTTTTTTTATCAAGGCCTAATATGCAAAGGAGGCAAGAAACTCCTGAAGAAAAGTTTGAATAATGAGAAACAGGGCATTCATATCTTCCCTGCAGTGGTGGGATGCTGCTGGTTTAACAACTGGTTCGGTGAGCGCGCACTTTGCGTGCTTTGCGTGTGTGTATGCTTAAGGTGTTTGCGCGCAGCGCTGAAAATGGAGCATTTAGAAGCTCATCTGCTTACCTTCCAAGTCAGCAATGATAAGTAGAACAGCAAGGGGTGGGGGGGGGGAGAAATCAGTTGTGCCATGCGATTGAGATGAGCCACAAAGCAGGAAATAAAGGACAGGATAGAGCGGGGGTGGGTGGGCAGGGCCAACTGCTCGTCGGAGCTACCGGTTCACTCGAACCGGTCTGAACCGGCTGAATATTACCTCTGCTTCTCTGCCCATTTTGTAAATCCTGTGTGCATTGTTCTCTATCTATGTGCATTTCTCCAAAATATCCCTCTCCTTTGAAAAGGAATTCAAAAGCAGATCTTGAACGTGTATTAAACCAAACTAGTATTGGTCAAAAAAAATACAGAAAGACTAACCTGATTCGCCCCTGTTACGTTCCTGAGCAAAATCTCTTTTGATTGCCTGGTTGCCATTTGTCTTTCCATTTCTCCTTTTAACATCAATGGCTCAACCCCATACCCTCCACTTTTAGACCACACATTTTATGCAGCTGTTGTGTGCATAGCAGCACATGCGTGTCACATAGGAAACGATGCAGATGAGATGCATCAGCTTCCCATTCCTGTCGTGCTTGAAGTGACTGAACTATCACTTGGATGGTTTTCTCCCGCAATTTTGATCATCAAAAATGTCTTCCCCATTTGCAGATTCACAAAAGCCAGTTCTGGGGCCTCCAATGAGTCATTGTAAAATGCTAGAAGAGGCTTTTGATTCATCTACTGTAGCTGGATAGGAGCTGCTTCCATTACTAGCGCTGCTAGGGGAAGTTGTTAGAATAATTCAAAGCATCAAATCAAGGCAATTACATCTTCCTCCCAGAGATCTATTGTTAGAAACCACTTCAACTTTCTACACTTTTTATTTCTAACAAGTGTGGCAATGTGATGGTCATCTAGGCTTGGGTAGCGAATATGAGATGAGCCAACCTCCAGATAGGATTAAACAGGAACATTGAGTTGGAGTATTCCTATAGATTGGCAATTATATTTTTTTTCATTCTCTCGTGTCCTTTTTTAACAGACAGGCAATTGCTTCTTGGGTACAGTAGTGGCCAAAATTGTGGAAACCTTTTGGGAAAAGTGTATTTTCTAAAACTACCTGATAAGACCACTTTTTTTTTTTTTGGAGTAGTACCATAAAATTATATATCAATGGAAAGATAATTTAATCAAAAATGTAATGCAATAACTATTAGAATAGCAGTTACACGTAGAAAAGTGAAAAGTGAAACACGTAGAAAAAACAAGAATATACAAAAATTATCACCATGTCAGTGAATACTTAGTTGGGTAACCTTTAGCATGAATTACGCCCTTATAACCTCTTCCCCTGGAGTGAACCAAGTCTTTTAGTTCTTCAGCTGTTAAAATGTGAAACCAAGATTTGAATGATTGCTTCTATTAATTGGGTTTTATTGCTGGGTCGCTTCTGACTAACAAGTTTCTTTAGTTGGCTCCATAGATTTTCAATTGAGTTAAGTTGTGGGCTATTCCCAGGCCATTCTAGCAGTGGAATAGGATTATCTTGAAACTCCAAAAAAAAAAAAAAAAAAAAAAAAAAAGTGGTGTTATTAGCCATCAAACCTCAAAAATACACTTTTCCCAAAAGGTTTCCACAATTTTGGCCACTACTGTAATTTCTTACTAGAAATCTGTATAGATAGGAAAGAAAGGCAGGATTTTGGTAAGCATCTAGAAGTTCTTGAATAATGAAGAGGTTGGTGCCCTTTCATTGACTGTATTCATACAACCTATTAATCCCCACCCAAACCTCATTGTGGATCATCAGAAATGATTTTCAAATGCTCCTGGTTATGAGGAAGATCTGAATCATAAATATAAATTATTCATAAGTTTTGTTTTGCAGTAGGCATCCCTTTACCATTGAGGAGAAAAAGGTTTTCCTTTAAAAAATGTCCCATTCCGCCCTAGTGGGGTTGCTCAGGGCTTGATGCAGGGGTGAAATGCTACCGGTTCGGACTGGTTCGCCCGAACTGGTAGAAAAAATGTTACTGGTTCACCGAACCAGTAGTAAAAAAATGTAAAAAAAAGTTCCGACGATCAATTGAGTGACGTGCAATTGTCGGAACTTTTTTTTTTTTTAAAAAAAAAACTTTTTAAGCATTTTTTAATTACTGGTTCTCTGGAACCGGTAGTTAGAAATGCTTTAAAAAGTTAAAAAAAAAAAAAAAAAGTTCCGATGATTGCGTGTCACTCAGCTGAATGTCAGAACTTTTTTTTTCTTTTTAAGCATTTTTTTTTACTACCGGTTCGGGCAAATAGGTAGTTAAAAAATGCTTTTAAAAAGTAAAAAAAAAGGGCTCGGATGATCGCGCGGCACAGCTGAGATTGTCCGAGCCTTTTTTTTTTTTTTTTTAACTTTTTTAAAGCATTTTTGACTACCTATTCGCCCGAACCGGTGGTAAAAAATGCTTTTAAAAAGTTTTTTAAAAAGGTTCCCACGATCGCTCGCCACAGCTGATTCCCCTCCCTCGCTGTTCTACTTACCTTCCCAAGCCTCCTTTTGGTGCGAACCGAGCAGGTGCATGCACAGTGCGTGCTTGTTGTGCAGTGTGCATGCGCGGCCAGCAAACCAGTAGCAAGCCGGTTCAGATTTCACCACTGGCTTGATGTTTCCACCCCTTCTTTTCATTGTCTACATGAAACTTCTGGCAAAGTCATCTGTTGGTTCGATCCATCCACTCAGTCTGTTGATGCTGTCGAAGTTCTGATCTTGCATCTGGAGTTTCTTTACATATTATTGGGAAGAATTAGATTCAGGCTCCGTCTGAACAAGACTTAGTAGCATCTTGGATCTGATGATATTTCTTTTTTTTTTTAAATACTTTATTGACTTTTCCCGAATTAAAAAGATAATATACAATCTCTATCTTGATCAGAGGTACAGTGTTTACACAATTGGTGAATCAAACGTTGGATGGATTCCATCCATAACTATACAATATACTATACAATTCTATACAATTCTATACAATTCTATACAATTAAGTCCAATGCTAGTGCCTAACAAGTCATAACCTATTATCATACTTTTATCTTGTTCTTCAACCAGTTATACCAATTTCCCCATACTTCATAATATTTAGAATTCTCCTCGTTTTTTAACTCGCTCATCAATTTTGGATCTGATGATATTTCATCTTGGTTCTTGGATGGGGTTGCATTCCCCCATTAAAAGAGAGGCATGCAATCTGGGAGTCTACCTGGATTTGTGGTACCTGGTCAAGGAGCAGTTGGCATCTGTGACCAGGGGGAGGCTTTATACAGATTCACCTGGTGTGCCAGTTGTCCCCTTTCCTAGGTCCTTCAGATGGTTGCTCAACTCATTACTTTGACGGAAATACTGCATTTCACAAGCATTGTGGGGGGGCGGTGTCACATTATCCTCATGTATCATTCCTGTTTCTGGGGCTGCATTGTTTGCCCCTTGATCTTTGGGTACAATTCAAGATGCTAGTTATTGCCTATAAAGTATAGGGGTGTCCAGCCTTGGCAACTTTAAGACTTGTGGACTTCAACTCCCAGAATTTCTCAGTCAGCCATGAAGTCCACTATGTTGTGACCGAAGCCCACGTAGTGATTACCAAACACAATTCAGTCCTGAACAAACTTATTTTATTAAAATAATTCATTCTCAGCTGAGTCCAAAACAAATTCTTCATAACCAGTCCTACAGCCTTATCACCAACCTTTGATGTCTTTGGCAACCTGCCGAAGTCTTTTCTTGGCAAAAACCCTACAAAGTTCAAGAGACGCTGACAAGAAGCACTGGAATCAATGTTTCTTTTCTACAAAGAATCCAATGGCTCATTGCTGTTCTTTTAAGCCTTATGGGAGTGGCCAATCATCTTCTGGCCTTACTCCCAAGTCATCCTTTTTGCTTCAGCTGCTCTTGCCTTCTGGCAGTTCTTTGCATGCATGCACTAGGAACAGTCTCCTCCTGTTCCTCTGCCTCTCTGCTGTCTGCCTCTGGAGACTCTGGAGTCTGTGTATTGCTCCCAGATGGCCATGACCCCATCTCTGCCTCCAATGCAGAGCCCTCATCTGGGCCTTCCCCTGACTCTAGAACTGGCCCATTGACCTCCCCAGCCTTCTCACTTTCCGACTCCTCTGCCAGGTCTGCAGGCTGCTGGTGGACCACAACACTCTAGTCATAAAATTGCCAAGTTAGACACCCCTGACATAGAATCTAGCTATTTAAGGGACTTTCTATCTCCAATTTCTACTTGTCTAGTGAGATTAAGGAGATTGGGTAAATTCCAAGCCCTTTAAATTAAACAATGCCCTCTACCATGACCAAGCATCACTTCTCTGTTGGGTTCCTTGCCCTTTGGAACAGAATCCCCCCAGAGATTCATATTGCTCTCACTCAACAACTGTTCAAAAGGTCATTAAAATGTCACTCTGCTTCCAGATCTGGGATTAGGATGGACACCAAACATTTGTTCATTTTGGCTAGTTTGTGGTATGTTTGGCTCTTTTAATCTTCATGTTGTTTATTGTTTGGGGTTTTTTTTTTTGCACATATTTAAGTCTTTCAGAGCCTTTTAAGAGCTGTATGGTATCTAAATCAAATGAATAAATAAATGAACAAACAATAGCAAAACTGTTTAGCACTGGAACAAATTGTTTTGCAAGTTGCTTGGCATTTTTTGAAGCTTTATTTGCATGGTGTATTTGTAAGTCTTGAAACTCCAGGTTTTCCCACTGAGTCAGAAGTTAAAACGAATGACCTGGAGTAATGGTGGCTCCATCACTGGAGATATTGAAAGCAAAGTTGAACAGCCATTTGTCTGGAATGGCCTGCCTGGGCAGGGGATTAGTTTAGAAGACCTCAAGGTCCCTTCCAACCAGGGGTGAAATCCCGCAGATTCTAACAGGTTCTGGAGAACCGGCAGCGGAAATTCTGAGTAGTTCAGAGAACCGGCAAATACCACCTCTGGCTGGCCCCAGAGTGGGGCAGGAATGGAAATTTTGCAATATCCTTTCCTCAGGAGAGGAGGGAATGGAGATTTTGCAATATCCTTCCCCTGCCACGCCCACCAAGCCACGCCCACAGAACTGGTAGGGGTAGGGAAAAATTTTGAATTTCACCCCTGCTTCCAACCCTATGATTTTATAATATCTCAATAGAACATTGACCTCTAACATTCAATTATTCTATGGTACATGAATCAATTCAAGGTCAGGAAAAAAAAGTGTCTCTTACATTATCATCCCCCCCCCATTTTCAGCACTGTAATGTCAGGTGCAAATAACCAGGAGTATTCATTGACTTCAAAGCAGAGAAGTGTTTATTATTGCTCCCTACACACAAGAATATGGTCAACTAATGTTCAGATCAGTGGTGGGTTGCTCCCAGTTCGGTCTGGTTCTATAGAACCGGTAGTAAAACCAGCACGAAGCTCCACCCACCCGCCACGACGTCATCATTGGTGATCTGCACGTGTGCAGAAACACGTGCACAGTCCCGTTGCGAACCGATAGTAAAGGTAAGTAGAACCCACCCCTGGTTCAGATGTTAAGTTGGCACTACATAAAGGTCAACAGAATTTATGGGAGGCTGGACTTGGTTCTCTTGTGGCAACGCAATGACTCCAAACTGATGACGCATTTAACTCCACCTTCCAGCTCAGCTTGCTCTTCTCCTGCATGGCAGATCTGTCGAAAGGCCATACACTCATGCTTCAGTTGGCTCCATCATAACATGGCATTCAAAGACTCCCTCTCCATTCCCCTCTGCAGTGTACGGTGTTTTCTGGCTGTTTTTCCTCCCTCGCCCTCTTCCCTTTTTAAGCCCTCAATGTTTAAATGAGGACAGTTGCTTTCTTTTAAAGATGTACAAATAACTTGCCCTCACCTGTCAAGTGTGCCCCTTATATTTTACGGGGCCCATTATGAACGCAATCTGCCTGTCGAGGATTTGCATACTTCCTTTCGGGAGAAATAATGACGGCAATCTCTCTCCCTGCTTCTCCCGTTCGGAGTGTCTCATTTAACTGCACCTGCGAAACCGACAGGCGCGGAGATGAGAAGTGAAAGAGAGCAGTTGATTAAATCATCATCAAGTTGGGCCTTCGAAAGTCAATCCTGCTTCCCGTCCGCAATGATATCCCTTTATCTTAAAGTAATGAGCTATGGCACTTCTGCATCGGGTAATGTGATAAGTTCTATTAGCACGTTCCATTTGCTTCGCAGGCAAGGGCAAGCCATCTCCGCAGTCTTGTATCGCTGCAATCAAAGCAATTGGCTTCCCGGGAGGAGAAGAAAGAAGCAAATGTTCAGGGTGATTTTTTTTTTTTTAAATGGATCGCAACATGGTGGGGATGGAAGAGAGAAAAGAAATGTCAGGGGGGAGGGTTATGCATTAGTTTAACCCACCACATGCTTTGCCTTTAAAGGCAACCTCTGTCTTTTTCTACACTATTATACTGTATATAGAGCAGTGGTGAAATCCGATTTTTTTTACTACTGGTTCTGTGGGCATGCCTTGGTGGCTGTGGTGTGTCTTGGTAGGGTGGTATTTGCCAGTTCTCCGAACTGCTCAAAATTTCCACTACCGGTTCTCCAGAACCTGTCAGAACCTGCTGGATTTCACCCTGATATATAGCCTTGATGGCGAACCTATGGCATGCGTGCCACAGGTAGCACGCATAGCCATATCAGTGGGCACATGAGCTCAGCTGTGGCTCATATGTGCATGCCGGCCAGCTGATTTTCAGGCCTTCTGGGCCTACCAGAAGTAGGGAAACAAGCTGTTTCCTGCCTCCGGAGGGCCTGGGTGTTGGTGGGGAAGGCCCGTTTTTCTCTCTCACCTGGCTTCAGAGTCTCTCTATGAGTCTGGGGAGGGAAATGGGCTGTTTCTGGCCCCGTTTTCGCCCTCCCCAGACTCATAGAGTGGCTCTGGAGTCAGGTAAGAGAGAAAAACGGGCCTACCGGGCCATCACGTGCCAGGAGTGTGGAGGGTGTGTCATGCGCTCATGCATTGGGGGGAGCATAGAATTATGGGTGTGGGCACGCATGCACATGACCCCCGTGCCCCCTCCGCCTGGCACGCAATGGCAAAAAGGTTAGCCATCACTGCTACATTGAGTCAGTGGTTCGAATCCCTAGTGCTGCGTAATGGGGTGAGCTCCCGTTACTTGTCCCAGCTTCTGCCAACCTAGCAGTTTGAAAGCACGTAAAAAATGCAAGTAGAAAAATAGGGACCACCTTTGGTGGGAAGGTAACATCGTTCTGTGCACCTTTGGCTTTTAGTCATGCCGGCAACATGACCATGGAGACATCTTCGGACAGCACTGGCTCTTCGGCTTTGAAATGGAGATGAGCACTGCTCCCTAGAGTCAGGAATGACTAGCACATATGTGTGAGGGGAACCTTTACCTTTACCTTACATAGAGTTATTTTTTGTTTATTGATGTCTCTCACGAATGAAGACGAATATCCAGTATGTGTCCTAGGATAATGCTGCCGTATCCAATCTGGGTCGATCATTGGGGCCAGAGATTTTGTCTTCTGAGCTTTTGGACCCATGCTGGAGCCCATCTTCAGGAAACCTTTCTCTAGCAAAGTGTGTGCTGTTCTGTGTGTGGTGTTTATATGGTGCCTGTTTTAGATGCTGATTGGGGTGTATTGATGGCTGGCTTTTAAGTCATTGGCTGTTGTTTGCTTGGGCTACCCAGCCCTTGCCTTCTAAGTACTTGATAAACTGGTGGTAAATCAGCACTCCTGTTGACTGATGAGAGGCCCGTTTCCCAGGCTTCAATCACTTTCCTGGCTGTTTTTGTGTGTGCTTGTCCAACAATCTTAGTAGCTGCAAAGTTGAATGTCCTTGTTCATTGCTGTATGAGGCTATCAATGAATTTGGGTCTCTCATCTGACCGCTCGCTTATGTTCTTGCAATCTGGTGCTTAGCTTCCTCTCTATGTCTGTCCTACATAGTCACAGGGACAGTCCATGCAGGGGATTCGGTAGATTACATTGGAAGTCTCTCCCAGCTTCCAGCAATCTTTACAATGCATAATTTGTCCTTGTAGGGTAGCCTCTGGGAAGTATGTGATGCCCACTTGCAGATCTCGGAAGCTTGTTCTACAGCTTTCAAAATGTTTTTGATGTATGGCAGGTGTGCCATGTGGTTGGCCTTGGTTTTTGCTCTCTCCTTACTTTCACTCTAGAGTTTAATAAAGTTTTCATAATGCTCCCTATAGAAGAAAATATTTTGTAGCTCAGGGTTGAAGTGTGGGGTCCTTGGTGCTCTCTGAACTTGGTTGTTTTCTTGGAGACATTTCGTTAGCTCCTTATTATCTCTTCGCTAGCATCTAGATAAACAGAGATTAACATCAGGATTAACACTAGACCAACAATTAAATAGTAAAAAAAATACCCCAATCAAAGAATTACAAACTCAAACAAACAACTAGTAGTAAACAACAGCCTAATCAAGGAACCAACAAGAAAATGCCCATCTACACTGACAAGGCAACCCACTAGTATATAAACAAAGAGCAAAGCCCACTCCCTTCTAGCACTGATAAGGTTACCTAGTTGGGTAATGAAATGTCTGCAAGAAAACAACCAAGCTCAGAGATCACCAAAGACCTCATAGTGATCCCTTCTGATTTTTCTTCCACAACAACTTTGTGTGATAGGTTGGGTTGGCCCAAACTCCACCAATGACTTGGAGGGGACTAGAATCTGACACTTCCTGTTCCTAGTCTAGCATCTTCACCACTTCACCAGAGTTACCCAGTGAACTTGCATGATTGAAAATTGTCTTGTCATAATGCCACATATTTCCTAGATACCACACTGGGTTTCAAGTTCTTAATGTGATTTTTTTTAAAAAAAAGTCAATTGATAGAATTGTTCTCTTAGATTGCATTCCCATAAAACATTAATTGGATAATGAATTAGCTTCCATTCTGGATTCCTACAGTACATTAAACTAGGTAAATAGCATAGGCTTTCACAATATACTTAATCCCAGACATGAAACAAAGAGAATGACAAATCAAGATGAAGATCAATTGAGCTTTGCATTGAGTGATAAGTTGCAAGATTGTAGGTGTTCATTGCGATACAGAGCCATCTTTCTTTTGTACAGACATGCTTCAACTTGGCATAATGTTGTTGTTTTGAATTAAACCCCATTACTTGAAATCTCAGGAATAGCAGGAATGATGAGCTGAAATCAGGACTATTATATATTCAATTTTGTACACCGGTCTTCTCAATTCAACTTCTTTTGTTGGATGAAAACAAAAATGGCAAGATGACAATCAATCATGATGATGATAGTGGTGGTGGTGATGATGATGATGATGATCACATTGAACTGTGTTCAACTCTTGGCAATTCTGTGGACCAGGTCTCTCCACATCTTCTGGTCTTGCACTATTTCTTTGAATTCTTCTGTGCTCTGGGTGATGTCACTTTGATGCTGTCTAGCTGCTGTGTTCTTTGGCAGCCTTCTATTGCTAACTCTTCCCAACACAATTGCTTTCTCCAGTGAATTCCCCCACATGACATGGCCAAAAAAGATGACAATCACAACTGCGCAATCGAAGCTCTCCTTCTTTTAATCCCTCCCAAGATCAGATCCGCTCCCACTCTTTTAGTCTTTTGAAAGGCCTTTGAAGATATGGCTATGCCAACTAGCTCAGGTCCCTAATAGGGATGCAGCCCGTTGGAGGTGTCTGATGGAGTAGAGAACATCCCACCTCCTTTCTGTGGGCACTTTGCTCCCTTCCTTTCCATCCTGCTTAATTTTATTTTAATTACATTTTTTGATTTAGGACCTTTATTTCTTGTTTTAGTGTTTAATTTTGCATTTTATTCAATGTCTGTAAGATGCCTAGAATCGCCTTTGGTGAGACAGATGGCATACAAGTTTGATAAATTAATAAACGTGCTTCATTGCATGTAAAAAGGGGCATAGCTTTGATCCTGAGATTGTGACCATGATCTTGACTTTTTTGACACGCTCATACACACAGATACACACCCTTGTGAGCTCCCTTCACTGGTGGCTTTGTTTACTCCCTCGCCACACATTCTGTATAAAATGCCGATACAGACGTAACTTCTGCAGCTAATGATATAATGCTTCAAAGGCATACCAGGTAGAACATTATTCTAGCTATTAAAATAAAAATAAAAATCATGTAGCAGCTGAACTATCTCCAAGGAAGAAAAATGAAAAATTACTTTTGAATGCGAATACGTTTGCGAAAATGAAACCATGTCTTACGAGCCCCAAATGACATTTTGCTAGTTTGGTAGTGAACACATAATGGTCTGGAGATGGAATAGGAAGCAAATATAAATATTCCATTGCTTCCTAATGCTTTGTATTTTTTTGTTAGTTGGTGCATCATGAATATGAAATTTAGCTTGATATGTTGTCATTAGCCATTTGCCAATGGCTAGGTCTATGGCCTTTGAAGGGCACATTTAGATGCTTAAAATCATGCTATGGGCATTCTCAGAAAAAGGCTGTTATGGATCGGGGTGGGGGAGGGAGAGGCAGGTTTTGCATTCACAGAATGTCTGCCAAGCACAAAGGCACCATTCCTAGAAAGCAAATGGATGATGCTAAAATGCAGTCTGGGCTAACTGTTCCTTCTCCAAAGACGTCATTAGATGGCAAGGCTGTAGTCTCCCTCCAAACAACTTCTGATGTTAGTCTCAGTTGCTGTCATTTTCTTCATTTTGTGTGAGAGGGGGAGGGGAAGGGGGAGCAGGAGGAAGAAGAAGAGGAAAAAGAAGAGAAGGAAGAAGATGGAGCAGGAGGAGGAGGAGAAGAAAGAAGAAAGAAGAAGAGGAGGAGGAGGAGGAGGAGGAGGAGGAGGAGGAGGAGGAGGAGGAGGAGGAGAAGGAAGAAGATGGAACAGGAGGAGGAGAAGAAGAAGAAAAGAAGGAGGAGGAGGAGGAAAAGGAGAAGGAGAAGGAGAAGGAGAAGGAGAAGGAGAAGAAGTTGAAGTTGTTCCTACCATGCCAGGAAGCCCCACCAAACTAGGAAATATATTATTTTTAAACCTTAATAGAATCATTGGATTGTATGAAGCATCTTGGATGAGAAGTGAAACATCTTCAAGAAAAAAACCAAAGGAAGTCCAGTTGCCTTTTGAAAAAGCACCTTTGGAACTTCTTGCTTAGCATTTGTGCCTTTTATTCAAATTTGTTCCTTCCTTTGATTCTACTAACCTAATTTCTTTTCCCATTGTGTATCCTATTAGGCAAGGTCTTAGCAAGTATAAGACCATTATAAGAATTCTAGTATTAACTTTAGATCTTGGACTTCCAACCACCCTGTTCCTCCTGCTTCCTTTTGCTTCTTTTCTTTTGGACTGGGAACAGTGATGGTGATAAGGATGACTATGATAATACTTACAAAAATCATCCGATATACAGACTCCTTGGGAGCTATTTTAGCCGGTGAAAATGCCATTAATCAACAAAGAAGGGCATTCCTGTATGATCCCTAGCAAAAGGCAAAAGAGAAATGCCATATCCCAAAGGCTTCATAGAAGGTCATGCTCAGTGAATTAGGCCATGATAAAGGTTGCATTGAAATAAAACGAGGCCACGGGCTTCATTGAGGGAGGGAATAGGGAGGAAGAAGGAAGAAGGGATTGCAAATGGGGATCCTAAATAAACGTGGTCATGTGATCACCTTTTGCGAGCTTCTACATCAACGGGGAAGCCAGATTCACCAAATGACCATGTTGCTATCTTAACAACTGCAGATATTGGCTGAACAACTGTTCAGCAAGAAAGATCGTAAAATGGAACGAAGTTCACTTGACTAATTCTGTTTTACTTAGCAACACAAATTTTGGGCTCAGTTATGGTCATAATTCAAGGACTGCCTGTAAAACACTACGGAGTGGAACGTAAGTCCAAGTGCTATTGCTATTAAACATGGCCCCAGACTCACACCTGCCACAACGGAACAGCTTAGAACAGGCTGGCAAAGGCTATTAACACTGGAAGTTTTTAAGAAGAGACTGTGGATAACCATTTGCCTGAAGTGGTATAGGGCTTCTTGCCTAAGCAGGGGGTTGGTTTAGAAGACCCCCAAGGCCCCTTCCAACTCTGCTATTCTATTCTATTCTATTCTATTCTATTCTATTCTATTCTATTCTATTCTATTCTACTCTACTCTACTCTACTCTACTCTACTCTACTCTACTCTACTCTACTCTACTCTACTCTACTCTACACGAATACATTTAATAATAAATGAAAATAAATAAATGGATTCAACCAGGCAGGCTTTTTGTAGGATCAACCTTGCTACGTTGATGCAGGAAGTTGGTGTGTGGAATTTTCTCCCTCCTTTCAGCAGTGAAACATTTTTTTCCCCTCTTCCTTTCGGAAGGAGGAGATCAGATGGTGCTGCTCCAATCTCATTTTTGCCCTCTTCCTAAACTGTCAGCTTGTCCTAGGAGAAGAGATGCAGGGGGATATCGTTAGCAACCCAGCAAAGCATTCCAGGAGGTTGGCCAGGGTTTGCCCTGGAGTCTCTTTACGTTTCTTGTAGAGCGAGAAAGAGAAGGAGGCAAAGATACATTAACAGCGTACTCCCAGCTGGAGAAGATGCCAGATGTCAACAATAAATGGATTTGAAATATGAAAGTGGGACTTTTTTTTTGCCTTGCAAGATGCACTGAAGTGTGTGTGGCTTCAAAGGCTAGTTTTCTCACACTCGGAGAGGCCAACTTTAGTTCATATGGCAAAACATGCACTTAACCACCAGTTCAGCCAGCTCAGATTTTGGCCAGAAATTCACAAGACAGAAAAATAAGCTCTTGCCCAGCTAGAATGAGATTATTTCAACTAAAGAAAGAAGAAACTCAAGAATTGGGGCAGTGGTGGGATTCAAATTTTTTTACTACCGGTTCTGTGTGTGTGGCTTGGTGGGTGTGGCGTGACTTGGTGGGCATGGCATGGGGGCATGGCAGGGGAAGGATGCTGTAAAATCTCCATTCCCTCCCCACTCCAGAGGAAGGATACTGCAAAATCCCCATTTCCTCCTGATCAGTTGGGACTCGGGAGGCAGAGAATAGATGGGGGCAGAGCCAGTCAGAGGTGGTATTTACCGGCTCTACGGACCACTCAAAATTTCCACTACCAGTTCTCCAGAATTGGTCAGAACCTGCTGAATATCACCTCTGAATTGGGAGATTCTTCTTTATTTCAAGTCCCAAATTCGAAATAAGTAGAAATTTTCAAAGGAGATGTACATGGCCATCCAATTCCAGTGAATTGGCATCTTTAGAAATGGATTAAATACAAATAAATAAATAAAAGTCCTCCTCCCAACAGGTCCGGTAAATATGTTAAATTGGAAAGTAAGCGTTTGATTTGGCTTCCGCTACAATTTTAAATGTAATTCTAAACTTGCTTTGGCAAAATCTACATGGTCTTTTTTATTTAGTTTTCACAACACAGAAAAGGCTGTTCCACCTACTCCTCCTTCCACTCCCCCAATGACTGATAGGTGTGGATCAGCCTGAATCTGTTTGTCTCTAAGCCTTGGTTTTTTTCTTTCTTTCTTTCTTTCTTTCTTTCTTTTTTTTTTTTTTTTTGGTTTTTCTTTTTTTGCCTACTCCTGTTTTGAATCCATGTTTTATTTATTTATTTGTTTTAATTTGTATACCGCCCTTCTCCAGCAGGACTCAGGCAGTGAACAGCCAGAATAAAACAGAACATACAAAATTTAAAAACAGTCTAAAAATAATTAAATATTTTGGCCGCAATTTAAAACATCCCAATTAAAATCAATTAAATTTAACCAAAAACAGATGTTGGCATCTCTCCATCTTTGTCACACACACACACACACACACACACACACACACACACCCCAACCTATGAATGTCAGCCCCTGTGATGGGAGAAGGTTGTGTCTTCTGAATGTGACACCCCATAAATTTAACATAGATCATCTTGTTTTTAGAATAGAATGTCTTTTCGTAGCCATGGACGTTTCTGTCGACCTTTCTCAGAGATGCCAAGTTGGGCATGATGGTTTGCTGAGTGCGTTTATTGCTTTTCTATAGTGTATGAGCTTCTATAGTGTATAAGGCTCCTTTGCCTTATTTTCATGTGCCAGACACTGGGGCAGCTGGCTCTGAAGGAGAAAGTTATAAAATAGCACGGCTCAACCATGCTGAGAGTGAAATCGGTGAAATGTGTGGGTCAATGCAAGAATCCAGGGATACAAATGGAAATTGTTCTCTCCCACACACACTCCACCCCCATAAGTTCTGTGTAACTCGGCTGGACCTTCTTGGCGATTCCTTGGCTTGGCCAAGTCAGGAAGCCATCAGTCAGAAGGGAGAAAGAGGTAGCATACATCGTCTGTCTGTCTGTCTGTCTGTCTGTGGAGATTCTCAGTCATCCAGGTCATGGTTGTCCCAAAAGTGCTCTTTCAAAAGGCAACTGGACCAGTAGTGGGTTTCACTTAACTTCGCTACCGGTTTGGAACTATGAGCGTGTGTGCTTGCTTCGCTTGCGTGCGGCACTTGCTTCGCTCGCGTGCAGCGCTTCTGTGCATGTGCAGAACGGCTGTGATGACATCCGGGCAGGTGGGCAGAGCCTCCCACCGTTGCTACCGGTTCGCCCCGGTTCAGAAACCCATCACTGAACTGGACTTTCTTTGTTTTTTTCTTTTTTTTTAATTTATTTTTTCTTTTTTTCTTTCTTTTTTCTTTTGATTTTGATTTAGATGCCGCTCTTTTCCGGAGACTCAGGGCGGCTTACAATGCGCTAAGCAATAGCCTTCATACTTTTTGAATATTTTATACAAAGTCAGCTTATTGCCCCCACAAACTGGGTCCTCATTTTACCTACCTTAGAAAGGATGGAAGGCTGAGTCAATCTTGAGCCTGGTGAGAATTGAACTCGCAGTAATTTCAGGCAGCTGGAAGCTAAATACTACCTTTAACAGTAGCATTAGTCTGCTGCGCCACTCAAACTTCTTGAAGTTTCACTTCTCAGAACTGAAGAAGCTTCTTGGCTGAGAAACGAAATGTCTTCAAAGAAAAACAAAGAAAGTCCAGTTGCCTTTTACAAAAGCACATTTGGGACACACTCTCTCTCTCTCACACTCACTCACACTCACACTCTCCCTCTCTCTCTCACACACACACACACCCCACAAATACCCTCCCCTATTTCCCTTTAAAATCAGCTTGGCACCAGCTCTGATTCCATAATGGAAACCAGTCGGCCTCGGTCCTTTGCCATATGGTTAGCTCTGGAGAGAAGGTGCTGCTGGGTATAGCAGTAATGATTTGATGGAAGAATTAAGTGGACCTTGAAATTAGAACTGGACTGTCGGAAAAGGCAGGAAAGCATAATATATTGGCAGTGGAAACGGTGATTCCTGGGGATTGTATTGCTTCCAGCATTCTCTGCAGCATCACTGCAGCGCAAGATAACATCGCATGCGAAAATTCAGATGGTGTTGATTAGCTTCACAGTGAGATCTAATGAGTTATGGGTTGGGTGGATGGCAGGGGGAAAAAAAGACACTCGCTCCTTTCCCCCAGTTAAAGCTGTGCAGCTCAGAACACAACACGGACTTACACACTCACCGACATGTACTAGCTGGCATCACAAGAAGGCAGCGATTTAATGTCATGGCAAAGAATTCTAGGAAGAGACACAGCTTAATTTTAAAGCAGTTGGATTGCCTTTGGAAAGTCTAGGGAAATATCCGTCAGACCCGGGAAGATATTTTTATGGCTTCTGAAATGTCCCAATATTACATGATCAAAATTCAACAGCCTTACCACCGGTTAAAGCAGAGTGATTGCTTGCCAATAAAAGGAATTAGGACTGATAAAAAAAGACCACCTCATAATGCCAAATATAATTTTATAAGCAAAAAGACCGTGGCATTCCCTCCTGCTTCCATCTCCTACTCCTCTGGTGATGTTGTCACCTCCCCGTTGGCGACTCTTCCTAGCCTCATCTGCAGATGGAGCAATTAAAAATTAGAATGTCCTTGTAATATACAAAAAAGGCCAGCCTGGAATTACTGGAAGTAGGTAGATAACAGAATAACAGAGTCAGAACGGACCTTGGAGAACTTCTGATGCAACCCTGGCTCAAGCAGGAAACCCTATCCCACTTCAGACAATCCCAATGACTTCTTAAAAACCTCCATTGTTGGAGGACTCACAACTTCTGAAGGCAAGCCATTCTGTTGATTAATTGTTCTAACTGTCAGGAAATGTCTCCTTAATTCTAGGTTGGATCACTCCTTGATTATTTTATTTTATTTATTTATTTATTTATTATTGAATTTGTATACCGCCCTACTCCCGAAGGACTCAGGGCGGTGAACAGCCATAGAATAAAACATATAAATACAAAATTTAAAATAAAATAAAACGAATTAAATAATTTGGCTGACTTTAAAACCCCAATAATTTAAAACCAAATTTAAAATTTCCATTTAAAAGGGGGAAAAAAAAAACTTAGGTCAGGCCAGCTTGATGAAATAAAAAAGTCTTGAGCGCGCAACGGAAGGTACGCAGATCCGGGATCCTCCGTATCTCCGGGGGGAGCTCGTTCCAGATAGTAAGTGCCCCAACAGAGAAGGCTCTCCCCCTGGGGGCCGCCAGTCGACATTGTTTGGCTGACGGCACCCAGAGGAGCCACTCTCTATGGGAGCGTACTGGTCGGTGGGAGGCTATTGGTGGTAGCAGGTGGTCCCGTAAGTTTCCATCCATCTGCCTTCAGAGTTGACTCCCTCTTCTTTGTGGCAACCCCTTAGGTATTGGAACTCTGCTATCATGTCACCCCCACCCCCAGTCCTTATTTTCATTAAACATACCCCTTTTCATTAAACATACCAAATTTCTGCAACTGATCAGTGATAAGAATTGATGGTTGTGTTCATACAACATGTTTATATTCAGCCAAAATGGGTTTACATATTTCTGGAGGTGGTGTGTGAACCATACCATCATGTCTAGCTGGTGAGACTGTTTACAGCATTTTGCATTTTGTGTTACTGTTTTTTATTTTGATCTGCTTTATTTTAATCCTCTGTGTAGCACCTAGCACTACTGGTATATAAGTCTAATTGCTATTGCTGTCCTTGTCCTTGCAGCATTAAACTGGGAAAGATCCTCCACTTTAGGATGAATTTTAGGACAGTGATTCTTTTTTCTCTCACTTAAAAATAACTGATCATCTATTGAAGATTCTGCAGGATTGATAAGAATCGGAGGTGGGTTTCAGCAGGTTCTGACCAGTTCTGGAGAACCGGTAGCGGAAATTTTGAGTAGTTCAGAGAACTAGTAGTAAAAATTCTGACTGGCCCCACCCTCATCTATTGTCTGCCTCCTGAGTCCCAGCTGAGTGGGAGGAAATGGGGATTTTGAATATCCTTCCCCTGGAGTGGGGTGGGAATGGAGATTTTACAGTATCTTTCCCCTGCCACACCCACCAAGCCACACCCATCAAGTCATGCCCACAGAACTGGTAGTAAAACCTTTTGAAACCCACCACTGATAAGAATGTGTGGGGAACTCTTTAGGAATTCTATGAAGACTTGTCAAGTTCCTTTCCACATGACTGTATGCATCTCATATAATGTTCTTTGAAATTAATGGATGGATGGATGGATCAGTCACTCATCTTAAAATTATCCCATAACCATATTAATCTGAGCAGTGTTTTATAGTTGACATTATTTTGAAATTATAAAATAAGTAATCAGTCTCTGTTGCAGCTTTATTGGTATGCATACTAAAATCATTGCAGGTAGTCTCGACGTACAACAGTTCATTTCATGACCATTCAAAGTTACGACAGCATTGGGGGAAAAAAAGTGACTTATGACCATTTTTCACCCTTACGGACCTTTGCAGACTTACGGTCTGCACATGATCACGTGACTTACGGTCACGTGATCAAACTTCAGATGCTTGCCAACTGACTCATATTGCAATGTCCCTTCTGATCCCCATTTGCGACCTTCTGACAAGCAAAGTCAATGGGAAAGCCCAATTCACTTAACAACCGTGTTACCAACTTTAACAATTGCAGCAATTCACTTAACAACTGTGGCAAGAAAGTAAAATGGGGCAAAACTCACTTAACAATGGTGGTCGTAAATCGAGAACTTCCGGTAAAGATTTACAATTTACGACAGTGAACTATCCTCCTATCTGCTATAGAAAATGTAGAGTCCAATCCAGTGGTGGGATCCTGCCGGTTTAACAACTGGTTCCGTGATCGTGCGTGCATGTGCCTGACTATGCGCGTGTGCACAGTTTTATGAAAACTTAACTTCCGCATTACTGCTGGGGAGTAACACAGCTGAGGTGCAGCAATCCGCTCTGCCACATGAATCAGCTGAGAAGATATAGGTCAGTAAAGCGCAGGGGCAGGCAGGCCCACCTAATTGTCGGAACGAACCGGTTCACTCCCAGCTGATTGTCAGAGTTACCGGTTCACCCAAACCGGTCCGAACCAGTAGAATCTCACCCTGGTCCAATCCCCTTTTAGGTTGAACTCAACTTCAGGATCTTTATGAACACATCTATGCAGTTTTCTTTGCAACGCTATGTTATTTGGCATTGTCTTCTTCCAGGGTGTTGTTGTTTGTTGACTTTTCAAGCTAATCTGCAGCCCCTGGCATTTCCTGATAATCTCCCATCCAAATACTAACTGGGCCTGAATCTGCTTAGTTTCCATGCCCAGACAAGGTCAGTTAGATGCTGAGATTTCTCCTGGTCTAGCTAATTTGGCCAACACGTAGGGAAAATGTTGACCTTGAATGGAGGACAGACTTGTTCCATGTAATTGAGGTTGTATTTGGTATTAGTTAGACATGCTGTGGCCCTCCACCGGGTGGGCCATTTTCAACCCTGCGGAAAAACTTGATGTGTTCTGGAAGATTATACCTCTCTAGGTTATTCCCTTGAAATGAATTTTCATTTAACACAGAAAGCTTTCGACATCTGTGGATTGTTTTTGAAGGTAATCTCTTCCTTTCTCTTTCAGTGTGACAGCGACAGTGATCAAGAAGAGAAGGTAAAGTCAGTTTCTGGTGTCTTATTCCCCCTTTTACGGCTATTTCTGGTATGGTTCACGGTTCTCATATTTCCTTTTAGTTCATGTGTTCATTAGTGAAGTTTAGTCTGAGATGTGTAAAATGTTTGGTGTGCTAAATCTGTAAGTTGAAAATTCCATCATGGTCCATGCTTGACCAAAGATGATTTCAATAGAACTTCTCTATTGATCTATTACAGGGGTGTCAAACTCAATTTCGTTGAGGGCTGCATCAGGGTTGTGTTTGATCTCGGGGGGGGGGTTGGGGCGGGCATGGCCAGCTTGACATCACTCGTGTCGGGGGCGTCTGTGGTGGCCCAAGCGTTCTGCCAGCTAAAATGGGCTCCCGAGCTCTGTTTTCGCTGGCAAAGGCACCGCGGGCCAGTTCTTTGCTGCTTCCACGGCGGCCCCGCAGGCCAGATCTAAGCACCCCGTGGGCCGGATCTGGCCCACGGGCCTTGAGTTTGACATCCCTGATCTACTGGATCCATAATTCACTTACTATAGTAGATTTCAATAGCTCTAAAGTGGGCATATCCTGTTTGCCCCTTTGTTTGAGGCATAGAACGTCCTATGATTCTAGACAGTTACTCAAAATGGAGTCATGCGTACAACTGCAACACCTACTTTTAAAACCAGTGTTCTCAGTCTCTGCAACTTTAATAAGTGTGGACTTCAACTCCCAGAATTCCCAAGCCAGAATTCTGGGAATTGAAGTCCACACATCTTAACGTTGCAGAGGTTAAGAATCACTGCTTGA
Organism: Arizona elegans; assembly: GCA_022577455.1. Lineage (NCBI taxonomy): Eukaryota > Metazoa > Chordata > Lepidosauria > Squamata > Colubridae > Arizona > Arizona elegans. The sequence continues at coordinate 4,823,324 of JAKOOJ010000017.1, forward strand.
AACCAAGGGTAGATAATTGGGTCAAGTCGATCATCCACTTTCAACATCCCTAATGGCAAGAGGTTGTAGATATTTTAATCCACTTTAGAAAACAACATGGATTTGTTATGCAATTATTAATTACTTGAAAAATATTTTGTTGTTTTCTGGATGGTAGATCCATGTACAGTAGTGGCCAAAATTGTGGAAACTGTTTAAACAAGGGGTGTGTATGTTTGTGTGTGAGAAGACTACAGTGTCTGGAAGTCTTTCCAAGTCCTTTATCAGCAGGGGCCATATATTTGCATTTGCGTGTCTATGCACTGGAAAGCATTAAGCATATACAGTAGTGGCCAAAATTGTGGAAACCTTTTGGGAAAAGTGTATTTTCTAAAACTAGCTAAGAACACCACTTTTTTTTTGAGTAGTACCATAAAATTATATATCAATGGAAAGATAATTTAATCACGAATGTAATGCAATAACTTTTATGAAGGATTTGCTATTAGAATAGCAGTTACAGTGTGAAGAAGAAAAGTGAAACACGTAGGGAAAATGAGATATACAAAAATTATCACCATGTCAGTTAATACTTAGTTGGGTAACCTTTAGCATGAATTATGACCTTACAATGTCTTCCCATGGAGTGAACCAAGCCTTTGAGTTCTGCAGCTGTTATAATGTGAAACCAAGATTGAATGATTGCTTCTATTAACTGGGTTTTATTGCTGGCTCGCTTCTGACTAACAAGTTTCTTTAATCGGCTGAATAGATTTTCAATTGGTTAAGATCTGGGCTATTCCCAGGCCATTCCAGCAGTGGAATATGATTATCTTGAAACTCCCCCCCCCAAAAAAGTCATGTTATTAGCCATCAAACCTCAAAAATACACTTTTCCCAAAAGGTTTCCACAATTTGGGCCACTACTGTAGTTCATTATTTAGCTTTGACTCCTGTGACAACATTCTTATTATTTGTGCAAATCAGTAATTCTGCTGTTTTACATGCAGGTAGTCCTCTACTTACAACCATTATTGAGCCCAACATTTATGTTGCTAAGTGAGACATTTACTAAGTGAATTCTGCCCCATTTGAATCACTGCAGTAACACGGTTGTTAAGTGAATCTAGCTTCCCCATTGACTTGGCTTGTCAGAAGTCACAAAAGGTCATCACATGACCCTAACACACTGCAGCAGTCATAAATATGACTCAGTTGCCAAGCATCCAAATTTTGATCACGTGACCATGGGCATGCTGTAATGGTCATGTATGAAAAACGGTTATAAGACATTTTTTTCAGTGCCATTGTAACTTCGAACGGTCACTGTAAATGAACTGTTGTAACTCGAGGACTATCTGTATTGACTTTTCTTTTGTAGAATATTGATGTTTGACAATTGGATGGTAAACGTTTTATTTTCTCCAAAAAAGTTCTTTTACTTGCAGAGTTGTTTCTCAAAACACACTGGAGTCTATTTCAAATATGGATTCATTGCAGTGGTGGGATTCAAATAATTTAACAACCAGTTTGCCCTAATGAACAGTTGGGGAGGCATGGCTCGGTGGTCATGTGACTGTGTGGGCGTGGCCAACTCAACATCACTCATGTTGTAACGCCTTAGCTATTACAATGTAATAAGGGTTAACCAGAAAGGCAGTTTCTGTAAACAGGGCAATAAAGATTAGGCTAGAAACAACACCAGAATGTTTCCTTCCTGCCTTCCTTACAGGATTAGCCCTGTAAAGTGGAAAAAAAACAAAATAAGATTTCTTCCAACAACCGGTTCTCCGAACTGCTTAGAAAGTTAACAACCGGTTCTCCCGAATAGGTGCGAACTGGCTGAATCCCACCACTGATTCATTGGCTGCAAAAAATATTCCATTGGATCTGCACCATCGTATTTCTTTGGTTAAAACACTGGACATCACAGAATGAATACAGTTCCTACAATATAAATTGAGTTATGCATGTGTTCCCCTTCCTCCATACTCCAGAAAAAAAAAACTCCATGGAATTGTTAATATATAAATGGACATGACACAAATTAAAACTGCTTTCTCGAACCAGTTAAATTACTACAAAATTAATTAACAGGCTACACAGCTTTCATTGACAGTATTTTTGTTTGGAACGCAAGCATGATTAGTGATCTTCTTGTTGGGGAATAATGTTGGTATTGACTATGTCATCTGCAGTTTAGGAACCATAATTTTGTCAGCGATGAAGTAAATTGCTGTGATGTAGCAGTTCGTGGTTTGTTTTCTTTATTTATATAGACATCTTGCCAATCCAGCAAGGCATGGAAGTCAAGGTTAATTGTGATTTACTCCTGCTGGTGCAAAAAATGATAGCAGTGATCACACTAGAACTGGACTGTAAAAACACACACTCATTGCACCTTTGTGATCCTATTATTGTATGAGTGATAGTAGCGGGGAAGGGGTGGGGGGTTATATAAGACTGTTATATAGGATATATGTTGTGGCCTGTCAGCGGCCTGTGCAGCTAGTAGCTGATTCAGACAGCGAGGAGGCTGGTGTGGTGCTGCGCCAGCAGCCTGTGTAGCTGGCACTCGAGTCAGACAATGAGGAGGCTGGAGAAGATGTGGTGCCAGAGGCGGGGATTCAGCCAGGGCCTTCAGAACTTCCAGAAGCTCCTAGAAGTGAAGAGGACGAAGAGGAGGAGCCTCTTCTCAATGCACAGGCATGCAGAGCTGCCAAAAGGCAGGAGTGGTTCCTCAGAAGGAGGTCTCCTCGAGAGTAAGGCTTGGGGCTAATTGGCCACTCCCTTAGCCTATTTAAGGAAGGACGACGACCGAGGCAATTCGCAGGGAACAACTTTGTTCACTCTCCTTCACGTCCTGATCTTAGTTCTCTTATCAGTTTCCTGCAAATTGCTTCTGGGCTTTCTGCCAACCATAGTAAGATTACGATTATTTATTCTTTGGATTCTTGTAGGCTGTTAAGAAAGTTAATTAACAGCCTTTGTTTGAAAAAGACTGATTTAATTTAGTAAACTAAGGTTTGTACAGACTTTGTGTGTGCTGCGTTCTTTGGGGTCCATAGCTGGGGCAGAACAGTATAACACAGGCAATAGTTGTTCATATAAGTCAAGGTTAGAAAAAACCAAGTATCGCAGCAAATCTGTTCAGTTATTAAGTGAACCGTGTGGTTGTTAAGGAAATCTGCCTTCCCCCATTGACTTTGCTTTTTGGAAGCTGGCAGGGAAACTCACAAATGTTTGCCACATGACCCTGGGATACGTCAAGCATCATAAACAAATGCTGGTTGCCAAGCACCTGAGTTTTGATCATGTGAATGTGGGGGGATGATGTGATAGTGTTAAATGCGGGGAACCAGTTGTAAGTCACCCTTTTCAGTACTGTTGTAATTCTGAACAATCACTAAGTGAATGGTTCTAAGTCAAGGACTATCTGTAATCCAATCAGTTGACTAAGGCATGGGTCATGGTCAGCCACGCCTCCAAGTCCACAAAGGGATGCAATTGATCAAAGGATTCCCTGGCCACATTCGGTAGATGGTGATCATGGAGCTCACACAACTCAACTTGAAGTCCCAGGTTCTTCTCAACTCTCTCCCACCCAGGGGTGAAATCCAGCAGGTTCTGACAGGTTCTGGAGAACCGGTAGCGGAAATTTTGAACAATTCGGAGAACCGGTAGCGGAAATTTTGAGTAGTTTGGAGAACTGGCAAGTATCACCTCTGGCTGGCCCCAGAGTGGGGTGGGAATGGAGATTTTGCAATATCCTTCCCCTGGAGTGGGGTGGGAATGGGGATTTTGCAATATCCTTCCCCTGCCACGCCCACCAAGCCACACCATGCCCACCAAGCCACGCCCACAGAACCAGTAGTAAAAAAAAATGGATTTCACCACTGCCCCCACCCCCTTGAGCCTTTCGATTTCAAGGTATTTTTTATTTTTCCCCACCCTTCACCAGGAGTGAATTCATTCTGCATGAAATTTTAAAAGGAAAATAAGTTGCCTTCTTTAAATTGAATCGGTTCCCTCTAGAGGAGGTGCTTTCAACCCTTCGTGCGCCGGCGTCTCTCTGCGGCGTACTAAAAGTCTTGCCTTCCCTTCATTGCCAATTCTGCATACGTTGCTTGTTCTCTTAAAAAGAAAAAAGGGAAGGAAAGAAAAGAAAAGAAAAGAAAAGAAAAGGGGGGGGGAAAGCAACATACCATCCTTTGAACGGGTCAAGCATATTCAGATGAAGACAAATGGCGCTTATTTGATTTCTTTAAAATCAGGAAATGAAAAAAAGTGCTCCCTGGAGAAATCATGTTCTGCCTGACTTCCAAGATAGACCCGAGGCGTGGACTGCAGATAAGAAACAGGCATTTGTCTTTCCTTTCCTTCGCTGGTTTTTTCTTTTTTTTCCCCTTTCTTTTCTCTCTTTTCTTAAATCTCTGAAGGACAGTCGAAGCTGTCAGCTTCCTGACATGTGCATTATCCATGTCATTTTAAACCAAGTGACCTGGAGAAGGGAACACTCTGGCATGACGTGATAATGGTCTCTTCTGGATGAAAACATAGAGTATAAAGAGGAGCGCTGTGTTATTGCTTTGTTTAACTGACAAGTTGGAACTTCCTTTCATTCAGACAGATAGTAATCGCTGGGATTTTTCTTTATCGCCTTTTCTTTATTTATATATCTTCCCTTGTCTGAAAATGGCAGGAGCTTATAGCATTAAAAGTAAAGAAAATCCCGAGAAAATAAGACAGGAAATGACAGGCTGTTTGGCCTGAGTCTAAAAGCGAAAATAATTCCTTTTCCAAGCATGATTCTTGAAAAGTCTCTATCTATCAAGAAGGAAAGAGTAGAAGAATTTGAATTCTAACTGAGCGATGTCCCATTTATGGCTACCGTATCTCAAACTATATTAGGGCAGAGATGTCCTTGTTTTCATTTTTGACCATGTATTTTTTTTTCCTGAACCAGCAAGGTGGCAAGTCTCTAGAATGGAATGGAATGGAATGGAATGGAATGGAATGGAATGGAATAGGACAGGACAGGACAGGACTGGACTGGACTGGACTGGACTGGACTGGACTGGACTAGACTAGAACAGGACTGGTCTAGACTAGACTAGACTAGACTAGACTGGACTGGAATGGACTGGACTGGACTGGAATGGAATGGAATGGAATGGAATGGAATAGGACAGGACAGGACTGGACTGGACTGGACTGGACTGGACTGGACTGGACTAGAACAGGACTGGACTAGACTAGACTAGACTAGACTGGACTGGACTGGACTGGAATGGAATGGAATGGAATGGAATGGAATGGAATGGAATAACAGAGTTGGAAGGGACCTTGGAGGTCTTTTAGTCCAACCCCCTGCTTAGGCAGGAAACCCTACACCATTTCAGACAAATGGTCCATCAAACCCTTTTTGTTTTAAGTGACATGACAAAAAAATTGGAATGCTAGAACTGTACACTCATTTTTTGTTTTGTTTTGTTTTGTTTTGCTAAAATCCCACAAGAAGCTTCTTGGATGAGAAGTGAAACATCTTCAAGGAAAAAAACAAAGGAAGTCCAGTTGCCTCTTGAAAACGCACCTTAGGGACAACCATGACCCGGATGACTGAGAATCTCCCTAGATGCTAAAATCCCACAGGTTTTGTTTTGTTTTGTTAAAATAATTCAGAAGATATTATTTGTAGCTCGGGGTTTCCTATGTGTTCTCTGAGTTTGGGAGTTTTCTTGCAGACGTTTCATTACCAAACTAGGTAACATCATCACTGCAGCACGGATGGTGTTACCAAGTTTGGTAATGAACCGACTGCAAGAAAACCACCAAGCTCAGAGAACACCAAGGACCCCATGGAAAACTAGCTGCATAGCTAAAGGAAAGAGAATAATAATAATAATAATAATAATAATAATAATAATAATAATAATAAGAAGAAGAAGAAATAGTGTGTTGTCCCGATTGTAATCGGAGCCCTTGGAGCAATACCCAAAGGGCTACCCCGCTATTTAGAAATTCTAAATTTGCCAGACTTGAACATTTTGACTACAAAAAACCACCTTACTCGGAACAGCTTACATCCTCCGACGATACCTTAACAGTTCCTAGGTCCTTGGTTAGGACTCGAGCTGCTGAGCTATTAACCAGCCTCAAAGGCTGTGAATCTCATTAAAGATTAACCAACAACAACAACAACAACAACAAAGTTTGAATGATTATGTGAACCAAAGTACAGAAAAAATACTGCAGGCTGTGAAAATGGAGAACATTATAAAAACAACAGAAACAAAGGCAGAATATAAGGAAAAACAGCTGGATGACAGATTAAATAGATGGAAAACCAAAGCTTTGCATGGACAGCACTTGAAAAACATTGAAGGAAAATGTGATGACAACTTTACATGGGCATGGCTTAAGAGAGGAACCATCAAGAAAGAAACGGAAGGTTTAATACTTGCTGCTCAAGAACAAACACCACAAACTAATGCCATGAAAGCAAAGATACAAAAATCCATCGACAATCCAAACTGCCGACTTTGCAATAACAAAGTTGAAACTGTTTCACATTTAATATGTGAATGCAGCAAAATCGCACAAACTGATTACTAAGCTAGACACAACCGAGCTGCTAAATTAATCCACTGGTCATTATGTAAAAAACACAACTTTCCTGTATCCAAAAAGTCATGGGAACATAAAGTGGAAAAAGTTATAGAAAATGAGAAGGTGAAGATCTTGTGGGACTTTCAAATACAGACAGATCGTCACTTGGAACAGAACACGCCAGATATCACAGTTGTCAAAAACCAAAACGTACAATTTATTGACATTGCAGTACTAGGAGACGCCAGAGTCGAAGAAAAAGAACTGGAAAAAATCATGAAATATTGCGACCTGGCCATAGAAACTACACAGCTATGGATGAAACATGTCACAGTGATACCCATTGTCATCGGGGCACTTGGTACCATGTCCAAGAATTTCACAAAACACTTCAAGAAATTGCAGCTTCCTGCAATAACACCAGCGGAACTGCAAAAAAAACTGTGCTACTTGGAACATCGTATATCTTAAGAAGGTACTTGGTTGATACCTAGGACGCTGGCAGCAACCCGTATCAACCATTAGCACCAGTCAATGGATTTTGTGACACATTTTTAAATGTCCAGTTGACTGAGTTTCATGTTTAATGAATAAAAGATAATAATAGTAATAGTAGTAGTAGTAGTAGTAGTAGTAGTAGTAGTAATAATAATAATAATAATAATAATAATAATAATAATAATAATTCCAAAATGTGTCTGCTGGATTTTGAATTAATAATATTTTGCATATTAGCAAAATGATTTGATATTAAAGAACAAGACAGTGCCTTAGGAGCTCTTAAACCAAGGCAACTAATGTTTTAAGTCTGTAGAGAGTCTCAGTCATTCAGGTCATGGTTGTTCCAAATGTGCTTTTTCAAGAGGCGACTGGACTTTCTGGTTTTTACTTTTGAAGACTTTTAGCTTCTCATTCAAGAAGCTTCTTCAGCTCTAACAGGATAGTGTCACACTCCTTCCATTTCCCACTATCCTGTCAGAACTGAAGAAGCTTCTTGGATGAGAAATGAAATGTCTTGAAAAGAAAAAAAACAAGGAAGTCCAATTGCCTCCTGAAAAAACATCTTTGGGACAACTATTGTTTTAGTTGAGATGGGAGGTTCCTCTGTGAAGTATCTAACCAAAAGACTACTTTCAAACCATAGCAAGAAAATGTGCCTACAGATTGGGGGGGACAACTTCAAAACGGTGAGTGTGACAGACCGATCCAAGCTCCATTCCTTTTTTAACTTCCATCAGTTGGAATTAGTTCAGTGACCAAAGACAGTGGAAAGGATAATCTAATGCATCTTGTCTCCTCTGATGAGCTCTTAGAGATGCCACCATTCGGTGTGAGAACTTCATCATGCAAACAATGAGTTCAGCTAATGAGCCAGACTCCTTCTCGTGTGTTGACTAGCAACAAATTGCTCTTGCGTGTACTTTCCTGGAATTCGAGCAAGAAAGGAGAGGAAACGCGGTCCAAATCTTTCTTCTCTCTGCAAATCACCACCCACAAGAGACTCCTGAGGCGGAATTGGTTCTGCGGTTTGAGGAGAAATGGGATCTCCCAGGTCTCCGAGGTTGCTCAACGCTCTGCTCCAGACTTTGCCTGGTTTCTGGCGATGATTCATTCCACTGGCTGTCGCTTTTGTCACTCCACAACTCTCGTTGTCATAGGTAACAAACGCTTCCCTTTCTCCACAGCCGCATGTTTGATTCAGAGCCACACTTCTTCTTCCTTCCCTTCCTTCTTTTTTCTTCTTCTTTCTTTCTTTCTTTTTTTTGGAGTGGGCCCATTTTGTGTTAAAAATTTGTATTTACTTTGGGAATGTAATTTGTTCCTCACGGATAATATGACCCTTAGCAGAGCTGGATCATGGGTTAGTTGAAGTGATATTTTCCGCTAATGGTAGTCGTACATCATCGCTGTCAGCTCGGGTTAGGAGGCGAGCACGTTACAGCTCCATTTTACCTCTGCAGGCATCGGGGATTATTTGCCATGAGTGAGTGTGACATGACCGCACTACAGAGTGCATTAAAATTTTACTAGCTTCTCCGGCAACTTCCCTACTTCGGCTCGTGCTGCAGGCAGGCAGGCAGGCAGGCTGATGGATATCTCCAAGGCCCTCGCTGCCTTCACCAAGGAGACTCAATGTCAGCGCCCAGGCTGGATCAGCAGCTCCTTCTGTTCCCTGTCACTTTGCTCCTGACTTCCACGCCTGTCCTTTGGAATCAGCCTGAGCTGTCACCAGTGTGTGGCAGAGAATGTGAAAAGGTGACAATATTGGGGAAGATTTTTTTTTTTTTAGCACAGGGAAAACAAGGAGAGGTTAGCGAGGTCCAATTAGGTACACTGACTAGAGCAGGAGTGTCCCATCTTGGCAACTTGACGGCCTGTGGACTTCAACTTCCAGAATTCTGGGAATTGAAGTCCACAAGGCTTCAGGTTGCCAAGGTTGGACACTCCTGCTCTTAAGAGAGAGAGAGAAAAAAGAGGAAACAGTACATACAGTTTTCCTCTGTCTGGGTCTCAAAACATGGGGCTTTGTCTGGCACCAGTCTGCACGATAACATTTTTCTTGGTGCTGAGCAGCTTCCATCACCTACCTGATTTTAATTTTCTTTCCATTTTTTTTTTTCATTTAGGTGAGAATCTAGTGTGGGCCATCCATCCACAAATGTCATATCTCTATCTCTATATCTATCCCTATCCTGCCCCCCGCCTCTCTCTGTCTGTCTCTGTCTATCTATCTATCTATCTATCTATCTATCTATCTATCTATCTATCTATCTATCATCTGTCTATCTATAGCTATCTGTCTGTCTGTCTGTCTGTCTGTCTATCATCTATATCTATCTATCTATCTATCTATCTATCTATCTATCTATCTATCTATCTATCATATGTCTATCTATATCTATCTGTCTGTCTGTCTATCATCTATATCTAACTATCTATCTATCTATCTATCTTTCTATTTATCATCTGTCTATCTATATCTATTTGTCTGTCTGTCTGTCTGTCTGTCTATCTATCTATCATATTATCTATCTATCTATCTATCTATCTATCTATCTATCTATCTATCTATCTTTCTATTTATCATCTGTCTATCTATATCTATTTGTCTGTCTGTCTATCTATCTATCTATCATATCTATCTATCTATCTATCTATCTATCTATCTATCTATCTATCTATCTATCTATCTATCTATCGTGTTTCCCAAAAAATAAGACCAGGTCTTATATAAATTTTTGCTCCAAAAGACGCATTACGGCTTATTTTCTGGTTAGGTCTTAGTTTTGGGGAAATACAATACTAAATGCATCCATCTGGCTGACAATCTTAACTGGGGTTTATTTTAGGGGGTAGGGCTTATTCTTCAAGCAACCTGCAAAATCATGCTAGGACTTATTTTCTAGTTGGGTCTTATTTTCGGGGAAACAGGATATCTATCTGTCTATCTATCTATCTATCTATCTATCTATCTATCTATCTATCTATCTATCATCTATCTATCTATCTATCTATCATCATCTTCTATCTATCATCTATCTATCAATTTAAAAAAAAACCTCTCTGAGTCTGAGCCACAGATTGATCCCAGAGGCAGTTGTAAAAAGTCCAATGGTGAAAATCTGCAGCCAAATGCTTTCTTTCACAGTCAGCTGAGCTGGAAAGGGCGATCTTGCTAGGCTGGGAGATGTGGAGGAAAACAATCAGAGCAGTTTGCTTTGGGGAAAACTGTTTTCTATGCCTACTTATGACATAATCTCACTTTTTTAAACATGCCAGCAAACTGAAAAATGATGGTGGTGGTGGGTTGAACAGGGGTAGGACCGATTTATTTATAAATTATTTATTTATAACCGAATAACAGAGTTGGAAGGGATCTTGGAGATCTTCTAGTCTCACCCCCTGCTCAAACAGGAAACCCTATACCATTTCAGGCAAATGGTTATCCAATACCTTCTTAAAAGCCTCCAGTGTTGGAGAATTCACAACTTCTGGTGGCAAGTTGTTCCACGGATTAATTGTTCTGTCAGGAAATTTCTCTTTAATTCCAAATTGGTTCTCTCCCCAATTAGTTTCCATTCATTGCTTCTTGTCCTGCCTGCAGGTGTTTTGGAGAACAGGTCGAATCTTTCTTCTTTCTGGCAGCCCCTTATTTATATTTCATATTTCTAAACCACCCATCTCCCTCAAAGAGAGGAGAATCATAAATGATGCTAAATTATAGCATCATTGATAGAACAATTTGAAGAGACCTCAGGGGTCATCTAGTCCAACCCCTTTTTGAGTGGAATAATCCGTCACCACAACATACAGAACATGGATTTGTAAACCTTGGAGTGAGAGGTGAGGAAACAGTTGAAATATGAAGTAGTTTGGTTTCCCCATGCTAGGTAAACCTCGTTATAAAGTCATTTTGGACTGAATAAACTAGGATGATAGAATAATTTCTGAAGCTCTTCATTACAAGTAGCCTTCGTTTACCGACTGCCTCATTCAGCAAACATTCTAAGTGATGACAGTGTAAAAAATAAACAGCTTTGTGACCAAATCATGCCTTTATGACTGTTGCTGTGTCCCACACAGTCATGTGATCACCTGTAGGCACTTTACAACTAGCTTGTCACAAACAGAATTAACGTAGAAGTAAAATTGTAAGGGACATGATATTTCCCTTGACGGAAGCAGAAATGAAGTCCTACGTCCATGACAGTCCTGTGATTTTCTGCTTAATGTTGGAAGAAATGTCCATCTGGGTTCACTTCCAAGTGGGGGAAAAGACACTGGAAACATGGAGACTGCTTGGAAAGGTGGTTTTTAATGGTGGACAGGATTTCATGCCTTGATGATGTTGGGTGAAGGAAAAAAAGGGAAGAGATGCTAAGAGTGCCTGAGTTTTATACCCTCTCTGGCCTTTTGAATTTGAGCTTGTATACTGATTGGTTTTCAGACTTCCATAGGGGCATGCAGGGGCAACTCTGTAGGCTGTCCTGAGTCCCAAGCAGAGGTGGTATTCAGCAGGTTCTGACCAGTTCTGGAGAACCGGTAGTGGAAATTTTGAGTAGTTCGGAGAACCGGAAAATACCACCTCTGACTGGCCCCGCCCCCATCTATTCTCTGCCTCCCAAGTCCCAGCTGATTGGGAGGAAGTGGGGATTTTGCAGTAACCTTCCCCTGGATTGAGGTGGGAATGGAGATTTCACAGTATCCTTCCCCTGCCACACCCACCAAGCCATGCCCACCAAGCCACTCCCACAGAACTGGTAGTAAAAAAATTTGAAACCCACCACTGGTTCCAAGCTTGGTTGAGCCTTGCTGGGTGATGTAATCTTCCCAGGTGCCCTGTGGTGAGTTCTGTTGCTAGATGGGTAGAGGGCTAATCCTATCTTTGTTGGCTCTTGGGTGAGGGCATTTGCCTATGAACAAACCTAGCTATCTCTTTATCTCTTAAGTGTGAACATCTGCTATGGGCTATTGAGGAGGGTGGGGCTATTAAGAGTGAGTCTGCTTCCTGCCGAAAAAACATTTCTCCATTTCTCATCCAGGGAGGTATAATATTCATCCTTTTTAATATTTCCTTGGATATTTCATTTTTCTAGGAGAGAGGTGGGTGCTAACTTCCTACATTAACAACCGTGATGCTTCACTATGGAGTTGCCAGTCTCAATTGTGGTTATTAAGTGAAGACAACATATGTGTCCTTAGTTTGTACAAATTCCTAATAAAGACCTAGTGTTTTTGCTGGAGGATTTCTTTATAGTAGTTATTTTTTTTCCAAATATTTAAGAAGTTGTCACGTAGTTGCTTGAAAAGGAGTTTTTAAGTTCTCCAGAAGATAAGACTCAAATCGCAAGAAAAATTAAAAAAACCTGGATGTCTATTTCCAAATTTGCTGTAGATACTTTGCATGGGTTGAGATATGGACAAGATGACTCCCATACAACTCTGTAAGTTTCAAGAGGTCAGTTCTGTGCCAAATTTAAATAAGAAGGGCACTGAGAAATGTGCTGGTGGATTTCCCTCAAAGATGCAGAACTCTCCTCCTAGGTCTCAAGTACCACCTCTGGCTGGCCACAGAGTGGGGTGGAAATGGAGGTTTTGCAATATTCTTCCCCCAGGAATGGGGTGGGAATGAAGATTTTGCAGCATCCTTCCCCTGCCATGCCCACCAAGCCACGCTCACCAAGCCACCCCACGCCCACCAAGCCCACGCCTACAGAACCGGTAGTGAAAAAAATTGGATTTCACCACTGGAATGAACATATAGATGTAACCATATAGATGTTCATTCACTGGAATGAACATTTACATGCATAAATAGGACAATTTATGTATGTAAATCTATTCTCTATTGCCCCAGTAGGCAGGGCCAGAATTAACACACTCGAAATGTGTACAGCAGGCTTATCAATCAAAAGGCCTGTAGGCTGAATCCGGCCCAAGGGGTACTTAGATCTGGCCGTAGGACCAACCTGGAACCAGTGAAGGACCAACTCACAATGCCTCTGCCAGGGAAAAAGTTATGTTTTTGCTGTCAGAGCACTCGGACCTACACAGGCGCCCCAAACACAAGTGATGCTGAGCTGGCCACGCCTACCCTGGCCACACCCACCCAGTCCCCCAAGGTCAAATACAACCCTGATGCGGCCCTCAATGAAATTGAGTTTGACACCTGTGGGGTACAGGGTATATTTTAGGGAGAGTTTTCTGACGATATGAGCTGTCAGGCAGAAGAAATGACCACAACAGAATTGGTAAATTCTATTTCGCTGGAGGTTTTCAGAACAAAGCTAAATGGTGGTAATCTGTCAGAGATGCTCCAGTGGATTTTGCAATGAGCTAGGGATTAGAATAGATTGATTATGTGCCATCAAGTTGTTTTCAACTCCTAAAGACCACATAGATAGATTTTCTCCATGACAATCTATCCCTTAAGCCTAGTTTTTCAGGCCTTCCAATAGTGTCCTTCTCCCTGCTATAACTGACTCCCCCCATCTACCAGGGATTTGACCAGTTGACCTCAAAGATCCCTTCCAATTCTGTAGTTTTTTAAAAAATTTATTTTATGTTCCTGTTTCTTCTTCCTCTTCTTCCTCTTCTTCCTCTTCTTCTTCTTCTTCTTCTTCTTCTTCTTCTTCTTCTTCTTCTTCTTCTTCTTCTTCTTCTTCTTCTTCTTCTTCTCCTCCTCCTCCTCCTCCTCCTCCTCTTCCTCCTCTTCCTCCTGCTCCTGCTCCTGCTCCTCCTCCTCCTCCTCCTCCTTCTCTTTCTTCTCTTGACTCCTGATATTAAAATACTTAGTGTTGGTGGTCTTTTTTGGATTTGTTTTCCCTCATAATTTAGTCACTAAGCTATCGTAATACAGGTAGTCCTGGAGCTAAGACCACAACTGAACCCAAAATTTATGTTTAGAATAGAACAGAATGAGATGGAAGGGACCTTGGAGGTCTTCTAATCCAGCCCACTGCTCAAGCAGGCGACTCTATACAATTTGAGACAAGTGGCTGTCCAGTCTCTTCTTGAAAACCTCCAATGATGGAGCTCCCATGGTTTCTGAAGACAAGCTGTTCCACTAGTTAATTGCCATCACTGTTAGGAAGTTTTTCCTTAATTCCAGGTTGCTTCTCTCTTTAGTTAGTTTCCAACCATCGTTTCTTGTCCTGCCTGCCAGTGCTTTGGAGAATAATTTGACCTGCTCTTCTTTGTGACAGCCCCTCAAATATTGGAATACTGCTATCATGTCGCCCCTAATTCTTCTTTTCTTTGGACTAGCCAAACCCAAATCCTGCAGCTGTTCTTCATATGGTTTAGTCTCCAAGCCTTTAATCATCTTAGTTGCTCTTCTCAGAACCTTGTCCTAAGTCCCACCAAATGTTGCTAAATGAGAAATCTGTTGAATTTGCTTTGAGGAATACAGATAGTCCTCGACTTACAATCACAATTAAGTCCAAAATGTATGTTGCTAACTGAGACATTTGTTAAGCGAGTTTAGCCCCATTGTATGATTTTTCTTGCCACATTTGTTAAGTGAATCACTGCAGTTGTTAAATTAATAACACCGTTGTTCGGTGAATCTGGCTTCCCCATTGACTTTTGCTTGTCAGAAGGTCGCAAATAGGGATTACATGACCCCGGGACACTGCAACGGTCATAAGTATGAGCCAGTTGTCAAGCATCTGAATGTAAATCACTTGAACATGGGGATGCAATGGTCATAAGTGTGGAAAATGATCACGTCATTTTTTTCACTGCTGTTGTAACTTCGAGCGGTCACTAAACGAACTGTTGTAGGTCGAGGACTACCTGAATACCCATTGTTGCTTTGTCTATAACAGTTTCCCATTAATATCCTCTCTGGAAAGAGGAATCATTAAGTTTTCCTCTTCCTCACTGAAAGTAGAAAAACTCATTTTATGATAGAATTGAGTTGCCTTCATTTGCAGTGATTTGAATAAAAGTGTCAGGGATAATACGCTATCCTTTTGTTCATTTGTAACAAACACAGTTTTATTTCTGGAGTAAATGAGAACCTTTATGCCTGCGTGGGGGGAGGGAAATGTTGGTTTAGAAAAGAATAATACAGTCCTTTTTTTATAGCCCAAGAATTTCTGATTAAGATTATGATGGTTTTGAAATACTATCCATGAGAGTGAAATTTATTTGGGAGACTTTAAAGATTATTGTATGGTCCATAATAAATCCCAAGCTCAGGTATTTCTGTGTAGCTTTTATTATTCCCTTCCATTCTTCTATTACAGCTATGTGTGAATCCTTCACTCTGAATTAGTTTTATTGTGACAACATCTGGTAAATTAATGAAGCCAATCTGAATCGAAAATAAAGCTTCTTAACTTAATTCTGTATGCTGAAAAATGCTGCTTGCCTGCAGTTCATTTCTAGTGCTCACTATGAAAAGTATGATGAATGGTTGCAAAAACCAGGTATGTCTAGTCTAACAAAGAGAAGAACTAGGAGTGACATAATAGCAGTCTTCCAATATTTGAAAATAGTTGAAATCCAATATCTTCAATTGGATTTCAATATTCGAAATCATCAAAACCATTAAAAAGTGAAAGTTAGAATATTTCGGACATGTGATGCAACACCCAGAAAAAATATGGCATCCTTCACTTAATCCTCCAGGGAAAGATTCAAGGCAAATGAGGTCCAGGCAGAAGGAGAACACCATGGCTTCAAAATCACGTTTTCGTGCGGCTGTTGATAAAAATAGGATCACCAACGTGATCGCCAGCGTCAGATGATAGATATGGCACAAAAAGAAGAAGAAGAATATTTGAGAGGCTGTCACAAAGAAGAGTGGGGTCAATCTATTCTCCAAAGCACCTGAAGAACAGAACAAGAAGCAATGGGTGGAAACTAATCAAAGAGAAAACCTACCTAGAAATAAGGAGAAATTCCTGACAGTGAGAACAATTAATCAGTGGAACAGCTTGCCTTCAGAAGTTGTGGGTGCTCCAACATTAGAGGTTTCTAAGAGATTGGACAGCCATTTGTCTGAAATGGTACAGAAAATGGTATATGAAATTGAGCAGGGGGTTGGGCTAGAAGACCTCCAAGGTCCCTTCCAACTCTATTCGTTTTTCTGTGATTTTTACTCCCCAATTCATCAAAATACTCACTCTTACCTTACCCAAGTAGTCCCTAATTACAAAGCACAAAAACGAACTTCTTACCTCTGTGTGATCTGTTATCCTATAAATAGTTTGGCAGTCCCTCGGTGACTAATTTATTTCACAACTACATTTTGAGACAATAACTCAATTATGCAAGAAATTGCCCAAAAAATCACTTGAGTTATAGAATCCGTCAGGCATTCAAAAATTGTCAACTTGGATTTAACCACTGTCAGTCAAAATCAGTTATGTAGCTCCATGTGAGTACAGATAGTCCTTATGATCACAATTGAGCCCAAAATTTCTGTTGCTAAGTGAGATATTTGTTAAGTGAGTTTTGCCCACATTTTATCGTTCTTGCCATAGTTGTTAAGTGAGTCACTGCAGTGGTTGTTAAGTCAATCTGACTTCCCCATTGTCTTTGCTTCTCAGAAGGTCACAAAAAATGATCACATGACACTGCAAACTATCACAAATATGAGCCAAGCATCCAAATTTTGACCACGTGACCATGGGGATCCTGCAATGGTCATAAGTGTGAAAAACGATCATAAATCACTTTTTTCAATGCCATTGCAAATTCAGTCACTAACCAAATGGATGTAAGTCGGGGACTACCTGTACTGGGAAATGCTGGGCATGTCATAGTGCCCAATTCCCAGCCCTAATCATATTTAGAGATTTTGAAGGCCTTAATGGGAAGAGATTTTGGAAGTCATTTTCTTGGATGATTTTTTTTTTTCATGATCTAGAGTAGAGTAGAGTAGAGTAGAGTAGAGTAGAATAGAATAGAATAGAATAGAATAGAATAGAATAGAATAGAATAGAATAGAATAGAAAATATGGAATGGAATATAGAATAGAATAGAATAGAATAGAATAGAATAGAACAGAACAGAACAGAACAGAACAGAACAGAACAGAACAGAACAGAATAGAATAGAAAATATGGAATGGAATATAGAATAGAATAGAATAGAATAGAATAGAATAGAATAGAATAGAATAGAATAGAATAGAATAGAATAGAATAGAATAGAATAGAATAGAATAGAATAGAATAGAACAGAATAGAACAGAATAGAAAATATGGAATGGAAAATAGAATAGAATAGAACAGAACAGAACAGAACAGAACAGAACAGAATAGAATAGAACAGAACAGAATGGAAAATATGGAATGGAATATAGAATAGACTAGACTAGACTAGACTAGACTAGACTAGACTAGACTAGACTAGACTAGACTAGAATAGAATAGAATAGAATAGAATAGAACTTTATTGTCACTTTGAATGTATACTAATCGGCATACATGAAAATGAAATTTCATTGCATACAGCTCTCAAAGGGTTACCACTTCCAATATACACTACATAACTATGATAGAATAAATAAATACAAAATTCTGCATATTCCCACCTATATGACAGAGAGAAACAGCAAAGTCTAATTTGGATGCATACAACATGTATATGGTGAGAAAAACTAATCTTGAGAGTTTACCAGATGGATGGCATAGGGAAGAAAGCTGTTACAGAATCTGGTAGTCCTGCTAGGAATACTTCAAAACCTCCTTCCAGAGGAGAGCAACAGAAACAGACTGTAAAGTGGGTGTGTGGGGTCTCTAACAATGCTTCGAGCTGTAAGCATATAGTGTTTATAAGCAGTATGCTGAATAACAGGAAGCAAGCTTCCTATAATCTTCTCAGCTGTCCTTACCACTCTCTGTACATCTCACTCTACTTTCACGGATGAAAACTAGTCCAGGAGAGAAGCAATCTGGGATTAAGGAGAAACTTCCTAACAGCAAGTATAATTAACCAGTGGAGATTCTAGAAAGAGTGCAGAGAAGAGCAACAAAGATGATAAGGGGACTGGAGGTTAAAACATACAAAGAACGGGTTGCAGGAACTGGGAATGTCTCATCTAATGAAGAGAAGGTCTAGGGTGGGCATGATAGCAGTGTTCCAATATTTGAAGGGCTTTCACAGAGAAGAGAGGGTCGACCTATTCTCCAAAGCACCTGAGGGCAGGACAAGAAGTATCAGATGGAAGATTATCAGAGAGGTCCAATTTATGATGAAGGAGAAATTTCCTATCAGTGAGAATAATTTATTTTATTTTTCAGATTTCTATACCGCCCTTCTCCTTTCGGACTCAGGGCGGTGAATAGCCAAGATAAAACATTTATATACAAAAGTTAAAATAGATTTAAAATAATTAAATAAATTTGGCCTGTAATTTAAAACATTTCAATTTAAAATCCATATCAAATTCTAAAACCAACCATAAAATCAGGACAGCCCGGCTAACTGAAAAAAATAGTTTTTAGGGCCCGATGAAAAGTCCGGAGGTCGGGAATCACTTGTATCTCTGGGGGTAGATTGTTCCAGAGGGTAGGTACTACCACAGAGAAGGCTCTCCCCCTGGGGGTCGCCAGCCGACATTGTCTGGCTGATGGCACCCTGAGGAGGCCCTCTCTGTGGGAGCGAACTGGCTGGTGGGAGGCAATTGGTGGCAGAAGGCGGTCCCGTAAGTACCCCGGCCCTAAGCCATGGAGCACTTTAAAGGTGATCACCAACAACTTGAAGCGCACCCGGAAGTCCACCGGAAGCCAATGCAGCTTGCGCAGGAGAGGAGTCACATGGGAGCATCCCGTCGCTCCCATAATCCTCCGCGTGGCCGCATTCTGCACCAGTTGGAACCTCCAGGTGCACCCCAAGGGGAGCCCCATGTAGAGAGCGTTACAATAGTCCAGACGAGAAGTGACGAGTGCCAATTAATCAGTGGAATAGCTTGCCTTCAGAAGTTATGGGTACTTCATTGCTGGAGGTTTTTAAGAAAAGACTGGACAACCACCCGCCTGAAATGGTGGGATTCAAATAACAACCAGTTCTCTGCCCTAATGACCGGATGGGTAGGCGTGGCCATGATAGGTGTGGCCAGGGGGTGTGACAGGCAGCACTCAGCCTCCTGCACCCCCCTGGGAGCAAAAACAGGCCTGGCGGGGAACGTGCCACCCCCACACCCCATTTTAAGCCTAGGAGGTCTCCCTGAAGTCTCCTGGGAGTGAAAATGGTCTGTGAGAGCAAAAATAGGTCTAGTATGCCTCCCTGCACTTACCTAGGAGCCAAAATGGGGTGTGTGGGGACTCCTGGAAGGGGCGGGGCAGGCCACCCAGAAATTTAACTACTGGTTCGCCTGAACTGGCCCGAACCGTCTGAATCCCACCATTGGTATAGTGTCTCCTGCTTGAGCACGGGGTTGGACTAGAAGACCACACAAGTCCCTTCCAGCTCTATTCTGATTCATGCTAGCCACAATTCTATGTAAAGTTCTGTCTCCCGGGAGGAGATATCCATTGTGGTTTCCTCTCATCCATCTCTTTCCTAGAGCCATGATACTTTTCCAGAAACCTGATGTATTATTTGGGTTGCTTGTTCATTCATTCGGTTATTACAGCTGTGCATCTTATCCAAGAAACTCTGGGTGGCAAACAAAATATAAGCAGAGCATTTCATTTACAATTCAAATCCTACCAGATGGGTGATTTCCAGTTGTGAAAGTCTACCAAGCTAGTATTTTGGCTAGCAGGCACTTTGCACAGAGCAGGGTTTTTCAACTTTGGCAACATTAAGATGTGTGGACTTCAGTTGGCTGGAGAATTCTGGGAGTTGAAGTCCACCCTTTTGGAATTTGCTAAAGTTCAAAAACACTGGCATAGAGAATTGTGAATTGTGTTTGTGGAATATGTTCAAGGAAGAGGATAATTCAAAACATTTTCTTAACAGGAGTTGGCTTATCTGGAACAATCCAGCCACAGGACATTAACATGATTTTTCTAAAATTTTCATTTGTAGAATACAGTTTCCTTGGATTTCCTAATGAAATATTAATCATGTTGGGTTGCTGGACTCAGTTGTTTGGAAATGGGAACCCCATAAATCTTTAGGAAAAACTGAATTGAACCTTAGTTTCATGGTTTTCTATTCAGCTATGGGGCAATTTGAATCACATACTGACAATATAAATAAAAGTATTTTATATATGTACAGTATTTATTCACATCACATTCCTGGGCAATTATTTATTTCCTTATCCACCACATTCCTGGAGAGCTTAATAATAAAAGTGGATCATGATATAAAAACATAAATAAAAACAAAGTTAAAACAACATTTTAAAGGTAGGTTTACAGAATTAACTGGGATGTGGTGGCTCAGTGGCTAAGACGCTGAGCTTGTCAATCGAAATGTCAGCAGTTCAGCGGTTCGAATCCCTAGTGCCGCGTAATGGGGTGAGCTCCCATTACTTGTCCCAGCTTCTGCCAACCTAGCAGTTTGAAAGCATGTAAAAAATGCAGGTAGAAAAAATAGGGAAGGTAACAGCGTTTCGTGCGCCTTTGGCATTTAATCATGCCGGCCACATGACCACAGAGACTTTTTCAGACAGCGCTGGCTCTTCGGCTTTGAAATGGAGATGAGCACCGTCCCCTAGAGTCGGGAACGACTAGCACATATGTGTGAGGGGAACCTTTACCTTTACCTTACAGAATTAAGTGAAAAGGTTAACAAAATGAAGAGAACATTCTCACAACACCCATCATCCCCGGGGTCACACATCACTCGCTGACCCCCATGCCAATTGGCAGAGCCAGGCCTTAAAACTTTTCCTGAAAGGCCAGAAGAGTGAGGGCCCACCTAATAGAATAATAGAATAACAGAGGTGGAAGGGACCTTGGAGGCCTTGTAGTCCAACCCTCTGCTGAGGCAGGAAACCTTATACCATTTCAGGCAAATGGTTGTCCAGTCTCTTCTTAAAAACTTCCAGTGTTGGAGCACCCACAATTTCTGGAGGCAAATCATTCCATCAATTAATTGTTCTATCTGTCAAGAGATTTCTCCTTATTTCTAGGTTGCTTCTCCCCTTAATTAGTTTCCATCCATTGTTTCTTGTCCTGCTTTCAGGTGCTTTGGAAAATATGTTGAAAACCCCCACCCCCATCTTCTTTGTGGCAGCCCCTGATATCATATCACCTCTTGTCCATCTCTTGAGTAAGATGTTGCAAAGGACAGGGCAATGGCAGAGAAAGCTCTCTTTCTGGATCCTACCAGTCAAAATCCTTTAAACGAGATGGCAATCTTGGAGTGATGACCAAAAAGGAAACACTACTCAGATAGATGTAAGGATTGACCAGGGTCGTACAGGTAGTTCTCAATTTCCGACCATTCATTTAGCTACCATTCAAAATTATGCCAGCACTGAAAAACTGATTTATGACCTATCCTCACACTTACCCCCATCACAGAGTCCCCATGGCCAAATGGTCAAAATTGGGGTACTTGCATGTATTTTTGACAGTTGCAGTGTATTGAGGTCACAGGATCATCAATTTCAACCTTCCCAGCCAGCAACTGACTAAGTAAAATCTGAAGAGGGAAAGCTGGATTCATTTAATGGCTTTGTGATTTGCTAAATTGCCATGGTAAAAAGGTCATAAAATCAGGCATGAGTCACTTAATCACCGCCCAAATTAGGAATGGAAGGGACCCACATTGTGGTCCTAAGTTGAGGACTACCTTAATAGGAAGATAAGGGCAGACAAATACAGGGGTGGAAATAATTGTTATCGAACAGGGGTGTCAAACTTGATTTCATTGAGGGTTGTGTTTGACCTCAGCGGGGCAGAGGGGCATGGCCAGAGTGGGTATGGCCATTTAGATGTCATTCATGTTGGGGGCACCTGTGGTGGCCCGAGCACTCTGCCAGAGGGCTCCCAAAGTCCATTTCCGGTTGCGACGGCCTCCTGCAATCCTTTGCCAGTGAAAATGGAGGTTAGGAGGGCCGCGAGTGGCCATTGTGAGCCCTGTTTTAGGCTGTGTCAGCCTCTTGCAACCCTCTGAGAGTGAAAACGGCGCTTGGGAGGGCCACACGAACTCCATTTTCTCTGGCAGAGGTACCGCTGGCTGGTCCTTTGCTGTTTCCAAGGTGGCCCTGTGGGCCAGATCTCAGCACCCCGTGGGCCGCATCTAGCCCACAGGCCTTGAGTTTGACACCCCTGTTATAGAATGACCATAAACACAAGTCCCAATACTTTGATTTTTTTTTGGGGGGGGGGGGGGGTTGATTTATATGCCGCCCTTCTCCGGAGACTCAGGGCGGCTTACAATGCGTTAAGATATATATATATATATTTAATTTGATTTATATGCCGCCCTTCTCCGGAGACTCAGGGTGGCTTACAATGCGTTAAGATATATATATATTTAATTTGATTTATATGCCGCCCTTCTCCGGAGACTCAGGGCGGCTTACAATGCACTAAGCAATAGCCTTCATCCTTTTGTATATTTATACAAGTCAGCTTATTGCCCTCACAACTGGGTCCTCAATTTACCTACCTTAGAAAGGATGGAAGGCTGAGTCAACCTTGAGCCTTGGCGAGATTCGAATATTTGACTTTAAGCTCAAATTTACATCTCTCCAGTCTTAACTTTACTATGCAATTTCCAAAGATTATATTCCTATTTCTTTAGCAAATATGTAAACCCAAGAATAGAGAGGATTTCCACTTTTTTCCCCCTTCTTTTCCTGAAGCATCAGCCTAGACTCTCTTCAGCCCAAGGTCCTGCATGAGAGTGCTCAGTATGCATATGTTACAAAATATTTATTTAAATTAATGGTAGACTTTCATTACATTTTATGCTTGTTTCCCTTCATGAAAAATCTGACTAAAGAGCTTTCAGTTAGCAGTCCTGGCAAATGATTATAAATCCCAGCACTTAACGGCTGTGATAACATTAATCAGAATAAACTCACTGACTATTAATGTAGATGTCATATCCAATTCAACAGGAATTCCATTGTAATTTAACATTAATTAATGTCCACTTATTGTAAATGGCATCAAGCAGCCTCTTTCTTAACAGAAATAGAAATACAAATGGTTTCAACCTAATGTCTGCTTTAATTTGGGCCAGTGGAAAAAAGCAACAGCAGCATGTTTAAAGCTTATTTTAAGAAGAAATGTCTATTTGTAGTCCTCAACCTACGACCATTTATTTAAAACGCATTTGAAATTACAATAGTACTGAAAAAAGTGACTTATGACCAGTTCTCACATCTATAGTATGTTCCTTGGAGTATCCCCATGGTCAACATTTAGGCACTTGGCCACTGACATGTATTTACAATTTACAATGTCCCAGGGTCATGTACTTGTCATTGTGATCTTCCCAGCCGTCTTCTGATAAGAAAAATCAATGGGTGGGAAAAGTCAGACATGTGTCATTCACTTACTGTAACTGCAGTGGTTCACTCAACAACCAAAGTTTGGAAAATTGGGTGCAAGTCACTGAACAACCACTTGTTGTGGCCCGCTAGCAGCCTGCACGGATTGTGGCTGATCCTGACGACGAGGAGGCTGGTGTGGTGTCGCGCCAGCAGCCTGTGCAGCCGGGGCTCGAGTCGGACAGCAAGGAAGCTGAAAAAGATGTGGTGCCAGAGGCAGGGATTCAGCCAGGGCCTTCAGAATCTCCAGAGGCTCCTTCAAGTGAAGAGAGTGAAGTGGAGGAGCCTCTTCTCAATGCACGAGCACGCAGAGCTGCCAAAAGGCAGGAGTGGTTACTCAGGAGGAGGTCTCCTCGAGAGTAAGGCTTGGGGCTAATTGGCCACTCCCTTAGCCTATTTAAGTTTGCACACAGCTTGCACAAGTTGCAGGAAACAACGTGTGTTCGTCCGTTCGTTCGCTGAGTGTGAATTTTCTTTGCAAACCTGGTTTCTGGGCTAATTGCCAACTCTTGTAAGCCTTTATCTAATCTGTGAAATTCCTGGCAGGCTGTTAAGGACATTTTTAGTAATAGCCTGCATTTGAAAAAGACTGTGTTTGTAGTAAACGGAGTTGTTTGGAGTTTTGTGTGTGCTACATTTCTTGGGTTCCGTAGCTGGGTTAGAACACCACCTTGCTTTGCAACAGAAATTCTGGTCTCAATTGTGGTCGTAAGCAGAGGTAGGATTCACTTACCTTCCATACCGGTTGGCAAATGTGAGTGCGTGCCTCCTTTGCACATGTGCACGGCGTTCCACGCTTGTGCATTGCTCGTGCATTATGTCCGGGTGGGTGGGCGGAGCGTCCCGCAGTCGCCACTATCATTTCGCCCGAACCGGATCAAACCAGCTGAATCCTACCACTGGTCGTAAGTCAAGGAGTTCCTGTATCCCAGTCTTTGGATATTGATTTTGTCTCATTAATGCCACATCATGGATGGCTTCAGCTTTGTATCTGAAGATATTTAGATATAATGAAAGGAGTTATGATGTTTCCATGAGACCTAAGGATGCAAATTCAGAAACATTTCTGATTTGGCTGAGGGTCAGTTTGAAACTTGGCCATTGCCATATGGAGTTGTATACAAAGTGAGACCCCCAACATCTAAAGCTCAAATTTAGTTCTTCAATCTGGTCTTGCAGGCTTGTAATTCCATAGTTTGTGGTAGACCTCCTTTGATACAAGTGTGATTTTCTCTTAAAATACAAATACAGCTAAGTCACAATAGTGCAAGTTTGAAAATTGTAATGTTCAATTTATGTGAACTATACATTGATACCAGATTGCATTTAATGTGAGTCAAATTCCAGTTAATGCAAGGCTATCACAGAGTGTTGAGGCTACCATATGCATAGTTGCAGGTTGGAGTTTTAGATGCTAATTGTTGTGTGTGCAAATGGAAGAAAGGAAGGTTCCATTTGAGGGGAAAAAAGAAGAGACTTATTTTGAAGGACTGAAGCAGAATACAGTAGATAGTGGGTATGCTTTGGATAAAAGTTTATCCTCCAGCTTGCCCTTTGTTCCCTTGATGTATTTATTTTAAATATTTATGAGATCCATCTGTTTAGAAGCTAGATAAGAATGATATTTAGAATCATTTTTTTGTTTTTAATTTTGCTTTCTACAACTACTCCGGGACTTTGTTAAAAAAAATGAATGCTTTAAGTATATTCTTTTAATTTTTGTACTGTTCTATTTCATTAATGAGCGTAAGTTATTAGAAGTTATTAGAAATTAAGTAAATAAATAATGTTGCAGGCAAAAATGCATACTTTAATGTGATACACTGACCATCCAGATTGATTGATTGATTGATTGATTGACTGAATATGTTAGACCAGTGTTTTGCAACCTGGCAAATTTAAGACGTATGGACATCAACTCCCAGAATTCTTGGAGTTTAAGTCCATACATCTTAAAGTTTCCCAGGTTGAGAAACACTGCGTTAGATCACTGACCCTTCATGAATAGCAACAGTTTACATCTTCAAATAAAAATCTTAAAAACAGATGTTAAAATGGGATTTAAATGGAAAAGAGGAACGAAATAGTTGGTGGTTTCTATTGAATTGCGCTAATAATTTTATTTTGCCAAGTTTTTAAGACCACCAAACCATGCAAAGTCTTTGAGTGAAATACAATATTTTATAATTTTTGTAGACAAAACAATGCTGGACAATTTGGCCAGATTGCTCTAAAGATAAGTTCCTTTTATCCATCTGAAAAATGCTGACTAACACCAGGGATCAGCACTTCATGGCTACAGATCAAATGGATAATCATTCTTTTGGCTGCCCTTTCACATACAAAAAAGATCCCTATTCTTCATTCCCTAATAAATCTTGCCTCATGTCCTGCCTAATGCACCATTGCTGACCCCAAATAAACTGAGTCCATGAGGAAAACTCAGGACAACCATGTCACTAACCTAAAACCGCAAAAGTGGTGGGCTGCAACCGGTTTAACAAGTGCATGCTTCGTGCACCTAATGCACTTGTGCGCAGCGTTCAAAATACAACAATTTGAAGCTCAGCTGCTTACCTTCTAAGCCAGGCCCGGTAAGTAGAACAGCAGAGGTGCGGAAATCAGCTGTGCCACGTGAATCAGCTGTGCCAGAAAGAAGGAAATATAGGACAGGTTAGGGCGGGGATGGATGGGTGGGGCCAGTTAATCATCGGAACTACCGGTTCTCCCGAACTGGTCCAAACCGGCTGAATCCCACCTCTGAACCGCAATGATTCACTTAACAACTGTGAGGAGAAAGGTCAGATTTGGGGGTCAAAATTTACTGAACAACTGTCTCACTTAGCAACAGAAATTTTGGGCTCAATTGTGTCATAAGTCGAGGAATACCTGTAGAAACCTGAGTTCCTGGAATAAGACATGGCTTAGGACCAGGGTATATACGAGACCGCCTGCTGCCAGCAACAGCCTCCCACCGGCCAATACGCTCCCACAGAGAGGGGCTCCTCAGGGTGCCGTCGGCCAGACAATGCCGACTGGCGACACCCAGGGGGAGAGCCTTCTCTGTGGGGGCACCAGCCCTCTGGAATGAGCTGCCCCTTGAGATTCATCTCATCCCTGACCTGCGTATCTTTCGCCACGCTTTGAAGACCCTCTTGTTCCAACAAGCCGGACTGGCCTAATACGAATTTTAGAATGGGTGTATGTGTGTTTTAATCTATGGGCCAAATTTTTATATATTCAATTTTAAATTGTTTTAAATTTTGTATATTTATATGTGTTTTAATATGGCTGTTCACCGCCCTGAGTCCTTCAGGAGAAGGGCGGTATAGAAATCTAATAAATCAAATCAATTCAAGACTGAATCTTTCATCCATAGAATCAGGGAGGAGAGACAACATCTGGATTCCCTATTTTCTAAACATACCAGCCCAGCCCCCATGTTTGGGACGAAAGCAGGTAGAAATTCCACTGGAAAAGGTAGTGAGGGTTGATCATCAGTAGAGGTTCACCTACTCTCTAAATTTGGAGAGCGGTCAAATTTAAAATCTGGCGTATATGCGTCTTTTTCCCCACATGTGTGCATATGCACAACTGTAACCAAGGCATTTAAATAACACCCTGGGTACATTTTAAACAGTTCTAATGAAGGGGGTCAAGTTATAGAAGATTCTTTTAACTCCTCGGGAGCTTATCCTTTGCGTTCTCACTGTAGTTTTTAAAGGCTTCCCCCCTCCCTCCGTTCACTGTGGTTTCTTCCATGCTTCAAATTTAAAGAACACTTTAGCTCATGACCTCCGTCTCTCATTAGCAGAAAAATGAAATCTTTGTGTATAAGAGTGTGTGTATGTGTGTGTGAAGATGTACTGTGTTTCCTGCCTATTATCCTTTGGGGAGTGAAAGTTTCTCATAAAAGCTTTGCTACTCTTTTCTACCAAACCAGGGAAGCTGTGGCTTGTTTTGCAAAAGTTTTTTTTTTTTTTTCCAAAAGAAGAACTTGCATTTTCTTGTTCTCCCCTTTCTCTCCCTCCTTATTATGTGGCGGATTGAAGTACATAAATGTTTCAAATCTGAAATAGTTCAAGCCCGAAACGTTCATTTCAAATTTGAAATGAGTGTTCTGATCATTCCGGAAGGATTTCTAACTGGAGACGGCCAAACATTTGAGTTTGAAATGCCATTTTTTTTTTCCTGTTCAGGCTTCCTGAAAGAACCAGAAAACCTCCATCTTGAATTCAAGCACCTTTTAAAAAACTTAGATTACCTCTTTCAAAAGGAATTGCTTTATGCAATCTATTCTGGCAGGAAATGGCTCTCTAATCTAACTAGAGTGGTAGTATTGCTGAATTTTTAAAAACTTCCTTTCCCTAATTCTCCAATGCACTTGAGCACTCTGGCTTCGTATAATGTAAGTTATAACGTCCTTCCTTGGTTTTTAACTGGAATGTGAGAGAAGTCAAGGAAGGGAGCTCAAGAGAAGACAGCAACCTTTGTGATTCATTTTCTAACAGACGTGTGTATGCTTTCAGTGAGGGTCAGACAGTAAAAATGAAAACAATTAGCCACAATCACTTTCCCATCTCATATTGAAATGAAGGTGGGAAACAGATCCCTGCTCAAATTCTCCTTGAGGGGAAAAATGCAAACCATTTCTTTTCCATTGAATTGGATGGAATTGGATGGAATTCCATTGAATTGAGTGAGATAGCTTAAAATGCATAGAATAGGACAGGACAGGACAGGACAGGACAGGACAGGACAGGACAGAACAGAACAGAACAAAGAGTTGGAAGGGACCTTGGAGGTCTTCTAGTCCAACCCCCTGCTTAGGCAGGAAACCCTATACCACTTCAGACAAATGGTTATCCAATCCCTTCTTAAAAACTTCCAGTGTTGGAGCACCCACAACTTCTGGAGGCAACTTGTTCCACTGATTAATTGTTCTAACTGACAGGAAATTTTTCCTTAGTTCTAAGTTGCTTCTCTCCTTGATTAGTTTCCACCCATTTTGGCAACGTTTCGACGAGGTCCCACTCGTCATCTTCAGGCTGGTGTCTTCGGCTTCGTGCAAGGAAAAAAAAATTATCTGTGTCTACAACTGCAGAGGAGTTGTGAAAACAGCTGGACCAAGCGCCTTTGAATTGCATGCAGCATTGAAATCAAAAATTGGGTGGGGAGCTGAGTTGTGCTCAGAAACTGAAAAAGTGTGAAGTTTGAGCAAATAAAATAGTCAGGGTCATCACACACACACACACACACACACACACACACAGTTTAATCAGATCAATATGCATACAGCAGCTTTCTCAATATTTGAGCATTTTTTGCCTTATTGTGTAAATCATCTCCTATAAGTATCCCCGACTTACACTAGCGATATATTTAACTCCAATATTTTTATTTCATGCAGTTTAACCGCTGCCTCAATCCTTGTGGGCTATGGATGGCGATTGGCATCATGTGGCCATTCAGCTATTTTTAAATGGACTTTTTTTTTTCCCCAGCCTTTGGAGACCACTCTCTTCATAAATCATCAGACAAACCTCTTCTATTTGAATCTCTTTCTCTTTGTGTGCTTCTGCACGCCCTCTCACACCCACAAGCACGCACAAAAAGCTCAGAATTTCTTTTAAATGGTTTTTTTAAAAAACATTTTTTAAAGATGCAACCGTGTCCCTTTCTCTGCAGCTATTGTGTTGGAATGCCATTATGCTCCATGAATGGGTTCTATCCAGCTTTTTTTTCTTGAAATGACCTTCCTGGCGCATTCAGAGGATCTGATCAAAGACTTTTTTTTTTGCTGAGCTGCAATGAACCAGAACGAGGCTCAGACCTTGATGACTGATAATCCTAAAAGTGGCAGTTAATTGGAAAGAACGGCCTTTGACAAATCTCCTTCAAGAGGTTGGAAGATCTCTTCTCCAAGAGCGTCCGGGCCTGAGCTGCCCTTCCAAATAGAAACAAGCCATTTGGAACCTTACATTCCACCTTCTTAAGCCAGCTTTTCCTTCTTTCCCAGCATCTTATGACAGTAACTCCCCTCTTTCTATATTTATGTTGCTTTTCACCGAGGCTCAAGTGGGCTTCCAACAGCATTTAAGCAATCATCATAGCAATATAAAGAAAAAAAGAAGAAGCACGCAGGAAGCCATTCATGTTCCTCTCTTGAAGTTTTGCTTGTACTTGAGCCTTGCTCAAAGACACTCAAGTTTTGATCACCTCCCATATAGACTACAACTAGACCTCAACTTACAACACTTTGTTTAGTGACCGTTCACAGTTACCACAGGGACTGAAAAAAGCGACAGTCATAAGTACGTTTTTCGTACTTATGACTGTTGCAGCATCCCCATAGTCACATGATTAAAATTCAGACACTGTGCAATTGATATTTATGACGGTTGCAGTGTCCCAGGGTCATGTGATTGCCTTTTACAACCTTCTGGCAAGCAAAGTCAATGGGGAAGCCTGTCAGAATATTCATGACTGGGAAGACATGATAACAAGGTCAGCAACTGGGTCAGCCAATGAGGACTATTTGGAAACTGAAACTGGAAGGAGCCTGGGTGTGGCTCTGCAGCTCTGAATTCTGTGCTGAGAACTAAACAAGTCTGGTCTTGTCTGCTCTGAACAACTCTGAACTGAAAAAAGCAATCCCAAGAGCATTTCTTCTCTGTCAAAATGCTTGCCCATTAGATCAGCCTACTCCCCTGATGTTCAGATGGTGATCTGTAAGGCTTGAAAAACTTCCTGTGCCAAGGACATTGTGCTACAAGCATACTCCACTATTTTTGGTCCAAACCTACAGTCTGCATCCTTCCATTTAAGGCTGAGGTTTTTCAGATCTTTCTGAAATGTTGGTGCCAGGTTTACTTTGGCCTTCTTCTTTTTGTCTGGATTGGATCTGATGGTATCCAGTTGACAAAATAGACTTAGACTTATATGCCACTTCACAGTGCTTTACAGCCCTCTCTAAGCGGTTTACAGAGTCAGCATATTGCCCCCCCCCACACACACACACAATCTGGGTCCTCATTTTACCCACCTCGGAAGGATGGAAGGCTGAGTCAACCTTCAGCTTAGTGAGATTTGAACTGCCAAATTGCAGGCAGCCGGCAGTTAGCAGAAGCAGCCTGCAGTACTGCATTGTAACCACTGCCGTGGATGGGATGGAACGGAGCAGAGCGGAACGGAACGGAACAGAATAGGACAGAGTTGGAAGGGACTTTGGAGGTCTTCTGGTCCAACCCTCTGCTTAGGTAGGAAACCCTATACAATTTCAGACAAATGGTTATCCAATTTCTTCTTAAAAACCTCCAGTGTTGGAGCGCCCACAACCTCTGGAGGCAAGTTGTTCCACTCCATTCTTTTATTCTAACTGTCAGGAAATTTCTCCTTAGTTCTAGGTTGTTTCTTTTCTTGATTAGTTTCCATCCATTGCTTCTTGTCTTGTCTTCTGGTGCTTTGGAGGATAGCTTGTTTCCCTCTTGATTATGATCTTTGCTGGATGTTGATTGCTCAAGCATAGGACAGGTCCAGCAAAGCACATTCTTTGTTCTGTCACTATCTCAAAGAGTCTTTAGGTTTAAAAACTTTCTTTTTTTTTAATTCCAAGCGCTGGATCAGGATATTGGATAAACCCATCTGGAAAACCTATAGTAGGACTTTGAGTATGTTGCATTTTTGGCCTTTGTCTTGCTATATAAAAGGCCCAGAAGCTTGTGAATGAGATTTCACAGAACCAGGGCTGCAGAACAACTTAGTTTACGTAGGTAAAACCTGGCTAGAAAGAATATATATATATATATATATATATATATATATATATATATATATATATATATATATATGTGTGTGTGTGTGTGTGTGTGTAGGTCTTTGGTTATTCGGGTCTTCTCCCACGTAAAATTGGAAGTATCTTGGCGACGTTTCGACGAAGTCTCATTCGTCATCTTCAGGCTGGTGTTCTCGGCTTCGTGCTTCCAGGAGCAATGTGAGATCGCAGCTGTCTCTTCCTTTTAACTGCTAGTGGGGGTGTGAGCTGATTGGGTGGGAACTTGGCTGTGTTCTGATTGGGTGGAGGCGTGTTCTGATTGGTTAGGGGCTTGGCTGTGCTCTGATTGGATGGGGGGTTGGTTGTGCTCTGATTGGCTGGGGGTGTGTTCTGTTTGGGTGGGGGCTTGGTTGTGCTCAGCTTAGTCTGAGTTGCAGGGGGATTTGAGCTGGTGAGCTGCGTTGTTGTTGTTTGGCTTCGTGTTTGTGGCCGTGCGAGCTCTTCATGGTGGGTGTCAGTCTGCTTCATGTATGGATTGGAGGGGTTTAAAGTGGCTAATGATGCAGCTGCGGTCTGGCTTCTGGTCCTTGGTCGTGGCTCATTATCAGTGTGGGTTTGAGTCTGCTTTCTGCGTGGATGTGTGGTGGTGACATCCTGTGTGGCTCTCGTGAGTGTGGGTCTGGTGTCATTTGTCGTGTTAGGGACTCGTTTGTCAATAAGGGCGGGTTTCCAAATGGCTGGTAGGCGGGAGGTATTGTCTCGTTTGTTCATGCTGTGTGGGCGTTTTTCTATCTCGATGGCTTCTCTGATTATTCTGTTGTTAAAGTGTTCAGTTTTGGCGATAGTTCTGGTCTTTTTAAAGTCAATATCATGTCCTGTGGCTTTAAGGTGTTGGACCAGGGAAGAAGTTGGTTCTTCTTTTCTGACTGAGTTCTTGTGTTCTTCTATGCGTGCACTTATTCGTCTGTTGGTTTGTCCGATGTATGTGGTGGGGCAGGCGGTGCATGGGATTTCATATACTCCTTGATTTTCTAACTCAATTTTGTCTTTGGGGTTCCTTAGGATGGTGGATATTTTTCGGTTTGTGCAGAATGCTGTCTTGATGTTATGTTTGTGGAGGATTTTGCTTATTCTGTCTGTGGTGCCTTTTATGTATGGGAGGAGGGCTTTGCCGTTTTCTTGTTCTCTGTCTTGGATTTTAGTGGGGGTTTCTTTTTGGATTAGGTTGGTGATCTTATTTCTTTGGAATCCATTGGATGTTAGTACGTTAGTGAGGGTGTGTAGTTCGGTTTTTAGGTGTTGTTCGTCAGCTAAGCGTTTTGTTCTGGAAATGAGTGTCTTGGCTACAGAGTTGATCTGGGCAGGGTGGTGGTGTGAGAGTGCGTGCAGATAGCGGTTTGTGTGTGTTTTCTTCTGGTAGATAGTGTGTCCTAGGGAGCCATTGGATTTTCTGTAGACTAAGACATCCAGGAAGGGAAGTTGGTTGTTCGCTTCTGTTTCCATGGTGAACTGTATTTTGGGGTGTAGGCTGTTGAGGTGTGTGAGGAAGTTTGATATTGACTTTAAAAAGACCAGAACTATCGCCAAAACTGAACACTTTAACAACAGAATAATCAGAGAAGCCATCGAGATAGAAAAACGCCCACACAGCATGAACAAACGAGACAATACCTCCCGCCTACCAGCCATTTGGAAACCCGCCCTTATTGACAAACGAGTCCCTAACACGACGAATGACACCAGACCCACACTCACGAGAGCCACACAGGATGTCACCACCACACATCCACGCAGAAAGCAGACTCAAACCCACACTGATAATGAGCCACGACCAAGGACCAGAAGCCAGACCACAGCTGCATCATTAGCCACTTTAAACCCCTCCAATCCATACATGAAGCAGACTGACACCCACCATGAAGAGCTCGCACGGCCACAAACACGAAGCCAAACAACAACAACGCAGCTCACCAGCTCAAATCCCCCTGCAACTCAGACTAAGCTGAGCACAACCAAGCCCCCACCCAAACAGAACACACCCCCAGCCAATCAGAGCACAACCAACCCCCCATCCAATCAGAGCACAGCCAAACCCCTAACCAATCAGAACACGCCTCCACCCAATCAGAACACAGCCAAGTTCCCACCCAATCAGCTCACACCCCCACTAGCAGTTAAAAGGAAGAGACAGCTGCGATCTCACATTGCTCCTGGAAGCACGAAGCCGAGAACACCAGCCTGAAGATGACGAATGAGACTTCGTCGAAACGTCGCCAAGACACTTCCAATTTTACGTGGGAGAAGACCTGAATAACCAAAGACCTACATACAAACACCCGCGAAAACCTGAGAAAACATATATATATATATATATATATATATATATATATATATATATATATATATATATATATAGATAGATAGATAGATAGATATAGATATATATATAGATATATATATATACCAAATATTTATTGCTTATCCTGTTACATTTTGTGAGTTCAGTTCCATATAAGTCATTTTAATAAATATAAATAAATAAGTAAAATAGTCAGCAGCCTGTCCCATCAAATATTTGTTTCCTTCTGCAATTTAAAAGAAAAAAAGATAGAAAATTTCCATTTATATTCATACAGACTTTTTATTTTTGTGCTCATCTTCCTTAAATAGACACATTTCAACACATTATATGTGCAATTTTGATGGACAATTTTGAGCCGACTATAACATGCAGGAATCTAAAGCATGTGAGACATGAAGAAAAATACAGTAACTGCATTAACATATATGTGCCTCAGCATGTGCTGGTGCTTGGCAGATTTTGTCTAGATTTGGAAGCTAAGCAGGGACAGGCTTGGTTGGTATTTGGATGGTTAACCTTCTAGAAAATTAAAAAAAAATCCTGTAAGAAAGCATCAACAAATCATTCACAAAAAGTTACTCTAGGTGCAGCTGACATTTCATTAAGTATATATAAAAGGTAAAGGTTCCCCTCACACATATGTACTAGTCATTCCCGACTCTAAGGTGTGGTGCTTATCTCTGTTTCAAAGCCGAAAAGCCAGCGCTGTCTGAAGACGTCTCCGTGGCCATGTGGCCGGCATGACTCAACGCCAAAGGCGCACGGAACGCTGCTACCTTCCCACCAAAGGTGGTCCCTATTTTTTTACTTGCATTTTTTATGTGCTTTCTAACTGCTAGGTTGGCAGAAGCTGGGACAAGTAACGGGAGCTCACTCCGTTACATGGCACTAGGGATTTGATCTACAAGCTCAGCGTCTTAGCCACTGAGCCACCGCGTCCCTATTAAGTATATATACATGACCTAAATTTGTTTTAAAAGGTGCCTCAAATGAAAATTTCTGACAATCTAGCTTGTTGATAGACAGGAAAGTCTCTCTGATCCACTTTTTAAAGATATAAGTCATTCTTCTTCTTTTTTCTACTTGCTTATTAATTTATAACAAAAGAGAAAACAATGACCAACTACCATGGTAAATAATCAAACAAAATGAATTAAAAGCAGAAAATAACAACTATTAAGAAAAGAAAGAAAGAAAGAAAGAAAGAAAGAAAGAAAGAAAGAAAGAAAGAAAGAAAGAAAGAAAGGCATTAATAAATAATATAGCAAAGATACAATGTCACTCAAATCTTTACCAATAGATTAAATGTTAACTACACAGAATCACATTGATCAGTTTCCCCACAGCGCAAGTAGAAAATTGATTCATATTTAGATAGTGTGCGCTTGTATGCTTTCCGTCCAGGATTTTAAGTTGAGTGTGCTGGTCATTTTACGCAGTCAAATAATTTCAGTGACCATCACTTACATCACCCTAACAGATCCTAAATTCCTCATATTGAGACAGGTTGCAGATTTTTGGACTGCAATTCAACATCACATTCGTACTGTTGATTCTCATTCTTTGAGCGCTCTATTAAAACCTTATAAATATGAATATCAAAGTAGAGCAAGCACAAAATTTATAGTACCATCATTAAAACAATGTTGTCTAGTAGTTCCAAGGGAGAGAGCCTTCTCTGTGGGGGCACCTACTCTTTAGAACAAAATACCCCCTGGAATACGAATAATCCCAGATCTTCGCACTTTCCGACGTGCCCTGAAGACCTTTCTGTTTCAACAAGCAGGGCTAGCATAAACATCTAAATTCTATGCCAAGGTCTTAGCAGATACACCAAGTTGACTCAATTTATTATTTACTGTTTATATATATATATATATATATATATATATATATATATATATATATATATATATATATATGTATAATATTATGTGTATATGTAAATCTTAATCTGTTCACCGCCCTGAGTCCTTCAGGAGAAGGGCGGTATAGAAATTCAATCAATCAATCAATCAATCAATCAATAAATAAATAAATAAATAAAACATAAGACTGCATTCTACCATATTGTACTTCCATCATATGGAGGTTGAACCGCCAATCAGACCCAAAGGTGTTTTTTTCAAAAGGCTACTGGACTTCCTGTGGTTTTTTTTTTTATATATATACAAATTTTCCCCCCCCTTTTTTTCTCCCCACCTCCTCCCTAGCCCCCCCTCACCACCCATCCCCCCCTGTGACTTCTTCACAACAAAAACCTAATTCATAACTAATTACATAATATTTTAGCATTCCCTTACTCCCTCCTCTAAATACTGACCCTTACTTACGAAAAAAATATTATTAATATTATTTCCCCCATTTACCATACCATTTCAAAAAAACAAAAAAAACAAAAAAAAACATTCTACTATAACATTGTATGATAACATCTGATTTTAGCATATTATTATAACTCCCATTTTAACAATAATCTGCCCTTTTTCTCCTCCAAACTTATATCTGTATATTATTACAACATTTCAAAACAACCTTTCGCTTTAAAACTATATAATAAATCCTACTTTAACATTTAATCTTTTGTATATATTAATATAACGTTTCAAAGCAGCCTTCCCTCTACGTCCTAATTCAACATTTATTCAACTCTATCCATTTCCTCCACTCCCCTAAATATATCACTTAAACATCCCTTTACTTAAACTAATCAATCAGTAAACTAACCTATTCCCACCCAGTTTCCTACAAAATTACCATGCACTACAATTCTAAATATCTTTAATCCACTGCCCACTCTGCTAAAATATATATATATATATATATATGTGTGTGTGTGTGTGTGTGTGTGTGTGTATACATTCCATTATATAAAAAGAAAAAAGACAATAACTTTAGATTTATAATCCATATAATATCTTCTTTGATGTCTTTCCACTGGATTATTAAATCCATCATCCATAATAGGGTAACATAGCATCCTGGTGCAACAGTTTGTTCAAAATCTTCAATCATCATCTGCCCCCATCAGGAATGAATATCCTCATATATATATATATATAAGTAAAAACAACCACCCGAGTGACATTATGATTATATTCCATATAATTGTAATTGTGGCTTTCATCAGGATTATTAATTCGCATCATCCTAGTGGGTAACAACCAGATCTTCTGCATGCCCCAAAGTAACTCTCTTGCCTTGTAGCTCAGGATAGTTATAGTATAGTTATCAATACATGAAAGGAATCCAAAGTAGATAATTCAAGTCCAGCAATGTAAGGCTCTTTTCACATCCCAAAATTACGGCATTGCAGAGATCTGTCACTGTCCTCAGGATAATATTAACCAATACTTCGCCTCCACTATCTTTTCACATATTCATTCATTTTTTAAAATCACTGGCTTCACTGTTGCTTGGTTTAGAAATTACTATTTTTATGAGACCTATTTCTTTTTTTCTTTTTTTTTTTTTGTGGGTTTAATTTCCATCCTGATTTCCTTTCTACAAGTTGTATGTCAATTGATCGGTTTTCATTCTGCTTTATAAGTTGATCTTGTTGGTTTTGTTTTTGTATCTCATATTTCTTTTCCACCACTTGTATGTCAGCTGATTGGTTTCCATACTTGTCTTTGACTTGATGATTCATCATGTTAAAGTCAGATACTACTTCTCTCATATTTGTTGACAATCCAGCTGGGGTATCCAAAGAATCCGAAGACAATTTATCTACCGCAACCTCTGTAATTTGATATTTTCCCTTTATTTCCAACTCCTTTTGCTTATCCTGTATTGTGCCTAAAGATGTTAAGTTCATTTTCAAAAAATTTTGATAAAATTCTTCCGCTTTTTCAACAGTATTTAGTTGATATCTTTCTCCTTGATGTCTCAGTATTATACCAACTGGGACATCCCACCTAAATAGGATATTTCTTTTTTTTAACTCAGTCACCAGAAAACCAAATTTCTTCCTTTCCGTTAACATCTTAGGCGGGAGCTCTTTAAAAATCCAAATCTTGCTTCCATACAATTGCAAAGTAGAATTGAAGGAATTTTGCACAATATTATTCCTAATTTCTTTATCTGTAAAATAGATCACCACATCTCTAGGCAATTGCCTTTGCTTTGCAAACCAAGAGTTTATTCTATAAACTCTATCAATCCTACAAAACACTTCGTCCGGTTGAACCTTTAAGATCCCAGCCAGAATTTCAGAAGATATTTTCCTTAAATCATCTCTGTTATTTTCCTGCAAACCTCTCAGTCTAATTGCATATTCAGTAAAATTATGTTGCAGCATTAAAACTTCTCTTTCAATCCTCTGTTGCACATTTTCTACATTACCAGTCTTTTGATCAGCCTCCATTTTAGGTTTTTCTTCTGGACTATTATCTTGAGTATTTGTCAAATCCTTTTCAATTTTTTGAATTCTATTGTCCAAATTATCCTCAGTTTCTTCCATTTTAGACTCTAATAACTTAGTATTTGCATCCAACTGAATCATAAATTCTGATAAACCGTTAGCCGTTTTTAAAATCTTTCGCTCCAAAAAGTCAAACTTAGATTTCACCAATTCTTTAATTTCCTGCTTAAATTTTTCAAGATGCTGATTCACAATCTCATCCCTTCTTACAATCTCCTCTAAGAGAAATTCTATTATGTTAAAATCAGGTTTCTGAGACTGGAGAGTTAGAAGTTGTTCATGCAATTTGTTAATGGGGGAATCCCCCCCCCCGCTGGCTGTTTGTCTGACTTTATAAGTCTCAATGCCATATTTCCGCCCAGACAAGCTTTATTAGAAAAGAAAAAAAAAGCTTCTTTCCAACCAAGATCAATATCAGATCTCCAGGAGAAGAGAAATAGAAGAGAAACACGAGAGTGAAGTTTTGTCTTCAATTGTAGCCAAAGATATTTATTCCGCTACTTTGTAGTAATGGAAAACGGAAGGACTTTCCCTTTCAGCCTCTCTTCAAGCCGCGGCAGTCGCCATTTTAAAAAATCTTTTTCCCTTTTCTTTCTTAAGTAGCTTAAAGTAGCTTAAATAGCTTTTAAAAAATAAGTAAAATACTTGCGCTTCAAGATCGCAGGTCCAGCTCACGTCTTCTTTAATTAATTTATTAAATTTGCAGGCTTGCTTTTGCCACCTAGCTCTGCATGTAGCAGAGGTCTCCCAAAGCCTGGAGCATCGGCTGGGGATACGGGTAGTCTCTTCCACTCCGTCCCAAAAGTAAAAGAAGAACTTTTGGGATTATGCAGAGAGCTCTACCCACCCCAGCCAGCTCTATCTCCGTTTCCTCATGGAAACGGAGTTTGTTCGAGCCGCCATTCCGTTGTAAAGGCGGCTCTTACAGGCAGTGGGGTTGACGATCCCGAAAGAACGTCTGGCGGCGACAAACAGCAAACCGGAAGCCGAGGACTTCCTGTGTTTTTCCTTGATGACGTTTCGCTTCTTCAGTTTTGACAGTCAGAACTGAAAAAGCAGTCAGAAGAAGAAGTTTCTTGAATGAGAAGCAAAATGTCTTCAAGGAAAAACAAAGGAAGTCCAGATGCTTTTTTGAAAAAGCATCTTTGGGACAACCATGACCTACCTAGATAGCCTAGAGAAAAGAAAGACTAAGGGGGAGACATGATAGCAGTATTCCAGTATTTGAGGGAGTCACAAAGAAGAAGGGGTCAATTTATTTTCCAAAACACCAGATGACAAGACAAGAAACAATGAATAGAAACTAATCAAGGAGAAAAGCAACCAGGAATTAAGGAGAAACTTCCTAACACTGAGGACAATTAATCAGTGGAACAACTTGTCTTCAGATGTTGTGGGTGCTTCATCACTGGAAATTTTTAACAAGAGACTGGACTCCCCCTTGTCTGAAATGGTATAGGTTCTGCTTGAGCAGGGGGCTGGACTAGAAGACCTCCAAGGTCCCTTCCATCCCTATTCTGATTCTGGATGACTGAGAATGTCTGTAGACAACCCGAATCAGACATATTCCCCTTGTGTGAAGGTCAGGAGCATCTCTCATCAAGGTCAGTTCCATGTCCAGAGGTGGCAAATGAGTAGCTAAATTATATTGAACATTAATAATGGCATAGCTGCCTCCAACACTATGTAGTTGCTAGGAGTCAAAAATCACTTGATGGTACCTAATCAATCAAAAAGAACTCCAACACACGAAACAGATGGTTTAAAAACCTTAACGCATTGTCTGTCACACCCACCTCTTAAATTTAATTTAATTTTAATTTAATTAATTAAATTTATATGCCGCCCCTCTCCGAAGACTCAGGGCAGCTCACAATACATTTAAAAAATCATTATAAAAAGACATTGAAAAATTAAAAAAAACATTAAAAACTCATTCACACCATTCATGGCTGGATCTCGCCAGATCACAAGAGCAAGCTCAACAGCCCCAGGCCTGCCGGAAAAGCCAGGTTTTCTCCGCTTTTCGGAAGGCCAATAGGGTGGGGATGGTCCGGACCTCAGGAGGTAACTGGTTCCAGAGAGCTGGGGCAGCCACAGTGAAGGCCCTCCCCCGCGGGCCCGCCAGCCGACATTGTTTAGCTGACGGGACCCGGAGGAGACCAACTCTGTGGGATCTTACCGGTCGCTGGGAGCTAAGCGACAGAAGGCAGTCTCGAAGATAACCTGGCCCTGAGCCATGTAGGGCTTTAAAGGTAATAACCAACACCTTGAATTGTGACTGGAGACCAATAGGGAGCCAGTGCAGCTCGCGGTGTATTGGTGTAATGTGGGTGTACCTAGGTGCACCCACGACAGCTCACGCGGCTGCATTCTGGACCAACTGTAGTCTCCGAACACTTTTCAAGGGTAGCCCCATGTAGAGGGCATTGCAATAATCTAACCATGAGGTGACAAGGGCATTGAGTGACTGTGAGGAGACCCTCCTAATCCAAGTAGGGTCGCAATTGGTGCACCAGGCGAACCTGTGCAAAGGTCCCCCTAGTCACAGCAGTCAGATGTTGCTCTAATCTTAGCTGTGAGTCTAGGAGGACACCCAAATTGCGAGCCCGTTCTGAGGGGGACAATTTCTCCCCCCCCCCCCCGCCAGAACCAAGGATGGACAATCGACATAGTAAATTCCATTGGCACAGCCACATTTATGAAAATTTCATCAGTTCAAAGATTGCAAAAAAAAAAAAGAATGCTTAAATTTTCTCTTGATTTAGTCAAATTATGACTTTCCACATTAGCAATCATCCTTCTTCCGGTGTATGTATACAGACCAAGTGAGGGTTTATGTGTGAAAAAAGAGCTGTACAGGTCATTCTTGACCACAATTGAGCTCAAAATTTCCATTGCTAAGTAAGATAGCTGTTAAGTGAGTTTTGCCCCATTTTATGACCTTTCTTGACACAGTTGTTAAGTGAATAATTGCAGTTGTTAAATTAGTAACGTTGTTAAGTGGATTTGGTTTCCCCATTGACTTTGCTTGTCAGAAGGTCACAAAAGGAGATCATATGACCCCAGGATGCTGCAATTGTCATAAACATGAGCCAGGTGCCAAATGTCTGAATTTTGATCATGTGACCAAGGATCATGCTGCAAAAGCCATAAGTGTGAAAATAACATTGTTGCAATAATAATAGCACTTAGACTTATATACCGCTTTACAGTGCTTTACAGCCCGCTCTAAGCCGTTTATAGAGGAAGCATATTGCCCCCAACAATTTTAGTCCTCATTTTACTGACTTTGGAAGGATGAAAGGCTGAGTCAAC
This sequence comes from Arizona elegans, assembly GCA_022577455.1. NCBI lineage: Eukaryota > Metazoa > Chordata > Lepidosauria > Squamata > Colubridae > Arizona > Arizona elegans. Next base: position 4,864,711 of record JAKOOJ010000017.1, read on the forward strand.
CTTGAGCCTTCACCACCACCTGGATGGATGGATGGATGGATGGATGGATGGATGGATGGATGGATTGAATCTCACCAAGCTTGAGCCTGGTGAGATTTGAACTGCCAAATTGCAGGCAGCCAGCAGCCAGCAGAAGTAGCCTTCAGTACTGCACTCTAACCATTGCGACACCATGGCTCATTCAAAGTTGTAACTTTGAACGGTCACTAAACAAACTGTTGTAAATCAAGGACTGCCTACTATAGATTTTGTTCTGACCTAGGCTTCCTTTATCTCCCTTGACACGCTGCCAAAGACCTATTTGGCAATTAGCTTTGCAAGTCCACATGGAACACAGAGTCAAAATGGAGCTTCAGAATTCCAATCAACCAGAACGAACAAAGTTGCTTCCTGCAAAGGCTCATGTCCCTTTGCTCCACCTTTATGTCTTATGGGAAGGCCCAATCATCTCCAAGCCTTACTCCCAAGTCACCCCTTTTGTCTTAACTGTCCTTGCCTTCTGGCAGCTCTGCACATGCGCGCACAGGGAACAGGCTCTGTTCCTCTGCCTCACTGACATCAGACTCTGGAGTCTCTGGATTCAGCCCATAACTCCCAGATGGCCCTGGCCCCATCTCTGCCTCCAATGCAGAGCCCTCGTCCGAGCCTTCCCAGACTCCAGGACTGGCCCATGTTTCTCCCCAGCCTCCTCACTGTCCGACTCTGCTGCCAGCTCCGCAGGCTGCCAGCGGACCACAACAGATTTTTAACAGGGAACTATACCCACCCCCCATCAGAACCCTCTATTGCTTCCAAGTATAAAGGAAAGTAAAACAGACACACACAAATACATATGCAAACAAGAAGGCAATTGCCAATCATCCTGAGAAGAAGATAGAAAATTAGAAACCTTTTTCTCCTAGGAGAAAACAACTTTCCAGGAACTGAAATTGCAGGGTGCAGCACAACATTATTTCTTTCTTCTATCATTCCCTGAACGAGCTTTTCTTAATGGGCAATAATCTCATGCCCCAATCTAACATGGGAAATGCAAATATATTCAGCAATCGATAAGTAAGACAATGTTTGAGCACATAAAGTGGAACAGTGGAAAAAACCTGACATCACTATTGTTTGAATCATTAGTTGTTTGACTCCATAATTAAACGCATTCATTTATCTTGATGCTTAATTAACAAGACTGACTAAAATAAACTATAAAGTCATTTGTAATCAAAACTAAACACTCTGTCCATTGGCTCTGAAAAGGCTGTCAACTTATTATTATTTTTTTACAGAGGGATAATATCATGGCATCCGGTCCCATCACTTCCTGGCAAATAGAAGAGGAAGAAATGGAAGCAGGGACAAATTTTTATTTTGGGCTGTTGCTCTGAGCTCCGAGCTTGGCAAATTTGTTTGCAAACGTTTCATCACCATTCAAGGAGACATCATCCGTGCGCTTTGAATTGTGCTCGTCTATCCGAACACTGGCCTTTAAATATCTTTTTATGTGATGCAAATTAGTGTGGGTGTTGTTTGTTCGTCTGTGTCTGAGTCATGGTCTGACTTCGAACTGGCTCAGTGGTGGGTTCCTCCCGGTTCGGCCCTGTTCCGCTGAGCCGGTAGCAGTGACAATATGACATCACCGAACCAGTTCTCTTCGTTCAGGAGCTGGGCCCTCCCACCCGCATTATTCTTACCTTTTATTTGGCCCCGCCCCCAATCTATTCGCTGCCTCCCAAGTCCCAGCTGATGGCTAGAAGGAAAAAAACTGTTTAAACTCTTGCCAAGAGGCTTCAAAGGGCCGCCCTACAGCTGATCAGTGTTAAAAGGCAGTGTGGTGGTAGACCGGTGCCTCCAAAAACAAATGGGTAGACCGGAACGCTCCAAAAACAAATGAGTAGACCGGTGCAGCTCTGCAAGCAGTTAAAAGTCTGATAGACCAGTACCTCTGCTAAATCCTAAAGAATTGTCACATGACCATCAAGCCACACCCACAAAATAAGCCACGCCCACAGAACCGGTAGTAAAAAATTTTAGAATCTACCCTTGTATTGGCTGTTGTTACTGAGGCATGGTCTTTAGTTTTAAGTACCATCTGTGTGATGTAAATGAGTGTTGCTTGTTTGGATACTGCTGAATCATAGTCTGATTGAATGGCTGGTTATTGGTGCCAAGACATGGTCCGATTTCTTGTAAGCTGATGAGTTGTGTGATTTTTGTTGTTGCATAGTGGGGTGCCTGTGTCTTCGTTTTAAATGCTATCTTCGGGATCGCGGTTGATGCAGTTCTTTCGTTCTCAGCGACTGGTAGACTGGATCAATCGACACATAAAAAGGAATTTAAAGGCCAATGCTCTGACAGACGAGCACAATTCAAGGTGCACTGAGGATGTCTCCTTGAATGGTGACAAAACTTTTACAACCAAATTGCCAAGTTCGGAGCTCAGCCCAACAGCCCAACTACCAACCTGAGCTACTTATATTCAAATATATTTCAGATTTTATTTTCTTGAGCTCCAAGATCACTATAGAGTCTAAACAGTGACTGCATCCACGAAATTAAAAAAAATGCTTGCTCCTTAGGAGGAAAGCTGTGGCAAACCTAGACAGCATATTAAAAAGCAGAGATAACACCTTGCTGACAAAGGTCCGTACAGTCAAAGCTATGGTTTTCCCAGTAGCAATGTATGGCTGTGCGAATTGAACCATAAGGAAGGCTAAGCGCCAAAGAATTGATGCTCTTGAATTGTGGTGCTGGAGAAAATTTTTCAGAGTCCCTTGGACTTCAAGGAAGTCAAATCAATCCATCCTAAAGGAAATCAACTCTGTGATTGAAATCTTTAGAAGGACAGATCCTGAAGCTCAAATACTTTGGTCACCAAAACAGAAGAGAAGATGCATTGGAAAAGATACCGATGTTGGGAAAGATGGAGGGCAAAAAGAGAAGGGGATGACATATTTATTTATTTATTTATTTAATTGTTTATTTATTTATTTATTTATTTAATTAATAAATAGGATGAGATGTGTCATCGATGCAATGAACATGAATTTGGGCAAGGCCCTTGGAGACAGGGAGGACAGGGGAGCTGGCATGCTAGGGTCCATGAGGTCACAGAGGGTCAGACATGACATAGTGTGTGAACAAGAAATAAGAGTCAAAGTAGGCAGCTTAAACTTTCAAGCCTCCCAAATATTTTTAAGATTAAAATCCAGAAACATCCCACATTGGTTGATTGATTTTATTTTAGCAGGGAAAGGATTAAAGCCCCCAAACTGATTCTTAAATCTAATACCAACCTTCACAGGATGTTGTGGGGAAAACGGAATTGTAACACGTGTTAGATATGTTTTGACACCTTGAGTTATTTGCAAAAATAGTAAGGGTGGGATAAGAGGAAGGGTGATGGTGGATACAATTGTTTTTTGTATTGGGTTTTTATCTTTGTAAACCACTTTCAGTCACTGAGAGTGAATTGGACTGTCATATACATTTTCTTAAATAAGTAAATACAAACAAAGAAACCAAACACTGAGGTTTGCAGGCAAGATGCCAATCACCGTAGTACAATGAAACTCCATGTTTTTGCTCATGCACGTGGCATTGGCACCCTGGTGAAGGTTTGATCATGCTGCTGCAGCTACCATAATACAAGGAAGGAAGGAAGGAAGGAAGGAAGGAAGGAAGGAAGGAAGGAAGGAAGGAAGGAAAGACAGAAGGAAAGACAGAAGGAAAAAAGAAAGAAAGAAAGAAAGAAAGAAAGAAAGGAATAAGGAAGGAAGGAAGGAAGGAAGAAAGACAGAAGGAAGGAAAGAAAGAAAGAAAGAAAGAAAGAAAGAAAGAAAGAAAGAAAGAAAGAAGAAAGAAAGTCAAGAAGGAAAGCAAGCAGGAAAGCAAGTAAGAAGGAAAGAAGGAAAGGCAGACAGAAAAGAAAAAGAAAGAAAGAAAGAAAGAAAGAAAGAAAGAAAGAAAGAAAGAAAGAAAAGTCAAGAAGGAAAGCAAGCAGGAAAGCAAGTAAGAAAGAAAGAAGGAAAGGCAGACAGAAAAGAGAAAGAAAGAAAGAAAGAAAGAAAGAAAGAAAGAAAGAAAGAATATCCATCCTCCAAAAAATCAGTGGTTAAATTGCAGTGAGGCTGGGTAAGTACATAAAGGCCTGTGGTCTACAGCTGCAAATCCATCTTCATTTACCCTTGAGTAAATTCCACAGAACTCAAGCTTTCTTTTCAGCAATCAGATTACATTATTACATTATTCAGCTGTGCACATTTTCGCCTTTTTGTCCTTCAGGGGCAACTTCTGATTCCAGAATAAGATGAGAATGGAAGCATGCATTTATAGAATTGGGGGTAAAAAACAACAACAACAACCCAGCACCTCCAAATTCACAGTTAAGAAGGTCCTGCCCTGCACATTCTACATATACAAGGCTATAAAAAACTTCAGTTGTTTCATACATTCCAGTTTGACTCTTTTCAATGAGCTGCAATGGTCTTGAACCTTGTAGCTTTGTGATGGGCAAATCTCTCATTCTATTTAACTTCAAGCATGTGGTATTTAACTCTTTCTGCAGCCCGTTCAGGGAAGAGAGTATGAATATTTTTATCCCCATGTTTCTTTCATGACTCTTATAGTTCTCCACTTAGGTTTGAAAGGTCAGAGCAATACCCAGCAAGACGCTGAGAATGAAGGGAGGGCTTTATTTCAGGGAAAGATTTTGGTGACGGCAGAAATACTCCGAAAACAATTTCCTCTTTTAATTAGTCCCCAAAAGGATTTCATAAGTTCACTTCTTGTCAGGGCAGCAACAGCAGCTGCCACCTAATGGCCTCTCCATCTCTGGCATCAGATTGTGGAGCTTAGTCACAAACAATGATTTATTGTTGAATTTCATTGAATTCTTTGAAAATTTCAAGGCCATCCCAAGGTATTGTGTTGCTTGTGATAGAGCATTAATTGGTGGCGGGTTGCGCAGAGTCAAGAATGCACGTCTCTGCCTAGTGGTGTTCACAAGTGTGGATAATGGAGAACAGACCGAGTGTCAGGGTTCCAGGTTGCACCCCCAATGAAAAAAGACTCCTAGGCTTGAGTTTCCTCAAAGTTCCATTTTATTAGAGATGTCATATTGACACATCTGGGAAAACCTGAATCTGAAAGCTTCCAGGTTTTCCCCAGCCAAAGGAAAGTCCAAGTCCCTGCCCAGTACCCACATGTCCATCATATGATCCAGAGGTGGGTTCTACTTACCTTTACTACCGGTTCGCAACGGGGCCACGCGTGCACTCTTCCGTGCATGTGCAGAAGCGTTCTGATGATGTCAGGGGTGGTGGGCAGAGCCTCCCTCCAGTTTTACTACCGGTTCTATAGAACCGGTCCAAACCGGGGGCAACCCACCACTGACATGGTCCAATCAAAGCACTATGCCATCTGGAGATGCCTCCCAGTTCCAGCCTTCCACGTGCAGGGCAAGATGTCCTTGACTCTCTGAGAAAGGAATGTTATTATGGCTATATATCACCCTTGCTCCATACAATCCCCCCTCCCAATTTCCCGCAGTAGTAAATATGGCAGGCCTGAAGGCCCAATGCAAAAGATGGCTTCCAGGCCTGACACCAAGGACAGCCATGTTGTGATACAAGACCTGGCCCCTTTTCTCTCTGTGTTGTGAGATTGTGTACATGCCCAGAAGATAATACAGTATTTCCCGAAAAATAAGACTCAACCGGAAAATAAGCCCTAGCATGAATTCTCAGGATGCTCGTAATATAAGCCCTACCCCAAAATAAGCCCCAGTTAAGATTGTCAGCCAGGCAGATGCATTTAGTACCATATTTCCCCAAAAATAACTGTAAAATAAACCCTAATGCCTCTTTTGGAACAAAAATCAATATAAGACCTGGTCTTATTTTTGGGAAAACATGGGCCAGAACAGGTGAAAGCTTTTCACAGCAAGATTCAAACTTGAAATAAGGAGGAATTTCCTAGCTGTGAAGGCTTTTAAGCAGTCCAGTGGAATAGCCTGTCTCTTGGAGTCATCAGTGCCCCATCGCTGGAGATTTTTAAGCCAAAATTGGACAACCATTTATGGATGGTCTGAGGACTGCTTCCCTAAGCAAGACTAAAAGACCTCCAAAACTTCTTCCAACTCTTTTATGATTCTGAAATCTCAGTTATGCTATCTGAGATAACGGCCTTGGAGCAAGGCTGATCCTCTTTACAATGCAATAGTTTTCTCATTGTACTTCAGAATTATATTCATAATGGAAAGCTGGAAAAAAATTTATTTATCAATGATGATAGGGCTCAAAGGTTTGTTTTGGTACGAGACAGTTTGTATCTTCCTGACTTGAGGCACTTGACGGAAGAACTTTTGTCACTTTGTAAATCAATGCAGTGTTTTACAATGAACCCTTCTATAAATGACTACTTTTTAATGAATTTTGAACTGAACAACATGTCTAAACATGTGACCTTCTTGATTCCTTGGCCCGAAAATTACCCATGATAGAAACAAGGTGAAAATAAAGCTCCCTTTGAGCTGAGTTTGCAGTTACTTGGACTGTATCTCATGCTTTCCTGGCAAGAATTAAAAAGTAGTTTGCCACTGAGGATTTTCTGAGTTATTTTCTTTTTCAGCCTTGTCTACAAATCTGGGATTTCTTGGACTCCCTTCCAAGTATAAACTGGATCCAAACCAACATAGCTTATTTAGGATCAGCCAGGATCAGCCAGGATCAGCCAGATACTATTAGAACAGGGTAGATGGCTGTTGGACATCCTTTAGCAAAGATGTGTGTTTCAGAGGTGGGTTTCATATATTGTTACCACCGGTTCTCCGTGTGTGCGCCTTCTGCACATGCACCCGGCCTTCCACGCATGCACTTTGCTCACGCAGTGCCTTCCGCGCATACGCCCAGCCTCGAAAAAGTGGCTAAATAGGACAGCATAACACCAAGGCAGGTGGGCGGGCCCACCCGCGATCACCGGTTTGCCTGAACCGGTGCGAACCAGCTAAATACTACCTCTGGTGTGTTTGGGTAGAGACTATCCCCATGGAAGGAAATTCTTCAACAATTTTTTAGGGCAGAAGTCTCCTTTAGCTTTCTGTTCAATGGAAGGAGTTACTGTATCTCATGAAGTTAAAGGGATTTATTGGAAGCATGAAAAATAAAGAAAACTCTAGGATATACCTCCTGGGCAGCTTAGTATTAAATATTATGCAAAAGCTCCATACTCTAGTTCAGGTGTCAGCAACCTGTGGCTCCGGAGCCACATGCGGCTCTTTGGGCCCTCTGCTGTGGCTCCCTGTTGGGTGATCCCACTACTGGCTGGCCCTGCCCCTTGCCCTCTCCTCCCAGTCACTCCTCACCTGGCCTGAGAAGGTAAGGGCGGTGGCAGCGGGTGGAGAAGCAGCTTGGGGCAGAGAGATGCAGAGAGAGGGGGAGAGAGAGAGGGAGAGAGAGGAAGGGAGGGAGGGGGAGAGAGAGAGATGTCAAAAGGGTTTTGTGGTTCCCGGTGTTTTTTAACAACTGGTTCTCTGCCCTAATGACCGGTTGGGTAGGCGTGGCTAGGGAGGGGTCATGTGACTGGTGGAAGTGAGTGACATCGAGTTGGCCACGCCCACCCAGGTTTTGTAGCTCCCGGTGTTTTCTTTTCTGTGGGAAATGGGTCCAAATGGCTCTTTGAGTGTTTCAGATTGCAGACCCCTGCTCTAGTTTTAAGCATTTTTCCCATGTTCTTTTCTCTATAGAATAATTTTAAAGCAATTTTTCCTTCATCAAACTGTTAGGTTTGCAAGTGCTGGGGTGAGGTTGGGAGCTCACCCCATCATGTGGTGCTTGAGTTTCAAACCTGGGTCTGCCAGCTTTCCAGCTGATGAGCCCAGCATCTTAACTGCTGAGCCACCATACCACCCTAACAGTTAAAATGCATGCAAATGTGAGTAGATAAACAGGTACCACTTCAGTCAGAAGGTAACAGTGCTCCATGACGTTGTGCTTACCACATGACCATGGAAATGAGCACCGCTCCCTATACAGGTAATCCTCGACTTACGACCCAGGGGTGGGTTCTACTTTACTACCGGTTCGCAATGGGATCATTACTGTGCATGTGTTGATCGCCGATGATGACATCTGGGGCGGTGGATGGAGCCTTCTGCTGGTTTTACTACTGGTTCTTGCAAACTGATCTGAACCGGGGACAACCCACCACTGTTATGACCACAATTGAGCCCAACATTTCTATTCTTAAGTGAGACATGTGTTAAGTGATTTCCCCCCCATTTTATGACCTTTCTTGCCACAGATGTTAAATGAATCACGGCAGTTCACATTTTAGTAACCCGATTGTTAAGTGCTTTCCCTTTGACTTTGCTTGTCAGAAGGTTGCAAAAGGGGATCCCATGACCCAGGGACGCAGCAATGGTGATAAATATGAAAAAGTTGCTAAGCATCTGAATTTTGAACACATGATCATGGGGATGCTGCAAAGGTTCTAACTGAAAAATGGTCATGTCACATTTGTTGTTGTAACTTTGAACGGTCATTAAACAAACTGTTGTAAGTCGAGGGCTACCTGTAGTCGGCAACGACTCGTGGAGTAAAATCCACAGGGATTCCTTCACCGCCTCCCTTACCTTTTCCTTCATCAGATTGAATAAGAATGGAGGTGAGCAGTAGGAAGAAAAGTGTCAGGGTTACAAGTAACACCCCCAACAAAAGAAGACTCCAAGGCTTGAGTTTCCTCAAAGTTCCATTTTATTAGAGATGTCATATTGGCACATCTGGGAAAACCCCAATCTGAAAGCTTCCAGGTTTTCCTCACCCAACAGAAATGATCTGTCCTTGTCTACACATACACACAAACACAGCCAGCCGAGGGTTAAGAAAGTACTTGGCACGCACACAGGTCGTTATCTCAAACTTGGCAACAATATAAGCACCATACGCATTGCAAATAGTCCAGCAAAACAATATCCCTTCGGCAGCTTCAGACGTTGTTCAAGTGACTAGCCAAAATTAGTTTTTGTTCGTCACGGAGTTTTACCAGCCACCACCCTCTCTTATATAGTCTCTGGGGTGTGGTCCAGTGACTCAGTTCTAATCCTTAGCACGTCTCCTTAACTGCTGCAACCGTTTATCACGCCTTTGTTGGCGTGCATCCAGGAATGACGGCTCTCCTTCCTCGCTCTCATCCGAGACACCTGGCTCCTGGCTAATCTCCTCTCCGTCGGCCGGCACCTGAGACAGTGCCAGAGGGGAGGGGCCTGGAGAGGGAGGCCTGGCTGACTCCTCTCCCTCATGTTCGGAGCCTTCTTCCTCCGATGAGATAGGCTCAGAGGGCGGGGCCACAACAAGAAAGTCCAAGTCCCTGCGCAGCACCCACAAGTCCATCACACGGCCCAATCAAAGCACCATCCCAACTGGAGATGCCTCCCAGTCACACCTCTCCTGGTGCAGGGCAAGATGTCTTTGACTCTCTGAGAAAGGAATGTTATTATGACTATATATATCACCCTTACTCCATACAATCTGTTGTGACCCAGGCCCACGTAGTTGATATTAAATGCAAACAGTTCCAAAAAACAAACAGATTTTATTAAACAGCTGAGAATTAACTCATTCTCAGCGTATTCTAAATGAAATGAAAGCAAAGTCCTCAAAACACCAGTCTTTAGTTTATCTCTGACCTTGGGATAATTAGGCAAACTGCCAAAGGCTTTTCTTGGTAACAGTTCAGGAACAGAAGAAATAACAGCCAAACAAGAAGCAATTCTCTCAATGATTGTTTTCCGGCAAAGAGGCCAAGAGCCATTGCTGGTCTTTTAAGCCTTCATCTCTTGGCCCTACTCCTGAGTCGTCCTATCAGCCTCTGGAGGCTCCGAAGTCCGCACCTCACTCCCTGATGGCCCTGGCCCCATCTCTGCCTCTGACGCAGAGCCCTCATCCGGGCCTTCCCCAGCCTCCAGGACTGGCCCATGTTCTTCCTCAGTCTCATCGCTGTCTGACTCCGCTGCCAGCTCCGCTGCAAACACACAACACAATCCCTCCTCCCAGTTTCCCACAGTAGTAAATGTGGCAGGCCTGAAGAGTCAATGCAAAAGATGGCTTCCAGGCAAAAAATCCCTATGCGCTTAACACGAATAGAGACTTTCAGATTTTTATTCCATGGGCATTCCACACTTTCGCTATCTCAGGTGGTCCTGTCTTCACCATCTATTCTAGTAGATGTTGGAGATCACCAGAATGGTAGGAATATAATAGCAGAAAGGGCTTGGGTGCCTGTTGGAGATTTACTGTCTTGAATCCTAGTTAGAGGAAGTTAAAGATCAGATTCATAGATTGGAAGAAGGTTGTCTGGGGAAAAAAATAATCATTAAAGCTTGTCATCTTAAACGTTGACTGTCTCCCAGTGATTTATTTATAGACCACACACACACACACACACACACACACACACACACACACACACTGAGAATAAAGGGATTCTATACTGCACTCTAATTATATGTAAGGAATGGGAAACCCTATGGGAAATTAAATAAAATTTACAATGTGATAGTTTTATGCTCTTGGGAGATGTCCCTTCTTAATAAGATCTTATAGCTAGGAAATATTTATGAGGTTTTAGTCATGCGAGGAGTGTATTATCTATAGGCAGGGAACACGAAGTCTTTTATTTGTTCATTGATCAGAATCGAGACATTCTTTCCTATGATCTCCTGATTATTATTCTTTTAAACAACTCTAAAGACCATTCTACTTTTCCCCCCCTGTATATTAAGGGGGAAAAAAAATACTGTGCAACCTTCCTATGTTTATTGAAAAGCGAGATTCCAGGGCTTTATGTAAAGCAGTTTGACTTACTTGTGGGTAAATTTAGAAAAAAATGCAGTGCTAAGAAGGGGTGCTTTTCTTTGATGGAACTCCAAAGGAAGCATCTTCTTCAATGTAATTCTGTGAAGCAGAACTCCACTTTTAACTGTGGATCTGCTACAGTGCTTTAGTCTAGTCCAGGGGTCAGGAACCTCTGGCTCTGGAGCCTCAAGTGGCTCTTTCACCCCTCTGCTGCAGCTCCCTGTCACTCAAAATATGCATCACAGCCGCCAATGTGCGACATCCGCCGGCACGTGATTTATTGAGCTTTTCAACCCCCTGGTAAGCCAACCATGGATAAATCCAAGAAAAAAAAAATTCAGAAGAAAACAGAACATTTAATTCAACTACATATGCTAGTTTTGTGGCCGCTCAAGAAATAATCAGGCACGGGAAGGGTTTTGTGGCTCCCGGTGTTTTCTTTTCTGTGGGAAACGGGTCCAAATGGCTTTTTGAGTATTTAAGGTTGCAGACCCCTGGTCTAGTATTTCTCAACCTTGGCTGCTTGAAGTTGTGTGGACTTCAATTCCCAGAATCTCCCATCCAGTATAATTGGCTGGCTGGGGGAATTCTGGGAGTCGAAGTCCACAATTCTTAAAGGAGCCAAGGCTGGACATTCCGATTTAGTGATATCTTCTCCTCTTTTCATCCCCTCCCCTCTGCCAGCCCCATTCAGCCTTTAAGTGAGATGTCTGCTCTATTCAGATAAGATGAAGGAGAAATTTATTAGTGAATGACAAGGCTTACTGATAATCAGGGAGTATTGAAATCCCAGATTTAATTTGAATATGACATGGAGTAATGTCTCCTTTCTCCCTCCATTCTGAGCAAAATTCAGATGACGATCTATCTTCTTCATTCATTCTTTCTTTTTTTTCTCCTAAGGGTATCACAGGAGAAAGGAAAAGAGGGAATTTGATAGACCACTCCAGCAGGGGTCACCAAGGTTCTGGTATCTTCTAATCAAGATGGATAGGGCTGAACGAGGTTTGAAATGCATGAAGGCAGCATTTGGTATGTGATACAAATCAAAGCCTGAAAATGTCACTTATCTCCTAATGATACTACTTACACAGATTATTAATTTCGTTTTAGGAGACCAATTGATGTTACATTTTCATGACATTGATTAAATGTCCCTCCTGTGGCATTCCCCTCCCCACATCTGCCCTTTTCCCTCTTCAGAAATCCACCTCGAACTAACTTATCATTGGAATGGAAGGAAGGAAAGCAGAAGCAAAAAGGGCATGAATCTACTTTCCTACTTAAAGGTCCTCTGATCTAGGATGTCTTTTGCCACCTGTTGAGGTTCTTGCAGGCTTCAGATTTGTAACCATGCTGGGCTCAAGAGATGAAAGCAGGGGTGGGCTTCAAAAATTTTAGCAAGGGGTTCTCTGCCTGGTTACTGGGTGGGCATGGCCTAGTCGGCCTCCTGCACCACGGCAGGGTGGTGGTGGCGTTTTTGCCCGCCCCAGGCTCTGGAGGCTTTCCTCAAGCCTCTGGGAGAGTGAAAATGGCCTCCCCAGGCTCTGGAGGTCCTCTGGAGGCCAGAAACGGGCCCATTTCCGGCCTTCCTGAACTTCCGGTAGGCCCGTTTTTCACCCTCCCCAAGCCTTCATGTGTGCCCTGCACTTACCTGCATCCAAAACGGGCCTCATGGGGACTCCTGGGGGGGTGGGGGTGGGCGGGGCCAGCCAGGTGTGGGATTTGGGGATTCTCCGAACTGCACAGAATCTTAGCTAGAGGTTCTCCTGAACCGCTGCGAACCCCCAGCAGCCCATCCCTGGATGTAAGCTGACCAGTCCGCTCCCACAGAGAGGGTCTCCTCAGGGTGCCATCGGCCAAGTTATGTTGGCTGGCGACACCCAGGGGGAGGGCCTTCTCTGTGGGAGCCCCAGCCCTGTGGAATGAAATGCCCCCGGAAATACGTAAGATCTCCGACCTCCGGGTGTTTCGCTGCGCACTGAAGACCCTGTTGTTTTGCCAGGCCGGGCTATTAACATAACGATTTTAAATTGGGGTATTTTTAAATTTCTGGGATTTTAATTGGAGCCTAATTATTTAATGATTTTAAATTTTAATCGTTTTTTTGTTCTGTGTTTTTAAATAGGCTGTACACCGCCCTGAGTCCTTCGGGAGAAGGGCGGTATAGAAATAAAATTATTATTATTATTATTATTATTATTATTATTATTATTATTATTATTATTATTATTATTATGTCAAGTGTTTGAAGAAATATCCATCTGGTTCAATTCCAAGTGGAGAGAAAGACACCGGAAACATGGAGGCTGATTGGAAAGATAGTTTAATAATGGAGCAGAACCATCAAGCACATGGTCCTGGTGCAGTTGACCACATGGAGTTAGAGAGTGAGGGATATTTATACCCTCTCTTGGGCCTTGCCCTTGAACTTTCTGTTCCTGTGCAAGCTATTAGCTGCTGTAAGGGTCATAGCTAACCTTGTAGGTTTTCTGAGTCAAGCTTGGTTAAAGCTTGGGCTGATGCAATGAAGGGGCTTGTTGTGCAGTATTGTGGCTGAATGGCTTTTCCCTGAAGGATAATCCCATCATTCTGGAGCCGAAGATTTTTTGTTTTGTAGATAGACCGGCCCAGTCTTTCTTAATGGGCACCAAATATCTGCAGGGAGCTGAAGCTCTGAGTTTCCGTCTGCCTTAACATTTCCATTTCTTTTTTAGGGGAAATATAACATTCTGCCTTTTTAAATATTTCTCAAAATATTTCATTCTTCTAGGAGGGTTGAGTGCTAACTTTCTACATGAGCAACGTGCCGTGATCAAGAGAACTAGCTTGATAGCAAGAGAAGTCGTGTAAATATCTACACCAAAGAGAAATCAGTGGACATTCTATTTTGGGTTTACAGTGGTACCTTGTTACTCAACTGCTTTGAAACTCATTGAATTTGGTACTCAAATCTTGTCCCAATACCCATGCATGTGCACCAGTCAGCTGGTCTTTGGGTTTCCGGTGCTCCGCCGCTTGCCAAGACCAGCTGGCAACAGCTCACACAGAGGGCTCTGCATGCCACTTCTGGCACGCATGCCATAGGTTTGCCATCACGGTTCTATGCTATTATTTCAAGCCTGAAATTTTTGACAAGGATAATTTCTAAAGAACCCATAAAAGTATTCTGATTTGGCACAGCACCAGGGGTGGGTTCTACTTACCTTTACTACCGGTTTGCCACGGGATCACGCGTGCGCGCACGCTTCACTTGCACACGTACCTTGGTTCTGCGCATGTGCAGATCACTTCCGATGATGTCAGGGTCAGTGGGTGGAGCCTCTCGCTGGTTTTACTACCGGTTCTATAGAATTCCAATATTAAAAGAGAAAGAAATTTACACTTGGAGTTTTGAATGGAATTGAACCAATTTACCAATGAACCTATAGGAAGTTCATAGTTTGATGTAAGAACCTAGATATGCTAGTGTTTAGCTTAAATGTAGGTGTAGCACTTAGATTATATACTGCCCCATAGTGCTTTACGGCACTCTCTCTGTGCTTTATAATGTCAGCATGTTGCCCCCAACAATCTAGGTCCTCGTTTTAATTTGTTTGCTCTTTAGCAAATTAATGAATGCTTCTAAACAGTAAAGTTATTTTTTTTTTTCCCTTTAAGAGCAATGAAAGGTGAAGCTTCAGCTAAGAAGGAAGAAAGATACAGGGCTCGATTCAAGTATGACTCAACTGAGAAGGAATTGTGCTGAAGGGATTTGGTGTTCATCTTTGTAGATGAAGGTTGATGCCTGAAAACCGGTAATTTGCAACCAGTGGGAAGATATCTGAGGAAAGTTTAATCACAGGCATGGCCTCTTTTCCTCCACAAAGTTGTGACAGGGTGGTGGATTCCAGCAACTTCACTGTTCTTCTTTACCACAAAGTGTTTAGTAATCCTGCCCATCCTCTCGTCTTCCATAAGAAGGCTTTAGGGCCTTATGTGCTAGGCAACATTCTCATGTCAGGTACTACAGTCTGTATTTCTCTCTGGGTTTGTGGTTCCCTTTCACCTGCTTCTTCAAATCCTCCTCGGTAGGTTTTCTCAGAAAAGAAGAGACAAGAGGGAGGGAGGGAGGGAGGGAGGGAGGGAGGGAGGGAGGAAAGAAAGAAGGAAGGAAGGAAGGAAGGAAGGAAGGAAGGAGGGAGGGAGGGGGGGAAAGAATAGGGGAAGGGAAAGAAGAAGAAGGGAAGAAGAGATGGGAGGGAAGGAAGGAAGGAAGGAAAGAAAAAAGAAGGGAAGAAGGAAAGAATAGGGGAAGGGAAAGACAGAAGAAGGGAAGTAGGAAAGGGAGGAAGGAAGGAAAGAAGGAAAGAAAGAAGGAAGGAAGGAAAGAAGGAAAGAATAGGGGAAGGGAAAGGCAGAAGAAGGGAAGTAAGAAAGGGAGGGAGGAAGGAAAGAAAAAAGAAAGGAAGAAGGAAAGAATAGGGGTAGGGAAAGACAGAGAAAGGGAAGTAGGAAAG
Organism: Arizona elegans; assembly: GCA_022577455.1. Lineage (NCBI taxonomy): Eukaryota > Metazoa > Chordata > Lepidosauria > Squamata > Colubridae > Arizona > Arizona elegans. The sequence goes on from JAKOOJ010000017.1 coordinate 4,880,051, forward strand.
GAAGGAAGGAAAAAAGAAGGGAAGAAGGTAAGCAGGAAAGAATAGGGGAAGGGAAAGACAGGAAGGGAAGTAGGAAAGGGAGGGAGGAAAGAAGGAAAGTAGGAAAGAAGGAAAGAACAGGGGAAGGGAAAGACAGAGGAAGGGAAGGAGGGAAGGGAGAAACGGAGGGAGGGAAGAAGGAAAGGGGAAGGGAAAGACAGAAGGGAGGGAGGGAGGAGAGATAAAGTTGCATTTTTGAGAGGAAATTCTGGGAGCTATTAATATGCAGGAGCAGTTCACATTCCTGTTTTACCTGCTTCTTGTTTTTGCTCACACAAACAGCCACAGCTAACTAATGAACCCCCAAGTGGTGCCCTTTGGTAGCGTGATACCTCATTACCCACAAGCGGCCTCCATCTGCCCTCATGGCTGCACCGGGAGTCATTCCGATCATGATGGCAGTCTCTGGAGCCATTACCAAGTAGCAACAGAGGGCCTACACAGAGACCCTAATGGGCTAATTTGTAATTGGGGGAAGGGAAACGGCTTTGCAGGCTCTGGTTTAAGAGGAGTCGGGGGCCACCATGTGAATAACCTCACAAGATTGTGTGTGTGTGTGTGTGTGTGTGCACTTGGAAGCGTGCATGCTGAATGTGAAAAATGAGCAGGAATTGGTTGTTAGTCTGATGGGTTTTTACAAGGCCTTCCAGCTCTTTGGGGAATTGAAAGAGAAGCTGGGAAAAAAAACTTTTTTTAAAAAAAAAGGGAGGGAGGAGGGAAAGGGAGAAATGGGAAGGGATGTGGAAAGACAATAAAATAGAGTAGGAGATGATAAATTGGCTCAAGTAATGAATGCATATATGCAAGTGGATGGCTTGTTGATTTTTTTTAAAAAAACTGGGAATTGGGTATAGCAATAGCACTTAGACTTATATATTGTACTGCTTCATAATGCTTTTACAGCCCTCCCTAAGTGGTTTACAGAGTCAGCCTATTGCCCCCAACAATCTGGGTCCTCATTTTACCCACCTCGTAAGGATGGAAGGCTGAGTCAACCTTGAGCCTGGTGAGATCTGAACTGCCAAATTGCAGGCAGCCAGCAGGCAGCAGAAACAGCCTGCAGTACTGCACTCTAACCACTGCACCACTGGTATCCTTTTCTTTGTCTCTAGGCCTAGAGCAGCAATACCCGACCTTTCTGGTGGTGGGGGCGGTGGGATGGGGTGGGGAGAAGGGATGGTTTTGCACACAGATGTGCACCACGTTCACAAATGCAGCTTCACAGATGCACACCCACCACTTATGTGGCCCGATTCTGAATAGAGTGCAACCCGTCCGTGAGCCACGGACCAGGGGTTGGGGACCCCTGGTCTAGAAAGCTGAGTGCCGCATTTTAGGAAAGGCATAAATAAACTGGGGTACCATTAAATAACCAGGTGAGAGAGCTACATCTTAAGATGGTGTTTTTCAACCTTGGAACTTTAAGAAATGTGAACTTCAACTCCCAGAATTCTCCAGCTAGCTATGCTGGCTGGAGAATTTTTTTTTTTTTTTTAAATTTGATTTAAAATTCTGGGAGTTGAAGCCCATTAAGAAGTTCCCTAAGATGGGAAACACTGCCTTAAGAGGAATTGTTGAAAGAGCAGGATGACATCCATCAGTGCCCACCAGTGATTTTCAAAGAAGTGATTTGTTCTGAAGACTGATGTCAAAAGGCCATGTTGCATTGCTTTCTGTTACTTCTGGCGCCAACTCTAGCATGATGCCAACTTCAGCATGACCAGTCTCAGGAAGAAGTCTCTACATACGTTCAGCAAAAGTCTAGTTTGGTTACACTATGTGCTAGAGATGTGTTGTGGTCTGCCGGCGGCCATCAAAACTCACAGCAGAATTGGAAAGTTAGGAGGTTGGGGAGGAACTTGGGCCAGTCCTGGAGGCTGGGGAAAGCTCGAACGAGGGCTCTGTGTTGGAGGCAGAGAGGGAGATAGACAGCAGCAAGGCAGAGGAACAGCTGGAGCCCGTTCCCAGTATGTGCATGCACAGAGCTGCCAGAAGACAAGAACAATTAAGAAAGCAGGGTCAACTCGGGAGTAAGGCCACACCTTGGAGATAATTGGCCCCTCCCATAGGACATAAAAGAAGAGCAAACGGGATTTTGTGGGCTTTTGCAGGAAGCTAATTGGAAAGTTCTGTTCGTGATTCTAATAGAATCTGTGCCAAGTTTGGCCTTGCCCTGCATTTGGAAATTGGTTCTCTGGCAGTGTTCCAAGTGAGATACGATGGGTGTTGATAAACATTCCTCTGAAAGACTGTTTGCCAAAGCCTTGTTGACTGTGAATGACAGTAATTCACAGTCGTGTAAATAAAAGAGGTTTGGCCAGAATTAAGACTTTGCTTCATGCTTTCTAAGGAAGCCTAGGTCAGAACAAGATGGCCCTGAAGTGTGGCAAAAAAAAAAACTTGACAAAATGAACTGCGTCATTTCAGCATACTAATGTGACAAAAACATGGCCTCTATCATCCAAGGGCCTTGGTGAATTTAACAGAATAACAGAGTTGAAAGGGATTTTGGAAGTCTTCTAACCCAACCTTCTGCTCAAGCAGGAGACTCTATATCCATTTCAGAAAAATGGCTATCCAATCTCTTCTTAAAAACCACCACTGATGGACCACCCACAATTTCTGGAGGCAAATCGTTGTACTGATTAATTGTTCTACCTGTCAAAAAATTTCCCCTTGTTTTTAGGTTGCTTCTCTCCTTGATTAGTTTCCGTTCATTGTTTCTTGTCCTGCCCTCAGGTACTTTGGAGAATAGGTTGATCCCCCCCCTCTTCTTTGTGGCAGCCCCTCAAATATTGGAACCCTGCTATCATGTCACCCCTAGTCTTTCTTTTCATTAAACTAGACATACTCAATTCCTGTGACCCTTTTTCATGTGTTAGCCTCCAGGGAAGGAAAGCTAAGCACATCTTAGAGGCCTGAGGGTAAACACCGAGAAAAACAAGCATTCCCCTCATATATATATATTTTAAGCAAGTCAGTGTATTTTTAATCACGTTCCTTTTCAACAGATCATTCATTCATGCCTTGCCTTTTCCTCCAAATCTACTTCCCATCAAATAGCTCGATGTGACCAAAGGGCTTTCTGTGTGTGAGGGACACCAGATATTCACTTCAAGCTTTATGTCATGTTACCTCAGTTCTGGATGGCTTGCAAACCACTAAAAGGAAAATCTTGCTAGGTCATCCTGTCTTGATTGCAGAGGTGTCCAACAGAGTAATCTTAAAAAAAAGACAAAATGGCATTATAAGGATTCAATCAAAGCCCTGTCTGCTTTTTCATGTGCAGCCACATAAAAAAAAACAGGTGGCACTCCTATTAATCCATCGTGGCCATTTCCTTGGACAATATGGTCATCCCTGCATTGCACCAAATGCTATAATCTGACTCAGTGGTGGGTTTCAAAATTTTTTACTACCTGTTCTGTGGGGATGGCTTAATGGATGTGGCTTGGTAGGCGTGGCAGGGGAAGGATACTGTAAAATCTCCATTCCTTCCCCACTCCAGGGGAAGGTTACAGCAAAACCCCCATCTCCTCCCAATCAGCTGGGATTTGGGAGGCAAAGAATAGATGGGGGCGGGGCCAGTCAGAGGTCGTATTTACCAGTTCTCCGAATTACGGTACTCAAAATTTCCGCCACCAGTTTTCCAGAACTGGTCAGAACCTGCTGAAACCCACCTCTGATCTGACTGTATTTTGAGGAATAAATGATCAAAACCATTTTATTTAGTTTATACATATCTCATATTTTCTTCGCATATTTGCATTGACTCTGCTACATGGGTTTTGTTTTTTTTTTCTTTTGGTTAAGAAGAGCCACAAGATGAGTGGCTATAGTAAAATATTTTCTAATGTGGAGGCAAGGCCCTTAAGATTGATGGTTAAACTTAATGTACTGTTTCGCAACTTTGGCATACATAAATTATGCAAATACTGAACTCCCAGAATCCCCCAGTTCCAGTGGTGGCTTTCTACCAGTTCACCCCAGTTCGAGAGAACTGGTAGCGGTGGCGTGAGGCTCCACCCACCCACCCGGACATCACCACAGACGCTCTGCGCATGCGCAGATGCGCTGTACGTGAGCACGCACTCACAGTTCCGAAACGGTAGCGAAGGTAAGTGAAACCCACTACTGCCCAGTTTCATGGCTGGCATTGAAGTCCACCCATCTTAAAGTTGCCAAGGTTGAAAGACATTGGCTTAACATATAAGGTATATTTTTTTTCAGAATAGATGGACTCAAGGAGATATCTTTCTTAGAACTAAGGAGAAATTTTCCGGACAGTGAGAACAATTAATCAGTGGAACAGTTTGCCACCAGAAGTTGTGGGTGCTCCATCACTGGAGGCTTTTAAGAAGAGATTGGACAGCCATTTACCTGAAATGATATAGGGTCTCCTGCTTGAGCAGAGAGTTGGACTAGAAGACCTCCAAGGTCCCTTCCAACTCTGTTACTCTGTTAAATTCTATTATAGTTGGATCTATTATCAGCAGAATCGAGAGGGAAGGACAGTGTCTTTTTCTCTCTTCATTTCCTTAGGCTCTTGGGCACCAATTTTGATTCAAGCATCCTCATCCATGCACAATCTTTGATATCTACTGGCATGGACACCCAACTGCTGGCTGATTTGGTGGGTACCCAATGATGCCACTGGTTTTGTTTTCTATATTGAGGATGAGGGTTCCCATTCTTATTTAGTTCAAATTAGAGCCAGTTTCTATGTGTAGTGTTTTCTCTCTTCTTTTTTTTTTCTTCTTCATGGAAACATCTGGCTTCATTTAACTTAAGAACGGAGCTTTTTGAAGCCGGATAACTCTCCCTTCTTCGTATTCAACTCTTTTTTTACCACAATGATCACCATTCCCAGGAAAATATGCAATATGGAAATTGTATTGGCTTGCGTCCACCTCAAAAACTGAGAGAAGTCGTTCTTGAGAAGCTGACCTTGGCCGCCTTATTCCATAGGCCAGGAAATATAAACCTACTCCCCTTACTCTTCCCCCTCCCCCTCAGCCCACAGAGAGGCACATGAGCAACAGGACAGGTTCACAAGTATGTAGACACCAATGGTGGTTTGTTTTTGTTGGTTGGCTGCCGGTTGGAGGAACAAAAGCATCACAGTTACCAAGAAAGCTCTTCAGCATAAAGGAAGCCTTTCTGGTATAAATAAAGTAGTTTAAAAATGAATCATCCCCCCCGCCTTTTTTTTTTTAATGGTTAGAATGTGTTTGACAATGTTTATCTTCCGATGGACCAAAGGCTTACTTTATTTCCTGCTTTGCCTGTAAAGATCTAGGAAAGTAATTCCCTCAAGAGTTTTTTTTTTTTTTTTTTTGACCTCTGAGCAGGAATGAATGTAAGGCAGTTGATTTCAGCATTCTAGCTATCTAATCTTTGAAAACCAGCAGGGCATAAATGCCAAAATTCAATCTACAGGTACCGTGTTTTCCCAAAAATAAGACTGGGTCTTATATTAATTTTTGCTCCAAAAGATGCATTAGGGCTTATTTTACAGTTAGGTCTTATTTGGGGGAAATTACGATACTAAATGCACCATCTGGCTGACAATCTTTATTGAAAAAGTTTTCAAAGACAAGTTTTTCCCCCTTTCCCCCCCCCTCTTCCCTAACGCCCCCTCACCACCCATCCCCCCCTGTGACTTCTTCACAATAATAGGCTATTTCATAACTAATTACATACATAATATCTTTCCTTTCCCTTACTCCCTCCTCAGAATACTGACCCTTAGCATATTATTCTTATAACTCCCATTTTTACGATAATCTGCCCTTTTTCTCCTCCCCTAAATTTATAGTGTATTATTACAATTTAACATTTAATCTTTTATATATATTAATATAACATTTAACATTTATTCAGTTCTATCCAATTCCTCCACTCCCCTAAATATATGACTTAAGGATCCTTTTTCTTAGACTAATCCATCAGTAAACTAACCTATTTCAACCCTTCAATTCCTACAAAATCATGCAATACAATTCTAAATATAACCCACTGCCCACTTTACTAAGATATACACATATCTATATATGCATTCCATTTTGTAAAAAGAAAAAAGACAATAACTTTAAATTTATAATCCATATAATATCTTCTTTGGTGTCTTTCCACTGGATTGTTAAATCCATCACCCATAATAGGGTAAAATAACATGCTGGTGCAACAGTTTGTTCAAAATCTTCAATCATCTTCTGCCCCCATCAGTAGTAGATATCCTCGTATATATATAAAAGTAAAAACAACCACCCGAGTGACATTATAATTATATCCATATAGTTATAGTTGGGGTATTCATCAGGATTGTTGATTCCCATCATCCTAATGAGTAACATCCAGATCTTCTGCATGCCCCAGCGTGACTCTCTTGCCTTGTAACTCAAAATAATTATAATATATTTACCAGTAAAAGAAATCCAGAGTAGATAATTCAAATCCAACAAAGTAAGGCTCTTTTCACATCCCAAAATCACGGCATTACAGAGATCTGCCACAATCCTCAGGATAGTATTAAACAATTGTTCGCCTCCAATATCTTTTCAGATATTCATTCATTTTTTAAAGTCCCTGGCTTCACGGTTGCTTGGTTTAGAAACTGCTGTTTCTATGAGATCTATTTCTTTTCTTTTTCTTTTGCGGGTTGAATTTCCATCCTCGTTTCGTGCCTACCAATTGTGTATCGGCTGATCGATTTTCATTCTGCTTTATGAGTTGATCTTGTTGGGTTAGTTTTATCATCTCATCTTTCTTCTCCATCACTTGTATATCAACTGGTTGATTTGCGCACTTGTCTGTGACTTGATGGTTCATCACATTGGAGTCGGATGACACTGCTCTCTTATTTATAGACAGTCCAGCTGGGGTATCCAAGGAATCCAAAGACAATTTATCCACCACAGCCTCTGTAATTTGATATTTTCCTTTTGTTTCCAACTCCTTTTGCTTATCCTGTATTGTGCCTAACGATGTTAAGTTCATTTTTAAAAATTTTTGATAAAATTCTTCCGCTTTTTCAACAGTGTTCAGTTGATATCTTACTCCTTGGTGTCTCAATATTAATCCAACTGGGGCATCCCACCTAAATAGGATATTTCTTTTTTTTAACCCAGTCACTAGAAAGCCAAATTTCTTCCTCTCCATTAGCATCTTAGTCGGGAGCTCCTTAAAAATCCAAATCTTTCTTCCATGAAATTGCAAAGTAGAATTAAAAGAGTTCTGCACAATATTATTCCTAATTTCTTTATCTGTAAAATAGATCACCACATCTCTAGGCAATTGCCTTTGCTTTGCCAACCAGGAGTTTATTCTATGAATTCTATCAATCCTGCAATACACTTCATCAGGTTGAACTTTTAAAATCCCAGCCAGAATTTCAGAAGATATTTTCCTTAAGTCATCTCTATTATTTTCCTGCAGACCTCTCAGTCTAATTGCATATTCTGTAAAATTATATTGAATCATTAAAACTTCTCTTTCAATCCTCTGTTGCACATTTTCTTCATTACCAGTCTTTTGGTCAACCTCCATTTTAGGTTTGTCTTCTGAGCTATTATCCTGAATGTTTATCAAATCCTTTTTAATTTTTTGAATCTTGTCATCCAAATTCTCCTCAGTTTCCTTCATTTTAGACTCTATTAATTTAGTCTTTGCATCCACCCGAATCAGAAAGTCTGATAAACCATTAGCTGTATTTAAAATCTTTCGATTCAAAAAGTCAAACTTTGATTTCACCAATTCACCAATTTCTTTAATTTCCTGCTTAAATTTTTCGAGTTGCTGGTTCACAATCTCATCCCTTCTTACAATCTCTTCAAGAAGAAATTCTATTATATTAAAATCAGGTTTCTGACACTGGAGAGTTACAACTTGTTGGTGTAATTTATTAATGGGGGAAATTCCCCCCGCCTGTTTGTCTAGCTGTATAAGTCCCGATGCCATTTCCCACACAGACAAGATTTAGTGGAAAAGAGAGAGAAAAAAAAGGCTTGTTTCCAACCAAGATCAATATCAGATCCCCAGGAAAAAAAAAGAAAAAAAAAGCAAGAGTGAGAGTGAGGTTTTGCCTCAATTACGGCCAGAAGTATTCATTCCGCTACTTTGTAATAGAAAATGGAAGGACTTTCCCTTTCAGCCTCTCTTCAAGCCGCAGCAGTCGCAGCAGCAATCGCCATTTTAAAAATCTTTTTTCCTTTCACTTCTTAAACAACTTCAATAACTTTTCTAAAATAAGAAGAATACTTGCGCTTCAGGATCAGAGGTCCAGCTCACGTCTTCTTTAATTAATTTAACAAATTTACAGGCTTGCTTTTGCCCCCTAGCTCTGCGTGTAGCAGAGATCTCCCAGAGCCCGGAGCATCGGCTGGGGATACGGGGAGTCTCTTCCGCTCCGTCCCAAAAGTAAAAAAAAAACTTTTGGGATTAGGCAGAGGACTCAACCCACCCCAGCCTGCTCTATCTCCGTTTCCTCATGGAAACGGAGTTTTTTCGAGCCGCCATTCCGCTATAAAGGCGGCTCTTTACAGGCAGTGGGTGCGACGATCCCAAAGGAGCGTCCAGCGGGGACAAACAGCAAACTGGAAGTCTCCATCTGGCTGACAATCTTAACTTGGGCTTATTTTGGGGCTTATATTATGAGCATCCTGAAAAATCATGCTATGACTTATTTTCTTTTTCTCTTTTAATTTTAAAACAAAACTTTATTGATTGTTAAAAAACATTTAAAACATACAAGTTTCTCTCAGTCAAGAAACAAATTTACATATACAGTACATAAACTTCACCTATTGACTGATTTTCTGACTTATTTTCCAGTTGGGTCTTATTTTCGGGGAAACAGGGAAGTCCTCGACTTACAACTATTCGTTTAGAGACCTTTCAACAAAAGAAACAAAGTGACCTATGACCATTTCCCACACTTATGACCATTGCAACATTCCCCTGGTCACAGGATCAAAATCCAGATGCTTAGCAACTGGCTTGTATTTGTGATAGTTGCAGTGTTCCCAGATCATGTGATCACTTTGGCGACCTGACAAGCAAAATCAATGGGGTCCCTTGACAAGTTGCAGCATCCCGGGTTTATGTGATTCCCTTTTGTGACCTTCGGACAAGCAAAGTCAATGGGGGAACCAGATTCACATAATGATATTACTAATTTGATAATGCAGCGATTCACTTAATAACTGGGGCAAGAAGAGTCATAAAATGAAGCAAAACTCAACTCAATATCACTTCTCAATAAAAAAGTTTGGGCTCAATTGTGGTCATAAGTCGAGGACTACCTATACTGTTCTAAAATAAAGCATGTGTTTCTGTCCAGAATCACTGACTCCCGCCAACAATTCTAAGTGTCCCTGTTTTAAAAACTCAGAGACTGCAGAATGAAGGGTCCTCAGCCCTCCAAAATGGTTCCTAACTGATAAAAGTTTAACATAATATTTGTATAGCTTCAGCTATTTTCCTGGAGAGCAAAATTTTTATTTATTTGTCAAGCATGTATAAGATAACAGATATAAGTATAAACATGATTATGAATACAGGATAAGAATTCGAATAAATGGGTACAGTAAGATAGGCACGTTGGTGTGCTTATGCATACGCCTTACAGATCTCTTAGGAATGGGGTGACGTCAACAGTAAACCGTTTAAGGTTAAGGTTTTGGTGGTTTGAGGAAGAAACCAGTCAGGTAGAGCATTCCAGACATTGACCATTCTGTTGCTGAAGTCGTATTTTCTGCAATCAAGTTTGGAGCAGTTTACCTTGAGTTTGTATCTATTGTTGTGGTTGAAGCTGAAATAGTCATTGACAGGTAGGACATTGTAGCAGATAATTTTGTGTACTACACTTAGATCAGACCAAAGGCAGTGTAGTTCTAAGTTGTCTAAGCCCAGAATTTCAAGCCCAGTGGCATAAGGTATTCTGTTGCAAACAGAGGAATGGAGGACTCTCTCTCTTTTTTTTTTAATTTGATTTATATGCTGCCCTTCTCCGGAGACTCAGGGCAGCTTACAATGTGTTAAGCAATAGCCTTCATACTTTTGTATATTTATACAAAGTCAGTTTATTGCCCCCATAATCTGGGTCCTCATTTTACCTACCTTAGAAAGGATGGAAGGCTGAGTCAACCGTGAGCCTGGTGAGATTTGAACTTGTAGTAATTGCAGGTGGCAGATGTAAGTGGATGTTAATTAATCTGCTGAGTCACCAGAGCTCCTTTCTTCTCGTGAAATATCTCTGGACTTGCTCAAATGTATTAATGTCCGACCTACAATGTGGGTTCCAGACAGATGAGCTGTATTCAAGAATTGATCTAGCAAATGTTTTGTATGCTCTAGTTAGCAGTACATAAATACAGTATGTAGTATACAGTACAGTAAATGTGGATGGACAAAGTCTCATCATTGCCAATCTCAGATTGCCTTGGAATCAAATGATTTTTGCAAGGGTTACTGTTGAACATTGGACCAATTTCACAAAAGTTGGAGTCTGAGGCAGTTATCATGGCAACCATATACAATTATTACCCAAAGTCAGTGGGGAATAATGGGAATTGAATGGGGAGAGACCACACCAGAAGATGGAATTAGGGGCTTTCTTATTTTGAGGGGAGGAGGCTGGAGTTTCTTCCCAGCTTTATTAAATATTCAGCATCTAGTTGAAGCTGGATTAAACAACTGTTTTGATCTACTTTCCAGCTACATCTAATAGAATCCTATTATATTAAAGTTTGATGTCATAGCTGGAGAAAGTTTTTAAGTCCCGAAACCACATTTATATAGCATTACTATAAAGCGATATATAAGTCTAAGTGCTATTTCTATTACCCTTGAAGAGCTTTTGTGACATATGATGGCTGAATTGCTGCTCCAGAGGGCACAATATTATCTTCCCCATGTTTAAAGATCAGTATTGCTAGAGAATTTCTGGAATCCTGGCACTCAGTCCAATCAGCCATCAAAAGGCACATAGAGATAAACAACATCTACATACCATTTAAGAGAGGCAAGCAAAAAGCTAAAATGGAAACAAAAAGATTAAAACACCTTCTCACCAGCAATCAACACCCAGATAAGCAGAGAGTAACACCAAAGTTCCTGGAAGAGGAGGAGGAACCACCTAAACTAATAAGGGGTGATTATATATAATTATTTTCATTTCTATAAATCCCCTACAACATAGTTCCAACCATTTCAATCAGGGTTTTTGTGGGACATAAGATTGTTTAAATCATTTAGTAAATGTCCTACATCAGGAGCAGGGTAGGGAAGTTTGATCCAATGTTTCATCTTGGCATTTCTAGCAGGTTTTATTACTGTCAACCATAATATCCTCATCTGATGGGATTAGACCTTGAGGACACTGGTTTGCAGTAATCATGGACTTTGTCTTTAACACCAATCATTTTCTAGGTTATTTAACATTTACATGAAGTTGTCAAGTGAGTCACCCAGAACTTTGGAGGGAGGGACTACCAGAATGCTGTTGACACCCAGCTCTAATCCTGCTTAATGTATAACTTCAAAGAAGTTCTTGCTTCCCTTAAGCATTGCCTAAATTCATGAATGACTTGAATGATAGTGAACAAACTGAAGTTAAATGGGGTTGTTACTTAAAGAGGAAAATTGACCTGAGGATTAGTGTTCATTGTGTTTTGAAAAAAGCTGCATCTCCTACAAGCATTCTTGGGAGTCACCTTGATCTTCAAGTACTTCAAGTCCTTCAAATGATGAGGATGTTAAGGAACTCATTTGCATGAATGTCAAATGTGCCAGTTGGGACTGTTGTTGAGCTGGTCAGATCTGGTCATATTTATCCATTCTTCGTTCACATCATGAATAATGTTTTTGCAAGGCATTTATATAGTATCACCCTTGATATTATATAAATAGTATAGTATTGAAACTTGGGTTTCAAAATTTTTTACTACCGGTTCTGTGGGCGTGGCTTGGTGGGCATGGCAGGGGAAGGATAATGTAAAATCTCCATTCCCACCCCACTCATGGAGAAGGATACTGTAAAATCTCCATTCCCTCCCCAATCCAGGGGAAGGTTACTGCAAAATCCCCATTTCCTCCTGATTAGCTGGGACTTGGGAGGCAGAGAATAGATGGGGGTGGGGCCAGTCAGAATTTTTACTCCTGGTTCTCCGAACTAATCAAAATTTCTGCTACCGGTTCTCCAGAACTGGTCAGAACCTGCTGAAAACCACCTCTGCCTTGAAGTATATTTGCAACATATGTTGGCTGAATTGCTGCTCCAGCGCACAGGATAGTATCTTCCCCATGTTTAAGGATCAGTATTGCTAGAGAATTTCTGGAATCCTGGCATTCAGTCCAATCAGCCATCCACAGGAACATAGAGATAAACAACATCTACCTACCATTTTAAAGAGGCAATCAAAAAGCTAAAAAGGGAGCCAAAAAAATAAATAAATATCAAAATACCTTCTTGCCAGCAATCAACACCAGATAAGTAGAGAGTGACACCAAAGTTAACACTAGACCAACAATCAAACAGTAAAAAACATCCTAATCAACTATTAAGTATATTCCCATCAACACCAACAAGGCAAGCACTTGTACGTAAACAAAGAGCAAACCTTAATCTTTTCTAAAGCTGTACATGTTACCTAGTGGGCTAAGGCAGGGGTCCCCAATCCCCAGTCTGTGGCTAACTATTGGGCTGTGAGCCATTTGGACCTGGGCTGCGGAAGCGGTGGGTGAGTGCAGCTGCGCGCATGTATCCTCACTTACACAAGCAATCGGCAAGCACAGCTGTTCAGGTTCCATTTGCATGAGTGGCAGAGGGAATTCTGGGTTAAGGAAAGGACTGCAAGAAAGACAGCCAAGTTCAGATATCACCAAGGTTCTTGTGGATCAGTTGGCAGTTTTCCTGAATCCAATGAAAGATGCAATCTTAACCTTTAAAACTTTAACAAGCTTGGAGCCTCTATAAAGAAACATTCTCTCCTTATGAAATTAGTGATGAGTTGTATGTTACGCAGTAGGGTTCGTGTTACTTAACCGAATTTTTACAATGTGATGTAGAGTATGGAATTATTATTCACAAGAAGAAAAAGAAAACAACTCTAAAAACTTTTGTCAGTTCAGAGTAGAACAGATTGACGGAAAAGCTTTCCAGATGTTGGCAAGGCTGTCAGAATTTTGAAAGCACAGACTTGAACTTTCCAAGTGGCAAAATTGAAGCCAAATGATGTTTTATTCAATTAAGTTGAAGAATACACTATCTTTTTTTTTTTTTTTTTTTTGAGTTTCTGTTAGAGCTTTTTTAGGGAGGATTAATGGCCTTGTAACTGAGCTCTCGGAAAAAACGAAAAAGCGATAAAGTTCCCTCTTCCCTTTCCATCCCTGTATTTGCCTCAGAAAGATAGTGGCAATTTGCTAGTTGCTAACAAGGAATAATGGATAACATCTGAACTGTGTTGTGCAGAGAAGAAGAAATTGTATTAACCCACAAAAAATACATAAATTGAGCTCTAAAAGACTTGAAAAGTTGTTAGCTCTTGTCAAAACCTGTCCAGCACTTATGAGTGAAAAGATATTCTCTGCAGGTGTCAAATGTAACTAATGAGCCATGAGGAGCCGACAGGAAAAATAATGGAGATTATAGGTAAGGAACATCATGAATGAAGTGTGAATAGGCAGCTGGGATGTGTGACTGACATACCAAAGAAAGTAAGACAGGCAGAAAAAGAAGATCCATCATTCACTTAAAGAGAATGGACGTATTCTATTGCTTGATAGATATCTTCCTGTCCAGTAATCTCAGGAACATCTGAAGGAGTTTGGTGTGAAAATAACCTCTGCAAAATTGTAAGTTGATTACTCGAACACTTAACTTTTCAGGGAAAGGAGGAAGAATAAAGTCGTGCTGCAGATACATAAGCATGAGGTGTTTGGAAATCAAAATGTGACATGAAGAGAGCCGGTTTAAGGAAAACAGTGTGCCATCCTCCTAATCTCTTCCTCCTGTATTGCCACATAAATGATATGACACTTAAGGAGAGTAAAATGAATCACTAAGTGAACTATATTGGTACTTAAGGCTTAGGCTTGATTATCTAGGCCTGAATAAAATCCAGATTTAAGTAAATTGATGTGCTAAAGTACCTGTAAATTGGGAGTAGAGTAGCTGAGACATTTTTGCTAGAGGGACCAAGAGAAAGAAAGAAATGCGTATATCTGCCTCTTGTTTGAACATACCTCAGCCTGAGAAAGAAACGAGGTTTTCAGTTTCAAAGAAGAGAACACATGAGAGAAGTAGTTAGTTAGTTAGTTAGTTAGTTAGTTAGTTAGTTAGTTAGTTAGTTTATAGTAGAGTTATATCTTTGGAGCAAAAGTCCCAGAACAAATCATGAACAAGGACTGGTAGGAAATCAGATTGATTCATACCCTGTTGTCTGAAATTTCTGGGTGTTTTCTGCAAAAAAGGTTACAATCATTATACGCTGCTCAAAAAAATAAAGGGAACACAAGCAGAAGACATCCGAGATCTGAATGAATGAAATAGACTTATTAAATACTTTGTTCGTTACATACAGTAGTTTTGTGTTCCCTTTAGTTGTTTGAGCAGTGTATAAACTACTGTATGTAAAGAACAAAGTATTTAATAAGGCTATTTCATTCATTCAGATAGATCTCGGATGTCTTCTGCTTGTGTTTCCTTTATTTTTTTGAGCAGTATATATGTTTTTTTCTTTGTAAAGCATTGAACAAATGAACTGGGGGGGAAAAATCACTTTGGATCAGAGCAACAAGCTGGATCCAAACACTGTATGTTTGGAATGGCTCGAACGGGATTGGATTTTTTTCAGAAATTTTGAACTAGGCCCATGAATGAGATCAGGTGAGATCTAGCCTGAGTAGGTGACTCAGTGGCTAAGACACTGAGCTTGTCGATCAGGAAGGTCGGCAGTTTGGTGGTTCGAATCCTTAATACAGGTCTCCTGCATGAGCAGGGAGTTGGACTAGATGACCTCCAAGGTCCCTTCCAACTCTGTTACTGTTTTAAAAAAGGTGATCTCTGCATGTCTCTGCTGTGCTGTGAATGTACAGGTAGCCCTCGACTTACGACAGTTCATTCAGTGACTGTTCAAAGTTACAACAGCAGTGAAAAAAGTGACTTATGACTGTTTATCACACGATGTTTGCGGCATCCCCATGGTCACCTGATCAAAATTCAGATGTTTGGCAACCAACTCATATTTATGACGGTTGCAGTGTTCCCCAGTCATGTGGTCATCTTTTGTGACCTTCTGACAAGCAAAGTCAATGGGGAAGCCAGATTCACTTGATATCTGTGTTCCTAACGTAACACCTGCAGCAATTCATTTAACAATTGTAGCAAGAAAGGTCGTAAAATGAGGTAAAAACTCACTTAATGACTGTCTCACATAACAACAGAAATTTGGGGTTCAGGTTTGGTGTAATCTTAAATCGAGGACTACCTGCAGGCATACCCACCTCTGTATTTATGACTCAAGAATAAAGCCATTTAAGTCTTATTGTTATTTGAACGGTCCAATTGGCTATAACTGGATTGATTCTTAAACTATGTTTATGACTTCTTGGTTAGTTGTTGTCCTCCTTAAGTTGCAAACCTCTTTGTCGAAGTTAATTTTGAAAAACAAGGTGCGAATTCTGCAAGACACCCAAGTCGATTCACTGGGTTGTATTTTTCTGGCTTTGGATTGATGACATTCAACCTGGTACAGGAACTATACCAAGGGGGAAATGGTTGCATCAATTATGCCATAATCTTTCTGGAAAGGATGTGGCGAGGTCAAGGTTCTGTGGCAAATGCTCCTTATCCAAACTTTGGAAGGAAAATAGGGCAGCTGCTCAACCGTTCGGTTAGCCATTTTCCATCAGGTCTTTTCATCCTCAAAACTTCTCCACCGGATTCCATCCGAGCCCTAATTAAAACCACGGTAGCGATTACCAAGGCAAGCGTTTGTCCATATGAGACGGGAAGGCATTTCTGCTTTTCCCACTGCACCAAATCAGACTGCATTCAGACAAGGACACGTTTTCCAATCAGATGCTCTCCAGTGTAATTGGCTGGCTGAAAGCAAGGACAGATGGTTTACTGTTTCGTTTCTTTCCCCCTTCAGATTTTCTTTTATGCCTTTAGGAAAGAAAAACAGAGAAGAAAATATTACTTAAGAACAACAATCTCTTGGAAAGGGGGAAAAAAAAAGAGAAAAAGAAAGCAACCGCACACCACACCACCTGCTATGGTTTGTTTTCCTCTCTGTCTGTGTATGTGTGTTTACGAACGAAAAGATATGTTGGATGCGGGAGAGTGTTAGAAACACTCGGCGTATTGACTGCTGGTTTCTTATACCCTGGTGGTGTTAACAAACGGTAGATTGTTAGTGACAATCACATTTTCCTGGCACTCCAAGCGGGCGGCTTGATTTAATCGCTCAGTTGCCGCTTATTATTCCGTTGTGCTGTTCCACTAGGGAAAGTGACTGATCAAATGCTTGCTCTCTGGAGCAGAGAGGGGCCTTCGGTGTAGTGGGGAGGGTTGTGTCTAAATCCTCAGTACAAATTGCAGTATTTCTGGATTCCCAACGTGGCCTATTAAAGCCTGCGGGGCATTAAAAGCTCATTAATACCATGTCAGAGAGAGAGAGAGAGAGAGAGACAGGAGGAGGGGAGAGAGAGAGAGAGAGAGAGAGAGAAGGAAAAACGGGCTAATGATCCAGTTGCTTAGCTTCCTGAGAAATTGGAAATTAATACAACTGCTTCATTAATATTGGCCTGTGTTTGATGTTCGTTAGCTGGCAGCTTTAATGGTCTAAATGCTTACCAGCCAGCCTGTTTGCTTGAACTGAATACACTTTCAATTATCTATATATATTTTTGGTGCGTTTTTCACCCAGTCTTCAGCCCATTCGCAGTTGACTAAGTCATCCGCTAACTAGCAGCATTCCCCTCTCACCCCCCCAAAAAAAACCTAACAGATGCACAGAGAAGAATTGGTATGTTTTTATTCTTGTTCCTCCAAGGTGAAATAGGTGAAATCAACTTATTGTCCAGTCAGCGTTGAGTCTCAAGAATTCTTACAGGAAATGCTGTGTGAACATCAAATACTTGAGTGTCTTTGAGATGAGATTTAGATGGTCTCTTAAGTAAATGTTAGCATTCAGAAATGTAACTCTGGTGCATACTGGATCCAAAGAACATATACATTGTAAAGATTTATTTATTTATTTATTTATATTTATATTTATATTTATATTTTTTATATTTATATTTATATTTATATTTATATTTCCGGAGATTCAGGGCGGCTTACAATGCATTAAGCAATAGCCTTCATACTTTTGTATATACCTGCTTAGTAGGGCTTTCGGCCCCCCTCAAGCGGTGTTCTTTTTTATACAAAGTCAGCTTATTGCCCCCACAATCCGGATCTTCATTTTACCTACCTCGAAAGGATGGAAGGCTGAGTCAACCTTGTAGCCTGGTGAGATTTGAACTTGCAATAATTGCAGGCAGCTGGTGTTACTTAACAATGCTTTAGTCTGCTGCGCCACCAAGGCTCTTGGTTCTCTGAGATTGGTCATTGGTTTGCAGACATTTTATTACCCAACTAGGTAACATCATCAGTGCAAACAACCATGTTTGGAGATCATCGAGAACCCCACAGTTCAACCCTAAGTTACATGTACTCTCTTCTATTGAAACCTATAAACTTCCATGTCTAGCTTCGTAGAATTCACAAGGTTCCATCTATGGAGATTCTCAACCCATCAAGGTCATGGTTGTCCCAACGGTGCTTTTTCAAGAGGCAACTGGACTTTTGCTAGAAGACAGAACTGAAGAAGCTTCTTGGATGAGAAGCGAAATGTCTGTAAGGAAAAAAAGAAAGTCCAGTTGCCTCTTGAAAAAGCACCTTTGAGTCACAAATCTAGGAGCAAGTGGGATTGAGTAGTTTGTGGCTCAGTGCATTATGGAAACCCAGTCATTGCCTTAGCATGTTGAGTGAAACAGCCTTTAAATTATGCCATAACATGTCATGGTGTTTTGTTAAACCTGTTTTGGGGTTGTGTTGGTTGAACCCATGCGCTATGGGCATCTTGCCCAGATGTTGGATTACAATACCAATTACTCCTCAGCTTTGACAGATATGGAGCTGAAGCAGAGGAACATTTGGTGGGACATATGTTACATTTTCATTTCCTCAACTTTATCCAAATCTTTAATGAAAATATTAATGAACATTTTGCAGGACTCAGGATGATCTTTGTAGCATCACATGTAATCTTTCACTGAACGTGGAATCATTGATAAGCTAGCTATATCTCCCTTTAATTTATTACGCCGTCTAGTTTGCACTTACAGTAACTAATTTGCTAATTTAGCCAATTAGGTCTACAGTATTGCAACTATCTATTAAATAAGATTCCAAATTTTTAAAAAATGAGATGTTAATGTGGCAAGATTTTTTTCTTAAAAGTCCACGTTGACTTGATCCTTTAACAATTTAAAGGATTTTAACATTTAAAATTACCATTGATATAATTAAAGTTAAAAGATCACCCTTTGATATTGGACTTCAGTTAAGACATTGTAAATCATACAGTAAATCTATTGAGTAATACCAAAAGCTGAACTTGACGTCAGCATTCTGTTCCTTTAGATAGGAAAGAGGGACGAGTTATTTCCATATAATTGACATTAAGAGTATTTTAATGTCAGCTTATTCATATATCTGAAAACAATGCCTAAGTGCTTTTAGTACTTTCTGCATTATAAACTCCAGTGTAAACATGCCTATCAAGAGATTGGATAAAAATTCCTCATCAAAGAAACATTGATGTACAGTGCTTTAAAAATAGAGAAACTTGTATGCAAATATGCATCATTCTTGAAAAAAAGGATTCAAACTATTTCAGAAATTGGGTGGATAAGTATTAGAATGGCAATTTAACATATCTATTACCCACTTTACAGTGATTAACACAATACTTCCAAGGAATTCACAACTCATGGTGAAAAACACCCCCTTCAGCAGTATATTCTGTAGACCATGTCAACATTTATTTTTTCCCAATGCCAACCATTAGGAAAGAGGGGTGAATTTATTGACAAATAAAGAGCTTTTCTGTCTAATAGGGAACAGGTGAAAACTACTTGTTAACAAGGCCTTCAAAATTACAGGCTGGATTGGAATGACCGGGGATCAGAGTGTACATGAAATAATATTTTACATGGACCATATCTTGTTCCATATAAGTCAGGGGTGTCAAACTCCATTTTATTGAGGGCTGCATCAGGGTTGTATTTGACCTCAGGGGGCTGAGGGGGGGATGTGGCCAGGGGATGAGGCTGTCACAGCTGAAAATGGAGCTTGGGTGGGCCACACGCTGCCCTCCCGAGTTCCATTTTCACTGGCAGAGACACTGCAGGCCAGTCCTTCGCTGTTTCCAGGGTAACCTCACAGGCCAGATCTAAGCAACTCATGGGTGGGATCCAGCCCGCTGGCCTTGAATTTGACACCCCTCATATAAGTGAATAGATTGACCACTGTAGAAGAAGGAGTGGCAGAACCTGAAGGCAGAGTCAAAAGGAAAATCAGCCTAGAAGTCTCTACGTAGCCACAAATGGACTAAGTCCAATTCCCCTTGAATTCCATTGATCCTTACCTGATGCCAAGATAATGCTAACTGTTAGTTGAGTAGATTCCTATGCCTAGGCATGATTAGTAATAAATGAATGTAATTGGAACTTCATATGTTCATATGTTCAAGGTTGACTCAGCCTTCCATCCTTTCAAGGTAGGTAAAATGAGGACCCGGATTGTGGGGGCAATAAGTTGACTTTGTATAAAACAGAACACCCCTGGGGGAGGGGGGGGCGAAAGCCCTACTAAGCAGGTATATACAAAAGTATGAAGGCTATTGCTTAACGCATTGTAAGCCACCCTGAGTCTCTGGAGAAGGGTGGCATATAAATCAAACCAATAAATAAATAAATAAATAAATAAATATGTGGTCCTGATCTTTTAGGCCTGCAACAAGGTTATTTATTGTCCATCTCAAGAAATAGCAGTTCAGGTCTCCTTGAATATAACTTGAAAACTAACCAACATTTGACAGCCGGTTTGGTCTAGTGGTTAAGGTACCAGAATAGAAGCTACAGTAGGAGATGGTGAGTTTTAGTCCAGCCTAAGATATGAAAACTAGCTGGATGACTTTTGGCTAATCCCCAGGAAACCAGGAGTTCTAGTCCCGCCTTAGGCATGAAAACCAGCTGGGCCAATCTCCCTTTCTCAGCCCAACCCACCTCGCTGCTTTGAATTGTCCATAAAAATAATAAAAGTGAGGATTTTTTTTTTTAAGTGACTCCATAGCATCCATCTATCTATTCTGGTCTCTATTCTGCTTTACAGAAAGAACAATCAGGATGGCTTACACTTAAACCAATATAATGTAGATATAAATGTAATTTTTTTAAAAAAATATGGGAGAAAAAAAATCCTCTCTCTGTTGCAGGGAGTGGAGACATCTGCAAAAGTGAGACATAGGACATAGAATAACAGAGTTGGAAGAGATCTTGGAAGTCTTCTAGTCCAACCCCGTGCTCGAGCAGGACACTATACCATTTCAGACAAGTGTCTGTCCAGCCTCTTCTTGGGTGCTCCATCACTGTAGCCAGGGGTGGGTTTCACAAACCTGTCACTACCAGTTCGCTCGTGGGCACGCCTGTGTGCTCACGTACATGTACCACTTCTGCACATGCGGAGAAGAGTCCGGGTGGTTGGGCAGAGCCTCCCACCGCCACCGCCGCTACCGGTTTGCCCAATCCGTGGTGAACCAGTAGCAACCATCCACTGACTGGAGCACCCAAGAAGAGACTGAACATCCACTCCATCACTGAAGAACCCACAACTTCTGAAGCCAAGGCATTCAATTGATTAATTTCCCGACTATTAGGAAATTTCTCCTTAGTTCTAGGTCAGGGGTATCAAACTCATGGTGTCACATCATCATGTGATGTATTGTGACTTTCCCTTCTCCTTTGCTAAACCAGGGGTAGGCATGGCCAGTGTGTGATGCAGCCGGCTTGCAGACTGCGAGTTTGACACCCCTGTTCTAGGTTGCTTCTCTCCTTGATTAGTTTCCATCTATTGATTCTTATCTTGCCTTCTAGTGCTTTGGAAAATAGGCTGACCCCCTCTTCTTCGTGGTAGCCCCTCAAATATTGGAATACTATCATGTCACCCTTAGTCGTAGATTAGACATACCAAATTCCTGCAACCATTCTTTCACATCTAGATCTTCCATTAGATCAGTGTTTTTTCAAACTTAGCAACTTTCAGTTGGGTGCATTTCAACTCCCAGAATTCCCCAGCCAGCATGCTGGCTGGGGAATTCTGGGAGTTGATGTTCAGAGGTTTTAGAGTTGAGAGAGTTGAGAAATAAAACAAAAGGAATAGGATAGGGATAGCGCTAGAGATAGGGATAGGGAAGAATAGGAATAGGAATAGATATAGAGCGAAAGGACCTTGGAGGTCTTTTAGTCCAACCCCGTGCTCAGGCAGGAAATGCTAAGCCATTTCAGGCAAATTGTTGTCCAATCCCTTCTTAAAAACTTCTTCATAAGTTTTAGCCTCCAGCTCCCTAATCATCCTAATTGTTCTTCTCTGCACACTTTCCAGTGTCTCAACATCTTTTTTATATTGTGGTGACCAAAACTGGATGCAGTATTCCAGGTGTTGTCTTACTAAGGCTTCATAAAGCCCTACTAATACTTCACATGATTTTGAATAGAATAGAATGGAATAGAATAGAATAGAATAGAATAGAATAGAATAGAATAGAATAGAATAGAATAGAATAACAGAGTTGGAAGGGACCTTGGAGGACTTCTAGTCCAACTCCCTGCTTAGGCAGGAAACCCTACACCACTTCAGATAAATGGTTATCCAACATCTTCTTAAAAACTTCCGGTGTTGGAGCATTCACAACTTCTGGAGGCAAGTTGTTTCACTGATTGTTTTAACTGTCAGGAAATTTCTCCTTAGTTCTAAGTTGCTTCTCTCCTTGATTAGTTTCCACCCATTGCTTCTTGTCCTGTCCTCAGGTGCTTTGGAGAATAGTTTGACTCCCTCTTCTTTGTGGCAGCCCCTGAGATATTGGAACACTGCTATCATGTCACCCCTAGTCCTTCTTTTCATCAGACTAGACATACCCAGTTCCTGCAACCATTCTTCATATGTTTTAGCCTCCAGTCCAGGGCTGAAATCCAGCAGGTTCTGACAGGTTCTGGAGAAACGGTAGCAGAAATTTTGAATAGTTCCGAGAACTGGCAAACACTACCTCTGGCTGGCCCCAGAGTGGGGTGGGAATGGAGATTTTGTAATATCCTTCCCCTGGAGTGTGGTGGGAATGGAGATTTTGCAGTATCCTTCCCCTGCCATGCCCACCAAGCCATGCCCACCAAGCCACACCACGCCTACCAAGCCACGCCCAGAGAACCGGTAGTAAAAAAAATTGGATTTAACCACTGCTCCAGTCCCCTAATCATCTTTGTTGCTCTTCTCTGCACTCTTTCTAGAGTCTCCACATCTTTGATCTTGATTCTTCTGTCCCTCTATTAACACAGCCTAAGATTTCATTGGCTGCTGCCGCACACTATTGGCTCATATTTCAGTGGCGACCTTGGTGTGGTTTAACGTGAATCAGTCAGTGGGAGTCTTTCTCCTTCTCCTTCAGCGGAAGATGTGCATGTAGATTAGCAGCATCTAATGTTTTAACCAGCTGTCTCATTGTGCCTCATGGTAGGACCGGCCTGATTAAATCAACCTTCCCTTCCTTTTGGCTGTCATTAACATTTTAAAAGGAGTAGTAGATCTTTGCAGCCCTCGTAGATCAGGTTGGCTCCGAGAAGCCATCCCTCCCAACTCAACTGCCTGCATTTTCTGGTTCCCTTCACACCCATTTTTTCTCCTGCTTCCGCCTTCACACATATCTGCCCCCACTCTTCTGGTTTTAATTTTATTTCCCAGTTTAAATCATGCGTGCTATAATACAATAAGCAGTAAATCATGCAAATTGGTCTAAGTTACATTTTGAAAAATGTTAAGAGGGAACTGTTAAGAGACCGGCTTCTGACAGGCAATGCATTTTAAAGTTGAGGGATTTGAAATATTTCAGCAGTGGACCTAAAACAGCATTATAAATTAGTTCAACTTATCAGTCCCAAACAGAATTATTCATCTTCCAAAAGGGTATTTCATGCCCGCTAGGCCCAAATGATCGTTCACCTTCATTCTTGCCCTGCTCTAAGGGTAGGTCTCACTTTGCTGAATTCTCCTGATTCATTACAGTGTGTTACTTTATGAATTTTTTATCAGCATTTTAATAGCTCTTTCAGATGATTGAATGTAACTGATTCTTGTACTAGAACACTGATTGAACTGAAAGACGTTTATATATGTCGCAGAGGTTAGCTCCTAGCTAAGCAACACAATTTTTAAGCTACAAGGTGTGTAGGTTCTCTCTTTCTTTCTCATATTACAATTGCAAAATATGCATGTTGCAAGGCAGCTGCTCTAGGGAGGCAGGAAGCTTCTCTTCTCCTGCCAAGCCTCATTGATAGTACATTTTGAAGGCCCTTCCGGATTGAAAGGGTTGAATGGAGACATCACCGTTGCCCAGGGGATGCCCAGTTAACAAATTAGCAGAGTTGGAAGGGACCTCGTAGGTCATCTAGTCCAATGCACCCACCTACCCACCCCACCCAAGCAGGAGACCCTACACCATTTCTGACAAATGGCATTATTGAAAGCCTCCAGTGATGAAGCTCCCATAACTTCCGAAGGCAACTTCTGTTCCATGGGTTGATTGTTCTCACTGTCAGAAAAGTTCTCCTTATTTCCAGGTTGAATCTCTCCTTGTTTATTATTCCTTTATTCCTTGCCTGACCTTCGGGTGCCTTGGAAAATAGGTTGTCCTCTCTGTGGCAGCCCCTCAAATATTGGAATACTGCTATCATGTCTCCCCAAGTCCTTCTCTTCACTAGACTAGCCATGCCCAGTTACTGTAACTGTTTTTTATATGTTTTAGTCTCCAGTCCCCTAATCATCCTGGTTGCTCTCCTCTGCACTTTTTCTAGAATCTCAACATCTTTTTTATAGTGTGATGACCAAAACTGGATGCAGTACTCTAGGTGTGGTCTTACTAAGGCTTTATAGAGTGGTATTAGTACCTCACTTGATCTTGATTGTATCCCTCTGTTAATGCAATTTAGGATTGCATTGGCTTTTTGGGCTGTCACCCCATACTGCTGGCTCATATTTAGCTGGTTGTCCACTAAGACTCCAAGATCCCTCTCACAGTTACTGCTATTAAGCCTGGTTTCACCCAGTCTATACGTGAGCTTTTGATTTTTCTTGCCTAAGTGTAAGATTTTACTTTTCTCTACACTGAATTTCATTTTAGATAGATAGATAGATAGATAGATAGATAGATAGATAGATAGACAGACAGACAGACAGACAGACAGACAGACAGACAGACCTTGTTAGATAGGGCCCAGTGTTCAAGTCTGTCAAGTCTGGATCTTGAGCCTATCATCTAGGGTGTTAGCTATTCCTGCCAGCTTAGTATCATCCACAAATTTGGAAAGTTCCCCTTCTATTCCCTCATCCAAGTCATTTATGAAGATATTGAAGAGTACTGGGCCTAAGACAGAACCTTGTGGTACCCAAGTCTCTAACTGATGATGTTACCTATAAAGGTGGTATTCATTTACTTTTCCCTACCGGTTTGCAAATGTGAGCATGCGTGCCTTCTGTGCATGCACCCGTCCTCAAAAACATGCCTGAATAGGATGGCATAGAGCCTGGGCAGGTGGGCGGGCCCACCTGTGATTTCCGCTACCGGTTCAGGTGAACCGGTCCGAACCGGCTGAATACCACCTCTGGTTACCTAGTTTGGTAATGGAAAGCCTGCAAGAAAACAGCCAAGCTCAGAGAGCACCAAGGACCCTTCAGGAGCCCATCAGACTTATATTCAGAAAGTTCCTGGCTTCTGGGAAACTTGCATCAAGGTGCATCAACTCTTGACAGCCTGCAGTTTTTGGAATGAAGAGCTGCCAGCTTCCTGTAATCAATGGGAATCAAGTGCTGATTTGAAAGAAATCCTCTCAGTCACCTCTATTATATCTGGGATAGGCCTCTGCCTTTCTTGCTTGTTTGATTCAACCATCTTTTGCTTGCTTTGTGCCCTGGTGTTTAAAATGTCATGCTTGCTTTAAAATCTTTTTCTGAATTCTTTGGTGGTTTGCTTCTAATTTTCTTTGGGGCTATTCCAGCTCTTTAATTTTTAACCATTCATCAATATGAGGAGATTAACTCCCTGGATAAATATTCAAATAAATCATTAATGAGAATCCATAGTAGCAGAGTTCCATAAAAGTTTTGCTAATGGAAGGAAACCTTTGACTCAAGGGTTCCTATCAGCCTCAGAGAAACTCATGGGGGGGGGGGGCGGAGGGGGAGAAATCCATCACAGAATGAATAAAGTAGCTGAAGCAGGGGTAAAATCCAGCAGGTTCTGACAGGTACTGGAGAACCAGTAGCGGAAATTTTGAGCAGTTCGGAGATCCAGCAAATACCACCTCTGGCTGGCCCCAGGAGCGGGGAGGGAATGGAGATTTTGCAGTATCCTTCCCCTGCCACACCCACCAAGCCACCCCACACCCACCAAGCCACACCCACAGAACCGGTAGTAAAAAAAATTGTATTTCACCACTGAGCTGAAGGTTTGGCGATGTGATTGACGTATGTCCTTAATATTTGTAAAGTGGACTTTCCATCACTGTGGTCATCCCTGAGCTGATTCCAGCTATATACCAAATATATCTGCATCTCCCACTCCACAATGTAGGCATCTCTTTGTCTTTAAATGGGGCTTCTCAGTGGTGGCTCCATGTGGTTTCCTTAGAAAACTAGCCCAGGACCTTCTTTATGATAGGTTGACTGTGTTTGATATCAATTGAAACCTTTTTTTAAAAAAAATAATCCCTTATTCTGTTATCTAGAACAAACTTGGCTACATTTTAAGATGTGTGCACCTCAACTCCTAGAATTCCCCAGCCAGCCTGGGAGTTGACGTTCACACATGTGCCAGCCGTGTGCAGCAGCTGCCAAAAAAGCCAACACAGTTCTAGGCTGCATAAACAGAGGGATAGAATCAAGATCACGTGAAGTGTTAATGCCACTTTATAATGCCTTGGTAAGGCCACACTTGGAATATGGCATTCAGTTTTGGTCGCCACGATGTAAAAAAGATGTGGAGACTCTAGAAAGAGTGCAGAGAAGAGCAACAAAGATGATTAGGGGACTGGAGGCTAAAACATATGAAGAACGGTTGCAGGAACTGGGTATGTCTAGTTTGATGAAAAGAAGGACTAGGGGAGACATGATAGCAGTGTTCCAATATCTCAGGGGCTGCCACAAAGAAGAGGGAGTCAAGCTATTCTCCAAAGCACCTGAGGGCAGGACAAAAAGCAATGGGTGGAAACTAATCAAGGAGAGAAGCAACTTAGAACTAAGGAGAAATTTCCTGACAGTTAGAACAATTAATCAGTGGAACAACTTGCCTCCAGAAATTGTCAATGCTCCAACACTGGAAGTTTTTAAGAAGATGTTGGATAACCATTTGTCTGAAGTGGTGTAGGGTTTCCTGCCTCAGCGAGGGATTGGACTAGAAGACCTCCAAGGTCCCTTCCAACTCTGTTATTCTATTCTGTTCTGTTCTGTTCTGTTCTGTTCTGTTCTGTTCTGTTCTGTTCTGTTCTGTTATTGCTTTCTACATCTTAAAAATAGCAAGATTGAGAAATACTGATCTAGAATAATCCATGACTTCTCAGTGTTTTAATGTGGATTTTATTCTGCGCTGCAAATTATTTGTGTTCTCTCTAACTGAAGGAAAAGGTGTGTATTTTTTTTTAAATAGTATGATGTTTATTGCTTGCTTGCTTTTAAAAAAGGGGGGCTTTTGAACACTGTATTTCATTGTCTGCAAGGTCATCTATTCAGAGGTACGTGTTGGTAGGAAGCCACATCAAATTTTATTCATTTTGCATCAACAATTATATTGAGCCGTACATTGGATTAAATGTCCAATTAAGTAGCCTTCCAATTTAATATTGCTAAATTATTATTATTGTCACCACCACCATCATCATCATTATCAATAGGTCTAAATTATAGGTATTAAAAATAAACCAGAACAGTAGGATAAAAGCCATCTATATAAAAGCAAAATATTGAGCAGAAATCTATGAGGCCTAAAAGCTTGGGCTGATATCCAGATCTTCTCTTGATGCCCAGTAATAAAGTAATGATGGTGCTTGGCTTTCAGCAGAAGGAAATCTGTAATCAAATTTCCATTGCTGAGAAGGCCTCGTCTCTCATCTTGGGAGTTATTTGTAATAATGAGACACAAAGGAGAATAGGGTTGTGAGCACTCTTGTGAGTGGGGCTGCACATGCTCCCTGTGTCAGGGTTCCAAGTAACATCCCCAAAGAAAGAAAACTCTGAGGCTTGAAGTTCCTCAAAGTTCCATTTTATTGAAGATGTCATATTGACACATCTGGGAAAACCCAAATCTGAAAGCTTCCAGGTTTTCCTCACCCAAAAGAAAGTCCAAGGCCCTTCCCCCGACACCCACATGTCCATCACATGGTCCAATCAGGCACCATCCAAAACTGAAGATACCTCACAGTCCCCTCATGGTAGCTGCAGGGCACCATGGCCTTGACTCTCTGAGAAAAGAATGTTATTATTATTATTTTTAATTTAATTTATATGCCGCCCTTCTCCGGAGACTCAGGGCGGCTTACAATGCGTTAAGCAATAGCCTTCATACTTTTGTATATTTTATACAAAGTCAGCTTATTGCCCCCACAAACTGGGTCCTCATTTCACCTACCTTAGAAAGGATGGAAGGCTGAGTCAACCTTGAGCCTTGGAGAGATTCGAACCAGCAGAAATTGCAGGCAGCTGTGTTAATAACAGGGTATAACAGATATATTTTGATAATATATCACCCACACTATATACCCGTGATGGCGAACCTATGGCATGCGTGCCAGAGGTGGCACGCAGCACCCTCTCTGTGGGCACGAGAACCGTCACCCCAGTTCAGCTCCGCCATATAGGCACACACACCTCCCACCAGCCAGCTGGTCTTCGGGTCTCTGCCGCACATGGACAGGGGGCAGGGCACATGCGGGGGGCAGGGGCGCATGAGCAGGAGTGGGCGCATGCAAGGAGGCTGCACATGTGTTGCATTTTGGGGGTTCGGGGCATGCACGCTTTGGGCATCGGTCCTGAAAAGGTTAGCCATCACTGCTATTTATTTATTGGTTTATTTATTTATTGGTTCAATTTACATGCTGCCCTTCTCCGGAGACTCAGGGCAGTTTACAATGCATTAAGCAATAGCCTTCATACTTTTGTATATACCTGCTTAGTAGGGCTTTCAGCCCCTCCTAAGCAGTGTTCTTTTTTATACAAAATCAGCTTATTGCCCCCACATTTTTCCTACCTCGAAAGGATGGAAGGCTGAGTCAACCTTGAGCCTGGTGAGATTTGAATTTGTAGTAATTGCAGGCATTGGTGCAACTTAACAGCACTTTAGTCTGCTGCATCATCAAGGGTCTTTACAATCCCAAGGCTATATACAATCCCCACTCCCATTTTCCCACAATAGAAAATGTGGCAGGCCTGAAGGCCCAACTGTAAAAGATGGCATCCAGATCTGACACTCTGCCATATACATGGCCTGGTTGCAAATAAGCTTACAGGTTGGGGAACTTGTTCTAAGAGTCTCAACATCTTTTTTATAGTGTGGTGAAAAGGGACTCTCTGGATCCCTTTGATTAAACAGTGTGATCTTTGAAGGAGCTAGGAAATCTGCCTTCTCTGTAGCCGCATTGCCCTCTGCCATGAAGCCCCTTCTGAGATCTATATGGCTTCCATCCTGATGATGTTCCAAAAGCCTTTGAAGACCTGCTTATTTACCCAGGCCTTGGGAAAGGGCAAGTGGGACTTCACTGTTGGTGATGTTTTATCTTTACTTGGTCATTTGGTTACTCCCCTGTCCTTATTTTGTAAGTACTTTTTTTTTTCCTTCTTATGGTTGATTTCTATAATGTTGCTTTTTATTTTACACTATCACTATGACTCCCTTGACGTTGATTGACGTCGGGCAGAATCCTAACTGAGTAAATAATAAAATAACTAACGAGAATATCAAAGGGCAGAAAATGTTCCCTTGTTTTGAAAAAGCAAATTAGGTGGAGTCACATGGAAACCAAACTCATTTTTTTGTTGTTGTTCATTTCACTAATATAATCTTGATTGTTTACGCTTTGGCGACATGCTTTGGACTTCTATGTCATGGGAAGATTAACTGTGCCAGAGTCAAACAATTGCAAAGTCAGTTGTTGGTGGCATGTAACCTTCACATTGGATGCCCATGTTCGGGCAGCTGTCCTGGGCTGTGGAAATTGAGATGTAATACACATGCCCAACGTTCATTTGTGAATGTTTGGAGGGATGGTTGTGTGATTACCCTGGATCACCTCCGTCACAATCTGGTTGCATTCAAAGCTTGATGTGTTTCCAACATGCCAATCAGTTGGATCATGTTTTCCTTGCCTGCTCTCCGTCCCGTTCCTTGACTTCTGCAATGAACCGCTTCATCTCATTTCCAAGCTAAACTCAGACTTAGCCAACTCATTTTGTTATTTGTGTTTCTTTCCCTGAAAAAAACTTGCCCGGAAAATTCCCATGATGTTGCTTGCTCTTACCCAGGTAGATTTCAGCCAGTTGACAAGGCTCCTGGATGTCTCTTGCAGCAGGTAACCTATGCTAGTAGGTATCCCTTTTCCCTGCTTCCAATTTTCTGCATGGAAGTTGTGCATATCTATCTCTATCTCTAACTCTGTCTACATATACATATACATATACATATACATATACATATACATATACATATACATATACATATACATATACATAAGCAGTGAAATCCACTTACCTTCACTATCGGTTCAGGAATGGGAGCGCGCACACCACTTCTGCGCATGTGCAGAACATAAAAAACAGGATGTAATGACATCCCAGCAGGTGGGCGGAGCCTCCCGCTACCGGTGCTACCGGTTCGTGCGAGCCAGATAGATCAGGCTGGATTTCACCACTGATATACGTGTGTGTGTGCGTGTGTAATGTATGTACTCTGTTTTCCCCAAAACCATCTGGAACGGGCTTCCCCCGGAGTTACGAAACATCCAAGACTTACGCATATTCCGCCGTGCCCTGAAAAC
This sequence comes from Arizona elegans, assembly GCA_022577455.1. Lineage (NCBI taxonomy): Eukaryota > Metazoa > Chordata > Lepidosauria > Squamata > Colubridae > Arizona > Arizona elegans. Next base: position 4,910,489 of record JAKOOJ010000017.1, read on the forward strand.
ATTTCTATTCCAACAAGCTGGTCTGGCCTAACTCTCCCTTTTTAATTGGCTTTTAAACTGGCTTTTAAATTGGGTTTTAAACCTCTTTAGATAAATTTGGATGTTCTTAATCTTTGAGCCTAAATTACTTAATCTGTTTCTTAATAGTTTTTAACTTCTATATGTATTTGTATTTATTATGGCTGTTCACCGCCCTGAGTCCTTCGGGAGTAGGGCGGTATACAAATATGAAAAATAAATAAATAAATAAAATAAGACCCAACCAGAAAATAAGCCCTAGCATGATTTTTCAGGATGCTCGTAATATAAGCCCTACCCCAAAAATAAGCCCCAGTTAAGATCGTCAGCAGACAGAGGTGTTTAATACTAAGTATTAGTATTTTGGGGAAAATTTTGGTATTTCCCCCAAATAAGACCTAACCAGAAAACAAGCCATAATGTGTCTTTTGGAGCAAAAATTAATATAAGACCTGGTCTTATTTTGGGGAAAACATGTATATGTATATATGTGTATATACATGTATATGTATATGTATACGTATAAAACAAAGCAAAACTACATGACTTTGGCGACAGGCAAAAAGTAATATAGGTTTATGAAGAGAGTGATTAAAAATGTATCAAACAGCCTTGTAAAGCTTATGGTTCAAGTTAACTGTATGAAGTAAACAGCCTTTAACAGCCTCTTGGGACACTGACAGATCGTCTGTGGGTGTTACAGCAACATGGTATGCGCAATTGTTCCGGCCATCCCAAACTAATCACCATCTGTTTGGATGAGCCTCCAGGGAGAGTCTCGTTGTTGGACGATCATGGCTGTTAGCATTTTTAATCACTTTCTGTGCCACACAGACACAAACCGTATGCTCCCACCTTTATTTCCCTTCTCCTGCGTGGGAGGCAGGCTTGCTGTTCAGATGGAAGATTGCTGGAGGTAGTTAGGGATGGAAGGAACGTGGGAAGGTGCAAGGCACCTGCTTTTGCCTAATCCAGGTGAGAGTACAGCCCGGGGCTTGTTGTTGTCCTTACCTCCCATCTAACAGAAGGCACAATCTACCAAAGAGACCTTAGCTTGAGTTGAAAAAGCAACCAGAATGATAAGGGTGCTATATAGAAAGGATGAAGGAAAGACATGCATGAGATCAAACCAGTGGCGAAATCCATTTTTTTTTTACTACCGGTTCTGTGGGCAGGGCGTGGTGTGGCTTGGTGGGTGTGGCAGGGGAAGGATACTGCAAAATTCCCATTCCCTCCCCACTCTGGGGGAAGGATATTGCAAAATCTCCATTCCCACGCCATTGGGGCCAGCCAGAGGTGGTATTTGCCAGTTCTCTGAACCACTCAAAATTTCCTCTACCAGTTCTCCAGAACCTGTCAGAACCTGCTGGATTTCACCCCTGGATCAAACCCACAAAGGCAGGGGTAGGGAATTCTGGGAGTTGAATGTCTATGGAGATTCTCAATCATCCAGGTCATGGTTGTCCCAAAGGTCCTTTTTTCAAGAGACAACTGGACTTTCCTTGAAGACTTTGACCCCTCTTTCAAAACTTTGAAAGTTTGAAAGGTGTGTGTGTGTGTGTCAAAGAGGCCATCCACTAGTATTTCAAAATTGAACAGCCCTCTTTCAAGGGGGAGGGATATGACATCACCTATCTCCTGTCTACAACGCAGTCCTTTCAGCAGTTCCAAGAAGTCTCCACACCCATTTGTACTACTCAGGTGACCCTGAGGACACAGGTAAACCTCCAAGTGGCCTCAACGACTCTCTAAAAGAATGCAAATGAGCAGTTGTCTGCAAGGAATATACATCCTTCCATTCTCCATTACCTAGTCAGAGCTGAAGAAGCTTATTGCATGAAAAACTGGAAATTTTTAAGATGTTGGATAACCATTTGTCTGAAGTGGTGTAGGGTTTCCTGCCTAAGCAGGGAGTTGGACTAGAAGACCTTCAAGGGCTCTTCCAACTCTGTTATTGTATTCTATTCTATTCTATTCTATTCTATTCTATTCTATTCTATTCTATTCTATTCTATTCTATTCTATTCTATTCTATTCTACTCTACTCTACTCTACTCTACTCTACTCTACTCTATCCCATCCCATCCCATCCCCTCCCATCCCATCCCATCCCATCCCATCCCATCCCATCCCATCCCATTCTATTCTAAGAAGTGAAACATCTTCAAAGAAAAACAAGAAAATCCAGTTGCCTCTTGAAAAAAGCACCTTTGGGTATGGGAGTTGAAGTCCTCACATCATAAAGTTGCCATAGTTACCCACCCATGCACAATGGCCATTTATTATAATTATAATTATTATTATTATTTATTAAATTTTTATACCGCCCCCTCTCCCGAAGGACTCGGGGCGGTGAACAGCCAGAATTAAAAACACACAATACAAATATTAAAATACATTAAAACACAATTAAATTATCCTAGGCTTCTCCAATTTAAAACCCCGTTACCCATAAAATTCACCCAATTAAAAATTTTTAACCCAGCCCGGCTTGCTGAAATAAAAAAGTCTTCAGGGCCCGGTGGAAGGTCCGGAGGTCCGGGATTAGTCGTATCCCTGGGGGTAGCTCATTCCAGAGGGCGGGTGCCCCCACAGAGAAGGCTCTCCCCCGGGGGGTCGCCAGCCGACATTGCCTGACAGACGGCACCCTGAGGAGACCCTCTCTGTGGGAGCGTGTTGGCTGGTGGGAGGTTATCGGAGGCAGAAGGTGGTCTCGTAAATAATGATGAAGTTGCATCAAATGACTTAGAGCAGTGGTTCCCAACCTCTTCTTCACCCTTTAAATAGCTTTTGTGGCCACAGACCATTGCCATGGACCCCCAAGACTTAACTCAAGATTTAAATCATAACATTTCTTTAAGCCTTTGTGGATGGGGGGGGAGGAAGAAAAGATGGCAAGGGGAGCCACATGTCTTGCTTCTCCCCCGCCCCACTGTTGTGGCCCGCCAGCAGCCTGCGCGGATCGTGGCTGATCCCGATGATGAGGAGGCTGGTGTGGTGTCGCGCTACCAGCCTGCACAGCCGGTGCTCACGTCAGACAGCGAGGAGGCTGAAGAGGATGTGGTGCCAGAGGCAGAGACTCAGCCAGGGCCTTCAGCACCTCCGGAGGCTCCTTTAAGTGGAGAGAGCGAAGTGGAGGAGCCTCTTCTCAATGCTCGGGCACGCAGGGCTGCCAAAAGGCAGGAGTGGCTACTCAGGAGGAGGAGGTCTCCTCGAGAGTAAGCCTTTAGGATAATTGGCCACTCCCTTAGCCTATTTAAGTCACACGCCTTTAGTAAGTTTCTTGCTGGAAACAACTTGTAATTATCATCAGAGCATTTTTGGAAAAGTCTTATATCTTGTTTTCTGGGCTGGTTGCTAACCTTTGGTGGACTTTGGTTTATTCTTGCTACTTAATAAATTTGATAAGGACCGTTGGTGTGTGTCAGTATCCTCAGGAATCCGTAGCTGGGACAGAACACCCACCTGCCACCCCTCTCAATAAAGAGAGAGCGGGGAAGGGAAGCAGCCAGGCTGCTGTTACCATTGGGGTGGGGTGGGATGTGTTGGGCCGCTCGGACGGCATGAAGAACAGGGAGGAGAGGGCATGTCCCACCCTGCCTTCCTCCGGCCTTGCCTCCTCAACTCATTTTGATTCCGCGGCAAGCAACCAGAGGAAATGGCGGGACCGGCTGTGCATGCGTGTAAGTAGTTGGTGGGGGGGCTTATTTTGTGAGGGTGGCTTATATTATTGCATGCGCTGAAAAGCCCGATTGGGCTTATTATCCGGACATGTCTTATTTTCGGCAACGGTACAATCCTTGCTGCCATCAAGGTATATAATATTAAGTATATATTAATCTTAAGTATATATTAGTATATATATATATATATATATATATATATATATATATATATATATATATATATATATATATATATATATATATATATATATATATATATATATATATTAGTACATATATATTAAGTATATTTTAATATTAATATAATTAATATATATATTTGATAATATATATATTAATATTAATAAAAATAAACAAATCATACATGTTCTGATGGCCAGTTCCAAGACGTTTAGCATAAAACAGTTTACTCTTTTATAAGGGCAGCACAAGGGGATGCAGGTAGTCCTCAAGTTACGACCACAATTGAGCCAAAAATTTCTGTTGCTAAGCGAGACAGTTGTTAAGTGAATCTTGCCCCATTTTACAACCTGTCTTTACAACCTTTACGTGAATCACTGAGTTGTTAAGTTAGTAATGTGGTCGTTCAGTGAACCCGGCTTCCCTAGATGACTTTGCTTTTCAGAAGGTTGCAAAAGTTGATCCTGGGACGACCATCATAAATATGAACCAGTTGCCAAGCGTCTGAATTTTGATCACGTGACCATGGGGATGCTACAAAGGTCATAAACAGTGAGGGGATTCAGCCGGTTCGGGCCAGTTCGGGTGAACCAATAGTTACATTGCTGGCTGGCCCCACCCCTTCTTGCCCTGTCCCTTCCAGGAGTCCCCCTGCGGCCTGTTTCCGCTCCCAGAAGGCTTCAGGGAGGCTTCCTAGGCCCATTTTCCCTCCCAGGAAGCTTCAGGGAGGCTTCCTGGGCCCAAAACAGGGCCTGATTTTGCTCCCAGGGGAGTGCAGGAGGCCGAGTGCTGGCTGTCATACCCCCTGGCCACGCCCTCCATGGCCACACCTACCTAGCCAGTCATTAGGGCAGAGAGCCAGTTGTTAAATTATTTGAATCCCATGACTGGTCATAAGTCACTTTTTTCAGTGCTGTTGTGACTTGGAAAGTTTACTAAATGAACTGTTGCAAGTCAAGGACTATCTGTAACCCATCAGAGACAGAACATGCCACAGCGTATGCGATGCAGACTATTCTGCACTGCCCAGGAGTTTTGAGGCAAGACAAGCTTTGGACTGCAATGTGCATTTCCAAGAGGCACTTTGGTGACACATGTTTGCGAAAATTCTGAGCTTTCCAAAACTCATCATAGCAAATTGCAGGGAGGAGAATTGCTTGAATTTATAATGTTGCATTTTATTTTGTTGTTGTTTTGCATTTGCCCAATAACAGACTTGGCCAGCCTACAAGGAATTAGCACAGGGTCAGTTTTTCATCACTAGTAAAATTTGGAGCAGAGGCATGAAAATTAAACAGAAATGAAAAGCCAGCAAAAACAAATTTTCTTCTTGACTTGTTGAATAAGGAGATTTCTTTCCCAATGTTCCTTTTCTGATGTTTTCAGTTGTCCCCTGGGTGCTTGTGGGTTGAAAATCTGTGAATTTTAATGTGAATTGACCTGAGCTGTGTTTCCCAAATGGATATGTAGACTTGTATTAATATTTCTTCTAATGTTGTGATGCAGCTGGGAAAACAAAGAGAGAGAGAGAAAAAAAAAATATAGACTTTAAAATGTGCCTTTGGAAGAGAAAATACTTTAGAAATCTAGCTGTAGGGAAGATATATATACATATATATATATATATATATATATATATATATATATATATATATATATATATATACATACATACATACATACATACATACATACATACACACACACACACACACACACACACACACACACATTTGGAGAGTTGATTGGTTTCAAAGACAATATTTAAATGATATTTGCAGAATATTATTTAATTATGTATTAAGCTACAGGTAATGACCATTTGTTTAGCAACTGTTCAAAGCTATGACAGTGCTGAAAAAAGTAACATGATCAGTTGACAAAGGTTCGTTGCACTATCCCTCTAGTCCAGACGTGTCAAACTCAAGGCCCACAGGCCGGATCCAGGTGCTTAAATCTGGACAGTGGGGCTGGCCTGGAAATAGCAAAGAACTGGCCCGCAGTGCCTCTGGCAGTCAAAATGGGGTGCCGGATATGTATAGGACAGGTGTACCATCTGATAAGCAATGCAGGTACTTGAAGCTACAGGTGTCAAGGGACTGGAAGATAGAAATAAACGGGCCCTGGATGGCCTCCTGCAGCACTCTGCTGGACAAAACAGGGCAAGGGGGGGCGCGCATGGCCCCCCTGTCAGCAGTAAAATCCGGCTGGATCTATCCAGCTCACGCAAACCGGTAGGGCCAGCGGCAGGAGGCTCCACCCACCCACAGGGACGTCATTACGTCCCGTTTTTGACCCTCTGCGCATGTGCGGAAGAGTCTGTGCATGCACAGAAGAGGCGCGTGTGAGCACTTACATTTCCAAACCGGTAGCGAAGGTAAGTGCATTTCACCGCTGCCCCCTGTGCCCTGTTTTGGCCAGCAAAGTGGTGCAGGAGGCCATCCAGGCCAAAGAATAGGGCGCAGGGGGCCACGCACGCTCCCCACGCCCCGTTTCAGCCAGCAGGGTGCTACAGGAGGTATCCATCCTGTCTCCCCCCACCAGCCGACCCATGGAGAAGTACAATGCTGATCTGGCCCACAAAGAAATCCAGTTTGACACCTCTGCTCTAGGCACATGATTGTGATTTGGGTTCCTTGGCCACCATCGTACATTTATGACGGTCATAGTATATCGCAGTTATGTGATTGCCATTTGCAGCTTTCCTGGGGGCGGAGGTCCCAATAAGCAAAATCAATAAGGAACCCAGCAGGGAAGTTTGCAAGTCATGGTCATATGGTGTCTCTCTTAACAACCAGAATGGTTTACTTAACAACCATGGCAAGAAAGATTATCACAATTAGATATGGTCACATGATGCCTCACATAATGACAAGTGACAGTTAACAACCATTTTTTTCTGATCCCTTGGTTGTAAGTTGAGGACTACCTGTATATAGCCCTTAGCATTTAGTCTTATATACCACTTCACAGTCATTTACAGCCCTCTGTAAGCATATTGCCCCCAACAATCTGGGTCCTCATTTTACTGACCTGGAAAGATGGAAGGCCGAGTCAACCTTCAGCCAGTGAGAATCGAACTGCCAGTTCCCTCCCTCCCTTTTTTCGTTCTCCTTCCTTCCTCCCTTCCTTCCTTCCTTCCTTCCCCCCATCCCCATCCCATCCCATCTCTTTCTCCCCTTCCTTTTCTCATTCTCCTTCCTCCCTTCCCCCTCCTTTCTCCCTTCCTTTTCTCATTCTCCTTCCTTCCTTCCTTCCTTCCTTCCTTCCTTCCTTCCTTCCTTCCTTCCTTCCTTCCTTCCTTCCTTCCATAGCTTTTGTCATAACAAGAGCTCCTCATTCATTCTGTCCAATGTTCACCCAAAGGTTGCCTTCTCAGGCTGTTTGGCTGGTACATGAGTTCCATAATAAAATATTATTAACATTCTGACATTCTTTTAGCTTAAAGATTTAAAGCACTGGTTGTTCCCATTTTCTTCCTTCAAAGGCAAAAATCAGAGCCTTTTCTCTTTTTAGCAGATATGGGATGGTTGAAGGGATGAAACATCTTAATCCTCACTCACTGTACCCACTAATAGCTCCATAACCTTGAAAAGAGCCTTGGTAGTACAGTGGTCTAAGGCACCCTGTTATTAAGATGGTTATTAAGACCAGCTGCCTGCAATTACTGCAGGTTCGAATCTCACCAGGCTCAAGGTTGACTCAGCCTTCCATCCTTTCTAAGGTAGGTAAATTGAGGACCCAGTTGTGGGGGCAATAAGCTGACTTTGTATAAATATACAAAAGGATGAAGGCTACTGCTGAGCACATTGTAAGCCGCCCTGAGTCTCCAGAGAAGGGCGGCATATAAATCAATTTTTTTTAAAAAAAAACAAAGCCAAATAGACAATCAGTGAGAGGATTCCAATCTCCATCCACTCTGGGAGTAACCTGGATTTGGCATCCAGATCCTGAACCATTTTGACTTATTGAAAAGACGTCAAGCACACCAAATTTGGTTCTTATAAAATTGAAGTAAGTTGTCACGTGAAGCCAAATCATTATCCCAGCTTAATGCAAATGGAAAAAGAGGAAGACCCAAGTCCTCCCTCATGCTCTGCTCTTCACCTTATTTGATTTATGGTAGCTCTGCAAACTCTGTTCAAGTTAAACCAAGCTTTTCAAAGAAGTGCGGATTTCCAGCCAGCAGTTTCCTCTTCTTCCTTCCCCTCTGCTGTATGATAGAATGGTCAGAGCAAGTGATGCAGACAGCTATGATAAGGGCCATCTCATTAATGAATATTTGGATAAGGAGCTGGTGTACTTAACTTGTTAAGTGCGAAGTAGTCCATAAATCACATACATCTTCTGAGAAAAGGAGTAGAGTTCTTTTTTTCTCTTGTGTGTTGAGACTTCTTCTTCCTCTTCTTCTTCTTCTTCTTCTTCTTCTTCTTCTTCTTCTTCTTCTTCTTCTTCTTCTTCTTCTTCTTCTTCTTCTTCTTCTTCTTCTTCTTCTCCTCCTCCTCCTCCTCCTCCTCCTCCTTCTTCTTCTTTTTCTTCCTCTTCCTCTTCCTCTTCTCCCTCCTCTTCCTCCTTCTTTCCTCCTCCTCCTCTTCCTCTTCCTCCTCTTCCATCTATTTAATTCACTAGTTAGAAGTAGTGTCTCCAGTCCTCCACTTTTAACCATCTGACCCATTAGGTTGGGTCCTTCCCAAGTTTTCTCCTCTGCCCATTAAGCTACTGGAGACTCATGCCTCTCTTCTCTGATTTTCCCTGGCAGCATCACTTCCCCTCCTCCCCCAAGATCATCCACACATCCCATTACACTTACAGAAGTAAGGTCAGATAATTCAAAATTCAAGGATCCAGAAAAAAATGGGAACAAAAGGAATTTTGGAAACCTCCATATGGCTTCTTCTACAACGGTACCTTGGTACTCAACCACTCTGAAACTTGTTGAAATTTGGTGCTCAACACATTGTGTTGGTAAAATTTTGTCCCAGTACTCATCGTTTGTTTGATACTTGATGAACAAGCTAGAACATATTAGTGTCGGCTGCATTGTGACTCAATACATTATTCCTTATGGATAAAATTTGTTTGGTATTCATTGTCCTAAAGGTGCTTTTTTTCAAGAGGCAACTGGACTTTCTGGTTTTTCTTTGAAGACGTTTTGCTTTTCATCCAAGAAGCCTCTTCAGCTCTGACAGGATGGTGGGGAATGGAAGGATTTATACTCCTTGCAGACAGCTGCACATTTGCATCCTTTTAGAGAGTTGTTGAGGCCACCTGGAGGTTTATCTGTGTCCTTAGGGTCACCTGAGTGGTGCAAATGGGTGTGGAGCCTTCTTGGAACTGCTGAAAGAATTGTGTTGTAGATTGGAGATATATTATTTTGTATCCCTCCCCCTCTGTTAAGAGAGGGCTGCTCAATTTTGGTATAGATGGTTTCTTTTAACCCTTCAACTGTTCCAAGAAGTCTCCACACCAATTTGCACCACTCAGGTGCCCCTGATGACACAGATAAACCTCCAGATGACCTTAACGATCCACTAAAAGAGTGCAGATGACCAGCTGTCTGCAAGGAGTATATAAATCCTTCCATTTCCCACAATCCATCAGAGCTGAAGAAGCTTCATGGATGAGAAGCAAAACATCTTCAAGGAAAAACAAAGTCCAGTTGCCTCTTGGAAAAAAAGCACCTTTGGGGCAAACATCACCTGGAGGACTGAGAATCTCCATAGACATTGTATTCATTGTCTTTGGTACTCATCGCACCTCCCAGAACCAATTAACGATGAGTAGTGAGGTACCACCATACTTGGCACATTAGAATAATATTTGGTGGGAAGGAGGTGATGTTCTCCTTCCTGTAACTTTTGAAGGCCAATCTCTTTCTTTTGAGGCCTGCGTTGTGCCAGAGGGATGCAAAGCACTCCGTAAGAATATGTCAAAACCTCATTATTTCTTCAGGCCAATTAGAAACATAGCTTGCAATCGTTGGAGCCATTTCCTGCCATGATTGTTCACCCTTATGGACAACCTTTTCCTGCTGCCTGTCTTTTTCAGTGCGCGGCTTGTGAAAATACTGTCAAATACATTCCTAAATAAAACAGCTTTTCAAATATTAAAAAGGTTCCTTTTTATAATCATTTCCATTGGAACTGGGTGGCGTGACCGCTATTTTCCTGCTACCCTTTCAAACAAATCTTGTTCCAATTATTTTCTTTTCTTTTTCTCCTCATAAAGTTGAATGGAATATATTTCTGCCCGCCCCTCCCCCACTTCGCACCCCATATACCCCTTTTCTGGCTGAGCGGAGGTATGATTTGTTTAGATTAGGTTTTTTTTTTACTGCAAAACGCCAAGGCTCCGGAGGCTTAATGTTTTCCTCCAAGAATGGCTGGATTTGTTAGATTCCATTTTAGCACCCGCTGTGCCTGAACACAATAGCAATAATAATAATAATAATAATAATAATAATAATAATAATAATAATAATAATAATAATAATAATGGAGGCCTGAGGTGTGGGGAGGGAGGAAATGCCCAACAGCAAGAGCATAATAAAAATGCAACCTTTAAACATTAAAGTTGTGTCAACGTTTCTTCAAAGAAACGCTTCAAAACATGTGTGACCTCGAATGTAATACCTCCTTTCAATTTATTATCATATGAAAATATACAGTAGTGAAAAATCTCATTAAAGCAGCCATTTTGTTGATGGGACTTTAGAAACAGCCGCAGGTGGGGTTTTTTCCTCCCCAGGCTCCTATTGAATCCTAGTAGTCCTCAAATTATAACTATTTGTTTAGCGAGTGTTCGATGTTACAATGCCACTGGGAAAAAAAATGACTTACAACCGCTCTTCACACTTATGACCATCATAGCTTCCGTACCATCACATGATTAAAATTTGGGTGCATGGCAACTGGCGTGTATTTACCATGGTTGCAGCTATCCCTAGTCATGTGATCGCCATTTGTGACCATCCCCGTTGGCTTTCAAAAAAACCAAGGTCAATGGGGGAAGCGGGATTCACTGAATGACAACATTGTTCACTTAATAACTACAGTGTTTTGCTGAACAAGCATGGCAAAAAAAGGTCACAAGATTGGGTGTGACTCCCTTAACAACTGCCTTGCCTAGCAACAGAATTGTAGTCCCAATTGTGGTTGGGAGTCGAGGGCTACCTATAAAAACATAATAATCTGGTTTCATAAATAGTGGGGAGGTACAGTGCTTATGCTAGAACTTGTGTCAGGCCCAAAGCATTTCTTGCAAGTCCTTATTCTTTGGCATGTGGCTGATTTGGAAAAGGGCAATGCTAGTTAACACTTCAGATACGCTGGCTCAGTGGCTAAGACGCTGAGCTTGTCGATCGAAAGGTCGGCAGTTCAGCGGTTTGAATCCCTAGTGCTGCATAACGGGGTGAACTCCCATTACTTGTCCCAGCTTCTGCCAACCTAGCAGTTCAAAAGCAAGTAGAAATGCAAGTAGAAAAATATGGACCACCTTTGGTGGGAAGGTAACAGCGTTCCATGTGCCTTTGGCGTTTAGTCATGCTGGCCACAAGACCACGGAAACGTCTTCAGACAGCGCTGGCTCTTCAGCTTTGAAACAGAGATGAGGACTGCCCCCTAGAGTTGGGAACGACTAGCACATATGTGCGAGGGGAACCTTTACCTTTACCTAGTTAACACTTCACGTTCAGACAATTTATGCTCCTGTGGACTGAATATTTATTTATATACTCAGGGCTAAAAATATACATTTTCTGAGAAGGCAAATATCTGTATATCTATATACCTCTCCCTCTATCTATCTATCTATCTATCTATCTATCCTCTATCTATCATCTATCTACCATCTCTCTCTCTCTACCATCTATCATCTCTCTCTCTTTCTGAATCTATTTGTCTGTCTGTCTGTCTATCTATCTATCCATCCATCCATCCATCCATCCATCCATCCATCCATCCATCCATGTGTACACAGACACACACACATAACATATTCTACATATATACATAAATACAGTGATACCTCTGTATTATCATTAATTGGTTCCAGGAGGCACGATGAGTACCAAAAACAATGAATACCAAACATTTTTTTTCTCATAAGCTATAAGGTAGTGAGTCACAAACTGGCAGACACCAAGTTCTAGCTTGTGCATTGAGTACCAAACAAATAATGAGTACCAGGACAAAATTTTCACAACAAAATGCATTGAGTACCAAATTTGATGAGTTTCAAAGCAGTTGAGTACCAAGGAAGCACTGTATATAATTTAATTAATATTTAATTATATACATGTTAAAGACTAAAGTCAGGAAAAAATAAGAAATAAGGAGAGAGAAGAGGAAGGGAGGGGACCTGAGGGGAGAGGAAAGACTATAAAGAAATGGCTTCCCATCTTCCCATCTTCTTAAGAGCAGTTACAAATACATTTATATTTTACTCCTCTTTCTTTAGGATGGCAATTTCTTTCTTCCATAGTTTTACCTTTCTAATCATCAAACCATAAAATTGCATGTTCATCTTTTACTCGAAGACATTTTGCTTGTCATCCAAGAAGCTTCTTCAGTTCTGGCTGACAGTCAGAACTGAAGAAGATTCTTGGATGAGAAGCAAAACATCCTCAAGTAAAATCAAAGAAAGTCCAGTTGCTTTTTGAAAAAGCACCTTTGGAACAAACATGACCTGGATGACTAAGAATCTCCATAGACGACTGTCCATGGTATTCTCAGTGCTCTTCTCCAACACCAAAGAACTAAAGCATCAATTTTCTTCTAAGCATATATGATTCTGTAGTGATCAGAAAACATTTTCTGTTGGAGTTGCCTGGTTGAGGTTACAACTGTTGAATAAGCAACTTTTCCTTCTCTTATCCCCATCAGAAAAGGCTTCCTAATATGAATTCACAGATAACGCCTAATTGTCTGAATTCGATATAAAACCAATGTTCTTATCTGTACCATGGATATTTTCAAATTCTAGAACAGATAAACCTTCTCTATTTGTGTGTCTGTGCGTGAACATGCAGTACGGGTGTGTGCATATGGATTTTCTCCACATGCTGATTTATGCATGTTATTATTTATTTATCAGATTCCTTGGTGGTGTACAGAAAATGATTAGATACATAAAAATAAAAACATCCATGGTGCAATAATGAAAATCACAGGAACCTCCGCAAATAAGGGCCACATTTGTGAAAACTCCTAAACATTTGTTTCTGGGATGAAATCCAGCAGGTACTGACAGGTTCTGGAGAACCAGTAGCGGAAATTTTGAGTAGTTTGGAGAACCGGCAAATACCATCTCTGCCTGGCCACAGAGTGGGGAGGGAATGGAGATTTTGCAATAGCCTTCCCCCAGGAGTAGGGAGGGAATAGGGATTTTGCAGTATCCTTCCCCTGGAGTGGGGGTGGGATTGGAGATTTTGCAGTATCCTTCCCCCAGGAGTGAAGTGGGAATAGAGATTTTGCAGTATCCTTCCCCTGGAGTGGGGAGGGAATAGGGATTTTGCAGTATCCTTCCCCTGGAGTGGGGTGGGAATGGAGATTTTGCAGTATCCTTCCCCTGGAGTGGGGTGGGAATGGAGATTTTGCAGTATCCTGCCACGCCCACCAAGCCACACCCACCAAGCCATGCACACAGAACTGTTAGTAAAAAAAAAATTGAATTCCATCAGTGATTTGTTTCTTCTGCTAGTTTAAAAACAAAACAAAATGGGTATCTTCTGTTTTGGAAAATATATATATATATTTGAAACATAGAGAGACTTGAAAATGCAATGCCTACTTTATAGAAAGTAATTCAAGAGCAGCAGAATGTGATGATCAGATCCACGCCACTACTCAATCCTCCCCACCAAAAAAAAAACCTTGCTGAATTTTTTCTTCCGTTCTCGGCAAAGCTTCAGAATTCCTTTCAAAGTAAGAGATAATTCCAGTGCAATTTTCACAGTCAGAATGTGAGGTTCTTCTCTCTATTGAGTTACAAGGCAGCTACCGCTTGTTCTCTGAATGCCCTCTCATTTCTTCAGTGACCCACACTTTCTCTGGCTTCCCACTGGTGTGCAACAGAATTATCCAGTGATGTGTAAGAGATGAAAACACTGCTACCAGCAGTGGCAAACTTAGCCACCTCAAACCTAAGACGAAAGGACCACCATGGAAAGTCTGAAATAAACTCTCCATCTCCCAAAGTAAGGAACACAAACGGAAGCCTCTTTAGTAGAGGGATGAGACTTTGGGGGGGGGGTTGTTAATAGATTTCAGCACAACATTAATGATAGCTCATTCATGCACTATCTTTTTGCAAAAATGACTTGACAATAGGTCACACGTGGGTGGGATTCAAAAATTTTAGCAACCGGTTCTCTGCCCGGTTGCTGGATGGGTGTGGCCATGGTGGGCGTGGCCTACTCGGCCTCCTGCACTATGTCGGAGGAGGGAGCTGTTTTTGCCCTCCCCAGGCTCCAAAGGCTTTCCTCGAGCCTCTGGGAGTGCAAAAATGACCTCCCCAGGGCTCCAGAGGCCCTCTGGAGGCCGGAAAGTGACCCATTTCCAGACTTCCGGAATTTCCGGGAGGCCTGTTTTTCACCCTCCCAGAGCCTCCGCACGGGCCCTACACTTACCTGGCATCCAAAATGGGCTGTGTGGAGACTCCTAGGAGGGGAGGGGAGAGGAGGGGTGGGCGGGGCTAGCCAATCCTCGCTACTACCGGTTTGGCAAACCAGATCTAAATTAGCATCCAAATCGCTCGAACCGGTCTGAACTGGCTGAATCCCACCCCTGGTCATGTACCATAGAAGCATCAGAATAGGACTGTATGCATCAGCCTGATCCCTAATGGCACAAATCAGGGGGTTGGACTAGAAGACCTCTAAGGTCCCTTCCAACTCTGTTATTCTGTTCTGTTTTAAAATCCCACTGGCCTGGTTCTCCAACATCTATTCTTTTGGCTCCTGGTATATAGGCTTTCCACGTAATGGGTACGGATTAAAAAGAATTTCATGGTAGATCCTCCTGGGAGCTAATTTATGTGTTATACTGCCAGCTGATCCACTCTGAAGCCAACATAAGATGGAACAAAATGTGGCTAGCCTTTGTCCCATCTAAGCTGAGATTCAGTGGTGGCTTCATTTGTTTTTCCAAAGGGTAGGATGTGATTGAAAGTCTACTTTGTCTTTCCTATTATTATTTTTTTAAAGAATGCACTGAAAGAAGGGTGGCATTCACTGAACAAGACTTATTTCCTGAACTGACATTGTCTGTCCTAGTATTATCAAGGGAGTATTTCTATGGGTTGTTTTGTTCAAATAATACAAAAGTGGATTTTATTCTTATGGATTTGATCTTTTATCAGTTTGGTCTAATGCAGGGGTCTCCAAACTTGGCAACTTTTTAAGACTTCTGGACTTCAACAGCTTTAAGACTCATGAAGTCCACCAGCCTTAAAGTTGCCCAGTTTGAAAATAAATGAAATACAGTACACTTCTCCACCAAATGTCATTTACCAAAGAGATATAAAATTTGGCAATGTTAAGACTTCTGGACTTCACCACCTTTAAGAGTTGTGGACTTGAAGTCCACGAGTCTTAATGTTGCCAAGTTTGAAGACCCCTGGTTTAGTGATTAAGGCACTAGGCTAGAAAGCGGGAGACCGTGAGTTCAAATCCGTGAGTTCTTAGCCATGAAAGCCAGCTGGGTGACTTTGGGCCTGTCATTCTCTCTCAATCCAACCCACCTCACAGGGTTGTTGTTGTGGTGGTGGGGAAAATAGGAGGAGGAAGGTGTGTTGAATGTGTTCGCCGCCTTGAGTTATTTGTAAAAATAATAAAGGTGGGGAAGAAAGAAATAACTGAGAAAAAGAAAAACAATAGAAGAGCAACTAAGATGATCGAAGGCCTGGAGACTAAACCGTATGAAGAACAGCTGCAGGTTTTGGGTCTGGCTGTGTTAAAGAAAAGAAGGATTGGGGTGACATAATAGCAGTATTCTAGTATTTGAAGGGCGGCACAAAGAAGAGGGGGTCAAATTATTCTCCAAAGCACCTGAGGGCAAGACAAGAAACAATGGATGGAAACTAATCAAAGAGAGAAACAACTTAGATCTAAGGAGAAATTTCCTGACAGTGAGAACAATTAACCAGTGGAACAGCTTGCCTTAAAAAATTGTGAGTGATCCATCACTGGAGGTTTTTAAGAAGAGATTAGACTTGTCTGAAATAGTATAGGTCCATGATGGCGAACCTATGGCATGCGTGTCACAGGTGGCACATGGAGCCATGTCTGTGGGCATGCGAGCGTTGCCCTAGCTCAGCTCCAGCGTGCATGTGCGGGCCAGCCAGCTGATTTCCGGGCCTTCCGGGCCCACTGGAAGTCAGGAAATGGGCCGTTTCCAGTCTCTGGGGTGGGGGGGAGGCTGTTTTTGCCCTCCCCAGGTTCCAAGAAAGTCTCTGGAGTCTGGGGAAAGTGAAAAAAAGGGGCTTTCGGTCCCACTGCAAGTCAGGAAATGAGTTGTTTCCAGCCTCTAGAGGGCCTCTGGGGGGGGGAGCATTGAATTATGGATGTGGGCACGTGCGTAAGTGACCGCCCCCCGCGCTCCCCCTGCTTTTGGCATGCAACGGCAAAAAGGTTAGCAATCACTGGTATAGGTTCTCCTGCTTGAGCAGGGGGCTGGACTAGAAGACCTCCAAGGTCCCTTCCAGCTCTATTCTTTTCTATTTTAGCAGGGGGAAGGAGGAAGGAAAGCAGGAATTTTTCAGACGGAGACGGACGTCATATAAATCTCGCAAATTTACATCGCCTAAATGAGGGGTTCACAACTAAGACAACAAAATAGATTGAAACACTAGAAGCCTTGGATACAGCCCCATGAGATCTCTTTCCTTAGACCACCCCACCAATGTATTTTTAATGTTGAGGAAGAGGAAATGTTGATCTGTACCACTAGAAAGGAATCAAGTCAACTGTAGATGATTGGAAGGACTTTGCTTTAGGCCTGTTCTATTACTGCTACTATTATTATTTTTTTGAGGGGGAAGAACGGGGAGAGGAGTGAAGTGATCCCCAGGAAATCACTCAAAGGATAAGTGTAGCCCTTAGCTCTCTGGGAGTTTATACCCCTCTTGTAGAGAAAATAAATGAAATACTGTACATTTTTCCACCAAATGTCATTTCCCAAAAAATTACCCAGTTCCCCCTTCAAGCTATTATAGAGTGCCTTTGAAGAAAGAACTAGCCCTGATTTTTTATTTTTTTTTTATTTTTGCCATCATATAAGATCTTTAGGGCAGTTTTTTCCTCAATCTTGGCAACTTTTAAGATGCTGGCTGGGGAATTCTGGGAGTTGAAGTCCACCTGTCTTAAAAGTTGCCAAGATTGAGAATCAGTGCTTTAGGCCAGGGGTCTCCAACCTTGGCAACTTTAAGCCTGGCGGACTTCAACTCCCAGAATTCCTCAGCCAGCAAAGCTGGGAGTTGAAGTCCTCCAGGCTTAAAGTTGCCAAGGTTGGAGACCTCTGCTTTAGGCAATACCTGGAGTTGTTCATAGGTGGTCAAAATCTCAACTCACTTACTGGGGTAGAGACCAGCCCAATATCCAATCCTGTCTGAGATTTTCACAAAACAACTTTAAATCTTTTTTTTGTAAATTTATTCTTAAAAGAATCAGAGAGAGGAAGTCTTTCTTTCAAGGCTTATTTAAAGACCCCCTCCCTTTCTCCCAGAAGCTAAGAAAGCCATCTGTTGGAACCTGTTCACATGTTTGTTTTCTACAATAAAATGCAAAATACTTCTTCCTGTTAGAAGATGATGCCATATGTCACTCTTGGTAACAAAACCAGAATGTTTATTAATGAACCCAATCAGAGACAAAGATTTAGAAAGATTTAAAGGGAGCTGGGTTATTATTATTATTTTTTAACATCCTTTTTTTTCTCTCTTTCAGTTCAGCATTTAAAAACGGGATGGGGGTAACGCAGCAGACTTTCTAATGTATTATCAATGGACTAAAAGTTAAAAAAAAAGAAGCAAAAAGCCTTGCTATGTTTTTCCTAGAAACTTTCTAATTTGGCCATGGAAGGAAAGGAGAGGCATGCCAGAAGGGAGGAATGGCACATACTGGTTTATCTGATTATTTTGCATGTTGGAACCCGCCACAGATTTTGATCTGCAATTTATCTGCAATTAATATTTAATTTGATCAGTACAAGCCTGTTGTCATCAGTCCATCCTCTTCCTGGTAAGCTCATTAAAGAAGAAGATAGCAGGGAAAAAGTATTGTGCGGTGAATATAAGTAGATCTTGGCTGGGGTTATGTTCTGTAATTCTGTTATTGTTGGAGATGCTGGCCTGATTCTGTCATTCTGCACAGCCTTGTCTCCCCCAAAACAATTGAGGAGCTTAGTTTTCTGAACTGGAAATGTTTATGCAGCATTCTATGGTTGGCTCTCAGTCATATAACTTCACCCCTTAGGGATGTGCTGCTAATACTTCACCAAAGTGCTTCCGTGATTAAAGAATTAGCCAGTGATATCACTGTTTCCTATCATGCCCAGTTACGGGTGCCTTCCACGTCCCCATGAAGTTACCCACCGAAGTGGTACCCATTTATCTATTTTGCAGTTGCCTGCTTTTGAATCGCTGGGTTGGCAGGAGCTGAAGTGTGTGATGGGAGCTCACCCCGCCCCACGGCAGCAACGGGTCTTGAACGCTAGGCTGCCAATTGTTAGTCTCGTGTTCTAACCTCATGAGCCACCACACTCCTAGGGATGTGTTAGTGTATAGTGATTAAAATTTGTGGAAAAGGTAGGTAGGTATAATTTATAGTACCGGTAGGAACTTCATGAATTTTGAACTGATTCCAGAATCAATGTCACTAAGATCTCCAATGTTGATCACCTAGTTCTTTTTTTTAAAAAAAAAAAATCTTTAAGTTAGCTTCTGCTTCTTGATTAAGCATTGGCTATTGTTTCCATTTTATACCTTTAAAAAAATATGAATTCTAGAAATGTAAAAGAATAAACCTAAAAGCATATGTGAATTTTCTTGGTGGTGCTGTACTTTTCTGCTGCAAGCCAGGATTTCAATGACAAAATGTACATAGTTTCATAACTCAAACCCTAACATTTGCTACTGAATTCTTGACATCAGGTACAAGTACATAACTAATAGAATTTGTATTGTAATGTCACAATGCATGTTTTGCTAATTTAATATAAATCAGGATCACTTTGTAATCTTTGAGTGAATTCCAGTTCATTTCCTTCCTTATAGAAAAATATCCAGTTCCATGGAAGGCCCTTTATCATTTTTGAATGCATTCCTGGGTCCATGATCCAAAATTCAGTGGGCAGGGCCATGGAAAAATTAAAAAGTGTTTGGACTTAGCTATCTCAATTGAAATGAAATATACGGTAGTGGCCAAAATTGTGGAAACCTTTTGGGAAAAGTGTATTTTCTAAAACTAGCTAATAACACCACTTTTGTTTTTGGAGTAGTACCATAAAACTGTACATCAATGGAAATATAATTTAATCAAGAATGTAATGCAATAACTTTTATGAAGGATTTGCTATTAGAATAGCACTTACGGTATAAAGAAGAAAAGTGAAACATGTAGAAAAAACGAGATAAACAAAAATGATCACCATAGAAAAAATGAGATATACAGTACAAAAACTATCACCATGTCAGTTAATAGTTGGGTAACCTTTAGTATGAATCACGGCCTTACAACATCTTCCCATGGAGTGAACCAAGTCTTTTAGTTCTGCAGCTGTTATCATGTGAAACCAAGATTGAATGATTGCTTTTATTAACTGGGTTTTATTGCTGGGTCGCTTCTGACTAACAAGTTTTTTTGGTCAGCTCCATAGATTTTCAATTGGGTTAAGGTCTCGGCTATTCCCAGGCCACTCAATCAATGGAATATGATTATCTTGAAACTCCAAAAAAAGTGGTGTTATTAGCCGTCAAACCTCAAAAATACACTATTCCCAAAAGGTTTCCACAATTTTGGCCACTACTATAGTTAATACGGTTACTCCACCACCATGTATTTAATGACTTTTCGTCCTGTCCATTAAAATTTAGCAAGAACAAATCTAGATCACAGAAGCTATATCAAAGACATACTTAATAGGGCTGGGCAGCTCTATCTGCCAAAAACAAAGCGGAGAGGGGAAACCAGCTGATCTGTCCTATTATGTCATCCAACATTTACAATCTGTTCTCTCAGGTTGACCTTTGCTCCTTGGTCTAAGACAGGGGTCACCAACCTTTCGGACCTCAGGGACCACTAAACTCATAATTTCAAATCCCGTGGACCACTAATACGATCTGCCTAATGACCGGCTGGGTGAGCGTGGCTAGGTGGTCATGTGACTAGGTGGACAGGGCCAACTTGATATCACTCACATTGAGGGGCGGCCTCTACTCACCCCTCCCCTCCCAGCCACTCCTCGCCTCCCTGCCCGGCCTCCTTAGGGCCCCAACAGGAAGCAGTTGTTGGAGCTAAGGAGCCACCACTAGAAAGAGTTGGCAAAACAGCTGGCTCATTTCAAATTGGATCTGACCAAGAAGGAGGCTCAGCAGAAGCATCTCACTGTGGACTAGGAGCATAGGCTTTCCAAGCAGAGGGAAGACCTGCAGGAATGCAAGGCCAGGTACTGGCACCTGGAGGCTCAGTGGCTGAGATGGTCAGCCAGTTCCAGGCCATGATGCAGTCCCACTGGAACAAGGCCCTCTGGCTCTTCACTTCCCTCCAGCCTCCAGCCTTCGCCCAAAGCCCCACACCAAGAGGCTGAAGCAGACCCCGAGTCAGAATTTCTGCCCCCCTCCAACCTATACAAAAAGACCCCGAAGGGGGAGACTCTCTGCAGCAACACAAACATTCATTGCACGTATCCGGCCCAGAGGCTGTAGTTTGAGGACCCCTGATTTAGTGCAATATAAAAAATGCAAATAATGTTTCTGCGGACCACCAAAATTTTCTCGCGGACCACCAGTGGTCCATGGACCATCAGTTGGTGATCGCTGGTCTAAGAGATCACCAACTCTTGGCTGTCTTCTTGTATTTCCAGCTGCGAAAAAAAAAAAAAGCCAATGCAATCTTAGGTTGCAGCATCAGAGGGATAGCATCAAGATCACGAGAAGAGATAGTACGGCTTTGTACTACACAAGCGAGGTCACACTTGGAATATTGCATCTAGTTCTGGTTTCCACAATATACAAAAAAAAAAAAAAAAGCCGTTATATTTGTGCAACAATAGAAAAATGGAAAAATGATGAGATCCCATCCGAGGGGAATGTAATCAAGAAAATATTAGAATGTGCAGAAATGGACAGACTAACACTTATTATTAAGGATAAAGAAGCAACTGAATATTTTTTGATATGGGACATATTTTACCAATGGCTAGATAACAGAAACAGAAGTTAGAAAGGAGGAGATAGAGAAAGAGTAAATGATAAAGTGGAGAGTTGTTAAAGAAGATGTTAAGTGTTAAGTATTAATGTTATTACATTATTATATTATTATATTATCAATTTGATGGTGATGAGTATCACAACAAAGAAGTGTAATATGACTATTTAAAATTAACTGTACCCAGAAGACACACTGTTGGATGAAAATTAAATGTTATATAAATAAAACAAATAAAACATGGGGGTGGGGAAGCCGTGCTAAGACCTTGGAAAGCGGGCAGAGAAGAGCAACAGAGATGATTTAACAGAGTAACAGAGTTGGAAGGGACCTAATAGGTCAGTGATGGCAAACCTTTTTTTCTTCAGGTGCCAAAAGCACGAGCGCGTGCGTGACAGCACACACGCGCATGCCGACACCCATAATGCAATATCCCCCTGCAGGCCCCTCCCCCCTGCACTCCCCCCGCTCCCCACACATGCCCATGTGACCCCCATTTTGGTGCTAGCAGGCCTCCCTGAAGCCTCCTGGGACAAAAAATGGGGGTGGGGGGTGCACTGCTCCCCCCATCTCCCCACGCATACACGCGCAACCCCTGCACATGCGAACACACCTCCCAGCAGAGAACCAAAAATCAGCTGGATGACGGGAGGCGCGCGGGCATGCACGGTGGAGCTAACCTGGGAGTCTGTTCGCATGCCCAAAGAGATGGCTCCATGTGCCACCCGTGGCACGCATGCCATAGGTTTGCCATCACAGTTATAGGTCATCTAATCCAACCCCCCGCTCAAGCAGGAGACCCTAAACCATTTCTGACAAATGGCAGTCCGATCTTTTCTTCAAAGTCTCAAGTGATGAGGCTCCCACAACTTCCGAAGGCAACTTCTGTTCCATGGGTTGATTGTTCTCACTGTCAGAAAGTTCCTCCTCATTTCTAGGTTGAATCTCTCCTTGGTCAGTTTCCATCCATTATGCCTTGTCTGGCCTTCAGATGCTTTGGAAAATAGCTTGACCCCTTCCTCTCTGTGGCAGCCCCTCAAATATTGGAACATGTCTCCCCTGGTCCTTCTCTTCACTAGACTAGCCATGCCCAGTTCATGTAACCGTTCTTCATATGTTTTAATCTCCAGTCCCCTAATCATCCTGGTTGCTCCCCTCTGCACTTTTTCTAGAGTCTCAACATCTTTTTTATAGTGTGGTGACCAAAACTGGATTTGGTAATCTAGGTGTGGTTTTACTAGGGCTTTATAGAGCGGTATTAGTACTTCAGTTGATCTTGATAAATGGTCTGGGGGTTAAATTGTATGATGAATGGTCTAGCATATCAAAGAGAAGGATTGGAGAGACATGATAACTGTCTTCCAGTGTTAAGGAGCTGTACAGAGAAGAAGGGATTGACTTATTCTCCAAACCAGCTCTTTCCTGGTTTGGAGAAACAGAAGCTCACTGAAAAGAGATCCAACCTAGAAATAAGGAGATTTTTTTTTTTTTTTTTTTTGACAGTGAGAACAATTTACCAATGGAATAGTTTGCCTCTTGGAGTTATGGGTGTTCCTTTACTGGATGTTTCAAAAACAAATTGGACAGCCATCTGATTGGGATAGCAATCTCAATAGCACTTAGAGTTATATACCACTTTACAGTGCTTTTACAGCTCTCTCTGAGGAGTTTATAGAGTCAGCATTATTGCCCCCAACAATTTTGGGTCCTCATTTGACCAACCTCGGAAGGATGGAAGGCTGTGTCAACCTTGAGCCTGGTGAAATGTGATCTGCCAAATAGCAGGCAGCCGGCCATCAGCAGAAGTAGCCTGCAGTACTGCACGCTAACCACTGTGCCACCATAGCTCATTCAAAGTTGTAACTTTGAACAGTCACTAAACAAACTGTTGAAAAATCAAGGACTACCTACTATAGATTTGTAACATGGAGCTATACCCACCCTCATCAGAACCCTCTTTTGCTTCCAAGTATAAAGGAAAGTAAAACAGACACACACAAATACATCTGCCAACAGGAAAAATGTGAAGGCAATTGCCAATCATCCTGAGAAAAAGATAGCAAATTAAAAATCTTTTTCCTCTTACGAGAAAACAACTTTTCAGGAACTGAAATTGCAGGGTGCAAACCAACATCATCTCTTTCTTGTATTATCCCCTGCATGAGTTTTTCTTAATGGGCAATAATATCATGCCCCAATCTAACACCGAAAATGCAAATATATGGATGGCTTAAGGCTCCTGTTTTGAGTCGAGGGTTGGACTAGAAGACCTCCAAGGTCCCTTCCAGCCCTATTCCATGAGTAAGGTTTATTTATGCATTTTCATTCCCCTTTGATTTGTCGTTTGATGGCATCTACACTCCTAAATTTCCAACTGTGCAAGACACCTGAAGCCAATAAACTTTCCCACTTCACCCTCATATGCATGCCAAGGAAAGATTTGTTCCCAGACTCGCAGAAGCCCTGATCAGTAGAACTGAAGAAACATGCAGAAGCTTGTTCCTTGCGGCTGTTGGCAACCAACACCAGAGATGCCTGCATGCAGGGACACCCCTATTGCATCCATCTCGCCGTGATGAAACTGTGTTCTTATTCTGGCTGCATAGTTTGGCTTGTTACTGAGCACATGCTTTGCAGATTAGCCTGTTTGTACAGCCAATTGAACATGTGCTCCATTAAAAATTAAAGCATCCTGTTTTGAGAATGGTACAGGAGACATCAGCTGCCATCGTGCAGCAGACATGGGAAGCCCCTTGGGCCCATTATCATAGGTTACAGCAAATGTTAAGCTGTGCCAACACCATTCAATAATGCAGTTCATGCAGATGGCTGCTACTACATCTACTCACAGATGTGGCCTCCTGTCCCTGAGGTCGCAGTATCACAGGAGTTGTCGGGAACCATCAGATTTGATGCTGACAGGAGCAATCACCATTTGTGTCTGGGAGGGGGAATTTTTATTTTTATTTTTATTTTTTGGCCTGAAGTACCAGCTAAAGGAAAAACAACAACGCTGTGTAAACGCAACTCCCCTCCGCTTGCCAAAAAAAAAAAAAATGACTTATAAGAGCATCATTTTAAAACATTTTTTTAAAAAAAATCAAATTACAAGGGGTGTATATCTTATCAAAGATAAAGGAATCCTTGGAAGATTCATTCATGAAACCTACCGGAATAAGTGATTTGTGGAAATTAGTCCTTAGGAAAAGAAGGATCATTTCTACTCAAGACAAGATCCTCCTTCTCACATCAAAATATTATTTTCCCCCCCTATAGTTATGCAATCCATTATTTAAAGGGAATAGAAGGGATCCATTCTGCAGATAGTTGAGTTTCACAAAACTGGTTTGAGAGGGGAATATAGCAATAGCAATAGCACTTATATACCGCTTCACAGGGCTTTGCAGCCCTCTCTAAGTGGTTTACAGAATCAGCATATTGCCCCTAACGATCTGGGTCCTCATTTTACCCACCTTGAAAGGATGGAATCAACCTTGAGCCTGGTGAGATTCGATCTGCCAAACTGCTGGCAGCCGGTGATCAGCAGAAGTAGCCTGCAGTAATGTACTCTAACCACTGCACCACCAGGGCTCAATATTGTTCCATAAGAACAGTCAAGTCTAGGTCAACAAGTCTGGGACAACCCAAAGGTGCTTTTTCAGGAGGCAACTAGACTTTTTGTTTTTTCTTTGAAGACGTTTCGCTTCCCCACTATCCTGTCAGAGCTGAAGAAGCTTCTTGGATAAGAAGTGAAACGTCTTCAAACAAGAAAGTCCAGTTGCTTCCTGAAAAAGCACCTTTGGGACAACCATGACGTGGATGACTGAGAATCTCTATGGACCTTAAGTCTAGGACAAAAACATAGAATTTGGTGCTGAAGTCAGCACCATGGATAGTTCCAAGTGAGCAAAACTTACTGAAACTGTGGCCTATGAAAGCAGGAGGATACTGTTTCAGCAGCAAGTTACAAGCAGTCCCCAACTTACAACCATAATTGGTTGTTCAGCGGGACGCCATGTGACCATCCCCAATTTTACAACTTTTTTTGCAGCAGTCATAAAATAAATACTGATTTATTTTATAAATTGTGGTCATGTGACTGTGGGACTCTGCGAATGGTTATAAAGGTGGACCAATTGCCAAGTATCAAAAATGTGGTCATGTGGGTGGCAGCTATCAGAACTTCAAATCTGGGTTGTAAGTGCTTTTTGGGGGATTCATCATAACTCCAAAAATCATGAACAACTGATCGTAAACAAAGTCTATCTGTAAAGCCAATGAAAACCTTAAATAGACCTTCCCTTTCTTGGGTGCCTCTACCAATATGGAATCCACCTCCCAGAAATTCAACATAAGAATTGCTTTGAATTCTTCAGGTTGAAATCCATGGTCATAGGTAGGTCTTGTTGTGACCTAGGCTCATTTAGTCATTACAGGACACAATTAGTCTCAAACAATTTTATTATAACAGCTGAAAATTACTTCATTCCCAGCTTAGTCCAAATTAATTCCAAAACAAGTCCTTCAGAAAAAGTCCTTCGGGCTTATCACAAACCTTTATCTTCTTTGGCACCTTTTCTGGGCAAAGTACATTATGAATAAACTATAGTACATTATGAAACATATGGCCTTTCTGGGCAAAGCCCCATGAAGTTCAGAAACAAGAGACTCCGTCTGGAAAACAGATTTAGCAACGTTGCTTTCCTACAAAGAGCCCAAGAGCCTTTGCTGCTCTTTTAAGCCTTATGGGAGGGGCCAACATCTCCTGGCCTTACTCCCGAGTCGTCCTTTTTGCTTTAGCTGCACTTGCCTTCTGGCAGCTCTGCGCATGCGTGCACTAGGAACAGGCTCCTCCTGTTCCTCTGCCTCTCTGCTATCTGACTCTGGAGGCTCCGGAATTTGCACATCTCTCCCAGATGGCCCTGGCCCCATCTCTGCCTCCAACACAGAGCCCTCGTCCGGGCCTTCCCCAGACTCCAGGACTGGCCCATGTTTCTCCCCAGCCTCCTCACTGTCCAACTCCGCTGCTAGCTCCACGGGCTGCTGGCAGACCACAACAGGTCTAGCTCTATAAAGAAAAGAAGATAGATCAGAATAATGGGTTTACTGATGCATATTTTTATGTAAATAGTATTTCCTGGACCTTATATTAGCAGCACAATTAATTCCTTCACTATAAATTCTTAAATAGCCAAAAACATCCTCGTGGAAGGCCAAT
The DNA here is from genome assembly GCA_022577455.1 of Arizona elegans. Lineage (NCBI taxonomy): Eukaryota > Metazoa > Chordata > Lepidosauria > Squamata > Colubridae > Arizona > Arizona elegans. The sequence continues at coordinate 4,937,013 of JAKOOJ010000017.1, forward strand.
ATTTGGAAAGGTGTACAGTCTCAAGGGAATCCTGGGGTTTTTAGAACTATATAAATATGAGGGCTCCTAAATAGGCAAACTCACCAACTTTGCTAACAGAATAACAGAGTTGGAAGGGATCTTGGAGGTCTTCTAGTCCGACTCCCTGCTCAAGCAAGAGACCATATACCATTATGGACAAATGTTGTCTAATCTCTTCTTAAAAACCTCCAGCAATGGAGCACCCACAACTTCTGGAGGCACGTTCTTCCACTGATTAATTGTTCCTACTGTCAGAAAATTTCTCCTTAGTTCTAGTTCTTAGTTCATTGACTAAGTTCATTGACTATATGTTGTGGCTGCTGAAAGCTAATCATTGGAGACTCCAGAGAAGGTGGAATAGAATGATTGGGGTACAGTGGGCTTCTAAAAGGATTGTGGCTAAATGGGACTCATGAATATGGAAATACCATACCAAAGCATTTTCTTGTCGTTTTCATGCACTCTTTTATCTAGTTAACACTGACTGACAGATTAGATTGCTTTTAACTTTGGCCTATACTCTTTTTTTTTTTTTTTGGCAAATTATTTTCCAAGAGTTTACTGGCAAGATTTCCATATACAGTAGTACCTTGGTACTCATCATTAATTGGTTCCAGGAGATGCAATGAATACCAAAAATGATGAGTACAAACAATTTTTTTCTCATAAGAAATAATATAGTAAGTCACAAGACAGCTGACACTTCTAGCTTGTGCATTGAGTGCCAAACAAATGATAAGTACTGAGGCAAAATTTTCATGTCAAAATGCATTGAGTACTAAATTTGATGAGGTTCAAAGCAGTTGAGTACCAAAGTACCACTGTAATCTATCAAAGCGGAGGAGTGGGGGCAGAATAATGTCTGAAAACATTTGTGGATTTGGCAAAGAAAATATGTTTTCTTCTCCACTACACCATACTGGTTCAAAAGACCCATTTGTTATTATTCTGGTTTGGTTATAAAACACACATGTACCAACCTCCAAACTAGAGAGAATAACAATTGGGAAACAATTTGGAATACTGAATGAAAAAGGTCTACATCCTCAGAAACTGGAGTTGGGTGTGATGGGAGAGCGAGGGGGGAGGGAAGGAGGGAGGGAGAGAGAGAGAAGCACACAGAGAGAAAGAGAGGGAGAGGGAGAGAGAGAGAGAAAGAAAAAGACAGAGAAAAAGACAGTGAGAGAGAAAGATAGAGAAAAAGACAGAGAAAGACAGAGAGAGAGAGAAAAAGAGAGAAAGACAGAAGGAGGGAGAGAAAGAAAAAGACACACAGAGAGAAAGACAGAGAGAAAGAGGGAGAGAGAGAGAGAAAAAGACACACAGAAAAACAGAGAAAGAAAGAAAGAAAGAAAGAAAGAAAGGCAGACAGACAGACAAAGAGAAAGACAGAGAGAAAGAGAGAGAAAGAGGGAGAGAGAGAAAAAAGAAAGAAAAGAGAGGCAGACAGACAGACAAAGAGAAAGACAGAGAGAGAAAGAGGGAGAAAGAAAAAAGACAGAGAAAGAGAGAGAGAGAGAAAGAAAAAGACACAGAGAAAGAGAGAGAAAGGGAGAGAGAGAGAGAAAGAAAAAGACAGAGAAAAAGACAGTGAGAGAGAAAGATAGAGAAAAAGACAGAGAAAGACAGAGAGAGAGAGAGAAAGAGAGAAAGACAGAAGGAGGGAGAGAAAGAAAAAGACACACAGAGAGAAAGACAGAGAGAAAGAGGGAGAGAGAGAGAGAGAAAGACACACAGAAAAACAGAGAAAGAAAGAAAGAAAGGCAGACAGACAGACAAAGAGAAAGACAGAGAGAAAGAGAGAGAAAGAGGGAGAGAGAGAAAAAAGAAAGAAAAGAGAGGCAGACAGACAGACAAAGAGAAAGACAGAGAGAGAAAGAGGGAGAAAGAAAAAAGACAGAGAAAGAGAGAGAGAGAGAAAGAAAAAGACACAGAGAAAGAGAGAGAAAGGGAGAGAGAGAGAGAGAGAAAGAAAAAGACAGAGAAAAAGACAGTGAGAGAGAAAGATAGAGAAAAAGACAGAGAAAGACAGAGAGAGAGAGAAAGAGAGAAAAACAGAAGGAGGGAGAGAAAGAAAAAGACACACAGAGAGAAAGACAGAGAGAAAGAGGGAGAGAGAGAGAGAAAAAGACACACAGAAAAACAGAGAAAGAAAGAAAGAAAGAAAGAAAGAAAGAAAGAAAGAAAGAAAGAAAGGCAGACAGACAGACAAAGAGAAAGACAGAGAGAAAGAGAGAGAAAGAGGGAGAGAGAAAAAAAGAAAGAAAAGAGAGGCAGACAGACAGACAAAGAGAAAGACAGAGAGAGAAAGAGGGAAAAAGAAAAAAGACAGAGAAAGAGAGAGAGAGAGAAAGAAAAAGACACAGAGAAAGAGAGAGAAAGGGAGAGAGAGAGAGAGAAAGAAAAAGACAGTGAAAGAGGGAGGGACAGAGAAAGAAAAAGAGAGAGAGAAAGAGAGAGAAAGAGGGAGAGGGAGAGAGAGAAAGAAAAAGACATAGAGAAAGAGAGAGACAGAAAAAGACACAGAAAGACAGAGAGAGAAAGGGAAAGAGAGAGAGAAAAAGAAAAAAGAGAGAGAAAAAAATACACAGAGAGAGAAATATATATTTTTCAGTATGATTGACTTCACAGCTTATACTAGGTTAGTGCAACCTGCTAACGTAAAAGAAAACCACTTTCTGGGAATTGGAGCACAGCATGTAAACATCATCCTCCATTTGCAATTTGCATTCCAAGCAGAGGAGAAAGAGCACATCACAAGTTCTGAAGAAGTGCAGATGTTTTAGAAGAGACTTCTGTGCGTCCTAAAGAGTTGGTCCATCAAAGTCAAAGAACTTCTCCTCTCCCTCTGTAATGATTCAGCAATGAAATTGCAGCCTGTAGTTAGTTAGTATTCGATGCTGCCACTACATCAGCATACCTTGAATTGCTCTGCTGAACCCACCTTCCTTTGGGAGGGGGCATCCTTAGTGCCAGCTGAATCAGTATGCAATCACTAATGTAAGGGATGTCTATAGAGATTCTCAGTCATCCAGGTCATGGTTGTGCCAAAGACGCTTTTCCAAAAAGGCAACTGAACATTCTTGGTTTTATTTTTCTTTGAATTTTTTTTTGCTTCTCATCCATGAAGCTTCTTCAGTTCACTTACAGAACTGAAGAAGGCTTCTTGAATGAGAAGCAAAATGTTTTCAAGGAAAAAAAAAATAAGAAAGTCCAGTTGACTTTTGGAAAAGCACCTTTGGGATAATGTAAGGAATGATCTGGCTAGGTGGTTCAGTGGCTAAGATACTGAGCTTGTCGATCAGAAAGGCAGTTCGGCAGTTCGAATCCCTAGTATAGGTCTCCTGCGTGAGCAGGGGGTTGGACTAGATGACCTCCAAGATCCCTTCCAACTCTGTTACTATTAGACTGGCTAGGTGTGGTGAGGAATGGGGAAGACCTGACCCAGTTCTCCCTGTCTGAGTTCTTAGAACAGAATAAGGACAAGTTGAAGAGAATGGAAACAGGGAGTCATACTTAATTTACTGGACATTTGTCTCTCCAGAAAACCAGCCCATTTCCTAATGCATGGACTGGATTACACGGACAGAAATAGGGATGCTGCTGGATTACTACCCACTATATTTTTTTAGTGTTTCATTTTGCATAAGATGTCCACCAGATTAAGAGACTGGGAAGCCCCAATCTTAATATGGGAGGGAGAAAGAGGTTCAGGGAAGCTACACCCTAGAACAGCATTTCCCAACCAAGAAGAGTCTTCCAATCCTCCGCTCGCAACAAAATACTTTATGCCACCAGACTTGAAATTCTGGGCCTAGAAAACTTAGAACTACACCGTCTTTGGTATGACCTAAGCGTAGCTCATAAAATTATCTGCTACAATGTCCTACCTGTTGATGACTACTTCAGCTTCAACCACAACAATACACAAGCACACAATAGATAAAAACTTTAAGTGAACCGCTCCAAACTCGATTGCAGAAAATATGACTTCAGCAACAGAGTGGTCAATGCCTGGAATATACTATCTGACTCTGTGGTTTCATTGCAAAACCCCCAAAACTTTAACCTTAGACTGTCTACTGTTGACCTCACCCCATTCCTAAGAGGTCTGTATGGGGCGTACATAAGTGTACCAGTGTGCCTACCATCCCTGTCCTAATGTTTCCTCTACTTGTATCTGTTTTATGTATTCAATTCATGCTTATAATTATATAAATTACCTAATACGTTCTTGACAAATAAATAAATAAAATAAAATAAAATAAATTTTAAGATATCTGGACTTCAACTCCCAGAATACCCCAGCCAGCAATGTATTCTGGGACTTGAAGTCCACACATCTTAAAGGGTTGTGATTGGAAACACTGCCCTAAAACCTCTTGGGATATATCTAATAAGTAAGAAGGTTATAGCTTCTTAATTTGGCAAGATTCTGTCCATTAGGTGTATGCAGATAAAGGATTGGACTCCATTAGTTCTGGCTCATCACTGGGCTTGGGCCTCACAGAAATGCTTTTACTGTGGGATGTATCGGGGAGCTGTTTTCTTGAATAGTATTTTATTGGTTTTGTTTTTGCATGCCACTCCAAATCCTTTAGAAGAAGTAGAGAAATAGTATAAATATTAAATTTTTTAAAAAGGTAAAGTCTGTGTTTGGTAAATGTAGGTAAAAACGTGTAGAAAATTCTGATTATTTTTAAAAGCAGGGAAAAAAAGCCACATATTGGTTTAATATTGAATATTAAGGAAAATTGCTTACAAAAGCTCTGCAGGTTGAGAGAAATTGTGCATGAACGAGAATACTGCCATTTTTTTTTACAGCAAAAAAAAAAAAAAAAAGACAAAAGATTGACCAGAATAGAATCTCACTAAAACGGAGAGAAAAAACAGCTACCAATATGAATTTCCCTTTCAAGCTTAGAACTGTGGGTTAAAAATGAAGAAGCTATATGGTCTTAGAATCAAGGACCTTCACTATCTCTCTGCTTTAAATGTATTCACGAGCATAATTGCTAGGCCTGATTTATTTTCCCTACCTTGAATCTTACAACTGCTAGCTGGCTGACTTTCCAACAGGCCAGCTGGAGATAATAGCCTCCTTTTTGCAAACCTTTCTGTGCTACTTTCAGCAAATAACCTTTGAAATAGATTTTGGAATCATTTATCTCTTACAAATGTATGGCAGCAGGGTGCAACCGAGTAAAGGTTGAATGCTTCTGAACTTTCCTGCTTTATCTTCAAAAGCTCAAACTCTCAGTTGCAACCAAAATCTGCAAGACTGAGAGCTGATCAAGGGGTGGCTATGTTTTATTTTTATTTTACCTCCTTCCAAGAAGGAAGGAAATTGCTTCTCCACAAAGACAGGGTAAGATCTTTCTTTCTTTCTTTTTTTTCCTGCAAGATGGGGGAGAGGGAAGAGTAGGACATGTTTAACCAGCATATCCATGTTTGGATGGTTTCCGTCCTCCTCCCATCGACCCTTTCTTGCAGCCAGCTTAACATTACATCCCTCACTCCGAGTGTTGCATTTACTGTCTTCTGCTGTCAGTTCCAATAAAGCGAGTTGGTCAGCTCCAATTCCCTAGAAGTGCCGCGTGGTGCTTTGTGAACTACATGTGCCTAAGGCACCTCATACATGATTTAACGTGCTTTGGAAATGTCAATAGGTGGGGGAAAGCAGGCGTCTCCTCGTTGGCTTTCTCAAATCCCTCTTTGGAGCGCCTGTCAATTTTGCATAATGCCACCGTGGCTTTTTTTTTTTTTATCACGGGCTGTCCAGTTTGACACCTGTCTGACTGGAGGGGGTTGGGTCAGCCCTGACTTTGGAGTGTACGTCAAGCTATTGCTGGGAGCAAAATATTGGCAGATTTCAAAAGTGTGCCCAGCAGCCAGTGAGTTGTTTTATTTTTGAAAACCGTGGCTCCACTGAAAAATCCCTACTGAGAGTCTTTGGGCACAACTTGTAAACATCGTTCTCTCTCTGTCCTTCAAACATTTTTTTGGCTTCGTGTTTCGGCTGGAGAAGAAGCTTCCTCTTCCCAATTATTTCAAATGGAATATAAACTTAAAAGATGCAGTTGCAGAGATGAGGCAAGCTGAGCTTGGGTAGATAAATCCCTTTTTCAGGGCTACAGTCAATGAAAGTCAGACAACTCTAACTATAAAGAGTTCAGTCTTTGAAGCTTCCGTGTCTCATAATCTACAAAAAAAAAAGTCCAGCTCAAATTACTGAAGTAGGTAGATAACAGAGTAAAAGAGTTGGAAGGGATCTTGGAGGTCTTCTAGTCTAACTGTCTGCTCAAGCAGGAGACCCTATCCCATTTCAGAGAAGTGGCTGTCCAGTCTCTTCTTAAAAGTCTCCCTCCCTCCCTCCCTTCCTTCCTTCCTTCCTTCCTTCCTTCCTTCCTTCCTTCCTTCTGCTATTCTTTTCTTATGTGATATTGTCTTTCTCTTATGTGATATTATCTTTCCCTTCCTTCCTTCCTTCCTTCCTTCCTTCCTTCCTTCCTTCCTTCCTTCCTTCCTCTATTCTTTTCTTATGTGATATTGACTTTCTCCTGTGTGATATTGTCTTTCCTTTCCTTTCCCTTCCTTCCTTCCTTCCTTCCTTCCTTCCTTCCTTCCTTCCTTCCTTCCTTCCTTCCTTCCCTCTGCTATTCTTTTCTTATGTGATATTGTCTTTCTCCTGTGTGATATTGTCTTTCCTTTCCTTTCCTTTCCTTTTCCTTCCTTCCTTCCTTCCTTCCTTCCCTCCCTCCCTCCCTCCCACCCTCTCTTCCTTCCTTAATGTACAACGTCTCTCTTTTCTGTTGATTACTATTGCCACCAAAGAACAAAGAGTAACCAAAAGCGTGACTCTTCAAAAGGATTCAAGGGAATGGATCAATGCCTATCCAGTTGGACCACTCTTTATTCTGTAGCGATAGTGCTAGAGTGAATAATTTCTTAGAAGAGTAGAAGCTTAGTTTTAAATGTCACTTGGGCCATTTATAAGCCCTAGATAGCCACCAGGTGTAAGCTTTGTTATTGCCGTTGGCTGAAAGACAGGCCCACCCATGACATTTCCCAGGTCACAGAGATATTTTGGAAAGCTCAGCTGTTCAGCCCGAAGATTTAATTGACATATGGAATGGATGTTGAAATAAGTCTTTGATGTACCAGAAGTGATCCCTTTGGTCTTTGGCTCATTTCTCGACTTCCTTTTCTAAGCTGTTGGATACCCCAGATTTTTTGTGGGGTGGGTTGGTACTACATGAATAAAGGTTGAATGGGTGGACTGTAACAGTTAGCACTTGACTGGTGCCTATAAGGGGAGATTAAAACAGGCAAGATGGTGGCTACAACATCCCAATTGAAGCTGCATTCTTCTGTACTTGTACAGGTCACATGCAAGAGCTGTGGTGGCGCAGTGGTTAGAATGCAGTACTGCAGGCTACTTCTGCTGACTGCCGGCTGACTGCAATTTGGCAATTCGAGTCTCACCAGGCTCAAGGTTGATTCAGCCTTCCATCCTTCCGAGGTCGGTAAAAGGAGGCCCCCAGATTGCTGGGGGCAATATTCCGACTCTGTAAACAGCTTAGAGAGGGCCGTAAAGCACTATGAAGTGGTATATAAGTTTAAGTGCTATTGCTATGTATAAAGAGTAAGATGGGCTGCAGATAAATGTAATAAAATAAAATAAAATAAATACTAAAATAAAAGGGCAGGGCTTCAGTTATGATGCCATGGTCTCCTTCTAGTCTGTTTGGACCACTGCTAACCCTCAAGAACTAGTACAGTCAAATTATATCCTACAGATGATGATCCAGGTCAGTTTCACTACAGAGAAGTTCTGTGCTCGTAATCAAAAGCTACTGGTAACTAAATGTGAACCTTTACTTGGATCTGTTAGGAGTTTCTTCTGAGCCACAGCTCTTGTCGGTCCTTCAATCATTCTTGACCAACCGTTCCAATAAGTGAAAGTCCAAATGACCAACTCTCTTCTTTAGATTTTCTCCCTGTTTTTGTTGCTTAAAAGAAACCATTTTAACCATAGCTGCTTAGCCATTAACAAAATTATGTCAGGCGTGAAGAATCAGGATCACAACTCAAAAGATTTAAAGCTCAAACCTATACACAGGAATTAACAAACAGTACTAAATTGGAGACAGATAAAGGCCAATGGAATTCAAGAGGGGTTGGGACTTGCACTGTTTGTTGGGAGTGTAATGACTCTAGGCTGATGACTTGCTTAACTCTGCCCTCCAGCTGTGCCTGCTCTTCTACAGATATTGAATGGAGGTTGTCTGCTGGGGATTATGTAGATAAATTCATGCAATTTTCTTGGCAATGTTATGGAAGTGTTTGTGAGTGCCTTTGAATTTCCCAGACTGAGTGGGAATCCACTGAAGCTCTGAGGTTCCCTAATGGTGTCTTGTCGCACTACTACACAACTCTATTTAGCTTTTTCCAAGATAAGCAAAGGTTGACTGGATATTACCATCTGCTGTATCATTTACATTTTCAGAATGTGGGTTGCAAAGATTTCAATTGTACATTTTCAAGTTTGGAAAAAAATATCCCAATGTGGTTAACTAGATGATGATACGGTCCCTCCTGGCTTTGGAAAGTTTAGAGGCCGGAAGTCCTCTTGTTACATTCTGGTAGGACAAAGCTTTAGCTGGATGGGGACAATCTTATTTTAACCTTACCCCAGGGGTGAAACTCTCCCGGATCGGACCGGATCGCCTGATCCGGTAGCAATTTTTCCCTGTGGTTCAGCGATCTGGTAGCGATCACCGCCCGGGTGTCATTACTTCCTGGTTTTAACGAGGAAGTAATGTTTTTTTACCTTCTGTGCATGCGCAGAAGTTTTTGCACATGTGCAGGTGTGCACACGCATGTGACGCGCTTCCGAACTGGTAAGGAAGGTAAGTAGATTTCACTCCTGCCTGGCCCGCTGTGATTCAGACTTCTTGCATCCTGAATACAATTCTTGGCGAGTTACCTTTTCTTTAATATTATATTCTAGGTTATGGATGTTTTATGATTCTTGAAGAAATCCATCTTTTCTGTGAACAAACTCTGCCTTATAACTCTTAACTCCACTGTAATCCACACGCAGGGTTACAACCTGCATTCCTGGTTTTTTTTAATTACTCATTTTTTTTTTGCACTTTTAATTACTCACTTTTACTTTTACTTATCTTAAAGTTGCCAAGGTTGACAAACGCTGATTTAAAGAGAAACTGCTTTTCCTTGACAGCTGTCATTTTATTTATTTACTATTGGCCAAGTGTTCTTCAAATATTTAATAATATTCTCTCTCTCTCACTCACTCACTCTCTGTTTCTTTCTTTTATTGGTTTCCTCCTGGAACAGTCAAAATAAAAATGTATCAGGTTATAGTTTGGCAATAAAATGGCACCTGTTATAATTGCCTTTGAAATCAGCTCTTCTGCCAAAAGAATATAGATCTTTTCTGAACTGTGGGTTACAAACAATGAAGTTGCTAATACAATACAACCTTTTGGTGCTCTTGACATTTGCTTTTTTCATTCTTTTTAATTGTTCCAATAGAAGAATGTGTATGGATCTGCCTTGGATTGCTTAGCTCAACCAACAGGAAGTGTCTGGATGGATGTTCATTCATCAGTGGCCTTCCAGAGGCTCCCTGTGCTTCAGCAGACACTCTATTTATAAATTTATTTTCCACTCCTCCCTCCCAAGCCTATGTGGGTGCCATACACTTGGTCCTTCCATACAATGTAATCTGATCGGCCATGCTGGTTTTCAAGCAGCAAGGCCAGCTTGGCCTCTGCCGGGAAGGTGACAGCTGTTAGCTACAGATAGTCAGCTCTAGACCCTGGCTGCTAAAATCCACTCATTCATTCTTGTCACAGATCGTTGCCCACAGCTGGAAGCTTTGCTTTTCAGTCTGCTGATTAGCTGGCAAAGGATCTACATACTGTATTAGCAAGGTCAGCAGCTGAGATAAAAGCTAAAGCCCTTGTCCATGGGAACTATTTTTAAAGAGATAGTCTTGTGCAGTCGTTAGGCATTTGAACATGACTATTTTTCCTTCCTTCCTTCCTTTTTTATCCATCCATCCATCCATTGAACATGACTATTTTTCCTTCCTTCCTTCCTTCCTTCCTTCCTTCCTTCCTTCCTTCCTTCCTTCCTTCCTTTTTTCTCCATCCATCCATCCATCCATCCATTCCATCCATCACTGTTTTATATAGTAGAATAACAGAAAAACAGAGTTGGAAGGGACATTGGAATTCTTCTAGTCCAGCCCCCTGCTCAAGTAGGAGACCTTATACTGAATGGTTGTCTAATTTTTTCTTAAAAACCTCCAGTGCTGGAGCACCCATAACTTCTGAGGCAAGTTGTTCCACTGTCAGGAAATTTCTTCTTAGTTGGTTCTTTCCTTGATTAGTTTCCATCCATTGCTTCTTGTCCTGCCCTCAGGTGCTTTGGAGAATAGTTTGACTCCCTCTTCTTTGTGGCAGCCCCTGAGATATTGGAACACTGGTATCATGTCTCCCCTAGTCCTTCTTTTCATTAAACTAGACATACCCAGTTCCTGCAACCGTACTTCATATGTTTTAGCCTCCAGTCCCCTCATCATCTTTGTTGTTCTTCTCTGCACTCTTTCTAGAGTCTCCACATCTTTTTTGCATCCTGGCAACCAAAACTGGATGCAATATAAAGTGGTATTGACACTTCACATGATCTTGATTCTATCCCTCTGTTTAGGCATCCTAGAACTATGTTGGCTTTTTTGGCAGCTGCTGCACACTGCTGGCTCATATCTAAATGGTTGTCCACTAATATATTTGATTTGATTTGAGCCCCTGCTCTAGAGCTCCCTGAAAGGCAGAGGTCTAGGAAAATTCATGGTTCTCCAGCTCTGGTCTTCATGCATTTTTCTAGGGTCTCCATTCTCACTGAATCAGAAGCAACAGATATGGGTTTTATCCCTCTGCAGCTGACATTCTAGTGGCCTGGTTGCATTGGCACCCAAGTTTTCCTATCTTCCATGTGTTCTTTTTTTCAATAGCATATAATAACCATCTGGAAAACGTAAATCTTTCCTCCAAAGTTGCTGTTTTGTGGATACTGGTGGGAGAATCTTCAGCTTCTTGTTGGAAGAAATGTCCTTCTGGGTTCAGTTCCAAGCATGGAAAAAGACACTGGAAACATGGAGACTGTTTGGAAAGATGGTTTAATGGTGGACAGGAGGACCAGATAGCTTGAGTTCCTGAGCAGAAAAAGGCAGAGATGCTGAGAGTGCCTTGGTTTTATGCCCTCTGTTGGACTTTGAATTTGAGCTTGTATTCTGATTGGTTGTCAGACTTCCATGAGGCGATGCAGGGGCAAATCTGTAGTCTGTCCTGAGTATCCCAAGCTTGGTTGAGCCTTGCTGGTTGATGATTTAATGAAGGGGCTTTGGACAATTCCTATTATGGCTCTGCTACCTTGTTTCCCCAAAAATAAGACCCTGTCTTATATTTTTTTGAACCCTAAAATAAGTGCTTGGCCTTATTGTCATGCGCTCAAAAGCCCAATTAGGCTTATTTCCAGGGGATGTCTTATTTTGGGGAAAACAGGGTAGAAGAAGCTAGATCTTTATTATGTAGAATAGACTGGCCCAGGCCTTAATGGCCCATTAACAAAGGGGGGTGGGGGCAAGGAGCTGCTTTGTCTTTAAAACATGTTTCTCCGTTTCTCATCCAGAGAAATATAATATTCTGCCTTTTTAATATTTCCTAAAATATTTCATTCTTCTAGGAGAGGGCTGGGTGCTAACTTCCTACATTCTTTTCAGATTTTTTGCAAATTTTTTGCAAACAGGACTGGGCAAGTTAGATGACAAGATGGTCCTCAGAATTGCAAAACAACTATCATGTTTTCCTGAAAATAAGACCCTGTCTTATATTTTTTTGAACCCCGAAATAAGCGCTTGGCCTTATTTTCGGGGAGGTCTTATTATTTTGGGGTGTGTGGAGGAAACCAGAGCAAGTGGCGGGGACCGGCTGCACATTTGTTTAAATATTTTCAGGGAGGGCTTATTTTCAGGGAGGAGCTTATTTTAGTACATGTTTTCAAAAGCCCAATTGGTCTTATTATCAGGGGATGTCTTATTTTAGGGGAAACAGGGTAGATAAATGGCTACCACTTTGGTGGATAACTTCATGGGGAAGCGGAAGGCACCCATAACTTGGCATCCCCCAGGAAACAGTATATCACCAGCAAATTCTTATTATCGGGGAGTGTCTTATTTTAGGGGAAACAGGGTACTGAGAATTTTGGGCCATCCTGAACAGCAATGCACATACCCAGAGGATCCTTCTGTAGGATAGTTGGTAAAAGGATTTAAAGCAGTGGTTTTTTTAAAAAAAACTTGGCATCTTTATGGTTTGTGGACTTCATCTCCCAGAATTCCTCAGTCAGCATTCTATTATCATTAAATGGCTGGAATAAATATGTATGTTGTCACCAGGATGGGGGATTATTTTATTATCTTTAATTTTATTGTTTTTATTTCTTTTATATTGTCCTGCGAGTTGCCATTTGCAAATAGGGGGCAATATATTTTTTTCTAAATAAATAAATAGATAAATATTATCCCATTCCCTTTCACTCTATAGCTTCCTGAACTGCCTTCATTTCCAGATTTTTATTTTTTTTAAAAAAAAAAAAGCCAGTTGGAAGGAATTTGTGTGTGTGTGTGTGTGTGTGTGATTTAATGCAAGCAGTGGTGGGTGAAGACTTTTGGAAAGTTTATTGTACAGTGGGTGATTTGGAGATTCATACATTTTCTGAATCACCTCATAAGTGAGGTGGTAAGTGCAAGAAGCCAATATGTCACTCGTGAGAATTTTACCAAGATGTTCTTCTTTGGGAGGAAAAAAAAATAATGAAAGCAATTTCTGTTCCATCGAAGTAAATGAGAATATTTGCAAAAAGGAAAAAAAAGAAAAGAAAAGAAAAGCCGAAGATCATTTTGAGTGGTAAAATGCACATGCCCAACTATTCCAGGCAATAAAGATGATGGGGAGAGACACATCGCCAGTAGTGAAATTTTTACTCCTTAAAACATATTCAAAGACATAATAAAGCGTTAAAGTGAAAATATTGTTGAGACAGCTTTCATTATGCTTGTTTCAGGGCTCATTACGGCTTAAGTAAAAGTGACTGAGCAAAAGAGACATAACAATATCTGGGTTGAATTTCTATTAAGTTGGGAAAGGCGCTGGCCTTTTTTTTTTTTTTTTTTTTTTTTTGTCTAATGGTGTCAGGATAAGGTGGCTGGTTTTCAGTGGGGTTCAGATGTGGTGCTAAGCTGAAGGGCGTGAAAGACACCGTTTTATGGCCTGCTGATATACCATGAGCCGAGGTGGTGCAGTGGTTAGAGTGTAGTATTGCAGCTACTTCAGCTGACTGCTAGTTCAGCAGATCAGTGGATCAAATCTCACCGGCTCAAGGTTGACTTAGCTTTCCATCCTTCTGAGGTGGGTAAAATGAAGACCCAGATTATTGGGGGCAATATGCTATTTAGTATACTGTCTTTGGTGTAAGCCGCCCAGAGTCCTTGGAGAGTGGGCAGCATAGAAATATGATTAATAAATTAAATAAATAAATTGATCTGGAAACCTGGTTATGTGGTAGGGCTGGAGGTAAAGAAAGTGTCAGGAGAAATATCCCTCTGGTTCAGTTCCAAGCTGGGAGAAAGACACTGGAAACATGGAGGCTGATTGGAAAGCAGAACCAGATGGGTTTGCGGTCCTGGGCAGCTGACCACATGGAGTTGATAGTGAGGGGGTATTTATACCTTCTCTTGGGCTTTGCACTTGAACTTCCTGTTCCTGTGCAAGAACATGCATTCTATTGGTTGTTGTAGGGGTCATAGCTGGCTCTGTAGGTTGTCTGAGCTCTTAGGTTTAGTTGAAGTTTGGACTCTGATGCAATGTCCTTAGGAGATTGTGTGATGTAGTGAGCTCTGCTGCTAGTGGGTTAATTCGATTATGTCCTGAGGGATCATTTCTTAATCCCATCATCTGGAGGTCTTTTGTTTTGTAGATAGGATGGCCCAGTCTTTCTTAATGGGCAAAAAAATATCTGCTGGGCAGTGGTGGGTTGCCCCCGGTTTGGACCGGTTTGCAAGAACTGGTAGTAAAACCAGCGGGTGGTTCTGCCCACCGACCCAAATGTCGTCAGAAAACTTCTGTGCATGCACAGAAGCATGCATGCGTCCACGCAGCGCCGTTGCAAACCAGTATTAAAGGTAAGTATAACCCACCCCTGCTGCTGGGTCTATTAGGAAAGATGAGGAGCTGTCTCTTTCTGTCTCCAAGAACATGCTTCTCCATTCCTCCTTTAAGAAAATATAATATTCCGCCTTTTTAATATTTCTCAAAATATTTCATTTTTCTAGGAGAGGGGGAATCTTCCCTCAAAAGCATCATGACAGCCATCCCATCTGCCAGGGGGCCCGCTGTGGTCATAAGTGGGCTCAATGTAGAAGTTTAGCCTAGAGCAGTGCTCCTCAACCTTGGCGATTTGAAGACGTGTGGACTTCAACTCCCAGAATCCCCCAGCCAGCCAGCCATGCTGGGAATTGAAGTCCACATATCTTCAAGTCACCAAGGTTGAGAAAGGCCGGCCTGGAGCACTCTGCTTCTGTTGGTTGGTGGGCCTCGGGTTTTTTTTTTTTTTAATTGAGATTCATATTTCAGTTATTTCATTTCATTCAGGACTCTTTCAAGTATTCAGAATGGAAAGCAAAGTTTAAAAGGGTGGGGCGGAGGGAGGTGTCCAGGAGTAGCTTGCTTTAGAAAAAAAAAATTAAAAAAGAAAACCTAGATCATTTCATGAAGGGAAATCAATTAAAAAAGGTTGACTGAGAACATTTATCCATTTAGCTCAGCCTGCTATTGAATTTTCATGATGGACTTCGACTTTTCGGGAGAGCGGCCCGAGTTAATGGCAATTGTTCCCTTCTCTTCAAAATTTATTATCTGGTTTATTCAAAGGAAAACACTCCATCAAACCCAAGAGCGGCCAAAAGCCTATTGATAGGTTTGTGCTTGTGTGGGATTGGGAAAAAAAAATGGGTGGGGTTGGGGGGGTTTGTCGCAGATGTCCAGCCTTTTGAAAGAAAATTAAACAAGTATCTCATTACGCAATGCTTCGGTGATCCCTGGAGATGGGCCGCAAAAGCAGCCAATTTAATGAGCTGGGAATCGCAAACAGTGCCAAAGTTTACCTCAGGCCCGTCTTTCTGGAGAAAGGTCCCCTATTTAGAGGCACTCAAGCAGAGGAGAAAGGATCCTGCTGGGTTCCCTTCCTTTCATCCCCAAAGATGGAGAGGGGTGGGTGGGTAATATTTCCTCCCCTTCTTCCTTGCATCTAGAGGAATTATGCGTGCTAATTTGATTAGGGGCAGATTTGATTAACTGGAAAATGAGGGCTTTGCGAAGCCTTTCGCACGCTTAATTTAGCCCTTTGCAAAAAAAAAAAAAAAAGGGTGGGTGAGGGGACGGCAACATTGTGTCGTGGAAAAAAAAACCTCCCAAAAGGCATATGGGAACCCCATTCAATGGGAAAGACAGCCTTTGAGGGCTGACAATATCGAGAATCGCCATGGTTCGTTTTGGGCTAATCGGTTTGGAGCGTTTGGCTTGGCTGCGGAATACAAATTGCATTCGGCATTGCCAGTTAAACGGTTCAAGGAATAATGAGATTAATGTAGTAGGGAACTTAGCGGAACAAAATGCTTTTCTCTTTCCCTTTCTCTCCCTTGATTTCTCTTTTTTCTCCTCCAAACAACAAGGCGTAACTGGTTTCAATGGAGCTTTGCTGGAAAGCTGAGCTGGAGAGAGAGAGACAGAGAGAGAGAGAGACAGAGACCACATGTGTTTCTCTTTGCAGGCGATTACTTCTTATGGCTTGCAAACTCCTAGACTGAATCCTCTCTGTAAACAAGGAAATGAAAACCTCAGACCGAGGCTTTTGCAGACCCTGGAGGTAATATTCCTTAAATGAGCACACATTTTACTTTTTTTTTTTTTTCCTGGTTGACTATATCCATCTTTCCCCCCTCTTTGCTCATCATTCCACCACTGTCTGCCTAACTCAGCCTTGTCAGGAAAGAAAAACTATATTTTTTAAAGCTTTAAGCCTGGCCAATGGAAAGCTACATCTAAAAGCGGAATAACAGAGTTGGAAGGGTCCTTGGAGGTCTTCTAGTCCAACCCCCTTCCTGCTCAGGCAGGGAACTCTATATACCATTTCAGACAAATGGTTGTTCAATCTCTTCTTAAAAAACTCCAGTGTTGGAGCACCCACAACTTCTGGAAGAAAGTTGCTCTGTTGTTCCATAGAGAACTCCATGGAGCGTTTATGTTCAATACCTCCCACTCCCAAAAAAAATTGACCCACAAGGGAAAGAAAGGATAGAGAAGGAATACAAGATAAAAATAAAAGTTTCCCCTGTCCAGTCATGTCTGATTCTAGGGCATGATGTTTATCTCCATTGCTTGACCAAGGGAGCCATTGTTGTCTAAATACATTTTCCAGGGTCATGTGGCCAGTGTGGCTGCACATCAAAGGCCCACAGAACGCTGTTACCTTCCTATTGAAGTGGTACCTATTAACCTATTCACATTTGAATGGTTTTGAACTGTTAGGTAAGCAGGAGCTGAGGCAAGGAAAGGAGCTCATCCCGCTACACGGTTCTCGGGTCTCGAACCTGGGCTGTCAGCTTTCCAGCTGACAAGCTCAGTGTCTTTAACTTGTCCCAAAGATGGTTTTTCAAGAGGCAACTAGACTTTCTGGTTTTTCATTGAAGACCTTTCACTTCTCATCCAAAAAGCTTCTTCAGCTCTGACTGGATGTTGGGGAATGGAAGGATTGATGCTCCTTGCAGACAGCTGGTCATTTGCATTCTTTTAGCAAGTCATTGAGGTCACCTGGAGGTTTATTTGTGTCGTCAGGGTCACCTGAGTGATGACAATAGGTGTGGAGCCTTTTTGAAACTGCTGAAAGGACTGTGTTGTAGACTGGAGTTAGATGACGTTGTATCCCACCCCCTCTGTTGAGAGCGGGCTGTTCAGTTTTGACATATATGGTCTCTTTGACCCCTCTTTCAAACTAACAGTCCAAGAAGCTTCTTGGATGGGAAGCAAAATATCTTCCAGTTGCCTTTTGAAAAAGCACCTTTGGTAGAACCGTGACTTGGAATCTCCATAGATATTTGGTGGAACAGCTTGTGTCCCAAAGTTGTGGGTGCTCCATTAATGGAGGTTTTCAAGAAAAGATTGGACAACCGTTTGACCTAGATGACTGGAAGATTTCTGCCTTTGGCAGGGGGTTGGAATAGTTTAGTTTAGTTTAGTTTAGTTTATTTGATTTGTATATCGCCCTACTCCCGAAGGACTCAGGGCGGTGAACAGCCAACAATAAAATACATAGATACAAAAAATTTAAAAACCAGATAAAATCAAATTAAATCATTTTGGCCCAGACAGATTAAAACACCCCAATAATTTAAAAACAGATTAAAATTTACATATTTAAAAAGGGAAGAGATTAGGCCAAGGCCGCCTGATGGAATAAAAAGGTCTTCACAGCGCGGCGGAAGGTGCGCAGATCCGGGATCCTCCGTATCTCCGGGGGGGAGCTCATTCCAGATGGTAGGTACCCCCACAGAGAAGGCTCTCCCCCTAGGGGCCGCCAGTCGACACTGTTTGGCTGACGGCACCCGGAGGAGTCCCTCTCTATGAGAGCATACTGGCCGGTGGGAGGCTATTGGTGGTAGTAGGCGGTCCCATAGATAACCAGGTCGTAAGCCATAGAAGACCTTCAAGATCCCATAAATGATTCTATGATCCCCATATTCACCAAGAGCATCGTAGATGTCCCAGTTCATTACTTCATTTTATTTCATTATTTCCTATATATGCTGTAGTTCTTCCAATCATTAGTAACACTACACTTCCTCTTCCTGCATGCATTGCAACAACTCCAAGCCACAAGAACAGACCACATTAATTGAGTTCTATTACATTTTTCCTTTTTTAAATGAATTTCATAAACACAGAACATGTCTATTTCGGTTTCCTTCATTTCATTTTTTTTAATTATTACTTTACTCTTCTCACATTCCAATTTGCACTTTTCCATATGTCATAGTCATCACCAGATGGGCCCATAAATATTGATCTCCATCACTCATTATGACTCTGGTCAACAGAGGCTTTCACGTAACACTTTTTAATAAGATGCAGAAGGTATACACCATAGTTGTACTTGTGCCACCTCCAGCACTTTCTGTTAATAACAAGAATAGTTCTTGTTGGAATCACTGCATATGAATAATATTTAAACTATTACCGTATTTTTCAGACTATAAGACACACTTTTTTGTCTCCCAAAAGGGTGTGAAAATGTCTATGCATCTTAGAGACCGAATATTGCCGAAGCCCTGCCAATCTGCCAGCCGTTTTACTTGCCTCCGCACACCCCATTTTTGGGCCTTTTTCAGGCCCATTTTTTTTCCGGCCCATTTTTTAGGCTTTTTTCGGCCCATTTTTGAGGCTTTTTTGGCCTGTTTTTGAGGCTTTTTTGGCCCGTTTTGAGGCTTTTTTCAGCCCGTTTTTGAGGCTTGTTTCAGCCATTTTTCCCAGAAAAAACAGCCTGAAAAAAGCCTCAAAAACAGGCTGAAAAAAGCCTCAAAAATGGGCCGAAAAAGCCTCAAAACAGGCCGAAAAAAGCATAGAAAAAGGGCAGAAAAAAGCCTTGAAATATTTGCCAAAATATTTCATTCTTCTAGTGGGAGGACTTCCCAAACATATAAATACATGCTAGTTGCCAAGCACCTGAATTTTGATCTCATAACTTTGGGGAGGGATGCTGCGACAGTTGGAAGCGTAAGAACCAGTTCTAAGTTATTTTTTCAGTGCCATTGTAACCTCCAACAATCACTAAACCCATAGTTGTAAGTCGAGGATTACCTATATAACCGTTTAGCCATGTAAGATTTGACCAGCATGGTTCAAATTAACCTAATTTCAGCTAAATGTCCTTCTTTGTTCCAAGATTTTCTTTTCAATTTTATGATCATGATTCGTTAGTTCTTCAGGATGCATGAACTCAGTGCCAGACACAGAGAAAATAACAACCAGCTATTTTAAAATTGAAAGCTTGAAATCAGAGGCAAACAAAACACGAGGAATACAGCAATTTATTTCCAATTTCCTTATAATTAAACCATGCATATTTCCTAATTCAATTTAGTTTAAGAGATGAGACCCTAATGAATAGATTCCCAACAAAGGTTTTCAAACCAAGCAAGTCTTTGCAGTCATCAGATTTAAGGATACGCATGGCCTAAATGAATCCAAATAATACATCTCAAGTTTTCCAATGAAAGATAAAACACCAATCTTGCTTTTAAGCTTTCAGCCTGTTTGAATAACCGTTCTCCACAAATGTCCAATATCAGATGTTGGATTTGCCATTTGAAGTTAGAGTCCTGTAATTAATGATCACTATAATACTAATATGAGAAGTATGAATCTTGGCCCCTATAAGAACATTTTCAGAAGGAAAGGAATGGAATGGACAGTGCTGAATCAGTTGACAACATACCGTATTTTTCGGAGTATAAGACACATCTTTCCCCCACACCCCCTAAAAGTGGGTAAAAATTTAGGTGTGTCTTATACACCAAATGTAGCCCCACCCGCCCAGTGGCCCCCACCCTTTGGCCCCTGCCTCGCAGCAATACCTCCTTGCAAACAAATAGCAAGAAAAAAAACAGCTCCTTTCAGCTTCAGCACAGCCTAATTAGCACCATGATTGGATCTGCCTCCCAACTCTCGGCTGTTTTGCTCTCAGCTGTTTTGTGCAGGGCTCTGCTAGTTGCTGCAAAGAGGTAAATTGCTGGAGCAGGTTTTTTTTTTCCCTTGTGCTAATCAAGCTATGCTGAAAATGAAACTGAAAGCAAAGCAGGCTGTTTGCTGCAACGAGGCAAAATTGCGCAGAGGCAGAGGCAGATTTCTTTTTCTTCTTTACCTCACCAAAAAACGTAGGTGCGTCTTATAGTCCGGTGCACCTTATACTCCAAAAAATACAGTATCTCACAAATAACATCTCAGCCCAGGTGACAGGAAACCTGGGAAGAAACATTTCAATGCATTCAAAGATATTTTGCCATAATAAACTCACCTCAAATTAAAGTTGACAACCCCTCTTCTAGTTCTCATGAGTCTGTAGTGCCTTCAAGACTAGCATTAAAGGTACTTTCCTGAAATCTCCCTAGTTCCTGCTTCCCTGATCCTTCTTAGCTGTGCAAGGACTTAACACACTCCTTAAATTGGGGGACCCACTTTCCGCCAGTTGCTGTGAGAAAGCTCAGTTAAGAATCAGATTTCAGAAGCAGCTGAGGCCCAGAATCCAAAATTTGCTCAATTTAGGGAACTTGGGTTTTTTTTTTTTCAAAGGGCTAAAATAAATATCTTAAACCTCAAGCATGCATGGTGTGCCACATGATCTCTGAAAAAGGGACTTTTAAGATGCTGCAGATAAATCTTTTCTTCAGGCTCCCACACACACTAACACACTTTTGGAGTTTAAATCCAAAGGGTTGTGCAGCCCTATCCTACACTTTTAGGTGTATGCTGCAGAAGTGGGATTCACATAATTTACCTACAGCACCGAAAATGTGAGCGCGAGTGCACATGTAACACCTCCACGCATGTGCTTGGCTTTGCATGTATGCGCTTTGCTCTCGCACACACCTTCCATGCATGCACCTGGCCTCAAAAACATGCCTAAACAGGACAGCATAGAGCTGGGGTGGCTGGGCAGGCCCACCCGTAATTTCCGCTTCCAGTTCACCTGAACCGGTCCGAACCGGCTGAATACTACCTCTGGTATGCTGTCAAGTGCAAGAAATTAGGAGCCAAGGCGGTTCAAAAGAATATAAATTTATTCCATGCTAACACTCTTTACAAAAAGCTGAAGTACTCTACCCGACAAAGCAAATTGGGAGCAGATAAGGATTATATGATGACTCCTACAAATGCTTCCCCAGATGCCTCTCCAGATGTCAGCTCAGAGGAGGATGAACCAGTTCTAGGCACATCAGGAGTGTAGTTGGCCAATGGCTCCAAGCAACTGTCTGAGAGGGATTTTAACAGATTAACAGATTAATAGAGTTGGAAGGGACCTTATAAATCATCTAGTCCAACCCCCCGCCCAAGCAGAAGACCCTACACCATTTCTGACAAATGGCAGTCCAATCTCTTCTTGAAAGTTTCAAGTGATGAAGCAACCACAACTTCTGAAGTCAATTGTTCCGAATTGTTCTGAAGTCAGTTGTTCCATTGGTTGATTGTTTCACTGTCAGAAAATTTATCCTTATTTCTAAATTGAATCTCTCCTTGGGATTCCATCCATTATTTCTTGTCTGACCTTCAGGTGCTTTGGAAAATAGCTTGACCCCCTCCTCTCTGTGGCAACCCCTCAAATATTGGAACACTGCTATCATGTCTCCCCTGGTCCTTCTCTTCACTAGACTAGCCATGCCCAGTTCCTGTAACTGTTCTTCATATGTTTTAGTCTCCAGTCCCCTAATCATCCTGGTTGCTCTCCTCTGCACTTTTTCTAGAGTCTTAATATCTTTTTTATAGTGTGGTGACCAAAACTGGGCGCAGTACTCTACGCCCAGGGCTTTACTAGGGCTTTATAGAGTGGTATTAATATCTCAGTTGATCTTGATCTGGTTTGGTTTGGTTTGGTTGAAGCAGGACAGCCCTGAGGCTTCCGGTGCTGAAAGCATGCAACTCTAGGCAGTTAGGGAGGAGGAGGAGGAGGAACTGGAACTGCCTTCTGCACCTGATCCGAGAACACATAGGGCAGAGAAAAGGCAGGAGCAGTGAAGATCAGCCTGATAACTCAGGAGAGAAGAACCTCATCCCTCTTGATGGGCTGCACCAAAAGCTGGCTGTTCAGTACAGCAGACAGATGGAGATGATGCTGGGAACAACATGTTCATTTCCTAACTGTGTGTTCTCTGATTGTTGTGATTTCAGCCTTGCCTTGAATTGACCCTGTGCCTCGACTTTGGATCATGCCTTGTGAACTGTGCTGTTTTCTATCCTCATGCACCCTCTTGTATTGTGGATTTAATTTTGCCTAGTGGATTTATCCAGTTTGGGAAGCTTTCAAGTGCCTTAAGAGTCTGTAGAGATTCTCAGTCATCCAGGTCATGGTTGTCCCAAGGTGCTTTTCGGGAGGCAACTGGACTTTCTTGTTTTTTCTTTTTAAGATGTTTCACTTCTCATCTGCCCTCTTGGATGAGAAGCAAAACGTCTTCAAAAGAAAAAAAAACAAGAAAATCCAGTTGCCTCCGAAAAAGCACCTTTGGGACAATTTCAAGCACCTTGTGGACTCACTGGCCATTACTCTGTGGATTAGTATTGGTCTGCTTTTAGGTTGGACTTAATTGGGACAGTTCTGGATTTTCAGTGAAGGGAATTGCTGGGGAATATTAATAAACCCACTAACCTACCATTATGGGTGTGAGTGAGTGGGATAGCATAGTGTGAGTGGAATTAAAGGTAGGTTGGACTTAAATTTCTTGTGGGCCTGAAAGGACTCAAGACTGATGATGCACTTGACCGTTCCCTCAGGCTCATCCTGGTCATTTCCTACATATACCTTGTTAAATTTTATTTATCTATCCCTTAGATTTATATAGCTCCCTATCTCACATATGTGACTAATGGAGTAGCCAAGGGTTGAACCATTTGTTAACTGATCTCTTAAATCAAAATTTATTCACTTGGCTTCTCCAAAAGTTATTGAAGGATCACTCTTATAATCTGTAGCCAGTCTGGCTGGGGAGAAAGAGAATTACTATTTACCAATGCCTGTTGATTCAAAGTTGGGTGAAACTATGCAAAACTTTAGGCACTCCTGATCAAACTGTATGTTTCAACAAATCCCTAAAATGAACAGAAGCTGGCACAAGCTCCACTGATGCAAAGATAAACATGGCATCTTTCTGCAAATTGGAATGCATTCTTGCTATTTATGTGTGGCTGTTTATAGATTTAAAATAAGAAAATAGTGAAGAGAGCAGATGCAGAAGTTTGGATGCGATTCCAGTCAATACTTGGTAAGCCTCCTTTGGCAGAAGTAAGAGCTTCCAAATATTTCCTGTAGCCAGCTAAGGACTTTTCTGCAATGCAGCCTTAAGCGGTTTGACTCCGGTGCATTAACCAGCTAGAAATGAAGCCAACTGAAGAAATCTCTTTCCAGATTTCAAGCCTTTCTTCTGCTTTGTCTATGATCTTGGCATCTGGACCACACTTTCCAACAGTCCCCAGTTGGAGGCTTACCCTAATTTTTTTTAGATCGTCCACCCGTGTTGGGAAAGCGATCACCATTTGCGTTCCATTCAGTGGTCATGTCTTTTAAAGAATCGTGTTTTTCCTTCTGTGTGAATCCTCTCTGCTGCCTCCTTTTCTACTTGTTGGGGCATCCAACAGCAGACTAATAGAAAAAGGACATGCCGCGGTTTTAAGTAGTGCTTAAATAAAAATCTTTTTATTAAAGATGCTTTTTATAAGACAAAGACAATGCAAATTTCAAGAAAAGTGAAAGTAAAGCAAAAGAAAAGTGATAAACAGAAAAGAAATGAAAGAAAAAAGACAAGGAAGGAAAGAAGAAAAGACAAGGAGGGAAAGAAAAATAACAGAGTAACAGAAAAATGGAATTGGAAAGGACCTTGGAGGTCTTCTAGTTCAATCCCCCACTCAAGCAGGAGACTCCATACCATTTCAGACAAATGGCTGTCCAATCTCTTCTTGAAAATCTCCAGTAATGGTTCCACTAATTAATTGTTCTCACTGTCAGGAAATTTCTCATTAATTCTTGATTAGTTTCTATCCATTGTTTCTTGAAAACAAGATGCGAACAATAGGAAAACAAACACATCAGGACTAGATTCAGCAGTCTATCTGCATTTAAAAGACACAGGCCACTCTTTTGAAAACAACAAAATCCATATTTTGGACAGAGAGGGTCGCTGGTTTGAAAGAGGGGTCAAAGAAGCCATCTATGTCAAAATTGAACAGCCCTCTCTCAACAGAGGGGGAGGGTTATGGCATCATCTCTCTCCAATCTACAACACAGTCCTTTCAACAGTTCCACACCCATTTGCACCACTCAGGTGACCCTGATGATACAGATAAACCTCCAGGTGACCTTAACCACCCGCTAAAAGAATGCAACTGACCAGCTGTCTGCAAGGAGTATAAATCCTTCCATTCACCACCATCCAGTCAGAGCTGAAGAAGCTTCTTGGGTGAGAAGTGAAACGTCTTTAAAGAAAAACCAGAAAGTGCATAACTGAGAATCTCCATAGACAACCATGACCTGCATAACTGAGAATCTCCATAGACAAGATATGAACAAGGAACTTCCAACCTTATTTACAGCAACTACAACGGCATTTCTATTTTATCCTCCCTCTCTAAAGTTACATCATGGCTTCCTTCTTTTTTATTTATTTATTTATTTTATTGAATTTATTGGCCACCCATCTTGTAATGAATGACTTTGGGTGGCCAATAAATTCAATCGATCAATTCATACTCTACCACAGGGATCTCCAACCTGGGCCACTTGAAGCCTGGTGGACTTCAAATTCCAGAATTCTCCAGCCAGCAAAGTAAACAATTACACAGATTCTGTGATTTTTTTTTTCTACATGTAGACTTTTAACACACTGAACTAATTCTTGAAACCAGATTGATTTGATTTGATGGCTTGAATCAATTCTCTGAATCAATTTGAGGCAACCCTTGGAACTAAATGTCAAAATCAACACAACTCTTTAAATTAAATCACAAATTCAAATTGGATTTGGGGAGATTTGCATATAGCACTCATGGCAGATGGTGATCCAGGGACCGATTAAAGATTTTTTTTCCTCTCTCTCTCTCTCTTTCTCTGTCTTCCTTAAAAAATAGCCTGCCAGCTCCCAAGACAATCACTCTCCTCAGAATTGCTCATACTATTAGAAAGTTTGTACCCCAAATCTCCTTTGTGGCCAACAAAACAGCTGTGCACTCTATCTTCTCTGTGGCACCTCTTCAGATATTTGAAGGGTGACATCATGACCCTCTTTCATCTTCTTTCTCCAGGCTCCCAGGTCTGCAAATTGATACCCTTAAGAAACATTTTCCTACATTTTTTTGCTACCTGTTCTCATTCATGCTGATGAAGGAGAGTGACTTTTGACATTACTTTTTGGAGGAATAGAACTTTTGAAGAAATTCTCATGGGAGGCGTGTGATGTGCTTGCAACTTACTAAAGTTGCAAAGTAGCCAAAGTGCATGTGTATAAATATCTTTCTTCATCACTACTGTAGCCTCAATGGCTCCTTGGGATTCAATTCAATCTCAGGTGGGAAGACATTAGGAGGGGCTCTTCCCATGACACTTTTCGTAATGGAAAATGTAAACATCCTGGGAGGCTACAGAACAAAACATAACACAAAATGGTATTTTCACGAGAGCGGCACTCTCTGCCACCTTCCACAAGAAAGTCAGAAACACCTCTAGAGAAATTTAAAAGAAATTCTCCTGCAATTTGAGAATGTTAAAAAAAAATCGAAAGAATAAAAATTGAACAATTGTCAAGCAGGACTGCATATACTGTAAGACTGTTTTGAAGTTAAGCATTAGGGAAGTTAATATCTGAAGTTAAGCATTAGGGTAAGCATTAGGAAAACTAAGGAGGACAATTGCAGGGAAAAATGAGACAACCAGTTGGCTGTAGGAGATGACCACGCTGAGCCTGAGGGCGGAGTCAAGCATGTCATCAGTCTTGAGTCCCTTTGCACATACAAGAGATCTAAGTCCAGCCCACCTTGAATTCCTTTGGCAAATTAAATTTGCCAATGACAGATGAACTGTAGGACATCTGTCATAGATGTTCCAATGGATCCTGAACCAACCAGGAAGTTGGACTTCTTGAGCAGCCACAAAACTAGCATATGTAGTTGAATTAAATGTTCTGTTTTCTTCTGAAACTTTTCTTTTCTTGGATTTATCCATGGTTGGCCTACTGGGGGTTGAAAAGCTCAATATATCGTGTGCTGGCGGGTGTTGCACATTGGCGGTTGAGACACATATTTTGAGTGACAGGGAGCCGCAGCAAAGGGGTGAAAGAGCCACATGCTGCTCCAGAGCCGCAGGTTGCTGACCCCTGGTATAGGATTTCCAGCCTGAGCAGGCGGTTGGACTAGAAGACCTCCAAGTTCCCTTCTAACTCTGTTATTCTGTTACTCTGCCTCTTTTGTACCCATGAAGGAGATGAATAAACCAATTGAGGAAGCTCACATGCTCTTTTTTCTGACTTCATCTTCCAGGCATTGGTTTAGAGAAGCTCCAAGGCTCAAAGTCCGCTGGGTTGAGACAGAGACAGTGGGCGGGGTGGAGAAGGGAGACTGGGGAGAGAAGTTTGAATTGCAGCTGCTTCATTAACATGCCCCAATCTAGACAGAAGAGTGCTCTCTGGCTGCCCGTCTTTTTGTCTTGCCCATCTGCTCATTGCGGTTTTAATTAAATCTATGTGTATGTTTGGGTCTTTCCTTTCTTTGCCTTCTTCTTCTTTTTTTAAAAAACTTACTCCAAGAAATCAAAAAGCAGCCTAGCTGGTGCCAATGTTCACTCAGCTTATCCGGCCGCTAACAAGCAGACACCAAAGGGAACATATGACCACTTTGCTCTCCAGCCAGTCTCTGCCACTAATCAGCATGAAACCAAAGGGGTTGTTATATTTTTTGACTTTCTACCCTCGGTCCTTCACTTCCAACCTCCCTATTGCCACCGGCAAAGGCAAGCTAATGAGTGATCCCACTTGTGGTAAGCCTACTAGGAGAAATGATGGGTTTCAAATAACCCAAAAAGCACGCAGCATGAAGCTTGTTGGAAAGGCCATTGTTCCTTCTCTGGCACCTGATGTGTCCAGACTCACAATGGCGTTTGCAGAGGGTGTTTCCAATTGCCAGGCAGGCTGTTTGTTTTGCCTGCCTTGGCTCAGGAGAAGCAATGCAATCTGGTAGGGGTTAACTCCACGCTTGTCTCTCCTACTTCGGATGTCACCTCCTTTTATCTGTGAAGAGCAACTTGCTGCAACCTCACAAATAACTTGGCTTGATAGGCTCTCCTGTTTTCCATTTTCACTTCCAAAGGTAGGCACTACAGAGAACATCCTTACCCAGCTGCATGGTCTCCATTTCATTCTCATATGGACAATGGGAGTGAGGGAGGGAAGTTAAATGATAGATGATAGATGACGGATGGATGGATGGATCTGCTTTCATGGTTGGAAGAAGGATGCTAGAGTTCCATCTGCAACAATAAGTAAACCATTTTTTGTTTGTTTGTTTGTCACATTTATATGCTTGCCCAACTTTCAAAAAGTTGACTGGACGTTTGCTTAAAATCACCCTAGGTGAAAAATCACCCTACGCATTCCAGTAAGTCAAAAAGAAAACAAATGATATTGTGACTTAGGACAACATATAAGGCCTAGCCAATATTCTCTTACAATTCACATCTGGAAACTCAATCTGGAAGAGGTGAATGATAGAGCACCTTTATGACCCTTTGCAACTAAAAATAAGTTGCGTTCACATGTGGGATTCGAGGGCAGGTTCTGGGTCAAGCCATACAACATGGCTCTTGGACTATAGAAATTGTGCACCAGCATCTGAGAAACTAACAGACTTGGGGAGCTTGCTATGAATTTTTCAAACCCTCACTCGTTGCATCTGCAAAAGAATCTCATAGTCTCTGGCACTTTTCAGCAAAGAGGGCCAGGTATTAACATTAGACTTGCAACATAAGGAGGCTGAAGGGAGATAGAAATTCAGCCGCTCAGAAGCTCAGGTATCAACTTAATTGGGTTATTTTCATATGTCACTGCAGTGACCTTGTGGTGAAAAGGATGAGCCGTTGTGGAATCTGGAAGCCTTTCCCTAACCTTATCCTGTGCTGATGAGCCGAGAACCCTTTCCCCCCAAAGTAATCCAAATGGGTCCTTAATATGGAGACTTGAAGTCCTCTGCTCAGCTGACATGCTGCCCAGATCTTCCCCTTTCAGGTCCACTCTTCTTATCCCATTAGCAAGATGTCAATGAGGTCAAAAGGACATGTGTATCTCACTGAAAAGAGGAAAGACAGCATACACACATACAATCTGAAGAAGGATGAAGACACTGAGGGCTTCTGGAGCAGATTTATGTATTTATTTAATGGGATAACAGAATAACAGAGTTGGAAAGGACCTTGGAGGTCTTCTAGTCCAACCCCCTGCTTAGGCAGGAAACACTACACCACTTCAGACAAATGGTTGTCCAATCTCTTTTTAAAAACTTCCAGTGTTGGAGCATTCAAAACTTCTGGAGGCAAGTTGTTCCACTGGTTAATTGTTCTAACTGTCAGGAAATTTCTCCTCAGTTCTAGGGTGCTTCCCTTCTTGCTTATTTATTTACTTATTAGATTTCTTTATCTTGCTTTTATCACATTATGAGTAACTTAAGCAGTGGTGGGTTCCTCCCGGTTCGGTCCGGTTCGGCAGAGCCGGTAGCGGTGACGATATGACATCACCGAACCGGTTCTCCCCCCCGCCCTCCCACCCCCCCACGTTATTCTTACCTTTTATTTGGTCCCACCCCCAATCTATTGCTGCCTCCTGAGTCCCAGCTGATGACTAGAGGGAAAAAAACTGTTTAAACTCTTGCCGCGGGGCTTCAAAGGGCTGTCCTACAGCTGATCAGTGTTAAAAGCAAACAAATGAGTCGGGTTGTAAGTGCGAGGACTGGTCATAAGTGCGAGGACCTTCCAGAAATGACTCTGACCAGCTAGCCACACCCACCTAGTCACATAACCTCTAAGCCACACCCACAAAATAAGCCACGCCCACAGAACCGGTAGTAAAAAAATTTAGAACCCACCCCTGAACTTAAGGCAGTGAAGATACATAATACTCCTTCCTCCTCCTATATTTCCCACAACAATTCTGTGAGGAGAGCTGAACCAAGAGAGACTGGCTGGCCCAAATTCATCCAGGCTACTTTCAGGCCCAAAAGAGACTAGAACTCACAATCTCCTGTCCCAAAGGTGCTTTTCAAAAGGCACCTGGATTTTCTTGCTTTTTTTCCTTGAAAACATTTTGCTTCTCATCCAAGAAGCTTCTTCAGTTCTGACTCCTTCCAACAAGCAAAGTCAATGGGGGAATCAAATTCACTTAACAACTGTTTGACTCACTTAACAGTGATCCTCTTAAAAACCATGGCAAAAAAAAAAGGTAATAAAATTGGGCACGATTCTCTTAACAATTACCTAATTAACCAGTTCAGAAATTCTGGTCCCAGTTGTGGTCGTAAATCGAGGACTACCTGCCGTTGTTGCTCAGCCATTCTTTTTCTACTTCCTCACCTGCTTTTGAAGGAGAGACAGCGCTGAGTTTTGCTAGCCCGTTGAAGTCACTTTATTCAGTATCTCCATGGCCTGTATTTATCAAATCATAGCCAAACAACATGTCTTCCAGGGGTGAAATGCTCCTGGTTCGGACTGGATCACCCGATCCAGTAGCGATGGCGGTGGGCGGTTTGGAGAACCGGTAGCAAAAATCCCTGCCCCTCCCCTTCCTATGCCCAGCTGAGCTGCACGATCATCAGAGGCTTTTTTTTCTACAACCTCTTCAGCCAAAAAAATGCTTTTAAAAGTAAAAAAAAAGCCTCTGATGATCACGTGGCTCAGCTGGGATCATCAGAGGCTTTTAAAAGCATTTTTTCTACAACCTCTTCGGCCAAAGAGGTTGTAGAAAAAAATGCCTTTAAAAGCCTCTGATGATCCCAGCTGAGTTGCCTGATCGTCAGAGGCTTTTAAAAGCATTTTTTCTGTGACTTCTTAAGGTTGTAGAAAAAAATCTTTTAAAAGTAAAAAAAAAAAAGGTTGGCCACCCCCACCCAGTCACATTACCACCACCCCCACCAAGCCACGCCCACAGAACTGGTAGTAACAAATTTTACATTTCACCACTGATGTCTTCCATCTTTATTGTTGTTAGAAAAAGCTGAAACTACACCTCTGTGTGACAGAAACTGTGTTGTGCTTGGTGTTGGATGGATTTAACAGATTAACAGAGTTGGAAGGGACCTTGTAGGTCATCTAGTCCAACCCCTCCTCCAAGCAGGAGACCGTACACCATTTCTGACAGATGGCAGTCCAGTCTCTTCTTGAAAGCCTCCAGTGATGAAATTCCCACAACTTCCAAAGGCAAGCTGTTCCATTGGTTGATTGCTCTCACTTTCTCCTTATTTCCAGGTTGAATCTCACTTTGTTCAGTTTACATCCATTATTCCTTATCTGGCCTTTGGATGCCTTGGAAAATAGCTTGACCCTCTCCACTCTGTGGCAGCCCCTCAAATATTGGAACACTGTTACCATGTCTCCCCTGGTGCTTCTCTTCACTAGACTAGCCCTGAGTCTTCGGAGAGGGGCGGCATTTAAATTTAATTAATTAGATTAAATTAAATTAAATTAGCCCTGCTCAGTTCCTGTAACTGTTCTTCATATGTTTTACTCTCCAGTGCCAGAGGTGGGTTTCAGCAGGTTCTAACCAGTTCTGGAGAACCGGTAAATACCACCTCTGACTGGCCCTGCCCCCATCTATTCTCTGCCTCCCGAGTCGCAGCTGATTGGGAGGAAATGGGGATTTTGCAGTAACCTCCTTCTGGAGTGGGGAGGAAATGGAGATTTTACAGTATCCTTCCCCTGTCACGCCCACCAAGCCATGCCCACCAAGCAATGCCACGCCCACCAAGCCACACCCACAGAACCGGTAGTAAAAAAATTGGAAACCCACCACTGCTCCAGTCCCCTAATCATCCTGGTTGCTCTTCTCTGCACTCTTTCTAGAGTCTCAACATCTTTTTTATAGCGTGGTAACCAAAACTGGATGCAGTATTCCAGGTATGGCCGTACTAGCGCTTTATAGAGTGGTATTAGTACCTCACTTGATCTTGGGTTTTATATTGTTCAGTCTGAATCTCATCATTCAAGGAAAGAGGAAGGAGAAAAGGACAGGCTTATGAGCCTTGGACATTGGTTTGAAAAAGATGAGGTTTATAGAGTATTCTGGTTTTATTTATTAGAAATCCTTAGCCAGCCCTATTAACTTACAACTGTTTATGAATTACCCCGACAAGGTTCTTTTCTGGTCTAAACAGAGACTCATTCATCTGAATCAGTGGATTCACTGATACATTACCTTGCATTTTTTAAAAGCGGGCATTGTGTGCACCGCCTAAATAATTTCCCCATGAAGTTATTTTTAAACAATTCCCTCATGAGTCTAAGAAATGCTTGTCTAGACTATTGATTCATTTCCCTCTTCTTCTTGCCCAGATTTCTTTAAGGTTAAGTATAGCTGAAGATTTGTTATACTGCAATTTAAGAAGCTTTGAATGTTTTCACCTTTGAAAGGGCCGGGTGGGTAGTTATGTCATCCATAAGCACCGCCACATTTAAATTGCTGGTTCATTTTGTTCTTTTTAAAAGAATTTTAACCGGATGGTGTTAATCCTTGCTAGGGTATTACCGGCATCAAAAATATCTCCTTATCACTCACTGGTTCTGTCAGAGTTTGTTGCAAAATCACTTCCAGCAAGCACACACAGATAACTGATTCTGCAGGATTCATTAACTTCTCTTTATATACGTAATAATACATGAAAAAAATGTACAATACCAACAGCAGATTCTTGCAACGTAGCAATTATAAGCAAAACACAAGCAGAGTACAGCAGACTCGTTTCAGTTTCAATTCTCAGCAGATAAGACTCAGAAGTTAAGCCACGCCCAGACTCCAAACTGTTTCAGCTCCCATTGGCTGACTTAGTTGCTATGCCTATTCATTGGCTGACCTTGTCACCATGTCTTCCCAGTCATGAATATTCTGACAGGTTCTATTTATCAAACCAGGGTACCAGATTTTCTAAACTTTAGAGGAGAATTTACACTGAAGATTAGAATGTAAAAATGGACTTGCTTCAGAGAAAGCAACTCCTTTGTTCTTTAAGTAGAGTTCAGCAGGAACTTAAGTAGAGTTCAGAAAAGGGTTTTTTTTTCCCCTTAGAAAAGAAAAAGTATACATGTATGTATGTATGTATGTGTGTGTGTGTGTGTATATATATATATGTATGTATGTATGTATGTATGTATGTATGTTTCTTAGTCTGGTTCAACCCAGGGAAAGATGACCATTTTGCAGAATTTTCTCCCAATTCATCTCCCTTCCCTTCTCATTTCCCTCCTTCTATTTTCGCCTTTCCTGATAGAATCAAGATCATGTGAAGTGTTAATACCACTAGGTATTAGTGCTCTAGAAGGAGTGCAGAGAAGAGCAAGAAGAATGATTAGGGGGCTGGAGGATAAAACACAAGAAGAACGGTTACAGGGTTTGAGTATGTGTAGTCTAATGAAAAGAAGGACTAGCAGAGACATGGTAGCAGTGTTCCAATATTTGAGGGATTCCTACAAAGGCAAGAGGGTCAAATTACTTTCCAAAGCACTAAAAGGCAAGACAAGAAACTAACCAAGGAGAGAAACAATCTAGAACTAAGGAGAAATCTCCTAATGGTGAGAGCAATCAACCAATGGAATAGCTTGACTTCAGAAGTTGTGGATGCACAGTGGTGAAATCCAATTTTTTTTACTACTGGTTCTGTGGGCGTGGCTTGGTGGGCGTGGCAGGGAAAGGATACTGCAACATTCCCATTCCCTCCCCACTCCTGGGGGAAGGATATTGCAAAATCTCCATTCCCACCCCACTCTGGGACCAGCCAGAGGTGGTATTTGCCGGTTCTCCGAACTGCTCAAAATTTCCGCTACTGGTTCTCCAGATCCTGTCAGAACCTGCTGGATTTCACCCCTGATGCGCCATCACTGGAGGCTTTCAAAAACGGACTGGACAACCATTTGTGTGAAATAGTATAGAGTCTCCTGCTCTAGCAGGGCATTGGACTAGAAGATTTCCAAGGTCCCTTCCAACTCTATTATTCTATGTTATTCTAGTGAAGAGAAGGGCCAGGGGAGACATGTTCCAATATTTGAGGGGCTGCCACAGGAAGGGGGGGGGGGTCAAGCTATTTTCCAAAGCACCTGAAGGCCAGGCAAGGAATAATGGATGGAAACTGACCAAGGAGAGATTCAACCTAGAAATGAGGAACTTTCTGACAGTCAGAGCAATCAGCCAATGGAACAGCTTGCCTTTGGAAGTGGTGAGAGCTTCATCACTTAAGACTTTCAAGAAAAGATTGGACTGCCATTTGTCTGAAATGGTGTAGGGTCTCCTGTTTGAGTGGGGGGTTGGACTAGATGACCTATTAGATCCCTTCCAACTCTGTTAATCTGTTAATGTTCCATGAGAAGGACATATAATGCTGGTCTACTTAACTAACATTCCATAATGATGATGCTTTTAACAGCAGAATCAGCAATAGAAATTTTAGAAGGCTGCAAAAGAGCCTAATTGTGCTTCAGATTCCAACACTGTTGGATAATGATTTTCTCCTAGGGAAATTAAGTAGAATTGTCCCAGCATGTCAATCACTAAAGTATAGAAAACAAGTGGTAATAGAATCCTTACCTTTCCTGCACTGATCTGCTCTATGAAGAAGGAATCTAAATATCTCCCATATCTCCACACTCTGGAAATCTGCCAGCCCACAGGAAATTGACGGAATTCTGGAAGTCTAGTACCAAAAATCAGCTTTGCAGGTTGAAATGGCCAATTTGGAGTCAGAGGAAAGGGGAATCGGTGGTATTTAGGCATTATGAGTAACCTCAACATGTTGGGAGAGATGACTGAGGAAAGAAAGTCCATGAAGTTTTTATTGGAACAATATTGGAGCTGTTTCCTGCTGGCTTTTTTCTGGATGTTTTTCCAAACCAGTCTTGGGGTTTTTCTGGTAGTCTTCCATCAAAGCAATAGCTAGTTCCAATTCTGCTAAACTTTTTGAGTTCAACAAAGTTTAATTAGACACTACTATCTGCTGAGGATATGTATACATATGTTACTGATTGCCAATAATTTTTGGATTATCTTCCAGTCCTATATTATATAGAATCTCCCAATGTTCTTTTTTCCAAATGCACCCCAATTCTATATATGAAGAATTGTATCTATTCTTCTTGACTTGGTGCTAGTTAAGGTGATTACTGGATTCTAACCAGAGATCACCTGGGAACTAAATTTCTGGTATGGTACTTCAACAATGGCATACCAATCAGATCATGTTGGATCTCAAGCAACAAAGATGATTAGGAGACTGGAGTCTAAAACATATGAAGAACGGTTGTAAGAACTAGGCATGGCTAGTCTAGTGAAGGACCAGGGGAGACATGATAGCAGTGTTCCAATATTTGAGGGGCTGCCACAGAGAGGAGGAGATCAAGCTATTTTCCAAAGCACCTGAAGGCCAGACAAGGAATAATGGATAGAAACTGAACAAGCAGAGATTGAACTAGAAATAAGGAGAAATTTTCTGAGCAATTCCTAATCTCCCTGTTGTTCTTTTCTGTCTGTTTTCACACAACTATCCTGCTTATTGAATTAGCCCAGTGGTGGAATTCAACCAGTTCGCACCACTTCGGCCAAACCAGTTGTTAAATTGCTGGCTGGCCTCTCCCCTCCCTGCCCCTTCCAGAAGTCCCCAGGCGCCCCTTTTTGGCTCCCAGGTAAGTTCAGAGAGGCCTACTAGGCCCAAAACGGGGCACAGGGGTGTGTGGTGCCCCCCCAGGGCCCATTTTTGCTCCCAAGGGGGTGC
The DNA here is from genome assembly GCA_022577455.1 of Arizona elegans. Taxonomy (NCBI): domain Eukaryota; kingdom Metazoa; phylum Chordata; class Lepidosauria; order Squamata; family Colubridae; genus Arizona; species Arizona elegans. The sequence continues at coordinate 4,971,944 of JAKOOJ010000017.1, forward strand.
AAGAAGCTGAGTGCTGCCTGTCACACTCCCTGGCCATGCCCACGATGGCCATGCCCATCCAGCCAGTCATTAGGGCAGAGAATCAGTTGTTAAATTATTTGAATCCCACCACTGATAGCCCAATTAGCTCGTTAGGTAGTTCTGAACAGGAAATGAAATGAACTTTGCAGGAAGACTAGGACTGCTTTTATGAAGATTAGCTACAAGAAGAAAATCCTGGAGCTCTGGTGGCTCAGCAGACTAATTAACATCCACTTACATCTGCTGCCTGCAATTACTGCAAGTTCAAATCTCACCAGGCTCAAGGTTGACTCAGCCTTCCATCCTTTCTAAGGTAGGTAAAATGAGGACCCAGATTATGGAGGCAATAAGCTGACTTTGTATAAATATACAAAAGTATGAAGGCTATTGCTTAACACATTGAAAGCCACACTGAGTCTCCGGAGAAGGGCGGCATATAAATCAAATAAAAAAAAAAAAAATCCTGCAGGTCTGATTGTGTTGTTCCTGCCTCCCTCCCTGTCTTATGCTCAAGTGACTCAGGGAGGCTCTGCCTAATCCACTTCCAAATGTTATCTTATTTCACAGGGCTTAAAAATGTTTCATCCCTTTTGCCTCTGTAACGGTGCCTGCAGATTCCTGCCAATATCATCTTCTTTTCTCTCGACATCTGACAAATATACATACATACAGTACTAGCTACTACAACATGGTGAGCCAAAAAATCACAATGACAGCATCTCAGGGGTGGTATTCACTTACCTTCCCTACCGGTTCGCAAATGCGCGTGCACATGCGCAAGGCCTTCTGCACATGCGCAGAACCTCGAAAACATGGAAAAATGGGACGTCATGATGTCCATGCAGGTGGGCGGGGCATCCCGCAGTCGCCCCTACTGGTTCTCCCGAACCGGATAGAACCGGCTGCATACCACCACTGCAGCATATGTATCATGGTATGAATTACAGGTAGTTCTCAACTTACAACAGTTCGTTTAGTGACCTTTTGAAATTACAACGGCACTGAAAAAAGTGATCCATGACCATTTTTTGACATTTATGACTGTTGCAGTATCCCCATGGCCACATGGTCAAAATTCAGAAACTTGTCAACTGCCGCATATTTATGATGGTTGCAGTCTCCCTGGGCTCATATGATCCCCTTTTGAGAACTTCTGAGGGAGCCAGATTGACTCAACAATCCTGTGACTAACTTAACACCAGCAGTGATTTAACAACTGTGGCAAGAAAGGTTGTAAAATGATGCAAAATTCACTTAACAAACGTCTCCCTTAGCAAAAGAAATTTTGGGCTCAATTGTGGTCATGAGTTGAGGACTACCTATATATGTCACTGCTATCATCGTGATGAGAAGAGCCAGTTTGGTACAGTGATTAAGGTACCAGGTTAGAAACTGGGAGACCGTAAAAGTCTGTAGAGATTCTCAGTCATGCAGGTCATGGTTGTCCCAAAGGTGCTTTTTCAGGAGGCAACTGGACTTCCTTGTTTTTTTCTTTGAAGACGTTGGGAGACCATAAGTTTTAGTCCTACTTTGGGCCTGGAGCTATTGGGTGACCTTATTTTGTAGATCTTGTAACAGTAACAAGAGTTAGAAGGGACCTTGGAGGTCATCTATTCCAGAGGTCAGCAACCTTAAACACTCAAAGAGCCATTTGGACCCGTTTCCCACAGAAAAGAAAACACCGAGAACCACAAAACCCTTTTGACATCTAAAATGAAGATAACACTGCATATATCGATTTTTAACTTTATGCTATAGTTTTTTATAAAAAAAACTATAATGTGTTGCATTTATGAAATCAATGAACTGCTACAGAGAAAACAAATTTTTATTTCTCAATGCAACAAAAAGATTTTGAACTCCGAAAAGAAAGATGGATCAAAAAGCTCAATAAATCACATGCCGGCAGGTGTCACACATTGGCGGCTGTGACCCATATTTTGAGTGACAGGGAGCCGCAGTAGAGGGATGATAGAGCCACATGCAGCTCCAGAGCCACAGGTTGCAGACCTCTGATCTAGTCCAATCCCCTGCTTATGCAGGAGACCTGTACTAGGGATTTGAACTGCCGAACTGCCAACCTTTCTGATCGATGACCTACAAGGTCCCTTCCAACTCTGTTTAATCTAATCTAATCTAATCTAATCTAATCCTGAAAAAAAATGTTGCCAAGAAAACCAAAGGTATTTGTCCAGGCAGTCTCTGAGAATTGAAAGATTGAAGGGAAAGCATCATGATACATGTGAGATCTTGTCTCCCCATTTCTCTACCACATCATGCAAACAGACTAGAGCCATAACAAAACAAAAGTTAACACTAATCCTTATTTTGTAGATCTTGTAACAGTAACAAGAGTTAGAAGGGACCTTAGAGGTCATCTAGTCCAGGGGTCGGCAACCTTAAACACTCAAAGAGTCATTTGGACCCGTTTCCCACAGAAAAGAAAACACTGGGAGCCACAAAACCATTCCTGTGCCTGACTATTTCTTGAGCAGCCCCAAAACTAGCATATGTAGTTGAATTAAATGTTCTGTCTCTCTCTTTTTGTTTTTTTTGGATTTATCCATGGTTGGCCTACTGGGGGTTGAAAAGCTCAATATATCGCGTGCTGGCAGGTGTTGTACATTGGCAGTTGTGACACATATTTTGAGTGACAGGGAGCCGCAGCAGAGGGGTGAAAGAACCACATGCAGCTCCAGAGCCACAGGTTGCTGACCCCTGCACTAACCGATCTTACCATGTCACGCAAATAAAGAAGTAGTTCTTAATAGATATATTGAAGAATGGCCCATTAAATGTTTTTTTTTATATATATATCTCAGGATAACAGGCCTTTCTTATTATCCAATTAAGGCTCCCAAGAAAGACCTCAAATGGCAGAATGGATTTTATTATCTGCGCTAAAGATTTGAGCGATCCGAGGATACAAAACTAACTCAGTGCTGTTGAGCTGAGGATCAGGTTAATATTTGCAGAATTGTCATTTGTGTTAAAGAGTTTTGGAATCCAGTTTTAGTATGAAGAGGAGATTTTTTTAAAAAAATGAATGGATGTTGGAGGAACATCCAACATCCATCCATCCAAACAGTGGGCCAGCATATCAAAATTTTCTTAAGCTCTGGTGGCAAAACAATCCCCCTTTTTCCACACTGATGTAAGTTGAGACCATTTTCGAACATGTACAGTAGTTCCATCTATTCCTTTTCCTTCTGCCTTTTCTCTGTGCAATTTGTTGCAAATGGGAGTAGTTTTATTGTATGGAGAAACTTCCATTCTTTAATAAAACAAGATAGTCTGAGGGAAAAACAGTTTTCTAGATTATAATAAAAAGTGTATGTGTGGGTGAGTTTTCTAGATTATAATAAAAAGTGTGTGTGTGTGTGTGTTTGTACGAGTGTGCATATGTGGGTGCATGTCTGTGCATGTGTAAATAAATTCAGTAGCAGCCATATATACGTCCAATGTCATAATTTAACTGAGGCCTTTTCTAGTTATAAATTAACATTAGTTTTTGAAAATTAATCTTGTTTATCTCAAGGGAGTCCTTTCTTTCTTTCTTTCTTTCTTTCTTTCTTTCTTTCTTTCTTTCTTTCTTTCTTTCTTTCTTTCTTTCTTTCTTTCTTTCTTTCTTTCCTCTCACTTCTTCCCATTCTCCTCTCATAATATAATAGGCTGGCTTTGTATTCCTAATCACTTGGCACTCGTTACATTTCCCCCTCTTTTTTTTAAAATCCTTTTATTGCCACTCAACAATGTTATCTGTAATTGTCCAAATTGTGGCTGGAGACTCATTTTTTAAGCGAGTGGGGACAGACAAGAAAGGGGCTTTTGTTTTATTTAATTTTTAGATTTGCCTTTTATTTTCCTTCTCATTACCCAGAAATATCCACCTTGGGTTACGGGTTTTATTCACTTCATGAATGGGCATTCAGGCCCCTGAAGGTGGCATATGGCTCAGCCTTCATTTTGCAATTGGCCAGACTGCTGCCAGAATTCATGAGCTAAACCTCTGATGTAGTATGCTGTGATTTACCACGGTATTTTTTCCAGGAGGCAGTGTTTTAATAGCTGGAAAAAATTCGATGAGTGTCAGTGTTTATAGGTGATCTTCAACCTATGGCCACAATTGAGTCCAACATTTCCTTTGCTAAATGAGACAGTTGCTAAGTGAGTTTGGCCCCATTTTACGACCTTTCTTGCCAGAGTTGTTAAATGAATCCCTGCAGTTATTAAGTTAGTAACACAGTTATTAAGTGAATCTGGCTTCCATATTGACTTTGCTTGTTAGAAGGTCGCAAAAGGTCGCTGTTAGAAGGTCGCTGTGCCTCCAAAAATACATGAGTAGATCAGTGCCTGCAAAAACAAATGGGTAGACCAGTACAGCTCTGCAAACAGTTAAAAGCCTGGTAGACCAGTACCTCTGCTAAAGAATTGTCACATGACCATCAAGCCACGCCCACAAAATAAGCCACGCCCACAGAACTGGTAGTAAAAAAATTTAGAACCCACCCCTGCCACAGGGATGCTGCAACAGTTGTAAGGGTGGAAAATGGTCATAAGTCACATTTTTCAGTGCCGTTGTAAGTTTGAATGGTCACTAAACAAATGATGGTAATTCAAGGTCTACCTGTACTTCTGTCCTTCGCAGGATTAAACAGTGGGGGAAGGCCTGGAACAGCAGCTCTGGATTTCCAAAAAGTTGCCTTCTCCAGCTTAATTCTTGTATTTGTTGCAAGGATGTTCATTTGTTCCTCTTTCCAGTCATTCAATATTTGTCTCATTTCCGTAGAGATTCTCAGTCATCCAGGTCATGGCTATCCCAAAGGTCCTTTTTCAGGAGGAAACTGGACTTTCTTGGATGAGAAGCGAAAGGTCTTCAAAAGAAAAAAAACAAGAAATTTCAGTTGCCTCCTGAAAAAGCACCTTTGGGATTTGCCACATTTCTTCCTTGCCCTTATGCCCATTGGCTTTAAGAGCCATCCAGAGGGACCTGCAGTACGCAGTAACATTCTTGCTGCAATGATGCGATTGAAGTTCTACCCATTTTTTAAAATGTGCATGACATGTGCCACTCACATAAAAAACACTCAGAGCTTTATCCAAAGGTTTTCTAAGAGAACTGAAGAAGCTTCTAGGATGAGAAGCGAAATGTTTTCAGAAGAAAAGGGGAAAAAACCCAATAAACTCCAGTTGCCTTTTGGAAAAGAGCCTTGATAGTACAGTGGTCTAAGCACCCTGTTATTAACACAGCTTCCTGCAATTACTGCTGGTTCGAATCTCTCCAAGGCTCAAGATTGACTCAGCCTTCCATCCTTTCTAAGGTAGGTGAAATGAGGACCCAGTTTGTGGGGGCAATAAGCTGACTTTGTATAAATATACAAAAGTATGAAGGCTATTGCTTAACGAATTGTAAGCCGCCCTGAGTCTCTGGAGAAGGGCGGCATATAAATCAAATTTAAAAAAAAAAATAAAGCTCCTTTGAACCATGATCTGGATGATTGAGAATCTCCACAGACGGTCAAGAATACTAATGGAAGCATCACAGCTACCATCCTTATCATACTTTATGGATGCTTTATTGGAGTCATTATCAGATAAGGACGATGAAGCCACCAATCAGGCTTGGGTCAAATCCCAGAAGCCTGGGGATTGAAGTTGCAGAACTATTATTTGCAGAATCCCAGTTCAAACTGACGGACTAGGCACATGCCAAGGATTATAGTGTCAGTCTCTTTCATTATATCCATCTCTGCTTCTCTCTCCCTGGATGTGGCATTCATGTAATTTTGGACTTAAAGAAGAAGAAAAAAATCATAATAGATCAAAAATACCTAAGCTTGTTTTGTTTTTGTTTTTTAAAAACCAACCTATTAACAGAGAAGGCCTGCTGAAACTCCCCTCATATTAGGAGATGAGAGGGGAAACACAGGCTTGGAGACAGACATTCTCTGTGGGAGCTCCCTTCATATGGAATAGCTTTCTCCAAAAGTGAGAATAACTCTTTCCCTTCTAGTATTCCATGGGTTTCTGAAAACCTGGTTATTCCAGAAGAGCTCACTCGCTGGTTACTGAATTGTTATTCTGCCATATTATTCTGGGTTTTTTTAAACATTATGACTACTTTTGCATTGTTTTAGATTTGCTGATTTTTAGGCCTGTATCAAAACTGTAAGCCACTTAAACTTATCTATGACTTAAGACAGGGTTGGGTTCCACTTACCTTTACTATTGGTTCGTAGTGGGAGTGCGTAGGTAGGTGGAGTCTCCCGCTGGTTTTACTACCGGTTCTATAGAACCGGACCGGACCGGTAGGTTGCTCCCAGTGGGAGCAACCTACCACTGACTGAAGAGGGGAGGGAGGGAGGGAGGGAGGGAGGGAGGGAGGGAGGGAGGGAGGGAAGGAAGGAAGGAAGGAAGGAAGGAAGGAAGGAAGGAAGGAAGGAAGGAAGGAAGAAAGGGGACAGGGAAAGATTGGATTCATGTTCATAGGGGTGACATGAAAGCAGTGTTCCAATATCTCAGGGGTTGCCACCAAGAAGAGGGAGTCAAGCTATTCTCCAAAGCACCTGAGGGCAGGACAAGAAGCAATGGGTGGAAACTAATCAAGGAGAGAAGCAACCTAGAACTAAAAAGTAATTTACTGACAGTTAGAACAATTAACTGGTGAAACAACTTGCCTCCAGAAGTTGTGAATGCTCCAACACTGGAAGTTTTTAAGAAGAGATTGGGCAGCCATTTGTCTGAAATGGTATTAGACTTCCTGCCTGAGTAGGGGGTTGGACTAGAAGACCTCCAAGGTCCTTTCCAACTCTGTTATTCTATTTCTATCGATTATGTTTCATGATGCCTTAGAACAGAATGGAATGGAATGGAATGGAATGGAATGGAATGGAATGGAATGGAATAGAATAGAATAGAATAGAATAGAATAGAATAGAATAGAATAGAATAGAATAGAATAGAATAGAATTTTATTGGCTGTGTGATTGGACATACAAGGAATTTGTCTTGGTGCATATGCTCTCAGTGTACATAAAAGAAAAGATACATTCATCAAGAATCATAAGGTACACACTTAATGATAGTCATAGGGTACAAATAAACAATCAGGAAACAATATCAATATAAATCATAAGGATACAAGCAAAACAGTTACAGTCATACAGTCATAAGTGGGAGGAGATGGGTGGTGGGAACAATGAGAAGATTAATAGTAGTGCAGACTTAGTATATAGTTTGACAGTGTTGAGGGAATTATTTGTTTAGTATAGTGATGGCGTTCGGGAAAAAACTGTTCTTGTGCCTAATTGTTCTGGTGTGCCGTACTCTATAGCCTTGTTTTGAGGGTAGAAGTTGAAACAGTTTATGTCCAGGATGCGAAGGGTCTGTAAATATTTTCACAGCCCTCTTTTTGACTCGTGCAGTATACAGGTCCTCAATGGAAGGCAGGTTGGTAGCCATTGTTTTTTCTGCAGTTCTAATTATCCTTTGAAGTCTGTGTCTGTCTTGTTGGGTTGCAGATAGTGATGGGTTGCAAGTAGTGATGTAGACATCTCTTGAAATGTGAAAACAATGCTTGATGTCCTGGTGATAAACCCTGATCCACTCACAAAGAGAGATGCATCAGATACCAGGTTGCAGGGGATTATTAACAGAGCCATCACCCTCTCGTCCTTAAAAAAATCTTTCTGGGGGATACCTCTGCAAAGAAGAGAGAGGAACTTCAAGAAGGAATGCTGTTCTTCCCTCCCTCTTCAGTTTTGTTTTTGTTTCTGTCCCTTAGCAGTTTTGAAGAGGCATAGTAGAAAAGAACCCTTTATACAAAAAATTAGCGTATGTGTGTATCTGTCCTTCTGCAACCTACACAGGGCACTCTGAGAACATCATTGTTATTATTTGTAAAGGAATAGGAAAAACAGTAATATAATAATAATATTTGTCCCTGGGCAAAGAAGAAAAGGAGGAGCTGAGTCAAGTGCAACGGCACTTGATATTTGTTAGCACAATCTTGCCTTAGCACCGAGCAATTATGAAGCCGGATAACTTCCCAGCAATTAAGAGTTCAGTAATAGAGTGAAGTCTATTGTCCTAATTGAGTGGAATTAGTGGTGGCACTAGAAACATTGGAGATGCATTAAGTTCTTCACTTTTAATTAAGAGCCCAAAGTTTGTTGCGTGGGGGGGGGGGGGTTAGAGTGAAAGAGGGAGAACTGTTACAATAAGTTTGTTTTCTGCACAAAGATGCCTGCCGTTGGAAAGGAAGTGCAAAAACAAGGCAGAGATTGGAATAGGCTACAACTCTGCTCAAATAATAATATTAGCACAAATCGAATTAAGGACTCGGGTAGCCGGGTGTTCATCATGGATTGTAGGGTTGTGGACTTTTTTCTAAAGCAAGGACTGTGCTTTGCTTGTTTATTTATTTGGGTTTTGGAGGGCCACAGCACAAGTTGTATGTGCATCAGTGGTGGGTTGCCCCTGTTTCGGACCGGTTCGCAAGAACTGGTAGTAAAGCTGGTGGGAGGCTCCGCCCACTGACTCAGACGTCATCATAGGTGATCTGCGCATGCGCAGAAGAGTGCATGTGCGAGCGAAGCAAGCGGACACGATGCAAACCGGTAGTAAAGATAAGGAGAATCCACCCCTGATGTGCACCTATGTGTGTGATCAAACACTGACTCTTCCATAAAGGCTGTAAAGCACTGTGAAGCGGTATATAAGTCTAAGTCAGGGTTCTGCAACCTTAAACACTTAAAGAGCCATTTGGACCCGTTTCCCACAGAAAAGAAAACACCGGGAGCCACAAAACCCTTCCCGTGCCTGACTATTTCTTGAGCGGCCACAAAACTAGCATATGTAGTTGAATGAAACTACATTCTGTTTTCTTCTGAAACTTTTCTTTTTTGGGGATTTATCCATGGTTGGCTAACCAGGGGTTGAAAAACTCAATATATCACATGCCAGCGGGTGTTGCACATTGGCGGTTGTGACGCATATTTTGAGTGACAGGGAGCCGCAGCAGAGGGGTGAAAGAGCCACATGCGGCTCCAGAGCCGCAGATTGCTGACCCCTGGTCTAAGTGCTCTTGCTCTTGCTAGGTCACTGTTTTCAACTCTGTTGTAACTTCAAACAGTCGCTAAGCGAACTGTTGTAAATCGAGGACTGCCTGTACAATGTTGCAGAGTCGCCTTCTTGAAAAGAAAGGATACGACTGCTCTTCAAATATCAGCACTCCGTGCTTCCCCGCCCCGCCCCGCCCCACCCCATCCCTAACCTGCGTGAAACAGATTTTCCAATTCATCCCCTCAAGGGGAAGTTGGATTTGGGGTTCCCGTTATCGCTCCACGTGAAGTGCCATTCCCGCGGGCCCTGATCAAGCCCTTCGCAACCCATCCGAAGAGATTGGCACTGTGCAATTGGCATTCCCCTCTGCATTGGCAGCAATTTTGAGCCGGAGTCACGTTCGGTGCACAGCTCCCCAAAGCTGGCTGGCTGCCAAAGTCAGATGAGCCCAAGGGGTTAATCGCCCCGTAATAGGGGAAGAGGAAAAAAAAAATCAGCCGTGGGGCGAAGCAACACTCCTGTGCCTCAATTTAGACTCTGTTGCCCCAGAGCAAATCCCCTGTCGCTTATTCTTTCTCTTCCTCAGGGAGGGTGCTGGAGAAGGAAATGTTGATGTTAACTGTTTTGTTAGGGATCAAACATGGAATGTTTTGGTGAAGAGTCTAAAATTGCTTTCCACTCCCCCGTGGTGCCAAAACCTCCAGACACTCTTAAGATATAGCATGTGTTTTGTTGCTGAGCTGTGGGCGTCCCATGGCGACTACATGTTCCATGGCCGTCACCTGTGGTTGCATCCATCTGGTGGAAAGTGATTTAGCAACAGGTAATAAATACATGGGCTGAGTCAGTGGGGCGATGTTTTCCCTTGAAGGCGCTTTTAATTGGCTTAAAGAAGATGATCTGCTTTTTGGGGTTTTCTTACGGTTGCTAGCAATTGCTTCCAAGGGGGAAGCTGCAGGTGACCTCTTATGTTTAGGGGGAGGGGAGAAAAAAAGAGTGGGACAAAAATCAAAGAGGAGGGAAGAAAGAAAAAAAAAAGAAGAAGAACCCTGCCAAAGTCATCTCTTTATCAACAAGCACAGAATGGTGTTTTTTTTTTTTTGCAAAAATACAGATTTAATTTTACCCGGCTGTTCCTGGAGGAAACCGAGATAAAACTAAAACATACCTATTGGTTACGGTGACTATGTTCTTCGTTTCCTTCTTTGTTGATGGGATGTTTAAAATCCATTTGGGCTCCCGGCAGTTTATGTATAAGATAAATACTCTAATAATACTGCGACAAATAGAACAAATAGACTGCGACTTGGATAAACACACACCATCAATACAGCTAAACTCAGGGGTTTGGAGTGAACTATACTACACTGAGCGATGGCTCAGTGGCTAAGATGCTTAGCTTGTTGATCAAAAGGTCGGCAGTTCAGCGGTTCGAATCCCTAGTGCCGCGTAACGGGGTGAGCTCCTGTTACTTGTCCCAGCTTCTGCCAACCTAGCTGTTCGAAAGCACGTAAAAAATGCAAGTAGAAAAATAGGGACCACCTTTGGTAGGAAGGTAACAGCGTTCCATGTGCCTTTGGCATTTAGTCATGCCGGCCACATGACCACGGAGATGTCTTCGGACAGCGCTGGCTCTTCGGCTTTGAAACGGAGATGAGTACCGCCCCCTAGAGTCAGGAACGACTAGCACATATGTGCAAGGGGAACCTTTACACCATAATAAAGCTATCAGATTGCCACACTAGCCCTATATTGTTTTATTGTAAACACTGAAGTTGAATTGTAATTGTATTGCATTATACAGGTAGTCCTCTACTGTTCAATTATCAACCAATCGAAGTTGCAATGGCAATAAAAAAAAGTGACTTGTGAGTTTTTATACCTGTACATTTGGTTGGGGATATATACAAAACCAATTATTCCAGGAATGAAACATTTCCACAAAATCCTTATTTCAGGAAAACAGATCCATCCCTGAAACAATATTATTATTGGCCTTTATTCTTACTTTTAGAGGGAGAAGAAAGAGGGAGGAAAGACTTCCATTTGTTCCATTTTTTAAAAAAATAAAAGATCTATGCACCTTTTGTTTTTTCCTTTCCTTTCCTTTCTTTCCCCTCCCTTTCCTCCCTTCCATTCCCTTCCTTCTCTTCCCTTCCCTTCCCTCCTTCCCCTCCCCTCCCCACCCCACCCTTCTCTTCCCTTCCTTTCCTTCCCTTCCCTTCCCTTCCTTCCTTTCCTTTCCTTTTCTTCCTTTCCCTTTCCCTTCCCTTCCCTCCCCTCCCCTTCCTGCCCTGCTCTTCCCTTCCTTCCCTTCCCTCCCCACCCTTCCCTTTCTTTCCCTTTCCCTTTCCCTTTCCCTTTCCTTTCCTTTCCTTTCCTTTCCTTTCCTTTCCTTCCTCTCCCTTTTCCCTTCCCTTCCCCTCCCCTTCCTTCCCTCCCCTTCCCTCCCCCTCCCCTCCCCTCCCCTCTCTTCCCTTCCCTTCCTTTCCTTTCCTTTCCTTTCCAAATTCTGAAGAGAAAGGTTCCTGGTTGCGGTGGCCAAAACCTTCCCAGACAAATGGACATACTTATGATTTGCCTATCAATGATCCATTATTTAATCTATAGAGTTTGATGGCACACCAGAACAGAATAACACAATAACAGAATTGGAAAGGACCTTGGGGGTCTTCCAGTCCAACTCCTTACTCGGGAGACCCCATACTTTTTTAGACAAACAGGTGTCCAATCTTTTCTTAAAAACCTCCAGTAATGGAGCACCCTTAACTTCTGAAGGCAAGCGGTTGCACTAGTTCATTGTTCTCACTGACAAGAAATGTCTCATTAGTTGTGGGTTGGATTTCTCTTTAACAAGCTTCCATCCGTTGCTTCTTGTCCTGCCTTCTGATGGTTTGGTAAATAGCTTGTCCCCCTCTTCTTTATGGTAGCCCCTCAAATATTGGCACACTGCTATCATGTCACCCCCTGGTTCTTCTTTTCTTGACATTTGCAGAGAAGGGACCCCCCACCCCCAGGAGCAATGTACTGACCCTAACCCTTATGTAAGCCTCCCTGGTCTGTCTATAATGCAATCCATAATAAATGAACATATTATTCTGAAATTAGAATTAAATCTGGTTAATTTAAATACCAAGCATGTAAGAAACTATCTCATGCCGTAGAAGGGACTTTGTTGATTTACTCCAGTGTTTTCTCCTGTCCTTGGTCCCCCAAAGACCTTCCATTTCACCTTCTTTCTGGGAATAATTTGTGTAGAGTTGCATCTAATTGAACTCTGGACTGTTTTACATGCAAAACAAAGACTCAGTCGTGAAGCCGCTGGCCCATCCCTGCTATCTATTTCTGTAGCAAACTGTAGAATATAAGATGTCATGGAGTGGTTGGAATTTACTCATCACGTTAAGAAGTACTCCTTCATAGGAACCCCTTTGGGTGCATTTTGTCATGGGTAATGTTTTCTCAGTCTTCTTGGATTTTCTGTACAATTAGCTTCACCCTAGGTGAACTGGTGCTAAATTAAATGGATGACTGAAAAGCATTCAAGTGTATTTTGATCTTTTCTATTCATCAGAAGCCTAGCTATATTATGATCAAAGCAATCTGCAGGGTGTCAAGGGGTAAGGTGCAGTGAAAGAAAGCATTTTTGAAATGGGAAACGATATGTGGGATGGCATACAATACTAATGTTTGCATTTAAAGGGTTTCTTACTTCCAACACTTATACTATTGCAATTATATTGCAGGAGGATAGATCTGGAACATAGAATCATAGGGCTGGAAAATATTTTTTGGGGGGGTCTTCTACTTTTGGGGGGTCTTCTAGTTGAACCCCCTGCCCAAGACAAGAGACAAGATCAAGTGAGGTACTAGTACCACTCTATAAAGCCCTAGAAAGACCACACTTAGAATACTGCATCCAGTTTTGGTCACCACACTATAAAAAAGATGGTGAGACTCTAGAAAAAGTGCAGAGGAGAGCAACCAGGATGATTAGGGGACTGGAGATTAAAAGATATGAAGAACGGTTACATGAACTGGGCAGGGCTAGTCTAGTGAAAAGAAGGACCAGGGCAGACGTTCCAATATTTGAGGGGCTGCCACAGAGATGAGGGGATCAAGCTATTTTCCAAAGCCCCTGAAGGCCAGACAAGGAATAACGGATGGAAATTGACCAAGGAGAGATTCAACCTAGAAATGAGGAGGAACTTTCTGATAATGAGAACAATCAAGCAATGGAACAGAAGTTGCCTTCGGAAGTTGTGGGAGCTTCATCACTTGAGACTTTGAAGAAAAGATTGGACTGCCATTTGTCAGAAATGGTGTAGGGTCTCCACCTTGAGCAGGGGGTTGGACTAGATGACCTATAAGGTTCCTTCCAACTCTGTTATACTGTTAATCTGAGACCATATGCCCTCCCGGTCAAATGGTTGTCCAGTCTATTTTTGAAAACCTGTGATGGGGGCTCCACAACTTCTGGAGGCAAGTCATTATACTGGTTAATTGTTTTAATTGTTAGGAAATTTCTCTAGGTTTGGTCTTTCTTCTAGGTTGGCTCCCTCTTTAATAAGCTTCCACACATGTCTTCTTGTCCCGCCTTCTTGTGGTTTGGAGAATAAGTCAATCCCCTTTTCCATGTGATCGTTCCTCAAGTATTGGAAGATAGTTACATGTCCCCCTCCATCTTTGACAGGCTAAGCATACCTAGGTCCTCAACCCTTCATCATACAATTTAGGCAAACTCAATGGGGAAGCCAGATTCATTTAATAACCGTATCACTAATTTAACAACTGCAGTGATTCACTTAACAACGGTGGCACAAAAGGTCATAAAATGAGGCAAAATTCACTTAATGTTTCACTTAGCAACAAAAATTCTGGGCTCAGTTGTGGTCTTAAGTCGACGGCAACTGTAATTTAAGCTTAAAAGATTATTTAACCAAGAATTCTTCCACTAATGGACAGCCACATATGCTTGCTTAGAGGTGGGTATTTGATGAGAAAAGTAGAAGGTAAAATTTCATTGAAAAATGGAATTTCCTTTACTATAGTGCCATGATGGTGAACCTATGGCACGCATGCTGGAAGTGACACACGGAGCCATCTCTCCGGGCACGCCAGCCATCTCCCATAGCTCTTCCGGGTTGTGGCGCGCTAGCCAGCTGGTCTTCGCACGCGTGGGAGTGCTGGAAACCGGAAGACCAGGTGACCAGCGCGGATGTGCACACCAGAAACCGGAATTGCTCTTCGGGTTTCTGGTGCTCCCATGCATGCGCATTGGGGGGTGCTCTTCAGGGGTGGGTTCTAAAATTTTTTACTACCGGTTCTGTGGTAGTGTCTTATTCTGTGGGCGTGGTTTGATGGTCATGTCACAATTCTTTAGGATTTAGCAGAGGTACTGGTCTATCAGGCTTTTAACTGCTTGCAGAGCTGTACTGGTCTACCCATTTATTTTTGCAGGCACCGGTCTACCCATTTGTTTTTCGAGCGCCCTGGTCTACCACCACACTGCCTTTTAACACTGATCAGCTGTAGGGCAGCCCTTTGAAGCCCCATGGCAAGAGTTTAAACAGTTTTTTTCCTTCTAGCCGATCAGCTGGGACTCGGGTGGCAGCGAATAGATTGGGGGCGGGGCCAAATAAAAGGTAAGAATAACGCGGGAGCGGGGGCAGGAGGGCCCAGCTCCCGAACAAAGAGAACCAGTTCGGTGACATCATATCTATTTATTTATTTATTATTTATTATTCAAACTTCTATACCGCCCTTCTCCTTTCAGACTCAGGGCGGTGAACAGCCAAAATAAAAACATTTATACATAACATTACAATTAAAAATAGATTTAAAATAATTAAATAAATTTGGCCCGTAATTTAAAACTTATCAATTTAAAATCCATATCAAAATTTTAAAACCAACCCTAAAATCAAGACAGACCGGCTAACTGAAAAAAGTAAGTTTTTAGGGCCCGATGAAAAGTCCGGAGGTTGGAGATCACTCGTATCTCTGGGGGTAGATTGTTCCAAAGGGTAGGTGCCACCACAGAGAAGGCTATCCTCCTGGGGGTCGCCAGCTGGCATTGTCTGGCCGACGGCACCCTGAGGAGGCCCTCTCTGTGGGAGCGAACTGGCCGGTGGGAGGCTATTGGTGGCAGAAGGCGGTCCCGTAAGTACCCTGGCCCTAAGCCATGGAGCGCTTTAAAGGTGGTCACCAACACCTTGAAGAGCACCCGGAAGTCCACCGGAAGCCAATGCAGCTCGCGCAGGAGAGGAGTCACATGTCACTGCTACCAGCTCGGCCGAACTGGGCTGAACCGGGAGGAACCCACCACTGGTGCTCTTCCGGTTTCTGGTGCTCCCCCACATAGGCGTGCTCCCATTTCGGCACTCAGTGCCGAAAAGGTTCGCCAACACTGCTATCGTGAATCAAAATCAAATACTTCTTTTTCTAAATTAATGATATGGGGAGTGGTTCTTTTTTTTTTTTTCTTGTTGGCCAATGTTGGTTTGGATTGATCTTAATGTTCCTTTCAGTATAATAAATCTGAAAATACCCATTTCATCCAGTTCCCACTTGCTACCAGGGCTTTTGCTGGAACCCAGCTGCCATTATGAAAAGCCGCAATTTTTTTTTTTTTTTTTGGTGGTTAAAATAGGATTTCTCCCATGAGTTCAGGCCACCAGGGATCAACCTTCCTGCTTATTAGTTTTGGCTTAACACAGGCACAAGGGGAGGAGAATTCAATGCGATGTAGATATTGTAAGATTTTTAAAAGGCTCTTTTTAAAAATAAAATAAAATAAAATAATAAAAAAAAACCCAACCCGTGCGTGCATGAGCATGCTTTCAAAGATAGTTCTTTGTCACAGACTTCAAAAGATCCATTTCATCCGCTTGTATATTTTTCACTTTCTGCACCAAGCGCTCGCCAAAGAAAAGCGAGGCTGCGTGAAGTCGTCGTAGGTGGCTAAGAAAGAAAATGGGCTGCACGGACAATATTGTCTTTGTGGCCATGCTTAGACGGACACCTGTGGACACCGAACATCATGCAGATGGATCAAATGGGCCTTTTAAAACTCCCCCCCCCCTTAATCATGAAAAGCAATGCAGTGAAAGGGGTAGCTATTAAAGAGGAAGATTCTAAAAAAAAAACAACTTACCAGGTCTGTTTTCATCAGAGAAATCCGTCTCCTTCGGCTTTGCACTGGCTGTTCGCTCCTACACTGAGGGAATTCACAGACTTATAGAATTACAGATAGTCCTTGAATTACGACCACAATTGAGCCCGAAAAGGTATATTGCTCATCGACACATTTGTTAAGTGCGTTTTGCGATCCCAAAGATGCTTTTTTTCAAGAGGCAACTGGACTTTCTCGTTTTTCTTTGAAGATGTTTCGCTTCTCATTCAAGAAGCTTCTTCAGCTCTTACTGGATGGTGAGGAATTCAGTCAGAGCTGAAGAAGCTTCTTGGATGAGAAGTGAAATGTCTTCAAAGAAAAAAACAGAAAGTCCAGTTGCCTCTTGAAAAAGCACTTTTGGGACAACCGCGACCTGGATGACTGAGAATCGCCATATAGACTTTGAGTTTCGCAAACTTTCCTGCCACAGTTGTTAAGTGAATCACTGTACAAGTAGTCCTCAACTTACAACGGTTCATTTATTGACCATTTGAAGTTGCAACAGCACTGAAAAAAGGGACTTATGACCATTTTTCACACTTATGACCATTGCAGCATCCCCGTGGTCACGTGATTTACAGTCGGATGCTTGACAACCGCTTCATATTTATGACGGTTGCAGTGTCCCAGGGTCATGGGATCCCCTTTTGCGACCTTCTGACAGGCAAAGTCCGTGGGGAAGCCAGATTCACTTAACAACCATGTGACTAATTTAACAACTGCAGTGATTCACTTAACAAACCTGGCATGAAATGGGGCAGAATTCACTTAACAAATTTCTCACTTAGCAACCTAAATTCTGGGTTCAATTGTGGTCGTAAATTGAGGGTTACCTGGAGTTGTTAAGTTAGTACCACGGTTGTGAAGTGAATCTGGCTTCTCCATTGACTACCTTGTCAAAAGTTTGCAAAAGATGATCACATGATCCTGGGACATGGCAATATGAAATGGTTGCCAAGCGTCCGAATTTGGATCACGTGACCATGGGGATGCTGCAATGGTCGTAAGGGTGAAAACTGGTCTTAAATTACTTTTTTTTTCAGTACCATTGTAACTTTGAACGGTCACTAAATGGACTGTTGTAGCTCAAGGACTTCCTGTATAAACCTGGAAAGGATCGTAAAGATAATTTAGTCAGGCTCTCTGCAATGTCCAGGAATACCAATGAAACTATCCTCCAACCAGGGGTGGGCTGCTGGGGGTTCGCAGGGGTTCGGGAAAACCTCTACCTAAGGTTCTATGCAGTTCGGAGAACCCCCAAATCCCACTGCTGGCTGACTCCGCTCACCCCTCCCCTCCCAGGAGTCCTCACGCGGTCCGTTTTGGATGCAGGTAAGTACAGGGTACGCGCAGAGGCTCTGGGAAGGTGGAAAACAGGCCTACCGGAAATTCGGGAAGGCTGGAAACGGGCCCGTTTCTGGCCTCCAGAGGGCCTCCGGAGATTGGGGAGGCCGTTTTTGCCCTCCTGGAGGCTTGAGAAAAGCCTCCAGAGCCTGGGGAGGGCAAAAACACACATACATCCCCGCCTGTGGTGCAGGAAGCCAACTAGGCCACACCCACCATGGCCATGCCCACCCAGTAACAGGGCAGAAAACCCCTTGCTAAATTTTTTGAAGCCCACCCCTGCCTCCAACTGTTCCTTAAACTCTCTTGAGATGAGAACCCACAACCTCCATAGATTCCACCGCTGTATAGATTTTATGGTCAGGAAGCTTTTTCCTCATTGAAACAAAATTTCCAATATTTAATATTTAAACAATATTTAAATTTTATCCTTTTCTCCTTCCAAAATGTGCTACCGAGGTCCAGAGGCGATGTGCCTTGGAAAGCCATTATTCCAAAACAATCTTTTCAGCTATCTTATCTCTTCGTCTTGTGGGGAGGGGCGGGGGTTGGTCAATGGGCCAAAAGAAGACACTGTTATGGTAGGCTGGCTTTTGACCTGGCCCAGCAGAATTCTCCCAAGACTTTTGTTTAAAAGGAAGCAATTGGGATGAAGGATTTTGGTGAAAATGGTGATGGTGGTGGTGGTGGTGATAACAAAATAACAGAGTGGGAAGGGATCTTGGAGGTCTTCTAGTCCAACCCCCTGCTCAGGTAGGAAACCCTATGCCATTCGAGACAAATGGTTGCCAGTCTCTTCTGAAAGACCTCCAGTGTTGGCGCGCCCACAACGTGTGGAGGCAAATCATTCCACTGGTTAATTGTTCTCAGTGTTAGGAAATTTCTCCTTAGTTCTAAGTTGCGTCTCTCCTTGATTAGTTTCCACCCATTGCTTCTTGCCTTGTCTTCCGGTGCTTTGGAGAATAGATTGACTCCCTCTTTTTTGTGGCAACCCCTGAGATATTGAAATAGTGCTGGAAGATGATGATGATGATGATGATGATGATGATGATGACGATGACATCACTGTGGGTCTTCACAATCTCTTCTCTTGTGGCAGCAAAATCCCAAAGCTTCCTGTGATCTGTGTTTCCTCTTTGAACCTGTTGCCTGCAAAGAGGTCCAGGAAACTCTGGCGCTCTGATTGAGCTCTGCATAAGTGCTTTGCAGAATATGTTCTAGCTGTGAGATTGGGCTTTCTTTGTCAGACGGTTCCAGAGATTTCTATCTTTTCTCTCTCTCTCTCTCTCTCTCTCTCTCGCGCTCTCTCTTTCTTTCTCCGTTAGGCTCTCTCGGGGTGGGGCCTTGCCCCAGGAAAGCAGGAGCCGAGCGAACTGATTGCTTAACCTCTCCTGACTCTACCCTTGTGGTAGATCATTAATGGTGTAGAAAATAGGCCCATCTCTGGCTGGCGCAGGGCGGGGCTGTGGGGGCATCTTCCCCGAGATTGATGCAAAGGTCTGAGAAGACGAGACAGCGCTGCAGTACATCATCATGCAGGAGACATCAGAGGCTCTTTTCTCCGCTTCGGTGCATTATCATAAAAAGTGATTTAGACCTGAGCTGATTGATGCAAATAGCTCTCTGTTCTTTCCTATCATTAGCGTCCTCTTTCAGTGGCCAGAGGCAGTGATTAAAGCTGTCATTTGGAGTTGCTCGTTAAAGACAAGCGCCTGAGTAGCACGCAGGGGGTTAGCAAGAAGGGGAGAACGGAGAAGCTTTCCCCCATTTTCTTCCCTGAAAAAATGGAAAGAGAGGGGAAGGAAGGGAGGGAAGTAAGTAGGAAGGGAGGGAGGGAGGCAGAAAGGAAGAAAAGGAGGGAGGCAGGAAGGGACAAAAGGAAGCAGGAAGAAAAAAGGGAGGGAGGAAGAGAGGCAGAAAGGGAGGTAGAAAGGAAGCAAAGAAGGGAAGGAGAGAGGGAATGTGGGGGGAAGAAGGGAGGTGGGAGGGAGGGAGGAAAGGAGGGAGGGAGGAAGGAAAGGAAGCAACAAGAAAAGAAGGGAGGGAGGGAAAGAAGCAGGAAGGAAAAAAAGGAAGAGAGGGAAAAAGGAAGGAAAGAAAGGAGGGAGGGAGGAAAGGAAGAAGGAAGGAAAGAAAGGGAGGAAGAGAAGGAGAAAGGAACAAAAGAAAGGAGGGAGGAAAAGAAGCATGAAGGAAAGAAGGGAGGGAGGCAGAAAGGAAGGGAAGAAGGGAAGCAGGAAGGGAGGAAGTAAAGGAAGCAGGAAGGAAAAAGGGAGGCAAAAAGGAAGCAAAGAAGGGAAGGAGAGAGGGAATGGGGGAAGAAGGAAGGTGGGAAGAAGGGAGGCAGGAAAGGAGGGAGGGAGGAAGGAAGGAAGCAGGAAGAAAAGAAGGGGGAGGAAAGGAAGCAAGAAGGAAAGAAGGGAGGGAAAGAAGCAGGGAGGAAAGAAAGGAGGGAGGAAAAGAAGCAGGAAGGAAAGAAGGAAGAAAGGGAGGCAGAAAGGAAGGAAAGAAGGGAGGGAGGGAGGAAACGTGGGGGGAAGAATGAAGGTGGGTGGAAGGGAGGAAGGAAAGGAAGCAAGATAGGAGATGGGTGGCACAGAAAATAAATAAACAAGTAAGTAAGTAAATAAGTAGGTAGATAGGTAGGTAGGTAGATAAATAAGTAGATAGGTAGGTAGGTAAGTAGATAGATAGATAGATAGATAGATAGATAGATAGATGATAGATAAGTAGATAGATAGATAGATAGATAGATAGATAGATAATAAAGTAAGTAAATAAGTACGCACAGGTAGTCCTTGATTTACAATAGTTCGTTTAGTGACCGTTCAAAGTTACAACAGCACTGAAAAAAGTGACTTATGACCGTTTTACACACTCACAACTGTCGCAGCATCCCCGTGGTCCTGTGATCCAAATTCAGACGCTTGGCAACTGACTCCTATTTATGACGGTTGCCGTGTCCCTGGGTCATGTGATCCCCGTTTTGCGACCTTTTCACAAGCAAAGCCAACGGGGAAGTCGGATTCACTTAACAACCGTGTGACTAACTTAACAACTGCAAGGGATTCCCTGAGCAACGGTGGCAGGAAAAGTGAAAGCGAAATGGGGCAAAACTCACTTAACGAAAGGCCTTACCTCGCAATTGTGGTCCTAGGTCAAGGACTATCTATCTGTTAAGTCAGTCTGCCCCTTGAGCAATGAAAGTGGATTGAGTGGCTAATAGGACTTAACTCACGGCTCATCCTTGGAATCTTCTCGCTGGCTCTGTTCCCTTCACACTCCACTGAATTGCATTTGACGTAGCAGTGAGCCTTACATATTTAGGAAGGAGGGGTTGCCCTTCAAATATGTGTGCCGCCTACATAAGAGGCCAGACACAACAAAGGCCATATTGATGGCATCAAGCCCTTAGGTTGTTGGAGGAGGATGACCAAGTCACCAGATCATCCTCCTGATAGAGAGTGATGATGTGTGGAAGAGGACGTGATGATCAAACCCCTGATGTGGAAGAAGCTAAGTGGGATGGCAGGGAGGGGTTAACAAAGGCTAAATGATTCCTAAATGATCTCTTATCATTTCTTGGTTCAATTGGAATGTGCTTTCAGGAGGCTTCCTTTAATTAATTAATTAATTAATTAATTAATTAATTAATTAATTAATTTGTCAACAAGCATAAGGAAACAAGTCACAGTATATTTATTTATTTTATTTTATTTTATTTATTAAATTTCTATACCGCCCTTCTCCCGAAGGACTCAGGGCGGTGAACAGATTAAGATTTCATATACATATAATAATAATTATTTTTTTAATAAACAGTAAATAATAAATTGAGTCAACTTGGTGTATCTGCTAAGACCTTGGCATAGAATTTAGATGTTTATGCTAGCCCTGCTTGTTGAAACAGAAAGGTCTTCAGGGCACGTCGGAAAGTGCGAAGATCTGGGATTATTTGTATTCTAGGGGGTATTTTGTTCCAAAGAGTAGGTGCCCCCACAGAGAAGGCTCTCTCCCTTGGAACTACTAGACGACATTGTTTTAATGATGGTACTATGAATAGACCTACTCTGTGAGACCGTATTGGTTGGTGGGAGGTTATCGGTTGCAGCAGGTGGTCTCGTAAGTTCTCAGGTCCTAAGCCATGGAGCACTTTAAAGGTAAGAACCAACACCTTGAAGCGCACTCGGAAGGCCACCGGAAGCCAGTGCAGCTCGCATAGAAGAGGTGTTACATGTGAGCACCATGTTATAGTATAACATATATATAACGCTAGTATAGACCAGTGATGGCTAACCTTTTTACCATCGTGTGCCACGAGTGGGGGGTGTGGTGGGGGTGTTATACACACGCGTGCCCACACCCATGATTCAATGCGCCCTGCCCCCGTGTATGCGTGCGACCCCCCCCTGCGACCGCCGCTCCTGGCACGTGATGGCCCGGTAGGCCCGTTTTTCTTTCTCACCTGGCTCCAGGGCCTCTCTAAGAGTCTGGGGAGGATGAAAACTGCCTTTCCCCCCAGCCAGAGGTCCTCCGGAGGCTGAAAATGGCCTGTTTAAGAACTTCCGGTGGGACCAGAAGGCCTGTTTTTGGCTGTCCCCAGCCTCCAGGCCTCTCTAGGAGTCTGAGGAGGGCAAAAATGGTCTTCCCCACTCCTCCAGAGGTGCTCTGGAGGCCAAAAACAGCCCATTTAACAACTTCCGGTTCCACCGGAGCTGAACTTGTGTGCCCACTGATATAGCTACGCGTGCCACCTGTGGCACGCATGCCATAGGTTTGCTATCACGGGTATAGACATAGACATGGACACATGAAAAAAATTGGCACAAATAAAAGGATATAAATAGGCAAAGCATAGCCATAAACACATAGAATGAGTACATATAAATGGGAACAGTAGGACAGGGACAGTAGGCACGCTGGTACGTTTATGCACACCCCTTTAGGGACCTCTTAAGAAACATGAAAGGTCCACGGTAGATAGGTAAAAGGTACGGGGATTAGAGAGACTAACAACAGGATCAGGTAGAGCATTCCAGACATTTACTACTCTATTGCAGAAGTCATATTTCCTACAATCAAAATTAGAGCGATTTACATTGAGTTTGAATCTATTGATAGTCCTTGTGTTATTACGGCTGAAATTAAAGTACTCATTTACAGGTAGGACATTTTGGTAAATAATCTTATGAACTAAGTATAGGTCAGAATGTAGACGGTGTAGTTCGAGGCTATCCAGACCTAAAATTCCAAGCCTGGTGGGATAGGGAATTTTATTTCAAGCAGAAGATTTGAGTACTCTTCTAGTAAAATATCTCTGGACCCTATCTAATGGATTGATGTCTGAAATACAGTGAGGGTTCCAGGCAGGTGAGCAGTATTCAAGTATAGGTCTGGCAAAGGTTTTATATGCCCTAGTTTGAAGTATAGCGTTACCGGATAGAAAACGTTGCAAAATAATTTGGTGGGACGGGGGGCTAATTTATGGTACAGTTGGGTAAAAGCAACAGAGTAGGTGAATTCTTGAAGTACTTAGGACCAGGTCTCTTCAATATCTTCGCCAATGATTTAGATGAGGCAGGGGTGGTATTCACTTACCTTTGCTACCGGTCCGCAAATGTGAGCCTTCCATGCATGTGCAGAGTGTCAAAATGGGATGTGATGACATCCGGGCGGGTGGGCGGAGCTTCCCGCAGCCGCCACTACCAGTTCACCCGAATCGGATAGAACCGGCTGAATACCACCAATGAAATGAGGAGATAGCAAGAGCATTAGCAATAATACTTAGACCAGGGGTGTCAAACTCGATTTCAGTGTGGGCCACACATCAGGGTTGTGTTTGACCTGGGGGAGGGTGTGGCCAGGGGGAGTATGGCCAGCTGGACGTCACTCTTGTTGGGGGCGCCTGTGGCGGTCCGAGCACTCTGCCAGCGAAAACAGGCTCCCGAGTTCCATTTTCGACTGGGACTGCTTCCTGCAACCCTCTGCCAGCGAAAAAGGAGCTCGTTTTCCCTAGCAAAGGCTTCATTTTCACTGGCAGAGGTACTGCGGGCTAGTCCTTCGCTGTTTCCAGGGTGGCCCCACAGGCCAGATCTAAGCATCCCATGGGCCTGACACCCCTGACTTTATACATTGCTTTACAGACCCCTCTCAGTGGTTTACAGAGTCAGCCTATTGCCCCCAACAATCTGGGTCCTCATTTTACCCACTTTGGAAGGATGGATGGCTGAGTCAACCTTGAACTAGTTAGGATCGAACTCCTGGCAGTGGAATGCAGAGTTAGCCTGCAATACTGCATTCTAACCACTGTGCCACCACAGCTCTGTTAAAATACCATATAAAAATTAAAACAATAAATAAGAACCGCACATTTAAAAATCCAGATAAAATTTGATCTAACACAATGAAAAGGAAGAGATCAAAGGGTGCCTGGGGAAGAAGTGAGAATCTGATTAATCCATTAACTATCCCCCAAAGAATCTACTTCCCCATTGGAGCCCCAAGCCAGCTGGCAGATCCAAGTCTTCAAGTCAGAAGGATGAGAACAGATCTCGTCTGACCGGGGGTGAGGGGAGGGGGCATGATATTTCAGAGTGCAGGCACCATGGCAGAAAAAGTTCTTCTCTTTCACTCTGCCAGCTGAAATTCCTTGACTAATGGGGTCTGCAGCATGCCCCTTTCTGCCAAGATGGTGGGTCAGGCTAATCCCATTGGGATGAGCAGGTCCTTCATTGGTCCTATTTAGCCTCATTTTCAAGACCGAGCGCATGTACGTTGAACCAGTTGTGAAATCCATTTTTTTTTTTTACTACCGGTTCTTTAGGCATGGCTTGGTGGGCGTGGTGTGGCTTGGTGGGCATGGCTTGGTGGGCATGACAGGGGAAGGATACTGCAAAATCCCCATTCCCTTCCCATTCCAAGAGAAGGATACTGCAAAATCCCCATTCCCTCCCCACTCCAGGGGAAGGATACTGCAAAATCCCAATTCCCTCCCCACTCTAGGAGAAGGATACTGCAAAATCCCCATTCCCTCCCCACTCCAGGAGAAGGATACTGCAAAATCCCCATTCCTACCCCACTCCAGGGTAAGGATATTGCAAAATCTCCATTCCCACCCCACTCTAGGAGAAGGATACTGCAAAATCCCCATTCCCTCCCCACTCCAGGAGAAGGATACTGCAAAATCCCCATTCCTACCCCACTCCAGGGGAAGGATATTGCAAAATCTCCATTCCCACCCCACTCTGGGGCCAGCCAGAGGTGGTATTTGCCGGTTCTCCAAACTACTCAAAATTTCCGCTACCGGTTCTCCAGAACCTGTCAGAATCTGCTGGATTTCAACCCTGGTAGGATGGAGAGCGCTTGCCTATACCTGCGGCATTTCTGAAAGCCACCGCTGACCCGGAAGCAAACTGGCAACCAATGCAACTAAGCCCGATTAAACCGACTTTTATCTAACTATATGTAATTCCCTGTATCTAGTGTTTTGAAGCTGTTGAACATACTCGCTAAAAACTTACTTTTTAAGATTTTTTAAATATTTTTTTTTGTAACCCGCCTTTATTACATTTGTAAATAACTGAAGAGGGCAAACATAGCTAATACCCTTTCCTCCTCTTATTTTCTCCACTTGGTGAGATGAGTTGGGGTGAGAGGGAGAGTGAATGGGCCGAAATCTATGGGATGAGGAATACAGGTAGTCCTCAAGTTATGACCATAATTGAGCCCAACATTTATGTTGCTAAGTGAAACATTTGTTAAGGGAGTTTGCCCCATTTTACGGTTTGTCATAACACAGTTGTTAAGTGAATCATTGCATTTGTTAAGTTAGTGACACCGTTATTAAGTGAATCGGGATTTCCCACTGATTTTCTGATTTTGTCAGAAGGTCACAAAAGCGGATCATATAACCCCTGGACACTGCAATCGTCATAAATATGAACTAGTTGACAGGCACCTGAAGTTTGATCATGGGACCATGGGAATGCTGCAACAGTGATAAGTCATTTTTTTCACTGCTGTTGTAACTTTAAATGGTCACTTAATGAACTGCTGTAAGTCAAGGACAACCTACAGTAGTGGCCAAAATTGTGGAAACCTTTTGGGAAAAGTGTATTTTCTAAAACTACCTAATAACACCCCTTTTTTGGGGAGTAGTACCATAAAATTATATATCAACGGAAACATAATTCAATCAAGAATGTAATGCAATAACATTTATGGAGGATTTGCTATTAGAATAGCAATGACAGTAGAAAAAAGAAAAGTGAAACACGTAGAAAAAATGAGATATAAAAAAATTATCACCATGTCAGTTAATAGTTGGGTAACCTGTAGCATGAATCACAGCCTTACAACGTCTTCCCATGGAGTGAACCAAGTCTTTTAGTTCTACAGCTGTTCTAATGTGAAACCAAGATTGAATGATTGCTTCTATTAACTGGGTTTTATTGCTGGGTCACTTCTGACTAACAAGTTTCTTTAGCTGGCTCCATAGATTTTCAATTGGGTTAAAATCTGGGCTATTCCCAGGCCATTCCTGTAGTAGAATAGGATTATCTTGAAACTCCAAAAAAAAGTGATGTTATTAGCCATCAAACCTCAAAAATACACTTTTCCCAAAAGATTTCCACAATCTTGGCCACTACTGTATACACTCAGGTGCATATTGGACACTGTCAGAACATTTGCATGATGTTATCATACATTAACCGAGAACTGTGGGGTATATAATATCTTAAATTCTTTGACTCCTCTAAATCTCCCCTTAAAGGCTTGTGCTGCTCTTCAACCTCTATTAATCTGAATCTTCTTGCAGATAATATTCTTTCCTTTTAATTTGGTCTTCCAAAAAGGAAGGGGAGGTACCGGGTGGGGAGAACCTTTCCCCTCCCACAATGGCCCATTGATTATTTATTCCTCTGCATTGACAGTTAACATTTGCAAATACCTCCATTTAAAAGGTTTGACTTTCCACGTGGGACCTGCAGTAAATCTATCTTCTTGCAACCATTGACGCAGAGGCCACTTTGAAAAGAATTAAAATGTTCAGATAAATGGGAAAAGACTGTTCCCTTAAGTGCAGCGTGGTTCCTCCTGAAATGGAATAAAATTTGTAAGTGGCATATTGATAGGTTTAGTTTGCAGCACTTACGGATCTGGTTACATGGAAGGAGATTATTCTTGCCAACAAGTGAGCAGCAATCAGAGAGGACTGGAATTCTGGATCAGAGAAGATTACTTATCACAGACCAGAAAGGTTGAATTGATTTGATTTATCCTGCGCAAAGCTGGGTCTTTTGATCTAAAATTACCTCCCCCCCGATCCCCATCAGTTTACCCCTTTGGGTATTTCCAGCATCCTCCCACTCAATTGATCCAGTTAAGTTTCAGGTAGGGCTAACCTGATATGAGCTGCAATGACCACTAGACGGCAACAAAGAAGAACATTTTTCTGTTTCTTTGCTGACCTCTACTGGTCTTTTGGATTTTGGCAACCCAAACAGATCTGGTAGTCCTAGAACTGTGATGGCAAGCCATATTGGTGGGCATGCAAGCTCAGCTCCAATTTTCGGGCCTTCTGGGCCACCCAGGAGTAGGGAATCAGGCTGCTTCCTGCCTCTAGAGGGCCTGGGGGGTGGGGAAGGCCCATTTTTTGCTCTCCCAGGCTCCAGAAGCTCTCTAGGAGCCTGGGGAGAGCGAAAATGGCCTTCCCCACCCCCCGGAGGCCCCCAGAGATGGGACCGGAAGTCGGCAAATGGGCTGTTTCTGGCCTCCGGAGGACCTCCGGGGAGTGGGGAAGGCTGTTTTCACCCTCCCCAGGCTCCTAGAGAGGCTCTGGAGCCTGGGGAGAACAAAAAAAACGGGTCTACCGGGCCCACCATGCCATCACATGCCAAAAGCAGGGGGAGCACAGGGGATGGGACGCATAGAATTATGGGTGTGGACACGTACGCACACACACACACACGACTTCCCCCGCACTCCTGCCGCTTTTGGCACGTGATGGCAAAAAGGTTAGCCATCACTGTCCTAGAACATTAATCTTCTGAGAGATTAATTAAAACGTTCAGGACCCAACAAGAGAAACTCATTAGATGGCATGGAGATGCTTCTCATTCTTGGCAGCTCAGGATTCTTAAGGTAGCGTCTCTATGAGTTAGTTTGCAAACTAACTTCAGGATGGTTTAATTGTAACTAATAGTTTTAATCAATAATCAATTTCTGCTACAGGCTGGAAATTCCTCCCCATGCTTTTCTATAAGAGCTGAAAGGAGATTTTTGAAAAAAAATTGGGGAAGGGGGCTTCCCAGAATGGGGAGGAGGAGGAAGATACATGATTTAATTTTCTTTATTTAAAGTTGGTTCCTCAAGCTTGTCATCACTGCCTCCACGCCTGTCCTGTAGGCATATATCAATTTGCTAAGTTTGTTGCCAATATGAAGGGGGTATGCAGGCAGACGGTGGAGCTGATATTAGCGCCACTGGAGAAATAAGAAAGCAGTATTAGCTTGTCGTATAAAACCAGACACATCAGCAGACACTAAAATCATAAGACTACATCTGATTTACTTTGACCATGTCATGCATGCAAATTCATTGGAGAAGGCAGTGATGCTAGGAATGGTTAGTGGAACAAGAAGAAGAGGCAAGCAAAGATCAAGCTGGCCTGATCCCATCAAAGCTGATACAAGAATGTCCCAAAGGTGCTTTTTTCAGGAGGCAACTGGACTTTCTTGTGGTTTTTTTTTTCTTTTGAAGACGTTTCGCGTCTCATCCAAGAAGCTTCTTCAGCTTTGACAGGATGGTGGGGAAGGAAAGGATTTATATTCCTTGCAGACAGCTGGTCATTTGCATCCTTTTAGGGAGTCGTTGAGGCCACCTGGAGGTTTATCTGTGTCTTCAGGGTGATGCTCCTGGTTCCTGTAGTCCAGTTGCCTCCTGAAAAAGCACCTTTGGATCAACCATGACCTGGATGACTGAGAATCTCTACAGACTGATACAAGGATGAACATCCAACAGTTGAAAGAAGATGTGCTTGGGAGGGTAGGATGCAGTGGTGAAATCCAATTTTTTTTACTACCGGCTCTGTGGGCGTGGCTTGGTGGGCGTGGTGTGGCTTGGTGGGCGTGGCAGGGAAAGGATACTGCAAAATCTCCATTCCCATTCCACTCCACGGGAAGGATACTGCAAAATCCCCATTCCCTCCCCACTCCTGGGAGAAGTATATTGTAAAATCTCCATTCCCACCCCACTCTGGGGCCAGCCAGAGGTGGTATTTGCCGGTTCTCCAAACTACTCAAAATTTCCGCTACTGGTTCTCCAGAACTTGTCAGAACCTGCTGGATTTCAACCCTGGTAGGATGGAGAGCTCTTGCCTATAAAGTCGGACATGCCTAAATGATTAAAACAACAACAGCATTAGCATGCTCAGTAGAAACTAGCACACTTCTGCCCCCAAATAATATACCCCCCCAAAATCCTTGAGTGTGTTCAGTAACAGTAGTACTTCAATAGTATAGGTAGTCCTTGACTTACGACCATAATGGAGCCCAGAAATAGGATCATAAGTCATGCCAATCATTAAGCAGGTCATCATGTGACCACACCTGATTTTTGAACCGTTTTTGAGATTGTCATTAAGCAAAATGTCATGGTTCTAAAGACAATGCAGTGGTCCTAACGCAAACACTGTGGTCATAAAACGAATCCATTGTTTTTAATTGCCAGACTTTGCTGGAAACCGTAAATAAACAGCCAGGTGGCGGCAGGATTGCTGCAAACAACTGAAAAACATGCCGACCGATTGCCAAGTGCTCAAAATGTGTCTAAGAGCTGAGGTGGCGCAGTGGTTAGAATGCAGTACTGCAGGCTACTTCAGCTGACTGCTAGCTGCAGTTCGGCAGTTCAAATCTCACCGGCTCAAGGTTGACTCAACCTTCCATCCTTCCAAGGGTGGGTAAAATGAGGATCCAGATTGCTGGGGGCAATAGGCGGACTCTGTAAACCGCTTAGAGAGGACTGTAAAAGCACTATGAAGCGGTATATAAGTGCTATTGCTATTGCTATGGTGGGGCTGGCATTAGAACTTTGAATCTGAGTCATAACTACCTTTTGGAGATGATCTGTTGTAACTTTGAACAGTTGCTAAGCGACCAGTCATAAGTTGAAGACTACCTAACCTGGAATGTTTGGAGAGGGATGGAAAGAAGGGAAAATGGAATCTTGGTTTGGAATCTTGCATCCTAAAAGAGAAGCGTTCTTCTTTGATACAGAAAGCACTTTTTATGTTGTCGCAAACCTCCCTTGTCCCAATAAAGGAGAATATTTGTAGCTCAGGGTTGAAATGAGGGGTCCTTGATGCTCTCTGAGCTTGGTTGTTTTCTCCCAAACGTTTCATGACCCAAACTTGGTAACATCATCATTGCAATGGTGATGTTACCTCATTTGGGTCATGAAACGTCTGCAAGAAAAAAAACCAAGCTCAGGGAGCACCAAGGACCCCGTAAATTTCCTTGTGGAATGAGGACCTGCATCCACAAGTCATCACACCTTCTCCCAACAATCCTCAGGATTTGGCTCTCAGTTTTCATGATGCACAGAATAAACCCCCATCCTACATCGCCCCCATCCCTGAGTTACTGTCTATGCACAATCAATCCTAGTTTAACTATATTGCCAACAGGTTAAGGTAAAGGTAAAGCTTCCCCTTGCATATATGTGCTAGTCGTTCTCGACTCTAGGGGGCGGTGCTCATCTCTGTTTCAAAGCCGACGAGCCAGCACTGTCCGAAGACGTCTCCGTGGTCATGTGGCCGGCATGACTAAACGCCAAAGGCGCACGGAACGCTGTTACCTTCCCACCAAAAATAGTGGTCCTTATTTTTCTACTTGCATTTTTTTACGTGCTTTCGAACTGCTAGGTTGGCAGAAGCTGGGACAAGTATCAGGAGCTCACCCCGTTACGCTGCACTAAGGATTCGAACCGCTGAACTGCCGACCTTTCGATCACCAAGTTCAGCGTCTTAGCCACTAAGCCACCGCATCCCGTAACCGCCAACAGATTACTCTTACTTTTTTCTCCCCCAATCCAGTTCCTTTTTTTCTTTTTCTTTTTTTAATGAAGCTGTAATGTCGAGTCCTCGGTCTCATTGTCAGGGTGAAGATGTGAGAAAAATTAGAGCTTGTTATTTCCTCTGTGGGAAAGGCAACCGATTCTCCGTCATGCTCTTTTCTGCCCACCCTCCAGCTACCTGCCAGCTTTCCATAAGGCTCAGCTGCCTTGTACTGGCAGTTTTGATGTAATTTCTGCAACCAACATCCCAGCTGCTGGAGGCTTTTTTCCCATCATGGTTTCCTGAGCAGGTTGGAGGGGGGAAAAAATCTGTGTGTGTGTGTGTGCGTGCACGCAAAAAGCCCGCAATGAAGGTCCATGCATAATTCATGTTTGCATACGTGTTTACCCAAACCTACACACCCCACACATGTGGGGCCTATATGCCCTCCACTCATGTGGAACAGGCGAATCTTCATCCAGGAGCCTTCAGAATCATTGTTCTCGGTTAGCGGAGTCGAGCCACTGCTGAAATGCTTAAAGTCGGTTGTGCCTTTGAGCCCCGCATAACAGCGCCCTTTGGAGATCCATTTCATACAAAATTTGAAGCCTGTGTTTATTGCCCATTAAAGCAACCTTTATTTTATGGCAAATGTTGCAGTAATTGCCTTTTACGAAGAGCACTTTGTAACACGCATGCACTGTTGAAAGAAAACCACTCCGGTATTGTCTATCGGGACTTAATGGCGCAATTAATTTTACTCCATCTGTTCCTGAGACTTTAAAGGAAAATGGATTTTTTTTTCCTGAGCACACTTTAATGAAGAAGATAAAGCGGCCCGACTGATGTCCCACTGGCTCAGTGCAGTAAGTTCAGATTATTGCTCAGTCTGTCAGAATCGGCTGCGTCCCTCGGCAGCCGCCACAGCGAGCAGCCCTGGCTGGCCCCTTGCCGCGCCATTCCTGATGACATACTGCCAGCCAGCTTCCACAAAAGCACGATTAAAATGTCAACATAGGATGACGAAGGGGGGCAGGAAAACCCTTGGAGACAAACTGTGTTCTGTATGAGTTAATACTTCATTGCGGCTTTAGAGCTGGGCTCCTTCCTGCTGTTTCACAGGCGTGCGGAGCAAGGGGACAAATAAGCTGGTTAAAATGGATACAGATAGCGGTGGCGGGGAGCACGGTGGGTGCAGAACAGTGGAGGGCACACGGAGGCAAGCCGGAGGAAGCGGCGCCCCCCCCCTTCCCTATAATGGTGCCCAGACCAAACGGTAACAATGTCACTTCATTGGTTGAGGAAGCTCAACCAATCTCATTGTACATATGTTGTGCACTGACAATAAAGAATTTGAATTTGTATCTGGAAACCATGATTGGGTTATGAAGGTTAGAAGAGTCCAGGGGTGAAATGTTCCTGGTTCGGACCAGTTTGTCCGAACCGGTAGCGATGGTGTCCGGTGTCGGGAGAACAGGTAGCAATGGTGGTGCAAGGCTCCGCCCACCTACCCGATCGTCATTAGAAGTAACCTGTTTTTTTACCCTCTGTGCATGCGCAGAAGGGTTTAGGCATGCACAGAGGGTCCGTGAGCACACATGACGCGCACGCATGTGCGCTTTCGAACTGGTTGGGAAGGTAAGTAGATTTCACCCCTGGAAGAGTCCCAGCTGGGTTAGACTCAGAGGCCTGTCAAAGTCCAATACAGGCGGTCCTCGTCTTTATGACCACAATGGAGCCCCAAATTTCCGGAGCAAAGCA
This sequence comes from Arizona elegans, assembly GCA_022577455.1. Classification (NCBI taxonomy): domain Eukaryota; kingdom Metazoa; phylum Chordata; class Lepidosauria; order Squamata; family Colubridae; genus Arizona; species Arizona elegans. The sequence continues at coordinate 5,004,361 of JAKOOJ010000017.1, forward strand.
TGACAGATGTTAAGTAAGTTTTGCCCCATTTTACCACCTGTCTTGCCACAGTTGCCAAGTGCCATTGTTCAATTAGTAACACAGTGATTAAGTGAATCTGGCTTCCCCACTGACTTTGAGTGTTAGAAGGTCACAAAAGTTGATCACATGAATCTGGGACACTGCAACCGTCATAAATACGAGTCCATTGCCAAGCGTCTGAATTTTGATTGTGTCGCCATATGCATGTATCAGTGTGAAAAATGAGCGCTAATCACTTTTATCAATGCCGTTGTAGCGATAGCAACAGCCCTTAGACTTATACACCGCTGCACGGTGCTTAACAGTCCTCTGTAAGCGGTTTAATTTGTAAGTCAATTGGCGCATCTGGAAGCAGTTTTCTCTCAGGCCCAATATAATGGTAGCATTAGTCTTGACCCAAAATGACGTAGCAAAATAGGCATAATATTAAAACAATTTTGATGTCCGTTCTTTTTTTAATTCAGAGAAGATTGAAAAAGAGAGAAAATTGGAAAAGGGAAGGGAATGAGAAATGGGAGGGAGGGAGGGAGGGAGGAAGGAAGGAATGTGAAAAGGGATGGAAGGAAGGAGAAAAGGGAGGGGGAAGGAGAGAGGGAAGGAAGGAAGAAGGAGAAAATGGAGGGGGAGGGAGGGAGGGAAAGAAGGAAGGAAGGAAGGAAGAAGGAGAAAAGGGAGGGGGAGGGAAGGAAGGAAGGAAGGAAGGAAGGAAGGATAAATTAGTGGAGGTTTTCAAAGAAACATTGGACAACTATTTGTCTGAGGTGGTCTGAGGATTCCTGCCTTGCATAGCAGATTGGACTAGAAGACCTCCAGATACTTTTAACTGTGTAAGTCTAGGATTCTGTGAAAGTGTGTTGAATATAAGCAACATTAACACCATCTGAAAACGAAGCGTTCCATCAATCCTCACATTGTAGCAAATAGCCATTAAGAAGGCTGGGATCTGCACAAAATTGTTCCAGGTAATATGAAAGAATGCAGAGGACTGCAAAATCACATAGTAGAGCTACTTTCCAATAAAGCAAACAATCTGAAGCAAAACCATGTGTGTTCCCCTCCACCATCCCAGCATTGGAAAACCCATTAAAATTGGTGCTTGGTAGAAATTGCTGGAAAGGGAATTTCACAGCTGGAAACTCAATACTAAAAAGTTGAAGGGGGGAAACATATTAAAATAGACACATGCATTAATAAAGTGGCATCATTACCCCAAAGACCTTATTTTGTGTGCCAGTCACATGACCTCAGAAGGCAAGGAGGGGAAGAGGAGAAAAAAATTCTTCCCCCACTTTCATTTGGGGGTCTGGTTCATGAAATGAACCTCCTGTGGGATCAGCCGAACTGTATCACAATGGGCTATTGATACAGAGTGATAAATTATGATCAGTCATGGGAACCAGGTTACCTTCACACCATGTCTGTGAATTTCATCTTCCTCTCTCATCAAACACAGGAGATGGAAAGAGTCTGACTGCCAAATTTTGATTACGCGTAATTTACCTCTACCTCAACACTGAAGTTGAGTTGTTTTTTTGTTTTGAAAGTTGTGGTTTTTTTGAAGCCTTTGCAGTCGTTGGTTGGAACAAGATGGCGCTTTGTAAACTGCAGGTCATCCTCAGCTTACACCCACTCAAAGTGAGCATTCAAAATTACAATAGCACTGAAAAAAGTTACTTACACTTGGTCTTCACACTTATGACCGTTGTAGCATCCTCACAGTTATGGGATCAAAATTTGGGCACTTGGCAAACGAGCATTATTTATGATGGTTGCAGTATCCTTAGGACATGAGATCATTATTTGCAACTTTCCCAACTGGTTTCCAACTAGTAAAGTCAATGGGGGAAGCTGAAGTTAAGTTAAAACAGTTGAGTTGAGTTGAGTTGAGTTGAGTTGAGTTGAGTTGAGTTGAGTTGAGTTGAGTTGAGTTGAGTTGTGATCCACCTAATAACTGCAGTGATCTGCTTAATAGTTATGGCAAAAAAGGTCACAAAATTGGGCGTGATTCACTTAACAACTGCCTTGTTTAGCAATGGAAATTCTGCTCTCAATTGCGATCATAAATTGAGGACTACTGGATTGAATTTTTGAAATTTATTTTAAAACATGTTGAGATGAATCACCATATCCCGGTTTAAGGGGACAATCAAACGGAAATTTCCAAGCTCCTCCTTTTATCTGTGTTGGAGAAGAACATACATATGAGCCTGGGAGCAGCCCAATATGTTTAATTTCAAAAGCTCAACAGGATTGGATCTGATGCTTGGATGACAGAACAATTAGAAACCTCAGGGTTTTAGGCCAAACTGGGAAGTAAAAGAAAATAATCCTGAAGAAAGCATTGGTGAAACACTTCCATAGGGTTGCCGAGCAAACCAGGATGTGCTTCTGAAGTCATCAGCAGTTGGGATCATTGAAGGAAAAAATTGCCTTTACATTCATAGCAAGCTATCACTTATCGTGACATCCAAGTATGGTTGTTAGATGGAGCATTTTAGGATTGTCAAATGGGCCAAATGCCATGTGTGAAATCCAATCGGAATTCGGCCTGGAATCAACCCGGCGCAGCAGATAGAACGAAGTGATAGAATATTCTGGAGCCTCACCAAATCTAACCCCCACAGCCATACCTTCTAGGGTAGAAGCTGCAGTTTATAAGCAATTCCATCTAACAGTTTGAGTCTTGGCAAGCAACAGGTTCTCTACTAACAGACCATATGGCCGAATGATAGAGTTTGTGGCATTCTGTAATGGCCATTTGGTCCTCCCTGGTTAATCTATAGCAGCTGGTACAGCCCTAAGCAAAAAAAAGAAAAGAAAAGAAAAAACAAATACCCAGTTTGTTGTGAATAAAGCATTGGGAATGATTAGGAAACACATTGCGAATAAGAGAGAAAGTGTCCTCACAATCATTCGTTTCCTAAGTTGTATTCGTTCACTTTATTTTATTTTATTTTTCAACTCATCCAGTTGCTCAGTTGAAGCTATCATCATCATCATCATCATTGCCACCACGATCATCACTACCATATTGTCTGCTCCCTCTAATAACAAACTTCGGCGTGTTTCATCACGTCTGGAGCTCAGAGGGAGCCAGAAAATATTGACTTATTTTAGGAGACCAGCAGACATTATAAAGTAAAACAAAAACAGTCTAACCGGACAAAAGAAAAATGACAACTGCAAAACAATCAGGAGGGGGTTGTAGGATAGATCGTTCCAATGGAGGAAAAATAATTTGAAAACTGGCGGTGGCAGGAAGAGGTCATAGAATGGTTTACTTCAAAGAAAGAGCTGATGGAAATTCTGTAAAATGAATATATATATATTTAACAACTTTATCTACATAGGAAAAAACCCTGATTACAAAAATATCATACATTTAAGCCTATGAATTAAAAAGAATAAATATTTGACCTTTACAGGGAGGAGTCATAAAATATGGGTGTGGCTGGCTGAAGACGTCCAAGGAGACCGAAATAGTGCTATCCCAGTCTCCCATAAGTCTCAGAATAAACAACACAAAATGTCTGACAGGCCTGAAAGTGATGATTGGAGATTTCATCCCACCATGGCCATTTAACAACTTTATCTACATAGGAAAAAACCCTGATTACAAAAATATCATATATATATATATATATATATATATATATATATATATATATATATTCTGAGGTTTTCGCGGGTGTTTGTATGTAGGTCTTTGGTTATTCGGGTTTTCTCCCACGTAAAATTGGAGGTGTCTTGGTAACGTTTCGATGAAGTCTCATTCGTCATCTTCAGGCTGGTGTTTTCAGCTTTGTGCTTCTAGGAGCAATGTGTGTGATCGCAGCTGTTTCTTCCTTTTAACTGCCAGTGGGGGTGTGAACTGATTGGGTGGGAGCTGGGCTGTGTTCTGATTGGGTGGAGGTGTGTTCTGATTGGTTGGGGGTTTGGCTATGCTCTGATTGGCTGGGTGTGTGTTCTGTTTAGGTGGGGGCTTGATTGTGCTTGAGTTAGTCTGAGTAGCAGAGGGATTTGAGCTGGTGAGCTGTGTTGCTGTTGTTTGGCTTCGTGTTCGTGGCCGTGCCACCTCTTCATGGTGGGTGTCAGTCTGCTTCATGTATGGATTGGAGGGGTTTAAAGTGGCTAATGATGACCACAGACCACAGCTGCATCATTAGCCACTTTAAACCCCTCCAATCCAAGGACCCCACAGTTCAACCCTGAGCTACAAATATTCTCTTCTAAAAAGTTTGCTATGGTTTTCTTCAGGAATGATGTTTAATTTTATAAGAGCCATAGTGGCACAGTGGTCAGAATGCAATATTGCAGGCTAATTCAGCTGACTGCTGAATGCCAACAGTTTGGCAGTTGAGTTCTCATTGGCTCAAGGTTGACTGAGCTTTCCATCCTTCTGAGGTAGGTAAAATGAGGACCCAGATTGTTGGGGGCAATAAGCTGACTCTGGAAAACCACTTAGAGAGGGTTGTAAAGCACTGTAAAGTGGTATATAAGTCTAAGTGCTATTGCTATTAATTTTCCGGTATAGCCTACAGATGGTCTCTCATACAAATATCAGCCATTTCTAACCCTACTTAGCATATGAGTTCAGATGGTGTCACCACACTTACATCTGATGACAATGAGAAATGGATATCTCTCTCTGAGGCTGGATTTCTTGAGTTAATTGCTTGGATGGTCTGAAGGACTATTGCTTCTTATATGATGCTACCTGCTCAGCTACTATTAAAATACATCTAGCCCAGTGGTGGGTTCCTCCCAGTTCGGTCCGGTTCAGCCGAGCCGGTAGCGGTGATGATATGACGTCACCAAACCGGTTCTCCCCCCCCGCCCTCCCACCCACATTATTCTTCCCTTTTATTTGGTCCCACCCCCAATCTATTGCTGCCTCCTGAGTCCCAGCTGGTGACTAGAGGGAAAAAAACTGTTTAAACTCTTGCCGCGGGGCTTCAAAGGGCCGTCCTACAGCTGATCAGTGTTAAAAGCAAACAAATGAGTCAGATCGTAAGTGTGAGGACTGGTCGTAAGTGCGAGGACCTTCCAGAAATGACTCTGACCAGCTAGCCACGCCCACCTAATCACATGACCTCCAAGCCACACCCACAAAATAAGCCACGCCCACAGAACCGGCAGTAAAAAAATTTAGAACCCACCCCTGATCTAGCCATATTTCAAAAATTGTACTTGTTAATATTTTGTATAAAATACCTATAGGAAAAAAAACAGAATAAGAGAAGGGACCTCGGAAGCCTTCTAATCCAACCCCCTACTCAAGCAGGAAGCCCATTTCAGACAAGTGGTTGTCCAATCTCTTCTTAAAACCTCCAGTGATGGAGAACCCACAACTTCTGGAGGCAAGCTGTTCCACTGATTAATTGTTCTGTCAGGAAGTTTCTCCTTATTTCTAGGTTGGTTCTCTCCATGATTAGTTTCCATCCATTGCTTCTCGTCCAGTCTTCAGATTCTTTGGAGAATAGTTTGACCGCATCTTCCTTGTGGCAACCCCTTAGATATTGGAACACTGCTATCATGTCACCCCATCCTTTTTTTTCATTAAAGTAGACATACACAATTCCTGCAACCGTTCTTCATATGTTTTAGCCTCCAGTGCCCTAACCATCTTTGTTGCTCTTCTCTGCACTCTTCCTTTTTTATATGGTGGCAACCAAAAGTGGATACAATATTCCATACGTGATCTTATGAAGGCTGCTACAAACACATCATATATTCTTGATTCTATCCCTCTGTTAATGCAGCCTAGGATTGCATTGCATTGGCCTTTTTGGCAGGTGCATCACATTGCTGGCTCATACTTAAGTGATTGTCCACTAGACTCCAAGATCCATCTCACAGTTATTACTATTGAGCCAGGGATTATCTATTCTATACTTGTGCGTTTAGGTTTTCTTGCCTAAGTGTATAACCTTCCTTTTCTTATCATTGAATTGCATTTTGCTAGATAGGGCCCAGTGTTCAAGTCTGTCAAGATCCTTCTGCATCTTGAGCCTATCTTCTGGAGTGTTGGCTTTTCCTGCCACCTTGGTATTATCTGCCAATTACAGATCCCCTTCTATCTAGATAGTGTTCCCCAGTGATGGGTTGCCCCCGGTTCGGACTGGTTCTATAGAACCGGTAGTAAAACCGGCGGGAGGCTACGCTCACCGACCCCGACGTCATCAGGAAGCTTCTTCGTTTGTGCAGTAGGTTCTGCGCATGTGCAGAAGAACATGCGTGCGACCACATTGCAAACCAGTAGTAAAGGTAAGTAGAACCCACCCCTGGTGTTCCCCTTGTATCTAGAAATGTGTGCATTATATATACTACATTAGGAGAATCCATGATAAAAACCTTTTGTTAGGTAAAATGCATAGTTGTATTCGGAGAAATATACCCGGTCATTTGTACAAGTTTGTTGGCAGGCTACCTGTCCTGTGATTGGACACTGATGAAGAAATGAGATGGAATAAAATTAAGAATGAGGTACGAAATTCCAATCAAACTTTGGAATATTGCATTCATTTCTAGCCCAATCCCCAAAGGATATTGTAGATGATAATTGGAAAAAGTGGATAAGGAATGGGAGGATAATGAAAGAACCTCTCCACCCCACCAAGAATTTAAGAATGTAAATGAAGCACTTAGGGTCATGCCTTTAGAGCTGGGGTGTCCAACCCAGAGGTGAAATCCAGCAGGTTCTAACAGGTTCTGGAGAACTGGTGGCGGAAATTTTGAGCAGTTCGGAGAACTGGCAGCGGAAATTTTGAGTAATTTGGAGAGCTGTCAAATACCACCTCTGGCTGGCCCCAGAGTGGGGTGGGAATGGAGATTTTGCAGTATCCTTCCCCTGCCATGCCCACCAAGCCACGCCCACCAAGCCACACCCACAGAACCAGTAGTAAAAAAAAATGGATTTCACCACTGGTCCAACCTTGGCAACTTTAAGACCTGGGGACTTCAACTCTTAAGACTTCTCTAGCCAGCCATGCTGGCTGGGGAATTCTGGGTATTGAAGTCCTCAAGTCTTAAAGGTGCTAAGGTTGGAGACGCCTGCCTCAGAGTCAGGGAATATGGAATCAATTGCCACAAAGGTCTTCATGATTCTAAGGTTAGCCGGCTTTGGAAAAAGAATTAGATGGATTCAAGACGGATAACTTCCTGGCTATTAGCAATGACAGCTGAGAATGGAATGTCCAAGTTAGAGTCCGTGCATCTCCAATTACCAGACCACAAGGGACAAATGCTAAGGGTTGGCCAGTGTCTTCTACTGCCGCTTCTACTGGGAGCATCTGTTCACTATTGTGAAGCGATATGATGAGCCACAGAGAAACCTTTGAGCTCAACCATTGATTATGTTATAGCCTTACTGAGGAGAAAGATCAAAGGGAACTCTCTTGAGTACCACACTAGAGCAACTGGATCTTGACCAAAGCTTCTTATTAAATGTAATGGCATTGGGGTGGGGGGCCGTAAGAGAGAGAAAAAGAGAAGGGAGCAGGCTTCTTAGAGCAAAGCAAACCATTCTATTTTGAATTTCCCCCCTGAGCTGTAACTCTACTGCTATAGGGCAGCAGGTGTGAAAGCTTGAGCTGGTGTCTAATGATAAGGAAGATAATGAGACCATCTCCTGCTGATAGGTCAGCAGTTGTAGGATTGAAAGCTCCTCAGAGAGCAGAAAGTTGGATGGTTAGCGCCTGCACTTTGTGTGACCTGTTCCTTCCTGATCTTTTAAGACTTTCTTTGGCTAAAGAAAGGATGTGATAAGGGAGGAGAAGGGGCTTATCTGAATTTCAATGGTATATATTACCTCCTTGAAATGAAAGGCAATCAGAGTCCTTCCATGATTATCGGAATAATCAGCACAAGTCTGTCAGGGGTTGGGAAGTGGGAGGCTGACACTTGCAGCAAGTCAGCAGCCAGGAAAAAGGATGCATTGATTACATGGCTTGGCATTCTGCAACTGGTACCTCCAAATGAGAATTAGAATAGAACAGAAGAACAGAGTTGGAAGGGACCTTGGAGGTCTTCTAGTCCAACCCCTTGCTTAGGCAGGAGGCCCAAATGGTTGTCCAATCTCTTCATAAAAACTTCCAGTATTGGAGCATTCACAACTTCTGGAGGCCAGTTGTTCCACTGATTAGTTGTTCTAACTGTCAGGAAATTTCTCCTTAGTTCTAAGTTGCTTCTCTCCTTGATTAGTTTCCACCCATTGCTTCTTGTCCTGCCCTCAGGTGCTTTGGAGAATAGCTTTACTCCCTCTTCTTTGTGGCAGCCCCTGAGATATCTGAACACTGCTATCATGTCTCCCCTAGTCCTTCTTTTCATTAAACTAGTCATGCCCAATTCCAACAACCATCCTTTGTATATTTTAGCCTCCAGCCCCCTAATCATCTTTGTTGCTCTTCTCTGCACTCTTTCTAGAGTCTCAACATCTTTTTTTTTTATAGTGCGGTTAACAGAACTGGATGCAGTATTCCTGGATCTTACCAAGGGATTATAAAGTGGTATTAACACTTCATTTGGTCTTGATTCTATCCCTCTGAATGAGTCTGTCTATAACTCCCCAAATCCACAGCCAGCCTGGCTTTTTTGGGGGGACCTACCATCATTGGGTTGGAGAAAACTGGTACAGCTTTTTTCTTGTGAATGGAAAAACTAGTGTTGCATTACAGGTACAAACCTTCATGTGCGTTGGAAGGAGTTTAGCCTAATTGCAGAGGTGGTATTCAGCAGGTTCTGACCAGTTCTGGAGAACCGGTAGCGGAAATTTTGAGTAGTTCGGAGAACCGGTAAATACCACCTCTGACTGGTTCTGCCCCCATCTATTCTCTGCCTCCCGAGTCCCAGCTGATTGGGAGGAAATGGGGATTTTGCAGTAACTTTCCCCTGGAGTGAGGAGGGAATGGAGTTTTTATAGTATGCTTCCCCTGCCATGTCCACCAAGCTATGCCCACAAGCCATGCCATGCCCACCAAGCCATGCCCACAGAACTGGTGGTAAAAGAAATTGAATCCCACCACTGCCTAATTCATCTTCAGCCTGAAAGAAAATAAAGGAGGTGAAAGGAAGGGAGGGAGGGAGGGAGGGAGGGAGGGAAGGAAGGAAGGAAGGAAGGAAGGAAGGAAGGAAGGAAGGAAGGAGAAAAAAAAGAAAATTGTCCATATGGGTCTTACATTATGATCCTCTGACCCATGAAGTTCCACAAGAGGGATGAAAAGAATCCCTCCAGAATTTGGATATTTTACTCTAAGTGCATAACTGGATAATGCAGGAAGGAAGCTTCACTAGTGTTTGTCCTATCTTACAATGGGTAGACCCACAGACATACATTTATACCGTACATCAAGTGGCTTATACATCTTTTTATTTTATATAACCATGTTCTAACTAAGAATGGATAAATTTCCTCTGTGATGGGCTTGCTCTGCTCTCCAGCCCACACTTTCTGAATTCCAGTTCAGATAAGAACTTTTTTTTTTCAAATTTATTCCAGAATTAAGAGTGCATAATTTGTTCAGAGCCCCATTTGTTAGCAGTATCTTTTCCTCTCTCTTCTTTGCTGTTTCATCTGCAGAGCAATGAGCTGCACTAAAATATTCACAAACCTACGTACACTTGACAAATAAATAAACCTTGACAAAATTGTAATTTCATTCTGACTTTGGGGAAAATAATATATACCTGGACTGCAAAAAAATAAAAAAATAAAAAATTGTGGACAATCACTAGTTTTTAGTTTAGTTTTTATTGAATTTCTATACCGCCCTACTCCTGAAGGACTCAGGGCGGTGCACAGCCATGAAATAAAACACATAGATATACAAAATTTAAAATCGAATAAAATGAATTAAATAAATTTGGCTGAATTGATACCCATAATTTAAAATACCCATATTTTAAAATACAGTAAAAATTTAAAATTTACACTTAAAAGGGAGAAGATTTAGGTGAGGCCAGCTTGATGAAATAAAAGCGTCTTCAGCTCGCGGCAGAAGGTGCACAGATTTGGAATCCTCCGTATCTCTGGGGGGAGCTCATTCCAGATCGTCGGTGCCCCCACAGAGAAGGCTCTCCCCCTAGGGGCCGACAGCCGACATTGTTTGGCCGATGGCACCTGGAGGAGCCCCTCTCTGTGGGAGCGTACTGGTCGGTGGGAGGCTATTGATGGTAGTAGGCGGTCCCGTAAGTACCCAGGTCCTAAGCCATGGAGCGCTTTAAAGGTGGTAAGCAGAACCTTGAAGCGCACCCGGAAGACCACCGGGAGCCAGTGCAGCTCGCGCAGGAGAGGTGTTACATGGGAGCTCCACGTTGCTCCCATAACCAGCCGCGCGGCCGCACTCTGCGCCAGTTGGAGCCTCCGGGTGCACCTCAAGGGGAGCCCCATGTAGAGAGCCCCATGTAGAGAGCTAGACAGCAACAAAAGGTTAAATTTGTATGCAGCTCTCTGCCATTTAATCATCATTAACTTCTAAAACCCAACCCTTTTAGTGAAGAAGAAACTTTTATACTTTGTACATTGGCTCTTATGACACTAACAAAAAAAACAAAAAACACCATACAAAACAAAAGGGATTTACAGTTACAACCAAACTCAAACATTACACAACTGAATTATGATCCAATCAATGTTGGAATTATGTTTAATTATGTTTCATTTCATCAGGGTTGACAACATCAATACTTATAACAGAAACAGCTCTAATCCCATGGCGTGTACAAAGGAGGGAGTTTGTTCCATCCTCATTACTGGGGAGATGTACAGTAGTGGCCAAAATTGTGGAAACTTTTTGGGAAAAGTGTATTTTCTAAAACTAGCTAATAACACCACTTTTTTGGGGGGAGTATAAAATTATAAAAATTATAATATATATAAATTATATATTTATATATAATTTATATACATACCATAAAATTATATATCAATGGAAAGATAATTTAATCAAGAATGTAATGCAATAACTTTTATGAAGGATTTGCTATTAGAATAGTAGTTACAGTATAAAGAAGAAAAGTGAAACACATAGAAAAAACGAGATATACAAAAATTATCACCATAGGAAAAAGCGAGATATACAGTACAAAAACTATCACCATGTCAGTTAATACTTAGTTGGGTAACCTTTAGCATGAATTACGGCCTTATAACGTCTTCCCATGGAATGAACCAAGTTTTTTAGTTCTGCAGCTGTTATAATGTGAAACCAAGATTGAATGATTGCTTCTGTTAACTGGGTTTTATTGCTGGGTTGCTTCTGACTAAAAAGTTTCTTTAGTCGGCTCCATACATTTTCAATTGGGTTAAGGTCTGGGTTATTCCCAGGCCATTCCAGCAGTGGAATAGGATTATCTTGAAACTCCAAAAAAAAAAAAAAAAAAAAAAGTGGTGTTATTAGCCATCAAACCTCAAAAATACCCTTTTCCCAAAAGGTTTCCACAATTTTGGCCACTACTGTATAAGGCCTTGAGGGAAGAGATAAATTCCTCCCACTTCCATTACCAGAGGAAATATGAGGCCTTCTGTGAAAAAGAGAACTTGCCTCAACTCACCACTGAAGAGGGATGAGAGTCCTTAGATTCACGACTGAATTTTAAGACCACTCAGAGAGGAGATGCATTAAATGTTAGCCTACAGCCTTATTTCAAAACATGACATTACCTATTAGTAATGTCCATTATCTAACAGGCCTTTGGAAATGACTTAAGAAATATGGCTGCATATGTGGTAGGGATATTTATAATCCTTGAAATTGCCTTGATCAACGTTATTGTGCTATTGGTATATTTGAGGATGCAGTATGAAGATGATATTAAGCACTGGTACTCAGTTAGTAAGGGAAGTTATGATTAAGCCAGAACTGTCTGTAATTCATTGTTACATAGAAGGGAAAGGGACACATATTCAGCTAACTTCAGCTGACTGGGCCATGGAGATATGGAAAGGATTTGTTTCATGGAGGCTTCATCAAAAGTAGGGAACTCTTATTAGAATCAGATGAAATAGCAATAGCACTGAGACTTATATATCGCTTCACAGTGCTTTACAGCCCTCTCTGTGCGGTTTTACAGAGTCAGCCAATTGCCCCCAACAATCTGGGTTCTCATTTTACTGACCTCGAAAGGATGGAAGGTTGAGTCAACCTTGAGCTGCTCAGACTTAAACTCCTGGAGTGAGCAGTGAGTTAGCCTTCAGTACTGCATTCTAACCACTGCATAGCATAAGGCAGGGGTCTCCAACCTTGGCAACTTTACGACGTGTGGACTTCAACTCCCAGAATTCCTCAGCCAGCATGCGCTGGCTGAGGAATTCTGGGAATTGAAGTCCACACGTCGTAAAGTTGCCAAGGTTGGAGACCCCTGACATAAGGGGTCCAGGTCAGAAGCTGTAGTGAAGCACACTTCAATTGATAGAAAGGCATGTATACTATTTTACAAAGAGCAGTCCTTTGTCTGAGGAATCTTTTCAAGACTCAAAAAACATCATCAAACATCATTGCAACTCCTTTACCATCTAGAACCAGAGGTGTCAAACTCAAGGCCCATGGGGTGCTTAGATATGGCCAGCGGGGCCACCCTGGAAACAGCAAAAGACTGGCCTCTGCCAGCAAAAACAGAGCTCGGGAGGGTTGCGCTCTTCGTTTTCGCTGGCAGAGGGCTTCAGAAGGCCATCGCAGCTGAAAATGGGGCTCCGGGGGGGGGAGGGGCACCTGCAGCCTCCCAGGCTCCATTTTTGCTGGCAGAGGGTTAGCAAAACAAACTAAAAACAAAACAAAAGGAGCAATGTTTCCCCTTTTGCATTTGAGCATGCAAGAAAGGACAGGGAAAAGAGAAAAGGAAAGAGGAAAAGAGAAAGAAAAAGAAGGAAAGATGGGAAGAAAGCAAGGAAGGAAAAATAAGGAAAGAGGGGAAAGAAGAAGAAAGGAGAATGAAGAGGGAAGGAAAAAGAAGAGAAGAAAGGAAGGAAGGAAGGAAAAAAGGAAGGAAGGAAGGAAGGAAGGAAGGAAGGAAGGAAGGAAGGAAGGAAGGAAGGAAGGAAGGAAGGAGATTATAATGAGAGTGAAGGAGGGTCTGAGAGAAGCCCTGGCCACCACACTTGTCCACCACAGGTGCCCCCAACACAAGTGACGTCAAGCTGGCCATGCCCACCCTGGCCACGCCCACCTTGATCCTCCAAGGTCAAACACAACCCTGATGCGGCCCTCAATGAAATCGAGTTTGACAACCTTGATCTAGAATGTGCAGACTTATAAGTCACCTTACCAAGAAGAGAATATTTATAGCTCAGGATTGAACTGTGGGGTCCTTGGTGTTCTCTGACCTTGGTGATTTTCTTGTAAATGTTTCATTATCTAACTAGGTATCACCATGAGTATTAGAAGGGAGTTGGCTTTGCCCTCTTTTCATATAGTAAATGTCTATGGAAATTCTCAGTCATCCTGGTCATGGTTGTCCCAAAGGTGGATTTTCAAGAGGCAACTGGACTTTCTGGTTTTTTCTTTGAAGACGTTTTGCTTCTCATGCAAGAAGCGTCTTCAGCAGAAGAAGCTTCTTGGATGAGAAGCGACATGTCTTCAAAGAAAAAAAACAGAAAGTCCAATTGCTTCTTGAAAAAGCACCTTTTGGATTTTCATATAGTAGTGACTTGCCTTCTCACGGTTGGTGGAAGCCTTCTTGGTAGTTCCTTCCTTAACTCGCCTTACTGCAGCTTTTCCATTAGGGTGGAATGCCTTGTACTTCTGTTAATGCAATCACACCTTTCAAAATTTGCACCTATGTATCAAAATCAGGTCTATTTTAAACACACCTGAACTTTGTTGATGTTATTATCCTCTTCTGGCAACATCAAAGCAGCTACCCTAAGATTAGAAAAAGAAAGTTTCTCAAATAAACATTCCCTCATTAACACAGTGTAACTATTAGCAGAACCCATTCTTACCTTGAACATCTTCCTAGTAATTACACCTACACGTTGCTGTTACAACACATTAGACAAATTCATGGACAGCTATAGGTCTGTCGGTGATTTTAGCAATAAGTGCTAAATGGAACATATGTCTTCAGAATCTGTTTGTTTCTTAATGCCAGTTGCTAGGGAAACAAGACGGAGGTGGGGAAAGGGAGCTGTTGAACTCGTTCATTTTCTCCTTATGGACTTGCCAGAGATCCTTGTTTGCCCAAAGTTGGAACAGGAGATAGATAAGATGATACAATACTTCCATGCCTTCTGTTTTTGTTTTTTTGATGAAAAGGAATAATAGAATGAAGGCACATATACCAGATTGGAAAAACACAAGCAAGCAGTCAGACGAGGAGACCCAAACTCATTGGTACCTCACATTGCAATGAACAAGGACATCCGTTCAATTTTGCAGCTACCAAGATTGTTGGCCGAGCAGGCACAAAGATAGCACTAGCAATAACACTTATATACTGCTTTACAGTGCTTTACAGCTCTCTCTAAGCTGTTTACAGAGTCAGCATATTGCCCTCAACAATCTGGGTCCTCATTTTACTAATCTCAGAAAGATGGAAAACTGAGTCAACTTTGAGCCAGTCAGGATCGAACTGCTGGCTGTGGGCCGAGTTAGCCTGCATTCTATACTGCAATACTGCATTCTAACTACTGTGTCACTATTGCTCTAGGGGAACTGATTGAAGACAGGGAAATGGGCCCCTTGTCAGTTAACAGGAGTGCTGATTTGCCATCAGGTTATTCAGGTACCTATGAGCTGAGGACCAGCAGTAAAGGTGATGCAATGTAAGGCTGATGCAATGAAGATGAATCAGCATTGGTATTGCCGGTTGTAGACTGGAAAGGGGTCCACAAGAGTTTTTACCATTTTAAGAGTTGTTTATAAAGGCAGCCAGGAGAGGGCATATTCTCTTTCCTTGTGTCTGGTATTCATTGCTGAGTTCTCCGTGTAGCGTTGAGAAGAAGATTGATTGCAACCACATATATTTCTGTATATGTTTTGTATACAGTATAAACCACTGTTAAATGTCTAAGTCTCTGTGTGCTGTGTTTTGCAAACAACCCAACTCACTTTTTCCTTCGCTGAAAAAACCTTCCCTCTGTTGCCATCTCCCTACAAGAAGCTCCTGTTGCATACATTGAATGTATCCTAATAGTAGTCACACTGCAACACTCTTGACAACTTATGCCCAATTTTCACACTTACAGCCTATCGCAGCATCCCCAAGGTCACATGATCAAAACTCAGAAGCTTGCCAATTGGTTCATATTTATGACAGTTGCAGTGTCCCGGGGTCCTGCACTCAATTTTTGCAACCTTCTGACAAACAAAGTCAATGGAGCCTTGGTAGTACAGTGGTTTAAAGCACCCTGTTATTAAGACCAGCTGCCTGCAATTACTGCAGGTTCGAATCTCGCTAGGCTCAAGGTTGACTCAGCCTTCCATCCTTTCTAAGGTAGGTAAATTGAGGACCCAGTTGTGGGGGCAATAAGCTGACTTTGTATGAATATACAAAAAGGATGAAGGCTATTGCTTAGCACATTGTAAGCCGCCCTGAGTCTGCGGAGAAGGCGGCATATAAATCAAATTAAAAAATAAAAATAAAAATGGGGAAGCCAGATTCACTGACCAACCCGTGTTACTAACTTAATAACTGCAGTGATTCACTTAATAACCGTGGCAAGAAAGGTCGTAAAATGGGGCAAAACTCCCTGAACAAATATCTCACTTAACAACATAAATGTGGGGCTCAATCATAAATTGAGGACTACCTGTACTGCAAATCCCCCCTTTTTTTGTTTGTTTGTAACAGAATATAACAGAATACAGAGTAGGAAAGGACCTTGGGACAGAGGTGGGTTTCAGCAAGTTCTGACCAGTTCTGGAGAACTGGTAGTGGAAATTTTGAGTAGTTCAGAGAACCGGGAAATACCACCTCTGGCTGGCCCCGCCCCCATCTATCTCTGCCTCCCGAGACCCAGCTGATCAGGAGGAAGTGGGGATTTTGCAGTATCCTTCCCCTGGAGTGGGGAGTGAATGGAGATTTTACAGTATCCTTCCCCTGACACGCCCACCAAGCCACGCCCACCAAGCCATGACACACCCACCAAGCCACACCCACAGAACCAGTAGTAACAAAAATTGAATCCCACCACTGCCTTGGGAGGTCTTCTAGTCCAACCCCCTGCTCAGGCAGGAATCCTATACAATTTCAGACAAACAACCCAACTCACTTTTTCCTTTGCTGAAAAGACCTTCCCTCTGTTGCCATCTCTCTACAAGGAGCTCCTCTTGCATGCACTGGGTATGCCGAAAGCTTTCCTGCCACCAGGCTGCTAGTAACAGAATCAGATGAACTTTGGAAAGAGTTATGTAGCCATTGGCATTAGAATATTACACGCATTCCTGTTCCCAATCACTCATGGGGAGTTATTTTGTAGTTAACCCCCATAAAGGACTGCGTAGCTGAACCGAGTCCTGTCAGATGCATGTTATTTAGAAGCCTTTATTATGATTTTATAGCCTGTCCTTGACAGCTGAGGAAAAAGCCGAGCATTTTAATCTTTCCCTTCTTTTACTTCACCGCCGCAGAACGGTGCCTGTGTGCGTGTGCGGGTACGCGTGTGTGCTTTTGATTAATATGTAACAGGGATGCAATTCTCTGCAACTCGCTGTACTGTTGGAAGCCTGGAAAACAAACGGCACCACAATGGCTTAAATCTCAGTCCATTGTATTATACAGACATCATAAATAATGGAGAGAAAGCAGATATTGCTTCAAGCTTCATCTACATAGCACATCTGAGCTCTTTATAATGTGTTCAACTTGTCACTTTTACTACGGAGGAGAGGCGATAAAGCATTGCAGCTGATGAACTCATACCAGCCGTGGGTTCCTCAGCTCCACAGCCAACCATCATTAAGCAAGCATAGAAGGATTTTTTTTTAAAAAAAAATCCATAATTCTTACAAAAGGTAATAGAAAAGTTGCCACTGCTGATTAAGGTAGACCTACATCTCCTAAAACAGTCACTATCGATGACTTTAGCCTTAAAATAAGGCCTAAGGCTTGAGATGGCCTTTGGGATTGGATTACTGGCAGGAGGGTCCATAACAGAAGTCAAGATAACAATTGCGACTGCCACAAGTTAATACCACTTTGTAACGCCTTAGTAAGGCCACACTTGGAATATTGCATCTAGTTTTGGCCACTACAATATTAAAAAGATGTTGAGACTCTAGAAGGAGTAGAGAGAAGAGCAACAAAAATGATTAGGGGACTGGAGGCTAAAACATATGAAGAATGGTTGCTGGAACTGGGTATGTCTAGTTTAATGAAAAGAAGGATTAGGAGCGACGTGATAGCAGTGTTCCAATGCTTGAGGGCCTACCATAAGGAAGAGTGGGGTCAAGCTATTCTCCAAAGCAGCTGAAGGCAGAGCAAGAAGCAATGGATGAAAACTAAAAAAAAAGGAGAGAAGCAACCTAGAACTAAGGAGAGATATCCTGACAGTGAGAACAATAAACCAGTGGAACAGCTTGCCTTCAGAAGTTGTGGATGCTCCATCACTGGAGGATTTTAAGAAGAGATTGGAAATGGTATAGGGCTTCCTACCTGAACATGGGGTTGGACTAGCACAGGGGTATCAAATTCGATCCCATCGTGGCAGGGGTGGTTCTACTTACCTTTACTATCAGTTTGCATCGTGCCAGTGCGCAGATCACTTCTGATGACATCCGGGTCAGTGGACGGAGCCTCCTGCTGGTTTTACTACCGGTTCTATAGAACCGGTCCGAACCGGGGGCAACCCACCATTGCATTGTGGGCTGTATTAGAGTTTTGTTTGTCCTTGGGGAGCTGGGGGGGCGTGGCCTGGTTGTTACGGCCGACTGAGTGGCCAGGGCCGGGGTGGGCCAGTCCCTCGCTGTTTCCAAGACATCCCTGTGGGACAACGCTGGGCCTATCGCAGGCTGGATGCAGCCCACAGGCTGTGTGTTTGACATGTCTGGACTAGCGGATGTCCAAGGTCCTTACAACTCTGTTATTCTGTTTACATGTGCTACACAATGTACATGTGAGAGGACAGACTGCTTACAAAATGGCCAGCACCTGTGCTGCTATTGCCCTGTCCCCTTAAGGTCTCTCCTTAGCCAGTACAATAACTGTTGACTATAAAAGCTTAGCAGAGAGGCAGCTGGTTGTTGTGGTGTATATATATATATGTGTGTTCCTGAAGCTGCCTAAAGCAGAGTCTGTTCTCCAGAAGTAGGACTCATAAGTAAAAACTGGAGTAGCAGATATAGTAGAAATGGGAAAGAGTGGAGTAGTGAGTACCAGCCTTTGAATGCTTGTGCATATGTGTGTGTGTGTTGTAGGACCTGTGTGATAGTGTTGGCTCTCGTTGGTTTTGGAGCCCACTGACTTGAGCGTATGTAAAAGACCCCATGACAGTATAAAATAATCCATAAAGCATTGTTATTTTAGTCCCAATGTCAGAAAAAAAGTCCATTAGGAGTTGGGAGAAATAACCTATTTGTTTCAACCTGGATCAAATAAACCAACTTTCTATTTCTTCCTTTTTCTTCTAACAATCTTGACTCTATTCAAGTAATGTTGTAGAACTTCATTTAATGTTGTAGGTTTCATTTTATTCTTTTCTGCCCCTTCTCACAAGATTCATCCAAGCTTTGACAAACTTCTTTTGTAAATCCAATATAAAAGAACTATCCAGGTCATTCTTTTGGTTTATTATTTGTAATTATTTGTAAGCCTCAAGCAATTCCTTTTCTATGTCCAACGAGACATCTTTTTCTGTGTCATTCTTGTAGCCAGTTTCGGTGTCAACTCTTATCAGATAAAACTTGTTCTTCTCCTGCCATTTCTTCCACACTATCTTCTGGACACTGTCTATCTGTAGAAGCAAATATCACTATTGACCTTGCTGATATTAACTTCTGATTCCCATCTCAAGTGTATTGAGAAACTTGATACTATATTTTGAGGAAATAAATAACTAAAGCTGAATGGCCCAAGACATTTGGCTGCCTGAAGCAAAGAATGCAATGTACATTCTGTTCTATGTATAACAGGTAAATGGAAGAACATTTCTTATCTGTCTATCCATCCATGCATCCATCTCTCTACAACACCAGCCTCAAGAAACCTAAATACAACATGTTAAACAACTGCATGACCCGGATTGGACACCTCTGATACTTTATAGTAGCTGTGTCACAACTGTGGCACCTTGCCCAATAAACCTTCAGATTCATCAATAATTGAAGAAAAGTATCAATGCCACACTTCTGGCAGGGGCGCGGTGGCTTAGGGGCAAGACATTGAGCTTGTCGATTGAAAGGTCGGCAGTTCAACAGTTCGAATCCCTAGTGCTGCATAACGGGGTGAGCTCCCGTTATTTGTCCCAGCTTCTGCCAACCTAGCAGTTCGAAAGCACGTAAAAAATGCAAGTAGAAAAATAGGGACCACCTTTGGTGGGAGGGTAACAGCGTTCCGTGCGCCTTTGGCATTTAGTCATGCCGGCTACCTGACCACAGAGACGTCTTTGGACAGTGCTGGCTTTTCGGCTTTGAAATGGAGATGATCACCACCCCCTAGAGTCGGGAATGACTAGCACATATGTGCGAGAGGAATCTTTACCTTTACCTTTACACTTCTGGCAGTATTTGGGTAGGCAAACTCCATCTATACTGACATATTTTCACAGTTATCTCCCATCTCCCATCCCAAGCACACTTCCCCCCTGCAGGCACTTTGCCCCCAAAATGTGTTCATTTGAGCAAAGACTGTTACATTTTACCTAGTACTTCCTTGTTGAATTCCTCTGGTTATTCAAGATCTCCTGCTTCCATTCAGCCCCCTGAAGAACCCAGAACACATTTAATATATCAGTTCTGCTATTGATCGTCCAATATTGAAAGACATGAGGGTGACGTTTCATTCTCCGAGCTTGTGGGTTTGTTTGCAAACATTTCGTTACCAGGCTAGGTAATATCTTCAACAGAGTTTAGGACAGGGCTGTCGAACTCTTGGCCCATGGGCCAGATGCGACACATGCTGGCCACGTCCCTAGCCAGTTTAGTGATGGGGGAAAAAGTCCCAATATGTCATGTGACACCGCCATGACGATGTGAGTTTGACACCCCTGATATAGGGGATGTCACTGTCAGTATTCTTCTGTTTACAAGGGCTTCAGGCAGTGGTGAAATCTGGCCGGATCTATCCAGCTCGCGCGAACCGGTAGCGCTGGCAGTAGGAGGCTCTGCCCATCTGCCAGGACATCATTACATCCCGTTTTTGATCCTCTGTGCATGCACAGAAGGCTCTATGCATGTGCAGAAGAGGTGCACCCGCTCACATTCCCGAACCGGTAGCGAAGGTAAGTGCATTTCACTGCTGGCTTCAGGTGTGGGTGTGTCAAGTGAGGGTCTTGTGGTGGATCTTGTGATGGGTCAGGTGTGAGTCATCAGTAGAGTCTTGTGATGGGTCTTATGATAGGGAGGTTACATCAGGTCAGGGTCATTGAGAGGCACTCCGCAAGCAATTCCATTGACATATCGACTTACACACAGCCTATGAGCCACTCAGAATCCAAATCAACCACACAGCCAAGCAAATACAGCACTGACCCCAACCAACCCATGCAACCTGACCCCCACCAGCAGTTCACCTTCCAACAATCCTGAACCTGATGTAACCTCCCTATCACAAGACCCATCGCAAGACTCTTATTTAGGACTTGGATGGCTGACTACCTGGGAAGTGGAGGGGGGGACATCATGGAAGAAAGCAGTGGTAAATGTCTTGTGTCATGCCATAAAAATGTCATACATGCCTGGCTACATCCGTGTAAGTCACCAGAAGTTGAGCTTAATTCAAAATTAACTATTCTGGCCACCTGGGATATATCAGACTGTCTTGCACTATTAGGTGCAAACAACCAGACCCACCCATGAAGAATTCAAATTATCTACTTTATTGCTCAATGCCTATTTCTCAGCAATCTTCCCAGATTGGCAGTTTGTACCTGGCTGGACTAGATAAGGTTCAACGGCATTCAAAGGGAGGGTCGGATCTTGCCTTCTTGTGCCTATGTAAACATTCCAGACTAATTCCCCATTTGACTCCTCCTCCCTGGCTCGGCCAGTCTCTCTCCGACATGCACCATCTTAATGGAAATCATCTCCTTCCTCTGTTGCTCTTAAGATGGCGATCTCCATGCTTCTAGATTTAGATTTAGATTAATAGAGTTGGAAGGGACCTTGTAGGTCATGTAGACCAACCCCCCACCCAAGCAGGAGACTCTACACCATTTCTGACAAATGGCAGTCCAATCTCTTCTTGAAAGCCTCCAGTGATGAAGCTCCCACAACTTCTGAAGGCAACTTCTGTTCCATGGGGTCTCTTCTCTGCTAGTGTTGCTCCATTTCCTTCAATACAGGCCCCGCCACCTCCTCATTTCTCTATATTCATCTCCCTGCAGCGGCTCAAAATATTTTCCCCACCCCAAAGTCGAAAATTAGCAGAAAGGAGAATGTTTGCCCATGAATGATGGCGGTGGGGCAAGCGGGATGCAGGAAAAACATTCGGAGCGCTTTCTCCAGGATTCTTAGCAGCCTGCCAGATGGCGTGGTGCAGGAATGGTCTTTCAGAATTAATAACTGTTCCTCCAGAGGAAAAGGTTCATTCAGGAACCGCTTCGCATTTTTTTGGCAGAAGTCCGTTTGGATGCCTGGTGTTTTCTAGCTGCTCGGCTCTGTAATGGGGTTTCGCAAATACGCTTCAAAGAAAGGTTACATTAAAAAAGAGAGAGAGAGAGAGAGGATAATGACTCTCTCACATCCCTTTCGCCCTTCCTCCATCCCATCAAGCGCTCTTCCTTTTTTTGGCTCCTCGCAGTGCAGCTTTTAATCGAGAAATTATGGTAACTCATATGTGCATTTTGAGAGTATATGACTGCCACAGTTAATTAACAGTTATTAGCGTCGGCGTCGTGTGCTGTATTATGTGTCACAAATCATTGCGTCTCCCTGTGCAGCTACAGCAATTAAAAACTCCATCGCACCTTCTGCCTAGTCATTTGGTTTGCATCCAGGTCTTTTCAAAACTGGAAATTGCTAATCAAATCATTTCTGCTCTGTGCCTCGGTATCGTTTATTCCGTTCCTAATGATGCACGACTTTTCTCCCTCCACCCTCTCCTCCTCTTCTGGCCGTTAACCGAGGCATCAGTGCAGCTCACCCATTTCACACCTCGTCGTGCTTTGGAGAGGCGATAATGAAGTTGCGAGAGGAAGAGGAGGCATGGGCATGGGGTGGTGGTGGTGGTCTTCTTGTTTCTTCTTTCGGATCCCCCTCCACCCCGCTTCCCCCCCCCCAACACCAGCAGTGTCGTGCCACTCCTGCTGGTGAGTGATTAAATTCAGAAACTGTAAAATGCATTGACAGGCTTACAAATGTAGCTTGCCAGGGGCCCATTGCCAGCCCTGTTTAGCTTCCCTCCTAAGCTCAGCAAGAGCCCTGCCCGTCAATTTGTCATCCCTCTAAATGGAAACTAATTACCTCCCGGGGAAGATCGGGAAGCTGAGGACACCCAAGACTTCAGAAGCCTAATTCTGCAGAGAGGTTAAAGCACCAATGGGCCATGGAGCCCATATATTAACTGGCCAATCCAAAGCCACAGTCAGATTCCGAGAAAATCATCCACCGCAGGGATAGGTAGAACATAGATCTGGATCTATGGTACATCAGTATTTTTGGCTCTCCTAATTATCCAGAGAGAACATCTCATCCTTTTCAACATTCAGTAATCCAAAAAAAAAAAAAAAAAAAAAAAAAAGGATGCTTGCAGCCCCAGAAACCAGCCATTTATTTTTGGATGGGAAGAACTGTGCCCCAACCTAGCTCTATAGCCAATTCTGCTGCTGAGGAATCCAGTTCTTCATGCCTTTCTGCAATCCTAGCAATCTTGGAGCTGCTCTGATCTCCGTGGGTGTGCTGTTCAGCGGTGGGTTTCACATATTCTTACTACTGGTTCGCCGTGTGCGCCTTCCGTGCATGCGCCCGGTTTTCCGCACATGCGCTTTGCTCTCACGTACACCTTTTGCGTATGCCCCCGGCCTTGAAAACATGGCTAAATAGGACGTCTTTATGCTGAGGTGGGTGGGCGGACCCACCCGCGATCTCCGTTATCGGTTTGCCCGAACCGATACGAACCGGCTGAATACCACCACCGGTGTTATTCCAGAGAAGGGGAACAGCAATCGGGAAGGCCTGGTGGTAATAATAACTAGGGGTCGGAACTCAGAAGGAACCTTCCATTCCAGTTTTTATTGGGCAGAGGCCATTCAGAGGAGATGCGTTCACCGATTCCCATTGAAAACATGGAATACAATTAAGACAGAAATAAGAGTTACCGTATCTCTACGCTTCTCTACTCCCTTGGTAATACATGTTTTGGTTGGGATGGGTGAAAGAGTAAAACCTCTGGAAGAGATCTGCATGCTGCTATCTACCGTGTTTCCAGTGGTGGGTTGCCCCCGGTTCGGACCAGTTCACAAGAACAGGTAGTAAAACCAGCATGAGGCCCCACCCACTGCCCTGAATGTCATCATCAGCAATCTGCACATGCAGATCCCATTGTGAACCGGTAGTAAAGGTAAGTAGAACCCACCCCTGTGTGTTTCCCTGAAAATAAGACCCTGTCTTATATTTTTTTGAACCCCGAAATAAGCGCTTGGCCTTATTTTCGGGGTGGTCTTATTATTTTGGGGCGCGTGGAGTAAGATGGGGATCCTCTTGCCGTTTTACCTGATTTCTAGCTCTGTCTCCCTAACCCTAACCAGAGGAAGTGGCGGGGACTGGCTGCACATGCGGTTAAATATTTTTGGGAAGGACTTATTTTGGGGGAAGGCTTATTTTTGGGGGAAGGTTTATTTTTAGGGGGAGGTCTTATTTTCAGGGAAACACGCCAATGTAGAACCAATCAAATTCCTTTTCTAGCTATGACAGGAAGCATCACGGTCAAAGAGTTGGTCTATTGCACATTAATATTTAATTAAGTACTATTTTAACTATCGAGAAATCCCAGAGATGAATCAGAGACAGAAACTTTGGAGGAGGGGGAGGGGGAAAGATAGCCGTAAGAAGGCAGTGACAAAACCTCTTCTCTTGGGAAGAAAATTGCATGGACCTATCCTTGAGGACACCAGGAGTTGAGTTCAACTTGGAACATCTCCCTTTATCTTTGATGGGATGTGGGGGGTTGGGAAAGGTGTCATCATTTACGGAATCGGTCTTCTGTAATAGCAACAAAAGAAAGTAATCCATTTCGCTGTTCTGACATAAAGACACCGATGGTGGGAATACATGTGGAGATACAGAAAGCACTGAAGTATGATTTGGTTTAATTAGTCCTGGGAGATTAAAAAGCTATCCCTAGATCCTGGTTAGGAGGATGGGAAGTCAGTTTTCATCACTGTCTTTTGACGTGGGGGGGAGGAGGGGAGGGAGAAAAGAAACATAATGTTGCCGATCTCTTTGACAGGCCTCTTGTGTCATCATAACAAGGTCTTTCCTGGCTCAGATCAAACGCACATCGATTCTGCAGTCCGCTCCAATGGTGACCAATCGGATGCCTCCTGGAAGCCCACTAGCAGGAAATGAATAGTATCTCTCTTTCCCTTTGTTGTGTGTTTTGTACCTTTACAACTGGCATGCTGAAATGTCCTATTTGCTGAAAGGCATGGAGAATTCATGGTCAACCACCATCTAACGATGCTGGATGATCCCTATCATTCCATCAATTCGGTTAATCCCCTAGTCACACAATAATAATCTCAGGGTTGCCACGAAGAAGAGGGAGTCAGGCTATTCTTCAAAGCACCTGAGGGTAGAACAAGAAGCAATGGGTGGAAACTAATCAAGGAGAGAAGCAATTTAGAACTAAGGAGAAAATTCCTGACAGTTAGAACAATTAATAAGTGGAACAACTTGCCTGCAGAAGTTGTGAATGTCCCAACACTGGAAGTTTTTAAGAAGAGGTTGGATAACCATTTGTCTGAAGTGGTGTAGGGTTTCCTGCCTGGGCAGGGGGTTGGATTAGAAGACCTCCAAGGTCCCTTCCAACTCTGTTATTCTATTCTATTCTAACTAGGCCAAGAAAGGTCATAAAATGGGGCAAACATCTTGACAAATGACTCACTTAACAACAGAAATGCTGAGCTTAATTGTGGTTGTAAGTCGAGGACTACCTGTACATAGAAATGGCTTTTGATGTGAGGCTGAGGATCGCAGATAACCCTACAATGCCAGGTTGCCCACTGTAGATGCAGGGAACAGGGTAATTGTTCAGATCAAGCATACATTTCATTAACACTTACCTGCAATTAACAACAAATGGAATCAGACCAGTGTAGAGACTCTCATCTTTGATAATACAAATCAAAGCCCAGAGATCCACCGTGGATTCTATCTAGAAGATTAATGAGATCTTGCTCTGTAACTTTGTTGTTTAAGCAGGTGCAACATTTTTCAGATTATAGGCCACATTCGGGACCAACCCCCAAAATACAGATAGTAGCAGGCCAGTCCAAGTAACATGCCCATAGCAAACAAAACTCTGAGGCAAGTGTATTCCTCAAAGAATAAGTTTATTGGATATGTCATATTGGCACAGGCTGGTGAAAACCGACTCTGAATAGTCCCGCAGTTTTCACCTAACTAAAAGTAAACATTTTTCACTTTTTCAAAACAATCAGTCACATGGTCCAATCAGAATGCTGTCTAGTTGCTAGGTGATTCCAATCCCCTTCTTCCGAGCACTTGCAGGAACGTCCTTGGTTCCCAAGAGAAAGTATTTTGTTTTGGCTACAACACCCCAACCATCTCTATTCCCCGCTCCCTGTCCCTCTTCTCCAGTGTGTCAGCACTAAAGTCTAAAAAAGGCCTCAGTCAGGCCAACTTCAGGATTGACACCAGAATTGAAAAAATATTTTGTTTTTAATTAATTATTTGAGCATTGATTAACCGCTTCAGGTGAGTTTCCATGTATTTGATATAGGTAATCTTCGATATAGGACCGCAATTGAGCGCAACATTTCTGTGCTAAGCGAGACCATTGCTAAGTGAATTTTGCCCCATTTTACAACCTTTCTTGCCACAATTGTTAAGTGAATCATTGCAGTTGTTAAGTGAATCTGGCTTCCCCATTGTCTTTGTTTGTTTGTCAGAAGACCACATGACCTTCTGATCACATGATCCTGGGAAAATGCAACCGTCATAAATATGACTCATTTGCCAAGTATCTAAATTTTGATCACACGACCATGGGGATGCTGCAATGGTTGTAACTGTGGAAAATGGTCATAAATCACTTTTTTTCAGTGCCCTTGTAACTTCAGTCACTAAACAAAAGGTTGTAAGTTGAGGACTGCCTGTAATTTTTCTCTGTTTGGGCTAAGTTTAGGAAGGAATCAATCTACATCAGATCCTGCTTCAGGGGTGTTATTCAGCAGGTTCTGACAGGTTCTGGAGAACCAGTAGCGGAAATTTTGAGTAGTTTGGAGAACCAGCAAATATCACCTTTGGCTGGTCCCAGAGTGGGGTGGGAATGGAGATTTTGCAATATCTTTCCTCCAGGAGTGGGGAGGGAATGGGGATTTTGCAGTATCCTTTCCCTGGAGTGGGGAGGGAATGGGGATTCTGCAGTATCCTTCCTCTGGAGTGGGGTGGGAATGGAGTTTTTGCAGTATCCTTCCTCTGCCATGCCCACCAAGGCACACCCACCAAGCTTCACCATACCTATCAAGCCACGCCCACAGAACTGGTAGTAAAAAGAATTGAATTCCACCACTGTCCTGCTCATATCTCCTTTCCATGTATTAAGCTTTTGGGTGGATTCTGATTCTTCCCCAAACCATTAATTTGTCCAACCTTATCATTTCATCTGAGAAAGATTCAATTCCAGTGACCTGATGTTAGCAACTTATTTTAAAAAATCCCTCCTGGAAGCAATTGGGTGGACCTACCCGTGGGTGGCAAAAGACTCCGTCAAATTCTCTGCCGCAGCCATAGAATTATTGAAGCTTGATAAGATCTGATCTTGCTGTCCTAAAATGTGCTGATGTCGTTTTGTAACCTCCCCAAACCACAAAGCCAGTCAGATCCTGCTCGCTGCTGTACTGTTTGTCACCACAAGAAAATCAACCGCTATAATTTTGCAAAACCTCTGCCTGTGTGATTTTTGCATGTGAGGTTTCTGTTTTTTGGTTTGTTTTTTTCATCCCTTCCCTGGGAGCATTTGCAGGCCTATAATTTCACTCTCTTGTTCTCCCTTTCCCTTCTTAAAATGAGAAACTGTAATAACTCCAGATTTCTTAAGAGAGGGAGGGAAAAAGGTCCAAATCTATCATGTGATTGGCGATAGCTGTCAGTTTTCTGAGTTACAGTTTAACAATAGCAACAGCAATAGCACTTAGACTTATATACCGCTTCACAGTCCTCTCTAAGCGGTTTAGAGGGTCAGCATCTTGCCCCCAACAATCTGGGTCCTCATTTTACCAACCTCAGAAGGATGGAAGGCTGAGGCAACTTTGAGCCTGGTGATATTCGAATTGCCAAATTGCAGGCAGCTGGCAGGCAACAGAAGCAGCCTGCAGTACTTCACTCTAACCACTGCGCCACCGAGGCTCCAACAATATTAGGATCAACTGGTTCTCTTCCTTCCATGCACATCTTTGCACCATGAAACTTTCTCTGATAGCTTTGATGAAAACTGATGGTCTCACCCTAAAACAATTAAGTCCGTTGATCATTTTCTCAATAGGTGAATTGCCCAGGGACAAGCTTGACAGCTATAAAGAAGGTTAGGAAAGGGTGCAAATCTGGCTTGATTTCCAAGAGATCGATCGATCGGTCGATTCTATTTCATTATGACAGTCCAGAACTGTAGATAGACATGCCTGATTGATTGATTATATGCCATCAAGTCATTTTTTATTCCTAACGACCACATAGTTTTTTCAACCGTGGCAATCTGTCCCTACCTTGTCTTTTATGTTGTCCAACGATGCATCCATCATCACTGTAATTGAGTCCATTTTCCTCGCTGCTGGTCATCCTCTTCAGAAATTCAGATTTCAGAAAAAGGCAGGCCCAGCCACACACCTCTGTGTATGACTGATTCACATGTGGAGGTGGTTAGCAGCATCAAATTTCTGGGTGTGAAGCTAACAAGTAGGCTGGCTTGGTCGCCCAACAGTGAGATACTGGTGAAGTGGGCACAGCAGCACCTGCATTTTCTGCGTCGCAGGAGAAAAGTACATTTTCCTTCTGCTGTCCTTACCACTTTCTATGGTAATCGAGAGCATCCTGTCCTTTGCATTATTGTTTGGTTTGGAAGCATTACTGCCTCGGACAGGAAGGCACTGCAGACAGTGGTGAGGAGGGCAGAGAGGTTCATTCCCTCCTATCCAGGACATAGCACATAAGCAATGTTTGAGCAGGGTCCACAGGATTGCCTGGAATGCTACACATCCTCTTCACGACCTGTTTTCCTTGTTACCTTCTGGGAGGAGGCTCCGTGGTATTTAGAATAACAGAGTTGGAAGTTCAATCCACTGCTCATACTCATCACTGAGTACTCATCACTGCTATACCATTTCAGACAAATGGTTGTCCATTCTCTTCTTAAAAACTTCCAGTGTTGGAGCATTCACAACTTCTGGAGGTACAGTAAGTTGTTCTACTGGTTAATTGTTCTAACTGTCAGGAAATTTCTCCTTAGTTCTAGGTTGCTTCTCTCCTTGATTAGTTTCCATCCATTGCTTCCTGCCCTGCCCTCAGGTGCTTTGGAGAATAACTTGACTCCCTCTTCTTTGTGGCAACATCTAGATTCAGATACAGTTTTCATGTGTATATGTGTGTTATGTGCATGGGTAGATATACACTTTCTTTTGAGAGCAGGCAATAGAATTTCATTTTTAATGTGGGCCAGTTTGCTCACAGTAAAAAAATGACAATAAAGTTCTCTTCTTCTCTTCTCTTCTCTTCTCTTCTCTTCTCTTCTCTTCTCTTCTCTTCTCTTCTCTTCTCTTCTCTTCTCTTCTCTTCTCTCTTCTCTTCTCTCCTCTCCTCTCCTCTCCTCTCCCCTCCCCTCCCCTCCCCTCCCCTCCCCTCCTCTCCTTTGACCTTTTTCACCACTATAGCCTTCTCCAGAGAGCTGGGTCTTCCCATAATGGGTTCAAAATAGGATGATTTGATCACCTGGTCATTTGTGCCAGTTTGCTGTAATGATTAAGACATCAACTTAGAAAGCAGGTTGATATGAGTTCTAATTCCTTAGGCATGAAAGCCAGTTGTTTATTTATTTATTTATTTTATTTGTTTCAATTTCTATACCGCCCTTCTCTAAATAGGACTCAGGGCGGTGAACAGCCAAAGTAAAAAACAGAACATACAAAATTTAAAAACAGTTTAAAATAATTAAATATTTTGGCCGTAAATTAAAACAATCCAATTTAAAATCAATTTAAAATTTAACTCAAGCCAGCCCAGCTAGTTGAAATAAATAGGTTTTCAGGGCCCGACGAAAAATCCGGAGGTCTGTTATTGTACGTATCTCTGGGGGGAGGTTGTTGTTGTGTGGCTTTGGGCTAATCACTAGGAGACTGTGAGTTCTAATCCTGCCTTAGGCATAAAGATGAGTGACTTTGGAACAATCACCAGGACACTGAGTTCCAGTTCCCACCTTAGACATGAAAGCTAGCTGTGTGACTTTGGGTCAGTCATTCTCTCTCACCCCAAGTCACTTCACAGGGTTATTGCTGGGGGGAAAATAGGAGGAGGAAGGATATGCCCACTACATCAATCTATCTAACCATCTCTTCCTCTGCCATCCCTTCTCTTTTTGCCTTCAATCTTTCCCAACAACAGGGCCTTTTCCAATGAATCCTCTCTTCTCATCGGATGGCCAAAGTATTTGAGCTTCAGCTTCAGGATCTGTTCTTCCAAAGAACAGTCAGGGTTTGACTTCCTTTAGGATATAAACTAATAACATTAGAATAAATAAATGAATGAAAAAAAACATAATAAATAAAAATAAAATTGATATCATATGATAAGACCACTTCGGGTCCCAGAGTCATCCAGAATAATGACACCTAAAGGCAGTGGTGGGATTCAGCCGGTTCGCACCACTTCGGGAGAACCGGTTGTTAAATTACTTGAATCTCACCACTGCCTAAAGGGCAATACTATACAGGTAGTGCTTTACTTACAGCAGTTCATTTAGTGACCATTCGAAGTTACAACAGCGTTATGTCCGTTTTTCACACTTACAAACTTTGCAGCATCCCCATGGTCACGTGATTTACCTTTGGATGCTTGATAACGGGTTCATATTTATGACGGTTTCAGTCTTCCAGGGTCATGGGCTCACCTTTCGCAACCTTCTGACAAGGTCAGAAGGTCAATGGGGAAACCAGATTCACTTAACAAATTTAATTTCATCACTTAACTAATTTAATGACTGAAATGATTCACTTAACAACACTGGCAAGAAAAGTCATCAAAGGGGGAAAAACTCACTTAACAAATTTCTCACGCTTAGCAGCATAAATTTTGGACTCAATTGTGGTTGTAACTTGAGGACTACCTGTACTCTTATTGTTACAACATTACACAAACCGCATCAGACATCCTTTAGACCTGATATCACATATGCAAAGTCACAAAGATGATTTTTCAAAAGGCATCTGGAATTTCAAAGTCCAGTTGCCTTTTGAAAACAGAACCTTTGGGACAACCATGACCTGGATGACTGAGAATCTCCATAGGGCGGTTGTCAGCAACCCGTGGCTCCAGAGCCGCATTCAGCTCTTTCGTCCCCCTGCTTTGGCTCCCTATCAGCTGAACCCACTCCTTGTCCTCCCCTTCCAGTCACACCTTGCCTGGTCTGAAAGAGAGGAGAGAGAGGTAGAGAGAGAGAGAGAAAGGGAGAAGGAGAGAGAGAGGGAGGGAGAGAGAGGGAGAGACTCATACCCACACACAGAGAGAGATACCTGTTTCCCACAGAAAATACTGGGAGCCACAAAACCCGGGTAGGCATGGCTGGGGTGTGTGTCATGTGACTGGATGGGAGTGGGTGACATCGAGTTGGCCACACCCACCCAGGTTTTGTGGCTCCCGATGTTTTCTTTTCTGTGGGAAATGGGTCCAAAAGGCTCTTTGAGTGTTTAAGGTTGCCATAGACCCGTGATGCTGAACCTATCTGTGCCACATCTGTGGGCACGCTAGCGTTGCCCTAGCTCAGTTCCAGCGCGCATGCACGTGCCAGCCAGCTGATTTTCGGGCCTTCCGGGCCCACTGAAAGTTGGGAAATGGGCCATTTCCAGCCTCCGGAGAGCCTCCGGGGGGTGGGGAAGGCCGTTTTTTGCCCTCCCCAGGTTCCTAGAAAGCCTCTGGAGCCTGGGGAGGGCGAAAAAACGGGCCTAACAGGCCCACCGTGCCATTGCGTACCAAAAGTGGGGGGAGCGCAGGGGGCTCGTGCACGCATGCGCAGGGGGAGGGGCACCTAGAATTATGGGTATGGGCACACGCACGTGTGACACCCCCCCCCACGCTTTTGGCACTTGATGGCAAAAAGTTTAGCCATCACTGCCATAGACATTTACGCAAGTCACAGTACTGATGTGATACATGTTTTGTCATCTGCCTCACTTCATCCCTTTGTGGATGCCACATGGGGGTGGGGGCTCTCTTTCCTTTTTTTAGAAAACTCACTTGAAGCTACGGTTTTAGATGTGCTAAGATCCCTAAAAATGTAGCGTGTTTTATTTCTTCAGTTTTCTAACAGAAAACAGGTGACACCCTGTGATGTATTTTGAGGACACAAAGCTGAGTAGCCTTGGGAGAATCACAGAAATGGTTTTCCGTGATCCAAAAATCTCTTGCATATTCATTTATGGAAAGCCAGTTACGTTGCAGTTTAATTGGTGGGCTTATAATACAACAGAAAGCAAAGTTCTCTTGAACACCTCTAAAACATCAACGTAATTAAGCAACAGCGAGAACTAGAGGAGGTGAACATCCTTAGACATTAAAATCTTGAAGTGATGATAACATCATCATCATCACTTGCAGATTTAATGATGATCTTAGCCATTCAGTCTAAAACCTCAGTAAGGCCACACCTGGAATACTGTATCCAGTTTTGATTTCTGGCATTATCCTGAAGGAAAAGGACTAAGGAAAAGAATAAAATAGAATAGAATTCCTTATCGGCCAAGTGTGATTGGACACACAAGGAATTTGTCTTTGGTGCATATGCTCTCAGTGTACATAAAAAGACAAGATACATTCGTCAAGAATCATAAGGTCCAACACTTAATGATAGTCATAGGGAATAAATAAGCAATCAAATCTTATTAGGAAACAGTCAATATAAACCATAAGGATCCAAGCAACAAAGTTACAGTCATAAGTGGAAGGAGATGGGTGGTGGGAACGATGAGAAGATTAATAGTAGTGCAGATTTAGTGAATAGTTTGACAGTGTTGAGGGAATTATTTGTTTAGCAGAGTGATGGCGTTCGGGAAAAGAACTGTTCTTGTGTCTAGTTGTCCTGGTGTGCAGTGCTCTATAGCGTCGTTTTGAGGGTAGGAGTTGAAAACAATTTATGTCCAGGATGCGAGGGGTCTGTAAATATTTTTTTAAAGGCATAGAAGATAAGCCATGTTTGGGTTGCTAGCTTATCTGTAGATGCTTACGGCTGATGTCATGGAGTTCAGAACATGCCCTTCTTAAGACAATTCAGCTAATGAAAGCTGAGTCAATCCCCATCTTCCAACAGAAGCTCCGAAGACAAGTTGTCCCATTTTTGTGC
Source organism: Arizona elegans (assembly GCA_022577455.1). Taxonomy (NCBI): domain Eukaryota; kingdom Metazoa; phylum Chordata; class Lepidosauria; order Squamata; family Colubridae; genus Arizona; species Arizona elegans. The sequence continues at coordinate 5,037,256 of JAKOOJ010000017.1, forward strand.
TTCCTTATACACACCCACACACCCACACAGCCCCCCTCCCCCCCCGGACATACACATGCAGGCTGACTTTGCGCTAAATACATTTTTCAAGCCTGACTTTGTGCAAACACAATGTTGTGCTAGAAGCATTAAAAGGCAATTTAGTACTCAAAGGATTAAAAGCTCATGTTAAATTGAAGACTGCACTTGGCATAAACATTAAAAATTGACAGAACACCCTGCACATTAACTGCGCCGTGCTTCGTAATTAGCATTTAAAAGTAAAACATCATTTCCTTACTGTTTCCTACTTGCTCATTTATAATGCATTTATTAAAATGTGAATGCGGAGAGGAGGCATTCGGTAAGTGGGGTGGGAGAGAGACTTGTGTCGGGGAGCCGGGAGTTGGCTTTGTGTGCTACACAAAGAAATGGAGATGAAGCTCTTGAAAAGGGGGAACATTTACGAAGAAAGAAATCATAGAATGAATCAGCACCCACCAAGGACTAATTGGTACAAGTTTAAAAAAAATAATACCGTAAAGGCAATGCTAAATTCTGGTCTTAAGAATGCAGGAGAACCTCCTTCTTTTAGGAGAGTAAGTACTACAGGAAGTTCTCGACGTACGAGCACAATTGAGGCTAAAATTCCTGTGGCTAAGTGAGATATCTGTTAAGTGAGTCTTGTCCAGTGGTGGGTTGCCCCCAGTTCAGACCAGTTTGCAAGAACCGGTAGTAAAAATGGTGGGAGGCCCTGCCCACTGCCCCGGATGTTATCATTGGCAATCTGCACATGCACAGAAGCTTCCCGATGTGAACCGGTAGAAACCACCCCTGGTCTTGTCCCAGTTTACAACCTTTCTTGACACCGTTATTAAGCGAATCACTGCAGTTGTTAAATTAGGAATACAGTTATTCGGTGAGTCTGGCTTCCCCACTGACTTTGTTTATCCAAAGGTCATAAAAGGGGAACGTGTGAACCCAGGACACTGCAAATGTCATAAGTACGAGTCAGTTGCCAAGCATCTGGATTTTGAACACGTGACCACGGGGATGCCACAATGGTTGTAAGTGTGAAAATGGGTCATCGGTCACTTATAAGACCACCCCCCCAACCCACATAGATAAGCAAGTCACCAGAATATAAACTGACAGCAAATAGCATTCCTTACTAGTTCCTCTAGTCTGCAATTTTTAGCTAGATTTGTAGCTATACAATTTGGGATGAACATCCTTTGAATGATGTGGGAGTAGGAATGGATTTGCAGAAGGAAAATTGCAGACTACAGGAACCAGGAGCACTACTCAGGTGACCCTGAGGACACAGATAAACCTCCAAGTGCTTGCATCTAAAAGGATGCAAATGACCAATTGTCTGCAAGGAATATAAATCCTTCCATTCCTCACCATCCAGTCAGAGCTGAAGAAGCTTCTTGGATGAGAAGTGAGATGTCTTCAAAAGAAAAAACAAGAAAGTCTAATTGCCTCCTGAAAAAGCACCTTCGGGACAACCATGACCTGGATGACTGAGAATCTCTACAGACTTTTACCTAGTTAAGGTTAATGAAACGTCTGCATGAAAACAAGCAAACTCAGGGAACACCAAGGACTTCTCATAAGTCACTTTTTTCAGTGCTGTTTTAACTTTGAACGGTCGCTAAATGAATTGTTGTAAATTGAGGACTACCTGTAAAGGGATTGTTTAGTGTCAAAAGGAGAAGGGGAAGATGAAAGCTGCAGCAGAATGTTGTAATGCTTTCCCAGAACTCAGAGCAGGCATGTTTTGGTTCAAAAGTTTTACAAATCAGCTAAGCTCTCCTCCAGGGGCGAATATAAATTGGGACCTAATAAAGAAGCCCAAACAGAGTCACACAAAAACATATACAGGTAGTCAATATACTGATACAGATTAACATAGTTTGAAGGGACCTTATAGATCATCTAGTCCAACTTCCCGCCCAAGCAGAAGACCCTACACCAGTGATGACGAACCTTTTTTTCTCGGGTGCTGAAAGCGGGTGTGCATGTGCCCACCTTCATAATTAAATGCCCCCCTGTGTCACACCCCCCTGCACATGTGCACATGATCTCCCCGCGCCCCATTTTGGGCCTAGCAGGCCTCCCTGAAGCCTCCGGAGGCCGGAAACAGTCCATTTTCAAACTTCCGGTAGGCCCAGTAGGCCCGTTTTTCATCCTCCCCAGGCTCCAGAGGCTTTCTTGGACCCTGGGGAGGGCGAAAACGGCCTCCCACCCCCGGATGCCCTCCAGAGGCCAAAAACACCCTCCCAGAGCCTCCGCATGAGACCTATACTTATCTGGCATCCAAATCAGGCCACATGGAGACTCCTGGGTGGAGAGGGGAGGCGTGGATGGGGCCAGCCGAAAATCAGATGGCCGGCACACATATGCACACTGAAGCTGAGCTAGGGCAACGTCTTGCATGCCCACAGATATGGCTTCGTGTGCCACCTGTGGCATGCGTGCCATAGATTCGCCATCATGGCCCTACACCATTTCTGACATATGGCACTCCAGTCTCTTCTTGAAAGCTTTCAGGGATGAAGCTCCCATAACTTCTGAAGGCAACTTCTGTTCCATTGGTTGATTGTTCTCACTATCATAAAATTTCTCCTTATTTCTAGGTTGAATCTCTCCTTGATCAGTTTCCATCCATTATTCCTTGTCGGGCCTTCAGGTGCTTTGAAAAATAGCTTGACCCCCTCCTTTCTGTCGCAGCCCCTCAAAGAGTCTTTGATTTAGAATAATCCGTTTAGCGACCACTGAATGGCACTGAAAATAGTGACTTGCAACCGATGCTCACACTTGCAAGCATTACAACACCACCACCCGCAACGGTTAAGTGATCAAAATTCAAACACTTGGCAATGGATGTGTATTTACGACGGTTTGCAGCATCCCGGGATCACATGATCATCATTTGCAACCTTCTCCGTCAGCTTCCAGCAAGTAAAGTCACTGGAGAAAGCTGGATTTGCTTAACAACCGTGTGATTTACCTAACTTGCGGTGGTTGGCTTGACAGCGATTGTGAAAAAGTTCATAAAATCGGGCATGACTCACTTAAAAACCGCTTTGCTTAACAACAGAAATTCTGGTCCCCATCTCTGTGATCTGTTATTATCGTTATTTTACCTGCTGGGTGTTGAACATTCTACGTCTATAATTTGAAAGGGCTTCTGACATGAATAAAGAAGGAAAAATCTGATGCTTTTCCATCTCAGAAAAATCTTGCAGTGTTTGACCTATTTTGTGCTTGTTAAGGGAAAGTGACTGAAGGAAAGATTGTCTGTGAGTCAAATGTGCTTTGTCTACAAAAAATACTATGCTCCTTGATCAAGGATCCTTGAGCAAGTTTGATCTAGTGGTTAAGGCACTAGGTTAGAAAGCAGGAGACCGTGAGTTCAAGTCCCACCTTAGCCAGGAAAGCCAGTCAGTGTCTCTTAGCCCAATCCACCTCACAGGGTTGTTGTGGGGAAAATAGGAGGCGAGGAAGGCCTGCTGCATATGTTCCCTGACTTGAGTTATTTGTAAAAATAATAAAAGTGGGATATAAATAAATGAATGACTGAATGACTGAATGACTGACTGACTGAATGAATGAATGAATAAATGAATGAATGAATGCCTGGCCTTACAAATTTACTAATGTTCACTTCATCATTTGAATCCACCCAATCTGTCCCCTAATATTAGAGAAAGGAGCTACTATATATGTATATGTATATGTATATGTATATGTATATTATGTATATGTATATGTATATGTATATGTATATGTATATGTATATGTATATGTATATGTATATGTATATGTATATGTATATGTATATGTATATGTGTATATATATATGATTTGATTTATTTGCCGTCCTTCTCCGGAGACTCAGGGTGGCTTACAATGCGTTAAGCAATAGCCTTCATATTTTTGTATATTTTTATACAAAGTCAGCTTATTGCCCCCACAAACTGGGTCCTCATTTCACCTACCTTAGAAAGGATGGAAGGCTGAGTCAACCTTGAGCCTGGTGAGATTTGAACTTGCAGTAATTGCAGGCAGCTGATGTTAATAACAGTGCTTTAGTCTGCTGCGCCACCAGGGCTCATTTTATGCGAGGTGCTGTAAAAATCTCCCTTTTTGTTTCCAGCTTGGCAAAACAAGAAATCTCCGGTTTCACAGTATTCATGCCAATCCAGTTTGCTCATGTTCCCCCCTCCCTCTCTCGTTACTTTGATTATTTTCTTTTTCTGCAGCCTTTGCAAAAACTGGTGAACAAAAAACAAAAAAACAAAACAAAACAAAACCATGAAACCTTTTGTAATCCTTCTCTTTTATCCAGAACAGATTGCAACAGATTTTAAGCTCAGCCTTATAAACGGCAGGTTCAAAGAAACTCAAGCAAATTAGCATAAAACACTGGCATTCTCATTTAGGCAAATGGCAGGGCGGTTATTACACAAGCAATTTTAAGGGAGTTTTTGCGCATCGGGGCGTAGGGTGGTGAGAAATAGAAACAAGAGATTAAAAGACATTTGAGCAATTGTGGTTTCTCCATTCCCAGTTAGGGATCTTGTACACAGCTCAGAGTTGCTGGCACTGATCCCATTTTTTTTCGGTAGAACAATCATGGTGGTGCTGATGGGTGAATCCAGGTTTGGGATGGTTAGCCAGGATGGACTGCAGCCTAATTTCTAGCCTGGACCAAAAGAATTATTACTGACAATTTAAGAAACAGCCTTGGTGCATCAGGCCTGTGACTGGTTTTCACAGATTTTAATAAGACCAAAATGAAATTGCTTGGTTGTTGTTTGGCATGGTGGATCTTTTGTCATGGTGGCTTGTCAACCATAAATTATAACAATGGGTAGCTTGAGATCTTCAAACTCTTGAATCTCCGTCCCACATTTATTTATTTAATTATTTGTTTGTTTGGTTTGTTTGTTTGTTTGTTTAATTTCATTCATTCATTCATTCATTCATTCATTCATTCATTCATTCATTGTTAAATTTATTGACCTCCCATCTTACCACAAGGTTACTCTGGACAAAAAGATTACAAAATCTATACACACAATAGGAACTACATTGCTGAATTTCAGTTTCCTGGTATTTGTAAATGGGAATCACGTTAAAAAAGGGTATCTATAAAAGGCTGAAGGCACCTTCCTTTAAACTGTTTTCAAATCAGGAAAGCCTGGCTAAATTTATTGTGAAGCCCTTTAACAGCTGCCCTGATTAGGAAATTATTCTTTTCCAAGCGAACTGTCAAGAGTTCTCTTCAGCAAGATTTATTGAGATGAAAGGGGCAAAATCCAATGAATTCCATGCCATCCAATGATTTTTTTCCTCTTCCGGTAGAATATCTGTAACTCAGAGTTGCCGGTTCGCCGAACTGCGCAGAATCGTAACAACCGGTCCTCCCAAACCATCTGAATCAGCAGTAGCTCACCTCTGGTTATCGGTCACTTTTTTCAGTACTGTTGTAACTTTGAATGGTCATTAATTGAACTGTTGTAAGTCGAGGACTACCTGTATTCTCAACCAGTATGGCCAAGATTCAGAATTCTGAAAGTTGAGGTTCACAGGTGTGGAAGGATGGTCTTGAGAATACTACAACCCTGTTCCCAGTGGTGAAATGTAAAATTTGTTACTATCGGTTCTGTGGGCGTGGCTTGGGGGGGTAAGGTGACTGGGTGGGCGTGGCCAACTTCTTTTTTTTTTTAACTTTTAAAACCATTTTTTTCTACAACCTCTTCGGCTGAAGAGGTTGTAGAAAAAAATGCTTTTAAAAGCCTCTGACGATCAGGCAACTCAGCTGGGATCATTAGAAGCTTTTAAAAGCATTTTTTTTCCTACAACCTCCTCGGCCAAAGAGGTTACAGAAAACAATGCTTTTAAAAGCCTCTGACGATCCCAGCTGAGCTGCACGATCATCAGAGGCTGGTTTTTTTTACTTTTAAAAGCATTTGTTCGGCCAAAGAGGTTGTAGAAAAATTGCTTTTAAAAGTAAAAAAAACAGCCTCTGATGATCGCGTGGCTCAGCTGGGCACGGGGGTTGGGGCAGGGATTTTAATTTAATTTAATTTAATTTATCGCATTTATATGCTGCCCAACTCCCAAGGGACTCTGGGCGGCTTACAACAAAAATAATGCGAACAATAAACATAAAAATTATTAAAAAACATTATAAAAACATTGAAAAACATTGAAAGCCCATGCACACCATTCATGGTCGGATCTCACAAGATTGCAACAGCGAGATCAACGGCCCCAAGCCTGCCGGAAAAGCCAGGTCTTCACTGCTTTCCGGAAAGCCAATAGGGTGGGGGTAGTCCGGACCTCAGGAGGTAACTGGTTCCAGAGAGCTGGGGCAGCCACAGAGAAGGCCCTCCCCCGTGGGCCCGCCAGCCGACATTGTTTAGCTGACAGGACCCGGAAGAGACCAACTCTGTGGGATCTTACCGGTCGCTGGGAGCTATGCGGTAGAAGGCGGTCTTGAAGATAGCCTGGCCCTGAGCCATGTAGGGCTTTAAAGGTAATAACCAACACCTTGAATTGTGCCCAGAGACCAATAGGGAGCCAGTGTAGCTCGTGGAGAATTGGTGTAATGTGGGTGTACCTCGGTGCACCCACGACAGCTCGCGTAGCTGCATTCTGGACCAACTGTAGTCTCCGAACACTCTTCAAGGGTAGCCCCATGTAGAGCCATTTTTTGCTACTGGTTCTCCGAACCACCCACCGCCATCGCTACCGGATCGGGCGATTCAGTCCAAACCGGGAGCATTTCACCCCTGCCTGTTCCCCACCAAAACCATGAAGATGGCGGGAAACAACCCTCTTAAACTAAGACCCATTTCTGAGCAAACATAGAATGAATGAATGAATGCCATTTGCATTTATGACTGCTGACATTTCCACAATAATCATTTCAAGGTAGGTCAACTGAGGTCAACAGTCTTTACCACATTCTGAAATAGATGTCAGGCAGGTGCTTAAGGTAGGTCAGAGCCTTTCTCATTTGTTTGCTCTGCTGGGGCTTTCAGAAATACACAGGTAGTCCTCGGCTTACAACAGTTCATTTAATGACTGTTTGAAGTTACATTTTTATAACTGTTTTGTGACCATTTTTCACACTTATGACCATTGCAGCATCCCCATAGTTATGTGGTTTACGTTAAAGTGTCCTGGGGTCACAGTAATCCCCGTTTTGTGACCATCTGACAAGCAAAGTCACTGGGGAAGTCAGATTCAGTTAACAACTCTGTTACTAATTTAACCACTGCAGTGATTCCCTTAACAAAGTGGCAAGACAAGTCGTAAAACGGGGGCAAAACACACTGACTAGGTTGCAAAAGGTGATCACGTGACCCGTGATCATAGGACTTATGCACGTCGTAAGTATGAGTCAGTTTTCCAAGCGTCTGAATTTTGACCACGTGACCATGGAGATGCTGCAATGGTCATAAAGTATGAAAAATGGTTACAAGTCTCATTTTTCGGTTGTCAGTTTGAACGGTCACTAAATGAACCTGTAAGTTGAGGACTACCTGTACTATGTACAATCACATCTGGGATGATTTTTTGTAGCTTTTTTTTCTTTCCGTGTTCAGGAATACACCTGCACATCACTCAAGCACTCTGTCAAATCAAATGTAAGCCGTCGTAGTTTTGGGAAGCAAACTGCTCACAGAAGCAAAAGACACATGGCACAGTCCTAAATGATTTTTTTAAAGAAAAAACCATAAGAATTAGGAAATCACAAACCTCCAGAATAATAACAGGAAGCAAAATTGGGGAGAATTTTTCATTTATCTTCCTCCTCCTCCTCCTCCTCCTCCTCCTCACCTAAAAGACAGAGATAAAGCTATTTAACTAAGTACAAGGAGGAATGTTGAGTGCCAAAGTGAATTTCTATTACAGCTGTTAGATAACCAGCAAACTTTATTTATTTATTTATTTATTTGTTTTAATTTCTATACCGCCCTTCTCCAATATAGGACTCAGGGCGGTGCACAGCCAAAGTAAAATCCAGACATAGAAAGATTAAAAAACTGATTAAAATAATTAAATAATTTGGCCATAATTAAAAACAGTTCCAATTTAAAATAGTTTAAAAGTTTGACTCAAGCCAGCCCAGCTAGTTGGAATAAATGGGTTTTCAGGGCCCGACGAAAAATCCGGAGGTCTGTTATTGTACGTAACTCTGGGGGGAGGTTGTTCCAAAGGGTGGGCGCCGCCAGAGAGAAGGCTCTCCCCCTGGGGGTCGCCAGCCGACATTGTCTGGCGGACGGCACCCTGAGGAGGCCCACTCTGTGCGAGCGTACTGGCCGGTGGGAGGCTATTGGTGGCAGAAGGCGGTCTCATAAATACCCCGGCCCTAAGCCATGGAGTGCTTTAAAGGTGGTCACCAACACCTTGAAGCGCACCCGGAAGACCACCGGAAGCCAGTGCAGCTCGCGCAGGCGAGGTGTCACATGGGAGCACCTCGTCGCCCCCATAATCCCCCACGCGGCCGCGTTCTGGACCAGCTGGAGTCTCCGGGTGCACCCCAGGGGGAGCCCCATGTAGAGAGCGTTACAGTAGTCCAGGCGGGAAGTGACGAGTGCTTGAGTGACTGTGCGTAGGGAGTCCCGATCTAGAAAGGGGCGTAACTGGCGTATCAGGCGAACCTGATAAAAAGCCCCCCTGGCCACGGCCGTCAGATGATCTTCCAAAGACAGCCGTGCATCCAGGAGGACGCCCAAGTTACGAGCCCTCTCCGTGGGGGCGAGTGATTCACCCCCAATAGCCAGCGATGGCATCAGCTGGCTATATCGGGACGCCGGAAGCCACAGCCACTCGGTCTTGGAGGGGTTGAATCGGAGCCTGTTTCTCCCCATCCAGGCCCGCACGGCCTCCAGACACTGGGACATCACTTCAAGGGCATCATTGGGGTGGTCTGGGGTGGAGATGTACAGCTGGGTGTCATCAGCGTACTGATGGAACTCCACCCCAAAACCACGGATGATCTCACCCAGCGGCTTTACATAAATGTTGAACAGAAGGGGCGAAAGGACCGACCCTTGTGGCACCCCACAAGCAAGGTGCCTCGGGGTCGACCGTTGCCCCCCTGTCAACACAGATTGCGACCGGTCAGAGAGGTAGGATGAGAACCACCGCAGCACGGTGCCTCCCACCCCCAACCCCGCCAACCGGTGCAACATGATACCATGGTCGATGGTATCAAAAGCCACTGAGAGGTCTAACAGGACCAGGATAGAGGAACAACCCCTGTCCCGGGCCCTCCAGAGATCATCCACCAATGCGACCAATGCCGTTTCAGTGCTGTGCCCAGGCCGGAAGCCGGACTGGAGCGGGTCTAGATAGACAGCTTCATCCAGGTACCGGGGAAGCTGTTGCGCCACCACACTCTCAACAACCTTCGCAATGAAGCGAAGGTTGGAGACTGGACGATAGTTAGCCAAAACAGCCGGATCCAGAGAGGGCTTCTTGAGGAGGGGCCTCACAACTGCTTCTTTCAAAGCGGTCGGCAGGATCCCCTCACTCAAAGAAGCGTTAACAATCTTCTGGAGCCAGCCTCGTGTCACCTCCCGGGAAGCCAGTACCAACCAGGAGGGACACGGGTCCAATAAACATGTGGTCGCGTTCAGCCGTCCCAGGACCCTGTCCATGTCCTCGGGAGCCACAGGATCGAACTCCCCCCAGGTAACACTCTCAAGACCTGCCTCAGTCGTCCCGTCCGGACATACCCAGTCAGAGGCCAGCCCTTCCCGAATCTGAGCGATTTTGTCATACAGATACTGCACAAAATCCTCAGCACGACCCTGCAAGGGATCATCCCGCACCTCCAGATGAAGGAGGGAGCGGGTCACCCTAAACAGGGCGGCTGGGCGATTATCTGATGACGCGATAAGAGCGGCAAAATAACTCGTTTTCGCCGCTTTTATCGCCACTAGGTAGGTCTTAATATGAGACCTCACCAGTGTTCGGTCAGATTCGGAGCGGCTGGTCCTCCAACTACTCTCCAGGCGTCTTTTCCGGCGCTTCATCTCCCTAAGCTCCTCGGAGAACCAAGGAGCTAGGTGAGTTCGGTGCCGGGTCAGAGGCCACAAAGGCACGACTCGGTCCAAGGCCCCGGCAGCCGCACTATCCCAGGCGGCCACCAGGTCTTCCGCCGAGTCATGAGCCAGAGTCTCAGGAAATGGCCCAAGCTCCATCTGGAACCTATCCGGGTCCATCAGACGCCTGGGGCGGAACCACCTGGTCGGTCCCGCCTCCCTGCAGCGGGGTGCAGCGGTCAGAAAGTCCAGTCGAAGGAGCGAGTGGTCAGACCATGACAAGGGTTCGATGGCTATATCCCCTATATCAAGGCCACTCAACCACTGACCAGAGACAAAAACTAAGTCCAGAGTGTGTCTCCCCGTGTGAGTGGAGTCATGAATTAACTGAGTAAGGTCCATGGCCGTCATGGAAGCCATGAACTCCCGAGCCACCTCAGACGTTTCACCGATAGATGGGAGGTTGAAATCCCCCATGATGACAAGTCTGGGGGTGTCCACCGCCACCTCGGCTATAACGTTAAGCAGCTCAGGCAGGGCCGTTGCCATGTGGCAGGGAGCCAGGTACGTGACCAACAAGCCCATCTGTACTCCACGACCCCACTTCACAAAGAGGGACTCACATCCAGCTATCTGTGGAACAGTGGTCTCCCTTGGATCCAGACCTTCCTTTATGATAACCGCCACCCCCCCCGCCCCTGCCCTGAGCCCTCGGCTGATGAAATGCGCGGAAACCTGGTGGGCACATATCCACGAGGGGGACTCCCCCCTCCTGGCCCAACCAGGTCTCCGTAATGCCCGCCAGGTCCGCCTCCCCCTCCTGAATAAGATCATGGATGAGGGGGGCTTTATTAACAACGGACCTGGCGTTGCATAACATCAGCCGAAGGCTCTGGCCCTGAGAATCTGGACAACCTGGGGAACAAGAAAAGCATTGGGGACCGGAATGCGCAATCGCTCTGAGATAGCGAGTGCGCATTCCCGGAACATGATATGGTCCCCAGCTTCCGCCATATCTGCCCCTCCCACTCACTATGCTGATGGAACAGCCCTCTTCAAATCGAACTCCACCCCCCTCCCCGACCTCCGGTTCTATGTCCCTAATGTCGTGGCCCTTCGCTAAGGCTGGTCTTGAACCCGGTGGATTTCCCCCAGGACCCACCTTAATCCCCCCCGAACCCCTTAAGATTTTTGTTAAAAACCCGCTAAAAAACCCACTTAAAAAACCCCTCAAACTCTTCTTTGCTGCATGCCATCTCTCGGGGCTCCAATGCCCGTCATCAAGATAGGCCCTCGATAGCGAAGAGGGCCAGACCTGCGAGAGGGGGGAATCTCGCAGGGCACGAAGGTCATTCACCGAGTACATCTGAACATCAAGGGGGGGTGATAGTCCATGGCCAATAACCAGGGGACAATTTGATGTTATCACAGTCAAGAGTGAGTGCCAGGCTTCAACAGAGTTTCAATGGGACACATTGGACCTCATTGCCCTCTCACGGCAATGGCAGGAGTAAGAATGCTGTTTCGAACCGGTAAAGGGTGACCCAGCCCCTCTCTCACAGCGGCTGGTCAACCACGATCATCCAAAGAACCGGAGTTGAGACAGTAGCTGTGAACCTACTCCACCAAGACTTGAATCCCCAGATGTAACCTCCATTCAATGGAGGAAAGAATGGGATCAGGTCAGTCCACATAGTCCGGGGCAGGCTCAACGGTGGAGATCATAGCAGTCAAAAGCTCTAGGGAGGTCAAGATGATACCTAGTCCAGGAGATGATGATGGGGGGGGGGGGAAGAGGAGAGCCAAGGCAAAAAACGCCAGAGGGGGGAGAAAAACCCTCAGTCATGGTCCAGCTCTCCCCCGTCCCTCCAGATCTTCCTTATAATCATGCTGTTCATCTCGCCCAGCCTTCACAAATCAACATGAAGGCCTCTGGGTCGGTCAAGGGCCAAACAATGCCCTATGATCACCCAGGAGGTCTAAACCACGGCGGCCCCTTCCTTGAGCTGGCGGCCGCCATTTCCACAAATCATCATTTGTGTGAAACTACCAGAGAAGGCTTAAAGGCAAAAGACATATGAGGATTTGATAAATATTTTCCACAACAAAACACAATTGGTTTCAATGGGATATCATTGTGTTTCTCATTAGTTATCCTTCACTTGTTAGAGAAGTTCTGAATTTCACAGGAAGCCTACTGTGGATTTATTTTTGAGAGAGAGACAGAGAGAGAAACAGAGAGACACAGACAGACAGAGAGAAAGACAGACAGAGAGAGAGACACAGAGAGACAGACAGAGACCGAGAGAGAGCCTGAGAGACCGAGAGACAGACAGAGACTTGAATTTCTTGATGAGTCCAACTATCCATTGAATTGTGTTTTCTTTTATACATGTGTGCGTTCTCACAACAACACAACCTCTCATGCCTCACTTTCCCTGTCTTCTTAGAGCTACATCAGAAAAGTTTCAAAATGGATAACAAGGCATTGTGTCCATTATTGAAGGAAAGTATTGAGAGCCAATTTGGTCTAGTGGTTCAGGCACCAGGCTAGAACAGCCACAGCAACAGCAATAGCACTTAGACTTATATACCACTTTACAGTGCTTTTACAGCCCTCTCTAAGTGGTTTACAGAGTCAGCATATTGCCCCAACAATCTGTGTCCTCATTTTACCTACCTCGGAAGGATGGAAGGCTAAGTCAACCTTGAGCCTGGTGAGATTTGAACTGCCAAATTGCAGGCAGCCGGCAGGCAGCAGAAGTAGCCTGCAGTACTGCATTCTAAGCACTGCGCTATCACTGCCAGAGTTCTAATCCTGCCTTTGGCATGAAAGCCTTTTGGGTGACATTGATCCAATCACCAGGACACTGTGAGTTCTAGTTCCCAAATTAGACATGAAAGCTAGCTGGGTGACTTTGGGTCAGTCATTCTCTCTCAGTCACCTCACAGGGTTTTGCTGTGGGGAAAATAGGAGGCGGAAGGATTGAGTTGTTTGTAAAAATAATAAAAAATGGGAAATAAATAAAAAGTAGTAAACCAAGAAGGCTCTGACAAGGTGCCATACAATTAAGGTATGCCTGATAAAGCTACCACTATCATTAGCAAAAGCAGCAAACGCTTCATCATCCCCCTTTTCCTTCTTCTCTTTCTTCTCGTCCTCTCTCCTCCTTCCTCCCCTTTTCTCCCTCCCCTCTTACCCCATCTTTTCTCTTTTATTCCACCGCTTCAGAAGAAGGCTTTTTACGTTCATTAAATGCAACCTTATCTCTGAAATGATAAGTGCACCTAATCTCATTTCCTGACAAGCAATTCTGACAGCACCTTCCTTTTGATTCCAAAGACATGGAGTAGATGTATATTAATCTGTCAGTCATTGCCCCAAGAAAGGATGGCTGGGGAGGGGGCGTGCGGGAGCGGGGGATGTAGGTGAGGGGGAGTATGTGCTCTGGCTATGGAGAGAAAGGAGCTGAACGTTTTGTCAAAGTGGAAAGAATGAGGGAAGGACGAGGAAAGCTGGCTGGTGGATATAGATTGGTGCGGTATTCCACCCAGAAGACGCTAAATATCAAATCCTGAGTAAAAATGACTCTTATTCTAGAGATGATCACAAGGGAGTTATTAGGCTACAGGCTCCATTTCCATTAGAGCTGACAGCTGCACTGAAATTTCTCTCTCTCTCTCTCTCTTTCTCTCTCTCCCTCTCTCTTTTCCCACTGAGATGAAAACAAAAGTCAATCTTGCAGGATTTTTTTTTTTCAAATAGTCTTTGTCATTAATGGTGTTTACTTCAAGGATTTTTGTCCAGCCATCTATTATTCTTAGTCTCTCCAGAAATAGTTTTTGCATTATGTTAATTTTGTTTTTGGTTAGGACTGTGTGTGTCGGTGTTTGGTGGTATTAATCCGGGGGTGGGATATTTACTAGATGCAGCCAGGATTTTTTTGAAGGGTGTGTGTGTGGAATGCAGTATGTTTTATTTTGGATATTTATTAGATGTACCAAGGACTGGTTTTTTTTATAGGGGGTATGTGTATGCTGATATACAGTATGTTTGAAATGGATCTTTTAACTGCATACATGGGAAGGGGTGGAATATATTATTAAAACAAATCCTTAATGAAAACTGAACTCTGTGGATCTGTACACAGGTAGTTCTCAGCTTACAACCATTTATTTAGTGATCTTGTGATGTTTCAATGGTACTGAAAAAAGTGACTGATAACTGATCCTTGTACATATGATTGTCACAACTTCCCCTTCATCATGTCATCAAAATTTGGGTGTTTGGTACAACCAGCATGTATTTAGTTGCACTGACTCGGGATCACTTGATCACCGTTTAGGATTTTCCCAACAGGTTTCTGACAATACTAATAGCGCTTAGACTTATATACTGCTTTACAGTGCTTTACAGCCCTCTCTAAGCGGTTTACAGAGTCAGCATATTTCCCCCAACAATCTGGGTCCTCATTTTACCCACCTCAGAAGGATGGAAGGCTGAGTCAACCTTGAGCCTGGTGAGATTCGAACTGCTGCAGGCAGTCAGCAAGCAGAAGCAGCCTGCAGTACTGCACTCCAACCACTGTGCCACCATGGCTCAAGCAAAATTAATGAGGAAAGCCAGATTTGCTTAACGACCGCAGGAGTCACTTAACAGCTACAATGGTTCCCTTTAACAATGGTACTAAAATAGATTGTAAAATCAGATATGAGTCACTTAGCAACTGGCTTGCTTAGCAATGGGAATTCTGATCCCAATTATGGTCATAAGTCAAGGACTATCTATACACTATACAATGTACCACGGTACAGGTAGTCCTCAACTTACGACCACAATTGAGCCCAAAATTGCTGTTGTTAAGCGAGACACCTCTTAATTGAATTTTGCCCCATTCTACGACCTTTCTTGCCATAGTTGTTAAGCAAATCACTGCAGTTGGTAAGTTAGTCACATGGTTGTTAAGTGAATCTGGCTTCCCCATTGACTTTGCTGGTCAGAAGGTCCCAAAAAGGGATCACATGACCCCTGGACAGCGCTGGCTGGGGGATTCTGGGAGTTGAAGTCCACCCATCTTCAAGCTTCCAAGGTTGAGAAACACTGTCTTAGACCAATGTTTTTGCTCTTTTGAGCCTCTTATTTTTATAGTTTTTAAAGTTTTTTTTTAAGATTAGAAATTAAGAAAATCCTTATAACAGAAAGTCAAGGATTATTCCATCTCTTGCTTGGTTAATCTTAGCCCACATGCTTCCAAAACGCAGTAATTAATAGAAGTTAATGTGGATTTGTCAAGAGCATACCTTATTAAGCTAATTAGGCATTTTAAAGGCTTTTTGGCTGGGGAATTCTGGGAGTTGAAGTCCACACATCTTGAAGTCGCTGACCTTGAGTAACCAACTCCTTCCATCTCCTATCAACTCCTATCAATCTCCCAAACTCTGTTACCAGCCTTCACAATGTAGGGCGATGCAACTATTCCTTCTTGCAAGAAGTCAACACAAGTTAAGGAAGCACCATCTTTGAGCTGCTAAAATCCGGCAGATCGCTAGATAATCTAACAGAGATTCCCCCCCCCAAAAAAAACAAAAAACCCTGACACCCTGTTGCCACTTAGCGGTGGTTTGCATTTTTGCAGTGACACCTGATCCACTCATCCTAACCTGGCGGACCAGGTGGGAATCGGGACCTAGTCCGCCAGGTCCCGATCGGGAATTTGGTGAGGTTTCCAAAGTGGCTAAGCTAAGTATGAATGGAACTTCCATGTTCAGAGGAAGTCTACTACAGGGTTGGGGGCAGTGGTGGGATTTAAGTAATTTAACAACGGATTCTCTGCCCTAATGATTTCTTTCAACAACCAGTTTGCCAAACTGCTCAGAAAGTTAACAACCGGATCTCCCGAATTGGTGCGAACTGGCTGAATCCTACCACTGGTTGGGGTCCAAAGAGCGCCGACAGCATCTGGCTGATGCCCTTAAGAAATCTAAATGATGGAGTACAAGAGTTTGGAGCGGGTCTTTTTATTAATGTTTTAAGCGATCCGCTGGCGGGAGCTTCTCCAGGGAGGGTCTCCTTTTGCGATCCGCTTCTTTCTCTCCCCACCCCGCCTAAAAATTAACAATGAGAGGAGTTCGAATCCCCCCCTACCCAGCCACCCCCGAGCTCTGAAGATGAATGGGGGAGGTACCGGGCGATGGGAGGCAAGCGGCGACGGGGGCGGGGCGAGAGGCGGGGCAGGGCAGGGCAGGGCAGGGGAGGAAACGCCACTGGCTCACACGGTGGGAAGGCTGCCGAGGGAGACTGCGGAGCTGTCGGAGGGCTCGGGCTAAAAAGGGAACTGGCGCCGGTGGCGCGGCACGGGACGGGAGGCTTCGGGTTGCCGCCGGAGCGCTTTGGGTTTGGGCCACGGTCGACGCTGGCCCCGGATTATGGGATCGCCTGGCCGCCGGCGCGCTTCGGTGCCAAATTGGAATTCACTTGAATCGGGGCCGGTGGAAGGACGGCGAGACGGACGGGCGGCCGGCCGCTTTGTGTGAGAACCTTGCGGAGCTGGAAAGGGCTGATACTTCCCCCTCCTCTTTCTTCGTCCCTTCTTTCCACGCCTGGCCTCCCTCCGGAGGGCGACGGCGAGATAACCTCCCGGGAAACAGAACCTTCTTGGGCGCCGGGAGCCTCTCCAGAGCGCATGGTGCCAAACGATTCTTTTGCGCCCTGGGCGCACATGGTTCCCTTTGTCCTACTGGCTGGGATCTCCCGGCGCGGTCCCTGATTCCGATCCTCGCCCCTCCCCTTTATTAGCCGCCACTCTCTCTTGCGCTCCCCTTTCCCCAACCGTCGCAGGACCCGCGATTAAGTCTTCTCTCTCCCGCCGCCGTTTCTTCCCGGAATGGCCGAGCGCGCTGGGATCCCGCCTGGGAAGGACTCGCCTTTGGACGGAATAGTTTGCTTTTGCTTTTGGGAATAAGTGCTTCTTTCTTGGACGGATCGGAGTTGGTACAAAGATCCCCTGACTTCTTTTTCGGCCTCCCTTCCCAGACATGAACTTGCCGGCTGTCACTCGGGTTGTTTAACCCCGCTGGACGATCAGGTAAAATTCGCTTCTTGCGCTCATGCCCGGGGCAAATATGGAGCGACTCTCAATAACCTGGCTTTGTGCGTGAGCTATCTTTGTGTCTGTGAGGGTTTCTCGGCTGGGATTTCTTCCAGCTCTCCGTCTGATCATGGCAAAATGAAAGGATCGGCCGTCTGTTTTTTATACGGTGGAGTGGGGGGGGGGGGGTAGTGATGCGGTGGGGGGGCATCCCAAACTATTGTATTGCTTTCCTTTCTTGCCTCCTGCGTTTGTCTTTGCGGATGGCTCTGAGAGCTTCAAAAAAGACAGGAGTTGGAAGAATCGGGATGGAGAATTCCTTAAATAAGTCTTAGGAGTTTATCCTCCCTTCCCAGGGCTGAAGCTTTTCCATTAAGATTGATCCCTAGTCCTTTTTAGTCAAGAGAAAGCAAGGAAACTACATTCTGGATATATCCTTGTAAATAGGGAAGTCTATTTGGGTTTATAGTAGTCATTCTAGGTTCCAGAAGGCTTCTGGTGAACAGATTAATGGAGAAGGTCTTTGATTTATGTTCATCAGTAATTAAGAGATCCATGGACAGAGAGTTAATGAGGTCTTTGGCTTTGCTGGTTATGAAAACGAGGTTGGTAAAAAGCTGGAGTTAACATTTTTACTTCAGGTTAGTTGGTTTTACTAGAGTGTAAAGCACTATGTTCTTCTATTGCATAAGGTCCCAATGTTGTTGTCCAGCCGATCTCCGGATGCCCAAACTGGGCATCAGAGTTGAGGGCTGCATAGAGCTAAACCCTCTTTCTTTTGCCAAAATTTACTAAAGGGCAGGATAATTAAGAAAAAAAAACCAACCGCTTTCTTGTATTTCCTTCTTACACATCACCTTTTTTGTTGCCTTTTTTGTTTGCCGCCAATGATGGTATGGGTTTTTTTTTTGTGAGCAGCACCGTTTCATTGTGGAGGGAAGCTCTGAGACAAGTTTTCATTTGTGAAAATTGTACATTTTGTTTCATTTGGGAACCTTGAATGGCAGAGAGGCTTTGAGATTCGTTTTTAGTTTTTTAAAAATATTTCATTTGAAAACCTTGAAATGGAACTTTGAATGGCTCCCCTAGAATCCTTGGGCAGCCTCCATATTCAAGAATTATTTTAGTTCCTGCAAAGTTGTTTCATGGTGTATGCTTAGATTAAGCCCAGATAGTTCTTTTGTGCTGTACATTTTATTTAAGATAGGCAAACCATAGTGCAGTTAATGCTTCAGAAGTATTTATCGAATTTTATCTTTATCTTTGCTTGAAAGTGAAAGACATGAAACTGTAATTTTTTTTGCATTTGACTGTTAGAACTGTTTCTGGTGATGGGAATATTGTGTATTTAGAGTAAGAGGTTAATGTATTTATATTTTATACCAAAGAAAGTTGGAAGGTTTTTTTCCCCCTATCTCCCCCTTTATTTCTTTTCTGCACTCCTAATTTTGTCCTTTTTCTGAACTTTTCTTTTTCTAACTCCTGTTTTTCTGTTTCTTTATATTTTGCCTTTTTTTGAAATTAATAACTTTTTTTAAAAAAAGTGCTTTATTCTTACAACAACCCTGTGAGGTAGATCTTCCTAGGAATAGGAACTGCCCTGAACAATTCAAAGCTAATTTTCGGTCCAGAGTTATATTCCACTGGCAACCTCTGTGTTTATTTCTTAGATTTAAGTCCCAACTTCTTTTTTTTTAAGACTTCAAAGCAGCAAATATACCCTTCAATTCCTCCCCCACCCCCAACAACTCTGTGAGGTAAATTGGGCTGAGAGACATAACTGGCCCAATTCCTGCCAGTAGCCAGGGCTGAAGGTAAGACTTGAACCCCAGATCCTGATGCAACGGCTGCATTCCCTGACTTTCTCCTTGGCTGGAAATCCCTTGCCTGATTCTTCACACATGTGGGTTGTTTTTATTACCTGCCCTGTTGTGTTCCCAAGTCCGATGACCTCAGGCAGGTGGAGAAGTGACACCAACAGACAGCATGATCCATTGGTGTCTGTGAAGAAAGGGCACTGCCTTTTTGCTCCCCCTCTTCTGTGAAATAAATCCTCTCAGGGTTCTCTAGATTGGAGCATTGAATGGAAAAACAGCTGGGCTTTTTTTTCCACCTCTGTCTTTCCCAGTTCCGTCTTGATGGGGAGCGAGATGTTCCCTGCACCAGGCTAAAAAGCCACAAGAGAGCTAACAACAGTGCCTTGAAGCAAAGCCATCTCCCAGCTCATAATTACGGCTTGGGTGATCTTCTTATTTTCTCTCCCCCCCCCCCCACACACACACCTTCACTTAGGCGGCTTAGTAGTGGGTTGGATCCCGCTTGCTGTTTATTTTTATTTTTTTAAAAAAAGCTTTTAATGTCAGGACAGAGTTGATGTTTTTGCAAGTGCTTGGCCTCGGCATATGCCAAGAAAACAAAAGGGCCGACCTTTTTCAGGTCCTGTCTGTCTGGACAGGAAATAGATATACTATACTCACAAATACAACATACATAGAGCTCCCAAGCAGATATTTTGCCCTTATGGCAGTACATTCCTTGGAAGAGAAGAAGGGGGGAAAAAATAGAAACCACTGATGTGTCTCGGGCCAGAGAGGTTTGCTGACGTTTAACATTTGAAGCCAAAGCAGTCCGTAGCCCGGGAGGCAGGGAGAGAGAGGTGTGTTTGTGTGTGTGTGTGTGTGTGTAGAGAATAGATACAGTGCTTCCTTCTCCCCTGCTTATTTGCATCGTTTCTCTCTCTCTGGAAGTCATGAGAGCTTAGTTTTGGTCGAAAATGATCGAGGCTCCATGTGGAAACCGTCCCCATTTTTTCCCTCCCTCCCTTTCTGCCTTCCTTTTTCCTGTCTCAAGAATCTTGCTCATCGGATTTTAACTCGCATTTGACTCCTTTCATATTTTACCTATTTCATCATACATATTTTACACATCGGATTTTTAGCATCCAGGTTTGCTGCGTGCAGATTAGCACATGGGAACCTTCCCCCACCTCCTCTCTGCCCCGCAGTGTGAAAAGTGACAAGAGATCAAGAGGAAGATTCACAAAATGGGTGCACTCATCGCTTTCCTTCCCCCCCTTCAGAAAAATGACACCCCCCCCCTTTCAGCCATTCCGGGATTAGTCTTAAATCCTGCTGGAAATTACCTCATTCCTTCAAAATGGGACGGTACCTGGAACTTTGTCTCTCTCTTAATCCAAGAGATGATAAAAGTTTATTCATTCCTGCTGATAAACTCCCATTTCTAGCTGTGTTTTGTTCTGCAGTTCAGTCATATCTTTTCATGTGGTATTGTTTTGTTTTGGTTTTTTAACAGTGGAAAACACTTTTGAGCAATTCTTGACTTCAAATCCTGGATGGAAGTCAAGACAAATTCAATCCAGGAAAAAAGACTGATCTTCTTTGACTGACATTGGAAAGTTTATTTGTAAAGGGGATGGTCAAAGATCCTCCTCTTTGGTTTTGATGGACAATTAGGTCAGATTTAGTTTCTCATTTACCTCCGTTAGTTTCTTATCCTTTTTCTGTGCCTTACACAGAATGTCTTCCTTGATAGCCAACGGATGCTACGGTTCTGCATTTAATCCTGGACTAAAATACACCTCAGTTTTTGCTTAGCCAGCTTCCCAAGCAATTTTTATACGTGATATTTTCTGAGAGTGGTCAACCAGATTCTTTTAATTTTGGCTGCTACTTCTCCTTTTAAATAACCGCCCTTCCTACCCAATTGTGAGGAAACCTGGCTTTTCTCTTTGTTTCATATATTACAGTTGAAGGAGGTTTGAGCTGCATGGCATTGGGTATACAATATCTCAATATGAAATTAATTCCATCTTTCTTTTACAAACAATGGGATTATGTGTACGCTTCCATGGCATGTGTAAAATTATGTTGTGAGAGAATGAACAAATTTGGAGAGAGTGACAAGAGAGAGAGAGAGACAGAGAAAGAGAGGGGGGAATGTTTCAGCTCTATTTTTCAAGCTACTATTTTGTGTTACATTTTGGATTGTATCTTGAGGTTGCAAAAGCCATGAGAAATCTGTTGAAGCTGATGAAAGAAGATGACTCGTTTAATTCTGTGGGACAACTCCTGCCTTCAATCTTTCCATTCCAGTTTAGTTTATATCTTTGGCTGTTTGACTACTATGATGATGAATCTGTTGGCAGATAATGCTCACAGTATTTACAAAGTTGGTAATCGGGATTCCAAACGGATGATTCCTAAATGCCAAGAATAAATCTGAATTTCTGTCTTGCTTCCTTTAGAATGACATCTCTTCACCGTCTAATAAATATACCCCTCATTCTTTTCATTTGGCTTCTGAAATAATCAAGCTGGAATTACTAATGTCTGAATCCAGTGGAATTTACTTTTGAGTAAAAGATACAATGGATCAGGCACAAATTGCTTTATGTTTGCAAGTGTGTTTGTAGGCACGCAGGCGTGTGTATGTACTGTCATGGGCTTACATGCGGTGTGTTGATCTATTTTTAATTCAGTTGTTTGAACGTAGGTTTGGGTATAGCTTATTTGCTTCTCTGAAGTTGTGATGAGTTTTCTATGCATAGAATTTTCTTAAAACTACATATATATTTCCTTAAGAACAAGCTTAGATGCTAGGCCAAACTGTACATTTTTTTCCCCTCATGAATGTAGGTGAGTGACAAATCTCAGTCGCAGCTCTTGTTATGATTTTAGAAATTCTATAAGAAAATACAGCGGTGACAGTTGAATTTCTCAAATCTACACCAGCACAATGTGGTATCTGGTATATTTCATTGCTTGTACCGTGTTTCCCCAAAAATAAGACCCTGTTTTATATTTTTTTGAACCCTGAAATAAGCGCTTGGCCTTATTGCCATGCACTCAAAAGCCCGATTGGGCTTATTATCAGGGGATGTCTTATTTTGGAGGAAACAGGGTACTAATACATAAGTCTCATGGGTGAGGTAAGGAATGTTTGACTGAAATTACTGGAATGGTTCATCACATAGAACCTACCTGGATCCATTTTGTAGGAGGCCAAGGGATGCAATTCTCTATCCTCTTACTTAATGGCTTGCAGTCGGACTTAAAGTAAAGGAAATTCACTTAAAGAAAAGGGAAGGGAAGAAATGCAGTTGATAACTGGAAGGAAAAACATTGGGGAACATGATGGCCAAATGTTTATTGCGATCATGTTGGTTTTGTGCTTCTGAAGCAAACTCTGGCATTTGCATCCCTTCAGGTATAGTCAGCTGCTTCTTTTCACTGCAAAGTGCAAGATGTGATACAGGGTGGATGATGGTATCTATTCAGCTTCTCTACATTTTAACAGATAAGATTTAGCCTTTTAAAAAATCAGATGTGCTACGTTGGTTGGCATACATTTCCTCACTTGAAAATGGGGTTTTCTCGGATTGGGTTGTAGGTTTGAAAAATTGCCCCAAGAGCTTTAGGAGGAGAGAAGGTTGGAGTCAGATTTGTGAAGATAGGAGAAGGTTCATAATGAACTAATTAAGGAAGGAACGTCTTGTAATAGCTGTAGAAGTCTGATCTGTTTTATTTTCAATTTGGACCAAGGAAGAAAGAGATATCTTAGGTAGGGTTCTTTGAAATAAATGTAAATAATAATAAAATTTGAGACAGCAGGCGACGGAGGTCTCGGTGTGCTATGGTTCATGGGGTTGCGAAGAATCAGACACAACTTAACAGCTGAACAACAACAACCAAATTGAAGGGAAAGGACTTGCATTTTGCTGAAATGGGTGTGAAATTAAAACAGTGGCTCTGATCTATGACTTGATATATTCCAACCTTATAGAGTGGAAAAAAATGTTCATACAGATGTAACCCTGTGGAGGCTGTGGAAAGTCTTATTATTTTTATTGTGATGTTTTAAGAAGAGACAAGAGGAAGAAAGTGGCTTGACAGAATGCCTGCAGATCTGGATGCTTGTAAAATTGGGATACCGTCAAGTCAGAAAGGGTTGAGTTGAATCTGATCTGTGAAGAAATTTCCTGCAGTCTTCTAAGCGAGGCCATTGTGCACCCAGATAATTCAATATATATATATATGTATATGTATATGTATATGTATATGTATATGTATATGTATGTATGTATGTATGTGTATGTGTGTATGTATGTATGTATGTATGTATGTATGTATATATATATATATATATATATATATATATATATATATATATATATATATGCTTGCATGAGGTCTGATTGGGATATAAACTACTATTTGCTGTCCTGAAGCTCCTTTGGAGTTTGATGCATGATCAATGACCAACATCTATAAGGTGCTAATCATTTAAATATGGAAGAATGATAAGGAAAGCCACACAAAAGCATTTCTACAAAATTTCTTCCCCTCTTTGAGTGGGAAGTGAAAAACACAACATTGCTTTATGTGCAGATAACAGGATATTCCTGCACAGCTAAATAGCACCATCTTCTGGGCAACAAAAATTTAAACATCATAGATATTTGTCTATTGTTTCCTATCACACATCTTTGCTTTCGGTCCTTCCCAGATCTTTTTCTGACTGTGACTTAAAAAACAACAATATTTTCTGGTCTGTATATTCCATGGAGCAATCAACACTTTGTTACTTGTTCTGTTCTGTAACTGGTTTAAGATTTTAACTTATTTTTTATTTTATTATTATTTTAGGCCTCTGATGCCAGCTCAGAAAAGTTGTTCAACACAGTCACAAACAAAGGTAAGTTTACACGCTTCCTTCTTCAGTTCTGTTTATTGTGCTACCTCTGTTACATCTTATAATTTCCATAAATCCTACCTTTGCCATTGGAGGTTTGCTTCATTTTTTTTAGGCTGCTGTTTGTATTCTGAAACTTGGGGGAAAGAAACCGTGCTTAAAAAGGAAAGAAAAAAACTCATTAAATATTATTCAGTGATATCTGATTTGCTAGGTGTAAATGAATTGAAATCCCCATTTTTGGAAATGTTTCAAAGTGGCTGTTTTCCATCCGTTTGTGCGATGAGTACAGATTTAAGAAAAACTAATTTGTATGTTAGGCAGTTACTGTTAAAAGCCGTTTAGGGTTTATGTCATGAGGATTATGCATGGAATCCTATCTGTGGGAGCTGCTTTGAAAAAGTCAATTAAAAAAAAAACTTGTATGTGACAATCTTCTGTAACATATGATTGGTTTCATTAATTCCTCCCAGGCTGCCATAAATATGGGTGTGTGGTTAATGGCCATAACAAGAGGGTATAGCTGGGTTTGCAGCAATGAATTAATAAAAAGTTATTTTGAGTGTACTACTATATAATTAGATTTTCTGTATGTGTGTCTGGATGTATTCAGTACAGAAAGTCCTTGACTTAGAACCATTTATTCAGTGATCGTTCGAAGTTACAACGGCACTCAAAAAAAGTGACTTGCAACCATCACAGCATCTCCACAATCATGTGATCAAAATTTGGGCAGCTTTTATTTAAGATGGCTGCAGCATCCTGAAGTCACGTGTTTGTCATTTGTGATCTTCCCAGCTGGCTTCTGACCAGCAAAGTCAATTGGTGGGGGGAAGCCAAATTCACTTAACCATGATTCATTTAACTGCAAGTGATTCATTTAACAATCGTGGAAGAAAAAGAAAGATTGAAAAATTGGGCATGACTCATTTAACAACTGCTTTGCTTAGCAACTGAAATTCTGTTCTCAATTGTGGTCGTAACTCGAGGACTATCTGTATTGAGATGGAAAGCGGAGAAGATCTTTATCGAAGACGGGCAATTTTAAAGATTTAGAATCAGGTTGCGGTACCTTCATTTTAATCTTTCTTTTCTATTTCTTCTGCTTCACTGAGCCTCTCATATTAAGTTCCTGTTTGGTTAAGCAGAGTATTTATAGAAAAACTTGGCATCTTATGAAGTCCAAAGACAGTTTCTAGGCAGGATTGATTAGTGACTGAAAGCCTGAGAAGAATTCAGTTTTAGTGTTTAGCCTCTCTAATTGAAAAAAAAAAAAGGTTGAGCCATGAACTTACTTTGAAGGCCTTCTCTGGCACTGTTTTTAAAGTCTAAATGGGACTTAAGTTCTTGGCAGTATTTCCCCAAAAATGAATCAACTGAAGAAAGAAAAATGCCATTCTGGCTTTCAGTGTTTTAAAAAAATCCAGATACTTTTGAATTAAAGTTAACGTCTAGTTGGAGCTCAATATCCTTGAAATTTGCTAGGATTTAGCAGAAGTGGTTGGTCACTGTCTTTTTTGGGAGGATGAGTTTTCAACTTCCTAGTCCAGCCTACAATTCTGAAATTTTCTGGTAAACTCCCTGCCAAGAACTATGTAGTAATTCTTAATTCACTCCTTCCTAAAACCTGAAAAGATAAGGAAAAACCTGGGGAATTAAAGCCCAGAATGGTGTCAAATGCAGCTGCTAGAAGTTGGAAATAATCTTGGTTGGCTGTTTGATAGTGTGGATGGGTTTTGTTGCTCAAAATAGACAAGAGCTCCAGAAGACCAAGTTTTTGCACAGTTTTTCTTATAATGAACAAGCAACTTTTCTGGGTGAGATTCAGCTTGGCTTTTTGGTAAAATGTAGATAATTAATGACTATAGGCAGGGACTTGTTTTATTCTATTTTGCATTGATCAGATTCTGGGGCCTCAAAACACCCAACATAACAGAATCACAGAGTAACAGAATAACAATAGAATAACAGAGTTGGAAGGAACCTTGGAAGTTTTCTAGTCAATCCCTCTGCTCAAACAGGAGGCCCTACACCATTCCGGACATATGGCTGTTCAGTCTCTTCTTAAAAACCTCCAGTGTTGGAGCACCCACAACTTCTAGAGCAGGGGTCTCCAACCTTGGCAACTTTAAGACTTGTGGACTTCAACCTCCAGAGTTCCTCAGCCAGCTTTGCTCTGGGAATTGAAGTCCACAAGTCTTAAAGTTGCCAAGGTTGGAGACCCCTGTTCTAGAGGCAAGCTGTTCCACTGATTAATTGTTCTCACTGTCAGGAAATTTCTTCTTAGTTCTAAGTTGCATCTCCCTTTGACCAGTTTCCATCTGTGACCTCTTGTCCTACCCTCAGATACTTTGGAGAATAGGTTGTTGTCTCCTCTTTGTGACAACCCCTCAAATATTGGAAGACTGCTATTATGTCACCCCTAGTTATAATAGACACACTACCCCCCTTTTTTTTACATGGGTCATGCATGTGATACATGTAGAAAAGGGGCAGGGTTTCAATTATAAAGTTGGGGCTGCTATCGTGACTATTTTTTAAAACTTCGTTTTGCAGATGGCTCTGTTCTACACCAAAGAGGAAGTTAAACTCACTAGCTTAATTAGCCCTTTTTAATTTTAAGGTTCTGTGTTCAGATAACAAGGTGAACAAGACCAGATTAAGATCTAGCAAATGCTAAGCTTTAATATTGGTTTGATGTTTTGGATGTGGGTGTGTATTTTATAGTTTGTTCTGTTGCATGAACCCAACCTGTCTGGCTGTTCATGTTTTGTAACCTGGACAACTTCCAGTATGGACTTCAATTATCAGAATTCTCAGCAATGGTCCCGATCGGAGAATTCTAAGTGTTGTTGAAGTCCAAATTTCAGGAATTTTCCAGGAAGCATTCTGAGGCTAATATGTGATTTGTATATTGTGCAAACCAAGAACATGAATTAATTCAGTAACTGGATAAGGTACGGTATGTTGTATAAATGCAACATGTTAGGTAATTTGGAACTAACATTCAATTTGAACTCTAGTTGAATTTAGTTAAGGTTTAATTCAACACAGTTGCTTTAATTACTCTTCCAGTATTTGATCATTTCCCTCTTCTGTCTTCTTAACAATTTTGGGAACAACGACTTAAAATTTTTTGGATCACATTGTGGCTGCAGGTAATGAACCTTGGGCACAGGTATCTCTTATTTATTTATTAGATTTATACCCTACTTTTCTTTCCAATATGTATGATAGTATATAGAACATTTGTTTGCTTTCCGAAACAACCAGTACTGTAAATGTTCCTGAAAGAAAGTTGTTGTTTTTTTCCTTAGTCTGTTTGAGTCATTCTTGACCTCTAGCAACTACATAGACAAGTCTTGGCAAGATTTTCAGAAGGGGGTTTGCCCTGGCCTTCTTCCTAGGGCTGAGAGAGAAGGATTGACTCAAAGTCACCCAGCTGGTTTCTGTGCCTAAGGCAGGATTAGATTAGATTAGTCTCTTGATTCCTAGCCTGGTGCCTTTAGCCATTATACCAAACTCTCTTTAAGACGAACCGACCTTCTGAAAAGTCAGACAAACTGACCTTCTGAAAACTGAAAAGTCAGCTAGGGAACTTTTGTGATTGAGGAGGGATTTGAACTCAGATCTCCCTGGTGCCAGTTCAACACTTAATCACTATGCCCCCACTGGTTCCTTTGAACTTTTATATAGGAAACTGAGCATCATATGTAGTGCTTTGAAGTAAATAAATCTTACACTAAGCATATAAGTCTTTAAAGAAGTGCATACCTCTTTACATGTTCACCTTTGACAACTGGGTTAAATGAACGAGTGGTTTAGTGTGATGCAGGACAGAGTCGTAGATTATGATTTTTAATTGTCTTTCTTTCAAAGATTCATTAGTTACTTTGATATATTCTATTAACATGTGCTGGAATTTGCTTCCCAGTTTCTAAAAAGTTTTGTCTCCTGGCAAAAGAGACTTCTATAGTTCCTCCTCCATCTCAGGTTATTTCAGCATTTATTTCAAATTTATTTTGGAGGTGTTTTGGAGCTTATTTTATTGCCAAAGATGGCTAGCGATTTTCCCATAATTAACATCAGTAACATAATGGTTGTAGGAGTTTCTGGATATGAGGATTTGTGAGCTGGCTGTCACATTCAATCTTCAGAACATGAGTTTGTACTTGTGGTTTAGCAGCAGGGGATAACTGGTTCGGTTTCTTGCCTCTTGTTCTCCAAATTATGGAATATGGAAGATCTACCTCATTGGCACTCATCTTCCATAAGAACTAAGATTTGAAAAATTAGAGCTTCTCTTTGGTCATTAGCAATTATGTGTGGTTATCCGAGATCTGAGTAAGCTTGCAGGCCTGAAGTTCATGTAGAGGTAGTCCTTGATTCACAACTGTTCATTTAATGATTGTTCGAAGTTATGACAATGACTCACAGCGAACCTCGTCTTTATGACTGTCATAACATCCCCACAATCATCTGGTCAAAATTTGAGCGCTTGGCATGTTGTTGGTTTTTTTTTTTTTACAAAAGTTGCAATGTACCAGGCTCATGAGACCATTATTGGTGACCTTCCCAGCCAGTTTCTACCAAGCAAAGTCAGTGAGGCAAGCCGGATTTGCTTAATGACAATGTGATTCACAACTGCAGTGATTCACTTAACAACCCTGGCAAAAACGGTCATAAAATCAAGTGTGACTCACTTAACAACCACTTGTTTAGCAATGGAAATTCTAGTCCTAATTGTGTGCATACTTTGAGGACTATCTGTATTGCAATTGTTGTCTTCACATGCATTGATCGAAAGGTCGGCAGTTCAGCGGTTCGGATCCCTAGTGCGTAACGGGGTGAGCTCCCGTTACTTGTCCCGGCTTCTGCCAACCTAGCAGTTCGAAAGCACGTAAAAAATTGCAAGTAGAAAAATATGGACCACCTTTGGTGGGAAGGTAACAGTGTTCTGTGTGCCTTTGGCATTTAATCATGCCAGCCACAGGACCATGGAGACGTCTTTGGACAGTGCTGGCTCTTCGGCTTTGAAACGGAGATGAGCATCGCCCCCTAGAGTTGGGAAAGACTAGCATATATGTGCGAAGGGAACTTTTACCTTTTACCTTACAAAGCTACACCAGCACTGAAAAAATATACTCAAAATCATTACCCAAAATTGCTTCTCAAAAAGTCTTATTAAACTT
This sequence comes from Arizona elegans, assembly GCA_022577455.1. Lineage (NCBI taxonomy): Eukaryota > Metazoa > Chordata > Lepidosauria > Squamata > Colubridae > Arizona > Arizona elegans. The sequence continues at coordinate 5,066,302 of JAKOOJ010000017.1, forward strand.
TGAGGACTGTCCATAACCCCCCTTCCTTCAGCAATGTCATAACTGTGAATGGACGCCAAACAAATAGATTTAACTTGAGGACAACTTCTGTTGTAAAAAAACTGTATCATTGATTGAACTTTATGTCATTTCAAGAAACTACCGATGGATTTTTGTCTTAACAGGAATATTTTGGGAGATTTTTGAATATATTTTTAGTACACCTGGCAATCTTTTAAGTCAATTTGAGGGTCCCTGTTGTGGTGGGTATTTTTATCCAATTTTGGATAATTTAACCAGCTTTGGAAAGTACTGTCCTAGAGTGTATTTATGTATTTGAATAATATGGCCGTCCACCTCAGAACTGTGATTCGGGGCAGTGTACAAGAATTAAAAAAGTAACTACAATAGAATAAAATACAATTTTTTTGTTGGCCAAGTGTGATTGGACACACAAGGAATTTGTCTTGGTGCATACGCTCTCAGTGTACATAAAAGAAAAGATACATTCATCAATAATCATAAGGTACAACACTTAATGATGGTCATAGGATACAAATCAGTGGTGAAATGTAAAATTTGTTACTACTCGTTCTGTGGGTGTGGCTTGGTGGTGGTGGGGTAATGTGATTGGGTGGGTATGGCCGATTTTTTTTTTTTTTTACTTTTAAAACCATTTTTTCTACAACCTCTTCGGCTTTAAAAGCCTCTGACAATCCCAGCTGAGACGCACAATCATCGGAGGCTTGTTTGTTAACTTTTAAAAGCATTTTTTCAGCCGAAAAAGGGTCCAGGGCCTTTCTAGGAGTCTGGGGAGGGTAAAAAACAGCCTCCCCCCCCGGAGGCCCTTTGGAGGCCAAAAACGGCCCATTTGCCAACACGGAAGTCGGCAAACGGGCTATTTTTGGCCTCCAGAGGGTCTCGGGGGGGGTAGGGAAGGCCGTTTTCACCCTCTCCAGACTCCTAGAAAGGCCCTGGAGCCTGGGGAGAGAGTAAAACGGGCCATCGCGTGCCAGGAGCGGGTGGGGGGAATTGTGCGCACATGTGAGGGGGTAGGTCACATAGAATTATGGGTGTGGGCACACGCGTGCGACCCTCCCCCGCGCTCCTGGTACGGATTGACAAAAAGGTTAGCCATCACTGTTATAAGATCATTGAGTTGGAAGGGACTTTAGAGGTCATCCAGTCCAATCCCACCTTTAGTCCAGAATCCACTCTCACAGATAAAACATCCATCCTCTGTTTGAGGCCTTCCGGGGAAGAAATATTTTCCACTTTGTGGATCAGCTGTTCCTGTGGCTAAAAGCATATTGATGTATTTGTATTTATTTATGTGTTTGTTTAATTTATGTATAAGCTGCCCAGCTCTATCTTGACTCTGGATGGCATACCACATGAAACAATTAAAATAATACTGAGGCCATGCAAAACAAACATTTTTACTGTTTTATTGGTTGCGTTGTAAATTGCCAGGAGTCTTTTTCGGTACTAAGTAAATGCAATCCCATCGAATAAACTTTTTTTTTTAATGCCTCACAGTTACTCATGCCTTGGTCATGTCCTGTTTGGATTACTGCAATGTGCTCTATATGGGGTTGCCCTTGAAGACTACCCAGAAACTTCACCCAGTCTTTAATGCAAAAGAACACATAGTAATGGGGCCCCTTAGATTTGCCCTTTTGCTGGGCAAGGGGCACTGGCTTCCTGTTTCTTTACAAATGCAATTCAATAGGTAATCTTCCCCTTTAAAGCTCTAAATGGCACAAGGCCAGGCTATTCAAGAAAAGATTGGACCGCCGTTTGTCTGGGATGGTATAAGGCCGTGATGGCAAACCTATGGCACGCGTGCCCAAAGTGGCATGTAAAGCCATGTTAACTGACACGCGCGGCCTTACCTGTTTGTCTTCTGGGTTTCTAGCACGCATGCGCGCACAATGATCAGATGTCCCTTGTGCGCGTGGCAGTGCCAAAAACCAATGCGTGCATGTGCACTGGCAAGCTGATTGTTGGGTGCACATGCGCTCCAGAACCCGGAAGTTCAGCTTTTCCAGAGTGTGATCCTTTCGCTTGTGCGGCAGTGCCAAAAACCGGCCTGCGCATGTGCCAGCCAGCTGATTGTTAGACATGCATGTATGCTAGAACCCAGAAGTTTGGCTTTTCCAGAGTGTGATCCCTTCGCGCTTGTCGCAGTGCCGAAAACCGGCCTACGCATGTGCCAGCCAGCCAGCTGATCGGCGGGCGCACATGCAGGCTAGAACTCAGAAGTTCGGATTTTCCGGAGCGCGGCCCCAACGAGCGAGAGCACGCGACATTTCCGCGTGACCTTTTCAGCACTTTCAGCACTTCGCCCTCACTGGTATAAGGTCTGCCGTGGGCAGGGGGTTGGATTAGAAGACCTCCATGGTCCCTTCCAACCAGTGGTGGGATTCAGCCGGTTCACACCACTTCGGTTGTTAACTTTCTGAGCAGTTTGACAAACTGGTTGTTGGAAGAAATCATTAGGGCAGAGAACTGGTTGTTAACTTACTTGAATCCCACCACTGCTTCCAGCCCTATGAGTTTATGATTCTTTCTATGGGACCACCTTTCCCTAAGACATATACCCATCCTACCAGGTCAGATAAGGTGTGTGTCTGCAGTTTTAGTCCCTTCCCTTAAATATTGCCACCTGAAGGAAGCTAGGAAGTGTGTCTTTTCCATGGCAGTCCCTGTCCTATGGAACACCTTGCCCCTTGAAAGTTGCCAGACTTCCATCCTTTGAGCCTTGTGTTAAGCTTTGAAGATCTCCTCCTCCAAGCTCTCGGATAAGAGACTATATGACTTGGTGCCAGGTTTTTGTTGTTTTCAATGGATTTAGTTTTACAGTTTTATTATGGTTTTTATGTTGCTTTGGTTGGGAGCTGCCCAGAGTTGGTAATAAGTTGGACAGCTCTATAAATGTTTTCAATAAAGTAACTCCTCTACTTCTCTGTGGCCCTAAAAACCATGTGTGTGCATGGAATAAGTTATGGACCCTTGTTATAAGCATGAAAACTGTAGGGATGTAATTGTTTCATTAGGAACAGCCACATGATCACATTACAGATAGTCCTCGACTTACAACAATTCATTTAGTGACTGTTCAATGTTACAACGGCACTGAAAAAAGTGACTTAGGATCATTTTTCACAGTTATGACCATTGCAGCATTCCCATGCTAATGTGATCAACTGGTTCATGTTTATGACGGTTGCAGTATCCCAAGGGGCAGGGGTGGGTTCTAAAAGTTTTTACTACCAGTTCTGTGGGCGTGGCATGATGGTCATGTGACAATTCTTTAGGATTTAGCAGAGGTACTGGTCTACTCATTTGTTTTTGGAGGCACCGGTCTACTCATTTATTTTTGCAGGCACTAGTCTACTCATTTGTTTCTGGAGGCACCGGTCTACTCATTTGTTTTTGGAGGCACCGGTCTACCACCACACTGCCTTTTAACACTGATCAGCTGTAGGGCAGCCCTTTGAAGCCCCGCGACAAGAGTTTAAACAGTTTTTTTTCCTTCTAACCAATCAGCTGGGACTCAGGAGGCAGCAATAGATTGGGGGTGGGGCCAAATAAAAGGTAAGAATAATGTGTGTGGGGGGAGCGGGGGAGCAGAACCGGTTCAGTGACGTCATATCATCACCGCTACCGACTTGGCGGAACCGGGCAGAACCAGGAGGAAACCATGCCAAGGGGCCATGTGATCCCCTTTTGTGACCTTCCAACAAGCAAAGTTAATGGGGAAGCCAGATTCATTTAACACCCGGGTTACTAACTTATCAACTGCAGTGATTCATTCAACAATGGTGGCAAGAAATGTTGTAAAATGGGGCAAAACTCACTTAGCAAATGCCTCACTTAACAACAGAAATTTTGAGCCTGGATCCTTAACATGGGTTTTTCTGAGCTTATAAAATCATTTGTCTTTGGAAATACAGTTCATCCTAGGCAGATAAAAATGCAGGAGGAGATCAAAAACGTTTGTATTGGTGAAGAGAAGGACCAGGGGAGAGATGATAGCAGTGTTCCAATATTTGAGGGGCTGCCACAGAGAGGACGGGGGTCAAGCTATTTTCCAAAGCACCAGAAGGCCAGACAAGGAATAATGGATTGAAGCTGATCAAGGAGAGATTCAACTTGGAAATAAGGAGAAATTTTCTGACAGTGAGAACAATCAACCCATGGAACAGAAGTTGCCTTTGGAGATTGTGGGAGCTTCATCACTGGAAGCCTTCAAGAAAAGACTGCCATTTGCCAGAAATGATGTAGGGTCTCCTGCTTGGGTGGGTCAGTTGGACTCGATGACCTACAAGATCCCTTCCAACTCTGTTAATCTGTTAAATCTGTTAAAGATCACCAACCTGGTCTAAAATCTCCAGGACAATCAAGGATTTATTGATTCAATCAAGGAGAGAAGCAACCTAGAACTCAGGAGAAATTTCCTAACAGTGAGAACAATTAACCAACTTGCCTTCAGAGGTTGTGGGTGCTTCATCACTGGAGACTTTCAAGATGAAACCAGACAGCCATTGGTCTAGAATGGAATAGAGTCTCTTACTCGAGCAAGGCTTTGGATTAGATGACCTCCAGGATCCCTTCCAACTCCATTATTCTATGTTCTGTGTTCTAATTTTGGATTGGTTCCTCTTTCTCAGCCCCAAATCCACTGGGGTGAGTGGTTAAGACATTGTCCTGGGGATCAGGGAAATGTTGCTTTTGGATAGATCGTCTTCCCATTTCTTTCCTCCCATATTATTTTCCCCCCTTCCTCATCTCAGAAATAGATTCAAGATCTACAATATGTGAAGCTTGCTCATTAGTCCTGTAAGCCCTTGGGAATTACACTGCTTTTTCCCAAAAGCCTTTGATGTATATTGGATTATATCTATTTTTAATTGTGATCGTAGACCACGAGCCCTGCTTTACGCATTAGCATCTCTTTGAAGTTCCCAACTGTGGGATTTCCCTCTCCCTACTTTATTGCTGGTTTTCTTTCTTTTTTAAAAAAATTAATTTATTCTTCTTCTTTTTTTAAGTGGGTGTGGAAACAGAAATGCTAAAGTGGCATTCTTCCCTTGATGGACGCTAATACATTTCTCCTTATGTTGAGGTCAAAACCGGGTAAGGCACCGTGGGGAGCGAACACTTGCAGGGGGTGAAGTCACATCGCCAAACCCCCCACCCCCCACCCCTATCTATGGGGGCAAATGTTTCTTTTTGGAAGCGGAGTTGACAAGCCTTTCATCTTTTCAAGGAGATCAAATTGACATGGGAGCCAATCTGGAGACCCGAGATTCCTGACGGGTTTATGAGACAAAAGAGAAGAAGGCCTTGAGATGGATAGACGCTGATGGATTGAAAGTAGACCTCTCTGCTTTTCTCTGCTTTTTTTTTTTTTTAAACCAAAACATGGCTTCCAACCTTCTTAGTTTGTTTACTTACTTGGTTTGATTGGTGGCATCCATTTGGTTGAGAATAGCCTTTCCCTTGACAGGGTCCCCTTTCTTCTCTTTGGCTGCAAGGTTTCGTTCCCATGAAAAGCTTAAGGGCTTCTTTTGTGTTGCCTAAAGTCAACAGAGGGTTTTCTTTCCCTTTGCTTGAGAAGCTGTCCTGGCACATAAGCGGTTGTTTTGTTTTGTTGTTTAAGTCCATGGCGGATCTGCCTCCTTCTGCCCCCTGATTTCCATCTCAATGGGCTGACGGTTTTTTTTTTCCCCCTGCCCTCCTGAGAATCTTGGGGCCATATGGTAATATCAGGGGTGACTATGAATAGCTAGCTAAGGATCAGTGTGGAATTCAGGTGCTTCAAAAGCCAAGTAGACTGTTGTTAGTAGACTGCTGTTTTCTAATAAGAATAAGAATAAGAATAATTTTATTTCTATACCGCCCTTCTCCCGAAGGACTCAGGGCGGCGTACAGCCTATTAAAAACAGAAGACAACATCAGTTAAAATAGTTTAAAATTATTAAATGAATTGGGCTCAATTTAAAACCCCAGAAATTTAAAACCCAATTTAAAATTGTTATGTTGATAGCCCAGCCTGGCGGAACAACAGGGTCTTGAGTGCACAACGAAATACCTGGAGGTCGGAGATCTTACGTATTGCTGGGGACAGTTCGTTCCACAGGGCTGGGGCTCCCACAGAGAAGGCCCTCCCCCTGGGTGTCGCCAGCCGACATAACTTGGCCGATGGCACCCTAAGGAGACCCTCTCTGTGGGAGCGAACTGGCCGGTGGGAGGCTATCGGTGGCAGAAGTCGGTCTCGAAGGTACCCGGGTCCTGTGCCATGGAGTGCTTTTAAGGGGGAAAAAAAGGAATAGAGTAGAATACAATAACTTAGAAGGGAAGAGTTCTATTGGAAAGGATTTAAAATCCCTGCTGCTTAATATCAGAAAAAAATCTATGTCGATTATTGGCGATTGTCTCCAGGAAGTCCAGAACAATAGAAGATAGAAGATTCTATGAGTCTGTGCCATAAATGCATAGAAGCATAGCAGGGGTGGGTTCTCCTTAGGGGTGAAATGTAAAATTTGTTACTACCAGTTCTGTGGGCGTGGCTTGGTGGTGGGGTAATGTGACTGGGTGGGCGTGGCCATCTTTTTTTAAAAAAAACTTTTCAAAGCATTCTTTCGGCGGAAGAGATTGTAGAAAAAATGCTTTTAAAAAAAATCCTCTGATGATTGTGTGGCTCAGCTGGGCATGGTGGTGGTGGGGTGGGCGCAGGGATTTTTGCTACCGGTTCTCCGAACCACCCGCCACCATCGCTACCGGATCGGGCGATCCGGTCCGAACTGGGAGCATTTCACCCCTGGTTCTACTTACCTTTACTACTGGTTTGCAACGGGACCGCGTGTGAGATTCTGCGCATGCGCAGAAACTTCCTGATGACATCCGGGTCGGTGGGTGGAACCTCCCACTGGTTTTACTACCGGTTCTTGTGAACTGGTCCGAACCGGGGGCAACCCACCACTGAAGCATAGGGCTTGAAGGGACCTTGGAGGTCTTCTAGTCCAACCCCCTACTCACGGTGCAAGAGTCTTATATCATCCCAGTCAAATGGTTGTCTGATCTGTTTTCAAAAACCTCCAGTGATGGAGCACCCTCAGCCTCAGGAGGCAAACTATTCCATTGATTGATTGCTCTCGCTGTCAGAAAATTTATCCCTACTTCTAGGTTGTATCTCTCTTTGACAAGCTTCCACCCATTTCTTGTCCTGCCCTCAGGTGCTCTAGAGAATAAGTCAATCTTCTCTTTTTTGTGACAGCCCCTCAAATACTGGAAGACAGCTATCATGCCCCCCCCACCCCACTCCATCCTTCTCTTTGTTAGACTAAGACATACCAAAGTCCTTCAACTGTTTGTCATATGATTTAGCCTCCGGACTAAATCTTTAGCTCAGAGCTGAACTGTGGAGTTCTTGCTTTCTGAGTGTAATTGTTTCCTTGCAGGCGTTTCATTACCAGACTAGGTAACCTGATCAATGCTAAGGAAGCACTAGCACGGATGATGCTACCTAGTTGGGTTATGAAACGTCTGCAAAGCCAATAAGTCAGCTCCGAATACACCTAGGACAACGCAGGTGAGAACGCTTCTTGGATTTCGTTTTCTTTTCTGCCATACCATCCTTCCATTTGCATCATGCATTTTGCCATTCGTGGTGCTTTCTATACTTCTCTTTGTTTAACGCAAGCCAGTTCAACTTCAGTATTCGGAGAGACTACACTCCAGGCTCTTTCTCTCTTTAGGTCCCTGCCTGATCACTTAAACATATGTCTGCTTTGGAGGATGAAAGCTGTGTCCCTCCAGGTGTTGCTAAGTCCCCCTCCGTATGGCAGCTCTAAACAGCGTGAGCAAGCAGAGGGATACTGGGAATTGCTGTTCGGCAACAGTTGGAAAGCCATTGGTTCCCCACCTCCAGTGAAAACCTAGCAGTAAAGGACTGTGCTTTCCTCTAGTTTAATTTGTATTGCCCACAGTTTTTTAAAAAAAAATTAAAAAATTTTTGATTTATATGCCGCCCTTCTCTGGAGACGGCTTACAATGCGTTAATAATAGCTTTCATACTTTTGTATATTTATACAAAGTCAGTTTATTGCCCCCACAATCTGGGTCCTCATTTTACTTACCTTAGAAAGGATGAAAGGCTGAATCAACCTTGAGCCTGGTGAGATTTGAACTTGCAGTAATTGCAGGCAGCTGATGTTAATAACAGTGCTTTAGTCTGTTGCGCCACCAGGGCTCCTCAGTGGTCTCCCACCAAGAGCTGTGAACATTCCTCTTTAGTGATTGACTATGCCAGTTGACAAGAGTAACCGGTCTTAAACTTTTAGAAGAAACGGGTGGGGATTCTGCCGAATTTTAGAAGGGTTCCTCTTCTCTCCAGCTGAGATGAGTAGAAGGAAACCTGTCCCTGTGGCCCCCTTGTCTTTCTAAGTAGCTGACTTGAAAAGGGGGCTCAGAGTAAGGATTTAGCCCTGGGTTTGACGATCTCTTCATTCCTATCCGTGCTTGCTTTGGCTGTCTTGTCACATTTGGCTGCTTATTCCCAAAGAAGCCCTGCCAGAATGTAATCGTGTTATAGTTTTTTTTTTAAAAAAATGCATGTTTTGAAAATAAGAGTATTTGTACTGAATCAGATCCTCCCTGTTTTGAGTATCTGATTCCAAAAGTGACCAATTCAGTTCTTTTAGCTGGTTTTTAAGGACCATTGATAAGTGGTGCTTTGGATTGTTTATTTATTTATTTATTGGTTCGATTTATATGCAGCCCTTCTCCGGAGACTCAAGGCGGCTTACAGTGCGTTAAGCAATACCCTTCATACTTTTGTATATACCTGCTTAGTAGGGCTTTTTGGCCCCACCAAGCGGTGTTCATTTTTTTATACAAAGTCAGTTTATTGCCCCCACAATCCGGGTCCTCATTTTACCTGCCTCGGAAGGATGGAAGGCTGCGTCAACCTTTAGCCTGGTGAGATTCAAACTTGCAGTAATTGCAGGCAGCTGGCAGCTAAGTGCTATTTAACAGCACTTTAGTCTGCTGCTCCACCAAGGCTCTTTTCACCAAGGCTGTTATTTTCAACTTCAGTGGCATCTTTGAATATTGAACAGTTTCTTTTTCCCCTCCCCACTCCTTCTCCCCCTTCCTCCTCCTCCCCCCCCCTCCTCCTCCTCCTCCTCCTCCTCCTCCTCCTCCTCCCTCTTCCTCCTCCTTATCCTAAAGTCCCCTAATCATCTTTGTTGCTCTTCTCTGTACTCCTTCTAGAGCCTCAACTTCTTTTTTTATATCATGGCAACTGTGATGACGATTCCAGTATGAATCATGTGTCAGATATCATTTAGCCAGAGTAATTTGCCATTCCTGAGATACCAGTGTCAAATCAACTCTTAGTTTTAATCCAGTTATCTCTATTGCACGAACTCTTGTCACAAATCCCACAATTACTACGCAGGTTTTCACGAATCCACATTTTCCCATGGAAAGCTGGTACTTGTCGAATTCATGACATCCTTCCCTCCTCCCTGGGGTATAATTGAGTTCAAGTGTAGTGTATTGGGCCGAACTGAAATAAACACTTTTCAACTTTGCCGACAGTTAAGTGCCAGGAAAGCTCCTGCATTTTAAATGAGTAACTGGATAGTAGGCTCTTCAACTGATGGCTCCATTCTCTGTTGGCTGAAATGTTCAATCTGTTGTGTTAATGCTGAAATTTCCTCTTGGCTAAGGGGGATTTCTGTTGGGGCTTTTTAATGTTCAGATGTGTTTACAGAAAGTTCATCTAAACTTTATGAATCCATTTTGCCGCTGTACAAAGACTCTGCTATTGGTAGGATGCCTAATCGGTTTGCAAACTAGGGAATTTACACAGAAATAATAGTTTTGCTCTTGTAGGCTTCCTAAATTGCTCCTATCTTTAGATAAAGATGGTTCCCACTAGGAGAAAAATCTAGTTATTTGAAGTGCTGCTTTTTTTCTTGGTACGTTTTCTTCCCACTGTCTATTAAAATTGAAATTGCTTTGAGAAAAGAAGAAAATGGCAGTCACAGTTATATGGATGGGAAGAAGGCTTCTTTTGGCTTATCTTTTAACAGATCTAACAGGTTAACAGAGTTGGAAGGGACCTTATAGGTCATCTAGTCCAACCCCCCACTCAAGCAGGAGACCCTATACCATTTCTGACAAATGGCAATCCAATCTTTTCTTGATTCAAGTGATGAAGCTCCCACCACTTCCGAAGGCAACTTCTGTTCCATTGGTTGATTGTTCTCACTGTTAGAAAGTTCCTCCTCATTTCTAGGTTGAATCTAACCAGAATCTAACCAGAAGATATGTTTGTGACGCAACTACACTAAGGCTATACATACTAAAAGGCTATGTATACCATAATTGGAAAAGTTATGGCAGGTTTACGGCTGAACGTATGCCGATCTGGCCTTAGTAGGTGGCCAGAATGGGAGACATCTGATTTTGAGAGTGGGAAAGAAAATTGGACCATGTTTGATATATGATTGACTGAAAGCCTTGAGGAGAGAATACCATGGCTAAGTGGCAGAGGACCTGGGTTGCTTGTAGAAGTCCTCCTTCTGTCTCCAGATTGAGCTAAAGAAGATCTGGAGCTCGACTTGACTCGTCAGTGTTGGCAACGTGGAGTTAAAACGGCCCATTGATTTGTCTCAGTGTGAAGCATGTTCATAAACGCTTCAGATGGACCTCACAACACAGCAAATGGCGGAGGCCTCCATCTGTCTCACAAAAGCTTCCTTTCAGCCAGAATTTCACAGCCAGGCATCCATTATGAACTTCCTCTCTTCTTTGCTTTAACCCACCATCTCCTTTCTCCATTGAGTTTCCATTGTTTTTGGAAAAGGGCCAGTTCAGCCCCCCCCCTCCCTCCCTCAAAAATCCCTCGGGAATTGCCAGATGGACTCACAACAAGAGTTTTGTTGGCAACGTCTTTGTACCATCAAAGAGAGAGAGAGAGAGAGAGAGAGAGAGAGAGAGAGAGAGAGAGAGAGAGAGAGAGAGAGAGAGACCTAGATTTGTTGGCCTTTTGAGAACTGTGAAGGCTGCTGGGACGGGACGGGGAGAAACTTGAGAGCTCTGGGGTAGAGCTTTTACGATGCCAAAATACCCTTGGAGCTACAGCTGAGCCCCCAACACCTTAGCAACGGGCAATGTTATATAAAAAAAAAAGGGTCACTGGAAAGCCAAGAATCCTTAGCCAAATATACTGCCAGTCGGGGCTTGTAAGAATTACTGCTAGTTGCAAATGTTCAGGTGCTATGAGACAGGGAGTTGTTTTCTTTGTATGTAACTTGAGATCCACTGCCTTGAGGCAGTGGTGGGAAGCTGAGGCTTTGTGAAGGCCAAAGAAACCTTAATAACCACGAAGGTCACATACAGAGGCCTTCTACACTCCGTCTTTGACAGGTGGTTGGTATACAACAGGGGTGTCAAACTTGATTTCATTAGGGTTGTGCGCATCAGGGTTGTGTTTGACCTCAGAGGGAAGGGGGGCTGGGGTTAACGTGGCCAGGGTGGGCGTGGCCAGCGCAATGTCACTCGTGCCGGGGGCGCCTGTGGTGGCCCGAGCACTCTGCCAGCGAAAATGGGCTCCCAAGCACCATTTTCAGCTGCAACAGCCCAGTGGTGAAATCCAATTTTTTTTACTACCGGTTCTGTGGGCATGGCTTGGTGGCTGTGGTGTGGCTTGGTGGCCATGGCAGGAGAAGGATACTGCAAAATTCCCATTCCCTCCCCACTCCAGAGGAAGGATACTGCAAAATTTCCATTCCCACCCTCCTCGGGGGCCAGCCAGAGGTGGTATTTGCCGGTTCTCCGAAGTACTCAAAATTTCCGCTACCGGTTCTCTGAACTGCTCAAAATTTCCTCTACTGGTTCTCCAGAACCTGTCAGAACCTGCTGGATTTCACCCCTGCAATAGCCTCCTGCAACCCTCTGCCAGAGAAAACAGAGAAAATAGAGCTCGGGAGTGCGGCCCTCTGGAGCTCTGTTTCATTGGCAGAGGCACCACGGACCGGTCCTTCACTGTTTCCGGGGTGGCCTTGCAGGTCAGATCTAAGCACCCTGTAGGCCAGATCTGGCCCGTGGGCCCTGAATTTGACACTGTTGATATACAAAATAGCCTAGCTCCATTTCTGATTCTAGGGTGACCAGACGAGAAGAAGGATCTTTGGCTAAAGATCACAATTGGTGTTTGGCAGCCACCGGTGGAAAGATTTTGAGTACAAGCTGGCGGGCTTTGCTTTTCTGTCTTAAAACCCTGCAGAGCTCCTTCACATCTTAGTCAACAGTACAGCTAGTCCTACGACCACAATTGAGCCCAATGTTTCTGTTGTTTAAGCGAGACAGTTGTTAAATGAGTTTGGCCCCATTTTATGACCTTTTTTGCCACAATTCTACCCCACCCGTATTTCACACAATTTTGTAATTGTGTTGGCAAGAGGCATGCTTCCTTTATAGCAAATGAGTCTAAATGCCACATTCTTTGGCCAGCTTGTACTTGCTTGGATCCTCACCATGCACCATCCCTGTGTCTCCCCTGAACCTCCATACACCCTCGCTGAGCCTCATCATGTCTTCCTTGCACCTTCTCACTTACCTTGCCTTCTTCTCACAAGAGTTACAACGTGGTAAGATGGGCGACTAATAAATTTTACAAACAAATAAGTAAATGTTCTGTCCAATTCTGGATGCCCCAGTTTGAAAAGGATAGTTCGGAGTGAATCCAGAGTTGATACCGAGATGGTGAGAGGATTGGAAACCAGGTTCTATGAAGAACAGTAAATGGAGCTGTTGTCCTGGAGAGTTGGATCAGAGCTAGGATTGAAACTACAAGGAAATAGATTCCGATTCGATATGGAATGGAATTTTTTGAGTGCCGAGAGCTGCCAATTAAGTTGCTTCGTGAAGTAACATGTTTCCCTTCCCTGGAACTCTTGAAAAAGAGTGTAATTCTTCTGGGATCTGATGTATTCTTGTGGGATAGGAAGAATGGAAGTACTGTAGTAGTGGTACCTGCAAAAAATGCCTGACATGATGACTTTGAAGTTCTCATTTTTTTGAGATGTTTTGACACGGCACATGTACAAAAATGATGAAACTGAATTTACAATTCTGTGCTCAACCATTGTGCTGGTTCAGATACCTACCCTGTCCACTCCTGGTTAATGAGATAGAGTTGTTGAGAAGCAGCCAAAAAACAAAGGGAAACGACCACAATGGAGCCCAAATTTTCTGTTGCTAAGCAAGACAGTTGTTAAGTGAGTTTTGCTCCATTCATTTTACGACTTTTATTGCCACAGTTTTAAGTGAATCACCGCAGTTGTTATGTTAATAACACAGTTGTTAAGCTTCCCCACCTAAAAAGTGATCACATGACTTCAGGACGCTGCAGTAATCATAAATATGAACCAGTTGCCAAACGTTCAAATTCTGATCACATGACCATGGAAATGCTGCAAAGGCCATAACAGTGGTGGGTTTGTAGTAATTTGTAGTAGTTCGGAGAACCAGTAATAACATTGGCTGGCCACACCCCCGAACCGGTCCCCGGCCTGGTCGCCACTCGCTTACCCCACCCTTTTTCCCCCCTACAACCTCTTCGGCTGAAAAAATGCTTTTAAAAGTAAAAAAAAGAGCCTCTGATGATCGCGCAGCTGAGCTGGGATCATCAGAGGCTTTTAAAAGCATTTTTTCTACAACCACCTCTTACCCCCCCATCAAGCCACGCCCACAAAATAAGCCACACCCATAGAATTTGCAGTAAAAAAATTTAGAACCCACCCCTGGGCCATAAGTGTACAAAATGATCTTAAGTCACTCTTTCAGTACTGTTGTAACTTTAAACCCTTACTAAATGAATGGTTGTAAGTTGAGGACTACCTGTAACTCATAACCGGGGTGGATATCAGAGAAATAAGAGAAATATTAAATAGCAGAAGAGCTGCTTCCTGGAGTCTGGGTTGCTCCATTGCTGAAAGATTTCAAAGAAAGGTTGGACATAATATGTGTCTAAGGTGATTTGGGATTCCAGACCAGGCATAAGGTTGAGTAACATTCTGTTACTCTAAACTTATAATAAGAGTACAGGTAGTCCTCGATTTACAACAGTTTGTTTAATGATCATTCAAAGTTACAATGGCACTAGAAAAAGTGACATATGACCATTTTTCCCACTTACAACCATTTCATTTCATTTCATTTCATTTTCATTTTCATTTTATTAAATTTGTATACCGTCCTACTCCCGAAGGACTCAGGGCGGTGAACAGGCACGAAATAAAACACATAAATACGAAAGTTAAAACATGATTAAAACCTAATTAAATAATTTTTGCCTGAGACAATTTAAAACTCCCAATAATTTAAAACAAATTAAAATTTGAGTTTAAAAATTTAAAAGAAGGGGAAAAATTAGGCCAGACCGGCCTGCTTGAATAGGAGTGTCTTCAAAGCACAGCGGAAAGTGCGCAGATCCGGGATCCTCCGTATCTCTGGGGGGAGCTCATTCCAGATAGTAGGTGCCCCCACAGAGAAGGCCCTCCCCCTAGGGGCCACCAGTTGACATTGTTTGGCTGACGGCACCTGGAGGAGCCCCTCTCTATGAGAGCGTACCGGCCGGTGGGAGGCTGTTTGTGGTAGTAGGCGGTCCCATAAGTAGCCAGGTCCGAAGCCATGGAGCGCTCTAAAGGTGGTAACCAAAACCTTGAAGCGCACCCGGAAGACCACCGGGAGCCAGTGCAGCTCGCGCAGGAGAGGTGTCACACGGGAGCGCCATGTTGCTCCCATAACCACCCGCGCGGCCACACTCTGCACCAGTTGGAGCCTCCACGTGCTCCTCAAGGGGAGCCCCATGTAGAGAGTGTTACAATAGTCCAGGCGGGAGGTGACGAGGGCATGAGTGACTGTGTGTAGAGAGTCCCAATCCAGAAAGGGACGCAACTGGCGAATCAGGCAAGCTGAGTTGCCGGCAGAGGCTTTTCAAAGCATTAGAAAAAATGCTTTGAAAAGTTAAAAAAAAAAAAAAAAGTTGGCCACGCCCACCCAGTTACATTACCCCCCCCCACCAAGCCACGCCCACAGAACTTGTAGTAACAAATTTTACATTTCACCCCTGACCAAATTTCTTTTGTAAATGTATTTCTATAACTACCTGGCTCAAGAAAATCATTGGGAAAAAATAGGACATGAATAATCAATTTGCAATATGCATTTAATCATAGTACAGATATTGTTAATTGAGTTTTTGCCCCATTTATGATCTTTCTAGCCACAGTTGTTAAGTGAATCATTGCAGTTGTTTAAGTTAATAACACGGTTCTTAAATTAATCTGGCTTCCCCATTGTGATCATGTGATCCTGGGACCAGGGGTGGGTTCCACTTACCTTTACTACCGGTTCACAGCGGGATCACACGCTCTTCTGCGCATGTGCAGATCACCAATGATGACGTTGTGCTGGGTGGGCGGAGCCTCCCCCCGGTTTTACTACCGGTTCTGTAGAACTGGAGAGAACTGGGAGCAACCCACCACTGCCCAGGACGCTGCAATCATCATAAATATGATCCAATTGCCAAGCATCCAAATTCTGATCATGTGATCATGGGGATGCTGAAATCAGGATCAGGCAACTCAGCTGGGATCGTCAGAGATTTTTCAAATCATTTTTTTTACCACCTCTTCGGACAAGAGTTTGCAGAAAAAAATGCTTTGAAAAGCCTCTGATGTTCCCAGCTGAGCCACGCGATCGTCGGAGGCTTTTTTTTTACTTTTAAAAACATTTTTTCGTCAGAAGAGGTTGTAGAAAAAATGCTTTTAAAAGTAAAAAAAAAAAGCCTGTGATGTGGGGGTGCAGGGATTTTTGCTACTGGTTCTCCGAACCACCCGCCACCATCGCTACCGGATCGGGCAATCCGGTCTGAACCGGGAGCATTTCACCCCTGGATCTGGTTCCCTTAGCCCTCCTATCCTTTGACAATAGTCCTGAATTCCCTTCTTATTATTATTTTTAATACCGAAAGATCACCCTTTGTTGTGTTAAAATGATCTCAATACGAAGGAGAGCAACTAACTTAGAAATTTTAGTTAGGAAGATCCTATTTGCATGGATCCTTAACACCTTGCTCCGATTATTTGAACGGCATTTATAGGTTAGCCCACTCCTTTCCTAAAATGTCACCTTTATCGATTTAAAATGCAGTTATACTGTTGGTCAGGAGCCAAATACTGCCCAGGCAAGAAGGACTTTGGACTTCTATTTCCTAAGGTAGCAATTTTCTCACGCAATTCCATGCCACGACTCAGACCTCTTTGGAAATGAAAAGTGCAGTCAGATGTTGAGCTAGTAAACGGTAAACAAGGGGAGAGGGGAAAAGTCTGCTGTCTGTGAAGCTGTCAAAAAGCCCACCTGGAGAACTTGAGCTGAGTGGCAGAGAATGTGCTTTGGATACTGAAGATCCGAAAGTTCAAATCAAGGCACCTCCAGGTAAGTTGGGAACATCACGGGGAGATACCACACACAGCTAATCAACACGGACAATTCTGTGCTGGAAGGTCCAGTGGCCTGACTAGGATCTTGTTTTTAAGATCCGAGTTTTGATATTGCCTAAAACAAACAAGAGGTAGGATTGGGGGGGGGGGGGGGACATGATAACTATCTTCTAGTACTTGTCAGAGAAAAGAAGGGATTGAATTGTTCTCCAAAGTACCAAAAGGCAGGACAAGAAGTAATGGGTGGAAGTTTTTTAAAGAGAGATTCAATTGAGAAGCAATGGGAAATTTTTTGACAGAGCAACAATGGAATCGCTTGCCTCCCAGGATTGTGGATACTCCATCACGGAGGGTATTCAGAAATAGATTGGTCATCCATTTGATCAGGACCAGCGGTGGGTTTCACATATTCTTACCATTGGTTCGCCACCATGCACACCTTCTGCACATGTGCCCAGCCTTCCGCGCACATGCTTTGCTCTCTCTCTCTCGCCTCCAGTGCATGTGCTCCGCCCTGAAAATGTGGCTAAATAGGACAACATTATATCCAGGCGACTTGGTGGGCCCACCTGTAGTTGTCGCTACTGGTTGGCCCAAACTAGTCTGAACCGACTGAATACTACCTCTGATCAGGATGGAGTAAAGTCTTCTGTCTTGAACAGGGATTGGAGAAGAAGTAGAGATCTCCAAGGTGCCTTCCACACTTATGTTCTGTGTTTTAATTTGATAGATCCAGAGTCATATTCTAAACTAACGGATCGGCTCACTAACCTACTTTCCTTTTGTCGATTCCTTCCTTTTGAATATACCATATTTTTCGGAGTATAAGACACATTGGAGTATAAGACGCACCTTAGTTTTGGGGGAGGAAACTAAGAAAAAAGCTGATTGGTGGGTGGATCCGCCTCCCAGAATACCCCCAATCAGCTGTTCCCAGAGGTGAATTTTAGCAACAGGTTCCTTGGTCGTGAGATCTGTGCTTTGCTTTTTTTTTTTTGCTTTTATCCCTGCCTCTGAAACTTCTGAAACTCTGTTTCAGAAAAAACCTTTTTTCCTGCCTCTGAAAGCCTCCGAAACAGAGCTTCAGAAAAAAAGCCTCTGAAGCTCTGTTTGGGGGCTTCTTTTCTGAAGCTTCTTTTCTGACGCTTTTTTCAGCCTCTGAAACCTCCTTTTGAGAAGCTGGGCAGGGCTACATTCGGAGTATAAGACGCACCCAGATTTTCAACCTCTTTTTTTGGGGAAAAGGGTGCGCCTTATACTCCAAAAAATGCGGTAGTCCTTTAAATTGATGGATTTTTCCAGGGAAAGACAAGAAGGTTTAAACAGCTACTTCACCATCGCTGTATGGAAAGTGGCCATACTTTATTTACCTGAAGCTCTGCCTCCAAAATTCATTCTGGGGGGGGGGAGGATTTTGATTTCTTATGTATTTTATTCTAGGATAGGCACACTACCTCCAAAACATACACACACACACAGGTTGCTGAATTGCTATTCTCAGCAGCTAATGTCAGCTTGACCATCCGTGAGGGAGGCAGGGACTTGAAATTAGATCTGGATTATTACAGATGTCCCACTTTTGGTTGAATTTATGCTGAAGACCAGTGGTGAAATCTAATTTTTTTTACTACCGGTTCTGTGGGTATGGCTTGGTGGGTGTGGCGTGGCGTGGCATGGCGTGGCAGGGGAAGGATACTGCAGAATCTCCATTCCCTCCCCACTCCTGGGGAAGAATACTGCAAAATCCCCATTCCCTCCCCACTCTGGGGCCAGCCAGAGGTGGTATTTGCATTTTCCAGTTCTCCAAACTACTCAAAATTTCCACTACGGGTTCTCCAGAACCTGTCATTTCACCCCTGCTGAAGGCCTCTCCCTTTCATGCAAAGCAAGACAAGGACAGAGAAGAAATGCTTTTTTAAAGGTTGATTAAAAGATACCTTAATTGTGAAACTAGCAAAAAGCATTTATTCAAGTTAAATGTTCTGACACCACCTGTTATAGAAATTAGCACCCAAATCAGCCCTTAGAAACCGGGTTCTAGAGATTGTTCGTTCTGATAAAGTTGCTCATTTTATATTTCTGTGAAGTTACTGGTCAGGGCTCAGCTTTTTGATTGTGAACCAGCTCCAATCCAGCCTACTAATCCTTATTGACGTAATTCAAGTGTATATAGGGTTGCAGCTTTGATGGACAAGCTATGTGGATGCACCCATGGAAAAATTTACGTTGCCGAGAAATTCAGCTCTCAGATATCTAGAGATTTTCTGCCTGCGGTGTTTTCATTTAAACTGCCATTGTAGCACAACAGTGCCAAGCTATTGATTGAGCTAAATGAAATAATGAACGTTTTGTGAGAAGAGGATGATGGCATTTCTATGCTGGTTCCTTAAGTATTTGAGCCTGTTGTTTTTAGCCAAGTCAGACTAATCTACTGCCAGCTAGCAAAATGGTAATATTTACTAATGCATAATTTTTATCTGTTCTGACTGCTGTGTTTGTTTAAGAGATTAAGCTTTATTTGAGTTTCTCAGAAAAGGCTTATCAGCACCAGATTGTCTCCTTGTCTGCACAATGTATAAACACTCTGAAAGCCCAGTTCATTTATATATTTATTTTATTTAGGAAAAAATAATAATAATCAGGGTGCATCCAGATGGCAATTTCTCATGAGCCTCATTTAGAGTTCTTGCGTGCAACTGGGAGCATGGGAATTCTTCAAAAGAAAAAGACTCAACTCCACATCCAAGAAGCTCATGTGAAGGTTTTCCCACTCATCTTTGCTTCTTCTTGCATTAGTCAAAGAGGATAACCTAAAATAAACAAAGAGCGAAATTCTTCAGCATTTTTTTAAAAGTGCTCATTTGGTTTGGAAGAGAATGCTTTGAAATTTCTTTTCTAGAAGAAGAAAGGCTCTGTGACAATTTGCCATAGCCAACTCACCACACCCAACTCACCATGGCCAACTTGCTGCGGCCAACTCGCCGTAGGGCAACTATCCACAGCCACTTCGCTGTGGGACGGCTTGCTGAAGGACGAGAGTTACCCCAATATCTAAGAAATGATGGAATAGAATCTTTAAAGAAATGATGCAAAAGAAGGGAGAAAATGAAATGCGAATGACAAAAATTAAAAAAAAATTTTTTAATTAATTTTGAATAATTAAATTGAATTGCTCTAGTTGAGTTGTCCCATGGAGAGTTGGCCGCAGTGAGTTGGCTGCGGCAAGTTGTCTCATTCCAAGTCCCACACAAGATCCCAAAGACAAAATCAATGTTGTGGCATGGACACAAGCTCAACCACTTTCATAAATATATGCAACAGTGGTGGGTTGCTCCTGGTTCAGCCTGGTTCGGGCAAGCCAGTAGTGGTGATGATGTGACGTCAGCGAACTGGTTCTCTATGACTGTGAGCTGGGCTCTCCCGCCCACCCCCACGTTATATCTACCTTTATTTGTCGTTTTTTAGCCCAGCTGATAGGCGCGGCAGAATGGATTGCTGTGCCTCAGCAGGGCAGAAATCTAATGCGCTTGCGCGGAACGCCGATTGCGTGCAAAGTGCGTGCATGAAGAGAACCGGTGGTAACACCGGTTGGAATCCACCGCTGTTATGCAACCTCATAACCCAAATACAAAAGACATGGTGCTTTGGTCATATTGGTGCAACTCTGCTTTTTTAATTTGTTCCCCTCTTTTGCTTGTGATGTTCTTGTGTTTATTGAATTAAAAATTGGCAAAGCGCAGTTTTGAATGTCTTCCACTGTACCTTCCTCACTCTTATCATTCCGTTGTCTCTGGTTTCCCACACACTCAACTCCTATCAGAGAGATGGAGAAGGTGCTCTTCCTTTGGGGCTGCTTCAGTAGCAACTACTGTGTTTCTCCCAAAATAAGACCCTGTCTTATATTTTTTTGAACCCTGAAATAAGCGCTTGGCATGTGCTCAAAAGCCCGATTGGGCTTATTATCAGGGGATGTCTTATTTTGGGGAAACAGGATATCATTGGAGGAAGTCCTACTCTTAGAGAAATCTTGGAGGAATCCTCCATCTCGTGGAGAAATTGGGAGAAGTTGTCCATCCAAAGTTTCTGCAGACAACTGGATGAAGGATTTTGAAAGATTATTTAGGCCCAACCCTAGTAACAATAAAGGATGTTTCTGCTCAAATTGCAGAGATGCTTGTAAGGTTGGGTGAAGAAGAATTCGATGCATCCACCATTTGTAACCAGTAGCCACAATACCAAATAGCCGATATTTATTTTTATTCTATCCTTCAGCTGGAAATTGCCTACAAATATTCAGAAATGAATAAGCCCTGATCTTAAGCTACAATCTGCAAAGGAGGAAGGAAGGAAGGAAGGAAATAAATCCCTGATTTTCTACAATCTAAAGTTTTAGACTATAACAATTCAGTATTTTTTAATCCCTTGCCTCCCAACAACCACCATTCATATTTAGAATCTTAATAATAAATTGAAGTACAAGGTAAAGCTTTTTTTTAATGTTCCCTTTACTAAGAGTTGTTTAAGGTTCCTTGTCATTTTGGGTGCTTTCCAGTTTCTATAGAGAACTAATGTTCATCCTTTGTGTAAATGGAGGAAAACCAAGGACCAGTTGAATTATACATCTGAGCGTGGGTGTGTGAACACATGGGCTCCTATCCACCTTCCCTACTCTGAGGTCTCTCTGATGTGATAACTCCCAGAATTTCTTGCCACCGTTGACAATGGAATTCAGTGAGTTATAGTTTCCAGCATCAGATGCAGGGCAACTCTGAAATGTTATGCTTAACTACATGTGGGTTTCAGCAGGTTCTGACCAGTTCTGGAGAACCGGTAGCGGAAATTTTGAGTAATTTGGAGAACCAGTAGTAAAAATTCTGACTGGCCCCACCCCCATCTATTCTCTGCCTCCCAAGCCCCAGCTGATCAGGAGGAAATGGGGATTTTGCAGTAACCTTTCCCTGGATTGGGGTGGGAATGGAGATTTTACAATATCCTTCTCCTGCCATGCCCACCAAGCCATGCCACACCCACCAAGCCACACCCACAGAACTGGCAGTAAAAAAATTGGAAACCCACCACTGCGCTTAACCCCTGAAGAAAAAAAGCAAATAAAAACACTAGGATGCTACTTTGCCTAATTCTTAGAAGAGAACCATTTCTCTATTTATAAGACATGGATTGGCTAAAGCACCCCACTCATGTTTTGGATATAACTCCTATCCCTGTGTCCCTTGCCTGGTCCCTCAATGCAGAACTTGTCCACTAAACGTAGGTAGTAATATCTTGCCTTAAGAAATCACTTTGTGCTCTGGAAGGAACATAGTCAGTCACTGCAGTGCTGTGAGTAATTAATTTATTTATTTAGGTTTTTAATCCTGCTTTTATTGCTTTAGATGTAACTCAAAGCACCAAATAATAAACCTTCCTCCTCCTAGTTTCCCCACAGTAACAATCCTGTGAGGTAAATTGGGCTGAGAGTATGTGACTGGCCCAGTCACCCAGCCGGCTTTCATGCCTAAAATGGGAGTAGAACCCATCCTAGTTTCTAGCCTGATGCCTTAACCATTATAGCAAATTTGCATCAGTAATTATCTGGAAGTGTTGGAAAAGTCTTCTGCAGATAGAATCTTCTTTTGGCCACTGGATGTTCTGGAAGAAGATTCTGACTGAAGCAAAAGACTTTAATGAAAGAAAGGACTAGGAGTAACATGACAGCAGAGTTCCAATATTTGTCACAAAGAAGAGGGTGGGTCAGCCGATTCTCCAAAGCACCTAAAATCAGGACAAGAAGCAATGGATGGGAACTAATCAAAGAGAGAAGCAACCTAGAACTAAGGAGAAATTTCCTGACAGAACAATTAACCAGTGGAATGATTCATCTTCAGAAGTTGTGGTTGCTCCAATTATGGAGGCTTTTAAAAAGAGATTGGACAACCATTTGTCTGAAATGGTATAGGGGTTTCTTGCTTGAGCAAGGGGTTGGACTGGAAGACCTCCAAAATCCCTTTCAACTTTGTTATTCTGTTATTCTATTACTTTTGAGTGGCATTTGGCAAAGATGGGACATTTTTGAAGTCGCCTCTATCTTATAACAGGGCACATTTTCCAGTGATTTAAGATTGAAATAACCAACAATCTTCAGGTTTAAACATGTTCAGGAGAAGGTTGTGGTTTGCAACTCAGTAATCTTGATTTTTAGAGTGCATTTCCTTTTGTTTCCTGATTGCTTATTTGTACCCTATGACTATCATTAAGTGTTGTACCTTATGATTCTTGACGAATGTATCTTTTCTTTTTATGTACACTGGGAGCATATGCACCAAAGACAAATTCCTTGTCTGTCCAATCACACTTGGCCAATAAAAAAATTCTATTCTATTCTATTGATTTTTAAAAAATAAATTAAAGTTTGGAACAGGATCGTGTCTTTCATATAGAAGTATGCATAAATGCATGCATATATGTATGTACATACGGACATAGTTACACACTCCATTTCTTGCACAATGTTAAACCGAGCAATATTGCAAGGCAAGAATTCCTGTTCCCCACCCTGCACCCCAAATGCCTTCAGCAGGTCATGTCATTCCTACCTCACAGTGAAAAGAGAAGCCTGCCCTTGTGCAAACAGCCCTAACAGCCGAGAGTTTTATCTTATCGCAGTCATGTAGGGCGGCTTGTCAGCCAATGTGCCTTTTACTGCCAAAACAAAATAAATCGAATCAGCTCACACATGATAACATGCACTTTTCTAACTCCAACTAATTGCTTGGCTAATTGATGTTTGTTGAACTTTCTCCATTTCATTGAGTGATTAGGTACAAAAGCTAACAGTTGACATCTGTAGGCGCTTAACTGGCATCTGTAATTACTGTTAATGTTAAATAATTGTTAGTTAATTGGAGTGGTAACTGACTGAATGGAATCCAGATTAAAGGGAAGCAAACATACAACCCCCCCACTCCAACAACCACCGACCTAGTTAAATAAATATCCCTCTCTACTTCCCAGAAAAGAAAAAAAAAAACATTTTTCCCCTCTCAAGGAAAAAAAAAACAATATATTTGACCTGCTTGCAAAGACAGAAATGTCTGTTTAGGTTCTTTTGGAAAGCAAGAAACTAAAATGATATCGAACCCTTACTTGTTTTTTTTTTCTTTTTTATAACAAAAGTGTTTTCCCCCTTCATACCCAATACACATTTATTTATCTTTCCACAGCGGTGAATATTTCAAACAGAATAGAATACCAGAGTTGGAAGGGACATTGGAGGTCTTCTAGTCCAACCCCCTGCTTAGGCAGGAAACCCTACACCACTTTAGACAAATGGTTATCCAAATCTTCTTAAAAACTTCCAGTGTCACAACTTCTGGAGGCAAGTCATTCCACTGGTTAATTATTCTTACTCTCGGGAAATTTCTCCTTAGTTCTAAGTTGTTTCTCTTCTTGATTAGTTTCCATCCATTGCTTCTTGTCCTGCTCTCAGGTGCTTTGGAGAATAGGTGGATTCCTTCTTCTTTGTGGCAGCCCCTGAGATATTGGAACACTGCTATCATGTCACCCTAGTCCTTCTTTTCATTAAACTAGAAAAACCCAATTCCTGAAACCATTTTTGTACATTTTAGCCTCCAGTCCCCTAATCATCTTTGTTGCTCTTCTCTGCACTCTTTCTAGAGTCTCAACATCTTTTTTTATATCGTGGCGACCAAAATTGGATGCAGCATTCCAAGTATTCTAACATTGGGTGACTAGTTACTACAGCTAGGACTGTTCTGTTTGTTGCCTGTCTCCTTTGGTTTAATGTAGGAAGGATTTGCCCTCTGTGGGTGTTTTTTTCTCCTCAAAGGAGAAGATGGTTTTGAAGAAAATCTCACCATTGGAATGTAGGATGGAAACCCAAGCTTCTACCAATCAGCCTTTCCCCCATGCCTCTTTCTCTGACCTTTCAGCCAAATTCCTGTGAAAGATTAGAGATTGCATTTATACGTATTTCAGCCAAATTCCAGCAGAAGATTAGAGATTTCATTGAAACAGATTTAACCCCAAGGTTGAAATTAGCAAGACACATTTGACACCCAGGTTGAAATTGGCAAAAGGCATCAGCCTTCTCAAATAAAGGAAGTCTTTTCAGATAATCGGAGTGTGACATTTTTTACCTGTTTTAAGTGAGAAAAGGGCCAAGAGGAATGTCTGAACACCCTATATTTTACTGTGAGACTTTTTCTCCAGCCGCTTCTCTGACTTCTCAAAATAAGTACCTGTATTTTTTGGATTATAAAGTGCACTGTTTTGTCGCCCAAAAGGGGGTGAAAATGTCTGCGCGTCTTATAGACCAAATATTGCCAAAGCCCCGCCCACTCGCCAGCCATTTTTTGGCTTCCACATGCCCCATTTTTGGGCCTTTTTGCGGCCCGTTTTCAGGGCTTTTTTCAGCCTGTTTTGAAGTTTTTTTCAGCTTGTTTGGGGGGCTTTTTTGGCCCGTTTTTGAGGCTTTCTTCGGCTTGTTTTGGGGGCTTTTTTTTTGTCTCGTATTCAAGGCTTTTTTCGGCCCATTTTGGGGCTTTTTTCAGCCCATTTTCAGGGCTTTTTTCAGCCCATTTTGAAGCTTTTTTTGGCCTGTTTTTAAGGCTTTCTTCGGCTTGTTTTGGGGGCTTTTTTTTTTTGGTCTCGTATTCAAGACTTTTTTCGGCCCATTTTGGGGCTTTTTTCAGCCCATTTTCAGGGCTTTTTCCAGCCCATTTTGAAGCTTTTTTTGGCCCGTTTTCGAGGCTTTCTTCAGCTTGTTTTGGGGGCTTTTTTTGTCTCATATTCAAGGCTTTTTTTGGCCCATTTTGGGGCTTTTTTCAGCCCATTTTGAAGCTTTTTTTGGCCTGTTTTCAAGGCTTTCTTCAGCTTGTTTTGGAGGCTTTTTTGGCCTTTATTCAAGGTTTTTTTCAGCCCGTTTTGAAGCTTTTTTCGGCTTTTTGAGGCTTTTTTGGGCCCATATTTCAGGCTTTTTCAGCCCATTTATGGGGCTTTTTTGGCTTGTTTTATCCAAAAAAAAAAAAAACGGGCCAAAAAAAGCCAAAAAACGGGCCAAAAAGTCTTGAAAACAGGCAGAAAAAAGGCTGAAAAAGGGCCAAAAAGAGAGGCCTAGAAAATGTGGTGCGTGAAGGCAAAAACTTTTGTTGTTGTTTTCCTCTTCTAAATTTAGATGTGTCTTATAGTCAGGTGCGTCTTACAGTCCAAAAAATTGTATTCTCTCTCTCTATATATAGATAGATATAGATATAGATATAGATATAGATATAGATATAGATATAGATATAGATATAGATATAGATATAGATATAGATATAGATATAGATATATAGATATATAGATATATAGATATATATAGATATCTAGACCATTTATCCAAGATAAAGAAGGAAAAGCTTTCCAAAGAGCAGTTTAGAATTGGCCCCCATCCCAGAGGAAACATTTTTTTTTGGCAAACTTTAATATTCTGCCCCGATTCCGATGGAAAACGGGGCATTTGAATACTGTTAAATCCCACACAAGTTAGTTGTCTCCTAAAGGTTTGCCATGTTGCATCAGGCAGGTTCTCGGAGGAGCCCAGATGGGAGAACTCGAGATGAAAATGTAAAACAATTGTTTGTTTCTGCCATTTCTCCTCCCCCTCCCTTCAGAAATCTGCCTTTTATGTTTCTCTGACAACATAAGGTGGAACTGGCTGTGAAATTCCATGTGGAGCTTTTAATGTCAGATTGTTATTTGGTTTGACAGCAAATCCTGTCTAATCTTATGTATGTTTTGGAGGCGTTCCCCATTCCCCCTCCCTGCCCTAACTCAAGAGTGACAGCTTGATGAATCCAAATCCTACCCAAACAAAGAACCTTGGAGTAGAAACGGTCATGGCTTGACTGGCTAAGAAAACAAGATTAGATGGCTGACAAATCCAAGCTGCAAAAAGGGTGACAGGGAGGTAGGCTTTCCCACTGTCATGTTCTCAGCCAGAGACTTCTCTGCTCCTTGATCCCTTCGTCTCTCTCTCTCTCTGTATCTCTGGCTGATTGTTTTAACCCAATAATTGTGTTCAGACAAGCCTTTCACCGGGGCATTTGCAAACCTACAGGCTGCTTTTGGTCAATGTGCTATGCTTGATTGTCTTAAGTTTGCTTTGCTTTTCTATAGCCCGGACAATTTAAGTTACCTTATAATGCAGTGGTTTGCCCTTTCTTAGAGAATATATTTATTCAGTAACCAGGTTAAATGGCTGGTGTGAAAAAACTTCTCTTCTCTTCTCTTCTCTCCTCTTCTCTTCCTTCTCTTCTCCCCTTCTCTTCCTCTCTTCTTTTCTCTTCTCTTCACTCTTCCTTCTCTTCTCTTCTCTTCTCTTCTCTTCTCTTCTCTTCTCTTCCTTCTCTTTTTCTCTTCCTCTCTTCTTCTCTTCTTCCCTTCTCTTCTTCTCTTCCTTCTCTTCTCTTCTCCTTTCTTCTCTTCCTTCTCTTCTTCTCTTCTCTTCTTTTCCTTTTCTCCCCTTCTCTTCTTCTCTTCATCTTCTCTTGTTTTCCTTTTCTCCCCTTCTCTTCTTCTCTTCCTCTTCTCTTCCTTCTCTCCTCCCCTTCTCCCCTTCTCTTCCTCTCCTCTCCTCTCTTCCTTCTCTTCTCCTCTTCTCTTCCTCTCTTTTCTTCTCTCCTCTCCACCCTCTCCCCCTCCCCCTCCCCCTCCTCCATCAGAAAAACCGCAGGGATTGTCCAGCCAATCACCAAGAGTCAAGACTGAATACTTGGCCCACACCACTCACTCTGTTCCTTCAATTATGTCACAAACACCTATTTTTTTAGTGTTTCATACCTTCATTCACTCCATGTGCTTTCCACATGCACCTCTCCACAAGATATACCGTTCATGTGACCATGGAACTCCAAGGCTGATCATTTATCTTGTTAGGGAAACTGCAGCGACTTGTGTAGGCAGTCATCAAGAGTCAAGACTGTCTTGAAGGCAACAAATACATGCATACGTACATACATACTACATACCAACATACATAGTGCCTTCGAGTCAGCATTGATTCTTGGTGACTGCCTGGGCAAGTCCCTGCATTTTTTCTTGGCAACATTTCAAAAATGTTTTGCCATTTCCTTCTTCCTAGGGCCGAAAGAGAGGGACTGGCTCAATGGGTCTGGATTCATGCTTCAGGAGGGACTTCTTTAACCATTAGCGTGTGGTGTGACAGTTGTTATAGTTTGGAAATTAAGCATGATTGAATACAGGCAGTCCCCTGATTATAGAAATAGAAATAGAATAACAGAGTTGGAAGGGACCTTGAAGGTTTTCTAGTCCAAACCCCTGCTTAGGCCGGAAACCCTACACCACTTCAGACAAATGGTTATCCAACATCTTCTTAAAAGCTTGGAGCATTTGCAACTTCTGAAGGCAAGTTGTTTCACTGATTAATTGTTCTAACTGTCAGGAAATTTCTCCTTAGTTCTAGGTTGCTTCTCTCCTTGATTAGTTTCCACCCATTGCTTCCTGTCCTACCCTCAGGTGCTTTGGAGAATAGCTTGACTCCCTCTTCTTTGTGGCAGCCCCTGAGATATTGGAACACTGCTATCATGTCTCCCCTAGTCCTTCTCTTTATTAAACTAAATATACCCAGTTCCTGCAACCGTTCTTCATATGTTTTAGCCTCCAGTCCCCTAATCATCTTTGTTGCTCTTCTCTGCACTCCCTGACTCTAACTTGAATTTGTATCTATGTCAAAACTCATACTTACAAACGGGCTGCTGGTTACTGAAAATGGCAGGTGGTATATTCTCCTTCCTTGAGCCAATGAAGTGGTGAAGTCATGCAGGGCTTTGAGAAGTCACTGAAAACAGGCTATATGTTAAAAATGCCTGTCTTCAGAATTTCCTGAAAGTGCCGCTTCAGTGATAACATCAGCTCAAGTAAGAAGATGCCATCCACCATTTTTAATAATAGGCAGGCAGCCTATTCATATCTAGGGACTGTCCTTAAAATTGGATGTTGTTGACCCAGGGACTGTCTGTAAAAAGGTGCCATGAAGGGGGGCAGGGTGTCAATCCTTTGTCTGAATCAGGGAACTAAATTAAAGTCCTCTTATCATATGATTGTCAATCCTAAAGGAAATCGATCCTGACTGTTCATTGGAAGGACAAATAATTGAAACTGAACTTCAAATATTTTGGCCAGCAAATGAGAAGAGAGGACTTTGTTGTGGCCTGCCAGCTGCCAGCAGAGCTGGCAGCAAGACTCAGACAATGAGGAGGTTGGGGAGGAATTTGGGCCAGTTCTGGAGTCTGGGGAAGGCTCTGATGGATGCTCTGCATCAGACACAGAGATAGAGCCATCGACATTTCCCAGCCACCGGAGAGGCAGCTGCCTTTGGAGGCTAATATGAGTGAGGAGGAAGAATAGTTGGGGCCTGTTCCAGATGCACGTATGTGCAGAGCAGTTTGGAGAGGTGAACAACGGAGGACAAGGAGTCAACTCAGGAAGCAAAGCACACGTGGATGCTGAATGGCCTCTCCCTGGCTGGGGAATAAATAGAAGGAAAGGAGAGTGGTTGTCGTAGGAGACAACCGTTCGTATTTCTGAAGATTTTGCTCATTGTGTTTCGTGCCATAAAAAGTACTTGCCAGAACTTAATTTGCAGCCTTTCGGCTGGGAGCTCACGGCCGCAAGGAACTGATAAGGCCTGTACTGCAATTAACTCCTTGAAGGACTATTGCCTGGACATTTCAGTGGGTGAATGCAATTAATTCACAAGAGATAAATAAAGAGGGGGTTTTCTTGACAAGGAGTCTGTTTCTTGCTTCTGCTAAGGCTGGGTCAGAATAGACTCCTTGGAAAAGGCCCTGATTGAAATGTGTTTGAATATTAGCAGCTCGGGTTGGTAGTTAGGCTGTTGATTTGAGCTCTGAGCTTGGCAGTTTGGTGGCAAACATTTCATCACCATTCAAGGAGACATCATCAATGCACTTTGAATTGTGCTCATCTGTCAGAACACAGGTCTTGTGCTCTGGCCCTGATGTTGGGAAAGATGGAAGGCGAAAGGAGAAGGGGATGGCAGAGGATGAGATGGTTGGATAGTGTCATCAGCACAATGAACATGAATTTGGGCCAACTCTGGGAGACGATGGAGGACAGGGAAGCCTGGCTTGCTATGGTCCATAGGGTTGAGAAGTGACTGAATTTAGTGACTGAATTAGTGATTCAGACCTGATTTAGTGACTGAACAACAAAGCACATGACTATTGCTATCCCCTTGAAGACATCTGGTGAAGGAGCCCTACCACTTCTCTGATCACTGGTACCACCGTCAAACTGCTCTTATTCTTAGGAACCGCCCAACATTCAGTAAGAATTTGTCATGATTTATAAAGGCTGGGTAACCTGCAGTTTCTGGTCCTCATGTTACGATTCGACTGGAAAATATTGTTGGACGATTTGCTGATTTTTATGGTGTGATTTCTTTGCTCCTTGGGGTTATTTAAAGCTTGGAAAGAGTTGTGATAAGCAAGGCTTAATATATCTCCAAGACTTAACACATCTATCTCGAGGCTGTAAACTGTCTCCAAAGGTGAAAAGAAAGAAAAATGATCTGATAAATTTTGCAGCCCCCTCCCCCAACCCCCTCTGGGGTGTCTCTGCATCACTGGATATATTTGCACCACTCTCAAAGGTTAAATATTGTAATCATAGAAAAAAAATTGCCCATATCTGGATTAGTGTGATTGAGCAAACTATGGTTTAGTGCAACATACAATTCCAAACTGTCCCTCCTTTCCATTATTTTATTTATTTATCAAATTAATTCTTCCCCCCACCTCATGTGTCTATATTTTAAAATGAGATATGTGAATGAGGACATAATAATTCCTCTTCTGACAATGCACTGGGAGTTTAACTTTGTTCCATAATCTGCCTAGCAATGCAATACAATATCTCTGTAAAAGAAGTTTCTTTTCATCTCCATTCTTGAGATACTTGAGAGTTTTTTCTCAATTCCTTCCTTCCTTCCTTCCTTCCTTCCTTCCTTCCTTCCTTCCTTCCTTCCTTCCTTCCTCCCTCCCTCCCTCCCTCCCTCCCTCCCTCCCTCCCTCACACACACACACACACACACACACTTTCTCTTCTTTCTTCCTTTCTTTCTCCCTCCCTCCCTCCCTTCCTCCCTCTCTCTCACACACACACTTTCTCCTTCTTTCACCCTCTGCCTTCCTTCTTCCCTCTCTCTTTCTCTCTCTCTCTCACACACACACTTTCTCCTTCTCCCTCTTTCTTCCTTCCTTTCTCCCTCCCTCCCTCCCTCTCTCTCACACACACTTTCTCCTTCTTTCACCCTCTTCCTTCCATCCTCCCTCCCTCCCTGTCTCTCTCTCTCTCTCACGCACACATTTTCTTCTTCTTTCTCCCTTTTCCTTCCTTCCTTCCTTCCTTTCTTCCTTCCTTCCTCCCTCCCCCCTCCCTCCCTCTCTTCCTCTCTCTCTTTCTCTCTCTCTCTCTCACACACACACTTTCTCCTTCTTTCTCCCTTTTCCTTCCTTCCTCCCTCCCTCCCTCCCTCCCTCTCTCTTTCTCTCTCTCTCTCTCTCACACACAAACTTTCTCCTTCTTTATTCTTCCTTCCTTCCTTCCTTCCTAATTTCAGTACTGCCTATCTCACTCTCAGAATGTCTCAGGGGAATGTACAACTAAATTATTATGGAAGGCAACGGTTTTCCGTTGCACTTTTCTCCTTTATTACAAAGCCTCCTTCCTGTGTAGATTTTCCAGTCTTAAAAGACTAATGAACCCTCTCCAATGGAACCCTTCGTTCCCTCTTCAACATCTCATTTGTGTTGGAATTGGAAGCGGGGGAAACCACGAACCCTGGCTTACCTCCATGTTCAATTAAACTTGTGCACAATGAGTAATTAAACTTTGGAATTTGGTGTGGCGCTGGCTACCAACTTTGGCAGGCTTCAAAATGGGGTTGGACCAAGTCTTGGGTATCAATAACGCTTAGTCTTGATGGTAATGGGACTGCTTCTAAAGACCACCTGTTGGGAGACTAATGGGCTTCCTTATGCAGTTAGTTGGTCACTGTGAATAGGCTACAGAGCAGAGGGGCTGATCCAACAGAGCCTGCTTGTATTATTCCTTTCTAAGGGACATTGCTCTTATCGTCCTCCCATCTTTCCCATAAGGCTAAGAGTTTTCTGCCTGCTATACTAAGAAACATGTTTTATACCAGGGGTGTCAAACTCAAGGCCCATGGAGTACTTAGATCTAGCTCGCCCTGACCGGCCCACAGTGCCTCTGCCAGCGTGCGGCCCTCCTGAGCTCCGTTTTCACTGGCAAAGCGCTTGGGCCACCACAGTCGCCCCCAACACAAGTGACGTTGAGCTGGCCACACCCCCAGCCTGCCCCCCTCCCAGGTCAAACACAACCCTGATGCGGCCCTCAATGAAATCAAGTTTGACACCCCTGTTTTACACAGAACTAATCCAGACTTTCTGAAAGCCAATAGGATTAAGCTGGTGAAGCTTGTGGGAGTTTCTGTGGATGAATGGCGCATGGAATAGCAATAGCACTTAAACTTATATACCACAGTGCTTTTACAGCCCTCTCTAAGCAGATTACACAGTCAGCATATTGCCCCCAACACTCTGGGTCCTCATTCTACCCACCTCGGAAGGCTGGAAGGCTGAGTCAACCTTGAGCCTGGTGAGATTTGAACTGCCAAATTGCAGGCAGCCGGTAGTCAGCAAAAGTAGCCTGCAGTACTACATTCTAATAACTGCGCCACCATGGCTCTTACCTTCCCACCAAGTGGTACCTGTTGATCTACTCGCATTTGCATGCTTTCAAATTGCTAGGTAGGCAGGAGCTGGGGCACGAATGGGAGCTCCCTCTGTTGCATGGAGCTTGAATCTCAAACCAGATTGTCAGCTCTTCAGATGGCAAACTCAGCATCTTTAACCGCTGAACCATTGTGCCCGAGATGCTGGATTAAGTCCTACCATATCCATAGCTTAGTAGAAAATGTAAACCCAGTTGCGTTACTCAACACAAGGAGGAGTGATAAAGGCATAGGATGGATAACCTTTTTGCCATCGCGTGCCAGGAAGCCGGGGGGTGGGGTCATGTGTGCACATGTCCACACCCATAATTCTATGCGCCCCACACCTTCGCATGTGCACGTGACCCCCCCTCCCCCCCTCCTGGCATGCGATAGCCCAGTAGGCCCGTTTTTCTTCCTCACCTGGCTTCAGGGCCTCTCTAGGAGTCTGGGGAGGGCGAAAACGGCCTTCCCCACCTCCCCCAGAGGTCCTCCAGAAGCTGAAAACTGCCCATTTAACAACTTCTGGTGGGTCCCGAAGATTCATTTTTTGCTGTCCCCAACCTCCAGGGCCTCTCTAGGAATCTGAGGAGAGCGAAAACAGTCTCCCCCCCCCCCTCCCGGAGGTCCTCCGGAGGCTGAAAATGCCCCATTTGACAACTTCCAGTTCCACCGGGGCGGGGGACGGAGGCCGTTTTTTTCCCTCCCCAGACTCCTAGAGAGGCCCTGTAGCCAGGTGAGAAAGAAAAATGGGCCTTCACCACCACCCCAAGGCCCTTCGGAGGCAGGAAACAGCCTGTTTCCCTACTTCCAGTGGGCCCAGAAGACCCAGGAATCAGCTGGCTGGTGCGCACATATGCGCCGGAGCTGAGCTCGCATGCCCACTGATATGGCTGCACATGCCATAGGTTCACCATCACGGGCATAGGTGGTTGAAATAGTTTGCACTAGATTTGAGAATGGCCAAGTCCTGGAACAAGGACTTTTAGCATGGCCAGTTCTTGTACTATAATAACAGAAGTGTTTAATTGTATCAAATAACATTCTTGGTCTAGACAAAGCATAGTCATGCTTCAGTCTGCTTCGATTGCCCTTGACTTTTGGAAAGCCCAAGAGCATTAAAGAAACGCTAATCAGAAAACCCTGAATAAATTGCTTACACTCTCAAAACTTGAGCAATTTGATACTATCTAAACAACCATCTCAAGCTTTGTGCCTTGGGCTGCAAGGGAAGAGAGTCAATAGAACGAATTGGAAAGTATTGATTATTTTGTTTGATTTGCTGTCAACGCATCAAATGCACTGATTTAGCCTCCCAATGACCAATAAACATTTATCTTTAGCTGCAATAAAAAGAAACAAATTCTGCATGACCCTCGGTTGCCAGAGTTAACCACTTTCTATCCAAAGTCCAATGAGAGTTTTATATTGATCACGACAATGCAGGGTTGTTGTTGTTTTTGTGTGTGTGTGTGTGTGTGTGTGTTTTGAAGGGTGTGAGATCTAGGAAAACGTCACTAGGTTAATCACCCAATTGTTAATCTGGAAGGGAGGGATCAGCATTCTATTATGGAATGCTTTCTTTAAGTAAGTTCCATTGGTGAGCCCTTGTTTTGTTTTCAGGAGGCTTAAGGATGAAAAGAAGGACTAGGGTGACATGATAGCAGTGTTCCAATATTTGAGGGTCTTCCACAAAGAAGAGGGGGTCAACCTATTCTCCAAAGCACCAAAAGGCAAGAAACAATGGAGGGACACTAACCAAGGAGGGAAAAGCAACCTAGAACTAAGGAGAAATTTCCTAACGGTGAGAGGAATCAAGCAATGGAATAGCTTGCATTCAGAAATTGTGGATGTCCTATCACTAGGGGCTTTCAAAGAGAGACTGGACAACCATTTGTCTGAAATGACATAGGGATTCCTGGGTGAGCAGGGGATTGGGCTGTCCCTCCTTTCCATTATTTTATTTATTTATCAAATTAATTCCCCCCCCCAAGACCTCATATGTCTATATTTTAAACTGAGATATGCGAATGAGGACAAAATATCCTGTTTCCTCTAAAATAAGAAATCCCCTGATAATAGGCCCAATCGGGCTTTTGAGTGCATGCAATAAAATAAACCCCTCCTGAAAATAAACCCTCCCTGAAAATATTTAAACGCATGCACAGCTGGGCCCCGCCATTTCCTCTGGTTTCTTCCATGTGCTCCAGAATAATAAGACCTCCCCGAAAATAAGGCCAAGCACTTATTTCAGGGTTCAAAAAAAATATAAGACAGGGTCTTATTTTCAGGGAAACACAGTAATTCCTCTTCTGACAATGCACTCCAAGACCCCCAAGGTCCCTTTCAACACTATTATTCTATGTTCTAAGATTTAGTTCCTAATATCTTCAACTAGGGCTGAAAAAAATCCTGGGAATCTACTGCTACACATTGTCTGTAACGCAAGGGGCAGGGCCTATGGTAATGGGAGCCATAGACTCAACTGTTGCATTGGTTATATATCAAGATGTGTGCAACACTTTATGTAAATATGTGAGAACCTAGAGGGCAAGGCAAGGGGTTCTCTGCCCGGGTGCTGAGTGGGTGTGACCATGGGCGTCGGCCTCCTGCACCACAGTTGGGGGGGCGTTTTTGCCCTCCCTGGGCTCCGGTGGCCTGGAGCTCCCCAGGCTTCCTGAACATCTGATAGGCCCATTTTTTGCCCCCCCCCACCCCCCGAGTCTCCGCACATGCCCTGCACTTCAAAACAGGCCGCATGGAGACTCCGGGGAGGGGAGGGGAGGGGTGGGCGGGACAAGCCAGGAATGGGATTTGGGGGTTCTCAGAACTACAGAGAATCTTACCTAGAGGTTCTCCCGAACCCCTGTGAATCCCCAGCAGCCCACCCGTGGGGCAAGCCCAATAAGCAGCTTAAAGCTAAGGGTGACGTGTTTGCTCTGGATTTCAGAATGGCTAACGGTTGTATTCTAGAAAGAATAGTAGACAGTCCGCATACTTGATATATGGCAGCTGGGTGTGACGTATGTTTCTAAGCCTTTTCTTACAATACTTCCCCCACAATTAAATGATTGGGGTGTTTTAAATCTGTCTGGGCCAAATTGTTTAATTCGGTTTTATTCTGTTTTTAAATTTTGTATTTATGTATTTTATCGTTTGGCTGTTCACCGCCCTGAGTCCTTCGGGAGTAGGGCGGTATATAAATCAAATAAAGATAAAGATAAAGACAATTACTATTTTTATAAATAACTAGAATAATCCAGCACTCCAAAATTGCCTTGGTAGCATTGCAAAACTGTATTTTTTTTGCGCCTACTCTAACTGCTGTGATAAAACTTCATATATACACTTCCTTCCCACCCCCAAAGCTGGTCAACCAGGTAAGCATTCCTGTCATAGACCCTCCAGGTGGGTCATCTCATCCTGTAGAGATACCTTTACTTTAAGAATATCTGCCACATCTGCTTTAAATTGTTTACCAGTGTTTTCCAGCTCTATTATCCTTGTTTCATGTGATTCACTCCCAAAGTGTTTCAGTTCTCCCACTTCTAAATCAAAACCATCAGATCTCTGATTCAAATAATTGGTTTTCTGTTTCCAGTTGTCAGTAAGGTTTTTGGCTGCCTAAATTCAGACGCCTCCAGGACTGGCCCATGTTCTTCCTCAGCCTCATCGCTGTCCGACTCCGCTGCCAGCTCCGCAGGCTGCTGGCAGACCACAACAAGAAGTCACTTTTTTTCCCTGTGCCATTGTAACTTTGAACAGTCGCTAAATGAACTGTTGTATGTCATGAATTGTACCGCTGGCCAGTAATTTAGACAGGAAATGTTTTCTGATTACCAATCAAGTAATAAAGCAATCAAAAGATAAGAAGATGGCTACTTAACTCAGGAGTGAGCTGAAACTGTAATTTAACAACATTGCCATATCAAACTAGAAGTCAGCTTTATACGGTTGTGTGCATATGAAGAAATGGCCCTCCTGTGGTTTGGAAGCCAGCTGTTTAAAATATGCATCTGTCCAAAACAAGGATGGTTTATCTCCCCCTTTTCCTCTGGGGAGTGTTGCAAAGAGTTAGGAGCTTAAATCCAACTATCCATTTACTGTCAGTCTCAAATGACTGTTGAACAAATTCAAAACAGAAGCAAAATGGGGTATTATGTTCTTGGAAAGCTTTACACCCTGGGGGCAACCAGCTTTTCATGGAACAGAACTTTGCTGAAGGATGAAAAAGAAACCCACATGTTATTTTATTACCATAATTGATGGGAGGCAGTTTAATATTTCCATTGCAACAGAGGCTTTGTCAACAAGCAAAGCACATAGATTATTGTTTTTGTGTGGCAGATTTTGGTCTATAATTGCATCTCCCATTCTGGAGGAGCCAAGCTTTTGAGTGTTGACTGGATGTGCTTTCTTACAATCTTGGCATCAATCTTTCTTTCAAAATTACAGTTCCCCAAGGCTGTAAAATAGGACATCTCGGTATCTCAGCAGTAAAATCCAGACTTTGCACGCAAAAGGGTCATTCCGCCCATAGATGTTGACTAGCAGGGCTGGGAAAGACATTAGGTATGATGTCCTCCAGATGTTTTGAACTTCCATTGCAGTAGTTCAACTCCAGATACCCAGAAGGCAGCAGGCTGCTTACCCATGCTGCAGAGATCCAGTGACAGTTGGAGTAATATATATTAGGCTAAATTAATTGCGGAGGCGTGAAAGCTTTGTGCCAGCAATGGAACAGAATTAAAGACAACAGATGGTTGTGGGACACTGGCCAAAAACAAAGTTGTCACATTAGATGGGAAGACAGTCTGCCATTCTTCACCAAAACTGGTCCTATTGAGCATTCTTTACCTAGGGGCAGTCATTTTGCCACTTACCAATAGAATAGAATAGAATAGAATAGAATAGAATAGAATAGAATAGAATAGAATAGAATAGAATAGAATAGAATAGAATAGAATTCTTTATTGGCCAAGTGTGATTGGGCACACAAGGAATTTGTCTTGGTGCATACGCTCTCAGAGTACATGAAAGAAAAGATACATTCTTCAAGAGTCATAAGGTACAACTCTTAATGATAGTCATAGGGAAACAGTCAATATAAAGGATACCAGCAACAAGGTTACAGTCATACACTCATAAGTGGGAGGAGATGGGTGATAGGGACGATGAGAAGATTAATAGTAATGCAGACTTATTGAATAAGTTTGACCGTGTTGAGGGAATTATTTGTTTAGTAGAGTGATGGCGTTCGGGAAAAAACTGTCCTTGTGTCTAGTTGTTCTGGTGTGCAGGGCTCTATAGTGTCGTTTTGAGGGTAGGAGTTGAAACAATTTATGTCCAGGATGTGAGGGGTCTGTAAATATTTTCACAGTCCTCTTTTTGACTGGTGCAGTATACAGATCCTCAATGGAAGGCAAGTTGGTAGCCATTGTTTTTTCTGCAGTTCTAATTATCCTCTGAAGTCTGTGTCTGTCTTGTGGGTTGCAGAACCAAACCAGACAGTTATAGAGGTGCAGATGACAGACTCAATAATTCCTCTATAGAACTGTATCAGCAGCTCCTTGGGCAGTTTGAGCTTTCCGAGTTGGCGCAAAATCACTCATCCCAAAGATAGCACGTAAGAGCTTGATTTAAGTGATACATTGGGTGGGTGCAAACAACATGCTGGAATAGATTAACAGGGAGTTTGAGAAACTTGTGATTCCTAATCATTCATTGATAATTTCTGAGCTCTTGGAATAGCAGCAGTGGTGAAATCTGAAATTTGTTACTATCGGTTCTGTGGGCGTGGCTTGGGGGGGTAATGTGACTGGGTGGGCGTGGCCAACTTTTTTTTTTTACTTTTAAAACCATTTTTTCTACAACCTCTTTGGCCAAAGAGGGTGTTAAAAATGGTTTTAAAAGCCTCTGACGATCCCAGCCTCTGACAATCATCAGGCTTTTTTTTTTTTTTTACTTTTAAAAGCATTTTTTCAGCCGAAGAGGTTGTAGAAAAAATGCTTTTAAAAGTAAAAAAAAGCCTCTGATGATCGCGTTGCTCAGCTGGGCATGGGGGCAGGCAGGGATTTTTGCTACCGGTTCTCTGAACCACCCGCCTCCATCGCTACCGGATCGGGTGATCCGGTCCAAACCGGGAGCATTTCACCCCTGCATAGCAGGTTCTGTGAAACAGGGCATGGCACTGCAAAATAGAAGGAGGTACTGACTATTGGCATAATGATAAGAGAGCTCAAATATACTACTATGAAGGAAGACTAGAGCAATTGGAGTTTTAGTTTGAAAAGGGAAGGTATAAAGAAAATGGGCGGGAGGGAGGGGGAGAGAGAGAGAGAGAGAGAAATTAAAAGACACTTGCTCCTGGGGAGGAAAGCTATGGCAAAGTTAGGCAGCATACTAAAAAGCAGAGACATCACCCTGCCAACAAAAGTGCGTATAGTCAAGGCTATGGTTTTCCCAGTTGCAATGTATGGTTGTGGAAGTTGGACTATAAGGAAGGCTGAGCATCAAATAATTGAGGCCTTTAGGATAAGAGAGAGAAAATGTATAAGTATGGATTAACGATTCGAAACTGTTGAAAAGAAGAAAGTGTTAATATTTCTTTTTGGTTTTTTTTTTAAAAAAAACTGTTTAATAAAAATATTTTTAAAAAAATAATAATTGAGGCCTTTGAACTATAGTGCTGGAGAGGACTCCTGTGAGTCCCTTGGACTGCAAGGCGATCAAACCAGTCAGTCCTAGAGGAGATCAACCCTGACTGCTCTTTAGAAGCCAGATCCTGAAGATGAAACTGAAATACTTTGACCGCCTAATGAGAAGGAAGGACTCACTGGAGAAGAGCCTAATGCTGGGAAAGATTGAGGGCAAAAGAAGAAGGGGACAACAGAGAACAAGGTGGCTGGATGGAATCACTGAAGCAGTAGGCATGAGCTTAAATGGTCTCCGGGGGATGGTAGAGGACAGGAAGGCCTGGAGGAATGTTGTCCATGGGGTCGCGATGGGTCGGACATGACTTTGCAACTAACAACAACAAAAAACAAGTCTGGACAAGTTCATGGAAGATCATTCTTTGGTTTAGGAAGAAGAATAAATCAATATACATGTTATTTAACTATATATTGGTTGGCCGAGATGGTTTGGAGATGCTATGGAAATTCTGACTATGTGTCTACAAGCTATGAAAGTCTAGATCAGTGTTTCTCAACCTTGGTAGCTTGAAGATGGGTGGACTTCAACTCCCAGAATCTGGGAGTTGAAGTCCACCCATCTTCAAGCTTCCAAGTTTCCAAGGTTGAGAAACACTGGTTCCAAGGCTTCCAAGGTTAAGAAATACTGGCCTAGATGGACAGAAACAAACTTAGGCTGAATTCCAGCAAGATGGAGTTACTGTTTGTTCACGAACATCTTGGCCCCTTGACATCCTTTGTGATTTCTAAGTTGATTAGGGGGTACATAAGTTAGATGTCAGGCATGGTTGCAGATTGTGAAGTGTCTGGTGAAAGTGACTCAACCATCAACACCTGCTTTAATTATAGTAATACAACTCTCCATGGGCTGCCTTTGAAGACAACAGAGAGCCTAGTTCCAGATTCCTTGGGGGATGGTTTCTTCCAGGTGGAATCTGTTCAGTGGTGTATAAGCAGAGAAGAGATATTTAGGATCATGTTCCACAAAAGTTCAAAAGAACATACCTCTGAAGACAGTAATTCCCTGGAGTATGCCCTTGCTGGGCAACACTCCCAGAGGTGTGCCAAGCATCCTCATTTTCATGCAGAGGCATGAAAATTATTTTGACCCATGGGCATTTGATGGTGATTTTTTTTTTTTTTTTTTGTTATCTGCCTCTATGGCTTTGGGATGCCTTTTAATCTTTTTTGTTGTTGTTGATGTTATGTACAAGCACATCTTGTTTTTCAACTTTTTAATAAATTGCTTGGAGTCTTGGGACCCTGGCAGGGTAGAAAACCCTGCAAATAAATAAACAGAAGTTATGGGTGTTTACTTCCTCTGGAATTTCAGACTGCAGGCCTTGAATATTGGTTAAGAGGAAGTATTTTTTTTAAAAAAAAGAGGATACTTAACTTCTCATCCAGACTTGTGAGTTCCTCAGATATAGCCCTTGAATGATTGTGCAACACGGGAAGCTGGAGTTATTCCTCCAGGGCTCTTCTTGAGTTCTTATGAACTCAAAATACAGACAGTCCTTGACTTTGTTGTTGTTAGTTGCGAAGTTGTGTTCGACCCATCACGACCCCATGGACAACGTTCCTCCAGGCCTTCCTGTCCTCTTATCATCCTCTGGAGTCCATTTAAGCTCACACCTACTGCTTCAGTGACTCCATCCAGCTACCTCATTCTCTGTCGTCCCCTTCTTCTTTTGCCCTCAATCTTTCCCAGCATTAGACTCTTCTCCAGTGAGTTCTTCCTTCTCATTAGGTGGCCAAAGTATTTCAGTTTCATCTTCAGGATCTGGCCTTCTACAGAGCAATCAGGGTTGATCTCCTCTAGGACTGACCTATTTGATTGCCTTGCAGTCCAAGGGACTCGCAGGAGTCTTCTCCAGCACCATAGTTCAAAGGCCTCAATTCTTTGGTGCTCAGCCTTTCTTACAGCTGGGAAAACCATAACCTTGACTATACGCATTTTTGTTGGCAGGTGACATCTTTTCTTTTTTGTATGCTAGTCCTTGATTTACAGCAGCTAATTTGGTGACCTTTTGAACTTAGAACAGCATTAAAAAAGTGACTTATGACCTTAATGACCTTTGCAGCATCCCCATGGTCATGTGATGCAAATTCAGACACTTGGCAATTGATTCATATTTAGAACAGTTGCATGTCCCAGGGCCACGTGGTCTCCTTTTGCGACCTTCTGACAAGTCAAGTCAATGGGGAAGCCAGATTCATTTAACAACCGTGTTACTGACTTAACAACTTCAGTGATTCACTTAACAACTGTGGCAAGGAAAGTTGTAAAATGGGACCAAGTTCAATTAACCACCATCTCACATTTAGCAACAGAAATTTTTGGCTACATTGTGGTCATAAATTGAGGACTACCTGTGCACACCCAACCTTCATTTAACGATGGGTTCATGGCCATCTTTGTCTGTGGAAGAAGGTGTTGCTTCGTTTTTTATTATTATTATTATTGCTTTTAAATCCTTGCATTTCTTTCCTTACTTGGAAATGCATCTTCAAGCCAATTCAGATGTTTTTAATAAAACTAGATTTGTCACGGAGCAGTAACTTGGGCTTCCAAACCTGCTCCCCTCTGCTCTTTACAAAGGTTTTCCATGCTGCGAGGCTCCCAAATCTTCTGAGGTTTGGAAAAAGACAGGAGTGCTGGCTGAGTTAATGAATGTTTACCCAAAACGACAGCCATAAAGTAGAAGCTCTGTGAGGTCTGCCAAGGCCCTGTCAGCTCTCCGCCTCTGTGTGTACAAAACTAATGGGACTAAAACAAGTCCAGAGCTTTCCCTCAATTTGTCTTTGTGGATTTCAGCAACTGAGAAGAATTTTAAGCCTTGGCAGCCTTCATCGCTTTTCAAGTTACAATAGCTGAATTGGAAGACAGTTAAGGTTTAATGCATCCAGTAAGAAGGAATTGAGGTCTGGTGGATCTCATCTTGAAGGAACCTTTGTCTTTTCACCAGACAAGCGATTTATTCTCTCTCATCTCTTGGTAGCCGCAGTAGATATTCCAAGTCTTGAACTGGAGGACTCCTGAACTGGAGGAGTTGCAGATAACGCACTTGTGCATGGCCAAAGCAACAGACCAAAAATAGGAAACTAGGGCATCAAATAGCTTAAGTTTGTTTTTTTTTGGTCTAGTCATTTCTAGTTACTGGTAGAGTGGTGTGGTGGCCTAAAGACACTCATATCTCACCAGGAAGGTTGAGAGTTTAATCCTTGGTCAGGACAGATATTTCTCTCTCTCAGGGGTCAGAGAAAAAATATCTGCTGTGAACTTCACATAGCCGTCAGGAAGGGCCTCCAACCACTAAACACTCTACCCTGAATAAAGGGACTACAAAGTTGTAAAAAAAATTCCAGTTACAGGTAGTCCTTGACTTACGACTACTCATTTGCGACTTTTCGAATTACGAAGAACCCCCTCCCCTGAAAGCTACTTACCATCTGATTTTGATGTTACAATGACTGCACATGCTTGCACCAGTGGTGGGTTGCCCCCGGTTCGGACCGGTTCTATAGAACCGGTAGTAAAACCAGCGGGAGGATCCGCCCACCGACCCCGAGGTCATCAGGAAGCTTCTGCACATGCAGAAGGCCCCGTTGTGAACCGATAGTAAAGATAAGTAGAACCCACCCCTGGCTCGTACACATACACACATATAAAATCATGGGGTCGTATTTTGGATCTTTGTCAACCAGATCACTTTTATGGCTGTTTGCAGCATCCTGAGGTCACATGTCTATAGTTTTGAGCATTTGCTTCCAGTTCTGGCAAAATTTGCCTTAACGACTGGTGGAAAAAATGCTGAAAAGTTGTCTCCGGTCATGGGATGCCCTGAGTTAACAACCACAAATATTATGACCATAACACTGGACTCAATTACAGTTGTAATTGAGGTACAGATCTTAAAATGGTTACGATCTTTTAAAATAAAAAAAAATACTGCCTCATGGAGAAAGCTGACTCAGTAAACGGTGCACTCTCAATGACTAGCTATTGACGATAGCTCCACTTTGTTTCAATGTCTGGAGACGGTGTGGGTTTGAATGGGGAGGAAAAGGCTTAAGTTGAATCCAGATAAGGTTGAGTGGCTGTGGATGTTTGGATTGCCTGAGTCTGGAGTGATTCCATATTTACTGTATTTTCCCCGAAAATAAGATCCTGTTTTATATTTTTTTGAACCTTGAAATAAGTGCTTGGCCTTATTTTTGGGAAGGATTTATTATTTTGGGAAGTGTGGAGCAAGACGGGGCTCCTCTTGCCATCATACCTGATTTCCAGCTCTGTCTCCCTAACCTTAACCAGAGGAAATGACGGGGACTGGCTGCACATGCGTTTAAATATTTTCGGGGAGGTCTGATTTTCGGAGGAGGTCTTGTTTTTGGGAAAACACAGTACCTGGAAATGAGGTCCAACTTTCTATTTCAGAGCTAGTGCATAATTTGAGGATCTTTTTGGACTTACAGTACTTATTCAAGAAGCAGGTGGAAGTTGTGACTAGGAAACCTTTGCATAACTTTACCTATTATGACAGTGGTGCCCATACCTCAGTAGGGAGGCTCTTAAGGCAGTTACATGTGCTTTGATAATTCACATCTAAACAATTGTAATGAGCTCTAGACGGGGCTACCCTTGAAGACCACTCAGCAACTATAACTGGTCCCAAATGCAGTAGCATGGGCAATTGCAAGAGTGCCATGGTAGGCCCGCATAACATCTCTACTGCTGTTGGGGGCTTTTTTGGTTATCAGTAGGCTAGAAGGTACAATTCGGTGTGCTGGTTATTGCCTATAAAGCCCTTTATGACAATGAACCTGTTTATTTGAGGGACTGAGGGTTCCTTGGTGCTCTGCCTGTATCCTTGCATATTCAAACTAGGTAACATCGTCAGTGTTACTGATCAGTGACTAGCACCGATAATGTTATCTAGTTTAGATAATGAAACATCTGCAAGAAAACAAGCAAACCCAGAGAACACCAAGGACCTCTCATTTCAACCCTGAGCTACAACTATTCTCCTTTGAGACACTGCCCATCCCTTGTAAATTCTGCCCAAGCCATACATTCTAATACACTCGGCATGTTCCTGGTTCCATCAATTAGAAAGTGCTATCTGGTGGGACCCAACAATTGGTTCTGTCATGATACTTGCCCCCAGGACAACATTTACCCTTCATATGGTTCTCATTTTGACCCTCTTTAAATGAGCTCTCAAGAGCTGGCTGTCTTGAATGATGGACCCTGTCAGACCTGGAAGCCATCTTTTACCTTGTTTTGTGTACTTTTGTGGTGTTTTTATTTTTCATTGAGATTCTTTTTCTGGATTCTTTTTTTAAATTCTTATTTTGTATCGTTTTGATTTTGTAAGCTGACCAGACAGTGGTGGGTTGCTACTGGTTCTCCCCAGTTCATGCAAACCGGTAGTGGAAATTTTGAGTAGTTCGGAGAACTGGTAAATACCACCTCTGCCTGGCCCCGCCCCCAATCTATTTGCTGCCTCCCGAGTCCCAGCTGATTGGCTAGAAGGAAAAAAACTGTTTAAACTCTTTGCCTCGGGGCTTCAGAGGGCCACCCTACTGCTGATCAGCGGTAAAAGGCA
Organism: Arizona elegans; assembly: GCA_022577455.1. NCBI lineage: Eukaryota > Metazoa > Chordata > Lepidosauria > Squamata > Colubridae > Arizona > Arizona elegans. The sequence goes on from JAKOOJ010000017.1 coordinate 5,110,946, forward strand.
GTGTGGTGGTAGACCAGTGCGCTTGAAAAACAAATGGGTAGACCGGTGTGCTCGAAAAACAAATGGGTAGACCAGAACGCTCGAAAAACAAATGGGTAGACCCGTATGACTTTGCAAGCAGTTAAAAGCCTGGTAGACCAGTATCTCTGCTAAATCCTAAAGAAGTTTGTCACATGACCATCAAACCACGCACACAAAATAAGCCATGCCCACAGAACCAGTAGTAAAAAAAATGTAGAACCCACCCCTGTGACCAGAGCTATGATTTTGTGTGTGAGCGAATAAATAAGTGAACAAATAGGCATCACCATAAATTGTACCGGCATGAGTAAAATTCCCCATTTCTAAGTGTCCTTCAAGAGGTTCCGCTCAACTAACTTTAAAAGCTTTCCTTCGCTGTCACACACAGCTTGTTAATTTCAGTGGTATGTGTTGCAGGAGTGTTGTTTATGTGGAGATAATCTAGGAAAGCTTTTGAAGCTCTGTTGGCACCAAACGGATTGAGTCATCTCAATTTGTCATCTCAGGAGGCTTAAAAAATAATAACAAGAAAGAGTGCCTTTACTCTTTCGATGCCACGCTGTAAACCCAAGATGCTCTTGCAGTTGACATTCATCTTTGACTCACTTGTGGTAAACAGGAGTTTCATTGCATTTCTTCACATGTAGGGTTTAATTTTATTGCTTAATATATTTGAACTCTTTCTTTTTGAAAACTGCTCGTGGCTTTGGCAATTTTGTTAATTCACTTTGGTAAACAAGTCGGGGATGGTTGTTTTTTGATCCTTCATAAAGATCGGGCTGCAAATGGTTAGCTTTTCGTGATTAGTTTTTCTATCAGGATGTAAAACGTTAATACAAAATCAGTCAGACTCTGTTTTTGTTGTTCTTGTTTTAATATCAGGGCAGCCTGGTCTACCCAAATATGGGATGGAGCATAATTGCTTCCGCTTTCAGCCCCAATCCAGGAGCCTTTGCAAGTTAGTCCCTTTTGCGACAGATCTATACTAGTATCCCTTTATTTCTTTGTCAGTAAATATAAATTCAACACAGTCAGACTCTGGTTCATTAACCTAACGTGCTAAAGTGGACAGTAGTGGCTAAAATTGTGGAAACCTTTTGGGAAAAATGTATTTTCTAAAACTAGCTAATAACACCACTTTTTTTGGGGGGGGGAGTAGTAGCATAAAATTATATATCAATGGAAAGATAATTTGATCAAGAATGTCATGCAATAACTTTTATGAAGGATTTGCTATTAGACTAGCAGTTATGGTATACAGAAGAAAAGTGAAACACGTAGAAAAAATGAGATCTACAACAGTTATCACCATAGAAAAAAATGAGATATGCAGTACAAAAATTATCACCATGTCAGTTAGTTGGGTAACCTTTAGCCTGAATGACGGCCTTACAACGTCTTCCCATGGAGTGAACTAAGTCTTTTAGTTCTGCAGCTGTTATAATGTGAAACCAAGATTGAATGATTGCTTCTATTAACTGGGTTTTATTGCTGGGTCGCTTCTGACTAACAAGTTTCTTTAATCGGCTCCATAGATTTTCAATTGGGTTAAGGTCTGGGCTATTCCCAGGCCATTCCAGCAGTGGAATATGATTATCTTGAAACTCCCCCCCCCAAAAAAAAAGTGGTGTTATTAGCCATCAAACCTCAAAAATACACTTTTCCCAAAATGTTTCCACAATTTTGGCCACCACTAGCTTCAGAGTATGTGTAGTTTGCCTTATTGTACCAACCATCTTTTTTTTTGTGTGTCTGTTTGATGTTTTTGTTTCCAGATACAGACTTAGGAGTTGTTACGCTAACAGAAAATGAAGATCAAGAGGCCAGGTCTTTGGCACTCCCCAAAATATCAGGATTAGAACGGAGCCAAGAGAAGAGTCAGGACGGTGGGAAAGAGCCATCGCTTGACCCTGTTGTGCCTCAGGATCTTTGTCCTCAAGTTTCTCAGCCTTTGGTCCCACCTCGTTTGGAGCCACCAACAGAGGCACGTTCTCCAGAGCCTGCTGCTGTCCACCCTGCTCGCTCCTCCTATTCGGACGTCCCAGAGAAGCAACCAGCTTTGGAAGAGGCCCAGTTTCCCACAGTTCCTCCTTCCCAAATACAACATCCACCGAGACCTCCCTCTCCTGGGCAGCCAGCCCATCCAAACCGTCCACCTTCTCAGCTGCGTCCTCCCTCCCGTAGCCTTGCACAACAGTTGTCGGCTTACAACAGCAGCAGTTTAAGCCTCAACAGCTTGAGGTGAGGATCACGCTGGGTGTTTTCCAAGCATCCGTTCATCCGCTGGGTTGTAAAAGTAGAGATGTTGACATGTCTTGAAAAGGGGCCAGGCTCTTTATTTGGGTGAGTGCTGTGGGAGAGTTGGAAGACAGCCAATAAATTATAAATAACATCTTCTTCCATAATCCAAAAAACTCTGGGCCAACCCTGGAAACTGAGACTAGACACAAAGCTAAAGAGGTGCCAGTTTCCAGTACTGTTGTCTGTAATTTAAAGGATTGAAAGTACAACAAGGCTCTTGCTGTGTCAAGTGTTAAGGAGAGACTATTAATCAGACAAGAAAAATAAAGCACTAAATAATTCAGTTGGATCCCTCACGCTTCTGCTAATGAAACCCAGAGATGTGTAGCAACATCTCCCATAGCCTCTATCAAGTTCTTGCGCTCTTCAATTTTAGATTTATTTTAAAAATTAAAAATAAATAAAGGGGAAACCAACTTGTTGTGGCTCAGACAAGTATCAGCCATTATCCATATAGATTTCCAATAAAATATCTGGGCTTCTTATAGACCAGGGGTATCAAATTCAATTTCATTGAAGGCTGCATTACGGTTGTGTTTGACCTCAGGGGGCTGGGGTGGGCGTGGCCAGCTCAACGTCATTCATGTCGAGGGGGTGGCACCTGTGGTGGCCATGTGCTAAGGCAGGATTTCCCTCAGAACTTCCCTCACTCTCATTATAATCCTTCCTTCCTTCCTTCCTTCCTTCCTTCCTTCCTTCCTTCCTTCTCTCTTCATTTTCCTTTCTTCTTCCTTCCCCTCTTTCTTTATTTTTCCTTCCTTGCTCTCTTCCCATCTTTTTCTTTGTCTTCCCTGTTTTCTTTTCCTGTCCCTTCTTGCATGCTCAAATACAAAAGGGGAAATATTTCTCCTTTTGTTTTGTTTTTAGTTCGTTTTGCCAGTGAAAACAGAGCTCAGGGGGACTGTACATGGCCCCCAGCACTCTGTTTTCAGCCACAACGGCCTCTTGCAGCCCTCTGCCAGCAAAAATGGAGCTTGGGAGGACTCCCGAGCTCCGTTTTCGCTGGCAGAGGCACCATGGGCCGGTCCTTTGCTGTTTCCAGGGCAGCTTTGCAGGCCAGATCTAAGCACTCCCGGGGTTGGATCTGGCCCGTGGCCTTGAGTTTGACACCCCTGATATAGACCCAAGAGATGTTCTTAAGAAATCGAATGGCAGGTGGATACAGCTTGTGCTTTCTTTGCAAGTTATGGTCCCTCACCCTAGAAGAAGTCAGATAAATTGAGGAGATTAAATGCCTGCTGGGGAAGGTCTGAATTTGGCATTCTAGTAAATGAGTGTTTTGGGGACTGGTCATATCTATCAAGGCAGCCATTTTGTGTGAACGGCTATAACACACTCTCAAAATTGCTAAAGTGTTTACCAGTCCCTCGGCTTACTTTATTACCTGACCCTAGCCATTACAGCTTATAAAACATGGCGCATGGCTTGGTGTTTTGTGGAAGCAAGGGCATGATGGTTTGTTAGCCAACTAGGCTTGAACTGTGCTTTTAATTTAATTTAATTTAATTTAATTACTTCAATTTATATGCTGCCCCTCTCCGAAGACTCAGGGTGGCGACGTCCCCTTTAGCAATTACGTCCAGCTGTAATCGGAGTCACCCTTGTGATGAGATGGGCGGCCAACAAATTTAATAAATAAAAATAATATAATAATCTGTCCTGAGAGATGGCAAATTTGCAATTGTCCATCTGAATCCCACTTTCTATCAGAACTGGTAGGATGAGGGAACCTCAGGCCAAGTTTCATGGACAACAGATTAGGCCAGAGATGATGAACCTTGGTAGTTGGTGTGTCAAAAATTCGGAAAATGCCTAACTTGGCTGGTGTGTCACACCCCACTCCCAAACAAAAGAGGAACAATTCTCTATCTCTCCCCCCCCCCCAAAAAAATCTAGGCCACTCTGAACAGTGGCACTCAGTGGCAGTGCCAAGACAGGATCTGAAGCAGAGCGCAGGCCTCTATTAATGCCATCGCTGCCACACACAAAAGGCTTTGTGCAGGGGTGGGCTTCAAAAATTTTAGCAAGGGGTTCTCTGCCTGGTTGCTGAGTAGGCGTGGTCATGTTGGGCATGGCCTAGTCGGCTGCCTGCACCACGGCGGGGGAGGGGGGATGTTTTTGCCCTCTCTGGGCTCTGGAGATTTTCTTCGAGCCTGCAGGAGGGCGAAAACGGCCTCCCCAGGCTCCAGAGGTTCCTCTGGAGGCTGGAAACAGGCCCCTTTCTGGCCTTTCCAAACTTCCTGTAAACCCATTTTTCGCCCTCCCCGAGCCTCTGCGCGCACCCTGCACTTACCTGCATCCAAAGTGGGCCACGTGGGGACTCCTGGGAAGGGTGGGGTGGGAGGGGCCAGCCAGGAGTGGGATTTGGGGGTTCTTCAAACTGCACAGAATCTTAGCTAGAGGTTCTCCCAAACCCCTGTGAACCCTCAGCAGCCAACCCTTGGCTTTGTGCCATGTGAGCCTTGTGGAATGGCACAATTTGCCCTCACAGCCCAGTGCTCTCCAGGATCTGTTACGTGGCGCTTAATTTCAGTCAGTCTTCTTCTGTTGACAGGCCCTTGTAGCCTACTCAAGGCTGTTGTGGGTCACACAAGGGGTTCGCCCTTTAAGTAATTTGGAGACCATTCTTCTAAAGCCTCTGCAGCCTTAAAACACTGTGCAAAATCATGCCCCATTCTTGCACGATTTTCGGAGGCCGTGCGAGAGCGCACCCTATTCTCACGTGCTTTTTGTAGCATCTGAAAATTGTGTGAGAACGGAGCGTGCTTTTGAGAATAGTTATTGCCAGACGTTGTGGCATGTCACCTTTGACATGCATCTCATAGGATCGCCGTCACTGGATTAGGTAGTTTTGATCTGATGTGGAGAATACGGGTAGTCCTTGACTTACGACCGCAATTGAACCCAACATTTCTGTTGCTAAGTGAGACATTTGTTAAGTGTGTTTTGCCCCATTTTTTCTTGCCACAGTGAATCCCTGCAGTTGTTCAGTTAGTAACATGGTTGTTAAGTGAATTTGCTCATCAGGTGGTCACAAAAGGTGATCACATGACCCCAGGACACGGCAGCCATCATAAATACGAGCCAGTTGCCAAGTGTCCGAATTTTGATCACGTGACCTTGCTACCATGGTCATAAGTGTGAAAAATGGTCCTAAGTCACTCAATGCCATTGTAACTTTGAACGGTCACTAAACAAACTGTTGTAAGTCGAGGACTACTTGTATTTTGGGAACAAGACCTGTTCTCTCTCTGTGGCAATGGGAGGCCTTGTGAGTCTGTCCTTCCTTATTGGATAATTCCTTTCTGTGCATTTGCTAACATCTTCCTTTCTGCATCTTTTCCCACAAACAGCAGCAGCAGAAGCAGCACTCCAGCCAAAAGTCAACCCCCTCCTCCCCCACCGCCTCATCCCCCCATAGCTCACCATCCCTCGGCATCCCCCTTCCCTCTCTCTTTACCCAATCACAGCCCCCTCCATAATTTCACACCTGCCCTCCAGCCTTCTAATCACACCCATCACCCCAATATGTTTGCCCCTCCCACGGCATTGCCTCCTCCTCCTCCTCTGACATCGGGGACATTACAGGTTCCAGCTCATCCCGCTGGCACTGCTTACTCAGGTAAGGAAGAAAGCGTCACTTTCCGGGGTCAAATCCTAGTTTCTTTGCTCGTTTTAGTCAATGTATTAGCATCTCAGGTTATCTGAGGGACCATCTGTTGCCGGTCACATCTACCCGACCCATCAGAGTGGGGAGGCAGGGAAGTTGTGGGTCCCCTCCCCTAGGGAGAAATACCTGGTGGGACCCAGAAGAAGGGCCTTCCCTGTGGTGGCCCCCTCTCTCTGGAACATTATCCCCCGCAGAGATTAGAATGGCCCCCACTCTAACATTCTTCCGGAAGGCACTGAAGACCTGGTTCTGCCAGCTTGGCCTGGGGAACCCAGAGCGGGATGGAGCCGTTAAATGGCTCGTGTGAGGTACTGTCACTGGGGCGGGGGGATGATTTTACTATATTAATTTATTATATGATTCTTCTTTTATTAGTGTTATTGTTTTTATATTAGGTTTTATATTCTGTAAGCTGCCTTGAGTCGCCATGTGCAAATAGGGCAGCAATATAAATTCCCTAAATAAAATAAATAAATAAATAGATCTTTGCGAAGGAAACAAGTTTAAATCATATTATTAGAATTATTGTTAATATTCTTTATTGGCCAAGTGTGATTAGGCGCACAAACAATTTGTCTCCGGTGCATAAACTCTCAGTGTACATACAACGTTAGTGATAGATCATAATCCTAGTCGTCGTAAAAAATACCTTCATCGTAAAACATTAGATACAACACTTAGTGATAGTCACGGATATACTAAATAAAGCAATTGACATAAATCATACTAGGATGCTAAGTAAACAATATAAATCGTAAGATACAAGCAGCAAAGTTATAGTCATAAGAAGATAAAGAGATAGGTAATAGAGAATAATGAGAATAATAATGGCAATATGGTCTTTCTAGATAGTTTGGCAGCGTTGTGGGAGAGTGAAACTTTGGATCTCGCAGCATGCTAAAATAAGATACTAAAATAAAGACCAAAATAAGCATATTAAACCTCTACAAGGCTTAATGCATATAGTTTGTCTGCCAAGCTCTTCTCCAGAGGTCTGGACATATATTTATCCACCAAATCCTTATCCTGATATGAGGTCCACTAGAAATTGGCTTTATAAAAAAAAGAAAGAAAAGGTGTGGGCCTGGCATGCAGAGGTTGCCTCTTAGGAGGTATGATCACCAGTTGGCATCTCAGTATGTAAAACAGTTGATCTGTTTGGGGACACTTTCCGATCTTGAATAAATATTGCACAATTCTAGCAATAGTTTCCAAACTTATGTTCTACCAATCCCTGTTACAAACAGATTTTATTGCGCTAGGTCATATTTTATGAAATAACTTCAAGTGGCAGCAAAGTTTTATCAAGAAGAGGGGAAGGAAGAAGGAAACAATTTTATCTCTTAAAAAAATGGAATATGGAACTATTTAACTTTCCTTCCTTCCTTCCTTCCTTCCTTCCTTCCTTCCTTCCTTCCCTCACTCCATGTTTTTTCCTTTTCTTCCTTGCTCTATGCCCTCCCTTCCTCCCACCCCCCATGTTTTTCCTTTCCTTCCTCGCTCTATGCCCTTCTTCCTTCCCTCCCTCCATGTTTTCCTTTCCTTCCGTGCTCTGTGACCTCCCTCTCTCCCTCCCTTCTCTCCCTCCCTCCCTCCATGTTTTTCCTTTCCTTCCTCGCTCTATGCCCTCCCTCCCTCCTTCCCTTCCTATATCTCATACATGTAAAAAGACTCAGGGCTTTGATTGCCTGGGTCATACATTCTGATGTCATTAATCTCCCATGGATGTCCCTGACCTTGTATGAAGAAACCAAGAGCTCATCCACACGTATCTAAATTAACATCTGTGCAATAAGGAGAAATCAGTGGAACAAAGATGGCCCAGATTTTGGCTGTGTTCAGGATGGCCTTCTCTAGCTGTTTTCCCCTCCACCCAATAAGATAAGATTGAAGGGGTTCTCTTTGGGTCCCAACACTGAGGAAATGGAGTCTTTCTGATGACCTTGAAATAGCATCCCTACTGAGATCCATATGGCCTCAACCTGACTGGGTTTTATGAAGGCCATCAAAACCTGACTTTTCAACAGATTTGGAGAGGGGAGGGGATAGACTTTGGGTTTCTCATACTATTCCTTTGTGTACAGTCGTTTGTTGTTATTGTATAACGTATTTTTCGGAGTATAAGATGCACCTTTCCCCCCCTAAAAATAGGTGAAAATTTAGGTGCATCTTATAGACTGAATACGGGGTTTTTTGGCCTCCCAAGTCCTCCACGCATCACGTTTTTGCCCTCCCCGGCCCCCAAAAGCTCTCTGCAGGCCAAAAACAGATGGGTTTTTTGGTGAAAACAGGCCCATTTTTGCCAAAAATGGGCCGTGCGGAGCATTGCAGAGTGCTTCTGAGGGCCCGGGAGGGTGAAAACGTGATGAGCGGAGGTCAAAAACTATTTTTTTCTTGTTTTCCTCCTGTAAATTGAGGTGCATCTTACAGTCTGGTGCATCTCATAGTCCGAAAAATACAGTAGATTCTGATGTCTATTTTTAACCTTCTTTACAGAATTAGGCAGGCATGTTGTTTAGAGTTGGCAATTATTGGGGTGATACATAAAATTTATTTAAAGGAGGAAGGGAAAGACTTTCATGATGTCTTCCTTTCCAGAGCAAGATCTTCTCCGCCAGGAGCTGAACACTCGGTTTCTGGCTTCCCAGAGTGCTGATCGTGGCGCCTCGCTGGGCCCACCACCCTACTTGAGGACGGAGTTCCACCAACACCAGCACCAACACCAGCACACGCACCAACACACGCACCAGCACACCTTCACGCCTTTTCCTCACGCCATCCCTCCAACAGCCATCATGCCAACGCCAGCACCTCCCATGGTGCGTAATCCAGGCAGAAATGTGAGGATAAGTAGCGTGCAACCTTCTTTTTGTTGCAAAGTATATTGTGACAGCTGACAAATAATAATCACAACCGCAAAGATGTTTGTGGAGTCGTGGGAGAAAAGACTGAAAGGCATTTGGGACCCTCTAGACAGTTCCCCTTTGCAATGGGGAGGGGTCTTGGGGCAGAGGGTCTCCATGTATATAGATTCAGTAGCCCAGATCTGGTACTCCTAATTTAATAGGTAATTTAACTTTTCTTTTTTTGCAATCATGAGGACATCAATCACACTTATGTGCAAAGAAAAATAGTTATACAATTAATATAGCCACCCATCTCACAATTGTGGATCTGGGTGACGAATAGAGAATTAAAACCAAAAGTACAAGTAATGCAACCATTAAAACAAGTAAATATCGGACAATTAGGATAACACTATAACAAATGCCTCATAGAATTGCCTTGATATTTTACAGCACTAATTTGGTTCCAGGGCTGAAATTTCAGTTGCTCGCATAGCTAAATTATACTCTATGTATTTCTAACTTTTCTGATAATGAGCATGAGGAAAATCTCATTGAACAAGAACCGTTTTTGGTGTGTATTGAAAGTTTTCTGTATGAAATTTCTGGCTATTTATTCAGCAGGTTAATAATTTCCTTGCTTCTATTTGCTGTAAGTGAGAGGCAGCCTTTAATGAGCGCCTTTCTTTTAGAACAAAATAGAAGTATTCATCATATTGTAATAGTAATAATAATACATGTTAACAAGGCAAGCGTTAGGTAAATTATACTTTAGGACTATTTGGCTTGCAAGTGTTTGGACAACCACTTAGATGGCAGCCAAGAACTAATATTTTTGGTATCTGCTGCCATCTTGTGGCCATCTGGAGTTTTGCCACTATCTGGTTTTGTCCTACAATACTTAAATTGACTTAAAAAGTGTGAGTTTATCAGTAACCACAGCAGATAGGTCAAAATTGAACTGGAACCTTTTAATTAAAGGTGTAAAAGTCCCAATTTCATATCCCACTCTGGGACCACTGTTATGTTTATTGCAATCCCACAAATACAGAAAACATGGAAATGCAACAATTTGGCAATGATGTCATCTAGGTTCTTTGAGTAAAGGGAATGAATAAATAAATGATGGCAATTCCAAGAAAAGACTTATGGAAAGATAACTTGAATCTGCTGGCATCACACCTTTATTGCCTTAAATAAAGATTTAAATAAAACTGAACCACTGGGGGAAAGAAATTAGTGAATTGTCAGTCTTCTTTCATGCACTTCACTTTATTTACAGTATTACAATATTGTAGTATTTCTATATTTAGACCTAATTATCTCTATGTCTATCTCTATCATTCTATTGTCGAGAGTCGGGCAGCGTACATGTTTAATAAATTATCAAATTGAAGTTATAGATTATTAAATTTAAATTAATATAAATAATCTTGGTCACTCTGATCAGAAACTCCATTTGGGTAAGTGTTAATAGAATTAGAACTATTTACAGAGATGACTGAGAAATGTGAGGTAAATGTTAGCAGGCTGGATAGAATTTTGAATCTCACCATTATTGCTACAGGTAGTCCTCGATTTACGATCACAATTGACAAAAATTTTTTGTTGTTAAGTGACATTTTGTTGATAAGTAACATTTGTTCAGTGAATTTTGCCCCATTTTATGACCGTTTTTTCCACAGTTGTTAAATGAATCACTGCAGTTGTTAAGTTAGTGACACGGTTGTTAAGTGAATCTGGTTTCCCCTTTGACTTTGCTCCACAAAAGATCACAAAAAGTGATCACATGACCCCGGGACACTGCAACCGTCCTAAATGCGAGTCAGTTGTCACGCATCCAAATTTTGATCAGGTGACTGCAGTGGTTGTAAGTGTGGAAAACAGTCTTAAGTCACTTTTTTCAGTGCCGTTGTAACTTCGAATGGTCACTAAATGAACTATTGTAAATTGAGGATTACTTGTACTACTGCTATTATCACTACTTTTATTATTATTGTTTTTTAAAAACCGTACTTGCTGTCTTCGTAAGCCAAATCCAGCAAAAAAGTGCTGAAGATGCTGTAAAATGATGACTGAGGATTGAGATGATAAGGTGCAAGAGCAACAGATTGTCTAATCCTTGCTTGTTTTATTTAATACCTGAAATTTCATTACTTATGTTTTCCTTGATCTATTTTGCTTTATGACTGCTGATTCCTGATCCTTCTTAACTTCTAAGGATTTGTGTGTGTTTTTTTTCTTAAAATGTTTTCTGCTATGGTTTATATTGAGGGGCATCTTAGGTTGGGTTTCTCTCTCTCTCTCTCTCTCTCTCTCTCTCTCTCTCTCTTCCCCCTTCTCTCTCCCTTTCTCTCTCCCTCTCTCTCTCTCTCTCCCTCCCTCCCTCCCTCCCTCTCTCTCTCTCTCTCTCTCTGTGTGTGTGTGTGTGTGTGTGTGTGTGTGAAGCATCAAAAAATAAAATAAAATCAAGACAATGACCACAACTGGCAATTGAAGCCTTGTTCTATTTTTTTTAATGTGCTTCATGAAATACACATAAAAAGGTGCGTCTTTGATACTGTGGTTGTGGCTACCGTCTTGAGTTTATTATCCTTCTAACCTCCATCAATACCTATAAAATATCTATGAAAACTGATAGGGACTTTTTAAAAAGGGAGCATTCCAAACTTCACGAAATGAACAAAAAAATGTGTGTTATCCTCTCCCTCCCACTCCCGACACATGTAATGTAATGAGTTTGTATTTCAATCCTTTTACAGTTTGACAAATACCCTACAAAAGTAGATCCTTTCTACCGTCACAGTGTGAGTTTTTACTATTGAATTAAAATGGTTTTAATTGCTTTTATTCCATGAGTTTACATCACTGTTCAGTCACTGAAAGAATATCCAGTTTTATGTATCATTCCTTCACATCCATTCACTATAAAAAGCATCTGTCCTCGATATTGTCAGTTGCTTTAGTTTTGTTGCCTCAATGTCTTTTCTAAAGAAGTAGCATCTTCTCCTTTTTATAATTGGCAATGTCTTTTTTCTCAGCAAGTCTAGTTTTTCATAATGAGGCTGGGTGTTCAGTGGATTTACAAAGTCCCCCTTATTATTATAATAGGCTTCCTTAGAATAGGATAGAATAGAATAAAATAGCGTAGGGGTAGGGGTAGGGTAGAATAGAATAGAATAGAATAGAATAGAATAGAATAAAATAGAATAAAATAGAATAGAATAGAATAGAATAGAATAGAATACTTTATTGGCCAAATGTGATTGGACACACAAGGAATTTGTCTTTGGTGCATATGCTCTCAGTATACATAAGATAGAACACTTAGTGATAGTCACAGGATACTAATAAGCAATCAACTCATTCTAGCATTAGTCATTATAGCAATAGGACTTAGAATTATATACCACTCTCTTAGCAGCACTGTCTAAGCAGTTTACATATTGCCCCAAACAAACTGGGTCCTCATTTTACTGACCTCAAAAGGATTGGAAGGCTGAGTCAACCTTGAGCTGGTCAGGATCAAACTCCTGGCAGTCGGCAGAGTTAGCCTGCCATTCTGCATTCTAACCACTGCACCATCTTATTCATTCCATTGTTAACAGTATTTTGCAGTTTTATATGGCAACGAAGACGAGACAGCCAAGTTCACATATTAAATAGATTCCTGTGATTAGTATCTGAGGTGATTTGTGCAGATGCAGTGCATACGTCTATGTCTCATAATTGAGATGGACATAAGTTTTGCTTTGACTTTAAATCAAAACAACCCAAATGGAAACTCTGGCTATGGGACAGAGGGATAGATTCAACCTTGGCAAAGTTGTGTAGATTCAAAGGCCAGCTAAACTCCCTAATAATCATCTTTCGCTTTGGTTGGACTTGCGTTACCCAAGATGGAGCTGGCTTGCAATTTGTGGGGTCCTATTGGACTCACAACTTTTGCTTCTTGTAAATTACAGATTGGATGCCAGTTGTGCCCATTCCTGGATCAGGGAGCTTTGTGTACAGTTAATTCCTACCTTGTCACCTCACAGCTGGATTATTATAATTCACTGTATATGTGACCGTCTTTAAAGACTGTGATTTTATTTTAATGTACAGGTAGTCCTCAACTTATAACCACAATTTATGTTGTTAAGTGAGAAATTTGTTAAGTGAGTTTTGCCCCATTTTACGACTTTTCTCACCATATTTGTTAAGTGAATCACTGCAGTTCTTAAATTAGTAACATGGCTGTTAAGTGAATCTGGTTTCCCTATTGACTTTGCTTGTCAGAAGGTCGCAAAAGGGGATTGCATGACTGTGGGACACTGCAACCGTCATAAATATGAGTCAGTTGTCAAGCATCCAAATATAAATCACGTGACATGGGGATGCTACAATGGTCATAAGTGTGAATAATGGTCATAAGTCACTTTTTCAGTGCCATTGTAACTTAGAACAGTCACTAAATGAACTGTTGTAAATCGAGGACTACCTGTATTTATTGTTTGATATAATCCAGTCAAAACTGGTTGGAATATAATCCTGAAAAAAAATAATAAATATGTGAATAAATCAAAAGCTATAAGATTAAAAGGCCGAATCTTTTAAACAGCACCTTATTTAAATGCATCCTAACTGATGGATTTTACTTAATGACCCAAAGCAGAGAGCTATTATGGTCTAAATTGGTAAGCAAACTAGAATTTGCTTTTTACGTTTTGGATTTTGGATCAGTTTGTGGGCTTGTGTTGTTTTTTTAACCAAAGGATACCAATGTAATTAGAAAATCAGTATTATAGTCAAATGTACTTGTTTTCTCGGCTGAGAGTATAGAATTAGGCATAAAAAGCAAGCAAGCAACCCAAATCAAGAATATAATGTAATCCCGACCATAGGATTATGAAAGTTCATAAAATCATTACAGTTAGAAGACCCATTTAGTCCAACCTACTATTCTATGAAGGAATCCACTTTTGTTCAGTATCTCATATGGGAACTGTTTAATGCATCAAGGTTGCAAGCTTGAATGCATTTTTCAAATTACTGAGAGCTTATATTGATCACCCCACTGGGGATATATATTCCTATCATTTGCCCTACAAAAGGAGATAATTAAACTTCACATTCACGTAGAACTTTATATATATGTATGTATGTATGTATGTATGTATGTATGTATGTATGTAGTGAAATCCACTAACTCATCACAAAATCTCCAGAACGGTAAAGCCTACAAACTTGAAATTTGGCACATATGTTCCTCTTGGCTTCTAGGTGCTCGCTAACAAAGGATGTTTCGAAATGACCATCCGATCATTAGTATTTCATATACAGTCTATTCATATATGAGGGATGCGGTGGCTCAGTGGCTAAGACAATCGAAAGGTCAGCAGTTCAGCGGTTTGAATCCCTAGTGCCGCGTAACGGGGTGAGCTCCCATTACTTGTCCCAGCTTCTGCCAACCTAGCAGTTCGAAAGCACGTAAAAAATGCAAGTAGAAAAATAGGGACCACCTTTGGTGGGAAGGTAACAGCGTTCCGTGCGCCTTTGGCATTTAGTCATGCCACATGACCACGGAGACGTCTTCGGACAGCGCTGGCTCTTTGGCTTTGAAACGAAGATGAGCACCGCCCCCTAGAGTCGGGAATGACTAGAACATATGTGCGAGAGGAACCTTTACCTTTATATTCATATACAGTATATTCACACGCTTTGATGCTAAGGAGTTAGATGTTCTACTCCCCCTCCCCACCTGAAAAGTTCCAACTGCCACTTGCCTCACATTCCGTTACCTCAGGTCAAACTGGCACACGTTCCACTCCTTCACTCAGGAGCGGTCTGGGGCTCCTTACAGTACTAAACGTCTCTACCTCCCTAAAATGTCAACACCTTCCACCTATGGAACTGCTTCCGGACTCAAGGCGGCGGGAGAGATATTCCCATATGAGTTTCAATCACCGACCACCACTGAGCCAACAGATTGTGAACCGAATTTCTTCTGCATAGTGTCCCAGCCCAAACTCACTTCTTACACTGACCTCCTCAGTTCAGGCGAATCTGTTCTTTCTACTTTTACACCAGTTAAAGGGAAAAGACTTTCTGCTGCCCGGAAGTACAACGGATGCTTCCAAAATGACGTCTTTTGGAGCCAGAGAAGTAAAGGAGGTGAAAGAAGGAGGTGCAGGGGCAGGATAGGGAGTATCATGGCGGGGCCTCAGCAGCAGCCTTCATTTCTCCAGATATACTTTGTTGGTGATGATGACAATGAGAGTTTGTCAAGACCATGGGGATGCTACAATGGTCGTAAGTTTGAAAAACGGTCATAAGTAGCAAAGCACGGGTATCCAGCTAGTTTACCATATAGGTAAAGGGCCATATGACCGTAGTGATCAATTTCCTGACTGTTAAAAGAATCTACAGACAGTTATACAAATCTCCAACTACAAGCTCCAACATTATGATTCAAAGTTTTATAAATGTTATAAATAAATAAGAGCTTTGATAGTACAGTGGTCTAAGCACCCTGTTATTAACACAGCTGCCTGCAATTTACTGCTGGTTCGAATCTCTCCAAGGCTCAAGGTTGACTCAGCCTTCCATCCTTTCTAAGGTAGGTGAAATGAGGACCCAGTTTGTGGGGGCAATAAGCTGACTTTGTATAAATATACAAAAGTATGAAGGCTATTGCTTAACGCACTGTAAGCCGCCCTGAGTCTCCGGAGAAGGGCGGCATATAAATCAATTTTTTAAAAAAAAATAAAATAAATAAAAAATAAAGTTAATCAGTTCATGGTAAGGAAGTATAAAAAGGGAAAAGGGGAAGGAGAAAGACTCCACCCCAGTATTTGTTGAGAATATATCAGCTGTATGTTGGGAAATATTTTCAGTCATTGGACTTCTTGCAACCTATCTTCCTTTCTTTTTAATTAGGTGAATCCTTTCTAAAAAGACAATGGAAAAAGGAAATTTCTTCTAGTTTACGCAGAGGTCAAGAGCCTGAGAATGATTGAGACTTAAAGATTTTAATAAGTGCGCATTGAATTAAACTTTAGAACATCCAAATTTGCAGGAACCACAGAGGACACTCCAAGATAGATGTTGCTTCAGCATTATTTAATTTTCAGTGGAGAGCTTTAGTATTAATACTTGTTGTCCTGTATGCTTTGGAGCAGAAGATGCTCCTTGCTGTAGAGTTAATACTGTTGCCTTGCCTGGTCAGTTTGGTGCACGAGATGTGAGATGCTCCTTGCTTGATTCCCAAGAATGAATTTGAGATGTTGGGATATATCCGAGATAGAGTATGAGGAATAGCATTGCCGTTGTCATAATGGTCATTTTGTTGTTAACAGCCAATGGGCAATAACATTGCTCTGTCCCTCCGTCTTTTTGAACGGCACATTATACAGAAAATTAAATGTTACAGGCCTTGGAGTCTTTAAAGATGCTCATTTTAGGCATTAAAAAGTGATTTCAGCCCCAGACTCTTGACTGCCTAATGACTTCTTAAAGCTTTCCGTTTCAATATCAGCTAATCTTGGAAATGTTTTCTGCATCATTGGACATTCGTGCTAAAATGAACTGCATTAAAACAGCACTGAGCTATCAACAAGAAGAGAGATAGAGGAGCCAAGTAGCTGCATCCACGACTTAAATTAGTATGTTTTCTAATGAAGTTTAACTATAAAAGGGGTTGAGGATTTTGGAGTATAGGGGAAATAAGAGGGACGTGCTTTTTGAGTTTGGGGGTTTAGAAGGCATGACAGTTTCTCTATCCCTTGACTTTACATTGGAAGTTTCCAAAAGAATGTTATTTTTTTTGGTATAGCAGCTGTATTATTTTGGCTTAGTGGCGTTTTATTGTTTCTTGGGTTCAGTTCCCTGGTCTGTAAAATAGGAAAGACGGTAAACTATCTTTCATACCAGCATGCAATGAAATGTGTTAATGTTTCCGCCGAATTAAAAGTTTTGCTTGGCTAGAAATTTAACAGTGACCACGTTCTTATTTACTTTTTCCTGCTTATTTTCAATTACCAGCATAGTAGCAATCCACAGCAGCTCACGCAGCATTGCACTTATATTTGAGCTAAATGCAAAGTATAAAGAAGCAAGCTTTAATGAACTCGGCTCCAATCAAAATTGTGCTTTTTAATGATACACTCTTTCCTTTTGTAAATGGGGAACAGCAACTCATCAGTTAGAGTGGGGATGGAATCATTATTTTGATGATGATAATTTTATCCATTCAGTCGTGTCTGACTCTTGGTGATTCTAAGGGCCAGGTCTCTCCATACCTTCCAATCTTGCAGTACTTTATTGAGTTCCTTTGTGTTCTGGCAGGTGTCAGCTATGATAGTGTCCAGCCACCATGTTCTTTGGTGGCCTGGTTTCCTTTTACTGCTAACTTTTCCCAACATAATTGCTTTCTCCAGTGAATTCCCCCGCATGACAGGGTCAAAATAAATGAGACACAGTTTCGTGATTTTTCCTTACAGTGACATGTCTGGTGTCATACGCTCCACTGCTTGCTTGTTGGTCCCCCTTTTTTGTCCAAGGAATGATTCTTTTATCTAGGGAAATTTTCTCGTACAAGTTGGGAGCAAAGTGTAGATTGCATGAATCCCAACAATATTCATTTTGTATCCTCCAGATTATATACAGTTCCCTTCCCCTGTAGGTTTTTGTTGTTGTTGTTGTTATTGTGGAGTTGGGGATACAGCTAAAGGGGATTGAGGATTTAAATCACACTCACTGGGAAATATGTAATGGTCCTTAAAGTCAGTCCCAACTCCTAGTCACACAGGCCCTGTGGTTTTCTTGGTGATGTTTTTCAGGAATGATTTGTCTCTGCTTTCTTTCTAGGGTTGAGAGAAGGACTGACCCAAAGTTACCCAGTTGGCTTTTATGCCTAAAGCAGAATTAGAATTCACAATTCCCCAGCATGTAGTCCAGCACCTCTAACTACTGGACCAAACTACTGGTTCTTGGGCTATAATTACAGCAAACAAACAAAAAATAATAATCCTGTTTCCAAATGTGGCCATTGGAATACCAAGTCTTGTGTGGCACTTGGGATTATGAAATTATGCAGTCTTGAAATAGGAATAAGAAAGGAATTTGTAGCCCTCCATCTACTATTAAAGTACATGTTTTAATTTCCTTTCTATGCTTTGGCTGTGGTGGCTGGGTTGTATGAGGCTGTTATCCAGGAACATCTGGGAATCAAGTTCTCACCACTGGCCTGGCGTGTAGGTTTTCAGTCAAGAAAACTAGAGAGCATTGTTGGTAGTGCAATCAGTCAATGAATCCATGCTAAATTGCAAAATCTTGTTGAAGTTCATACAGCGTTTAAGGTGTTAGATGAAGAGAAACCCTAGTTCAAATCCTGTCTCAGCCATGGAACTTGTCTGGTTAACTGGACCAATCCCGCTCAGTCTACTTCACTGGATTACTGTTGTGGGAAATACAGAGAAAGGGCGCTGTTTTGCAAGCTGACATTTGCTCCTGGAGAACATGTAGGATATAAATATAATGAATCCCAAAATCTATTTATTTATAACATTTATATGCCACTTCCCACTTCCAAGCCATGAATTATGCTTGGACTCTCAAGTCTCAAGTTATCTTCATTCCAAACCGGTTGAAAGTAAGACAAGGAGAAATTAATCAAGGGGAGAACCAACCTAGAACTAAGGAGAAATTTCCTGACAGTGAGAACAATTAATCAGTGGAATGGCTTACCTTCAGAAGTGGTGGTTGTCCAACACTGAAGGTTTTTAAGAAGAGATTGGACAGTCACTTGTTTGGAATGGGAAAGGGTCTCCTGCAATGCAGGAGATTGGACTAGAAGACCTCCAAGATTCCTTCCAACTCTGATTCTGTGATTCTGTTCAGTTATTCATGTGTCTACTTATACATAGCTTCCAAGTTACCTAGATAAGATTGCAAGTAATGCTATTACATTTCCCAACAGTGTCTTTTCCAGACAATTAAGTAATTATTAAATTAAAGGAATGGAAGAGAAACTGAGATGTTATTTCTTTGTACTCTCAGTGTGATGATATACTATA
Source organism: Arizona elegans (assembly GCA_022577455.1). Classification (NCBI taxonomy): domain Eukaryota; kingdom Metazoa; phylum Chordata; class Lepidosauria; order Squamata; family Colubridae; genus Arizona; species Arizona elegans. Next base: position 5,129,842 of record JAKOOJ010000017.1, read on the forward strand.
TTACACTAATAATGTTGGAATGCTATATACTTCTCATTTTTACATATAATGCATTAATTCTGTGCTCTTAATTGCATTTTAATGGCGGGGGAAGTGGGAACAGGAATCCTGGAACTCGTAACAATTTCTTCCCCATCTTCAATTAAACAGCAATTTTTGCTAAGTCTCATTTAAAAAACGCGGAGTATTTTTTCCCTTCCTTTTCCTATATATAGAAAACTGGGGGAAGAGACTGTTTCCTAAACTGCTTTTAAGTTCAAAGCAACTGTGCTTTGCTCAGTGGCAAAATAATATTTTGGATAAAGATGGCCTCAGGTTCAGTTTTCTGACTCTCCAAGTATAGATGGGAAATCCTGAAGACTGTGAATGCTCCAACACTGGAAGCTTTTAAGAAGAGATTTTACAATGATTCATCTGAAATGGTATAGAGCAGTAATGGCTAACCTTTTCGCCATTGCGTGCCAGGAGGGGGGCGGGTGGGGAGTCATGAGCACATGTGCCCACACCCATAATTCTATGCGCCCCACCCCCAGGTATGCACGCACGACCCCCGCCCCACCGCTCACCCCGCTCCTGGCACGTGATGGCCCTGTAGGCCCGTTTTTCTCTCTTACCTGGCTCCAGAGCCTTTCTAGCAGCCTGGGGAGGGCAAAAATGGCCTTCCCCACCCCCTCCAGAGGGATGGGAAAGGCCATTTTTGCCCTCCTCAGACTCCTAGAGAGGCTCTGGAGGCTGGGGACAGCAAAAAACAGGCATTCCCCACCATCCCCCAAGGCCCTTGTGAGGCAGGAAACAACCTGTTTCCCTACTTATGGTGGGGCCCAGAAGGCCCGAAAATCAGCTTGTGTGCCCACTGATATGCCTACATGTGCCATAGGTTCGCCATCATGGGTATAGGGTTTCCTGCCTGAGCAGGGAGTTGGACTAGAGGGCCACCAAAGTCTCTTTCAACTATTATTCTGTTACTGTGGATGGTTATCTTAGACAACAGGAGTGTGCAAAATTAGTCAGTCATGGACCAGAATGATCCATTCTTCTCCAGACTATCAAATCTCTTCTAAGTCATTTTGTTCTGGAGATCATTGGTGGCTTCCAGAAACAAATCCTCTAAACCAGCAGTCACCAACTGGTGGTCCACGAGAAAATTTTGATGGTCCACAGAAAAATTATTTGCATTTTTTATATTGCATTAAATACTATTTATCTTTTTCAAAAAATCATATTAGTGGTCTGCGGGATTTAAAATTATGAATTTCGTGATCCGTGAGGTCCGAAAGGTTGGCGATCTCTGCTCTAAACCAGAAGTGGTTTGAGAAGTTTTAGATGTGATATTTTGGTTTTAGATGTGATATTTTGGATGAAAGAGACTGTTAGGAGCTGAGTCCTCTGTCACATCATCTTGAATTCAGAGGATTGACATCTCAGAACAGTTGAATCCCCCCCTCCCCCCCCTCCCCCGGAAGGGTATGGTCTGGAGGCAAACAGATTTCTCTGAAAGTACACAGAATGTTCTTTTCCTGGATTAATGAATTTTGCATAAGCTAAATGAAGCAGTAATCTAGTGTGCAAAGAATACCTTCTTATGATCTATATTATTTAAGTCATGGATGCATTACTTTTCTGGGAGAGATTGAGAGTTAGATATTAATTGCATAGCAGAGTTAAGGGCTCATGTGATCAGAATCTGTCAACCTTTTCTCCAAAACATCTGAAAACAAAACAAGAAGTGGATGGAAACTCATCAAGGAAAGGACCAACCAAGAACTAAGCAGAAATTTCTTGACAGTGAGAACAATTACTCAGTGTAATGGTTTGCCACCAGAAATTGTGGGTGCTCCAACACCGGAAGTTTTTCAGAAGGGGTTAAACAACCATTTGTCTGAAAAGATTTCCTACTTGAGCAGAGGGTTGGACTAGAAGACCTTCAAGTTCCCTTCCAACTTGGTTATTCTGAATAACCAATAAGTGGGCGTGGGTCAAAGCAAAAAGAGGATAAAAAAGTGCATTAAAAAACAATAATCTTATCCATAAATCAATTCCCTCCTGTATTTCCCCACTTCTACTTTAACCAATCCTGCAACCATTAAGTTGAATCGTATTGTACTTACCAAGTATCAGCAATCATTGAGAAGCTGCCTGGAAGTTGAATGAAAAGTCTTTGGGGCTGGTACTGAAACTTGAATGCCATGATTTCAGTGCTGTAACTAATGCAATTGACAATGAGATCTTTCTGCACTAGCTCCTTCCCCATGCTCCCATATTTTCCGTAATGCAGAGATAATTTTTATATCGACTATAGTTCTGCCTCATGATGCATTCGCTCAACCAAGTTTTTCCCTCCTTATCAATCATCTCTCGTCTTGCGTGCCACAAATGCTCTGTGTAACCTTTTGCTGTCTTTGTTGTCATTTCTTTGTGGGTTTATCATTTCCTCCTTCACCTAGTACTCGACAGATTAATAAGCTTCAGTGATCTTTCATGGTTGTTTTTTTTTACATAGTCGGTTCACCGTGTTTGTATCTCTTTTGCTTTCTTGTAAATTGAAACTGCAAGACGTACATGTGTGTGTGTGTGTGTATAAAGGGGGGGGGAATAAAGTCAGTAATACTGATCTCTTTCTGCCACAGTTATTCCACTCCTATCCTCCTGCTGTGTCTGGGATCCCTCCTATGATCCCTCCAACTGGTCCTTTCGGCTCGCTGCAAGGAGCATTTCAACCCAAGGTAAACTTAGATTGTATAGTGTGAACTTAATTGTTTAGGCAATGAATGAGAAGATGACAACTTAGAAGTAGTGATGAGATCTTCAGACAAGCTTTCAAAGTCCATTTACTGTAAAACTATTTATAGAGCCTTTGAATGTCAGATATTTTATATCTTTGTATGGGGTATTTTGGGTGGGTGGATGTCTATAACACTGTTTTAAATCCACACTTTTTCAACTTTTATTTATTTATTTATTTATGTAATTTGTATGCCGCCCTTCTCCCGATGGACTCAGGGCAGTTTACAAAGAAAACATTCAACAAATTCGAAAATTACATAAAAATTAAAATCCAATTAAAATTTAATTAAAATTATTTCAATGTAAAAATCCCCCAACGGGTCAGCCCATTTGATGAAAGAGCCACGTCTTCAGTTTGCGGCGGAAGGAGAGGAGGTCAGGGCTGTCCTAAGCTCGGTGGGCAATCCGTTCCAGAGGGTCGGCGATCCCACAGAGAACGCTCTCCCCCGGGGGCCACCAGGCGACATTGTCTGACTGACGGCACCCTGAGGAGGCCCGCTCTATGGGAGTGCAGAGGACAATGGGAGGATGGCAGGAGATGATCCTACAAGTACCCCGGGCCTAAACCATGTAGGGCTTTATAGGTGAGCACCAGCACCTTGAAACGGACCCGAAGGATCACAGGCAGCCAGTGCAGCTTGCGCAGGAGAGGTGTCACACGGGAGTAATGAGAAGCCCCCGTAACAACCCGCGTGGCCGCATTCTGGACTAGCTGTAGCCTCCGGATGCATCCCAAGGGCAGCCCCATGTAGAGGGCGTTACAGTAGTCCAACCGAGAAGTAAATGAATCCTCAGCGAAGTTTGCTCGGTGTGAACACCAGCCCTGCTAACAGTGATCCAGGCTGCTTAAATATGTAGATTATGGCTCATTAGCAGAGGCCTTCATATGTATGTTAATCAGTCTGTTAAGAATCCATTTGAGTTAAATCATCCATAGCATTGTAGATGGTTTGTTTTCTGAATTTTTTTTTAAGGAAAAAAGAGGATTTTCTCTTGATTGCAGAATCAGTTGCTCTTATGGAAGAGCTGTCTTGCAGTTTACGATTTAGAGGGGAAATACTTGTCTCTCCCCATGCACACATATGTCTATGGGTTGAAATCGTATGGTTAGAAATGGGGGAAATAGGGCAAGAAAAATGGAGAAAGAACAGCTTTTAAATCTTCATCATTCATACTCTGAAATTCTTCTATTTCAGTCTATTTAAAATGTAGAATCTCTCTCTCTCTCTCTTAAATTTATTGGCTGCCCATCTTACCACAGGTAACTCTGGGTGGCTTACAATCATATATACCGTGTTTCTCCAAAAAGAAGGCCGGTTCTTATTTTCTTTTGACCCCCGAAAAATGGCTAGGCCTTCCTTTTGGAGGGTTCTAATTATTGACTCACCTTGCGGCAGTGGCACTGACAGCCCTGCCCACCAGGAACCCACTGCTGGCCCACTTCTTCTGCAGCCACTTGCCGCCACTCACACGGATTACCCCGGCCTCCATTTCACTTTTAGATGCCTGCCAGAAGGCATCTGCAGCCAATAACAGAGCTCTGGGCTGCAGATGCCTTCCAGCAGGCATCTGAAAGCAAAATGGAGGCCGGGGCAATGCGTGCGAGTGGCGGCCAGCAGCCGCAGAAGAAGGCGAGGCAGGTGTCGGAGTATGTGAGGCCTGGTAAGTAGGGCAGCTCCATCCCCCATCCCCACCCTACCTTATTTTTTACCTGTGTGCCTCACTCCACCCCTTGCACCCTGGAGTGGGTAGGGTCTTAATTAGGGCTAATTTTGTGGGTCGGGTTTAATTTGATCATATGCACTCAAAAACGTGATAGGGCTTCTTTTCAAGGCAGGTCGTCTTTTTGGAGAAACACAGTATATATTATATTTAGTGTATATATTATATAATATTACAGTGTATATTATATACACTAAAATATACATGTTAAAACAGGCCAGTTTTCAAAACCTCATCATTTTTCTCAGATGGATTGGAAAAATATGGCTCAAGTTTCAGCCATTTTCATCTTTTCTTTTTTTAAAAAAATATATTCTCCTTACTCAGATATAAAATCTTAACGCAAAAGGTAGATCCAGCAAGGCTGGAGAAACTTAGTTGATGGACAAATTGGTTATTGTCCAAGATGGACTTTGAAAAGACATTGAAACTGTACTTCAATTTCCCAAAATTGCACACATCTCCATAAACTTAGAGAATGGAGTTGGAGACCCTTCAAGACGGTTTCATCTCAGATCAGATGACCTCATTGAAGCAATGTGTGGTTCAATCTTGAGCTTCACAGAAATGTGGGAATAGGAAGGAAAAGATGAGATGCCATCATTGAAGCAACATGGGGTTTAACCCTGAGCTTCACAGAAATGTGGGAATAGGAAGGAAAAGATTACTGTATTTTTCGAAGTATAAGAACCACTCCCCCGCCCCCAAAGTGGGTGGAAATGTCTGTGCGTCTTATACAGCGAATATTGCCAAAGCCCCACCCACCCACCAGTCCCCACCCTTCGGCTGTTTTTGGCCTCTTCATGTCGCATTTTTGGCCTTCGCACGCCCCGCTTTTGGCCTCCACGCATCGCGTTTTCAGCCAGTTCCAGGCGGCGGCGATCGACAGCGATGTGCTGTGGCAATCCCGGCAGTCTGGAACAGGTCTAAAATGGAGCGTGCAGAGGCCAAAAATGCGATGCGCGGAGGCCAAAAATGCAACGCGCGGTGGCGACAATGGGCTGTGGCGATCCCCGCAGCCTGGAACAGCTGATTGAAGGCTGATCCAACCACCAATCAGCTTGTGCTGAATCAGGCTGTGATAAAGTGCTGAAGCTGACCAGGCTGTTTGCTGTTTTCTGCAAGGATGCTAGCCAGATGAATACCGATGGATGCTGGTAGGCAGAGGCAGAATTTTTTTTCTTGTTTTCCTCCCCAAAAAATAATATGTGTCTTATACTCCAGAGCGTCTTATACTCTGAAAAATACAGTATATGCCATCATTGCAGCAATGTGGGTTTTATCTGTGAGCTCCCTCACTTTCCAAAACTGATTATATTTAATATGCATGTTTAAATAATATCTCATGTGTGTTACATGTGACATTTTCAGACTTCAAATCCTATTGATGTTGCGACAAGACCTGGAGCTCTTCCACATACTCTCCTTCAGAAGGATCCCAGGGTAAGTCCCATGAAGTTGCAACTTCTAAAAAATCCCCCTTTTTTAAAAAAAAAATCCAAACCAAATTAAAGAAAGGAAACTATAGGTAGTTCTTGACTCACAACTGCAGTTGAACCAGAACTTCTGTCACTAAATTGTGTGGCAGTTAAGTGAGTCACATCTGATTTTATGACCTTTTCTTGCCATGGTTGTTCAGTGAACCACACGGCCATTAAACAAATCTGACTTTTGACGTTCAGTTCAAGTGTTTTATTCATGCTTTTTGTGCCCTTTGATAATGTGGGTCCTGAATCGGCAGCTAAATTACACTAGCTACTAATTCCTATGAACACAATTCCACCTAAGCCCAAAGAGGTGAATTAATGGAACTGATCAGTCAATAGGCAACAAATAATCTTACAAGGTTTGTAAATATTCTGGTCATTCTATACCCGGGAGCATCAAGATTATAGCATCAGAATGAAGATAAATATCTTGGGGCTTCCAAGGAGATTAGATGCTTCAGCAGAGGTTTTGTAATCCTCTTGGGTGCTACATGTAGTCCTTGATTTACAACAGTTCATTTAGGGACCGTTCAAAGTTACAACAGCACTGAAAAAAGAGACTTATGGCCAAGTTTCACATTTACGACAGTTGCAGCATCCCTGTGGTCACATGATCAAAATCCAGATGCTTGGCAGCTGACTCATATTTATGACGGTTGCGGTGCTTTTGGGGGGGGGGGGGTCACGTGATCTGCTTCCGCAATCTTCCGACAAGCAAAGTCAATGGGGAAATCAGATTCCTAACTTAACAACTGCAGTGATTCACTTAACAATGGTGGCAAGAAAATGGAGCAAAATTCACTTAACAAATATTTCACTTAGCAACAGAAATGTTGGGCTCAATTGTGGTCATAAGTCGAGGACTGCCTGTACTATCCTTCCTGGATTTTTGGCCTATAAAGCAAGTACTGTAAGTGTAGAACAGGGTATGGTTGGACTTCTTAGTCCTTAAGCCTATCATTCTGCTCAGAATAATAGAATAGCAGAGTTGAAAGGGACCTTGGAGGTCTTCTAGTCCAATCCCCTGCTCAAACAGGAGACCCTATACCCGTGATGGCAAACCTATGGCACGAGTGCCACAGGTGGCACGCGGAGCCATATTGGTGGGCACATGAGTGTTGCCCAAGCTGAGCTCCAGAGCACATGCGCACACCGGCCAACTGATTTTCAGGCCTTCCAGTCCCACCAGAAGTCAGGAAACTGGCTCTTTCTGGCCTCCGGAAGGCCTCCGGGGGGATGGGGAAGGCTGTTTTTGCCCTCCCCAGGCTCCTAGAAAGCCTCTGGAGCCTGGGGAGGGGGGAAAATGGGCCTACCGGGCCCACCATGTCATTGTGTGCCAAAAGCAGGGGGAAGTGTGTGTGGGTCATGTGCGCATGCACGGGAGGGCGGGGCACATTGAATTATGGATGGAGGCACACGTACCCGCGACCCCCCCATGCTCCCCCTGCTTTTGGCACGCGATGGCAAAAAGGTTAGCCATCACTGCCCTATACCATTTCAGACAAATGGTTGTCCAATCTCTTCTTTAAAATCTCCAGTTTGGACCACCCACAACTTCTGAAGGCAAGTCATTCCACTGGTTAATTGTTCTCGATGTCAGGAAATCTCTCCTTAGCTCTAACTTGGTTTTTTCCTTGATTAGTTTTCATCCATGGCTTCTTGTCCTGCCCGCAGGTGCTTTGGAGAATAGCTTGACTCCCTCTTCTTTGTGGCAGCCCCTTAGATATTGGAACACTGCTATCATGTCAGCCCCAGTCCTTCTTTTCATCATAACTCTTCTCACTGTCTATGCAGAAAGTTCTGATGACTTCAAGTAGATACATAGAAGTTCCATCTCATTGGGAAAGTCCATTCCTAAGAAGTCCAGTTCTATGAAGGACTTGGGCATGGTCAGTTGGATGGTGACAGTCATTTAAAGTTGGAATATGGTATTGCTGACAAATCCAGCATTGATACCTGTGCTCTGTTGTTCATACGTTAGCCTCACACCCAAAAAAAAGCATAAATAAGATTTATAGGATGATATAATGGCCTGAAAAAGGACAAGCAGTTACTTGAGCTTCCATGAATTCCTTCAAAAAGGAATCGAAGCACTCTAATAATATGAGTCAGTTCTTGGGTATTTGAACATCATCACTTCATCTGAGTTCACAGCAGTTTAATCCCAATGAAGTGTGTGCAACCAAAAGGAATTATGGTCAGAAAGTTCTAAAAAGAAATTCAATTATATCATAGCCTCAAGTCCCTAGTCTGTGTTAAGAGCCCTCCAAATGAGAGTTTCCTTCATAAGTCATAAGCAGCGCTGACCGTAATACAGCACATTCTTAAATTTCTGAAATTGATGCAATAAAATCAGCTTCAAGGATCAATTCCAATTTAAATAGGCTGCTATGAACACGGTAATTTGATTTTCTCTAGATTGCGTTTTATATCCTTACCCATTTTCATAACTTAAGGCATTTGATGTTGATTATTATTTAGTTAACCACTGAACCTGTCATTGCAATTTCTAGACTCTGGAGAAAAGAGGAGAAAACTAGCATATGCTGAAAGTTGATCTAGCTGGCAGAGAAGGGGGGCGTGGGTTAGCACTGATGATGATTATTTTCTATATTGGAATGTCTCCCTTGGTGGAAAAAAAAAAACTTTCTCTTATAACCTAAGCTTATTCCCAGTACTGTTCTTCATTCATCTTGAATTTTAGAACGGAATGACTCCAAGGTGCTTCGACAGAAGGGGAAGGGTAGGAAATATAAATTAGCAATTCTTTATGGATAATTCAGCTGCTTCTCAAATGCATTCCCCCTTTTTATCTTCCTAAGTTTATGCTTAGCCTGAAACCCAAAGTCAATTATTTTCTTTCCAGTGTTGAATGAATGATGCAGCTCCAGGACAAACTCTTAACTTTGGAGACACGTTTCCTAGGAAGTTGACGATCTGTTAGAATGGTATATGTGATCACTTGCCCCTAAGCTCTCAGACTAGAGAGATAGGGATATTAAATTATGTTATCTGCCCATGTATGAGATTTTACCTGAAGAATTTCTCAGTTCTTAAACAATATATATCTTGTGTGGTGTCTTTATTTATTTTGGCCACCAAGAGGCAGTAAAGGATTGGATTCATGCTATGCTGAGGTTGTTCAATTCCATATAAAGAATGCTTGCTGGAATTGGGTATGTCTAGTTTAACGAAAAGAAGGACTACAGGAGATATGATAGCAGCATTTCAATATCTCAGTGGCTGCCACAAGGAAGAGGGAGTCAAGCTATTCTCCAAAGCCCCTAAGGGTAGACCAAAACGCAATGGATGGAAACTAATCAAGGAGAAAGCAACCCGGAACTAAAGAGATAGTTCGAACAGTGAGAAAAGTTATGAAGAAAAGAAGGACTAGGGGGTGACATGATAGCAGTGTTCCAATAACAAAGATGATGCCACAATGAACTTATTCTCCAAAGCACCGGAAGGCAGGCCAAGAAGCCATGGCTGAAAACTAATCAAGGAGAGAACCAAGTTAGAGCTAAGGAGAAATTTCCTGACAGCGAGAACAGTTAACCAGTGGAATGACTTGCCTTCAGAAGTTGTGGGTGGTCCAAAACTGGAGGTTTTAAAGAAGAGATTGGACAACCATTTGTCTGAAATGGTATAGGGTCTCCTGCTTGAGCAGGGGGTTGGACGAGAAGACCTCCAAGGTCCCTTCCAATTCTTGTTATTCTGTTCTGTTCAGACAGAATTCAAAAGAATTCCAATGTAGCAGCGTTTTTCAATTTGGCAACTGTAAGATGTGGAATTCTCCATGCTGGCTGGGGAATTTTGGATGTTGACATCCAACTGTCCATTCAGCAATATAGGATGAAACCAGCCATGTTCTGTTGCTTGGTGGTCAATCCAAGATAATTAACAGAATGTGGATTGGGATTATTTATTTGCTAATTAATATAAAATATTGTCCCTTCATCATTCTTTAGCCACAAAGCTTCCAGGGTGGCTTATAAATATAAGCATTGTCCCCCTTGGGCACGCAGACAAAAACAGAGGGGAAGGCAAGGTGGGTTAAACCAGTTTTCATCCTCCCACAGACCTTATGAAGACTTGCCGGTATCTGGGAAGCCAACAATTCAGATACATTGCTAGAAAAACAGTTGGCAATAGATCTAAAGCTGACAAAGCAATTGTTTTGTTTTCTCCTCTCTCTATTATAAGGTAACAGGAACTGCTTACTTAGGGCTACATGTACAATTTAGAATCGGCTAATGTTTTCCATTTTCAGATTCTTAAGAATGCTGATCTGCTAATTACCTGAACAGAGGTCTGAGTGACAGATTTTAATTCTCTCTTTCTCTCTCTCTTCAGTTGACAGATCCATTCAGGCCTATGTTGAGGGTAAGATGACAACTAACCCTTTTTTTGGCCTTGTTTTGCTATGCCACTTCTGCTTTTCTTAGAATTTTCTCCAGCTGCATTCCTCTTTGAATGTTGCCTGCAAAAGGCACTCATCACAAGGCATCATTTATTCCCCCTTTAAAAAGTGGGTCACCTTTTTTGCTATATAAAAATTACTACTCATGTGGTTTGCCATAAAATCGTACAATTTTGGAAGAGGAATGGACCACAAAAGTTATCTGATCCAGTCTTCTACAATGTGCAAAAAAACAACCCCAAACCCCAAGAACTTTTTTGAGAGGTGGTTATCCAGTCTCTTAAAAACCTCCAGAGATGCCGAACCCACATATTCTTGTCTCTTCTAGCTTCATCAAATGCCAGATTTCTTCCACAGTACATCAATAGCAGCCACCCAAGAGCATCTTGGCATGTGCCAAAGATTTTCCAGACTTGGTATAACATAGCAAGTGCTAAGGAATTGCCCACAATATGTACTCAGCGTGGCCGGCTTGGAAGCCACAAAATACATGCCAGAGAGTTTTCCAGACCACTTGGCTTTAATCAGTCCTGCAGGCATTCCCAAAACGTGTCTATATCTTCCCAGCCGTGTACCACCTCCTCCTCAATGGCTGCCAAAAATTCTGGCAAGCAAGCGCTTCAGAGAAGTCATTGCTCACGTCCTCCCAATTGTTCACCACAATGAGTGGTTCCTCTGACATTCTCCAGAAGTTTTGACCATCATTGTAGGGATGAACTGTGCACACGTCAGCACCTGGACAACTTTTGACACTTGCTGAGGGGATTCCAGGTTGAATGGCTTGAGGACATGATGTGTGTAGTCCTCAAGGATGCTCAACCTGGAACCATTCTGGCCGCAGTAGTAACCATTTGAAGGCACCCAAATTGTTTCATGTAGGCATCGGTGCCATTTTTGTTTCAGCGAAATGAGTGATAGCATCTCCACAGCTCAGATCACTTTATTGAAATAAATCTACGTGGACAAGTTGTGGCTTATAGGCTACCCAGCATCATCAGAGATTTACTTTGCGAGCCACAGTAGATGATTATTTTCTCTTCCTCATGTTGCCGCATCTTTATCACATTGACTTCGTCATTAAAGTTCAGCTCCTACCAGATGTCTTAATATAGCTAACTTAATAGCCAATGTGAAGGCACTCTATTTGGTCACAAAGCCTTTCCAGATGTCTGGTAAATCTGCACATCTGCTTCTGCCAGTCTGGCAGGAGATGTTTTGTGATTGTGATTGTAAAGATTCTTGGGAGATCAACAGTCATAACAAAAAAGCCCACTGTAAAATCATGTCTACAACAATTGGAATAAGAGCGAAGGTGGAAAGAAAGAAGTTGAAGGGCTAAATGTTTGGTTATGGGCCATGACGGATTTCCATGCTTATATCTTTGATGCCTTATCAACCAGTTGACACCACATCCCAAGACAGGACAGGTCGTCCTTGCTCTCCATTTTACAAGCTGATCCTGGTATTTCTGTGGCAGTGTCTAAATCCTCCTTCAGCAATAAAACATGCTATGTAACTTAAATAAAAGATGGTTTAAAGCAGGGGTGCACAACTTTTCTCAACTAAAAATCGGCATGGTGGAGGCTCACTGTCTAAAAATAAAAATAGACGGACAAAACCCAGACATGATTTCAGTTTATTGATTTTTAAATGCTATGATGGTTAATAAAATCAAACTCCAATTTGGAATTAAGGATTTCTGCTTTCCATCATATTAAAAAAAAATGAAATTTGGTCACAATTTTTGGAAGGATCTGAGTCTTTCATAGGAGAGAGTGAAGTTTTCTAGTGACCCATGCAGTTCTAGGGCCTTTGGTTTTGAAACTTTTGTTTAAATGTACATAATGCTACAACTTTTGTGAATCTGAAAAGCAATTGTTCTCATTAGTGCCTGCATAGGTAAAGGTAAAGGTTCCCCTTGCACATATGTGCTAGTCGTTCCCGACTCTAGGGGTCGGTGCTCATCTCCGTTTCAAAGCTGAAGAGCCAGCGCTGTCTGAAGACGTCTCCGTGGTCATGTGGCTGGCATGACTAAACGCCAAAGGCGCACGGAACGCTGTTACCTTCCCACCAAAGGTGGCCCCTGTTTTTCTACTTGCATTTTTTACGTGCTTTCAAACTGCTAGGTTGGCAGAAGCTGGGACAAGTAACGGGAGTTCACCCCATTATGCAGCACTAGGGATTCAAACCACTGAACTGCAGACCTTTTGATCGACAAGCTCAGCATCTTAGCCACTGAGCCACCACATCCCAGAGTGCCTGCATAGGAGACTCCTTATAGAACGCTGCATTGTCTTTTGTGTTGAAAAAAAGCCCATAGAGGGCAATTCTCAAGCAACAACAGGTTCACACTTAAATTTCATTATTCCTATAGCCAAGAGGTATTATTTTCAATACTTTTTAATGCTTTTTTCTTTTGTAGAAACCAGGCAAATGGTGTGCTATGCATGTTCATATTGCTTGGCAGATATACCACCATCAACAGAAAGTCAAGGTGAGCTCTTTTGGGAACAGATTGATTGATTGATTGATTGATTGATTGAACTCAGACTCTTTATGATGTCCATAACTCAATGGCAGAGCAAGAGTTTTGCATGGAAAAGGTTTCGGCTTTAACCTCTGAAAGCTCTCAAGAAACCTCCAAGATATCCATTCAATAGAAGCTCCTCTGTTCCTAATGCTTTGGAAAGCCACTGACATTGAAATGAGGTAATACTGGACCAGCTGGCCTGTTTAAGGTACTTATAGTGTTCTCAGGTAGAGAATCTGTGGTCCTCCAGTTGTTATGACATTGAAACTATAGTTCTGTCAAGCACAAGGAATCAGGATCATTCATAAGAATTTACATAGAAGATTTATTCAGACCTATACATAAGAATCTGATCAACTAAAGTTCAGCAGGAAATTAGCACCAGAGACGAGTTAACAGTATTCAGGAAGAATTAGAAGCAGGAAAGTAGGAATGCAAGGACTCTAAACTGATGACATACTTAATTCTGCCCCCTCCCCTCAGCTCTGCCTGCTTTTTTCTTACAAGTTCAGCATCATCTCAGTGGACACAACTTACCCAATGCTCAATGCTATACTATATGTCATGGGTGTCAAACTCAATTTAATTGAGGGCCACATCAGGGTTGTGTTGGACGTCGTGGGGCTGTGGTGTGTGGCCAGGATGGGCATAGCCAGCTCAACATTTGAGGCACCCTTTTTGGCCACGACAGACTCGTGCATCCCTCTGCCAGTGAAAACGAAGCTCGGGGAAGCTGCGCGCGGCCCATCTAGGCTCTGTTTTCACCTGTGACAGCCTCCTGCAGCCCTCTGCTAGCAAAAACTTCAGGGTTGACAGGAGGTCCCTGAGCTTCATTTTTGCTGTCAGAGGAACCGCAGGCTGGTCCTTCATTGTTTCCAGGGCGGCCCCATGCGCCAGATCTAAGCACTCTGTGGGCCAGATCCAGCCCATGGGCCTTGAGTTTGACAATCCTGCTATATGACCATTGTCCAGAATATTAATTTCTTGGCTTCCAGTTCATAAGCATGGATTACAAATATTAGCATCTATAAGACATGCCTTATAAAAGGAACCTGATCTCTCCTTGATTTCCAAAATACTACTGGTATGTTCCTTTTTTTTTTTTTTTTTTGGAAAAAAAAGATTGGCCACGTTCATGATATTTTTTTTCCCTATTTCAGAAACAGATGCAATCGGATCCCCATAAATTGGATTTTGGTTTGAAACCTGAATTTCTGAGCAGACCTCCAGGTCCTAGTCTTTTTGGGGCCATCCATCATCCTCATGACTTAGCCCGACCGGCAACTCTTTTCTCGGCAACCAGTGAGTTTGTAAACCGCCCATCTGTTCTCTGTTGGGAAATAGAACAGGAAGAAATGGAAGGGTGGGCAGTACAATATAGATTTCAGCAATATACGATAGTGTTTTACTGTTGATAAATATTAGCAAATAAACAAATAGCAATGGCACTTAGACTTATATACCGCTTCATAGTGCTTTTACAGGCCTCTCTAAGCGGTTTCCAGAGTCAGCCTATTGCCCCCAACAATCTGGGTCCTCATTTTATCCACCTCAGAAGGATGGAAGGCTGAGTCAACTTTGAGCCTGGTGAGATTTGAACTGCCAAACTGCAGCTATCAGTCAGCTGAAGTAGCCTGCAGTACTCTAACCACTGCACCACCTCGACTCTTCACAAATAACTTTGTGAATTAAAATATAAGACCCGAATTCACCTGGTTTGCTGTTATTTTAAATGCATTCTTCTTTTGATCAGAATTTCATGGGGGTGGGGGTGGAATATGTGTGTATAGGTAGTCCTCAACTTAACAACCACAACTGAGCCCAAAATTTTTGTCAGACAGTCATTAAGTAAGTTTTGCCCCATTTTACAACCTTTCTTCCCACGGTGGTTAAGCGAATCACTGCAGCTGTTAAGTTAGTTGTTAAGTGAATCTGACTTCCCCATTAATTTTGCTTGTCAGAAGGTTGCAAAAGGGGATAACATGACCCCAGGACACTGCAACCGTCATAAATATGAACCAGTTGCCAAACACCCAAATTTTGACCATGGGGCTGCTGCAATGGTCATAAGTGGGGGAAACAGTCATAAGTCACTTTTTCTAGTGCCGTTGTAACTTGGAACAGTCAATAAGCGAATGGTTGTAAGTTGAGGACCACCTGTGCTGTGCATATGCTCATTTGAGATAATCAGATACATTAGAATCAAAATATTGGAAGGGGCTCTTTAGGCCATTGAGTTCAATGTACAAGAATCCAGCCTCCCAACCTCTCTGCTAAACCTGAATCCAACCTAGGATATGGTGGTCGCTCTACAAGTGCTGTACTCAAATGTTTTGGTTTGCTTGCTTTTGAATTTGTTTTGCTAGGTGCCGCCCATCCAGCCGGTCCTACGTTTGGCCCTCCCCCGCACCACAGCAACTTTCTCAACCCCGCGGCCCATTTAGGTAAGTAGAAATTCTCAAAGTTAAAGCAGTCAGAACCTTTTCGCATCTATTCTAGAATTCAGGATATGGTCCAAAAAGTCCATGATGTCAAACAAAATTGAGTCAACGTCCACTTGGCAAACTGCTTCCGATCCCATTTTTTTTCATCTTGAGTTCTTTCGTAGAGAAAAGGTGGGATGCAAATCTCGGAGATGACCATGGAGATGAGGTTGCAAATGATTTTTAATCTACATCGAATGGGAGAAGAGCATTTATACCAGTGGTGGGTTTCTACCTGTTCGCTCAGTTTCTGGTGAACTGGTAGTGGCGGTAGAGAGAGGCTCCGCCCACTCACCCGGACGTCATCACGGACGCTCTACGCATGCACAGAATGTTCTGCACATGCGCAGAAGTGCCGCGCGTGAGCCCTCCCAGTTCCAAACTGGTAGCGAAGGTAAGTGGAACCCACTACTGATTTACACTCTTTAGAACAGGGTCTCAAACCTTGGTAACTTTATGACTTGTGGACTTCAACTCCCAGAATTCCTCAGCCAGCAATTCTGGGAATTGAAGTCATAAAGTTGCCAAGGTTGGAGACCCCTGCTTTAGAACACAAGACCTTCCATACGTTAGTGTGGTGTGCAGCCTGTCTTCTTTTTTTTTCATTTTATTTCAAATGTGGCCTCTTCTTCTGATCTTTCTTCTTCCATCATGTCGATACGGTGCTTTGTGGTTTGTTCTTAAAAGGTTGGCAACGCAAGGTGAAGAGTTGAATCAGTGTGATGGTTTACTTCAATCCTCCACCAAACTTTTCCACATCCAAAGAGCAGGGTGACTTTCCCTTTATAATCCCCCCCCCCCCCCCACCACAACCTTAACTTTAATCTTGGTGTGACTTAACATTGCTTAAACTTAAGAGGCGCCATGGCATGACACCTTAAAAATGCTGGATTTGTCATCCAGAGACGGTCGGCACACCGGTGGTTCGAGCCCACGGCACCACATGGTGGTGTGAGCTCCCATCATTTGCCCCCAGGTCCTGCCCACCTTGAACCTTACATGTTCAAAAGCAAGTAAAAATATAAGTAGATCAATAGATATGCCACTCTGTTGGGAAAAGCGAAAGTGGGAGCCAATTTCGGGTGTGTCTGGATGTCAGGAGAGGTCAGCGGAAGAAACCCCAGATGACCTGACATCCCCCTAATGCTGCTAGCCAGTTGGGACAAAGCTAGTTCACCCCAGTGGTGTGCCATGGATAGTATGCATGTGTGAACAAATGAACTAGAAATCTTAGGTTTGTCAGGGTTCCAAGTAATAGACCCATAGCAAGAAAAACCCCAAACCAGGTGGATTCCTCAAAGAATAGCTTTATTGGATATATCATATTGGCACAGATCTAGTGAAAACTGACTCTGAAAGTTCCCGTGGTTTCCACCTAATTGAAAGCAAAAGTTTTCCCCTCAACGCCAAACAATCAATCTCATGGTCTAATCAAGGCGCTGTCTGGTTGCCTGGAGACATCACTCCTCCTTTCCTCCGGCCAGGTGAGAGAATGTCCTTGGTTCCCAAGAGAAAGTATTTTATTTTGGCTACAAAACCCCAGCTATCTCTAATCCCCCCTCCCTATCCCTCAGCTCCACAGTGATAACACTGAAGCTTCAAGATGGCTTTGGTCAGGTCAGCTTCAGGGTTGACAAGGTTGCCAGAACTACTAATTTTTGGGAAATTACAAAGTAGACATAACATAACATAGTCTTAATCTCAAATATATTTGTTTGGTCAGAAGTTAGTCCCATTGAATTAGCAGGTCCTTAAATTCACATGGTAGCTCCTTTCTGTATCTAGTTAATGTCTTACTTGCTGTAGTAAGAGTTGTCAAAATCTGGAATATCTTACCTCATTCAATTGTTTCAGCCATTAACTTTTACGGGTTTAATTCTAAATTAACATCTGTGGACCTCACACCCTACTTAAGAGATCCCTAAGGGTGCGTGCGTACGTAAGTGCACTAACTTGCCTATCATCCCTGTCACATTTTTATTTTTTTATTTCTTTGCACATTCAAATTTGTAATTTTTGTTTGATGAATAACAAATTTTTTTTAAAAAAAATAAAAAGCAGTTTAATCACATACCCCCCCCTTCCTTTCTCCTTCAATGTCCTTCACACGTAGGACATTTTTGTATCTTTTCCAAGATACAAAAGAGTTTCTGGATATGAAATCAAATCAGTACATGTTTTTGCATCCTGCTAGTTTTGCTAAAGCGCAAGCAGTCACTTTTTTCCCCCTTTTCCAACTATATGTTCTGTTACAAACTTTTGCAAAATCCAAAATTGATTTGTTGTAATTTAAGGTTATTATTAGCCATAGTCTTTAACCATGTTAGTGCTTGATGGTCTGTGCGATTAGGAGGGGCATCAGGTTGGATAGTTTTAGTGAGTTAACTCTATTCAATCCGAAATCTTGATAATAGCATTATCAAGCTTGGGTATGCAGTAAGCACAAGTGAAGCATCAATGGTTTCTCCTCCTCCTTCCCTTTCCTCCTCCTCTTTCTTTCTTTCTTTCTTTCTTTCTTTCTTTCTTTCTTTCTTTCTTTCTTCCTTCCTTCCTTCCTTCCTTCCTTCCTTCCTTCCTTCCTTCCTTCCTTCTTTCTCCTCCTCCTCCTCCTCTTCCTCCTCCCCTTTCTTCCTCCTCCTCCTCTCCTTCTTCTCATTCAACCTCG
Organism: Arizona elegans; assembly: GCA_022577455.1. Classification (NCBI taxonomy): domain Eukaryota; kingdom Metazoa; phylum Chordata; class Lepidosauria; order Squamata; family Colubridae; genus Arizona; species Arizona elegans. The sequence goes on from JAKOOJ010000017.1 coordinate 5,147,933, forward strand.
TTGCTTCCTCTTCTCTCCATTTCCATTATTTTCTCCTTTTTATCCTTCCGCTTATTAATCTTATTTCCTCTCTCTTGAATCCACCCTCTCTACATATTCTTAGCTTTTCCATCTCTTTTCTTTATAAGGATGTGTCCCGTTAATGCTTTGCTTGCCCTAGCCAAGTACAAGTCAGCCACTCTTTCCTCCCAGGAGGTAACACCCCCTCCCATTAGCATCTTTCCGTTTGGTTTCAGAGACTTTTAATCGACCCACGACGTTCACCAGCCTTGCAGCCATGAGCAGCAATGCCTTCGGGGGACTTGGCAACCATGCCGTTAGTGAGTAAATTCTCCTTCGGCTCTGGCTATGTCAGGCTTTGGGTTGGTTTAATAGCAAGGGTGATAGAACAGTAGTTCTGATTGACAATGGGGATATGGGATTGGCCGAGTAGCCCTTTTCTTAGAGCAGGGGTCTCCAGCCTTGGCAACTTTAAGACTTTTGGACTTCAAGAATTCTGGGAGTTGAAGTCCACAAGTTTTAAAGCTTTGCTGGCTGAGGAATTCTGGGAGTTGAAGTCCACAAGTCTTAAAGTTGCCAAGGTTGGAGACCCCTGTCTTAGAGAATACCACATTTAACACTGCTATGAAACCACTGGGATGGGTCATCCAGCAATTCAGCATAGATTAGAATCCCAATGCTATACCCATCTCATATTCAATTCTGAGCTTATCTGGAAAGGGAAGGGAAGGGAAGGGAAGGGAAGGGAAGGGGAGGGAGGGAGGGAGGGAGGAAGGAAGGAAGGAAGGAAGGAAGGAAGGAAGGAAGGAAGGAAGGAAGGAAGGATGGATCTTTGTGATATGGGCTGGACTGAGACAGGTTGACTGGCTCAAAGTCGTCAGCTGGCTTTCATGCCTAATGGCAGCCTAGAACTCACATTTGCCTGGTTTCTAGACCAGCACTTTAACCAGTACAGCAGACCGACTCTCAGTATGTAAGCTACCTTGAGTTGACCAGAAACAAAGATGAGATTTTTAAAAAATCTTGTAATAAATAAACAAATGTTAATTTGCTCATACTATTATATATTGCTTTGGTTAAATGTATATATTTCTTTTGCATCTTTGTTTTACTGGCAGTTTAAATAGCATTTTAGCGCTGTTCTCTGCTGCCACGAATCTCAGAAATTGACCAGGATATAATTTTGAGGTCAATGTTGAATTCTGAATGATCATGTAATCTAACACAAACAATTCTCCTATTTCTATGAAGACATCTTGAGTAAATATTAGTATATTTCCTCAGACATTGTAATAAGAATGTTACGCTAAATGGCTTTTCTGGAAGAGAAAGTCAAGTTGGGGCAGATTAAGTCATTTACTTCAACAGCTCTGCCAATAAATCGTAAAAGCTAATCTTCTAAAGATGAGATAGCCACTTTGGCTTAAAACTGAAAGGTTCCTGCCACTAGAGTATTTCATTCAACAATAAGTAGGACCTGCTCTTTGGAGTTGGAAAAAAAAAAATCACAAACCACTGTTGTTCATGTTGTTCTTGGTTGCAAAATATAGACACGATTAGACAAAAAGAGGGTTCCAAAAACAGAAAAGAATGATATTTTGATGAATGTTAAGATTAAGCAGTGAAATTCATAAGATTTTATTGTATCTGGTAACAATGGCAAATCAATCGGCTGAATGTATCCGATCACTGATTTGAACTCATAGTTCCTTATTAAGGACTGCTGGAAGGGAAGGTCCTAAATAATTTAACTCCAGTTCTAGGTTGGTCATCTAAAAAACCCTAGAACACCTGTCCTTGACCCAAAGCCTGCATTAAATGAGCCCATATGTCTTACTCATATTGATTGATTATATACTGTCCAGTCATTGTTGACTCTTATTGACCACATAAATTGGTGTTTCTCAATCTTGATCACTGTAAGATGCATGGATTTCAATTCCCAGAATTCCTCAGCCGTACCTGGATAGATTTTCTCCATTAAGGATCTGCCCATAATAATCTGGTCCTTCAGGCTTTCTAGTAGTTTTGCCCATATTTCTTCCTGTTAATAAGTCAGTGGAACAAGCAAAGACAATACTATAGAAATGGAAACTCCATGGTTTTCATTTTCAACCTTTATAAAAGGAAATATGGCTGGTGTTTTCCCTTCATTCAAAGTACCTTCAAATCCAAAGCCTTTATAGGCAGCTAGTAAAAATTTTAAAGAAGAAACAAAGGAAAAGAACAAAGTTGTTAATTTAAAAAAAATCAGTAAATTGAAAAGAAAGGAATCTATTATTAAATATACGCTACATTCCTGCTTGAAGGAACAACAGGAATTATCCTGCATGTTGGATCTCTGTTGACTTAAGAAGTTATGGATTTGGCCGTTAGTATATATACATTTTGAATTTTTAGGGGCATGAAGGGAGTCAAAAAAGCCAAGAGGGCAACCATGACCCCACAATCAAAGCCATGTGGGACAAATATAAAATAAAGAGGGCTTCTGTCATGCAGTCCTGATTTTGACCATTTTGAGTTTGTTTGACCCCTCCCTATAGATGCTCCTGCTTTTATTGACTAGGTTCAAGTCTGCTCCTCTGGATTATCTTCTCTGTGGGCTTTGGATGTTGCGGCTATTGTTTAAGGATTGTCTTGTTTTGTCACAATGCAAGAAAGACTAAATACTTTCTTTAAACCAGTGATACTCAATGTGTGGTGAGGGGACTCCTGAGGCTGCCAGAGACCCTTTGTGGGTGTCACCAAGTCAAATAAATATTTACTAGTTTCTCAGTTTTAATTTCCAATACAGTTGATATTAATAGATATAACCCACATAAGAGACGTGGGGGCTCAGTGGCTAAGACACTGAGCTTGTCGATTGAAAGGTCGGCAGTTCAGCGGTTCAAATCCCTAGTGCCGCATAATGGGGTGAGCTCCCGTTACTTGTCCCAGCTTCTGCCAACCTAGCAATTCGAAAGCACGTAAAAAAAATGCAAGTAGAAAAATAGGGACCACCTTTGGTGGGAAGGTAACAGCGTTCTGTGCTCCTTTGGCGTTGAGTCATGCCGGCCACATGACCACGGAGACATCTTCAGACAGTGCTGGCTCTTCGGCTTTGAAACGGAGATGAGCACCGCCCCCTAGAGTTGGGAACGACTAGCACATATGTGCGAGGGGAACCTTTACCTTTACCCCACATAAAGCAAGGCTCTGTAAGGTCCCCAATCATTTTTAAGAGTGAAAGAGATCCCAAGAACCAAAATATTTGAGAACCCGCCACCTTAAATTATTGTCTTAAATTGGCTGAGAATCCTGCAATGGAGGAAGGACATTTTTTTCCATCTAACTTTCGTTTCCCAAGTGATTTTTTTTTTAAAAAAAATGGATAATCTTCCTTTTCGATGTCTCATCACTTTATATACCTTTTTATTACATCGCCATGCTGTAGATTCCCTTGACAGGCACAGAAACAAGCAGGCTCCAAATATTTTAAAACTACAACATGCTTTGTGCTGGGCTCATTTCCTAATGACTTTGGGATTGGTTTTGTGTCCTTTAATACTATCTTATCTTAAGCTGTATTTGGACGCTCTTCCTATTCATAAAAGAAATAAAAACTTAGCGGTGGAGTCGCCTCAATGGCTCCCCCTGTCTTTCAACAGAGGGATTGCACCTCTTCCCCTTCAATGACATGCTAACGATGATTTCTTAATCTCCTTTCCTTTTCCAGCTCCCCATAATACGTATTCCTTTTAAACTCTTTTGAGCGCTGTTTAAATAAACAAAGTTGGGTTTGATTGGTAAGTACCGTCCAACTGAGCATATTGCTTTCTGTTTCCCGCTCCCTCCCTCCCTCCCCTTCCACTTCACCATTTCAGCACCCAACGCTATGTTTGGCCACAAGGATTGTCCCGGCATGCAAAGCTATAGCAACCCTCACGAGCCTTGGAATCGTCTGCACCGAACGCCTCCGTCGTTTCCGACTCCACCGCCCTGGCTGAAGCCAGGTGAGCAGGAACGCAGCGCGTCCGCTGCAGCTCATGAACGAGACAGAGATGTAGATAAAGGAGACGCTTCTCTTAGTAAAGATGACAAAGAAAGGTATGAAAAGAACACAACGTCTACGAGCATCACAAGGGAGACTCCGGGATGGGAGCCACGCCGAGTTTTATTCCCCCTTTAAAAGATACTTAACTTGTGGTTCCAGGGACCATCGATGGTCAGTGATGATACTATAAATTATTAATCATCATCATCATTTAACGACCCCATAATCCTTTGCGGGGTGGAGTCTGGGCAACTGAATGGAGCTAGCAGAGCGTTTAATGGCCGGATGCCCTTCCTGTTGCCAATGCGAAGCTTTGTTCAGCAGATATATTCTCATTGTGCCCAGAGAGAGAAATCTCTGCCTCTACCTAGGATCGAACTCATAGCCTCCTGGTTGTGAGGCGAGAGCTCCATCTCTAGGCACCACTCTTACACTATAAATTATCAATAAAGGAGAAGTATTTGTAGCTCAGGGTTGAAATGAGGGGTCCTTGGTACTCTTTCAGCTTGGTTGTTTTCTTGCAGATGTTTCATTACCCAAATTAGGTAACAACAATGCCTGTCAGTAGCACTGATGATGTTACCTAGTTGGGTAATAAAACGTCTGCAAGAAAACAACCAAGCTCAGAGAGCACCAAGGACCTTTCACTATAAATTATCCCTGTACACCGGTATCTCTATCTCTGTCTCTGCCTTTCTATTTATCTACCTATATATGGCCAAAATCTTGTAAAAATGTCAAGATTTTTGCCAGCAGGTTTTGACATGCATGCTTGAAATCTCACAAGCTTTTGATATTCCTGATGGAACTTCCTGCAAGATTTTACAGGGGAACGCTAACATCCTTTGAGAGCTGGGGATTCGGAAATGTTTGCCATTAAAAAAATAACTGCATATCAATTTTGATTTCCTTGAATATGTTCTGGGACGTTACATTGACATGATGCCAACATGTACAATGTTGGTAATGTCCTGAGTTACATCATGGCCCTCAAAAGCTTTTTGATGATGACATGCTTGGCTTAAAAGAACAGGATGGGAACTACTGTTTAGAAAATAGTCTGGGAACTAGTAAATGTTTTCAGATCTGACTTTACATCTGATGCTTTCGTTTGTAGATCTTCATTTCAATTTCATTTTGTAGGACTTTGTCACTACAAAATATTTAGAGTCAATACTAGATTAAGGTTGCAACCTTTATTCTTTATTTGAACACCTGCTCACTGAACCCAAAATAGTAATTAGCTTCCATTGCATTTCAAACCATTTAAATGCAGGTAGTCCTCGACTTACAACAGTTCAATTAGTGACCAGTCGAAGTTACAACGGCACTGAAAAAAGTGACTTATGACCATTTTTCACACTTAGGGCCTTCGCTGCATCCCCGTGGTCACATGATTTACGTTTGGATGCTTGAGAACTGCTTCGTATTTATGACGGCTGCAGTGTCCCAGGGTCATGTGATTCCCCTTTGCAACCTTCTGAAAAGCAAAGTCAGTGAGGAAACCACGATGGTGGTACTAGCTTAATAACTGCAGTGATTCATTTAACAACTATGGCAAGAAGTTGTAAAATGGGGAAAACCTCACTTAACAAATTTCTCACTTAGCCACATAAATTTTGGGCTCCGTTGTGATCATAAGTTGAGGACTACCTGTATCTTAACGTTCAGTTCAATTTGGAGAATCGATTTACATGAGACTTTTCTAGTATATTTGGGCTTTTGGGTTGTTATCATGGGTTGCTGAAGAAGACTTGAAATTTTCCAGAACTGGTGTGGGGAACCAGGAGCACTTAAACTTTGTCTACCATTATCTCTGATCTCCGTGATAGTCGGAACTAAGTGTCCCAACAATCTCCTTGAGTCTCTGGTTCCTCATCCCATCTCTAGAACAGTACAGACAAGTAAGTTCAACATTTTAAGTTCAAATGTGCTAAAAGGTCAATTAAGGAACCCTGCCTATGTTCAGATGAGGCCTACAAGATCATCTAATTTCTTGGGTGTTCCCCTTAAACTGTTCCTAGTGCTCTCAATATTTCATCTCCTTAACATGGTTTGGCCTGAAGATGCAAAGCTTGTGCATTTTTTACTGATGGATGAATTTACTTAAATTTCTAGGAACGATTCTGCTCAGTTACTGCTGTTAGAAGATACTGGATTTGAATTATGTTTAAACTTAAAGGGTCTGTTTAGTTATCTTTCTGTAAACATAGAACAGTATTTAAGGTTCACTACTAATCTTTTTCCTTCTAGTATATTAATTCCTTCTTTTGGGCCTCCGCCCCTTCTTACCCTTTGACCAGAAATTGGATGGACAGGTAGATGGATGGCACAATATTTTGTGTAGCATCTTGCCAGGCAGTTTGGTTTTTATTCGGTATTATCTGGCAAAGGGTAGAAAGAAGTTTGGTGAGTCTTGAAACCATTTGTAAAAAATAAGAATGTCACAAGAATTAAATGTTAAAAAAATCCAGTAGATTCTATCTAGTCATTTAAAACAACAGCAACAACAATAAGACAGACAGACAGACAGACATCTGGCCCAGTGGTGGGTTTCAACATTTTTTACTACCGGTTCTGTGGGTGTGGCTTGGTGGGCGTGGCATGGCTTGGTGGGCGTGGCAGGGGAAGGATACTGCAAAATCCCCATTTCCTCCTGATCAGCTGGGAGAATAGATGGGGGCAGGGCCAGTCAGAATTTTTACTACCGGTTCTCTGAACTACTCAAAATTTCCACAACCGGTTCCCCAGAACTGGTCAGAACCTGCTGAAACCCACCTCTGATCTGGCCCACAGCACGCCTGACATCACTATTGTGGAAAAGAAAAAAAGTCTGGTTCATTGCAATACCAGGTGATGCAGGAATTGAAGAGAGCTAGGGAAAAATAACAAAATATTGTGATTTACCTATTGTGAGCGATTGTGGAGGAAGAAATCAAATGGTTGTACCAATAATAGTACGAGCCCTTGGAGCAATACCTGAAGGGCTGCCTAGATACATGGAAATTTTGAACTTATTAGACCTGAGTATTCCGACTTTGAAAAAAAAAACCACACTCTTACTTTGAACTGCCTATATACTTAGATGTTACCTTAACGGCTCTTAGGTCCTTCATTAGGACCCGAAGGCTGTTAAGGTCTTATCAGTCCCAGACTGAATCAAATTGAAGATTAAATAATAATAAAAAGATTTGAAGAAGCCAAAGAGCAAATAAGTTTCTGGAAGCTATTTCTGCACTTCTTTGTGTCATTCAATGTACTTAAGAAGATGCTTGTGGGAAGAGGTCAAAAAGGAATCTCTGCCAACATTATATTATCCACACTGGCTTCATCTTTGTCTCTAAATAACTCCAAGAATATCCCAAAGATCATAGTTCTACCATACAGTGGCCCACTACCAAAATCATATGTTTTAAGTATCTCAAAGGTGTCATATCTATAGGGGTATTTCAGAATGCTTGACTGGCTAGACTATTATGTATGATGGAATGTTGTTGCTGTTGTTGTTTGGTCTCTGAGTCCATCTCTTTACAACCCCATGGACCACAGCACCCCAAGTTCCCCTATGCTCCAATGTCTCTCAGAGTTTGCCCAAACTCATGTTCATGGTGTCATTGACCTTATCTAATCATCTCATCCTTTGCCATCTTCTCCTTTTGCCTTCAATCTTTCCCAACATCAGAGTCTTTTCCAATGAGTCCTCTATTTTCATTAGGTGGCCAAAGTATTTGGCTCAAAGTATTTGAGCTTCTGGTGTAAGAAAGGTCTTTGGAGTGAGGATATTATCTATCTGGAACACAAGTATGTGTTAGCATCCCCATTTGGAACTGACACCTTGGTTTATTTTAGTGGTCAACACCACTAAAATAAACCAGGTTTCAGTGCAATCTTACATAGCCTACTGCTATCCAGTTTTCTTGGATTATAACTCCTTAATATTCTTATATTCAGCGAAAATATGGAAGCGTTCCAGAAAAAACCCAACACCAAGTAAAGGCTCTGAAGCAAGCATTTTTCAAAGTTCTATTTACTAGAATAGGTCAACTGGCACATCTGGGAAAACCCGAATCTGAGACGTTGGGTTACTGAGAGGTTTTCCCTCAGTAAATCAAAACCTCCAAAACCATTCCCTCACTCCTCAGTTGATCACATGCTCCAATCACCATCCATCCCATCTCGAGACCTCACTCCGACCACTCCTGCAGATGTAGGATCGGCCTGATCTTGACCGACAGGAAGAATGCTGTTATGTCTAAAGACAACCCTACTAAATCCCCCCTCCTACTTTCCCACACATGAGAAGGTGGCAGCATGGAAGCTTCCGGCCTAATATGGCTTCCAAAGCTGACACTCCTATTATCTCTAAATAACTGAAGTTGTGAATGAGCTGAAAGATGTCAGGTTAGGGAGGGCTGTTTTGATATACAAATGGCAGGGACTGATAGAAGCCTTCTAGATGATGTTGGAATCTGATCTTTGGCCAAACCATCTGAAACTATAAGGAGCTGGAACTTTGTTATCCATATTAGGCATGTTATAATTATGCAGGACACATTCAAGAATTTGGCTGTAAGCATCTCCATAATCTTTCTTCTGTGTAAATTTTTGTGCTTTTTAATACTTCCAGGGAGACTATTGAGAAAAGACACTCAAGCCACCCTTCACCAGCACCTATCCATTCTGTGAGTTCCCTTGGACACAGCCGAAGCTCAGTTGAACAGATTAGGAGCCACCTGAACTCAGAAGCTCGTGAAAAAGAGAAGTCCAAAGAGCGAGAGAGAGATCATCCAGAATCACGGAAGGATATCAGTGTTGATGAGCAACACAAGGCAAAGGACAATTACATTTCAGACAAGGAAAGTGTGACCCACGATAGCAGATCGTTGGAGGAATCTAAACAAGCATCTCGGGTGCCTTCACCCTACACCAGGACACCTGCTGCAGAAAGCACCAGACCTAACAGCAACTCGAGTCGGGATGCTGAGAAGAAGAGTGAACCTGCTTATGAGAACCTGAAAAAATCGAGTGAGGTCAAAGTGAAAGAGGAGAGGAAGGAAGATCATGACATTTCTCCGGAAACACCACAAACACACCGGCCATCTGAGCGGCCACCATCCATGCCTACGTCCAGTGTCCATCCAGGCCCTTTAGCCTCCATGCCCATGACTGTGGGTGTCACTGGCATCCACCCCATGAACACCATCAGTGGTCTAGATAGGACTCGCATGATGACCCCTTTCATGGGCATTAGCCCAATCCCGGGGGCCGAACGCTTCCCATATCCTTCATTCCACTGGGACCCCATGAGAGACCCCTTGAGGGATCCCTACAGAGACTTAGACATCCATCGGAGAGACCCATTGGGCAGGGAGTTTCTCCTGAGGAACGATCCGCTGCACCGCCTCTCCACACCAAGGCTCTACGACGCAGAGAGATCTTTCAGGGACCGAGAGCCACATGACTATAATAATCATCACCATCACCCCCTTTCAGTAGACCCACGTCGTGAGCACGAAAGAGGAGCCCATCTGGACGAGAGAGAAAGGTTGCACATGCTCAGAGAGGACTACGAGCACGTACGGCTTCACTCTGTGCACCCCGTGGCCCTGGATGGTCATTTGGCTCACCCAAGTCTCCTTACTCCAGGACTTCCTAGTATGCATTACCCACGAGTCAGTCCCCCTTCAGGACTTCAGAACGGCATCCTCAATAAAACCCCTCCCACAGCAGCCCTGAGTGCTCCTCCCCCTCTCATTTCCACCCTAGGACCTCGGCCTGGTTCTCCCCGAAGGACTACACCTTTGTCGACAGAAATGAGGGACAGGCCACCCTCTCACACTCTCAAAGACATTGAAGCGCGATAAATAATGGCCGAACACATCCAAGAGAGAGAACAATTAGACAAACGGATCTTCTTACTCGATAAATGTAGACTTTGGTAATGACCCAGCTGTATAAGATGTACATACCCAGGTGTACTAAGGTTTTTCTTTTCTTTCTTGGTTTTTTTTTCCAAATAATAATAATAATAATAAATGGTTGGGTTGTATATTATATGTTGAGAAAAAAAAAGTTTTCAGAACCTTTTAGACAAAAGTTGGCACATTTTCTACGTCAATGCTCTTTCTTTCTTACTGTTCCCAACAGAACAAGATGTAAGTCAGTATTTCATCTCCCCCTCAAAATCGTCCCTCTTTCCACCTTTTCTGTCTCTCTCTTTTCATTCTCTCCAGGTTGAAATGAAGAAAAGCAGAATTCCTTTATTTTATTATCATTATTTTATCTCCCCTGTAAGAGAGTTGTTGAAAATAACGTTATTTCGTGGGTTAGTGGGTCATATATGCAACATGGGTAAGACGAAAGCTTTACTTTGTAAGTATGTACATAGGAAAAAAAAAAGAATGAGTAACATAATGCATTACTACTTCTTAAACTGTGCTCTTTGCAGACTTTAATTGTGTGAAAGACCGCAGACCTGCGGCACATCTAATGTCATAAGACAGCTAAACCCCTTCAGCTATGCAATTAATTTTGAGGTTTTTCACAAAAGCCTCTTTAACTCAAAGGCGCCTTGTCAACACACACAACCACACATAAAGTCATACTTTCCCTGAACAAACCCACATATCCCTGATACCTTCTGGATGAAGAAATAAGCCATCTTCATCTTCAACAAATAGAACTTGGATCATACCTATTGTTTGTTTTTCGTACCTTTTGCTAGCTAGTGTTTTCTTGTTTCTTTTTCTTTATTTAATTTGAAAAATGTTGTACAATGTTAGATTACATCCAGCCTCTTCATAGCTGTTGCTGGGTCACTGTGAATCAAATTTTAAAACTCAGTAGACATTTTTGCTGAAATCCATTCAGAGGAACCAAGCAAGCTCTGAATTTAACTCCCAACAGTCCAGCCAGCATTACTGTCTGGGCTGTCCTTCTCTTTAGGCCTTATAAAGTGTGAGGAAGTGGGTAAGAGAAGGGGACTTACAATCTGCTTCCCCTCTTCCAGGTTGCCCCCTTCCAGATTTTCTGCCAAATTACAACTTTGAATTAAGAACTACAGAAATTATTAAATAAATGAGAAATTACTGTGTTAATTTCATTGTTATCAAATGACGCTAATTATCCTAACTTTGCCTATTTGCTCATCCATGTTTCATCCAACATGTAGAGGGTAAACTTTACTTTCTACATGTTGGATGTAGAGAGTTGGCTGAGGAAGTACAGGAGCTGAAGTCCCCAAGTCTTAAAATTGCCAAGTTTGGAGACCCCTGGTATAAACAAAGTTTTCTCTAAGTGACAAAATGATTGTCATGAAACAAAACTTACACTTATACAGGCTATTCTGCTCAGGAGGTCAGAAAAGGCAAGATAGCAGTCATGACATGATGAATGCCCGACTTATTTTTTAAAACGTTGTTTTTTTGTGTGCAATGCCTATAAAAATAGGTCAGATTTGATCATGCAATCACAGTTGCCATTTGACTTCCTAACCTCTCTCCGAGATGCCCTTGCAGTTACATGCTTCTGCCAGATTTTGAGGTCAGAGTAGTCAAAGCCCGATAACAATATTTGTACAACAGCCTAAACGTGCTTCATATTCACCTTGGTTAATTTTTTTTAGTTTTGTGGTTTAAGATGCTATGAAAACCATTTGGTGAGTTTATATATAGTGCAAACTCAAAATCAAAACCCAAGCAAAACCTCCAAACTCTGGCACCTAATTCTCTAATGAAGGTTGGGCAAGTAAGGAAGTGTTGCGTAGAGATTAATGCTGGGGTTTGTAGTCCAAAATCTGGTGGGCAACTGATGGATCTTGGGCATTGCCTTAGTGGTTCTAGCCACCTCCAAAACTTGGCAAACAAAAGGGAACCTGATGCTTCAAGACCTTTTGCAGAAATATCTTCTATTATGTTGGCATTGGTTCTATTTGATGGGAATTGGAGCCCCAAACAACTGCAGTACACCATGTTGCCTGTGTGAGTTTAGAGCTGGGCCTTAAAACATTAATCTCCACTTTTCTAAATGCCATCTGTTGTAAACCTGATACCTCTGGTGCTATATGGACTAGCAGCTTGGAACGTGGATATCTTTGCCATTTTGGGAAAAAGAATAACTGATTTTGGGGTCGGGTACCAATTTTCTTAACCCACATTTAGACTCCAGTTGAACATCCATTAACATGGGGCATAAGCCTTGTTATAAGGATGCACTTTTGACTAGGTGCAGAAGTCTGCTGTTAACGCTTCAGAAACATTGGTAAGACAGTAGACTTACATTAATAGTTTTCCACCATCCCATCATTGTAGGGTTGAGTACTAAAGGGCCATGGCACTATGTTGTCTGAACTCCCTCTGGGAACACACAGGAGCACCATCAATATTCCAGAAATGAGAAAAGGCTTAAATTCCATGAGATCAGACAGTCTAGGAGATGTCAAAGATCTCATTTGAGATTTCATGCATTTTCAGGTGAGAAGACTGGAGCCTTAGAAGATGTGCGTATATGTAAGAATCCTAAAATTGCTTGAAATTGGTACTCCCGTAAGATTTTGGCCATTTAAAAAAGAGTACTCTGCTTGATTTTAGAGGTGTGCATGCCATTATAGGTAGTCCTCAACTTACAACTATTTGTTTAGTGACCATTCAAAGTTACAGCGACACTGAGAAAAGTGACTTATGACCATTTTTCACACTTACGACCATTGCAGCATCTTCGTAGTCATATGATCAACATTCGGATGCTTAGCAACTGGTTCCTATTTAATGACTTGCGGTGTCCCCCTTTTGCAATCTTCTGACAAGCAAAGTCAATGGGGATGCCAGATTCGCTTAACGACCGTGTTGCTACCTTAACAACTGCAGTGATTCATTTAACAACTGTGGCAAGAAAGGTCGTAAAGTGGGGCAGAACTCACTTAACCGTCTAGCTTAGCAACAGAAATGTTGGGCTCAATTTGTGGTTGTAAGTCGAGGATGACCTGGACTCAAAAATACGTAAGGATGTTTGCAACTGAAAAAGGTTGCCATCCATCATGAATGGTTTGACGTTGATTTCTGTAATTATTTTAGCATCAATCAAAGGCAAAAGGAAATCACATGTGTCCATTTTTTTCCTCTTAAGTAGAAATGGTTTTCATATGTTCAATAATTCTGTTTTCCTAAGTGTCTTGATTTTAAATGCTGAGTTCCGTTTTGAAATATTTTGGAGAGAATATGACTTTATCAGAAAGCGTACAATACCTTGCCTCCTAATAATCTGTAAAAAAATATGTGTATGAGATTAAAAGAAAATAGTTCCTTTGGTCTTCTAGTGTTAAAGTGATATCTCAAATTGTTTCTCCTGTTTTGACAAAAAGAAAAAAAAAGTCTATTACAGACCGCTGTTTCTAATGATCAAAAATCTATTTTAGTAGTCAACTAAAAAGTTTTAGTTGTGAACTTCAGATTTTGTGAACTCCAGATGTTGTGCAGTGTTTTTTTTAAGAACAAGACAAAACAAAGCAAAAAAAATGAGAGAGAGGGAGAAAGAGAGAGAGAGAGAGAGAGAGAATCCTAAAAAAAATATGTACACTGGCATTGTAGTGATAGCTTTCAGTATTGTATAAAAATATTGTTATATACAAATCTTTTTTTGCTGTTTCTCCTGTATGTAATAAAGTCCTTTCTAAATCTTATGTGAAAAAAAAAAATCAACAACTCTGAAGCGACATTCAATCCACAGCATGTTTCCTCATGAGCAAAGCCTTGTGTAATGTAAAATCTGTGCCATGTTATTAAAAAATGTGAACTAAATTGGTAAGCATTCTTTCTTTGGTGGGACACAGTTCAGAAGACAAGGATTTGGCAGGAACTCATCCCAACAGACCTCAAGAGTTCGCTGAATGTCTATGGAGATTCTCAGTCATCCAGGTCATGGTTTTCCCAAAGGTGTTGTTTTCCAAAGGCAACTAGGCTTTCTTGGTTTTGCTTGAAGATGTTTCGCTTCTCATCCAAGAAGCTTCTTCAGTTCTGACTGAGTGGTGGTGGGGAACTGAATTGTTCAGTTCACTCAGAACTGAAGAAGCTTCTTGGATGAGAAGCAAAATGTCTTCAAGCAAAACAAAATCCAGTTGCCTTGGGGTGGGGAAGCACCTTTGGATCAGTTGGGTTGTTGGACTTCAATTCCCATCATCCTTGACTCTGTGGGGCCAACTAGGAGTGGAGTGCAAAACTGGCTTCTCATCTCTGTCGTATAGGGCCCATTTTCTCTCCTCTCCCTCCCACTCTCCGTTATATTTTATCACAGCAATGCAACACTTTTCCCCAAATGTGCTTTTTCAAAAGACAACTGGACTTCCTATGTTTTTCCTTGAAGAAGTTTTCACTTCTCATCCAAGAAGCTAATTCAGAACTGGAGAAGCTTCTTGGATGAGAAGCGAAATGTCTTTAAGGAAAAACAAAGAAAGTCCAGTTGCCTTTTGAAAAAGTATCTTTGGGACAACCATAACCTGTATGACTGAGAATCCCCATAGACCAGTGGTGTGTTTCACATTGTTACTACCAGTTTGCCGTGCGCACACACTCTTCACACATGTGCCTGGCTTCCACACATGCGCCCAGCCTTCCACGCATGTGCTTTGCTTGTGTGGGTGCCTTCCGCGCATGCGCCCAGCCTCAAAAACATGCGTAAATAGGATGGCATAGAGCGGGGGGGCACCACTCGCAATTTCTGCTACCGATTTGACTGAACCGATGTGAACCAGCTGAATACCACCTCTGCCATAGACGATGATGCAATGATTGTTTATAGTTTGGATTATGTCATATTTAAGCCATTTTTCACTACTGTTGCAAGCTGTGGAGCTGAAGAGATCTCTCTCTTGTCTGGAGGTTTCCTGTCTTTGGGTGAATGATCACTTCAGCCATTCTATTCATTTTCTCTTTTCATCCTTGTTCTTAGTCCACCAAAATCCCATTATATCAAGACATTTTAAACATTATTTGTTCTTTTTAACCTTTAGGAGAAGCCAGGAATCTTGGACTTGCAATTCCCTGCTGTGTAACTCTGAGGTGAAATTTGTGTTAAATCTTAATGTTTACCTGTTTTAAATCTTTCCCTTAAATGCAAGGCCAGACATTGGCAAGACATGTTTGTCGTTGATTAAGTGAACAATATTTTACTCACATTTATTTATTTGTAACACACACACAAGCACATTTATCTCTCATCTTTCTATATACTGTCTATTTCTATCAATCTATCTCATATCTATCTATCATCATCTCTATCATCTATCTATTTATCTTATCTGTCTAATCTATCTTGTGCAGAAGGCAAAGCACATCTATCCATCCATCCATCCATCTATCTATCTATGTCTGTCTGTCTATAATCTATCGGTATCTATCATCTATCATGTAATTCACAGAAGGCAAATATCCAAAACATGGTTGGATAGTCATGTCTCCATGGCTGAGATCATACTTGATCTTAAATCTGGGTTAATAAAATATAATTGCCATGCTCAAACAACATGCTATGTCCAAAGAAAGAAATCTTATTATGGTTTTACTCCAATATTTAATTTGCAAACAGGATGGTGACTGGGTTCTTAGGATACACTGAAGTAGAAAATACCCAATTCTATTGTAGCATAGTCCAGCAAGATGTCTTCAGCTATAAGCCTTGGCATCTTTCATTGTATTTGGAAGAAAGTGACATACAGCTAAGCTTTGACTTTGGACCAGTCATTCATATGTTTGAAGCTACCGTGGACTTACCTGGGGGCTACTTAGGACTCAGTCATTGAAATGCCAATGATTCCTCCCCCTTTGCAGCATCCCCACACTCGTGGTTGTGTTTTACAGAGATTCTATTAAAAGCTGGTAGTTACTTCCAGTCTTTAGCAAAATAATCTTTAGCCCATAGTTACAAAACTTTTTTTTTTTTTGCTTAATGGCCACAGTGTTACTTAACCTATTTTACAATAGGTTGTAAAATTGGGTTGGTTGCATGGCTGACCAATTTGATGACTATTACAGCTAAGGATGAGCAGGCTTCCTTGCGGTCATAAGATGGGGACCACCTGTAGAAACTCATAAAGAGAAGCCGAATATCAATTTGGCTCCAAATGCCACCATCTATTTAATACAGACATCTGGAGAAGGGAAGAGCTGCAAGTAGCAATTCCATCTTGGATCTCTGAAGGTAATAGGTCTGAAGATTACCAACAGCCTTGACAGCAGGATATAAATAATTATCCATCTGATCCTCTTGATTATTTAGCAAACGCCCAAATTATGCTAACTAACGTCATTGGCTCTTTATCAAGAAAAATATTAGACATACAGGTCAGTGGTAGGTTGCTCCCGGTTCGGTCTGGTTCTATAGAACCGGTAGTAAAACAGGCGGGAGGCTCCACCCACCCGCCACAACGTCCTCATGAGTGACTTGTGTATGCGAAGAAGTGTGCGCTCCCGCACGAGTGAAGCAAGTGCGCACATGCGCTCCCACTGTGAATCAGTAGTAAATGTAAGTGGAACCCACCCCTGATATAGGTACTCCTTGACTCATGACCACAATTAAGCCCAACATTTCTAAGCAAAACAGTTGAGTTGTGCTCCATTCTATGACCTTTCTTGCCACAGTTGTTAAATGAATCACTTCACTTGTTAAGTGAATCACACGATTGTTCCAGACCTGGAATTCAGCATCCAGTTTTGGTCACCGCTTTAGGCAAAAAAAGATGTTGAGACTTTGGGGGGAAAAAAGTGCAAAGAAGAGCAACTAAGATGATTAAAGGCCTAGAGACTAAAACATATGAAGAACGGTTGCAGGATTTGGATTTGGCTAGAAGGACTAGGGGGGACATGATAGCAGTATTCCAGTATTTTGAGGGGCTGACACAGAGGAGAGGATCAAACGCTCTATGGCTTAGGGCCCGGTTATTTACGAGACCACCTTCTGCCACCGATAACCTCCCACCGGCCAATACGCTCCCACAGAGAGGGCCTCCTCAGGGTGCCGTCGGTCAGACAATGTTGGCTGGCGACCCCCCAGGGAAGAGCCTTCTCTGTGGGGGCACGCGCCCTCTGGAACGAGCTACCCCCAGGGATACAACTGATTCTGGACCTCAGGACCTTCCACCGGGCCCTGAAGACTTTTTTATTTCAGCAAGCCGGGCTGGGTTAAACATTTTTAATTGGGGAATTTTATGGGTAAGGGGTTTTTAAATTGGGGAAGCCAAATGATACATTTAATTTTGTTTTATAGTATTTTAATGTTTGTATTGTGTGTTTTTAATTTTGGCTGTTCACTGCCCCGAGTCCTTCGGGAGAGAGGGCAGTATAAAAATTTTAATAAACAAACAAACAAACAAACTTGTTTTCCAATCACCAGAGGGCAGGACAAGAAACAATGGATAGAAACTAATCAAGGAGAGAAGCAACCTGGAATTGAGGAAAAACTTCCTAACAGTGAGGACAATTAAGCAGTGGAACAGCTTCCCTTCAGACGTTGTGGGTGCTTCACTGGAGGTTTTTAAGAAAAGACTGGACAGTCACTTGTCTGAAATGATACAGGGTCTCCTGCTTGAGCAGAACGCTGGACTAGCAGATTCTGAGTCACATGGTTTTTAAGCAAATCTGGCTTCCCCCATTGACTCTGCTTGTCCAAAGCCAGCTGGGAAGGTTACACATGGTGATGACATGACCCCAGGACATTGCAATTGTCACAAATACATGCCAGTTGCCAAGCGCTTGAATTTTGATCCCAAGGCCAGGGGATGCTGCAAGAGTCCACAAGTGTAAAAACCAGTCATAAGTCATTTTTTTCAGTGCTATTGTAACCTTGAAATGTGACTAAATGAATGGTCCTAAGTCAAGGATTACTTGTATTGCATTTCAAAACGATTTCCGGCAATTATAATGTTTATGAATGAATACTGCAGCGGGAGAAACGTACCTGACCATACATTGAATACAAACATGGGAGAAATGAGAGACCAATATGACAGCAGTGACTTTAACAGAATAACAGAGTTGGAAGGGACCTTGGAGGTCTTCTAGTCCAACCCCCTGCTTAGGCAGGAAACCCTACACCACGTCAGACAAATGGTTATCCAACCTCTTCTTAAAAACTTCCAGTGTTGGAGCATTCACAACTTCTGGAGGCAAGTTGTTCCACTGATTGATTGTTCTAACTGTCAGGAAATTTCTCCTTAGTTCTAAGTTGCTTCTCTCCTTGATTAGTTTCCACCCATTGCTTCTTGTCCTGCCCTCAGGTGCTTTGGAGAATAGCTTGACCCCTGAGATATTGGAACACTGCTATCAGGTCTCCCCTAGTCCTTCTTTTCATAAGACTAGACATATCCAGTTCCAACAACCATTCTTTATATGTTTTATCCTTGTCCCCTCATCATCTTTGTTGCTCTTCTCTGCACTCTTTCTAGATTCTCAATATCTTTTTTACATCGTGGCAACCAAAGCTGAATGCCATATTCCAAGTGTGGCCTTACCAAGGCATTATAAAGTGGTATTAACACTTCACGTGATCTTGATTCTATCCCTCTGTTTAGGCAGCCTAGAACTGTGTTGGCTTTTTTGGCAGCTGCTGCACACTGCTGGCTCATGATGGACAGGACTACATGGTTTGAGATCCTGGGCAAAAAAGGCACATGGGAGAGAGATAGAGATAGAGATAAACAGATACAGAGAGAGGGGTATTGGGAAGTGGGAGGATGCATTCGAGTTCAATCTATATATCAATCCAAGAATATTAATGTTGTCAGAACCTCTGCTAGAGACAACACAATATTCTTCCAAGCAGACCCGCATCCAAAGTTTTGGGCTAGAATTCCCCGCAGGAGAGCAATTTTATTCTCCTTTTCTGCAGTAAGACAGAAAGGCCAGTAGGCGGCAGCAGAGCAAAGAGTGTTATGTCCAGAAAAATATTTTGTGTTAGGGAAGAGATGGAAGACATACAAATTACCAAATACAGATCTTCACATTGCTCTGCGTCTCCATGTTCACACATATTTTAAGAGGAGGAGGAGGAGGAGGAGGAGGAGGAGGAGGAGGAGGAGGAGGAGGAGGAGGAGGAGGAGAAGAAGAAGAAGAAGAAGAAGAAGAAGAAGAAGAAGAAGAAGAAGAAGAAGAAGAAGAAGAAGAAATAAAAATTAAAATTAAAATTAAAATTAAAATTAAAATTAAAAAAAATAAATAAAAATATTGGTCATATAGCAATTTTTTGGAGTTTTGCAGCCCAGATATTCTATTCTATTCTATTCTATTCTATTCTATTCTATTCTATTCTATTCTATTCTATTCTATTCTATTCTATTCTATTCTACTCTACTCTACTCTACTCTACTCTAATCTATTCTAAATAGAAAAAGGAGAAGGAAGAAGAAAAGAATGGAAAAAATATTTGTTTACATCAAGACAACAGGGAATTCCAAATCCCCTGGTTCCTTCCTAGTCACTCTGCATTTTAATGTCTCTTGCAAGATCCTTCAGCCATGCCATCAAATCTCTATGGTGCAGTTGCCGAAAGTTAGGAATACCATTTTATTTTATTTTTATACTATGTTTATTTTATAAGTAACTCAAGGCAGCAAATATACCCAAAACTTCTTCCTCCTCTTATTTTTCCCACAACGACCCTGGTGAAGTGAGTTGGGCTGAGAGAGAGTGACTGGCCCATGGTCACCCAGCTAGCTTTTATGCCTAAGGCGGGACTAGAACTCACAGTCTCCAGGTTTCTACCTTGGTGCTTTAACCACTACACCAGACTGGCTTTTTTCATACAAAGCTGCAAGAAATATCCACAATTGAAGTCATAGCCAAACACTAGAAATTCTGCAAACATCTAGGCCAGAGGTCTTCAAACTTGGCAGCTTTAAGACTTGTGGACTTCAACTCTCCAGAATTCTCCATGCTTAAAGCTGCCAAGTTTGAAGGCCTCTGATCTAGGCTGTTCTCAGAAAAATCTTGATCCTGTGTCCTTAGCCACGAAAACTGTAGATTACCATTCCAGGTTACTAGAAAGGTTCCTGGTCATTGGTACATAAGCAGCTGTCACTATTTTTACCAATCTGATTTGGGGTCAGGTGCAATCCCCTACAGCAAATGGATATATCAGGACAGCCCGAATCAAGGATTATGTCAGGGTTCCAAGTAATAGATCCATTGCAAGCAAGAACTCTGAGGCAGGTGAATTTCTCAAAGAATAGCTTTACTGGAAATATCAAATTGGCACATATCTGGTGAAAACCAACTCTGAAGGGCCCCTTGGTTTTCACCTAAATAAAAGTAAAAGTTTTTCCCTCAACCCCAAACAATCAGTCACATGGCCCAATTACTGCATCATCTGCTGCCCCGGTGACATCACTTCCCCTTCCCTCGGCCAGCTGTGAGAATGTCCTTGGTTCCCAGGAGAAAGTCTTGGGAAAGTATTTTATTTTGACTACACAAGTCCAGCTATCTCTAATTCCTAAGGTGACCAGACGTCCCGCTTTTGGCGGGACAGTCCCGCTTTTGAGCAATTTGTCCCGCGTCCCGCGGCGTTTTAAAAAAGTCCCGATTTTTCATTCTGCCTCCTGAATCCCCGCTGATGGCTAGAGGGAAAAAAAACTCTTTAAACTCTTGCCGTGGGGCTTCAAAGGGCCGACCTACAGCTGATCAGTGTTAAAAAAAAATGAATAGACCCATGCCTGCAAAAATAGAAAAAACAGCCCCTGTTAACAGCTTCCGCTAGGTTAATTAGCTGCAAAAAGCTGCAAAAAGT
Organism: Arizona elegans; assembly: GCA_022577455.1. Lineage (NCBI taxonomy): Eukaryota > Metazoa > Chordata > Lepidosauria > Squamata > Colubridae > Arizona > Arizona elegans. The sequence goes on from JAKOOJ010000017.1 coordinate 5,168,733, forward strand.
TCCTGGAGCAGATTTCCCCCCACCCCCTAGCTATACTGAAAACAAAGGCGAAAGCGAAACTAAACCTGCAACATGACAAAATGAGGCAGAGAGAGATTTCTTTCTTTTTCTTTTTCCTCACCAAAAAAGGTAGGTACAAAACTGCAAACAATGGGAAATTTTGGGCAAAAGAGGAGAGTTCAAGATTTTAAAACACAAAAGAAAAAAAGCTCTATTTAACTAGGGAATTGTAATAATTGAGATACTATTAATAATTGTATATTGTGTTGAAAGCAGAAATGGTTAAGTTGTGGTTTGGAGGAATATATGGGGGAAATTATTTGGTTTTTTATTATTATTGGTAAATATAATTAATTGATTTGTAAGAAATTGGATTGCATGGAAATAATTGGAATATTCATGTTCATATTGATTAATATACAAAAAAGATAGTTATATAACTAATTGATTTATATTAAAATGTTGAATTTGTATTAAACAACTGTATTACATAATTACATAATTAACCAATGTGAGGATGGATATAAAAATAGATGACAATGGGAAGGGGTATAATATAGAATAGAAGGGAAAAATTGAATTTGATTAAGATTAGAGATGAGGATGAAGGGTAATATTGTTTTTTTAAAAAAATAGATGAGGAATAAATATGGCAAAAAGGAAATATAGAAATTGTAAATTTAACTGAAATGACTAAACACTGTTTAAATTTGTGAACCAGCCAAATATTCTGTTCAAAGAAAATACATTGCATGTTTGTATGTGTGTTTCTAATTATTGCTATTTATTCATATTTGTTCTCTTTTATTCTTTAAAGTTTAACAATTCATTCTTAATCTTAATATCTTTATATTTGCTTGGGGTTGGCTTTCTTCCCTTTCATCTTTTTTATTGTACAGCAATCTTTCTCCTCAAACCTACCACCACTCTCTTTTCTTTCCTTCTTACTTTCTCTTCCCCCCACCCTCTTTTTCTCCTCCCTACTTCCTCTTCCTTTCTCCTTCTCCTCCTCTCTTCCTCCCTCTCTTACCCTCACTCCTACTCTAATTTCCATTCCTTCATCCCTCTCTATTGCTGTATCCTTTAATGCATATGGACTACTCAGAGGGCTGAAAAAGTTATTTTTGACTGGTCCTCACACTTTTGACCAGTCCTCGAATTTATGACTGTCTTCACATTTTACATTTTTGCCCTATCTTGTCATCATGGTGAAGAGAAGCAGTTGTGAAATGAGCGACATGGTTGTTAAGAATGCTGCACGGGCATAAATGTGAGGATGGTCATAAGTGTGAGGACCAGTCAAAAGTGCGAGGACCTGTCAGAAATGACTTTTTCAGCCCTCTGGTTAGTCCTTTTGTGCATATGGACTACTCAGAGGGCTGAAAAAGTTATTTTTGACTGGTCCTCACACTTTTGACCAGTCCTCGAACTTACGACTGTCCTCACATTTTACATTTTTGCCCTATCTTGTCATCATGGTGAAGAGAAGCAGTTGTGAAATGAGTGACATGGTTGTTAAGAATGCTGCATGGGCATAAATATGAGGATGGTCATAAGTGTGAGGACCAGTCAAAAGTGCGAGGACCTGTCAGAAATGACTTTTTTCAGCTCTCTGGTTAGTCCTTTTGTGCATATGGACTACTCAGAGGGCTGAAAAAGTTATTTTTGACTGGTCCTCACACTTTTGACCAGTCCTCGAACTTACGACTGTCCTCACATTTTACGTTTTTGCCCCATCTTGTCACCATGGTGAAGAGAAGCAGTTGTGAAATGAGTGACATGGTTGTTAAGAATACTGCACGGGCATAAATGTGAGGATGGTCATAAGTGTGAGGACCAGTCAAAAGTGTGAGGACCTGTCAGAAATGACTTTTCAGCCCTCTGAGTAGTCCCTATACACATAGCCATGGCCACCCGGTCACATGACCAACTAGCCACGCCCACCCAGTCACATGGCCTCCAAGCCACGCCCACACAATAAGTCACGCCCACAATGGTGTCCTTCTTACCAATGTTAAAATCTGTTCACCTTACCCTATACGCATAGCCATGGCCACCCGGTCACATGACCAGCTAGCCACACCCACCCAGTCACATGACCAGCTAGCCACGCCCACCCAGTCACATTACCAGCTAGCCATGCCCACAAAATAAGCCACGCCCACAATGTCCCTCTTTACCAATGTTAAAATCTGGTCACCTTACTAATTCCCCCTCCCTATCCCTTACTCCTTTTGTGGCCCACCAGTGGCCAGCAGAGCTGGCAGCAGAGTCAGACAATGAGGAGTTTGGGGAGGAACATGGGCCAGTCTTGGGGGTTGGCGAAAGCTCGGATGAGGGCTCTGCATCGGAGGCAGAGAGGGAGCTAGACAGCAGTGAGGCAGAGGAACAGCTGGAGCCTGTTCCCAATGTGTGCATGCGCAGAGCTGCCAGAAGACAAGAACAACTAAGAAAGCAGGGTTGACTTGGGAGTAAAGCCACATCATGGAGGTGATTGGCCCCTCCCATAGGAAAGAAAAGAGGAGCGAACGGGGAGGGGGCTTTTGCAGGAAACAATTCGTTCATTCCGTGACTTTCAGAGACTCTGCCAATTTGGCCGTGTTCTGCATTTGGAAACTAGTTACTGTACATGGAAGCTTTCCAAGCAAGATAAGGTCTGTGTTGATAAATATTCCTTTGAAAAACTGTTTGAACAGGCCTTGCTGACTGTGAATGAAAGGAATTCACAGTCATGTAAATAAAAGAGGTTTTGCCAGAGTGGTAGGTTGCTCCCGGTTCGGTCCGGTTCTATAGAACCGGTAGTAAAACCGGTGGGAGGCTCCGCCCACCCACCACAACGTCATCATGTGTGATCTGCGCATGCGCAGAAGCATGTGCGAGCAAAGCAAGCACACGTGCGTGCTCCCGTTGCGAACCAGTAGTAAAGGTAAGTGGAACCCACCCCTTTTTTGCGGGGACCAAGACTCTGCTTCCTACTTTTTAAGGGAGCCTAGGTCAGAACAGCTCCAGTGTGGCAACCCTGAAGATCCAAAATGGCTTCACCCAGGTCAGCTTCAGTGTTGACAGATTAGTTGCTTTAGTCTACTATACCAAATAGGTTGAGTAAATAATAATTAAGCTAACCAAAGATAAGAAAGTGACACAGGGATAGCCAAGGGATGCAAGCTGTTGAACTTTGCACTGTGAAACACAATAGTTTTTTCTTAAAACTGAGTAATTCAGTATGTAGTAATATTTCAGGCTGCATCCAAATTTAGTTACAAAAAGCTAAAACTACAAAACCCTCAACTCCTCAGAGGTAGGACACTTCAGCTGACAATATCTTTGAGGCTGTACTGAGTTGTAGCTCACCAACATGTGATTTGTTCCACAACTCATGTCCCATACTTAAAAAGGTTAAATCATGGCAACTGGACAAAAGTTTATTACAAGAGATGTTTTATTACTCATCCAAGTAACTACTGCAGTCAAAATGAAAAATGTGAGCAGGCAGAGAGTCAGTGAGTCGTTGGAATGAACCAACTCTTGCCATACAACAGGGGTCCTCAAACTACGGCCCGTGGGCCAGATACAGCCTGCTGAAGCCATTAATCCGGCCCCCGCGGGACCACAAGGCTGCTCCACCCACATCGCCCCACCTACCCGCCAGCCCCCACCTGCCTTCTGGAAGCCAAGAAGGCAAAAATGGGACCCACGGAGTCCTTGGGAGGCCAAAAACGGGGCCATTTTAGGCCTCCCCAGCCTCCAGAGAGAGAAAGAGAGAGGGGGGAGAGGGAGGGAGGGAGGGAGGGAGACACACAGACACACACAAACAGAAGTCCCTCACACACACCCCAAGGCAGCCACATCCCTTCACTAACCACCTTTCCACCCCCAGGAGCATAACAAATTAAAGTTTAATTTGTGTGTATTGTTTAATGGACTGCTAAATTGCCCATTCCCACCCAGTCACATGACTACCTAGTCATGCCCACCCAGTCGGTCCTGCCCCACAACAGTCTGAGGTACCATGAATTGCCCCCTTGTTTAAAAAGTTTGAGGACCACTGCCATACAGACTGCGGGGGGTTTCTCCCCAAAATGAAAAGCAACATGTAATTGAAGACTCGATCATCCAGGCCAAAAGCATCAAAAAAAGGTTAAATCATGGCATCTGGACCAAAATTAAATCAAAACTGAGACATTTCATTACTCATCCAAGTAACCTCCTGCAGTCTGTATGGCAAGAGTTGGTTCATTCCAACAATTCTCTGACTCTCTGCCTAGCCAAAATTTCCATTTTGACTGAAGATGAATAACAAAAATGTCTCAGTTTTAATAAACTTTGATCCAGTTGTCCATGATGTTGGAAGAAATGTCCATCTGGGTTCAGTTCCAAGTGGGGAGAAAGACACTGGAAACATGGTGGCTGTTTGGAAAGAGAGTTTAATGGTGGACAGGACCACATGGTTTGAGGTCCTGGGAAATCGAGCACCTGGGTGAGAAAGAAAGAGAAAGAGAGAGAGATTTATACCCTCTCTTGTGCCCTGCCTTGAAGCTTCCTGTTCCTGTGTAAGAAATGTATTCTGATTGGTTGTCAGACTCCCATGGGCCCATGCAGGGGTAAATTTGTAGGTTGTCTTAAGTCCCAGGCTTGGTTGAATCTTGTTGGGTGATGTAATGAAGGGGCTTTGGGCAATTCCTATTATGGCTTAATGCAGGGGTGGGTTCCACTTACTTTTACTACCGGTTCGCAGCGGGAGCACGTGCAGAAGCTTATGCACATGTGCAGATCACCATGATAACATTGTGGTGGGTGGGTGGAGCCTCCCACCGGTTTTACTACCGGTTGTATAGAACCCAACCGAACCGGGCTTAATGGCTTTGTCCTGGTTTGGATCTTGAGTGAGGGCTAATTCTATCACCCTGGAGCTGAAGGTTTTTTGTAGATAAGATGGCCCAGTCTTTTGTTTTGTAGATAGGTTGGCACCCGTCTTTCTGGGGCTATTAACAAAGATGGGGGCTGCTTTCCAAGAGCATGTTTCTCCTTTTCTCATCCAGGGAGGTATAATATTCTGCCTTTTTAATATTTCCTAGAATATTTCATTCTTCTAGGAGAGGGGTGGGTGCTAACTTCCTACAATGATTTAACCTTTTTAAAAGATACTTTTGGCCTGGATGATTGAGTCTTCATTTACATAATACATCATACTCCGTAGATTTCCACAGAAGTACTCTAAGTTGGACTCTTGACTTGGATCTGTTAGATGTTTTGTGCCAGCCATGGCAGTTTCTTAAAAGGCCACCAGATGGGAGCAAAGAGGCACCTTTGATCCCACTGGTGGGTCAGGGGGCTCCGGCCCCTGCAGCCCCATAGGGGAGAGTTAATGGCCCTCCGGTCCCCTCACATCAATTGGTAAGGGAGGGGTCTGGGGCCCCTATAAGACCCCCTGCACAGGGGCTCTCTTTGGCTCTTGTTCTAGCTTCCTACCGGACTGATCCATGGGCTCAATCCAGGCATGGATGCCTCCATGCCAGGGAACTCATTTTCTCTACTTTATTCCTAAATAAAGATTTAACTTGATTGCATCCTTGCATGCTGCCTTTTTCTTGGAAGCCTCCTCAATGAACCATCAACCTTCGTGAGATCTTTCGCAGGATCCATCCCGTTAACTGTCCTAATAAATGTACTTTGTTCTTGTTTGGTTCTTTTCTGTTATCGAGAGAGAGGTGAGATGTTGCTAAATAATCCTATAACCATTAGGTGGTGCTAGATGAACAAAAAATGTTCGGAGGAGAAAACTTTGCTGCAGTTCAAGCAATTTTCTGTTCCTGAGATTTTTTTTAAAAAAATTTTCTTTTGTAAGCTACATTCGAATCTCGTTGTTTGGACCTTGAGGATGCTATTTCTTCATGCTCTTAGTTTCTGTACATCTGCTCTGTACCACATCGTGACTAAATAGTTTTTTCCCGAACGCCATAACTCTGCTAAACAAATATTTCCCTCAAACTGTCAAACTATTCACTAAGGCTGCATTACTATTACTATTAATCTTGTCATCGTTCCCATCACCCATCTCCTCCCACTTATGACTGCATGACTGTAACTTTGTTGCTTGTATCCTTTTGATTTATATTGATATTGATTGTTTCCTGATTGCTTATTTGTACCCTATGACTATCATTAAGTGTTGTACCTTATGATTCTTGACGAATGTATCTTGCCTTTTTATGTACACTGAGAGCAAATGCACCAAAGACAAATTCCTTGTGTATCCAATCACACTTGGCCAATGAAGAATTCAATTCAATTCAATTCAATTCTACTCTACTCTACTCTACTCTACTCTACTCTACTCTACTCTACTCTACTCTACTCTATTCTATTCTATTCTATTCTATTCTATTCTATTCTATTCTATTCTATTCTGCAGGTTCGAATCTCGCCAGGCTCAAGGTTGACTCAGCTTTCCATCTTTTCTAAGGTAGGTAAATTGAGGACCCACTTGTGGGGGCAATAAGCTGACTTTGTATAAATATACAAAAGGATGAAGGCTATTGCTTAGCACATTGTAAGCCGCCCTGAGTCTCCGGAGAAGGGCGGCATATAAATCAAATTAAAAAAAAAAATCTAAATAAAGGCCTCCAAAGAAACTCTCAATGATAGACAGGGTATATCAAACTCAATTTCATTGAAGGCTGCATCAGGGTTATGTTTGACCTCAGGGGCTGGGTAGGCGTGGCTGAGGTGGGCTTGGCCAGCTCGACATCACTCGTGTCAGGGGCACCTCTCCCAGGCTCAATTTTCAGCTGCGACAGCCTCCTGCAGCGCTCTGCCACAAGTCCCTCTCAAGCTCCGTTTTCACTGGCAGAGCGCTGCAGGAGGCCGCTGCAGCCAAAAACAGGGCTCGGGAGGGCCACATGGCTCTGTTTTCACTGGCAGAGGCATCGTGGGCCGGTCCTTCGCTATTTCTAGGGCGGCCCTGCATGCCAGATCTAAGCACCCCATGGGTTGGATCTGGCCCGCAGGCCTTGAGTTTGACACTCCTGATATAGAGAGGTGTCTTCCCAGTAGAGCAGACTGTCTTGTTATTTATAATATATATTTATATTTTAAGTATTTGCGTTATACCTCCCACCGGCCAGTACGCTCGCACAGAGAGGGCCTCCTCAGGGTGCCGTCGGCCAGACAATGTTGGCTGGTGACCCCCAGGGGGAGAGCTTTCTCTGTGGAATGACCTACCCCCAGAGATACGCACGATACCGGACCTCCGGACTTAAAACCCACTTATTTCATCTAGCTGGGCTGGCTTTACCCAATCCTTTGGTTTTAATTTGAAATTAATTTTAATTGGGTTATTTTAAATTGTGACCGATGTTATTTAATATCTTTTAAACTGTTTTAATTTTTGTATGTTGTGTTTTTACTTTGGCTGTCTACCGCCCTGAGTCCTGCTGGAGAAGGGCGGTATAAAAATAAAATAAAATAAAATAAAATAAAATAAAATAAAATAAAATAAAATAAAATAAAATAAAATAAAATAAAATAAAATAAAATAAAATAAAATAATAAAATAAAATAAAATAAAATAAAATAAAATAAAATAAAATAAAATAAAATAAAATAAAATAAAATAAAATAAAATAAAATAATAAAATAAAATAAAATAAAATAAAATAAAATAAAATAAAATAAATAAATATACTGCACTAGTGAGGCCACACTTATAATACTACATCCAGTTCTGGTTGTCATGATACGAAAAAGATGCTGAGATTCTAAAAAGAGGGCAGAGAAGAGCAACAAAGATGATAAGGTGACTAGACTCTATAACGAACGGTTAAGGAAACTAGGTTTATCAAGCATACTGAAGGGAAGTTTCATCATGTACTGGAAGACATGATAATTGTCTTCTAGTACTTGAGGGACTGTCACAGAGAAGAGGGGCTGACTTATTCTCCAAAGCACCAGAAGGCAGGACAAGAAGCAATGGAGGCTTTTAAGAAGAGACTGGATTAGTCATTTTTTTGAAACGGTATATGGCCTCCTGCTTGTGCAGGGGGTTGGACCAGGGGTGGGCTTCAAAAATTTTAGCAAGGGGTTCTCTGCCCAGTTGCTGGGTGGGAGTGTGCATGGTGGGCGTGGCCTAGTGGGCCTCCTGCACCACAGCAGGGGGGGTGTTTTTGCCCTCCCCGGGCTCCGGAGGTTTTTCTTGAGCCTCTGGGAGGGCAAAATCGGCCTCCCCAAGCTCTGGAGGCCCTCTGGAGGCCAGAAACGGGCCTTCCTGAACTTCTGGTAGGCCCGTTTTTTGCCCTCCCCGAGCCTCTGTGTGCACCTTGCAGTTACCTGCATCCAAAACGGGCCTCGTGGGGACTCCTGGGAGGGGACGGGTAGGCAGGGCCAGCCAGGAGTGGGATTTGGGGGTTCTCCGAACTGCACAGAATCTTAGCTAGAGGTTCTCCTGAACCCCTGCAAAACCCAGAAATTGGGGAACCCTGGACTACAGGATCATAAAAAGGAAAGGGGGAAAAAAATCAGGTTGAAAAAAATGTTATCAGACTCTGTTTTTTGACTACTATAGATGGTCTCCTCCTACACTGTCTGTTCCTTTCTGAATAATAGGTGACACTGCTGAATCACTTTTATTGTTCCAAAGACTATTTTTAAGGCTGTCAGTTGGAATTTACCTATCTTAAATCTCTTCTTCTGTGTTTTGCATCCTGGAATGAGAAAACCAGTCCTGATCAACTTCCATGTGACATCATTTCAGGTTGGAAGAATGCTCTTATTTTTCTTCCTTCGGGTTTCTTTTCTTTTCTTTTCTTTTCTTTTCTTTCTTTCTTTCTTTCTTTCTTTCTTTCTTTCTTTCTTTCTTTCTTTCTTTCTTTCTTTTTTTGCAAACCATACTGCTTCAAACATTCTTCCTTGAACTTCTAGTCTCCCGGCCATCTTTGTTGGATTGAGAACAAGTGGGAAGCATCCAAAGAAGGCTGCCAGATGGTCTGATATTCCGGATTAGAGTTAATGAATGCACACAGAGAAATAAAATTATAGGCCCAGTTAAGGAGCCTCATGGCGCACTGGTTAGAATGCAGTATTGCAGGCTAATTCATGCTACCTGCCAGGAGTTCAGTCCTCATCGATTCAAGGTTGACTCAGCCTTCTAGCCTTCCGAGGTTGGTAAAATGAGGAGCCAGATTGTTGGGGGAAATATGCTGACTCTGTAAACCACTTAGAGAGGGCTGTAAAGCACTGTGAAGCAGTCTAAGTGACATTGTTGTGCATTAAAGAGCTAAAATATATCTCAGAACATATGAATCAGTGTCATACAGATTACTGTGGATGGGGATGGAAGTAGGGAGAGCCAATTTGGTGTAATGGTGAAGGCATCAGGCTAGAAACCGGGAGAGTGTGAGTTCTAGTCCTGCCTTAGGCACAAAGTCAACTGGGACTTTGTGCCAGTCACTGTCTCTCTCAGCCCTGAAAAGGAAACAATGCCAAAACATTCCTGAAAAGCCTCCCCTATCAAAATCTGCATCCAGACCGGAAAGTATTGAAATAATTGCTAAAAGAACATCTGCACCATGGTTTATACCACTAAAAGTGGTATAAATGACCAGGCACAACTGAGCAAAATCTTCTAGATCCAAAGTGAGTTCATCAGGAATGGAGAGAATCAATGGCATTTAATACTCCATGTAAAAAACATCAGACCCTGGATCTACCCATTTAATGCCCCTCAGCTCAAATGAATCAGGAGGCCGGCAGTCCAAGAGATGATATGGGATTGAATTTCAAACATCGGTACTAGAAAGCATGAGTTTAACATGGAGGTATGATCAGTGGTGGGTTTTATGTATTCTTACCACCGGTTTGCCACGCTTGCTTCACACACGTGTCTTCCACGCATGCAACTAGCCTCAAAAACGTGGCATTACACCAGGGCAGGGCCCACCCGCAGTCGCCGCTACCAGTTCGCCTTAACTGGTCCGAACTGGTTGAATACCACCTCTGGAGGTATGACAGTAGCAGAACCTTCTTGGGTGCATAGGATATGTTTGTGCTCATGGCTGTTTTTCTGAAATTCAGTACGCAATTCCCTGGGGAATTTCCAGTTGCCTTGCCTTCATCTGCATCTCTTGTGCATCAATTAAAGGAAGGATGTTTTGTTTACAAAGGCAGGTTAACCTCTCTCTCTCTCTCTTTTGCTTCTCAGTTGCATTTGTCTATCTGAGCTCTTCCCATATGTGTCATCCCACGTCTCCAAAAATAGTTCTTTATATGTTACTTGTCCTTGGTAGGTTTCTCCCAGGTGAAATCGAGTGTTGATAATGAGGACACCACACACTTATACAACAGTGTAAATTTAGACATTTGGGATGTGATTTCTAGGATTTAAATAGAAACGTGTAACAGTCTTTAATGTTCAGTGTAAAGGTTAGATATCCAAATTGTGGTTCAGCAGTTGAAAACCCAAATGGAAAGGGAAAGCTACTATATATCTTTTCATAATGCCTTTAATCTATATTTAGTAGTTAACTTTATTTTCTTTCTTTTTTCCCTTTCATCATTTTAACAATAATATACATATTTCAAAATATAACAAGGAAACCATTGTGAGGGTTTTTGTTTTTTTTTTGTGGAGGAATGTGGGTGTATGCAGTATGTACAGATTTTTAATTAAATAAAAATCCACTTTCAAGAATAAAGCTTTACATTCCCTTTGAAGACCGCAATCACATTTAGGAGACACGAAATTATTATCTTTAGAGTCTAACTCAAAATTATGCTGTAATTGTGTTCCCCCTCATTTACATACAGTATAAAATCAAATTGGTAGATTATGGAGTTAGATCTTGCTCACATTTTAATTTGTCAGTGCCGCTGATTTCCTATCCAACATCTTAACTCTACTTTTGTAAAATAATCCATGACAGTTTGGCAGGAGGTTTTTAAAGATTTTAAACAGAAGTTGCGCAGGTATCTTTTGGGGTTATTTTAGCTTGGATTTAACACAGAATAGCCTGAGTGAGGCTTCCACTCTAAGATTCTGTGATATTTGATAAATGAAACGAATAATACCCATCATTTGAGGATCCTGGAAAGTGGGAAGCCCCTACCCCCAGAAGAATGAAAAATTTTGGGAAATATTTTTTAAAAGGCGGAATATTATACTTACCCTAAAGGGGAAATGAAAAAATCATAAGGGCGTTAGAAACCAGCCCCAGTTTCCCTGCCTCAAGCAGAAACTGAGGAGGCCACTGTTTAGAAATGCAGATTTGGTAATCCATTCAGAAAGACTGGGTCACAGAGGACTCCAAATAAGCAATTAGGAAGCCAAAAGGGTTGAAAGGATTAGCTCAGACAAGCATCTAAAATTTTCCCTTTTGCCTATAGAGCCAGCCATAATCCCATAGGAATCTGACAACAGCCAATAGAATATTAAAAGACATGCTCTTGCACAGGAATAGGAAGCTCAAATACAAAGCCCAAAGAAGGTATAAAACCAGTGGTGTGATTCAACCAGTTTGCACCATTTCGGCCGAACCGGTTGTTAAATAGCTTGTTGGCCCTGCCTCTTCCAGAAGTTCCCATGTGCCCCGTTTTGGCTCCCAGGTAAGTGGAGGGAGGCCTAAAAGGCCCAAAACGGGGCATGGAGGGGTGTGGTGTGGCCCCTCCGTGGCTCATTTTTGCTCCCAGGAGGTTGCAGGAAGGTCTACTAGGCCCAAAATATGAGCCAGCAGTGTGCAGTAGCTGCCAAAAAAGCCAACACAGTTCTGGGCTGCATAAACAGAGGGATACAATCAAGATCACGTGAAGTGTTAATACCACTTTATAATGCCTTGGTAAGGCCACACTTGGAATATTGCATCCAGTTTTGATCGCCACGATGTAAAAAGGATGTGGAGACTCTAGAAAGAGTGCAGAGAAGAGCAACAAAGAGGATTAGAGGACTGGAGGCTAAAACATATGAAGAACGGTTGCAGGAACTGAGTATGTCTAGTTTAATGAAGAGAAGGACTAGGGGAGACATGATTGCAATGTTCCAATATCTCAGGGGTTGCCACAAAGAAGAGGGAATCAAACTATTCTCCAAAGCACCTGAGGGCAGGACAAGAAGAAATGGGTGGAAACTAATCAAGGAGAGAAGCAACTTAGAACTAAGGAGAAATTTCCTGACAGTTAGAACAATTAATCAGTGGAACAACTTGCCTCCAGAAGTTGTGGATGCTCCAACACTGGAAATTTATAAGGAGATGTTGGATAACCATTTGTCTGAAGTATGGTGGGGTTTCCTGCCTGGGCAGGGGGTTGGACTAGAGGACCTCCAAGGTCCCTTCCAACTCTGTTATTCTATTCTATTCTATTCTATTCTATTCTATTCTATTCTATTCTATTCTATTCTATTCTATTCTATTCTATTCTATTCTATTCTATTCTATTAAAAACCATCTTTCCAAACAGCCATCATGTTTCCAGTGTCTTTCTCCTCACTTGGAACTGAACCCAAAGGATATTTCTTCCAAGAAAAGGAAGTAACTCTGCATGTCTTCCTTGGTTTTGATGACCCTGACACTTCCCCGTAGCTGGCTATGTGATCTAGTCAAAGCCAGAACTGAGTTTCTGGAGGTTGTGCAGGCCACTTTGGGAAGAAACAAAGTCCATTATGAGTCGTGGTGGTGCAGTGGTTAGAGTGCACTACTGCAGGCTATCTCTGCTGATTGCCGGCTGCCTGCAATTTGGCAGTTCAAATCTCACCAAGCTCAAGGTTGACTCAGCCTTCCATCCTTCTGAGGTGGGTAAAATGAGGACTCGGATTGTTGGGGACAATATGCTGACTCTGTAAACTGCTTAGAGAGGGCTGTAAAGCACTGGAAAGCAGTATATAAGTCTAAGGAGTCTGAGTGGCGTAGGAGGCTAATGCCTCCTACTAAGGCAGCATTTAACATCCAGCTGCCTGCAATTACTGCGAGTTCAATTCTCACCAGGCTCAAGGTCGACTCGGCCTTCCATCCTTTCTAAGGTGGGTAAAATGAGGACCCGGTTTGTGGGGGCAATAAGCTGACTTTGTATAAAATATACAAAAGTATGAAGGCTATTGCTTAACGCATTGTAAGCCGCCCTGAGTCTCCAGAGAAGGGCAGCATATAAAAATAAATAAATAAATAAATAAATAAATAAATAAATAAATAAATAAATAAATAAATAAATAAAGTGGTATTGCTATTATGTCAGGATCAAGTGGCTTTGATTGTATGGGCCCCACAAATCTAGACGTATTCTGCTGAATGTTATAAATAGAATTAAATAGGATATAAATAAAATCCTGTGATTCTATGAACGTTCGTTATTCATATGAGGCATTAAGCATCCCTATAAAACAATGGATCCACAACCACCAGTCTGCAGCCCACCTCCGAGCTTTCAGCCATTCGGAACTGGGCCACAGAAGTGACAGGTGAGCACGCACATGCGTTCCCCACTTACACGAACAGCAGGCAACCGTGTGCATACATCAGGAGTGGGCTTCAAAAATATTAGCAAGGGGTTCGCTGCCCGGTTGCTGGGTGGGCCTGGCCATGGTGGGTGTAACCTAGTGGGCCTCCTGCACCACGATGGGGATGTATTTGCCCTCCCTGGGCTCTGGAGGCTTTTCTTGAGCCTCCGGGAGGGAGAAAACAGCATCCCCAGGTTCCGGAGGCCCTCTGGAGGCCAGAAACAGGCCTTTCCCGAACTTCCAGTAGGCCCGTTTTTCACCCTCCCCGAGCCTCCACACATGCTCTGCACTTACCTGCATCCAAAACAGGCCACGTGGGGACTCCTGGGAGGGGGCAGGGTGGGAGGGGCCAGCCAGGAGTGGGATTTGGGGGTTCTCCAAATTGCACAGAATCTTAGCTAGAGGTTCTCCCGAACCCCCAACAGCCCACCCCTGACATACATGCTTCATTTCATGAGTGGTGGACACGGGTGCCTACCTCTCATGCAGAACCATCCTTTCTCCACCTGCCCACTGGTCTTCAAAGCTGAAAAAAGGTTGGGGAACTCTGCTATAAAATGATGGTCGCATTATCCCATTTGCTCTCAACTTTCTATACAGTTGAAACACGCTGTATGAAAATAATAATAATACAAAGAAGGCGACAACGATAACGGTAATGACAACATCTGTATTTTTTAAAAAAGGGTGAGGGACTCAAAGGAATATTAAAATCAAACAGGTTTTCATGATCGTCTTTATTTTACTTGCATTAATACATTGAGCATGTATCTTTCTACGGGGAATATATGCATTTGCATATGATGGCTCATTTCATCAATGTCTGGGGTGAGATTTATTAAAGATAATTACATTCAGCCTATTGCGTCTTTGTAATAAGTACCACAAATCCAGTCTTCTGGGGGAGGGGGAATGTTAAAGATGTTTTTTTAAAAAAAGCAGAAGGACCTTCATGGTTTTCTAAAGGGGTGACAGGAAAAAAAGTCAAGTTTTTCAAGACTGTCTGGATTAAGAAATATTGTTCCAAACAGCTGCAAGAGGCACTTTCCTGGCCAATAGTTTTAAAAGAAAAGATTGCTTTGCTGTTGTTGTTTTTATTTGTATAGCTGATGACATCTCGACTATGATCGATAAGAGCAGGGCAATTACATCTGTAGAAAGATCTTTGCAGTCCAAAACCCCCAATTTTTGGTTTCTTGTCTGCCAGGAAAACCACAATAAATTACAGGTAGTCTTCAACTGTCCTAAATTAGGAATGCGGTAGCTCAGTGGTTAAGATGCTGAGCTTGTCAATCGAAAGGTCGGCAGTTCAGCGGTTCGAATCCCTAGTGCCACATCATGGGGTGAGTTCCCGTGACTTGTCTCAGCTTCTGCCAACCTAGCAGTTCGAAAGCACGTAAAAAATGAAAAATAGGGACCACCTTTGGTGGGAAGGTAACAGCGTTCCGTGCGCCTTTGGCATTTAGTCATGCCGGCCACATGACCATGGAGATGTCTTCAGACAGCGCTGGCTCTTTGGCTTAGAAACGGAGATGAGCACCACCCCCTAGAGCCGGGAACAACTAGCACATATGTGCGAGGGGAACCTTTACCTTTAAGTTACAATGGCATTGAAAAAAGTAACTTATGACCATTTTTCACACACTTACGACCACTGAAGCATCCCTACAGTCATGTGATCAAAATTCGGATGCTGGGCAATTGGCATGTAGTTGTGACCATTCCCCAGTGTCCTGGGGAATCATGTTACCTTTGCGACCTTCTGACAAGCAAAGTCAAGGGGGAAGCCAGATTCACTTAACAACCATGTTGCTAACTTAACCAGAGTGATTCTCTGCGGCAAGAAAGGTCATAAAATGGGGGCAAAACTCACTTAAGAAGTGTCTTGCTTAGCAACAGAATTTTTGGGCTCAGTCGCGGTCGTAAATTCAGAACTACCTGTACTGAAAATACTTCCCATTCAAATGGCTCATAAAACAAAAATATCTTCATTTTGTTGTCAGTGCTGTGTATTTAAGAAGCAGCTTCCTTTTGAGATAGTAATGTATGGACAAATATGCATGGGCACACAAGGAGATCTTGTTGTTCATTCCAGGAGCCTCTGGAAGCCTTAGATCTTCTTTCAAATGTCAACCTGTTGAGTAGAAACACAGCTCAGCAGTTCTTGATTTGATTCCAAACGGAGATCACTTTTTTTTTTAAACAAATTGAGGAGATTGTTTTTATTTGCATAAAAGTCCCTTTTATGGGGAAGAGTTATGGAGTGCAAGCAAATCAAAGGCTCCAAGTTAAGTGTTTGTATGGAATGGATGACTCTGAGCTTTGGTATTCAACTTTATTATTCATTTATTTCATTTGTTTTTAAATTCCCCCTCTACTTTTATAACTTTATAAGTAATTAAGAGGGTGAGCCAATATAATTTTCCTTCCTCCTCCTATTTCCTCCATAACAACTACTTTGTGAAATGGGTTAGGTTGAGAGAGAGTGTCTGTGTCTTAGGCTTTCGTGCCTAAGGCGGGAAGAGAATTCACACTCTCCTAGTGATTGGCTCAAAATCACCGAACTGGCATTTGTGCCTAAGGCGGGAAGAGAATTCACACTCTCCTAGTGATTGGCTTAAAATCACCCAACTGGCATTTGTGCCTAAGGCGGGAAGAGAATTCACACTCTCCTAGTGATTGGCTCAAAGTCACGCAACTGGCTTTCATGCCGAAGGCGGGAAGAGAATTCACACTCTCCTAGTGATTGGCTCAAAGTCACCCAACTGGCTTTCATACCTAAGGCGGGAAGAGAATTCACACTCTCCTAATGATTGGCTCAAAATCACCCAACTGGCATTTGTGCCTAAGGCGGGAAGAGAATTCACACTCTCCTAGTGATTGGCTCAAAGTCACCCAACTGGCTTTCATGCCTAAGGTGGGACTAGAATTCATAGTCTCCTGGTTTCTAGGCTAGCACCTCAACTATTACATCGAATTGGGACACCAAACTCTACATAAACTCTCCTAGGCATGTGGTAAAGATTTGTGTGGAAAAGCTCTCCATGCCTCCCTTCCCTCCTCAGAAAGAGGATATAAAAACAATTGAAAGATTTGATTGAGCAATTACCCTCGAGCACCAGCACTTCAGAGAAGAACCTGATTTACCTGATCAATAGAATAGAAAATGCACTGGATGAAGGTATTTAGTGTGGAAGAGAACTGGAATAGAGGGAAAAAATATATTACCAGTTCATTCTATGATCATTTGCGTGTGTTCATTATGTAGATCCACAAAACCTAACTGGACACTTAAGGGTTTAAGTCTAAAGGAGAGGTCCTCAAACTATGGCCCACGGGCCAAATACAGCCCGCTGAAGCCATTAATCCAGCCGCGTGGGATCATCGCTCCACCTTCCTGCCAACCCCCACCTACCTTCTGGAAGCCGAGAAGGCAAAAACGTGATGCGCGGAGGCCTCCCCAGCCTCCAGAGACAGAGAGAGGGAGGGAGGGAGGGAGGGACACAAACACACACACACACACAAACAGAAGTCCCTCACACACACACCAAGGCAACCACATCCCTTCATTAACCTGCTTTCCACCTCAAGGAGCATAACAAATTAAAGTTTAATTTGTGTGTATTGTTTGGACTGCTAAATTGGCCAAGTCCACCTAGTCACATGACCACCTAGCCATGACCACCAGTCACATGACCACCTAGTCATGCCCACCCAGTCACATGACCACCTAGCCATGACCACCAGTCACATGACCATCTAGTCATGCCCACCCAGCTGGTCTGGCCCTCCAACAGTCTGAGGGACTGTGAATTGGCCCCCTGTTTAAAAGGTTTGAGGACCCCTGGTCTTAATCATTTGGGGATGAGGGGTGGGGGAATGAGAGAGAGAAAGCCATTTTTAATTTATATCATATCCAGGCATAAAGATTCCTTGCTAAAGTTGTTTCCCCCCCACCACTCCCAATTGTGGAGCTAATAGCAGCTTTGGGGAAAATCAGAGGAAGGGAAAAGAGAGGTTTAAACATAGCAAATGTTTCACTAAGGACTTTGAGGCGTAAGAAGAAGCAGACACAGAGAGAAGAGAAGATCAATGTTTTAGTTTTTTTCTGGAATTAGCAGATGTGTTCCCTCTGAATCAGTTTTGCCGAGGAGCTGCTCAAATATCTCCTCAAACCGTGTTATTTCAACATCATTTAATCAATCCAGTTATCTGAAGTCTTCAATCTCAGCTCGGGCTCAAATAATCCTAAAATCAAGTAGAAGACAAGAGATTATAACAAGCTCCTTGGTCATCCAGAATGCTCAACTGATGTTTCAGCAAAGAGAGTTAATTTCTGGGAACTAATTTCCTGAGAGATGGAGAAATCACTTCATATTTTTTTTTTAAAGGAGTGCAATCAGGGCTTGGAGAAGGGGAATTAATGCAGTGCAGAAAAATTATCTTGCATTTCTCTTCTCTCTTGGTTCTTGTTCAATTGGACAAAAGAGATTTTGCTTTTCAACATTTCTCTTTGAGCTTCACTTATTTAGTTGTGAAGTGGCTAAACTCTATTTGTGAATCATCTATCTGTCATTGTAGACCAATATCTCTGGTGATCCGCAGTCTTTCTGCTTCCCACAATTCCATGAAATCTCAAGGAAAAATATTATATGTGAACGCTTCCCTCTGAGTTTTTTTTTCAAGCTGGGAAAGGATACTTTCTCAAGTACTCAGGGGCTGTAAAATAATGTGAAAGCATTGCACAGAAAGCCACAACAGTAGGAACTTCTTCAACTACATTCAACAATCAAGCAATATTATAGCACTAGCAATAAAACTTAGACTTATATACCACTTCACAATGCTTTACAGCCTTTCTAAGTGGTTTACAGAGTCGGCATATTGCCCCCAACAATTTGTGTCCTCAATTTACCCACCTCGGAAGGACGGAAGGCTGAGTCAACCTTGAGCCTGGTGAGATTTGAACTGGCAAATTGCAGGCAGCCGGCAGTCAGCAGAAGTAGCCTGCAGTACTGCACTCTAACCATTGCACCACCATGGCTCAAGGGTCAATTATAAGGGTTGTTGGGAGAAATATCCATCTAGTTCAGTTCCAAGCTGGGAGAAAGACACTGGAAACATGGAGGCTGATTTGAAAGTTGGTTTATTGATGAACAGGACCATATGGGTTTGAGGTCCTGGGCAGCTGACCACATGGAGTTGAGAATGAGGCTTATTTATACCTTCTCTTGGGCCTTGCCCTTGAGCTTCTTGTTCCTGTGCAAGAACATGTACCCTATTGGTTGTTGTAGGGGGTCATAGCTAATCCTGTAGGTTGTCTGAGAAGTTTGGTTGAAGCCCGGAGAGTGATGCAATATCCCCAGGTGATTTTGTAATGTGGTGAGCTCTGCTGCTAGATAATCTTATTATATGTTGGAGGGTCATGTCTTAATCCCATCACCCTGGAGCTGAAGGTCTTTTGTTTTGTAGATAGGCTGGCCCAGTCCTTCTCAATGGGCACCAAATATTTACTGGGGGCAGGGAGTTGAAGCTCTGAGTTTTTGTCTCCCTTAAGATTTTATATTTCTCTTTTGGGCAAATATTTTATCCTGCCTTTTTTAATATTTCTCAAAATATTTCATTCTTCTAGGAGAGGTGGCTTCCTTCACGGTCATCAAGATAAATTAAAAAGAAAGGCTCAATGGTGAGCGACCCAGAGTCATGCTTATGACATAGGTGGCCCATAAATTTATTAAATAAATCAGTCAAGCACCCAACAAATTCTTTGTGAGGAAGATCGCTTTTGAAGACATGGAAGACAGATTTGAGCAGAGGTTGGTTTCACCTGTCAATTTGCAAGGAAAGGACAGGAAGGTAGAGGTCAGTGAGAGAAATCTGTCTTTTCTTAAGAAGGTCTGTCTCATGGGACCAAGAGGAAAGGCCTTTTCCGTGGTGTCTCCCTCCCTGTGGAATATCGTCCCCGTGGAAATAAGATTGACCTCCAGCCTAACAAAAGGCCCTGAAGTCTTGGTTTTACCAATTGGCCTGGGGACCTCAGGCTGATTTGGAGCCCATAAAGTGCATGGTTTGATTGTTGTCACCAGGACCTTTAGGGTTTATTGGGTTTCATATTGGGTTTTTATTTCTGTAAGCCAGGGGTGTCAAACTCAAGACTCGTGGACTGGATCCGGCCCACGGGTGCTTAGATCTGGCTCATGGGGCTGCCTTTGAAACTGTGAAGGACTGGCCTATGGTGCCTCTACCAGTGAAAATGGAGCTCAGGAGGCTGCGACGGCCTTCTGCAACCCTCTACCAGCAAAAATGGAGCTTTGGAGGGTCACGTGTGACCCTCCCGAGCTCTGTTTTTCCTGGGAGAAGGTTGCAGGAGGCCGTCTCAGCCTCCCGAACTCCGTTTTCATTGGCAGAGTTCTTGGACCACCACAGATGCCCCTGACACGAGTGACATTGAGCTGGCCATGCCCAACCTGGTCCCAAGGTCAAGTAAAACTGTGGTGCGGCCCTCAACGAAATCAAGTTTGACACCCCTGCTGTAAGCAATTTGAAATCATCATGAGTGAGGTAGGTGGCCATATAAATTTTCTTAATAAATAATTAATGGAAGGTAGTGGGGAGCATATCATGTTATTCATAAATCCATTCAGAAATATTGTAGCCTGTTGAACAGCTTTGGTGAGATATAATCTCCAGGGTTATCATGCTGCCCCAGTGGACTTTCATTTAAGCGTGAGACAGCAATATGCTGCAGCTGCCAAAAAAAAAGAAAAGAAGAAGAAAGGGATATCATCAAGAACATAAGAAATGATAATATTGCTTTATACTGCACTGATAAGATGACATTTGGAATACTGTGTCCAGTTCTGGTTACCACAATAGAAACGAGATGTAAATTATTTTTTATCTGTCTTGTGGGCAAGAAACCATTTTGGTCCTGATGTATTTTGTTGTGTAATATTTTTTTCAACCTATTAGCAATTATACTCATGAAAACTTTGTAATCGGTATTCAACAAAGAAATCGGCCTATAGTTTTTTATTAATGTGGTATCTGCCCCCTCTTTTGGTATTAGGGAGATATACGCTTCTTTCCATGTGTTTGGTAATTTTGCCTCCCTCAGGGCTTCGTTATATATTTCTAATAGCATTCCGTTTAATAATTCTCCAAATGTTTTATAAAACTGCACTGTCAGATAGATAGAAAATGAAATATATCACTGTAGGTTTGTATATATGTATATATGATAATATAAATTAGTAGTTGAAGTTGTGTATTGTATATGTAAATTTGTTTCTTGATTAAGAGAAACTTGTATGTTTTAAATGTTTTTAAAGAATGAATAAAGTTTTGTTTTTAAAATTAAAAAAAAAGAAAAAAAGAAACGAGATGTAGAGACCCTGGAAAATATGCAGAGAAGAGCAACAAAGATGATAAAGGGGTTTGAAGGCTAAATAGTATGGGGAATAGTTAAGGGATCTAGCTATGTCAGGCCTATCAAAGAGAAGGATTAGGAGGGACATGATAACTGTCTTCTAGTACTTGAGGGACTGTCACAGAGAAGAGGCAATTGACTCAATCTCCAAAGCACCAGAGGGCAGGACAAGAAGTAATAGGTGGAAACACATTAAAGAGAAATTCAACCTAATGTTTTGACCTAGGCTTCCCCAGCAGTACAAAGCCAAGTCCGAGTCCTGATAACCCCCTTTTATTTAATTTACAGTGAATTCCTCTCCAGCAAAGTGTTTCCTCTCCCACAGTCTTTCAAGATAGTTCACAATTACCGACCTTTATCAGGCTTGTAGAGTAGTCAGGCCAGTGGTGGGTTGCCCCCGGTTCGCTCCGGTTCTATAGAACCGGTAGTAAAACCGGTGGGAAGCTCCGCCCACTTACCCCGACATCATCAAAACACTTCTGCGCATGCGAAGCAAGCACACGCGTATGGCCCCACTGCAAACCGGTAGTAAAGGTAAATAGAACCCACCCCTGGGTCAGGCCAATATATTTCAGATGCCGCAATACTTGGCAAGAATGCAGTGGTGAACTAATTGTCTTCTGCAAACTCCACTCCCCTTTCGCTCCTCTTTTATTCCCTCTGGGACGGCCATTCATCATCCACCTGTGGCCTTACTCCCAAGTCGACCGTTGTTCTTTAGCTGTTCCCTTCGTTGGCAACTGTGCATGTGCACACCGGAAACATGCTCCAGCTGTTCGCTTGCCTCACTGATGTCTGACTCCAAAGGCAGCTGGCATATGGCCCTGGACCCCTCTCTGCCTCCGACACAGAGCCCTCATCAGAGCCTTCCCCAGACTCCAGGACTGGCCCATGTTCCTCCTCAACTTCCTCACTGTCCGAATCTGCTGCCAGATCTGCTGGCTTCTGGTGGGCCACAACACCTAAAAATAAGGAGAAATTTCCTCCCAGTTCTGATTAATTAATTAAGTTGTGGATGCTTCATCACTGGAGGTTTTCAATAGACTAGACAACCATTTGATCAGGATGGTATAAGGTCTCCTGCCTTGAGCAGAGAATTGGACGAGAAGACCTCCAAGGTCCCTTCCAGCCATATATTCTATGTTCTAATTCACTGGTCACAGGATATAATTGGCGAATTGATGATGGAAGGTGGATGGTGTTGTAAAGGACCAAAGTTTAAGGTTTATCTTTTAAACTTGGTGAAGCCTGGTTTATGAGTGATCTGAACTCCATAGACATATTTGATGGCTGGTGGTTTTTATTTTTATGGTTGGGGTTTAGAGGACGGTGCCACCAAAAAACAGGCCACAGTTTCCCCCCTCACTCCTTATTTTAATGCCACAGTGCCAAAGACCTGGCACCATTCAGCTTTGTTTCACTGCCATATTTCAAAGAGCTGCTAATGAGCAACTATAAATCAGACAATACCCTTGGATGTATTCGTTAACACACAAATAAATATGATGTGCAATTAGCCCTTTTACAGTTTGGTTGTTGTAGCAGTGTACACGAGATCATTAGTTTCACAAAGAAACTCTGTCTCAGAATGCTATCCTAAGCACACTTCATTGATTAATGAAATTAATGTGTGGACGGGCAAAATACCAGTCTCATCTGAGCTTCCAAGATCAATACATTCTTCTTTTTCTTCTTCTTTTCCTGTCTAAAAAAACCCAACAAATACATTGTCTTTTGTAGGAAATTCCACGACATTCTTGTACTTTACTCTAATTTATTGATGCATTTATTCTCTGAGACATTTGTAAAAAATACTTTCTGTCTGTTGGGTAGGTCGAGATAGTCCTCCAATTATGTTTGAATAGAATAGAATAGAATAGAATAGAATAGAATAGAATAGAATAGAATAGAATAGAATAGAATAGAATAACAGAGTTGGAAGGGACCTTGGAGGTCTTCTAGTTCAATCCCTTGCTTAGGCAGGAAACCCTACACCACGTCAGACAAATGGTTATCCAACATCTTCTTAAAAAATTCCAGTGTTGGAGCATTCACAAAGTCTGCAGGCAAGTTGTTCCACTGATTAATTGTTCTAACTGTCAGGAAATTTCTCCTTAGTTCTAAGTTGCTTTTCTCCTTGATTAGTTTCCACCCATTGTTTCTTGTTCTACCCTCAGGTGCTTTGGAGAATAGTTTGACTCCCTCTTCTTTGTGGGAATATCAGCCCCTGAGATATTGGAACATTGCTATCATGTCTCCCCTAGAACCTTCAACTTCTGAAGGCAAACTGTTCCACGGATTAATTGTTCCGGAGGTGGAATTCAGTCGGTTCAGGCAAACCGGTAGCACTAACGATCAGTTGGCCCCGCTCTATCCTGTCCTTTATTTCCTGCTTTATAGCTCATCTCAATCACATGGCACAGCTGATTCCCCCCCCCCATCCCCCACGTGCTGTTTTACTTACCATTGTCGACTTGGAAGGTAAACAGCTGAGCTTCTAAATACTCCATTTTCAGCGCTGCGTGCAAGCACCGTAGATTTGCATGCACACGAAGCAGTGGTGGGTTTCAACTGGTGTTACCATCAGTTCGCTTCATGTACGCGCTCCGCGCAAGCTCAGTGTATTAAGGATCTGAGATGCGATAATCTGCTCTGCAGCGCCTTTCAGCTGGGCTAAAAACAACTAAATATAAGATCTGTATAACACAGGGGCTGGGGGGAGGGCCAAACTAACCGTCAGAGAGAACCAATTTGCTCTCACCTCACCAACTCCACTACCAGCTTGCACGAACCAGGGAGAACCGGTAGCAACCCACCACTGACATGAAGCGCATGTGTGTGCACAAAGCACATGTTCACCGAACCTGTTGTTAAATTGGCAGCATTCCACCGCTGAATTGTTCCCACTGACAGGCAAGTTCTCCTTAGTTCTAGGTTGAACCTTTTGTTGATAAGCTTCCTTTTGTTACTTCTTGTCTTGCCCCCAGATGCTTTAGAGAGTAGATTGACCCTCTATTCTCTGTAAAAGTCCCTCACAGTGGTAGGTTTCAAATTTTTTTACTACCGGTTCTGTGGGTGTGGCTTGGTGGGCGTGGCATGGATTGATGGGCATGGCTTGGTGGGCGTGGCAGGGGAAGGATTCTGTAAAATCTCCATTCCCTCCCCAATCTAGGGGAAGGTTACTGCAAAATCCCCATTTCCTCCCGATCAGCTGGGACTTGGGAGGCAGAGAATAGATGGGAATGGGGCCAGTCAGATTTTTTACTACCAGTTCTTCGAACTACTCAAAATTTCCGCTACCAGTTCTCCAGAACTGGTCAGAACCTGCTGAAACCCACCTCTGCCTAGACCATTATGTATCCCTCAGATATTGGAAGACTGCTATCATGTCACCCTTAGTCAGGGGTGAAATGCTCCTGGTTCGGACCGGATCGCCCAATCCAGTAGCAATGGAGGCGGGTGGTTCAGAGAACCAGTAGCAAAAATCCCTGCCCCCCCCCATGCCCAGCTGAGCCACGCAATCATCAGAGCCTTTTTTTTTTTTTAGTTTTTAAAAGCATTTTTTCTACAACCTCTACGGCCGAAAAAATGCTTTTAAAAGTAAAAAAAAAAAAAAAGCCTCTGATGATCATGCGGCTCAGCTGGGATCGTCAAAGATTTTTAAAAGCATTTTTTCTACAACCTTTCCAAGCTGAGTTGCCTGATCGGCAGAGGCTTTTTTTCTTTTAAAAGCCTCTGATGATCCAAGCTGAGTTGCCTGATCAGCAGAGGCTTTTAAAAGAAAAAAAGCCTCTGCCGATCAGGCAACACAGCTGGGATTGTCAGAGCCTTTTGGAAGCATTTTTTTACAACCTCTTCGCCAAAGAGGTTGTAGAAAAAATGGTTTTAAAAGTAAAAAGAAAAAAATTGGCCACGCCCACCCAGTCACATTACCCGCCCCCCCAAGTAATGCCCACAGAACCAGTAATAACAAATTTTAGATTTCACCACTGCCCTTAGTCCTTCCCTTCGTTGGACTGGACATACCTAGTTCCCTTAATCATTCATTGTATGGCTTAGCTTCCAGTTTCCTAAAATCTCCTAACTGAAAGAGACAATTAGACTGGTCCAGAAATCAAGCAGGCTTAAAGTCTGTGAATATGATTGGAAGAGATACCATAGGTCAGCCTTTAATGAAATTAACACAATTTGGGTCCCACTCTGGTGTTCAGTCAGTCCCACTTCAGGCAAGGAGCATCTGCAGTGCTATTCCTCCTGTTGTGACAACCTAAACTTTTATTGCATCTATAACTCATGTAAGGATCTGGTATGTGATACAAGTCTCTTTAGAAAACTAAGTAGGTTGTGGTGGCATGTACTAGTCACTTGGGGAATGGGTGCTAAAATCAATAGAAATAATAATAAAAATATTATTTATTTATTTATTTATTTATTTATTTATTTATTTATTTATTTATTTATTTATTTATCAAATTTATATACCGCCCTACTCCCGGGGGACTCAGGGCAGTGAACAGCCAAGATAAAATACAGATAATTCAAACATTAAAAGTCCATTAAAATTATTAAATATTTTGGCCGAAAACAAATTTAAAACACCCAATTTGTAAAACAGATTAAACAATTTAAAAATTTAAAAGAGGAGAGTTAGGCCAGGCCAGCCTGCTGAAATAAAAATGTTTTGAGAGCACGACGAAACATGCGCAGATCCGGGATCCTCTGTATCTCCGGGGGGAGCTCGTTCCAGAT
The DNA here is from genome assembly GCA_022577455.1 of Arizona elegans. NCBI lineage: Eukaryota > Metazoa > Chordata > Lepidosauria > Squamata > Colubridae > Arizona > Arizona elegans. The sequence continues at coordinate 5,194,388 of JAKOOJ010000017.1, forward strand.
GGCGGGTGCCCCCACAGAGAAGGCTCTCCCCCTGGGGGCTGCCAGTCAACACCGTTTGGCCGACGGCACCCTGAGAAGCCCCTCTCTATGGGAGCGTACTGGTCGGTGAAGGGCTACTGGTAGCAGAAGGCAGTCTCGTAAATACCCCTGTCCGATGCCATGGAATGCTCTAAAGGTGGTAACCAAAACCTTGAAGCACACCCGGAAGACCACCGGGAGCCAGTGCAGCTCGCGCAGGAGGGGGGTCACATGGGAGCGGCACGCCGCTCCCATAACGAAACATCAAAGGCGCATGGAACGTTGTTACCTTCCCACCAAAGGGGGTCCCTATTTTTCTACTTCATTTTTTAGGTGCTTTCGAACTGCTAGGTTGGCAGAAACTGGGACAAGTAACGGGAGCTCACCCCGTTACATGGAACTAGGGATTCGAACCGCTGAACTGCCGACCTTTCGATCGACAAGCTCAGCATCTTAGCCACTGAGCCACCGCTTTAGGGATGCTATAATTCTTGTAAATCGCCTTAGACTTTGGTACTGAAAAAAAAAAAAACCTCCCAAAAGTCAATACAAGTAATCCTCATTTAACAACCACTTGTTCAGGAACCATTCAAACTTGCAACAGTGCTGAACTAGTGATAATTACAACCATCCTTGAAGTTCCAGACATCACAGAGATCTCACAGTCACGTGATCGCAATCCAGGTACTTGAGGCCCACTTGTGATTATGACATTGCAGCATCCTGTGGACATGTGACCATGATTTGCAACATTCTCTTCCAGCTTCCCACAGTCACTGGGGAAGCCAACAGGAAATCAGAAGTTGCAATGACTTGTTTAAAAACTCCTGTGATTCTTAATGCCATTAAGTTTTAATCAGTGCCATTAATTACCAGCTTAATGATGGCAATTGGGAACTGACAGAACTGCTGTCACTAAACAACACAGTCACATAATGTCACAAGTTATGGGCCACATTCATTAGTGCTGGAAATTCTGATCTTAACTACCATTGTTAAGCAAAGATTACCTGTAACTTTTGCTGCTGACAAGGAAGTTTCTGTTATCCAGAAAAACCTGTGTATACTTGGAAGAAGTCGCCAGAACTTGAGTTTGATTTGACAGATACTCTGATTTTGGTCTATAAATAATCTGAGTCAAATAAAAACAAATTGCATCCAACTCACGATGAAACAAATAATTACAAAATTTGGAGCAGAGGTACATCTCAAATTCGGCAATTTATGTGGCATCAAGACTAAAATGTATTGTCACTTAATCTATTTTAGGGATGGAAATGCTTCGAAAATAATGTGCTTTCCAAGGTTATTCTGGAGAAACAACAGGGCAGCTTCAACAGTGAAAGAAAAACAGATTGCATGGAAAATGTACGCTCCAGGTTTGACCTCTAATCCTCCCAAACAGCCTCCAGCACATGATGTTGGCAAGGAGAATAAATCAAAATATGTGGCTTTCTGTGTGACATCCTGTGAGGCAGGAGCTATTTTGATGAAGGATCTAAAACCTCAAAAGTTGCCTGGAGATGTGGCTGATGAAGATTGGGAGCATAGCAAATTATAAAAAGTTACTTGATAGTCCTTGTGGACATGTAACCTTTTTTTCTTTCAGGATAGCATTTTTTTTAAAAAAATGTTCTATATTTGCAAATCTCATTTTATCTCAAGTGCTTATGGAAAGATTAAGAATGTTTTAAGAGCTATTCACTGAAGAACCAACAGAGCTCTTGGTATATCAGCAGTACAACTTATATTTTAATTGCAAATTCTGGGGTAAGATTGAAGGAGAACCCGGAAGAGATGTGGTGCTGGCTACCAACTTGGCTGACTTCAAAGAAGGTTGGATAAATTCATGGAAATCTTGGAGATCAATAATGCTGAGCCTCAGTGGTGGTGAGATTGCTTTTGAAGGCCATTTACTGGAAGACAGTTACAATAATTTCTATGAAGACATGGTCACCAATAATACAAGTAACTGAATGAAATGATTAATGCAATGTTGAAGTGGCCCACTGTGAGTGGGCCATGGCAACTTGTCCTGCATCAAGTTGGCTGCAATGAGTTGGCCATGGCGAGTTGGCTGTGATGAGTTGACCATGGCAAGTTGTCCATGGCGAATTGGCTGCAATGAGCTGGCCTTGGCAAGTTGGTTATGGCGAGTTGGCTGTGATAAGTTGACTGTGGCAAGTTGTCCTGGAGCAAGTTGGCTGCAATGAGTTGGCAAGTTGGTTGCAATGAGTTAGCCATGGTGAGTTGGCTGTGATGAGTTGGCTGTGGCAAGTTGGTTGTGGTGAGTTGTCCTAGACCCTGCACAGCATAGCTCACAGCTTCATTGACTGGCATAAGCCCCCTCGCCATGACTGATGTGTCACTAGGGAAACAGACTGCTAGACTAGGTGGACCAGGGTTCCAACTCAGAAGGGCTTCTGCTTGTGCTTAGAATATGTTCTTCAAAGTTTGAAAAGGTTATCGGGAACTTCCAATATGCTTCTCATAGCAAAGAGAAGACTTACTGTACCATACTTGGCATGATATAATCACTTTCTTGCTCACTCACTGGGATGAGCTGTTAAAATAACGTCCATTTAGAAGGGCTATTTTAAAGCTTCATTGTTCTGTGGAGGAGGCTTTTGAATGGAGACCATTAATGGGCGAAGAGGAGAGAAATTTCCTCTCTGAGATTGCTGCCTTACTTGGAAAACACAAAGACACATATGCCTAGGGACACATTAAAACTTCATGTGCTAAAAGCCTTATGGCTACAAGGAAGACATTTTCAAGGGCACCAAACTCCCTTTTGAAAATGAAATATTAGATGAGGGCAAGCATATGTGAATGAATTGGGGTCCAGGCAAGGGCTTCTTGTATTTAATGCTTGATCGGATATCTATGCTGTCTTTCCTTCAGTTACATAATGTTCTCCTATTTTCCCACGACAACAGTCTTTGTGAGAAAGTTTGGAATGAGAGAGAAGAACTGGTTCAAAGTCATCCCAAGGAAGTTTCTGGGGCTGAGAACAGACTTGAATCTGAGTCTCCCTGTTCTTAATCCAGGGGTCAGCAACCCACGGCTCTGGAGCCGCATGTGGCTCTTTCACCCCTCTCCTGTGGCTCCCTATCACTCAAAATATGCATCACAACCGCCAATGTGCAACACCCACCAGCATGCAATTTTTTGAGCTTTTCAACCCTGGTAGGCCAACCATGGATAAATCCAAGAAAAGAAAAGTTTCAGAAGAAAACAGAACGTTTAATTCAACTAGGAGCCTGAGTGGCGTAGGAGACTAATGCCTCCTACTAAGGCAACATTTAACATCCAGCTGCCTGCAATTACTGCAAGTTCAATTCTCACCAGGCTCAAGGTCGACTCAGTCTTCCATCCTTTCTAAGGTGGGTAAAATGAGGACCCGGTTTGTGGGGGCAATAAACTGACTTTGTATAAAATATACAAAAGTATGAAGGCTATTGCTTAACGCATTGTAAGCCGCCCTGAGTCTCCGGAGAAGGGCAGCATATAAAAATAAAAAAAAATAAAAAAAAATAATAAAAAATAAATAAATAAAAACTACATATGCTAGTTTTGTGGCTGCTCAGGAAATAGTTGGGCATGGGAAGGGTTTTGTGGCTCCTGGTGTTTTTTTTTTCTGTGGGAAACAGGTCCAGATGGCTCTTCGAGTGTTTAAAATTGCCAACCCCTGTTCTAACCTGTGGTGGGTTGCCCCTGGTTTGCACCGGTTCTATAGAACCGGTAGTAAAACCGGCGGGAGGCTCCGCCCACCGACGTCATCAGAACGCTTCTTAGACATTGGAACCCTACTATCATAGGTTTGCGCGGCCCCATTGTGAACCGGTAGTAAAGGTAGGTAGAATCCACCCCTGGTCCTATCCTATGATAGTAGGGTTCCAATATCTAAGGGGCTGCCACAGAGAAGAAAGGGACAACCTATTCTCCAAAGCTCCTGAAGGCAGAACAAGAAGCAATGGGTGAAAACTAGTCAAGGAGAGAAGAAACCTAGAATTAAGGAGGGAATTTCTGACAGGGAAAACAATTAATCAGGGGAATGGCTTGTGTTCAGAAGTTGTGGGTGCTCCATCACTGGAGGTTTTTAAGAAGAGATTGGACAGCCATTTGTCTCAAAATGGTATATGGTCTCCTGCTTGAGCAGGGAATGGGCTAGAAGACCTCCAAGATCTCTTCTGTTATTCCATTCTTCTGTTAATCAGAATAATGATCTTCAGAAGTTGTGGGTGCTTCATCACTGGAGGTTTTTAAGAAGCCATTTTTCTGAAATGTATAGCATCTCCTGCTTGAGCAGGAGGTTGGACCAGAAGACCTCCAAAGTTCCTCTCCAATCTTGTTATTCTGTTAGTCCACCATCTTCACCATTACCCCACCTTGTCTTTTAGACTTAGAAGGAAAGACTGAATTCAATTCACCCAGCAAGCTTCCATAGCTGAAAGAAGGAATAGAATGTGGATCCTTTCATTCCACACTTTAACCACTATACCAGTGGTGGGTTTCAAATTTTTTTACTACTGGTTCTGTGGGCGTTGCTTGGTGGGCATGGCATGGCTTGGTGGGCGTGGCTTGGTAGCCAGGGCAGGGGAAGGATACTGTAAAATCTCCATTCCCACCCAACTCCAGGGGAAGGATACTGTAAAATCTCCATTCCCTCCCCAATCCAGGGGAAGGTTTGTTAGGATATGGTGTGAGCCTAACAAGTTGTCCAGGCAATATATGTGTTCTGTGACTTTAATATGAATATGTATTGTGTGACTTTAAGGCTTTACTGCTGAATCATTATAATGCTCAGTCATGTTGTAATTAGGTAATCACTGGTTGTGAACGTATTTAAGCAAGGTATTGTAACGTGTTCAGTTGCTGCTATGATATGCTGCCATTGTGTATGAAGCTGATGTGATATGCTACCAGAGTATGATATGCTGCCATTGAGAGGAGTTGCTATCTGTAATCATCGTTGGATGGATTTGCTACCATCGTGGTTTGTGAACCAGAGTGAGTTTGTTATTCTAACCAACTACTGTCTGTTTGGTAAAAAGATATCTGTAACTACTGGACTGATTTAACTGGCAAAGACTTGGAATTTGTTTATTATTATTATTATTATTATTATTATTATTATTATTATTATTATTATTTATTAAATTTGTATACCGCCCTTCTCCCGAAGGACTCAGGGCAGTGCACAGCCAAATTAAAATACATACAATACAAAATTTAAAATAATTTAAAACAAAATTAAATCCAATTGGCTTCCTGAAGTATTAAAACCCATTACCCTTAAAAACCCTTTAAAAAATGTTAAGCCAGGCCAGCTTGCTGGAATAGGAAGGTCTTCAAAGCTCGACGGAAGGTCCGGAGGTCCGGGATTAGTCGTATTCCTGGGGGGAGCTCGTTCCAGAGGGCGGGTGCCCCCACAGAGAAGGCCCTCCCCCTGGGGGCCGCCAGTCGGCATTGCTTGACCGACGGCACCCTAAGGAGGCCCTCTCTGTGGGACCGAATTGGCCGGTGGGAGGTTATCGGTGGCAGAAGGTGGTCTCGCAGATAGCCAGGCCCTAAGCCATGGAGCACTTTAAAGGTGAGAACCAATACCTTGAAGCGCACCCGGAAGACCACCGGGAGCCAGTGCAGCTCGCGCAGGCAAGGTGTCACATGGGAGCGCCAAGTCGCTCCTGTAATCACCCGCGCGGCCGCATTCTGGACCAGCTGGAGCTTCCGAGTGCTCCTCAAGGGGAGCCCCATGTAGAGAGCATTAAAGAGCATTAAAGAGAGTTTAAAGACTATGAGATTGTTTTTTCTACTATAAAGTAAGCTTTTGATAAACCAGTTTGCATAACTCTTATTCATTGCTCTCAGCAACGTTTCCTTGTGCATTTACTCTGCTGGTTGGTAACACAACACCAATATCCTTAACAAGGTTACTGCAAAATCCCCATTTTCTCCTGATCAGCTAGGACTCGGGAGGCAGAGAATAGATGGGGGTGGGGCCAGTCAGTGGTGGTATTTACCGGTTCTCCGAACTACTCAAAATTTCCACTACCGGTTCTCCAGAACTGGTCAGAACCTGCTGAAACCCACCTCTGCACTATACCACATGAGTCTACTTCACCCAGGCCTGAACATGCATGTGGTCAGTGAGCCACCTTGTTTTCAAACTGGAACAGGGATTTCAATATTTTTTAAGAGCAAGTGCTTTGTACAATTTTGTACTGGTTTATTTTTGGTAAACTGCCCTTTGATTCTCGGACAGATGTATACACATGTGGACACACTCCCCACATAGCTCATTCCACTCATCAGCTAAAATAGGTCCTCCATCTGCTGCTCCTTCTAAATGTTAGAAGAAAAGATTTCCTATTCTGGCAAGGGGTGGACTGGGTGACCTTTGAATATGGAGATAAAGATCAGTTTACGGCTGAATTCACACAACCCATTAAATGGAAATGCAGCTGGCTGATTTATGGCTCATGGTCAACTATAAACTCAGCCAACTAGGTTAGCTCAGGAAACCATAGTTCACCCTAAAGCTAAGCCTCTCAGTTTTAGATATACTTAATCATACTTCTTGTGCCTTGTCTCGTGTATTTGTGTATTTATATAAAGTATGAAACAACATGTCTATTTGCATTTTCAAATGCAATGTCTATTGGTTTTTTTTTTTTTTTTTTTTTTGCGCACAGCTTCTCTACTGCTGATGTACAGGTAATCCTTGACTTACAGACATTCATTTAATTTAATTAATTCAATTTATACGCCGCCCCTTTCCGAAGACTCAGGGCGGCTAATTTAGTGACCATTTGAAACTACAACAGCACTGAAAGAAGTGATTTTTCAACTGGTCCTCTCACTTATGACCATTGCCGCAACCCATGTGATCAAAATTTGGGCACTTGGCAACTAACATATATTTATGAGCCATGGTGGCGCAGTGGTTAGAATGTAGGCTACTTCTGCTGGCTGCCAGCAGTTCGGCAGTTCGAATCTCACCAGGCTCAAGGTTGACTCAGCCTTCCATCCTTCCAAGGTTGGTAAAATGAGGACCCAGATTGTTGGGGGCAACATGCTGATTCTGTAAACCGCTTAGAGAGGGCTGTAAAGCACCATGAAGTGGTATATAAGTCTAAGTGCTATTGCTATGACAGTTAGATATGATAGATGTTTTCAACCTTCCCTTCAACAAAAAAATCACCTTCTGTGTTAGTGCTAGGGAATTATAACAGCTGAGACACGGCAATCTGTTCTGCCGCGCTAATCAGCTGTGAAGATAGAAATAAGTAAAGTGCAGGGGTGGGCTGGCGGGCCCAGCTGATCTTCGGAGCAAACAAATTCATTCCCAGTTGATCATTGGAGCGAACAAGTTCGCTCCCAGCTGATCATTGAAGCTACCAGTTCACCCGAACCGGTCCGAACCGGTAGAATCCCACCCCTGATCTGTAAATGTAGCACTGTCAGGACTTCAATAAGTATAAATGCAAGGCTAGTGGTGCCTTCATACTCTTTTCCTTTAATACGAGGCATCCCTGTCCAGCAATCCCTCTGTATGTTCTACAGAGGACAAACTCTGTACAAAAGAATTAATGGAGGCCTGTTTCGCATCAGGACTTAAAATAAGAGCAAAGTAAAATCAGTATTTTTTTCAATCTCCTAGGACACTTCATTACTGATCTGTTTTGAAAAAAAGAGAAAGTTTAACAGCTTCATTGAGCAAGAGATTACGGAACTCATCTACATCAGAAGGTTGCAGGCAATCTCAAAAGGCCTCAACAAAGGCAGAGGGTTTTTAACACATTACAATTGTTAATGCTCAGGTACTTGTAATCTGCCTCATGTGTAACCTACATCTGCATAACTGCCTTGTTTTCAATTCCCTTCCCTTTGTCTCCCAATGCCTCCTCTCAATTTAAACCCTGAAGCAGTTCAGCCACCCTGTGCCTCTGATAAAGTCAGCTGTACTCACAAAAATGTATGCCTTTTGCAGGTACTTTCCCCCCCCCCCAAAAAAATAGTTTTTATTAAACAAATTTTATTAAAAATCTTTAACAATCTTTCCTTTTCAAGAAGTTTGTGTCGGTAAAGAATGTCCTACTTATGCATTTTTTTCTCCCTTATTCTAATGTATCTTTTATACATATACTTCTAATATTAATTTATTTACCTATATACATATAAATAACCGTGTACACAATTTCATTTCTACAATTTTTGTTTCCTCATATTTGTTATTGTATTTCTACTCCTATTTTGACCACTATTTGATCTTTCCTTGCCTTCCTTTTATCTCTCTTCTCCAGCCATTCATACCATTTCTCCCACACTATGTAATATTTTCCTCTTTTTCTTGTATCTCCTTTGTAAGTTTGTCCATTTCCGCACATTCCAAAACTTTTCTGATCAAATTATCTTCGGTTGGTATATTATTGGTGTTCCAATTCTGTGCGTAGATTATTTTGCAGGTAGTTCTTGTTAAGGATATTGGTGTTGTGTTACCAACCAGCAGAGTAAATGCACAAGGAAATGTTGCTGAGAGCAATGAATAAGAGATATGCAAACTGGTTTATCAAAAGTTTACTTTATAGTAGAAAAACAGTCTCATAGTCTTTAAACAAATTCCAAGTCTTTGCCAGTTAAATCAGTCCAGTAGTTACAGATATCTTCTTACCAAACAAACATTAGTTGGTTAGAATAACAAACTCACTCTGGTTCACAAACCACGATGGTAGCAGATCCATCAAATGATGATAGCATATCATAGCAACTCCTCACACAATGGTAGCTTATCATCAACTGAATACATTGCAGTACCTTACTTAAATACCTTCACTAGTGATTATCTAATTACAGCATGACTCAGCATTACAATGAATCAGCAGTAAAACTTAAAGTCACACAATAATATTCATATTAAAGTCACAGAACACATATATTGCCTGGACAACTTGTTAGGTTCAAACCATATCCTAACAGTTCTTGATTTATGGCCACAACTGGGCGCAACATTTCTATTGCTAAGCGAGACAGTTGTTCAGTGAATTTTGCATTCATTTTATAACCTTTCTTGCCACTGGTGAGTCACTGCAGTTGTTAAGTTAGGAACACGGTTGCTAAGTGAATCTGGCTTCCCCCTTGACTTTACTTGTCAGAAGGGTAACAAAAGGTGGACACACAACCCCAGGATACTGCAGCCATCATACATTTATTTTTATTTATTTTATTTAGTTTGTCAAACATGTACGAGATAACAGGTATAAGCATGAACATGGACATGAGCACATGAAATGAGTACAAATAAATGGGGATAAATACTGCAACCATCATTAATTAATTAAGACTACACCTAGAATACTACATCCAGTTTTGGTCACCACACTATAAAAAAGACTTTGAGACTACAGAAAGAGTGCAGAGAAGAGCAACCAGGATGATTAGGGGACTGGAAGCTAAAACATATGAAGAATGGTTACAGGAACTGGGCATGGCTAGTCTAGTGAATAGAAGGACCAGGGGAAACAGGATAGCTGTGTTCCAATATTTGAGGAGCTGCCACAGAAAAGAAGGGGGTCAAGCTATTTTCCAAAGCACCAGAAGGCCAGACAAGGAATAATGGATTGAAGCTGATCAAGAAGAGATTCAAACTGGAAATAAGGAGGAATTTTCTGACAGGGAGAACAATCAACCCATGGAACAGAAGTTGCCTTCAGAAGTTGTGGGAGCTTCATTACTGGAAGCTTTCAAGAAGAGATTGGACTGCCATTTGTCAGAAATGGTGTAGGGTCTCCTGCTTGGGCAGGGGTTGGACTAGATGACCTACAAGGTCCCTTCCAACTCTGTTCATCTGTAAAACATCTGTAAAATCATCATCATTACAGGGATGTTGCAATTGTCATTGGTGTGAAAAGCGGTCATAAGTCACTTTTTTCAGTGCCATTGTAACTTTGAACAGTCACTAAATGAATTGTTATAAGTCGATGACTACCTGTTTTGTAAGTTGGAAAAGGCGCTCCAAGACTCTTGATTTTGAGGGTAAAGGTAAAGGCAAAGGTTCCCCTCACACATACGTACTAGTCGTTCCCGACTCTAGGGGGCGGTGGTCATCTCTGTTTCAAAGCCGAAGAGCCAGCGCTGTCCGAAGACGTCTCCGTGGTCATGTGGCCGGTATGACTAAACGCCAAAGGCACACGGAATGCTGTTACCTTCCCACCAAAGGTGGTCCCTATTTTTCTACTTGCATTTTTTACATGCTTTCAAACTGCTAGGTTGGCAGAAGCTGGGACAAGTAACGGGAGCTCACTCCGTGACATGGCACTAGGGATTCGAACCGCTGAATTGCCAACCTTTCGATCGACATGCTCAGCGTCTTAGCCACTGAGCCACCGCGTCCCTTAAAAATGGTATATGAATGGTCTATTTCTTGGGTTTTTTCATCGAAAACATTTCGCTTCTCATCCAAGGGGCTTCTTCGGTTCAGTTCATGAACTAAAGGAAAAGGGGGAAAAAAACCAAGAAAGTCTAGTTGCCTTTTGGAAAAAAACATTGTTGAGTCATCAAAGTGGGGTTTCCCCCTTTATTTGCTTGGCACAAGATAGCAATAACAATAGCACGTAGACTTATATACGGCTTCACAGTGCTTTACAGCCCTCTCTAAGTGGTTTACAGAGTCAGCCTATTGCCCCCAACAACAATTTGGGCCCTCATTTTACTGACCTTGGAAGGATGGAAGGCTGAGTCAACCTTGAGCCCCGCAGAATTGAACTCCTGGAGTGAGCAGTGAGTTAGCCTGCAATACTGCATTCTAAACACAGATGCTGCTAAATTTTGGAGGACCTCAAAGGGTAGAGGATCACGTGAAGTGACTGGCTATAGCGCTGCCCACCCTTGCTTTAAAGAACATCTGGATTGTGTCCAAACTGAAAAACGCAAGGAAAGATTAGCATAGCATAGAGTCTTTATAAATTCATATTTGGCTACAGCTTGCTATAACCTCCAACTTAGAATCAATATTTAGCTAGATCACTGTGCACAGCAAGCAGGCTGGTAGGTGGCTGTGAGATCTGAGAGTGACTTAGAGAGAACAAGATGTCACAATTGGATGCCTGGAAGACAACTTGGGAATTGGGGGTGGTGACGGTGGAATAGATTTACAAGCTGTTTTCATGTGGCAACCAGGGTTTCATGTGGGTGATACAACTCTTAGATTGCTAGGCTGAAGGACATGGACAAGTTTAGTCTGAGGGGGGAACAGGTTTCCTTGTTTTAAACTTCTGCAAACAGAAAACCCCAAAAGGCAGCCATAAAAAATGGAGTCCCTGCGGATTTTACTTCACTAGTTATTGCCAACTATAGGGGGCGATGCCCACCTCCATTTCAAGGCCATTGAGCCAGCGCTATCCAAAGACATTTCTGAGGTCATGTGGCCAGCATGACATCACAGAACACTGTTACCTTCCCACCAAAGTGGTACCTATTTATCTACTTGCATTTGCATGCTTTCGAATTACTGGCTTGGCAGTTGCCTGAGGTAAGTAACAGGGGCTCATCCGTTTGCATGGCACTCGGGTCTCGAACCTGGGCTGCTGGCTTTCCAACTGACAAGCCCAGCATCTGAATCACTGAACCACTGTGCTGTCCAAGGTAGCCATGGCCTCGTTTTTCTCATTCCATGATACAGAACTTGGAGTTACAGATTTGGAACCCAGCAAAAGCAGACATTTGTTGAATGCTAGGGGTGGGGGGAAAACCTTGTGAGGTCCTTGGTGCTCTACAATCTTGGTTATCTTCTGGCAGACATTTCATTACCCAACTAGGTAACATTATCAATGCTAGAAAGCAGTGAATCTGCTCTCTGTTTATATACTAGTGGCTTGCCCTGTCTGTGTTGGTGGGAGTGTTCTTGATTTAGGCTATTGTTTATTGTGAGATTGTTTGTCTGAGTTGGTAATTCCTTGTGTGGACTATTGTTTACTGCTTGAATGACCAACTCAGGCAAACAATCTCACATTAAACAGCAGCCTAATCAAGAAACCATCAAGAGCACTCCCACCAACACTGACAGGGCAAGCCACTTATTTATTTATTATTAGTTTGATTTATATGCCGCCCTTCTCCAGAGACTCAGGGCAGCTTACAATGCTTTTAAGAAATAGCCTTCATACTTTTGTACATAACTGTTTAGTAGGGCTTTCCCCCCCCCCCAAGCGGTGTTCTTTTTTATACAAAGTCAGCTTATTGTCCCCACAAACCGGGTCCTCATTTTACCTACCTCGGAAGGATGGAAGGCTGAGTCAACCTTGAGCCTGGTGAGATTTGAACTCGCAATAATTGCAGGCAGCTGGCAGCTAAATACTACCTTTACAGTAGTATAGTCCACTGCACCACCAGGCTCCTTATACAGTAATATACAGTATATAAACAGAGCTCAGACCCCGTTCCTCCCTAGCATTGATGATGTTATCTAGTTGGATAGTGAGATGTCTGCAAGAAAACATCCAAACTCAAAGGGTACCAAGGACCCCACCATTCAACCCTGAGCCATAAATATTCTAGGGGGAAAAAAACCTTATTGTCCTTAGAAGCAGTTCAGTGATGGGACTGATCATCCAGAAAAGTGATGCCTTCAAATGGAGAAATTGGGGGAACTGGGAATGTCTAGTCTAACAAAAAGAACTGTCAGAGGCTGTCAGAGAGAAGAAGGGGTTGACTATTCTCCAAAGCACCTGAGGGCAGGACAAGAAGTAATGGGTGAAAGATCATTAAAGATAGATCCAACTTGGAACTAAGGAGAAATTTCCTGACAGTCAGAAAAATTATCAGTGGAACGATTTACCTCCAGAAGTTGCCAGTGCTCCATCACTGGAGGTTTTCAAGAAGAGACAGGATAGCCAGGTATAGGGCCGTGATGGGAAACCTATGGCACGTGTGCCACAGGTGGCACGCAGCGCCCTCTCTGTGGGCACTTGAGCCGTTGCCCCAGTTCAGCTCCACTGTGTATGCGTGTGTGCCTCCCGCCGGCCAGCTGGTTGTTGGGTCTCTGCTGCGCATGTGTGGGGATGGGGCACTTGCAGGGGGCTGTGCATGCATGCATGGGGCGGGGGGCGTGTGGGGGCCTGTGCGTGCATTGTGGGGGCGAGGCAAGTGTGGGGGCCCACATCAGGGATGAAATGTAAAATTTGTTACTACAAATTTTGTATGGTGGTTTGGTGGTGGTGGTGGTGGGTAATGTGTGGGTGTGGTTTGGTGGTGGTGGTGGTGGGTAATGTGACTGGGTGGGCGTGGCCAACTTTTTTTTTTTTATTTTAACTTTTCAAAACATTTTTTCTGCAAATGCAAAAAAATGCTTTGAAAAGCCTCTGCCGATCAGGAACACAGCTGGGATCATCAGAGCCTTTTCAAAGCATTTTTTAAACCACCTCTTCCCCGGAAGAGGTTGCAGAAAAAAATGCTTTGAAAAGCCTCTGATGATCCCAGCTGAGCCGCACGATCATCAGAGGCTTTTTTTTTTACTTTTAAAAGCATTTTTTTTGGCGGAAGAGGTTGTAGAAAAAATGCTTTTAAAAGTAAAAAAAAAAAAAAAGCCTCTGATGATCGTGCGGCTCAGCTGGGCATGGTGGGTGGGTGGTGCAGGGATTTTTGCTACCGGTTCTCCAAACCACCCGCCGCCATCACTACTGGATCGGGCGATCCGGTCCGAACCGGGAGCATTTCACCCCTGGCCCACATGTACATGTGCGGGGGTGGGGGGGCACACGGGGGGGGCGTGGGGCGTGCATGCATGTGCAGGGGGGAGGGGTGTGTGCAGAGATGCTCTGTGCGTGCATGTGCAGGGGGCTGCATGCCTGTGTGGAGGCAGAATGCGTATTGCATTTTGGGGGTTTGGGCGCGAGCAGGCAAGCACTTTGGGCACTCAGTCTGGAAAAGGTTAGCCATCCCTGGTATAGGGTCTCCTGACAGAGCAGGAGGTTGGACTAGAAGACCTCCAAGTCCCTTCCAACTCTATTATGCCATGTTCTATGTTTGTCAAGGACCGGAATGAGACAACTAGCTGCAACCAACTCACCATGGCCAATTTACCATGGGACAACTTGCCGTAGCCAACTCGCTAAAGGTCAGCTCTCTGTGGGACAGTTCAACAATTCAATTTAACTATTTAAAATAGTTAAAAATATATTTTTTGTCATTCACATTTCATTTCGTCCCTCCTTTGGCATCCTTTCTTTAATTATTCTAGTCCATTACTGTATTTCTTTGATGTTAGTATAACTCATATCCCATGTCCCATGGCAAGTTGGCTGTGGCAAGTTTCCTTTTGGATATTCAGACATTATCTTAATACCGATATAGAAGAAGTGGGATTTCATGCATAACATTGCTTTCTGCAGAATGACAGGTTTGAAATTCCATAGACATCATTATCTACGCTGTAGTGCTGACCTCCAAAATTTAAAATAATGTCTTGCACATCAATGTAGTATCTGAGAATCAAACCCAGGAATTTCTCCATATAAAACCAATGCCAGCTACTATGAGAAAAGGCAGCCAGATGTGAAATGATGTTATTTCTCTTTATAATACAGTTTTGATGCGGCTGGCCTTGCATTATTTTATAGCAGGCTTTAAAGTACCACTAGATTGAACCAGTAGAAATGCTGTAGCTTCAAACATCCGTCTTTGCTAGCTTGATTCAAATGCAGTGCTAACTATGGCTTATTTTAACTATGTTTTGTTGAATAAGCTGTTCACACACAATATGCTTCCCTGGCTGAATAGGTTTCCCCAATTTTAATCCATTGGGATAATTAGAATAACCTGCCATCTCATAAGACAAAATATACCTTATCTTTGTTTGAAGAAAAATCCAGATCTGACATGGTTCAAAGTTAATATTAAGACTGATAAGAAACCTATCCATCTTCTCTGTCACTTTGATGAAAAGGAACAAAACAAATTTTCAAGGTCATAAAATAGCAGCAACCTTTACAAAAGTGTAAAGGTTGATTTACTGATTTTTTTTAAAAAAAGACTTTTTAGGATATATCCTAAGGCTTGGGGTATAAATAGGAGGAACTAGCCTCATTTGCCACTATTAGCAAAGCTGCTTCTTCACATTACGTTAATTAATCTGCCTTGACGATTGATGGATTTTACTGTGCTGTGGAAACTCACCTTGCCTTGAGCTCCTCTTTATTGCAATTCAAAGCTAATCCCTCTGCCTTGCCTTCCAGAAGAATATATATCTATATCTATATCTATAAAAGGCCAAATGCTCTTTGGTGTTTGAATTGTCAGTGAAACTGGGTTGATGGCTAAACGGAATATTTCCATGCACATAAAAGGAACAAGGCAAGCCATTGGGATCTTTCATGGGTTAGTTAGAGCTTTCAGAAAAGGAAGCTTAAGTTGATTCATGGATCACCTTGAGCAGGGGTGTCAAACGCAAGACCCGTGGGCCAGATCCAGCCTGTGGGGTGCTTAGATCTGGCCTGTGGGGCTGACCTGGAAACAGCAAAGGGCTGGCCCGCAGTGCCTCTGCCAGCGAAAACGGAGCTCGGGAGGGCTGTGCGTACCCCCCTCCCCGAGTTCTGTTTTCGCTTGCAGAGGGCTAGCAAAACAAACTAAAAACAAAACAAACGGAGAAATGTTTCCCATTTTGCATTTGAGCATGCAAGAAGGGACAGGAAAGAGGGAAGATGGGAAGAGAGCAAGGAAAGAAAAGTAAGGAAAGAGGGGAAGGAAGAAGAAAGGAGAATGGAGAGGGAGGGAAAAAGAAGAAAAGGAAGGAAGGAAGGAAGGAAGGAAGGAAGGAAGGAAGGAAGGAAGGAAGGAGATTATAATGAGAATGAGGGATGATTTGAGGGAAGTCCTGCCTTAGCACTTGACCACCACATGTGTCCCTGGCACAACTGATGTCGAGCTGGCCACACCCACCCTGATAACATCTATCCCGTCCATGGCCACCCTGTTCCCCGAGGTCAAACATAACCCTCATGTGGCCCTCAATGAAATCGAGTTTGAGACCCCTGGTCTTGAGGCTTGGCTGAAAAAGGATATTGAAAGCCATGCTCCTAGACATCAAACCAAAGTTTGATTTTTGGGCAATCTTGGAAAAGGTGTGATTTTGGGTTCGAGTTACAGGTAGTTCTCAACTTACGACCACAACTGAGTCCAACATTTATGTTGCTAAGTGAGACATTTGTTATGTGAGTTTTGCCCCATTTTATATGACTTTTCTTGCCACCGTTGTTAAGTGAATAATTGCAGTTGTTAAGTTAGTAACCTGGTGGTTAAGTGAATCTGACTACCTGTATTAGATCTGGGCTATAACATACCAGAAAGCTCACTAGGTGGAGGCTGGGATATAGAAAATGTCAACTTGTTGCTGCCATCTAGTGGTCATCTAGATTGTTGCAGCCCAGACCTGCTGGACCTGGCTCACAATAGGCTCCTCCTAAGTGTGTGTACATGTAGTCATATGTTAAGGACTATCTGTGTATATGTATATGTATATGTACTGTACATGCATATGTATCAAATAAATTGTTTTTCGGGTATGATTTCCTCTATTAGACCGGTATATTTATATTTCTTTTATATCTCATTCCTTTCATTTTTTAAGTGCTTAATTTTAAATGCTTACTATTTCTTACTCATTTTATGCACTTTGCACAGTGCTGTTTCTCTGGCAGGGAATAAGATGATAGATATGTTCTGTTTATATTCTGTATATCTGCATACTGATTAGATTTGCCAGCAGGCTTTGATATATATATATATAATTGGATACTTGTTTTTCCCCAGAAATAGATTCAATACTTTTCCAAAAGCAAAATTAGTAGAAATTTCACAGATCTGACTTTACAAACACTGCACCTGCTGGATGATGATATAGCTCTTTTTTTTTAAAAAAAGCACAATTTTCTAAAGATTACCAGAGAAAGAAGTGAGATCTCATTTCCTGCTTTGTAGAACTACATATTAGCTTCATTTAAAACTTCAAATCTACATTTTGTTTGGTTGGGGAGGGGGGGGCAATGTTTCCTTGGAGATACCTTAACTCATTTGTTTCTATCACTTTTTTCTAACTTCTCCAAAGGAAAATGTGAAGGCTGAAAATTCTGCCACTCCCAAAAATTGCTCCCAGCTTCTAAAGACAGCTCTTGACTTCAGATCAACTTTTAAAGATCAGACTCTGAGATATCTATGGACATTTTCAATCATCCAGGTCAGGGTTGTCCCAAAGGTGCTTTTTACCAAAAGATAACTGGACTTTCTTGGGCTTTTTTTTTTTTCCTTTGAAAACATTTAGTTTCTCAGTCGAAAAGCTACTCCCGTTCAGAACTGAAGAAGCTTCTTGGATGAGAAATGAAATGTTTTCAAAGGAGTTGAACTAAAGGATCTTCAAGGCAGGGGTGAAAGCTACTTACCTTCCCAACTGGAAGTGCATGCATGCTTGGACCCTCTGCGCATGCACAAAACCTTCTGCCCATGCACAGAGGGTAAAAAACAATGACCAGGCGGGTGAGCGGCGCCTCGTGCCACCATTGCTATCAATTCTCTGAACCTCCGGCCACCATCGCTACCAGTTCGGCCGAACCTGTCCAAACTGGAAGCATTTCACCCCTGCTCCAAAGTCCCTTTCAGCTCTATTCTGATTGATTGATTGATTGATTGAAAAAGCCAAAAAAGTCCACAAAAGTGCTTTTTCAAAAGGCAACTGGACTTTGTTTTTCCTTGAAGATGTTTCCCTTCTCATCCAAATAGCTTCTTCTGTTCTGAAGAAGCTTCTTGGATGAGAAATGAAATGTCTTCAAGGAAAAACAAAGTCCAGTTGTTTTCCCAAAAAGCACCTTTTGGACAACCATGACTTTGATGACTGAGGATCTCCACAGACACACACATACAAAAAAAATCCAGTTGAGGCTTACGGTTGATGTCGCGGCGAGAACAGCTGGAAAATAATGAGTTCCTCCGATCCTTGCAAAATCCAGCTGGTAACCGCTGTCGAGAGACCCTATGGGGTCATAGCTGCCTTGTAGGGGCGGTGAAGGAAGGAGAGGAGTTTTGCTGACCATGAGGAATTTGCAATTTCCTCGTTAGGTCCGAAGCAAGCTCTCCCGAATGGCAGCAGGGATGATGGCCATTTTTGGCAATCACAAAGTTGGGACAACCAGGACTGTAAGATTTGTGTTGGAGTGGATCGTGAACAGAGCATTGAAACTGGGTGAGATAATTATCAACTTTTACTCTAAAGACCTGATTTAAGTACAAGAATTTTAAGATCTTCTAAGCATAAGAAAGCGGCTATTAAATACACAGAGAAAAAAACAAAACTGAAAATCAAAAGGTGAAAGAAGCCCAAGGGAAGCTTTAAAACACAGAAAGCCTGAAAAAAGCTTAAACAATTTGAAAGGTGGTTTTTTGGGAGAAACTGTCTTGTTTATTTGTATTTCTAAATCCCCTGGATTTATCGGATAATCAGCTGTTTTTGACAGATTGTTTAACATTGGATTTGGGAACAAGAGAGCCACCTACTGGAAGAAGAGAAGTACTAGAAGAGAAGTACTACAGCACTATAGCAGCAGTATACTCAGTGAAAGTGAACCCAATGCACACAAAGTCCAATACACAGAATAGAAGTAACAACATCTGGAAGTTGGCCTGACCTTGACTTTATGTTAGAAGTTGACTTGGATATTTTGAGAATACTTAATGAGGTTTTTTTTTTCCTTCTGAAGATTTCTAAAAGGAACTAACTTGCAAATAACTAAGTTTTATTAAAATTGGCTATTGGATTATGGATCTGAAAGATTGGACAAATCTAGTGGATTAATTTGGATTTGGACTATTAATGTTATTTAACAGAACATTCTATGAGATAAAAGAAGAAAGGTGATAGAAGAAAAGAGAAAAGAAGGGAAGTTAAATAAGACTTTAAAATTTGGACAAATGGGAAGATATATAATTGGAAAACTATAAGGCTGTAAATTAAGCAGGAGTTTTTAAATATTAAGATGTTGGAACTATAGAAATATACTGAGTAATTTTTATTAAATTGTTATAAAATGGATTTACAGGGGATGATAGAGCCTTATGAAGAAATATTCTTGATGTTAAAAAGTGTGCGTGAAACTATAAAGAACAATAAGGAGGCAAGGGACATGTTTAAAGACACAGAAATTAATGTAGAAATCACTCAACAATTGGGGGGAAAAAGAGCAACAAATATTCAAGAAATAGATGATAAAGTAGAAGAAGCAGTGGAAGGGGAAAATCAAAATGAGATGCAAGAAGCTAAAAATAAAGAAAAGATTAATAAGATGTGGCACGACCATGAACACGAAGCCAAACAACAACGCAGCTCACCAGCTCAAATCCCCCTGCAACTCAGACTAACCCAAGCACAACCAAGCCCCCACCTAAACAGAATACACCCCCATCCAATCAGAGCACAGCCAGCCCCCCATCCAATCAGAGCACAGCCAACCCCCCAACCAATCAGAACACACCTCCACTGGCAGTTAAAAGGAAGAAACAGCTGCAATCACACATTGCTCCCAGAAGCACGAAGCCGAAAACACCAGCCTGAAGATGATGAATGAGACTTCGTCAAAATGTCGCCAAGACACTTCCAATTTTACGCAGGAGAAAACCCGAATAACCAAAGACCTACATACAAACCTCAGAAAACAAATATATATATATATACACACACACATACACACACACACACATACACATATATATATATATTAACAGATAATACAACTTATTGTAACTAAAAATAAATTAAGCTTAGTAGATGGAAATTTAGGATTAGGTAATCTAATTGTATTATCAATATTAATAGTGTGTTGATTGATGGGATTGATTAAATATTGTTAATATTTGGCTTTATTAGTAATCCTACACTTTTGGAATATTGAAGTTATGGTGGAATAATGAGTAATTTTTTAAAAATATTAAATATTAGTAATTTAGTAGGGGACAACAAATACATGGTGCAAAGACATGTTATCAAAGACATGTCTTTTTACACCCCTGACTGTAGGATTGTAGTTCTAGCAATAACCGTAACCAAGGCTTGACATGGCTTGTCTTTTCAGATTGCCACTTGGATAACCTCAACTTAATTTCCTCTTTGTAACTAGGACACGCAGAATCACGCTTGCTCCTATGCAGATTCTCTCTCTCCTAGCAGCAAACGTTATTCGCCCCCGTTGGCTTCAAAGCAAAAAGCTTTTGCTCTCCTAATGCAACCTCATTATCTCTTCCCACCTCCCCCCACATCAGTCATATTTACATCTCTCTCCCCCTCCCCACTCCATGGAGTCTCTAGGCAACCGTCCCACACTTCCTCCTTCCTTCCAGATGTCTTAACAAGCTTAACTACTCGAGGTAATTGGGTCGTGAGAGCACCCTACTGCTTGTCACTGAAATAAGTGGTGAAATCAATAATTTGGGGGCAGATGTATTTAATAGCTTAGTTGTTATTGCTGAGTAGCTGAAGGAACACCTTCTGATGTAATGTCCTCACCTCCCTGCCCCAATATTGCCTGGCGTAATAAATTAAGCTGGTATTCAGGGAAAGCCCCAGGAAAGCAATCTTCATTTTATGACTTGCAAATGCATTCCATGTTTTGCAGTGGAAAATCAAATAATATTCCTGTTCGGATGGATGCTCTTTCCCATCAGCTTTGCAGTTTTCTTTCTACTGCTACCAAGGCAAGATCTATGCATGATTCTTATGTTTTGGATTAACACCAGGTTGAGAAATTATCCTTCATTTTTCCCCCCTTCCGGTTCTCATTGGGTTGGAGGAAAGAGATTTTTTTTGCTTTTCAATTCTTCCAGAGGAAAAGAGGATTTTTGGAAGAATTTTGATGAGTGAAAGACAGGCTTCTTCTCCTGATGTAGGACAAGAAGCAATAGGTGGCAACTAATCAAGGAGAGAAGCAACTTAGAACTAAGGAGAAATTTCCTGACAGTTAGAACAATTAATCAGTGGAACAACTTGCCTCCAGAAGTTGTGAATGCTCCAATACTGGAAGTTTTTAAGAAGATGTTGGATAACCATTTGCTGAAGTGGTGTAGGGTTTCCTGCCTAGGCAGGAGGTTGGACTAGAAGACCTCCAAGGTCCCTTCCAACTCTGTTATTCTATTCTATTCTATTCTATTCTATTCTATTCTATTCTATTCTATTCTATTCTATTCTATTCTATTCTATTCTATTCTATTCTATTCTACTCTACCCTACCCTACCCTACCCTACCCTACCCTACCCTACCCTACCCTACCCTACCCTACCCTACCCTACCCTACCCTACCCTACCCTACCCTATTCTATTCTATTCTATTCTATTCTATTCTATTCTATTCTATTCTATTCTATTCTATTCTATTCTACTGGAGTTACAAGGTGAACAAGGGTCCTTGTAAATGTCTCTCTTTCAATACTTTCTCCAGAAGTTTGCAATCTCCCTGGCTTCCCCATTTGGAGTTTTGTGTCTATTTCTGAGCACTACAGCTCAAAAAGGACATTAACAATCTGAAGGATGACTACCGAGACAGTGAAGAATCTGGAAAACAAAGTATGTGTGAAGACTGGTTAAAGAATCTGGTTAAATTGAGCCTTCAGAAAAGACAAGAAAATTAGTATGATAACAGTCTTCAAATATCTGAAGAATAAGTGGAATATTTAGAATAGAATAAGTATTTTCTATTGCTCCACATGGTAGGACCAGAAACAATGAGTTAAATCAGGGGTCCTCACACTTTTTAAACAGGGGGCCAATTCACGGTCCCTCAGACTGTTGGAGGGCCAGACCAACTGGGCGGGCATGGCTAGGTGGTCATGTGACTGGGTGGACATGGCCAATTTAGCAGTCCAAACAATACACACAAATTAAATTTTAATTTCTTATGTTCCTTGAGGTGGAAAGTAAGTTAGTGAAGGGATGTGGCTGCCATGTATGTGGGACCTCTGTTTGTGTGTGTGTGTGTCTGCCTTTCTCTCCCTCTCTCTCTCTCTCTGGAGGCCGGGGCCCGTTTTTGGCCTCCCAAAGCCTCCGTGCGTCCCATTTTTGGCCTCCCCAGCCTCCAGTACTGCTGCCCAAAAACGGGCCTGTTTTTGGTCTCCCGAGGCCTTCACACGTCCTGTTTTTGGCCTCCCCAGCCTCCAGAAGGTGGATGGGGGCCTGCGGGTAGGTGGGGCGATATGGGTGGGGCAGCTTGATGATTCCGCATGGGCCGGATTAATGGCTTTGGTGGGCTGTATCCAGCCCGTGGGCCATAGTTTGAGGGCCCCCTGGGATAAATTATAAGGAAGAACAATTAATCAGAATGAATGAGTGAAGGAATGAATGAATTCATGTATGAACCAACCATCCATCCAACCAATTAAGACATGATTAACCTAACCTAGAGCTAGCTAAAGATTTCTCTATCTATTTGCTGAAATTTCTGATTGTCTGGATTTTTTCAGCCCAGAACAAGGAATCTTAATTTACTATGTTATATGAATTTCCCAACCCAGATCTATTAGCCATACTTTAAGTGCCAGCAAGCAATATACCTCTTTCCCTCTGTTATTCTATTGCAACTGGTGTTTGGAATTATGCTATCCTGAACTTGAAGGTGATACTCAACCTTTAAGACTAATAGCTTCTGATAGAGTTGTGCCCCACTCATGTATCCAATCCTTGCAAAACCAATCCAAATTAGTGGTCCAAAGAGCTGTCGTTAATGGATTCCATTGGTTAATGGTTAATTAAGAAGAGCATTAACTGGCGATTCTAAATCTCCTTCCAATCAGCTTCACTGGATGATCCTTGGTCTTAGTTTTGGGATGTGATGAAGGGGGGAGAGGATTTATCTTTGCCCACCTTCTTCATGCCATCATGATTTCATTAAAAAAACTCAATTTTTATGACCTGTAGTCTCTTAATTTAAAGTACGGTGACTGGGTGGAACTGAGCATTTACTAGCTGGATGCCCTTCCTGATGCCATGCAGAGTGGCAGCAGATATTTTTTCTTTGCCCTCTAGGGAAGCATCTGCCACTACCTAGCATTGAACTCTCAACCTTCTGAGTGGGAGGAGAACATCTTCACCACTAGGCCACCATACTTCTCTGCCATTGTGATTTCATGTAGCCCAATAAAGTCCTCTTTCAATGGCTCTTTTTAAGAGAAATATTGCAAATATTTTTTACATCTTTTGTAGGGGAATTATTTAAGCCTTTGACAAATGATGTTGGTTACCCACTTCTTCACTTTGTTCAAAGGGTGAGACCAGTTCAAATCCCCAAGATAGCCCAGCAGACAGTTGAAGCACTTATTCTTTTTAGAAGAGGAAATGTAGAGTAATGGTAAAGCCGTTTCCCTTGTATGCAAGAGTTCACCGGTTCAATTCCCAGCATTTCCACTCAAAACAAACTTATGTAACAATTGGAGAGCAATGACCAAGAAGGCTGGTCAAGTCCTCTTCGTAATTCATATTGAGACTTGACATAGAGAGGATTTAATTGGGATTCTTGAACTAAGCAGTAGTTGGTTTGGCCTGATGACCTCAAGGTTCACTGTTGCTGCTCTAAAATTCTGAAGGTTGACTGAGTCACTGAAAAGTGATGCCATTCGGGTGATACTTGACCCATCTACAATTAAATTCTTATATGAGTCAGAAGACAGATTCAACTATAAGAGGAGCTTAAAGTGTAAATGTAAGCATTTTAGAAACAGAAAGTATCATTCACTGAAGTGGATAAAGACAAAATGTAATGCTAATGTCATTGTTTTGATCCCTGCAAGAGAAACGAAGAGTTGAAAAGACAATACTTTGATAAGAGCTTGATTTTTATTTAATGTATTAGGAAAGAGTGTTAAATCTCAGCTCACTTATGACAGATGTAGAGAAAGGGAGATGAGAGAGAGATGGAGAGAGATCAAGTGAAAATAAATGAAATTGTTTATTATTCGTTTGAGTATCTACCAGTGCTATTAGGATCTGTCTTCCCTAAATTGCTTACATTCCTGTTGAAAGTCATGGCACTTAGTGTAGTCATCACCAGTGAACTTTTCACATCGACTTCAATAAGGTCTAACTGCAACTAAAAACAGTTTTAACTTAGGGACTAAGTGATTACCTTAGATTGGAATGGATCATTTCTAAATCTAGTAGCTTCATGCAGCATTGTATTTTCCATCATGACAGGAACAGGAGCTATTTGAATTTGGCCACTGCAGATGGAAGAACATTGCTGGGTTCAATTTTATTTTTTGTTACCCGTGGTTTGTCTAAAAAAATTCTTACCACCAAGGCAGGAAAAAAAAACACAAAACAGTAAGAGCTGCTACCACCGGGATAAGTTGCCTCGTGAGGTCTTCCTTTTCATTGGTGGTCTTCAAAGAAGTTGATGATGCTACCCATTCAGTCCAGGAGTGAAATCCAGCAGGTTCTGACAGGTTCTGACAGAATCGATAGCAGAAATTTTGAGTAGTTTGGAGAATCGGCAAATATGACTTCTGGCTGGCCCCAGAGTGGGGTGGGAATGGGGATTTTGCAATATCCTTCCCCCAGGAGTGGTGAGGGAATGGGGATTTTGCAGTATCCTTCTCCTGGAGTGGGGTGGGAATGGAGATTTTGAAGAATCCTTTCCCTGCCACGCCCACCAAGCCACGCCCACAGAACCAGTAGTAAAAAAAATTGGATTTCACCACTGATTCAGTCATGTCCGACTCTTGGCTACTCTATGAGCCACATCTCTTCACTTCTTCTGATCTCGCACTCCTTCTTTGAGTTTTTCTATGCTCTGGCTGGTGTCATATTTGATTGTGTCCAGCCACCATGTTCTTTGATGGCCTGGTTTCCATTTGCCACTAACTCTTCCAAACATAATCGCTTCCTCCAGTGAATTCCCCCACATGCCATGGCCAAAATAAGGCATAGTCAAAGAAGACTGGATTGTCAACTGTCTGAAGTTGCTAACGGCCTTAAAACCAAAGGGATGCATTAAATGACCTCTGATACCTTTGATACTAACTCTGGGGATTTTGGTTATAAATGACTAATGAGAGATGAAGGAAGACAGATGTTTTCTCATCTTTCAGCAAGATGAGTCTGACCTGAAAGAGTGTTTTTGTACACTGATATGATTTACAAGTCTATGAATTCACCCCTCTTCACCCCATAGTCTTAGATCTGGGCTGTGTGGTACTGAGATCTCTCCCATGAGTCCACCGAAAACAGTGAAGGATTGGCCTATGGTGCCTCTGCCAGCGAAAATGGAGCTTGGGTGGGCCACGTGCAACCCTCCCAAACTCTGTTTTTGTTGGCAGAGCACTTGGGCCTCCACAGGCGCCCCGTGACACGAGTGATGTCAAACTGGCCACACCCACCCTGGCCATGGCCCCCCAACCCCCAAGGCAAACACATCCCTGATGTGACCCTCAATGAAATTGAGTTTGACATCACTTTTGTCAGGCTCCAAGTAATGCACCCATCACAAATCAAACTCCGAGGCACTGCTTTTCCTCAAAGAACAAATTTATTTGGCGACACCAAATCTTGGTGCTACTGGTGAAAAGCCAGTACTAAAGTTCCCAGGCTTTTCGCCCCAATATAAGTTTCAGTTTCTCAAGTTTCCAAAACAACTGTCACATTGTCCAACCAAGATGGGAGCTGGTTCCCCAGCGACATCTCTCCTCCTCCTCCAATCAGCCAGATGTTGGAATGTGGTTGACTCATCAGTTAGGAATGCTGTTTTGACTGAAGGCTCCATTCCCCCTTCAGCTCCAAACTGTGTCAAGCTGAATGCATATCAGAATGCCCAAAGATACAAACAATCCCACATCCCAATCAAATTCAGGCTTAACACCTATCTTAGAATCCTGATGGGGCTTCAGATTGTAAGAAGAGTCTTTTTGAATCAAGCCGAAAGCTGATTTAGCTAAGAAGTATTCTGTGTCACACAGTAGCCAATCAGAACCAAACCCTGAAGTCCTTTCCACTATGGCTCCCTAGCAACTGGTATTTAAAAAAGAGAAGGCATCGCACAACCAGTGATCTCTCCATGAATGCTAATACGGTGTAAATTAATCACATTTATCATGTCAGATGTCATGGAATTTCATGATTTAAATGAGAATGTATGCCAAGGGCTACTGATGGGAGGGAGAACAATGAAAAACAAGGTAATAAAGCCTCTTTTGCTAAGTTTCTCAAAAAAATTACTTCCTTGGCAAACCAGACTATTCTGTTTTTGTTCTTTACTCTTGGAGTCCTAGAGGTTTTCTTTTAACCTACTCTTGATGGATCCTCTGAGCTTATGCTGGAGATGGTGAAGGAAGCTAACTGCTTACGCTGGTATTTTTTGGTGACACTGGTTTTCATTATCAGTAAAGGAGAATATTTGTAGCTCATGGTTGAAATGGGAAGTCCTTAGTGCTCTCTGAGCTTGGTTGTTTCTTACAGATGTTTTATTATCCAAATTAGGTAACATCATCAGCCCTGATGATGTTATGGTTTGGGTAGAATACAATGGAATGGAATGGAATGGAAAGGAATAGAATAGAATAGAATAGAGTAGAGTAGAGTAGAGTAGAGTAGAGTAGAGTAGAGTAGAGTAGAGTAGAGTAGAGTAGAATAGAATCGAGTAGAGTAGAGTAGAGTAGAATAGAATAGAATCAAGTAGAATAGAGTAGAGTAGAGTAGAGTAGAGTAGAGTAGAGTAGAGTAGAATAGAATAGAATAGAATAGAATAGAATAGAATAGAATAGAATAGAATAGAATAGAATATCAGAGTTGGAAGGGACCTTGTAGGTCATCTAGTCCAACCCCCTGCTCAAGCAGGAGACCCTAATGAAATGTCTGCAATGTAATGAAACATCTGCAAGAAAACAGCCAAACTCAGCGAACACCAAGGACCCCTCATGGTTTTTTATTACTTTGCTGTCTCTTTGGTTGTTTCCCACTGCCAAATTTGGGGAAGAGGAATAACCTCCATGGAATTTTATTCATGATGTCTTCTTTTGGGATTGAATTGACCAATGAGAAGCTAAGTGTCAGGGTTTCAAGTAATGGACCCAACACAATTAAAACTCTGAAGCCCGAGTGTTCCTGAAAGTACAGATTTATTAGGCATGTCATGTTGGCACATCTGGTGAAAACCCGACTCTGAAAGTTGTATGGTTTTATCCCACCCAAATTAAAAGTAAAAATTTCCCCCCCCTCCTTCTACATGTCCATCACATGGTCCAATCAGGTCACAGTCAGTTTCAGTCCATGCCTTCCCAGTACCTGATGAGAACATCCTTGGTTCCCAGGAGAAAGAATTTTATTTTGGCTAATGGAGTCCCCAGCTATTTCTATTCCCCCCTCCCGTTCCCACAGCTCCAACCAGCCCTGCTGTGGCAGCCCTGAAGATGCTCCAAAATGCCTTCAGGGTTGACACCCAGCAGTTGTAAATCACAGATGAAAGGATTGTAGAACGACAGCCAAACACTCTCATGCAGGCATTATACCAGGGGTGAAATTCAATTTTTTTCCCTACTGGTTCTGTATGCATGGCTTGGTGGGCGTGGCAAGGGAAGGATACTGCAAAATCTCCATTCCCACCCCACTCCAGGGGATGGATACTGCAAAATCCCCATTCCCTCCCCACTCCTGGGGAGAAGGATATTGCAAAATCTCCATTCCCACCCCACTCTGAACTACTCAAAATTTCTGCTACCAGTTCTCCAGAACCTGTCAGAATCTGCTGGATTTCACCCCTGCATTATACCCCGACCATCATTTTAAGAGTTAAGCCCCCACACCATTAAAAATGAAAGCCTTCTACCCTTTGAAAGACATTCCAAAGTGATTTTTCTTCTGTCAGGTTGAATGAAACTTGGATGGGAGAACAATGCAGGATTTCTATGCCCCACGCTAACATCGAAGCGAGAAAGCAGTTAGCAGAGTTCAGAGAGTAGAACCAAGTCAGGGCAGACATTTTGCAAGTTATACAGCAGGGCGAATGAACTTCTGATCCCCACCATCGAGTTTGCTATACTTCAACATCTCAATAATTCCATGATGTGAACTTTAACCTGACAATGTCTGAAGAGCTGCAGATTTTTTTTTTATTATTTTTTTTACTTTGGTGGAAAACCAAAAGAAAAACACCTTATGGGGGAACAAGAGGAGAAATAAGACAGCGTAATGGGCAGCAGGAATAACCTTAAGGAACATGACAAAGAGCCATGACCATGACAAGAATTAGATAAAAGCAATTTGAGTCCAAAGCAGAAATGTAAATTGAAAAAGGGTCTTGAACCTGACCTTCTCTAGATTTCATGAAGTAAAAAGAAGAGAAGAGAATGTTTATGGAGATTCTCAATCATCCAGGTCATGGTTGTCCCAAAGGTGCTTTTTCCAAAAGCCAACTGGACTTTCTTGGTGGTTTTTTTCCCTACTTCCTTAAAAATGTTTCACTTCTCATCCAAGAAGCTTCTTAAGTTCTAATGGACTGGTAGAAAATGGAAGGATTTATATTTTTTTACAAGTTTTTTATTTTTTTATCAAACATATCAAATTCATGCATGAACAGTGCAGCATCTGGGTGTCATACATTCTAAAACAAATAAAACTAATAAAATTAATCTTAGTTATTACATTCTATCAACTTATATATTTCTAATAACAATACGCAATTATATTAAGCTGCAATCAGTCATTATTCAATTATTCCATATTTTCCCCGCCCCCTGGGAGTCTGACAGCCAATGGGATACATTTCTTGTACAGAAACAGGAAACTCTAAGGCAGGGCCCAAGAGAGTGTATAAATCTATCTCATCCATGTGCTTTTTTGCCCAGGATCTCAAAACATGTGGTCCTGTCCACTCCACTGTTAAACCATCTATCCAAGCAGCTTCCATGTTTCCAGTGTCTTTCTCTCCACTTAGAACTGAATCCAAATGGACATTTCTTCCAACATTAAGAGCATAAGCAGTGCCCTACAGGATCTGACCTCTGACTCAAGTAGCCCAGCAGTCTTTTCTCACAATGGCCAACTAACTTCACAAGGAAGCCTACTTGTTCTCAGAAGCTGTCCCACTGCCATCAAGGCTAATAGCCACTGATTCCTGGAGACAGTCTTTCTTTCATCTTACAACAGAGCTGTACAACTTTTGCAAGAGTTGTCCTTTTGAGGGTGATGCTATAAGGGCACTCCAAAAAGGTAGATTGGACCAAGACAAAAGTCTCAACATAATTGAATTAAACATGATAATTCCCCGTTTGCTTCATAATTCAGAATAACAGAGATGGAAGGGACTTTGGAGGCCTTCTAGTCCAACCCTTTCTCAGGTAGCAGACCCTATACCATTTCAGGCAAATGATTGTCCAATCTCTTAAAAACTTGCCATGTTGGAGCATGCACAACTTCTGGAGGCAAGTCGTTCCACTGATTAATTGTTCTAACTGTCAGGAAATTTCTCCTTAGTTCTAGATTGCTTCTCTCCTTGATTAGTTTCCACCCATTGCTTCTTGTCCTACTCTCAGGTGCTTTGGAGAAGAGCTTGACTCCCTCTTCTTTGTGGCAGCCCCTGAGCTATTGGAACACTGCTATCATGTCACCCTTAGTAATACTTTTCATTAAACTAGGCACGAAAAGAAGGACTGGGGTGAAATGATAGCAGTGTTTCAATATCTAAAGGGTTGCTACAAAGACGAGGGAATCAAGCTATTCTCCAAAGCACCTGAAGTCAGAACATTCCTCCCTTTTTCTACCATAAAAATTGCAAATGGCTGGCAAATTTTTAGAGGGGATCTGAGGCCACATTAAAGCTCCAATTCAGCCAAGAGCTTCAGGCTATGCATCCCTGCCTTAGAATATTGCAGTTGATATTTACATTCCTATTCTATAACCTCATTCATAACTCTGTCTGACAGCATGAGCTTTATGTGCAAATGAGGCCTTCTCTGCTCACCGCCTCTTTGCTCCCCTTCCATCAGTAAGCCATTTCACAAAAGCCTTAGTCAGTATTCTCCTTTATTAAAACTTGCCCAGGCAGGAAAAAAAAAATCACAACTGATTTTCCCCACTCTTCTTGGACAATTACAAGTGTTTGGCTTGAAAGCCGCATCCCATCATTCACCAGAGTTGTAACCTTCTGATTCCCACTCACTGTGAACATATGAAACTGGGATGGCAGAATTGACTCCAAGATCTTTTATTTTATGTACATTAGAAGCAAAGAAGAGCTGGTACAGAAGAGACCAATCTCAAATACTAAAGGTTCCAGATCTGGAAAGAATAATGTGGACAAGTATTATATACTACAGTAAGGGTCGTAATGTCTCAGTGGCTTAATGATGCTGCAGATGGTCTCAGCTCTGAATTAAATTTATATTTACCAACAAAGAAATAAAGGGAGACTAGTATAGATCTATTTCAAGCTATTTATCTCTCATCAGCTAGACATACCTTTCTGGGATTTGAACCTCGGCTCCTTTATTTCTTTGTCGGTAAATATAAATTTAACACAAAATAGTTTGTCGTGAAAGCGACTGCCTGTGAAGGCTCCTGGATTGGGGCTGAAAGGCGAAAGGGAAGCAATATGCTCCTTCCCATATTTGGGTAGACCAGGTTGCCCTGATAGAAAAAACACTCTCAGCTGTGGAAGTTCGAGCCCAGGCACTGCGTGGCAGGGTGAGCTCCCATCACTTACCTCAGCTTCTGTCCACCTAATGGTTAGAAAGCATATTCTATGCAAGGGGGGAGATGAGCTGGCGCTCTGTGCAGGCAGTCAGATTCCTGATGGCTCTGAACTTTCCTGATTGTGGCCCCAATTTGCAAGGCAGCTCTGGGAAGGGAGGGGGGCCTTGGATGACACTGCAGGAATAGCCGTTTGTCTTTCTCTCTGATGTGAAGCCAGCTCTCCCTCCTCTGGTGCACCTTGGGAAGCACACAGGCATGTCCTACAATAGGGCTGGTACCTTGGCAAGTGAAACTACCGCTCTGCACTAGCATTTTTGGTTTCCCGGCTACTATAACAGTGCCATACAATAATATTAATAATAATAATATAGGACAGCTAAGTTGGGAGTGCTGAAGCACTTCCAGGTTGAAATGATTGAATGATGACATCACCAGGGAATGGGTTGGGGCGCCTTTCACATCTCAGTTATCTATTGAAGTTTCAGCTTAATGTCAGGCTTGCTTCCTTCAAAATTCAGGAAAGAATGAGCCAAACTCCATATTTTATAGAGTAATGTACTTTTACTGGAAAATGAAATGAACGCAATCAAGGAAAGCTGAAACTAAAGCAATAGGCGCGAAAGTTGCATATAGAAAGCATCCCCTCCCACTGTTCATCATCAATCACCCAATCCAAAGGTCTCCCTGAGGTCAGGTGGACACACGTCTGGCATCAATCCACCAGCTTGCTTCCCTCCCCCTCCGGTCTTCCCTCCCCCATTTCGTATGGCAGCCAAAGCAGAAAGTTGGAGGCTGACAGTACCCATTTATCTACTTGCAGTTGCCTGCTTTGGAACTGCTGGGTCGGAAGGAGCTGGAGTGTATTTTATATGAAAATAGAAAAATGAAATGTTGTTCAGTGGCTAAGTCATGTCTGACTCTTCACAACCACATAATAGACCATAGCATGCCAGGCTCCCCTGTTCTCCACTGTAGAATAGAATAACAGAGTTGGAAGGGACCTTGTAGGTCATCTAGTCCAACCCCCCGCTCAAGCAGGAGACCCTACACCATTTCTGACAAATGGCAGTCCAATCTCTTCTTGAAAGCTTCCAGTAATGAAGCTCCCACAACTTCTGAAGGCAACTTCTGTTCCATGGGTTGATTGTTCTCATTATCAGAAAATTTCTCATTTCTAGGTTGAATCTCTCCTTAATCAGCTTCAATCCATTATTCCTTGTCTGGCCTTCAGATGCTTTGGAAAATAGCTTGACCCGTTCCTCTCTGTGACAGCCCTTCAGATATTGGAACCCTGCTATCATGTCTCCCCTGGTCCTTCTCTTCACTAGACTAGTCATGCCCAGTTCCTGCAACCAGGAACTGGTTTTAGCCTCCAGTCCCCTAATCACCTTTGTTGCTCTTCTCTACACTCTTTGTAGAGTCTCAACAACTTTTTTATAATGTGGTGATCAAAACTTTGTGTCAACTTCGAAACAGATCGGGCCTGTCACAGCCATTCTCTCTGTTTCTTAGCTTGACACACTTTGGGGAGAGGAGGGAGTTCTGGAAACATCAATAACCTACTATCCCGTGGGAACCAAGGCCATCCCAACAGTTGCTGGCCAGAGGCTGGAAGAAGTTGCCAAGAGACGCCAGAACACCTAATTGGACAATGTGACCTGTGACAAGGAGGGAGGGAGATAAGTATTCTTTAATTATACTGAAAGCCTGGAAATTAGTCAGAGCTGGATTTTTTTTTTTCATTCATGCCGAAATGATGTACTCAATAAAACAGTTGTTTGAGAATGTTGAAAGTCTCAAGAGTTGCTGAATTGATCGGGTTCATTAGTCGGAACCTTGACATTTTGTCTCCCAGATTTTGCCCAAATTCATGTCCATTGTATCGATGACATTATCTAACCATCTCATCCTTTGCTATCTCCTTCTCCAGCTTTCCATCTTTCTCAAGGTTAGGGTCAGAGGTGGTATTCAGCCGGTTTGGACCAGTTCGTGAGTACCGGTAATAGTGACTGCAGGTCGGGTGGTCTCAGCTTCAGTGTCTGTCCTTCCAAAGAAAAAATGAAATAGCTTGGCATATTACAAGCGATCGTAATTTCAGAATCTGCTGAAAGGAAAGAGAGGCATTTAAAAATGCTACCCTGGACACATGTTTCATTGCAGAATTTATCCAGCCAACAGCCTCACGGTGGTATCAATTGCTGTGAATTTTCAGGTAAGCGGTGGCAAATGAGGTCACCAAATTTCACCTCTCTGCCTTTTTGCACTTTTCTTTGAGGATACAAAAGAAAGTAGCTATTAAGTCTCCATGCCATTTTTCTATTACATTCAGGACGGCTTTTAGTGCAATAAAGTCAAACAGACGTAAAATTAAACATGATCGTAAAAAGAGAAAACGTTGAATAAAAATAATGTTGGAAGCACCACCATCAAAAAGGAAATTTGGAAAAGCATCCAACCCGAACTCTGTCTGAATATGTATGTTTTTTCCCTTTGGACAAGAAAGAAAATGGAAAGGTAGCCTTATCCTACCAAACCTATGGTTGAAAATTTTATAGACTACAGGTAGTTCTCAACTCACAACCGTTCGTTTAGTGACTGTTCAAAGTTTTAACGGCACTGGAAAAAAAATTGACATGTGACTGTTTTTCACATTTACAATCGTTGCAACATTCCCATGGTTATGTGATCAAAATTCGACTCGCATTTATGACGATTGCATTGTCCCGGGGTCATAGGATCTCCTTTTGTGACCTTCTGACAAGCAAAATCAATGGGGAACTTAACAACTGCAGTGATTCACTTAACAACTGTGGCAAAAGGATCATAAAATGGGGCAAAACTCACTTAACAACTGTCTCACTTAGCAATGGAAATTTTGGCCTCCATTGAAGGTCAAGGAAGAGGGATCTCTTCTCAAGTTCTCAGCAGAACATAAAATTAAAGAGTTCCCAGTGACACACGTCGGAAAGAGATGGGCCCATTAAAGCATCCGATAAGAACAACTCTCAGTTTTTACTTCATAACAAAAGTGAAAAGCTTGTAAACATAGAAAATGAGCTGAAGTGGCGCAGTGGTTAGAGTGCAGTACTGCAGGATACTTCAGCTGACTGCTAGCTGCTGTTCGGCAGTTCAAATCTCACTGGCTCAAGGTTGACTCAGTTGACTTCCATCCTTCCGAGGTTGGTAAAATGAAGACCCAGCTTGTTTGGGGCAATTTGCTGACTCTGTAAATCACTTAAAGAGGACTGTAAAAGCACTATGAAGTGGTATATAAGTCTAAGTGCTATTGCTAAAATGCTAGAAGTTGGGGATCCATTCTCTTCTGTTGTTGATGTCTGTAGAGATTCTCAGTCATCCAGGTCATTATTGTCCCAAAGGTCTTCCTTCCTTCCTTCCTTCCTTCCTTCCTTCCTTCCTTCCTTCCTTCCTTCCTTCCTTTTCTTTAAAGTTTTATTGTTTTATAACTACACATTATGACAAACACATAACATACAACATATAAATATATCCTCTTTTTAACAAGTGTTTATTCGTGGTCTGCTTTCCACTATGACTCCTCCCATCCCCCATGTCTCTCATATTGTTTCATTTTCTTCATTGTCCCCTTTTTGATTGATTACAATGTATTTTCTAATCCTAATAGCCTTAATTTTATACATTTCTATATATTTGTTTCAGATGCCTGAAAAACCCATTAATGCTTAACTTTTTTTCCCCTTAAAACAATATATATATATATATATATATATATATATATATATATATATATATATATATATATATATATATATATATTTGTTACATACATATTTTACATTTCTCCCCATTTGTGTTGTTTTTTATTTCTGCTCTCAAGCCATTCATACCATTTGTTCCAAATTGTATAGTAATCTGTCTCTTCTTTTTCTTTAATTTCTTTTGTTAACTTGTCCATCTCAGCACATTCTAAAACTTTTTTTATCACTTCATCTGTTTCTATTTTTGTGCCTATGTTATTCAAGCCACTGTTATGATGTGTAAGATGAGATATTTTATTTCTTTGGTATATGTTCTCACAAATATTCCTAGTAGAAATGTTTCCGGTTTTCTTTCTATTGGTTGATCTGTTATTTTTTCTAACCATTTCTTTATATTTGTCCAGAATTTTTTCGCTACTGGGCATGTCCACCATAGATGGTAATAGGTTCCATGGGTTTTTTTACACTTCCAACATGTTGGGTCATTCTTGTCGGTGGTAAATGCCATCTATAAAACATCTTCAACTGGTTTTCCTTGTATGCCGCTGATAATGTTAATTTTGAATTTTGAATTTACTTGCCATGTTGTTTCCCACTTCTCTATATATTTCCTGAGACTCTAACACACGACTCGACTGAAGAGCTGGTGGCCGCCTGGGAAAGGGCGGCCGCTGGAGCTTTGGACCGCATTGTGCCTTTGCGGCCTCTGACCTGATGCTGATCTCAATTGGCTCCTTGGTTCTCTGAGGAGCTGAGAGAGATGAAGCGTCGGAAAAGATGCCTAGAGAGCATTTGGAGGACTAGTCAATCCGATTCCAACTGGACACAGGTAAGGTCTTATATCAAGACCTACCTAGTGGCGATAAAAGCGGCAAAATCTATCCATTTTTCCGCTCTTATCACATCTGCAGAGAACCGCCCAGCCGCCCTGTTCAGGGTGACCCACTCCCTTCTTCGGGGGGGAATGCGGGAAGATCCCTTGCAGGGTCGTGCTGAGGATTTTGTGCAATTCCTGCACAATAAAGTTGCTCGGATTTGGGATGGCTTGGACTCCGATTGGATGAGTCCACGGGAGGAGATGAGGGCAGATCTTGAGAATGTTACCTGGGAGGAGTTTGATCCTGTGACTCCCGAGGATGTGGACAGGGTTCTGGGTAAGATTAGTGCCGCCACGTGTTTATTGGACCCGTGTCCCTCCTGGTTGGTACTGGCCTCCCGGGAGGTTACACGAGGCTGGCTCCAGGGGATTATAGGTGCTTCTCTGAGTGAGGGTGCCTTTCCTGCCACCTTGAAAGAGGTGGTAGTGAGGCCCCTCCTCAAGAAGCCTTCCCTGGACCCGGCTGAATTAGCCAACTATCGTCCAGTCTCCAACCTTCGTTTTGTGGCGAAGGTTGTTGAGAGCGTGGTGGCACAACAACTTCCCCAGCACCTGGATGAAGCTGTCTATCTAGACCCGTGCCAGTCGGGCTTCAGGCAGGGGTACAGCACTGAAACGGCATTGGTCGTGTTGGTGGATGATCTCTGGAGGGCTGGGGACAGGGGTTGCTCCTCTGTCCTAGTCCTATTAGATCTCTCAGCGGCTTTTGATACCATTGACCATGGTATTATGCTGCAGCGATTGAGGGGGTTAGGAATAGGGGGCACTGTTCTGCGGTGGTTCTCCTCCTTCCTCTCCGACCGCTCACAGTTTGTGTTGGCAGGGGGACAGAGGTCGACCTCGAGGCATCTCGCATGGGGAGTGCTGCAAGGGTCGGTCCTCTCGCCCCTCCTGTTCAACATTTATGTGGAGCCGCTGGGTGAGATCATCTGTGGTTTTGGGGTTAAGTGTCATCTGTATGCTGATGATACTCAGCTGTACATCTCCACCCCAGACCACCCCAACGATGCCCTTGATGTGTTGTCTCGCTGCCTGGAGGCCCTGTGGGTCTGGATGGGGAGGAACAGGCTCAGACTCAACCCCTCCAAGACTGAGTGGCTGTGGCTTCCGGCGCCCCGATATAGTCAGCAGGTGCCATCGCTGACTATTGGGGGTGAATCTTTGCCCCCCACGGAAAGGGCTCGCAATCTGAGTGTCCTCCTGGATGCACGGCTGTCTTTAGAAGAGCATATGACAGCCGTGGCCAGGGGGGCCTTTTATCAGGTTCGCTTGATTCGCCAGTTGCAGCCCTTTCTGGACCGGGACGCCCTGCGCACGGTCACTCATGCCCTTGTTACTTCCCGGTTGGACTATTGTAATGCTCTCTACATGGGGCTCCCCTTGAAGAGCACTTGGAGGCTCCAATTGGTCCAGAATGCGGCCGTGTGGGTGGTTATGGGTGCAACTTGTTGTGCCCACGTGACACCCCTCCTGCGCGAGCTGCACTGACTCCCAGTGGTCTTCCGGGTGCGATTCAAGGTGCTGGTTACCACCTTTAAAGCGCTCCATGGCATAGGACCCAGGTACCTTCGAGACCGTCTTCTGCCACCAATAGCCTCCCACCGACCAGTTCGCTCCCACAGAGAGGGTCTCCTCCGGGTGCCATCGGCCAAGTTATGTCGCTGGCAACACCCAGGGGGAGGGCCTTCTCTGTGGGAGCCCCAGTCCTGTGGAACAAACTGCCCCCGGAAATACGTAAGATCTCTGACCTCTGGGTGTTTCGCTGTGCACTGAAGACCCTGTTGTTCCGCCAGGCTGGGCTATCAACATAATAGTTTTAAATTGGGGTATTTAAATTTCTGGGGTTTTAAATTGAGCCACATCTATTTAATTATTTTAATTTTTAACTGCTGTTTTGTCTTGTGTTTTTAAATAGGCTGTACACCGCCTTGAGTCCTTCAGGAGAAGGGCGGTATGGAAATAAAATTATTATTATTATTATTATTATTATTATTATTATTATTATTATTATTATTATTATTATTATTATTATTATTATTATTATTATTATTATTATATCCACCAATCTATATCTCTGTTCAAATCCGATTCCAGTTCTTGTTTTGATTTCAGTTTTCCTTGTTGATCTATTAGGTCTTTGTATCTTATTATTTTATTTAATTCTATTAAATTTGGGTGTTTTAATATTTTTGTCAGTGAAAGCCAAATTGGTATTTTTGTATAGTACTGTTTTTTAATTTTCAACCAAATTTGTAATAATGCATTTCTTATTATATGTCTCTTAAAGTAACTATGTATTTTATATTTTCCATCCCAGAGGCAAGCGTGCCATCCTGCTTGTACCTTTGGGACAACCATGACCTGGATGTCTGAGAATTCCTATAAACACTCGCCTTTTTCATTTTTTCAGATTAAAAAAAAGTAAAACCAGGCGGGTCAGATGATTCCTAGAATGTTTCTAGGAACATTCCTGGCATATAAATTCCAATGATTTTCTAATATATGAAGCCTTAGAAAGCATATGGATTTCTCCCCTGAATCAGAGGTGAACAAGCGGAAGCAAAGTACTATTATATATAGTTGTTATTTAGTATCATATATTTAATTGGTATCCTTAAGATTTATATTGACTGTTTCCCTATGACTATCATTAAGTGTTGTACCTTATGATTCTTGACGAATGTATCTTTTCTTTTATGTACTCTGAGAGCGTATGCACCAAGACAAATTCCTTGTGTGTCCAATCGCACTTGGTCAATAAAGAATTCTATTCTATTCTATTCTATTCTATTCTATTCTATTCTATTCTATTCTATTCTATTCTATTCTATTCTATTCTATTCTAAATTGGGAAAATTATATACCACCACAATTTTAAGGATTCAAGGTAGTGGACAGGAGCTATAGTCTAGAATAAAGTCAGTGCAGCACATAATAAATATGGAACAACTAAGAATATATTCTGTATGGTAATTATATTCATGTCTGGTGCTACTCAACCATTCCAATTAAATCCCCAAATTCTTTCAGAACAAGTGAGATTTTACAAGCTTGTGCAGGCTTCCGAGGCCATAAGAACTGAATATAACTGAATCCCCCCCCACTTTTTTCCTTGGATCAGGAAAAGATTTCCAACCTGGCAGGCATTTCTTCAGTTATGAATTCATTTTTTATTTCTTTTATTTATAGCTCAACTTCAGGAGCTCATGATAGCCTAATTCTTTTCCTCATATTTTTCCACCCCCGCCTCCTAAGTGAAATAGGGTAATCTGAGTGATAGAGATCATTTAGCATTCTTAACCAGTCAACTATTGTTGAAATGATATGGAGATAAGTCCACCACTTACGACCACAACTGAGGCAAAATTTTCTCCTGCTAAGCAAGGCAGTTATTTAATTGTGCAGAATTCGCTCTTTACAATCCTTTTTTTTTTTTTTGCCACAGTTGTTCAGTGAATCACTGAGGTTGTTAAGCAAATCATGTGATTGTTAAGCGAATCTGGCTTTCCCCATTGACTTCGCTAGTTGGAAGGTAACAAATGGTGACCCTGGGACAGTGCAGTTGTCATAAAGACTTCAGGGGTGGGTTCTACTTACCTTTACTACCGATTCGTAACGGGATCCTGTGCGCGTGCTCGCTTAGCTTACTTGTGCGCCTTGCTTCTGAGCATGCGCAGATCACCAGTGATGACATCCGGGGTGGTGGGCAGGGCCTCCCGCCAGTTTTACTACCGGTTCTTGCAAACCTGGCTGAACTAGGAGCAACCCACCGCTGAAAGACATGCCACTTGCACGTCTGAATTTTGATCACGTGACCATGAGGATGCTGCCATGGTCGTAAGTGTGAAAAACGGTCATAAGTCACTTTTTTTTAGTGCCATTGAAACTTTGAATGGTCACTAAGTGAACTGTTGTAAATCAAGAACTGCCTATAAACCTGTCCTAATTAGCTTTATTTTGGCACAATATTTGGATGAGTCTATAAAATGCTCTAAAATGCTATTGGGGATTAATTAGCGATTGGCCCAAAGACTTTGTTTAACGGTGACTTAAACTTTAGTCTCCTGGACCCGAATCCATTGCTTTAACTATTAAACCATGGCTTAGAACAGGGGCCCCCAACCTTTCGGACCTCAGGGACCACTAATTTCATAATTTTAAATCCCACGGACCACTAATATCATCTGCCTAATGACCGACTGGGTGGGCGTGGCTAATTGGTCATGTGACTGGGTGGGCATGGCCAACTCAATGTCACTCACGTCAAGGGGCACCTCGCCAGACTCTACTCACCCCTCCCCTCCCAGCCACTCCTCGCCTGCCCACCCAGGCTCCTTAGGGCCCCAACGGGAAGCAGTTGTTGGAGCTAAGCAGCCACCACGAGAAAGAGTTGGCAAAACAGCTGGCTTAGTTCAAATTGGATCTGGCAGAGAAGGAGGCTCAGCATAAGCACCTCACTGAGGATTACAAGCATAGGCTTTCCAAGCAGAGGGAAGACCTGTGGGAGTGCAAGGCCAGGCACCGGTGCCTGGAGGCTCAGCAGGCTGAGATGGTCAGCCAGTTCCTAACGGTGAGAATGATTAATCAGTGGAACAACTTGCCTTCAAAAGTTGTGGGTGCCCCATCACTGGAGGCTTTCAAGAAGAGATTGGACAACCACTTGTCTGAAATGGTATAAGGTCTGCTACTGTTGTGCCAGTGGCCTGCACGGATCATGGCTGATCCCGATGACGAGGAGGTTAGTGTGGGGTCGTGCCAGCAGCCGGGACAGCCGGCGCTCGCGTCGGACAGCGAGGAGGCTGAAGAGGATGTGGTGCCAGAGGCAGAGACTTAGTCTGGGCATTCAGAACCTCCAGAGGCTCCTTCAAATGGAGACAGCAAAGTGGAGGAGCCTCTCCTCAATGCTCGAGCACGCAGGGCTACCAAAAGGCAGGAGTGGCTACTCAGGAGGAGGAGGTCTCCTCGAAATAAGGTTTGAGGATAATTGGCCACTCCCTTAGCCTATTTAAGTCCCACGCAATTAGTAATTTCTTGCTGGAAACAACGTGTAATTATTACAGAGCATTTTTGAAGAGTGAGTGTCTTATCGTATCTTGTTTTCTGGGCTGGTTGCCAACCTTTGCCGGACTTTGTTTATTCTTGGTACATTATAACTTTGATTAAGGACCGTTGGTGTGTGTCACAATCCTTGGGAATCCGGAGCTGGGGCAGAACAGCTACTTGAGCAGAGGGTTGGACTAGAAGACCTCCAAGGTCCCTTCCAACTCTGTTATTCTATGTTCTAAAGTCATGGCATATTGCGCAGGTTCTGACTACGCCCAAGTGAGGCGATTTCTCATCTTCAGGTGCCTTTGAGTGTATGTCTAGGAGAAGATGACCGATGGAGGTACCATCCTTATCTTCTCAAATCTATTCTGACATTTAATTAACAATTCTGAGATTTAATCAATTGAATCAATGATTCCCTGAGATTCTGACATTTAATCAGCCATTCAGAATGAGGGTAGTAACACGGAGCAGAGCTAACCAGAGGAGCTCTAAAGGAAAGAAAATGTGAGACAGGGCCTATCATTATACTCCATTTATCTAATTACGTTGTTAAGATAACATCAGATCACAGACTGATGAAGCAGGGGGGAAATCCAGCAGGTTCTGACAGATTCTGGAGAACTGGTAGCGGAAATTTTGAATAGTTCAGAGAACCGGCAAATACCACCTTTGGCTGGCCCCAGAGTGAGGTGGGAATGGGGATTTTGCAATATCCTTTCCCTGGAGTGGGATGGGAATGGGGATTTTGCAATATCCTTCCCCCAGAGTGGGGTTAGAATGGGGATTTTGCAATATCCTTCCCCTGGAGTGGGATGGGAATGGGGATTTTGCAATATCCTTCCCCCAGAGTGGGGTTGGAATGGGGATTTTGCAATATCCTTCCCCTGGAGTGGAGTAGGAATGGGGATTTTGCAGTATCCTTCCCCTGGATTGGGGTGGGAATGGAAATTTGCAGTATCCTTCCCCTGGAGTGGGGGTGGGAATGGAGATTTTGCAGTATCCTTCCCCTGGAGTAGGGTGGGAATGGGGATTTTGCAATATCCTTCCCCTGGAGTGGGGTGGGAATGGAAATTTTGCAGTATCCTTCCCCTGCCATGCCCACCAAGCCACTCCACACCCACCAAGCCACGCCCACAGAACCGGTAATAAAAAAAAAATGGATTTCACCACTGTGGTGAAGGTTTTAAGGCAACTTTCCTTCCATCGGTAGTCCCGTTCATTTTGCAACTAAAATGATGCCACACAGAAATAAAACAATCACCAGTTTTCGTATATTTGAGAGAAGGCCGAGCAGTAGTGAAATCCAAATTTTTTTACTACCAGTTCTGTGGGCGTGGCTTGGTGGGAATGGTGTGGCTTGGTGGGCGTGGCTTGGTGGGCACAGCAAGGGAAGAATACTGCAAAATCTCCATTCCAACCCCACTCCAGGGTAGAAATTTTATTGAGATTATCATGATATACAAGTCGCCCTTGACTTATGACCACAACGGAGCTCAAAGTTTCTGCTAAGTAGGGCAGTTGTTAAATAAGTTTTGTCCCATTTTACGACCTTTCTTGACACTGTTGTTAAGTAAATCCCTGCAGCTGTTAAGTTAGTAACACGGTTGTTGAGTGATTCTGGCTTCCCCATTGACTTGGCTTGGCAGAAGGTCGCAGAAGGGGATCACATGACCCTGGGACACTGCAACCATCATAAATATGAGTCGGTTGCCATTTTGATTATGTGGAGATGGTGCAACAGTTTTATAAGTGTGAAAAATGGTCATCAGTCACTTTTTTCAGGGTCGTAATAACTCCAATTGGTCCTTAAACGAATGGTTGTAAATTGAGGACTCGATGAAAAATACAAATGAAAATAAAGGTAACTGGGACATGGGAAAAGGAAAAAAAAGGGAAAAGAAAGTGTGTGATAAAGGGGAATAGAAAAAAAAAACATTGGCTTCCGATATTTATCAGCACATTAAAATACAAAATAAAATTGCAGCTTTTACTTTTACATACAGTACTTAGTAGGTATTAGTCATTCCTGCAACAACATACTAATCTAATCAGTAAAACCCAAAGTCAATATTTTTAATTTTGTGTGTGTGTCTTAACCACAAAATCTAGTAGAAGAGTCCAGGTAGGAACGAAACTGGATATATTCTTTTCTTTGATTAAAACAGTTAATTTTGCCATCTCTGCTAGCACCATCACTTTTTCCATCCATTCTTCCATTGTGGGGATTGACATACCTTTCTATTTTTGTGCATAAAGAAGTCTTGTTGCAGTCAACATATTTTATTTATTTTATTTTTATTTTATTTTATTTATTTATTTCATCAAGCATGTATTAGATAACAGATATAAGTATAAACATGATTA
Organism: Arizona elegans; assembly: GCA_022577455.1. Taxonomy (NCBI): domain Eukaryota; kingdom Metazoa; phylum Chordata; class Lepidosauria; order Squamata; family Colubridae; genus Arizona; species Arizona elegans. The sequence continues at coordinate 5,237,137 of JAKOOJ010000017.1, forward strand.
TGAATACATGAAATGTATACGAATGAAAGGGAATATTAGGACAGGGACGGTAGGCACGCTGGTTCACTTATGCACACCCCCTTTATGGACCTCTGAGGTCGACAGTAAACAGTCTAAGGTTAAAGTTTTGGGGGTTTTGAAGAAACCACCGAGTCAGGTAGTGCATTCCAGGCATTGACCACTCTGTTACTCAAGTCATATTTTATGCAATCACGTTTGGAGAGGTTTACTATAAGTTTGTATCTATTGTGTGCTCGTGTATTGTTGTGATTGAAGCTGAAGTAGTCATTGATAGGTAGGACATTGTAACAAATAATTTTATGTATGCTTAGGTCGGACCAAAGACGGTGACGTTCTAAATTGTCTAAGGCCAAAATTTCAAGTCTGGTAGCATAAGGTATTCTGTTGTGAGCAGAGGACTGGAGGACTCTTCTCGTGAAATATCTCTGGACTCGTTCAATTGTATTAATGTCCGATATGCAGTGCGGGTTCCAGACAGATGAGTTGTATTCAAGAATTGGTCTATACAATTATACAATTGGTCTATATTATAACAAAGTTCCAATTTGTTGGAGAGAGACTGGCTAAGCCAGGGGGAGGAGTCAAGTGGGGAACTAGTCTGAAATCGTTACATAGGCATAAGAGAGCGAGGCCAGACTCTCATTGAATGCCATTGAACTTTATCTAATCTGGCCCAGGAAGATTCTTGTGAAATAGACATCAGCAATAAAGTAGCTAATTGAATACTTCAGGTGTGGATCTGGTTCTTTGTACCGGACATTTCCTCCCCAATCTTTTTATCTGTGCGGGTGGGGACTGTCTTGAAAACATGTTGGATTGCCAAGCTGTGGAAATAGCACATCCCTGGACTGTAATGAGGTGCTATAAAAGATGAATCTGGAGTGAACTAATTACACCCACATTCAAATTAAAATACCTATAGAGATTGCTCAAGGAAACTGCAGAGCAGTGATTTTAAAAACTTCAAATGACTTCACTGCAATAGTGTCACTATTTGAAATCCTTGGGCTGAATTTTTAAAATGTGCATGAATGAAGCAGCTCCAAAGACCCAAGGGAGAAGCTCATCATGTTGAGGACCAACAGCCAAATGAAAAATACTGGAAAATATGCAGGATAATTAAATGGACATGGTACCACAATTCACACCCACTCCTTGGCCATCTTTTTAGACCAGGGATTCCCAACTTTGGCAACTTTAAGACAACTGGACTTCAACTCCCAAAATTGCATACTTGGCTGGGGAATTCTGGGAGTTGAAGTCCACATGTCTTTTAAAATTGTCAATGTTGGGAAACTCTACACACACACAACACATGTCTACATGTTTACACATACACAACACATATCTAAAAGGGCAGATATTCAATCATGCAATCATAGCTGTCGTCTAGATTTTTTTTTACACTTCCCTAAGGGTGTTCCTGTCCCAAAGCAACATCTGGCTCCCCAAAGTCTTGGGAACAACCAAGTTGTTGTTGAAACAAAGTTCTAACTATTATGAAAAAGACAACATACTGAATGCATATGTACGGAATGATGCCCATGAAACGTATTTAATAATAAGTCAATATCAATGTAAAAACAATCCAATCTTTGCCCTGACCTACACCATCATTATATGCTGCCACATTTTCTCTTCCATTCATTCCCCCATTTTCTCACACAGTTCTTCTTTATTACATTCTTCCCCAATGAATGAGTGAAAAGAAATAAAGGAGAAATTTCATCATAGAGAACCAAAACTGTAGCAGCAGTAACGACAACAGTCCTTCAAATGTCTGGTGGGAATCTACATGTTTGTACATTATGGATGTCAGTTTAGAATGCAGGGAGACCAAGTGGGGAGGATATAGAGAAGGGGCAAACAGTCCAGGCAGTGGTGGGACTTGAATAGTTTAGTTTAGTTTATTTGATTTATATACTGCCCTACTCCCGAAGAACTCAGGGCGGTGAACAGCCACAAGATAAAAACACATAAATACAAAATGTAAAAACAGAATAAAACTGAATAGAACCAATTTGGCCGAAGACAGATTTAAAACACCCCAATAAATTAAAAACAAATTAAAATTTGCGTTTTAAAAAGGAAAAAAGGGAAAAAATTAGGCCAGGCTAGCCTGATGGAATAAAAAGGTCTTGAGAGCGTGGCGGAAGGTGCCTAGATCCGGGATCCTCCATAACTCCAGAGGAGATAACAACCAGTTCTCTGGCTGGGTAGGCGTGGCTGTTTGGTCATATGACTAGGTGGGTGATGTCACTGATCACCACCCAGCCCTGCCTCCTGGCCACTTGCCTCAAAGGCAGACATATGATTCAGACAGTTGGGGATAATCCCACCACTGGGTGGCCCCGCCCCTGCCTGTTTTTTGGCCTGTTCTTTGGCCATTTTTCAGACCATTTTTGGGCCATTTTCCAGGCCAGAAAAATGGCCTGAAAATGGCCTGAAAAATGAGCAGGGGAGGGGCCAGCCAGTGGTGGGATTTGCCAGTTCGCTGAATTGCACGGAATCTTAACTACCAGTTTGCCTGAACCGGTGTGAACCGGCAGCAGCCCACCTCTGAGTCCAGGGCTTACAAAACATTGTGCCCCAGTACTGATTCTGCAACTTGCACAGAATCCCCATGTTACAGAAACGATGACCCAGCAGCCCCAGAACAACAAAAAACAAAAAAGCAAGAGTCATCTATAACATATAGTGTAAGGGACTGTAACTGCCACTAGGTAGGACAAATAGACAGAAGGCTAGCAGAGGACATCCGTGAACACCGACCCACAATCAAGAGACATGATGAAAACTCATTAGTTTCACAACACATTGACAGACTTCACAGTCATTTCAACTGAGAAATTGTGAACATAGTAGGCTAAGCCAAATCTAAAAATCCTAGATAATTTCTGGAAGCTTGGCAGTCAGACAAAGCAACCATCAACAGGCACATAGAGATAAACAACATCTACCTACCATTCAAAAGAGACAATAGCTAAGCCAAAAAAAAAGAAACAAAATACCAAAACATCTTCTCACCAGCAATGAACACCCAGATAAGCAGAGATCAACACCTTGATTAATACTAGACCAACAATCAAGCAGTAAACAACAGCCCAATGAAAGAACCAACAAGAACACTCTCACCAATGCTTACAATTTAACTTTTTTAAATTAGTTTATCGAAATATAAAAGACAAAGAAAAAAATGAGAAAGGGAGGAGAGAAAGAAGAGGGGAGGAGAGAAAGAGGGGGTATAGTGTAATGGGAGAAAAAGAAAAAGGCACCAATTTCGGACTCTCTTTAGCACAATAGAAGGTAGACACATTACAGCCACAACTTTTTGCTTTTACACAACAGTACGCACAAGCCATTTCTATAAGCCTGTGTAGGTTACAAAAACAGAATCAAAGTTTCATTTTTTTCCCCCTCATTACACAAATCACCAAATTCTGGAAGCAGTTTCAAAACAGAGACAAACTTAGATATAATCTCTGATTTGGATAAAAGAATCCGTTTAACCATCTCTGCTTCTCTTTGCTGTGAGGAATAATATATCATTCATTCTCACATTTTCAAATCTGATCCATAACATTTTACCAACTTTGGAATATTATTCAGCATTACTCGAAGAACCGGTGCTTACAAAGCAAACAGGGAGCAAACCCAACTCATCATCCAGCACTGATGATGTTATCTACTTGGGTAATGAAATGTCTGCAAGGCTTCATTTCAACCCTGAGCTCAGGGGTGAAATGCTCCCGGTTTGGACCGGATTGCCCGATCTGATAGTGATGGAAGTGGGTGGTTCGGAGAACCAGTAGCAAAAATCCTTGCCCCCGCCACCATTGCCCAGCTGAGCCGTACAATCATCAGAGGCTTTTTTAATATTTTTAAAAGCATTTTTTCTGCAACCACTTTGGCTGAAAAAATGCTTTTAAAAGTAAAAAAAAAAGCCTCTGATGATCACGCGGCTCAGCTGGGATCATCAGAGGCTTTTAAAAGCATTTTTTGTACAACCTCTTCAGACGAAGAGGTTATAGAAAAAATGTTTTTAAAGGAAAAAAAGCCTCTGCTGATCAGGCAAGTCAGCTGGGATCGTCAGAGGCTTTTTTAAAAAAAGCTTCTGCAGATTAGGCAAGTCAGCTGGGATCGTCAGAGGCTTTAAAAAAAAGAGAAAGTCTCTGCCAATCAGGTAAGTCAGCTGGGATCGTCAGAGGCTTTAAAAGCATTTTTTTTTCAGCCGAAGAGGTTGTAGAAAAAATGGTTTTAAAAGCCTTTTTAAAAAAAGTTGGCCACACCCACTCAGTCATATTACCCCACCACCACCAAGCCACGCCCACAGAACTGGTAGTAACAAATTTTACATTTCACCATTGCCTGAGCTACAAATATTCTCCTTTATCAGTACCACCATAAATTGCACAACACTGAGAGCCCTCAATTCCCTACAATTGTTTGGGAAACCATTTGGACTCACAATTTGGCAGCTGCGGAAAAGATCCATGCTTTCCACATCTGCACCAACTAATAAATCACACGGTGAACTGCAAGACGCTGGGGTCCCCCCCCCCCGAGTTTGCCAAAAGAGGCAGACCAATTCCTACCGAGGAACAGACAGAGTGATAAACTTCTCAGCTGCCTCCATTTGATTTTTTTTCAGATACGGCATTTTGTTTACTAAGCATGTGTGGGTCACCCTGAGATTTCCCTAGGCAGAAACTCTCCATCCAATCATCCCTTGACTTGAAATATTTATTAAAGCAGCAGCTATTTCATTTTGGGTGAGTCAGCTCTGTGTTCCTTCCAAACAGAAGGAATGTTGCTGAAGGCGAAAATGGGATTTTTTTAAAAAATAATAATAAAAATCCCCGATATGATTGCAACTATTTTTGACTAGGTTGGCATTCCTGTGTTTTGAGCATCTGTTCTTCCATACCAGCTACATTTACACCCCAGGGTTTTGTTTTATTTTTTCCCCCCAAGCAAATGGCAGCATACATCTAGATGACTTTTGGTGATCCCTGCAAAAGCTCACCAGGGTGGACAATGAGCACTTTGATCAGAGGCCATTCGGAAATGTTAGAATTGCTGGTTAAACTGGGAACAGAAATGATATCATACTGCATCTATAGTATATCCAAGAAAACTGTATGTGAAGGTCCCATGAGTCAAGTTGGAAAGCAGCCGTTGCATAGAAAAAAATAATAGAATAATGTAGAGTAGAGCAGAGCGGAGCGGAACGGAACGGAACGGAACGGAATGGAACGGAACAGAACAGAACAGAACAGAACAGAATAGAAAATATGGACTGGAGAATAGAATAGAATAGAATAGAATAGAATAGAATAGAATAGAATAGAATAGAATAGAATAGAACAGAATAGAATAGAATAAAATAGAAAGGGATCATGTAAACACAAAACTCAGAATGTTAACAAAGCTGTAAAGATTTTAAAATCCACACTGCCTAATGGTTTTCTAAAACTGTCATTCATCAGAATGAATAAATATGCTATATGACGGTGTTTTCAATCAATCAGAGTAGTGCTGGAAGGGACCTTGGAGGTCTTCTAGTCCAACCCCCTTCTCTAGGAGGAAACCCGATACCATTTCAGACAAGTGGCTGTCCAGTCTTTTCGTGAAAACCTCCAGTGATGAAGCACCCACAACCTCTGAAGGCAAACTGTTCCACTGGTTAATTTGTTCTCCCTGTGAGGAAGTTCCTCCTTAATTCCAGGTTGCTTCTCTCTTTGATTAGTTTCCATCCATTGTTTCTTGTCCTGCCCTCTGGTGCTGTTCTTTGTGGCAGCCCCTCAAATGCTGAAACACTGCTATCATGTCACCCCTAGTCAGGGTTGGTATTCACTTACCTTCACTACAGGGGTGGGTTCTAAATTTTTTTACTACCGGTTCTGTGGGCGTGGCTTACTTTGTGGGTGTGACTTGGAGGTCATGTGATTAGGTGGGCATGGCTAGCTGGTCAGAGTCATTTCTGGAAGGTCCTCGCACTTACGACCAGTCCTTGCACTTACAACCTGACTCATTTGTTTGCTTTTAACACTGATCAGCTGTAGGACGGCCCTTTGAAGCCCCACGGCAAGAGTTTAAACAGTTTTTTCCCCTCTAGTCATCAGCTGGGACTCAGAAGGCAGCAATAGATTGGGGGTGGGACCAAATAAAAGGTAAGAATAACGTGGGAGGGTGGGGGGGAGAAACGGTTCGGTGACGTCATATCGTCACCGCTACCCGCTCGGCCGAACTGGACCGAACCGGGAGGAACCCACCACTGCTTCACTACCAGTTTGCAAATGTGAGCACACATGCGTGCACACACCACCTCCTCATGTGCAGGGCCTTCCACCATGCGCAGAGCATCAAAAACAGGCCGTGATGACATCCAGGCAGGTGGGCGGAGCCTCCTGCAGCTGCCGCTACCGCTTCGTCCGAACCGGATAGAACCAGCTAAATACCACCACTGCCCCTGGTCCTTCTTTTTTCTAGACTAGCCAAACCCAAATCCCGCAACCGTTCTTCATATGTTTTAGTCTCCAGGCCTTTAATCATGTTAGTTGCTCTTCTCTGCACTTTTCCCAAAGTCTCAACTTCTTTTTTGTTAGTGTGGTGACCAAAACTGGATGCAGTTCAGGATCAGCCAAGATCAGCGAGGTGTTGCCACCTCCTTAGCTTTTAAAAGAAAGGACCAAATGGGACTTCCGGGTTGGCTCCGCAGCGCCATTGACGGTCTTTTTAGACCGCCGCCCCCGTGATCCCGTTGAGCCGTTCTGACAGCGCTAATCAGCTGTCAAACGGCTTGAAAATCTCCCCTTCGGGAAAAGAAGGGGAGGAGAGCAGGTGGGTGAGGGTAGAGCTCCCCGAAAACCCCTGGATTAATTCCAGGGGTTAGGAGGGCGAGAGCTTCCCGTTCAGCCCACTGAAGCTCCGGATCCGGGGGGACTCTGTTTTTTTTACAGAGCTAGGCGTTGCGTCCAATTTCTGCTGTCAAACAGAAGATTAAATGATTTCAAAAAAGCAGGCTGAACAGAAGCAGGAGGACAAGCTTTTTGCAAGTATAATACTTAACTCCGGGGATACAATGTTTCTAATTGGATTTTCTGAGCTGGAAGTAAAGATGGCATTTCTTTGTTGTGATTTTAAAAGTGAAAGTTAGAAAGGAAAGTTTTTGCTAATAGACTCGTGCTCAGAGACTGGCTTTAAGTTGCTGGAATAGATTTTGAAGAGCTGTTTGGGAAAAGATTATTTCGTTTGGTGATTTTTAAAGAAATTGCTGAAAGCTGCTCAAAAGGATGGCTCTGACTTTATGATTTTATGGTTGTGGGAAGAAAGAAAATCTTTTTAAAATAAAATGGCTTCTAAGAAAGGAGATCTTGAAAGTGCTGGAAGCTATTTGGAGGTGTCAGAAATGAAACAGTTGTCTGATTTACAGAGTTATAAGGATTTTGATGCAGAATTTACAGACTTTATAAAAGAAGCCATGAATAATCACACTGCAGCTATAAGTAATCAAATAGCAATTCTTAAAGGGATAACAACAGAAATGACTGAGGAGACAAAAACAAGTATGGAGCATGATGACAATTCAGGAGATATTCTGATTGCAGCAGAGAAGGTGGTAGAATCTTCTCAAGAATTTTCGAGCTTATTCTCTGCTCTTTTTGGAAAAATTGATAGAATCTTTCAAAATTATGACTTGGTTTGGAAAAAAGTAGTAAATGACCAGACTTTCGAAGTTCCAGAAGATGAAGGAGATTTGCTAGTGGCATTTATACATTTAATAGAAAAGAAACAACTGAACTTTTTTTCACAAACTCTTGACAAACTTTGGTCCTACAGGCGAAGGAATGAACTGATTTATATAAGCAAGAAGAGGCGATTTGGGGGCTCTAAGTCAGAGGAAATTTCCTCAAAAAGGGGACAATCTTTGCAGTTACATCGACCTCAAATTAAAATGAAAAACCTCCTCAAAATAGAAGTAGGAGGGATGCAGAAAGACTGGAAAAAATATAAAAAGAAAGCAAGAATGGAAGATTAACCTTTTCTTTTGGCTTTGCAGTTGTTCTACTTATGGTTAAAAATGATTATGTTTTAGGTGTTATAACTACTGAGGGGGGAAAAGTATAAAGTTAAATATTGATTTTTAAATATGATGCATTAATGGTTGAATGTAAGATTAATCTTTTTTGGTTTTCTAGTTTATGTATTAATGGTTAATTATGTTGATGATTATCTTTTAAAATTTTAAAAGTTGGAGGGAGGAATAATGAAGGGGGGAAATTTAGAAACTTAAAAAATGTAGAAATTTAATTAGTGAATACCTAAGGTTTATTTTTTGTTATGATATTTCAAAATATCTGAACTTTGAGAAAAGTAGGAGGGGGAAAATGTTTTTGCAAATCAATTGAATACTTTACTGATATATTAAGAGAATTTTTAAGGTTTGAATGTTTAATATTTGTTAATGGTTTTAAAACTCTTAGAGTTATTGGATTATACGCTACTTTGAGTCTATAAAAAGGGAGGTTGATAAAATTGTAAAAGGGGAGTTAAGGGGTCTTGGGAGTTATTAAATCTTGCAGTTAGCTAGTTTATTTTAGCGAATGTTTGGTGAAATCTATGCCCTGTTTTTGTTCTGGGAAGTCGGGGGTGGGGGGTGGTGAGGAGGGGTTGAAGATTGAGTTTACCAAGGATTGATTTTTTTTTCTTTTTCTTGATGATAGTTTGAATGATTGTTTATATTGTATACTTGTTTGATCAGAAAATAAAAACTTTTTATTATATATATATAAAAAAAGAAAGGACCAAATGGAAATCAAACAACTTTCTCTTCTACTTCTGCCTCCTTTCATTGCAAAATGGGAGAACTACAGTGCTGAAGGATTCACGCCTTAGTATCTAGCAGTTAAGTCTCAAAGCATAGCATGGACCAGAGAGACAACTTATGTTCGGTACCGTACTATGTCCATGGATAGACAGGAAGCAGAGTTTGCCACGTTCCATCTTGCAGCTGCTGAGTTACATTTTTGAACTATTTTAGGACCATTATGCTCCTCCTCCCCTCTCCAAGTATATATTTAACCGAACAAACAAATATCCTTTGGGTTTTTAAAGGGTGGGAAACAGCTGTTGCAGAATAAGTGAAGGCAGCATACGGCGGATGGAATAGAAGCCATGGAACTAGGGAACTGGAAGGCATCTCAGCAGCCTTTTAAGCCAAAGGTAAAGGAGTCCCTGCAGATTTTACTCTGCTAGTCGCTGCTGACTGTAGGGGGTGGTACTCATCTCCATTTCAAGGCCATTGAGCCAGCGCTCTCTGAAGATGTTTCTGCGGTCATGTGACCAGCACAGAGCACTGTTACCTTCGCACCACAGTGACACCTATTTATCTACTTGCATTTATGTGCTTTTGAATTGCTAGGCTGGTAGGAGCTGGAGCAAGGATGGGAGCTCACCAGGGGTGGGCTGCTGGGGGTTTGCAGGAGTTCAGGTTCTAGCTAAGATTCTGTGCAGTTCAGAGAACCCCCAAATCCCACTCCTGGCTGGTCCTGCCAACCCCACCCTGCCCCTCCCAGGAGTCCCCACAAATCCCATTTTGGTTGCAGGTAAGTGTGGGGATGAGGTGGCTCAGTGGCTAAGATGCTGAGCTTGTTGATCAAAAGGTCAGCAGTTCGAATCCCTAGTACTGTGTAATGGGGTGAGCTCCTGTTACTTGTCCCAGCTTCTGCCAACCTAGCAGTTTGAAAGCACATAAAAAATGCATGTAGAAAAATAGATAGCACCTTTGGTGGGAAGGTAACATTCCGTGCACCTTTGGCGTTTAGTCATGCTGGCCACATGACCATGGAGACATCTTCGGACAGCGCTGGCTGTTCGGCTTTGAAACGGAGATGAGCACCGCCCCCTAGAGCCGGGAACGACTAGCTCATATGTGCGAGGGGAACCTTTACCTTTACTAAGTGCAGGGCTCGTGCGGATGCTCAGGAAGAGTGAAAATGGGTCTACCAGAAGTTTGGGAAGGCTGGCCCCGTTTCTGGCCTCCAGAGGGCCTCTGGAGCCTGGTGAGGCTGTTTTCGCGCCCCCCCCCCCAGAGGCTCGAGAAAAGCTTCTGGAGCCCGGGGAGGGCAAAAACGCCCCCTCTGCCATGGCGCAGGAGGCCGACTAGGCCATGCCCACCATGGCCAAGCCCACCCAGCAACCGGGCAAAGAATCCCTTGCTAACATTTTTGAAGCCCACCCCTGGAGTTCACCCTGTCACATGGAGCACGAGTCTCAAACTTGGGCTGCTGGCTTTCCAGTTGACAAGCCCAGGGTTTTAACTGCTGAGCCACCACACTGCCCTTAAGCCAAAGGTAGAGAATTGGAGAAACCAGGCCTTCATTCGAGTCTCAAATTGTTTTGTGTGCCTTTGGAGCCGCCTCCAACTTGAAGGGCCAAAAAATCATGGACATGTTTCCTGGACATCAAAAATTGCCATTCAATGGAAATTGGAAAGAAAGTATATATTAATATAAAATTGGGGATGCTCGGATACCAAATAGGGGAAATAGACAACAAAGGAGAAAGAAAGAAGAGAGGAGTAGAGGGTAAGATAGAAGAGAGGGAGAGAAATGGAAGAAAGGGGAAAGGAGAGGAAGAAAAGATAGGGGAAAAGAGTAGGAGAGAAGGTTAGAAAGGGGAAAAGGAAGGGGAAGTAGGGAAGAGGAAGGAGAGGACGAAGGAAGAAAGTAGGAGAGGAGAAGAGGTAGGGAAGGGAAAAAAGAAGAAAGAGAAGAATGTTTGTTGTAAAATGAGGTGAAAAAACGGGTAGAAGAGCAACCCCAAATGCAATTAAAATGTTTTATTGTTATGCTTTCTTTAGGGAAAATGTCTATATGTATGATTAATTATGGATAGGAGAATGTACATTTACAATAGATGTGTAAGAAATAAAAATAAAAATCTTTTAAAAAGAATTGCCATTCAACTACCTTAAAGTAGGCTGAAAAGCAAGAAAAGAAACCAAATTCAGAAAGAAAGCAGAAAAATTAAGCCTTGCCTATATAGGGATCTGCCTATCTTGCATCAATGGTTCGCCTACTGTAGTTCTCATCCTCCTCCCCAAATTTTAAATATAGACTTTGCTATCAAAAAGTGCCCACATTTACTTCTCAAATCTGGGGATAGATGTTGTTAGATGTGTGTTGTGGCCTGCCAGCGGCCTGCGCGGATCATGGCTGATCCTGACGAAGAGGAGGCTGGTGTGGTGTCACGTCAGCAGCCTGCGCAGCCAGCGCTCGCGTCGGACAGCAAGGAGGCTGAAGAGGATGTGGTGCCAGAGGCAGAGACTCAGCCAGGGCCTTCAGAACCTCCAGAGGCTCCTTCCAGTGGAGAGAGCAAAGTGGAGGAGCCTCTCCTCAATGCTCGAGCACGCAGGGCTGCCAAAAGGCAGGAGTGGTTACTCAGGAGGAGGAGGTCTCCTCAAGAGTAAGCCTTGAGGATAATTGGCCACTCCCTTAGCCTATTTAAGTCGCACGCCGTTAGTAAGTTTCTTGTTAGAAACAACTCGTATTTATTATCAGAATATTTTGGTTTATCATATCTTGTTTTCTGGGCTGCTTGCCAACCTTTGCCGGTCTTGTTTATTCTTGCTACTTAATAAATTTGATAAGGACCGTTGGTGTGTGTCAATATCCTCGGAAATCCAGAGTTGGGGCAGAACAATGTGCAAGGTTTCGTTCCCATCATTCTCCAGCCATGATAACTAGGCTAATAATTCCGGGAACTGGATACACTTGCCTCAAGGATGGTCATCTTGAGGAAAGTTATTTAGAAGAACATTCTTAGTGTAGGATTCTCGCATTTGCATTCTCTCTGTAAGGAGCCTTGGTAGTACAGTGGTCTAAAGCACCCTGTTATTAAGACCAGCTGCCTGCAATTACTGCAGGTTCGAATCTCGCCAGGCTCAAGGTTGACTCAGCCTTCCATCCTTTCTAAGATAGGTAAATTAAGGACCCAGTTGTGGGGGCAATAAGCTGACTTTGTATAAATATACAAAAGGATGAAGGCTATTGCTTAGCATATTGTAAGCCGCCCTGAGTCTCCGGAGAAGAGCGGCATATAAATCAAATAAAAAAAAAAGATGGACTGTCTTTCATCTCTTGAGGCAGTCTGTTACTCTTAGCTGTAGTCAGCATCTGTTTTGTTTCTCCTAATTGGTTCAAAGTTAAGGTCAGTTGGGTCAGCGGAGACCAAAAAGAAGTCAGTTTTCTGCATGACAACCCTTCACGAATCTGAGGACAGCTCTGAGAGTTGTTGGCTTGAGAAATGGGTCTTTAAAGTATGTTTCTACAAATTATTTATTATCAGGTAAAGCCCAAACAGGAAGGAGACCCTCCCGCTGTCAGGGTTCCAAGTAACACCTCCAACGAAACAAGACTCCGAGGCTTGAAGTTCCTCAAGTTCCATTTTATTGAAGATGTCATATTGGCACATCTGAGAAAACCCGAATCTGAAAGCTTCCAGGTTTTCCCACCCAAAAGAAAGTTCAAGTCCCTGCCCAGGACCCACACGTCCATCACATGATACAATCAGGCATCATCCAAAACTGAAGATACCTCCCAGTCCCCTCATGGAAGCTGCAGGGCACCGTGGCCTTGACTCTCTGAGAAAAGAATGTTATTTTGACTATATATCACCCATACTCTATACAATCCCCTCTCCCAATTTTCCACAGTAGAAAATGTGGCAGGCCTGAAGGACCAACTGTAAAAGATGGCTTCCAGGATTGACACCCATGCTTACTGGAAAAAGGATAAATAGTGTCACCACTATTTATCCAAAGCATCTACAAACATTTAATAAGATAAACGCCTGAAGGCAGAACAAGAAGCAATGAATGCAAACCAATCAATGAGAGAACCAACCTAGAATTAAGAAGAAATTTCCAGACAGTTAGAACAATTAGTCAGTGGCATGTCTTCCCTTTTAGAAGTTGTGGATGCTCCATCATTGGAAGTTTTTAAGAAGAGATTGGACAACCATATGTCTGAAGCGGTATACATTCTCCTCCTTAAGAAGACAGTTGGACTAGAAGACTTCCAAGGTTCCTTCCAACTCTGTCATTTTATTATTCTGTTAAAATAGCATCTAAGTCAGAGGCATCAAAATAGCATTTATTAGTTTTTAGATCTATTTCTTTTATGCTTAAATTTATATCCCCCCTTTCCTTCAGGAAGTCAAGGTTGCATACATACATACACTACTATTTCTTCACAATAGCAACCCTGAAAAAGACTGGGCTCAAAGAGATTGGGTAACCAAAGTCATCCAATGAGTTTCTTCTTCCTATGAGCAGCCTGGAACCAGATCCTCCTAGTCTACAACCAATTCCTTAACCACCACACTTGATTCAGGCATGTTCACCCTACATGATCAAATCCCCACCTCCATTTTCTTCTCCTTCCCAAACAAATCCACCTTCTGAAACAGCCAGGATGAAGACTAGCTGTTAATCATCAAAGGGAAGCCAATACTGGATGCTACAAGAGTTTGGGTTAACTCAAGGGTGTCAAACTCACATCGTCATGGTGGCCGCATGTGATGTATCGGGACTTATTTCCCCTTCGCTAAACTGGGTATGGGCGTGGCCAGTGCATGACGGAGTTTGACAGCCCTGAGTTAACTGAATAACAGAGTTGGAAGTGTCCTTGGAGGTCTTCTAGTACAACACCTTGCTCAAGAAGGAGACTCTATGCTATTCTGGAGAAATGGCTGTCCAATCTCTTCTTAGAAACCTCCTGTGATGGAGCACCCACAACGTCTGAAAGCAAGCTGTTCCACTGGGTAATTGTTTTGTCAGGAAATTTCTCCTTATTTTTTGGTTGGTTCTCTCTTTGATTAGTTTCCATCCATTGCTTCTTATTCTGTCTTCAGTTTGCAAGTGGCTTCCATTTTCCAAAATATCTGAACCCTCCATCCATTATTCTTTGCAGAAGACAGTTCTTTGTAGAAGGTGGGTTCCTTTCATTTCCAGATTTCAGGCCTTGGTTCATTTGAAGCCCAGGTTATGAAGGGGGTGAAGAAGGACCAGTTTTACCCTATCCCTTCTTCACCCCGTGTGGTAGCTTTGATATCCAGTAGAATGTGTGTCTGGAGATGGAAGGAACAGGAAATATCACTTGACCAGCTGTTGCAAAAAATGTCTGGGATAGGAGCCAATGAAAAGGGCAAATAACTATTGGTTGTTGTATTATCTAGCACAACAGTTGTGGGTGTCTCTCATGATTTATGCCAAGGCAGGCTTAGCTTGTCATTCAGTCAACTCATCCTTGACTATAAATTAGCCGCTGGAGCTAAACCCCCTACTTATCATGTTGCCTTTTCTGTAATTCCTTTCGGCTGGGGGAGGGGGGGCTGCACATTAAGGGAGGGGTGTGAATGTCTCGTAATCATGACGTCACTGGTGTGGATAGCAGGGGTGTCTGTGAGGGAGGGGGAAGAAGCCGGCAGGGTTTAGTTGTGCAGTTGTAGCCATCAACTTTTGTCTTTTTTGACTGCCTCCCACAGATGCCTCCCATAGACAGTCTGCATTTTCCATCCAGTTTTGGTTTTTTTTGGGTGTGTGTGTGTCCTCTGAAGGTTTTAAGGTGCAGAGGGAGCGATATGAAGCAGCCATCTTGTCAATCTGACTCACTGTCTGAAAGGAGTCCAATAATTTAGCAATCCATATTGGGAAAAGACCCCATAGGGGCACAAAACATATGTGTTTACCTTGCAAAGTGTGTGTGTGTGTGTGTGTGTGTGTGTGTGTGTGTGTGTGTTACTTAAAAGTGGGTACATTGTGTGTGTGTGTGTATTTGCATGCATTGTCCAAGTAATGCCGACAGAAATACTGAACCCCAAACAACTGCCAACTTCATTCCGACAGTTGTCCTCCCACTTCGTGTGGATAGTTTGCAAATAAATTCCAAACATTTGAAACCTTGCGGACTCTCCAGCTTTACAAATTAAATTCTGGGCTGCTTTTGGTTGAAAAACAGGGATGGGTCAGCTTCTCCTCCTCTCACACATGCAAAAAAAATGGAATATTTGGCAGTCCTGTGGTGATCTAAAAGGTATGAGGCATTTTAAAAGGTTTTTCTAAGTGATTTGTTTCCCCACTCAGATTGTCTGGAGATTGCTGCATCTCTCCATCTCCTGCTGCCTTATTAAGGGAGGGAATGGAGCCCAACCGTCTGTCTTTTCACTGGATTCTGCGAAGTGGTTCCAGGTGAGGTTAAGTAAAGTAGGAGGACATGCGTGTCAGTGGCCTTTCTAAGATTGGAAAAGGAAAAGTCACATATTTTTCAAGCATTGACATGCACTGAGTTTTCTCTTTTTTATAACTTTATTCAGTTTTCAACAAAGAAAGACAGAAATAAAAAAAACTAAAAAGGAAGGGAAAGAAAGAAAAAGAAAAGAAGGAGGAGGAGGAGGAGGAGGAGGAAGGAAGGAAGGAAAGAAGGAAGAAAAAGAAAGAGGAAGGAAGGAGGAAAGAAAGAAAGAAGAAAGAAAGAAAGAAGGATAGAAGGAAGAACGAAAGAACGAAAGAACGAAAGAATGAAAGAATGAAAGAAAACTGGCTTCTCTCAGAATGATCCCTACCACAGAGGAAAACAATTAATTAATTAATTTTTTAGAGGGATTTCCCCCCTCCCCTCCTTTTGGCACTTCCAGAATTGCCCATGTAATTTCATAGTCAGATGGTTCCATGGTCATTCCTGGAAATTCAGGAGTAATTCCTTGGACCGGTGGGGGGTTCACACTTTAGGTGTGTCCAGTTTCTCCTGCTTCTGCTCTTTCTTTTGAGTTGTATTAACCTTTCATTCTTTAGATTAAGCAAAGCGAAGATACAGATTGTTCTAAGGGAAGGACTGCCCTAAATGAATAAATATTTCTAGTATGTTCAGTGTGTAAACAAGTCTCTCTTTGCAGATGACATAGAATAAAGGAATTAATTTTTTTTAACCTTTATGTGGAATATATCATATTTTTAATCTGAACAATGAACTCCAAGCTCCCCCCCCCTTTTTTTTAAAAAAAATACAGGCATTGTGAAAGCTGATATCAATGGGATTGACTGAAATGCATAGAGGCCCTTTTTATGTGCAAGGAACTGAAAATGTGTTTCCAAAAAAAGAGGCTTTATAGATAATGCTTTTGGAAATGTAAAGAAGACTATAATGCAGCAAAAAGAAAAGAAAGGAAAGAAAAACTTCAAAGGGAAATAAGTAGGTCAAGAAATAGGAGGAAATAAGTTATCCGCCTCCCTGTTTTGTGAATGATATAACAGCTGCTCTTGTTTTCTTTGAGAACCGCTATCTCTGTGGGAAGCATCCTAGAACAAGCCCACAGAGGATAGATCTGCATATGATAGTAATATGGGGTGCCCAGGGACCATTTAATCCAGCTTGTGGATAGGGATGCAGAGCTGTAATGGGAAGAAGGAATAACCTTGAGGAACAGGAGGAAGAGCCTTAAGCAAGGCAATGGTCAGATAAAGGAAATCTCAGCCTGGGATAGAAGTGTAATTTGAGAAAGCGTCTCAGATATGATCCTCTGTTGCAGGGATGAAATCCAGCAGGTTTTGACAGGTTCTGGAGAACCAGTAGTGGAAATTTTGAGCAGTTCGGAGAACCGGTAGCAGAAATTTCGGAAAACCGGAAAATACCATCTTTGGTTGGCCCCAGATTGGGGTGGGAATGGAGATTTTGCAATATCGTTCCCCCAGGAGTGGGGAGGGAATGAGATTTTGCAGTATCCTTCATCTGCCATGCCCACCAAGCCACACCACGCCTACCAAGCCACACCCACAGAACTGGTAGTAAAAAAATTTGGATTTCACCACTGCTCTGTTGTAATGAAGAAACATGGAGGATGGGGGAGGGGAAGTGCATCTCGGGTTGCAACATTCTGTTGCTACAGTGGTTCTCCAACTTGTGGTCCATGGTCCCCCGTGATGTCGTCACAGGGGGTACACGAAGGCTTCAAGAAATGTTATGGCTTATAACTTGAGTTAGGTCTTGGTGGTCCTTGGCCATGGTCCATGGCCACAAAAGGTATTTAAAGAGCGAAGAAAAGGTTGAGAACCAATGTGTTACTTTATTTATTGATTGAAGGAGGCATGATGGCTCAGTGGTTAAACACACTGTCAGCTAGATTTCCTTTATCTGACCATTGCTTTGCTTAAGGCAGGGGTGTCAAACTCAAGGCCCGTGGACCAGATCCGGCCTGCGGGGTGCTTAGATCCGACCCACGGGGCCGCCCTGGAAACAGTGAAGGACCGGTTCACAGTGCCTCTGCCAATGAAAACAGAGCTTGGGAGCCCATTTTCACTGGCAGAGTACTCGGGCCACAGGTGTTCCCAACACAAGTGACATCAAGCTGGCCACGCCCCCTGACCCCCCCCCCCGAGGTAAAACACAATCCTAATGTGGCCCTCAATGAAATTGAGTTTGACACCCCTGGCTTAAGATTCTTCCTCCTGTTCCTCAAGGTTATTCCTTGTTGCCGTTACACCTCTTGATCCTAGTCCACCGGCTGGAAAGCTGGCAGCCTGGCTTTGACAGCAAATACAAGTACATAACTAGTTACCGCTTTGGCAGGAAGGTTACCATGTTCCATGAGCCTCGGCATATAGCAGAGATGGCTAATCTTTTTCTCTTCAGGTGCCAAAAGCGTGCACCCATGCCGGCACCCATAATGCAATGCGTGCCATCCCGCACATGCATGCATGACCCCCCCATTCCCCTCATGCATGCCCATGTGACTCCCCCCACTGCCCCCGCCCCCCATGCATGTGCACCCGACCCCCCCTGCCCTCTGTTTTGGGCCTAGTAGGCCTCCTTGCAGCCTCCTGGGCCCAAAAACGGGCCGTGGGGGTGTGTGCCACATCCCCTGTGTTCCCCCTGCCCCCACAATGTGTGCACAACCCCCACTTCCCCCGTGCATGCACCCCACCCCCCGCGCAACCCAAAAATCAGCTGGCCAGCAGGAGGCATGCACACATGTGCGGAGGAGCTGAGCCGAGTGACGGCTCGCATGCCTGCAGAGAGGGCTCTGCTTGCCAGCTGTGGCACATATGCAATAGGTTCGCCATCATGGGCATATAGTCATGCTGGCCACATATCCATGGAGGAGTCTTTGGATAATACTGGCTCCCTTGGCTAGGAAACAGAGATGTGCACTACCCCCTAGAGTCAGACATGAGTGGACAGGGGAAATTTTCTTTACCTTTTGATTGACTGATTGATTGATCATATTTAGAAACCACCCATCTTCCTCATAGTGTTGTGGCCTGCCAGTGGCCTGCGCGGATTGTGGCTGATCCCGATGACGAGGAGGCTGGTGTGGGGTTGTGCCAGCAGCCTGCGCTGCCGGCGCTCACGTCGGACAGTGAGGAGGCTGAAGAGGATGTGGTGCCAGAGGCAGAGACTCAGCCAGGGCCTTCAGAACCTCCAGAGGCTCCTTCCAGTGGAGAGAGAGAAGTGGAGGAGCCTCTCCTCAATGCTCGAGCACGCAGGGCTGCCAAAAGGCAGGAGTGGCTACTCAGGAGGAGGAGGTCTCTTCGAGAGTAAGCCTTGAGGATAATTGGCCATTCCCTTAGCCTATTTAAGTCACATGCCGTTAGTAAGTTTCTTGCTAGAAACAACTTGTAATTATCATCAGAGCATTTTTGGAAAAGTCTTATTGTATCTTGCTTTCTGGGCTGTTTGCCAACTTTTAGTTTAGTTTAGTTTAGTTTATTTGATTTGTATACCGCCCTACTCCCAAAGGACTCAGGGCGGTGAACAGCCAAACAATAAAATAACATAGATACAAAAATTTAAAAAACCAGATAAAATCAAATTAAATCATTTTGGCCCAGACAGAATTAAAACACCCCAATAATTTAAAAACAGATTAAAATTTACATATTTAAAAAAGGGAAGAGATTAGGCCAGGCCCGCCTGATGGAATAAAAAGGTCTTCACAGCGCGGCGGAAGGTGCGCAGATCCGGGATCCTCCGTATCTCCGGGGGAGCTCATTCCAGACGGTAGGTGCCCCCACAGAGAAGGCTTTCCCCCTAGGGGTCACCAGCCTACACTGTTTGGCTGACGGCACCCGGATGAGTCCCTCTCTATGAGAGCGTACTGGCCAGTGGGAGGCTATTGGTGGTAGTAGGCAGTCCCGTAGATAACCAGGTCCTAAGCCATGGAGCTCTTTAAAGGTGGTAACCAAAACCTTGAAGCGCACCAGAAAGACCACCGGGAGCCAGTGCAGCTCGCGCAGGAGAGGTGTTACATGGGAGCGCCATGTCGCTCCCATTACCACCTGCGCGGCCGCACTCTGTGCCAGTTGGAGCCTTCGGGTGCTCCTCAAGGGGAGCCCCATGTAGAGAGCATTGCAATAGTCCAGGCGGGAGGTGACGAGGGCATGAGTGACCGTGCGTAATGAGTCCCGATCCAGAAAGGGACGCAACTGGCGAATCAGGCGAACCTGATGAAAAATCCTCCCAGTCACGGCCGTCAAGTGCTCTTCTAAAGACAGCTGTGAATCCAGGAGGACGCCCAAGTTGCGAGCCCTCTCCGTGGGGGCCAATGATTCGCCCCCAATAGTCAGTGATGGCGTCAACTGACTATATCGGGACGTCGGAAACCACAGCCACTCAGTCTTGGATGGGTTGAGCCTGAGCCTGTTCCTCCCCATCCAGATCCGTACGGCCTCCAGGCACCGGGACATCACTTCAAGGGCATCATTGGGGTGATCCGGGGTGGAGATGTACAGCTGAGTGCCGTCAGCGTACTGATGGTACTCCACCCCGAAACCACGGATGATCTCGCCCAGCGGCTTCACATAAATGTTGAACAGGAGAGGCGAGAGGACCCACCCTTGCGGCACCCCACATATGAGGGGCCTCGGGATCGACCTCTGTCCCCCTGTCAACACAGACTGCGACCGGTCAGAGAGAAAGGAGGAGAACCACCGCAACACAGTGCCCCCCACCCCTAACTCTTCTAACCGGTGCAGCATGATACCATGGTCGATGGTATCAAAAGCCGCTGAGAGATCTAACAGGACCAGGACAGAGGAGCACCCCCTGTCCCGAGCCCTCCAGAGATCATCAACCAACGCGACCAATGCCGTTTCCGTGCTGTACCCGGGTCTGAAGCCCGACTGGAACGGATCCAGATACGTCGTTTCATCCAGGTGCTGGGGGAGCTGTTGCGCAACCACACTCTCAACAACCTTCGCCACAAAACGAAGGTTGGAGACCGGACGATAATTTACCAACGTTGCCGGGTCCAGGGAAGGCTTCTTGAGGAGAGGCCTCACCACCGCCTCTTTCAAGGTGGCAGGAATGACACCCTCACCCAACGAAGCATTTATAATCCCCTGGAACCAGCCTCGCGTCACCTCCCGAGAAGCCAGCACCAACCAGGAGGGACACGGGTCCAATAAACAAGTGGTCGCATTCAGTCTGCCCAGTATCCTGTCCACGTCCTCAGGGGTCACAGGATCAAACTCATCCCAGATAACATTCTCAAGACCTGCCCCAGTCCCTCCCCCTGAGACTACCCAGTCGGAGTCCAGATCTTCCCGAATCTGAGTGATTTTGTCATACAGATACTGAACAAAATCCTCGGCTCTACCCTCCAAGGGGTCCTCCCGTGCTTCCTGGTGGAGCAGGGAGCGGGTCACCCTAAACAGGGCGGCCGGGCGATTATCTGATGACGCAATAAGAGCAGCAAAATAGCTACATTTTGCTGCTTTTATCACTACTAGGTAATTCCTAATATGAGATCTTACCAGTGTCCGGTCAGATTCAGAAAGACTGGCCCTCCAACTGCTCTCTGGGCATCTTTTCCAGCGCTTCAACTCCCTCAGCTCCTCAGTAAACCAAGGAGCTAAATGAGATCGGCGCCGGGTCAGAGGCCGCAAAGGCACGACCCGGTCCAGAGCTCCAGCGGTCGCCCTATCCCAGGCGGCCACTAGGTCTCCAGTCGAGGCGTGTGCCAGAGCCTCAGGGAATGGCCCAAGCTCCATCTGGAACCTGTCAGGTTCCATCAGGCGCCTGGGGCGGAACCATCTTACCGGCTCCGCCTCCCTGTGGCAGGGTGTAGCGGTTCGAAGGTCGAGACGAAGGAGAGAGTGATCAGACCATGACAAGGGCTCGGTGACTATATCCCCTATCTTTTGCCAGGCTTTGGTTTATTCTTGCTACTTAATAAATTTATTAATTCAATTTATTTATTTATTTATTAATTCAATTTATATGCCGCCTTTCTCCAGAGACTCAGGGCGGCTTTGATAAGGACCGTTGTTGTGTGTCTATATCCTCAGGAATCCAGAGCTGGGGCAGAACACATAGACTGACTATAAGAGCCACTTTATCAGGAAGACGAGCAGCATTTAAATTTAGCAAACAAACAAACAAACAAACAAATAAAATATAACATAATAAAAATAGCATTAGCTTACATCTGTTTGGGTTTCAGGTTCGGTCCATCTAAGGATGATTTACAAGACCTCTGGACACAGCCTAATGTTGCCTGCACCAGGAAACGCAAATGTGTTATTCTTTTTATAAATTACATAGATAATAAAGGCTATCAGTCTGAAATGCTTCTTCTCCACAGAACTTCAACGTGACATGTTCACATTGTTGTGTCGCAGTGGTGGGGATTCAGCCAGTTCAGGACGGTTTGGGCAAACTGGCAGTTAAATTGCTGGCTGGCTCCGCCCCTTCCCAGCCTGCCCCTTCCAGGAGTCCTCCTGCGCCCCATTTTGGTTCCCAGGTAAGTGCAGGGAGGCCTCTTAGGCTCAAAACAGGGTACGGGGCAATGGCCCCCGCTCCGCCGTGGCCCATTTTTGCTCCCAGGGAGTTGCTGGAGTCCGAGTGCTGCTCGCCCAGCCAGTCATTAGGGCAGAGAACTGGTTGTTAAATTATTTGAATTCCACCACTGGTTTGGGGGCAATAATGGAAAATAAATTAATTACTTCTGATAAGCTCCTTTAAAGAGAGAGAGAGAGAGAGAGAAATTCAGCGAAGGAGATAAATTCCAAAATATCTCTGCATCCACTTAGCAGTTCAGTATGAATATGCTCCAACAAAGATATGAACAAAATAAAGGATAACATCAACCTATAACTTTCTAATTCAGATATCTTCCCTAGGTAAATTTGCTATCTTAAAATTTGGGACATTTGGGTTTGTGAAAAAATGGCCGCATAATTCTGTGTGGTTGAGTCAATCATCATTATAAGAATATTTTGAGAGCGTCTGGTGCCTTTTATTCAATTTGTTAACTTCTAATTCATATGCGAAAAAAACGTGAGATAACTCTTTTGAGTTCGTTATTTGTTACAAATTTAGCAAATTGATTTTCCTTTTTAATGTTTCCTTTCCTGGAAAAGCATTTGAAGCACTTTTTTCCATGTCATTGAATTAAGAAAAAGAAAAGCAAAACCCACAACCAAATATAAATGAATTCAACACTAGTAACAACATAAGAAGAGCTGTGCTGGTGTTATAATTATTATTTTAGGTGCCTTCAAGTTAATTTTGATGCCTGATGACTGCTTGGAATAGTCCCTGCAGTTTCTTGGCAAGATTTTTAGAAGTAGTTTGCCATTACCTCTTTTCTAGGGCTGAGAGAGAATGACTGGTCCAAAGCCACCCAATTGTCTTTGTACCAAAGGTGGAACTAGAACTCATCGTCTCCTGGTTTCAAGCCTGGTGATATAGTCACTACATCAAACTAATCCTCCTCTTCCTCTTTTTCTTCCTAAGCAAGAATTAAGAAGAAATTTCTCGACAGAACAATTAATCAGTGGAACAACTTGCTTCCAGAAATTGTGAATGCTCCAACACTAGAAGTTCTTAAGACAAGATTGGACAACCATTTGTCTGAAACAGTATAGGGCTTCCTTCCTAAGCAGGGGTTTGGACTAGAAGACCTTCAAAATCCCTTCCAACTCTGTTATTCTAACTACTATTCTAATTACTGCCGGCATCCCGATATAGTCAGCTGGTGCCATCGCTGACTATTGGGGGTGAATCTTTGCCCCCCACAGAGAGGGCTCACAATCTGGGTGTCCTCCTGGACGCACGGCTGTCTTTAGAAGAGCATATGATGGCCATGGCCAGGGGGGCTTTTTATCAGGTTCGCCTGATTCGCCAGTTGCAGCCCTTTCTGGACCGGGATGCCTTGCGCACAGTCACTCACGCCCTTGTCACCTCCCGGCTGGACTATTGTAATGCTCTCTACATGGGGCTCCCCTTGAAGAGCACTCAGAGGCTCCAGCTGGTCCAGAATGTGGCCGCGCGGGTGGTTATAGGCGCAACCCATTGTGCCCACGTGACACCCCTCCTGCGCGAGCTGCACTGGCTCCCAGTGGTCTTCCGGGTGCGATTCAAGATGTTGGTCACCACCTTTAAAGCGCTCCATGGCATAGGACCCAGGTACTTTCGAGACCGACTTCTGCCACAAACAGCCTCCCACCAGCCAGTTCGTTCCCACAGAGAGGGTCTCCTCAGGGTGCCACCGGCTAAATTATGTCGGCTGGCGACACCCAGGGGGAGGGCCTTCTCTGTGGGAGCCCCTGCCTTTTGGAATGAACTGCCCCCGGAAATGCGTAAGATCTCAGACCTCCGTGTATTTTGCTGTGCCCTCAAGACCCTGCTGTTCCGCCAGGCCAGGCTATCAATGTAATGATTTTTAAATTGGGTGTTTAAAATTTTTGGGGTTTTAAATCTGAGCCGAAATTATTTAATAATTTTAATTATTTTTAACTGATGTTTGTCTTTGTGTATTTTTAATAGGCTGTACACTGCCCTGAGTCCTTCAGGAGAAGGGTGGTATAGAAATAAAATCATTTATTTATTTATTTACTTTCTAACCTCCAAGTTCCCTTCCAACCACTCAATTCCATTCCATCTCCTCTTCCTCCTCCAACTCACCATGGCCAACTCACCACAGCCAACTTGCCACAGGACAACTCATCATGGGACAATTTAACAATTCAATTTAATTACTTAAAATAGTTTTACAAATGTCATTCACATTTCATTCTGTCCCTCCTTTTTCATTCTTTCTTTAATGAATCTACTCCATCATTTCTTTGATAGTAGCGTAACTCTTGTCCCACAGTTAGTTGTCCCGCAATGAGTTAGCCGTGGCAAGTTGTCCTGCAGCAATATGGCCATGGCAAGTTGGCTGTGGTGAGTTAGCTATGGTGAATTGGTCAAGGCAGGTTAGTCACAGTGAATTGTCATAGACCCATCCAGATTGATTAGAGGTTTATCTTCCATTGAGGTGCTTGTCTGAAATGATGATTGAGTGGAGTTTCTTAGCAGCTGTTGGAAAACAGCCCTAAGTGGCTTGTTAACAACAGCCTGAGACAAACTTGATGAGATTTTGGATTCTTGCACAGCTCAGGCTGAAATTGAAACTGAAATCTTCCTGAGCCGGGACTTAGTTGTCAGTTTGCGATGGTGGAAATATTTGTAGCTTGGGTGTAGGATGAGGATGGAGCTTTCTTCTGCAGGCTTGTGGGTTGGTTTCCAAATGTTTCATTACCAGGCTAGATAACATCTTCAGCAGAGTTTAGGGGATGTCAGTGTCAGTGTTCCTCTGTTTATAAGGGCTTCGTGTGGTCAGTAGATCTTGTGATGGGGTCCATGCTTGTGGGTGGTTGATCGATGGTCGATAGCATATGCCAGGAGTGTCACACTCAAGGCCTGTGGGCTGGATCTGGCCTGCAGGGTGCTTAGATCTGGCCCGTGGGGCCACCCTGGAAACAGCAAAGGACCAGCCCATGGCGCCTCTGCCAGTGAAAACGGAACTCAGCCCTCGACATGTGGCCCTCCCGAGGTCCTGATCAGGCAACTCAGCTTGGATCGTCAGAGGCATTTAAAAGGAAAAAAGCCTCTGATGATCGCACGGCTCAGCTGGGCATGGTGGGGTGGGGCATGGATTTTTGCCACTGGTTCTCCGAACCACCAGCCTCTGTCACTACCGGATCAGGTGATCTGGTCCGAACTGGGAGCATTTCACCCCTGGTCTTTCCCAAGTTTCCCCTCCACCTTAAACCTGAGAGTGTCAATTGTTGGCATCATTGACATCTGAGAATCATTGGCTTTTGCCTTATCTCTTACACCAGGATCATCCAGAGAAGCTAAGCCTTTCTAATGTTAATCCCCCTAGCAAGACTGTTTTGGCAGCTATGTTTCCCCACAATGACTGATCTCCATTTGTGTACAGTTTTAGTTGCAAAATAAGCCAGCTCAGCTCTGGACAGGAGAGGCTGAAAATTGGAGGAGAGGAAGAACAGTCTATGGCATATTTCATATAAAGGACAAATGTATTTTTCCTGGTCTCCAAATGGCCCAGTTCATTCATAGTATTAAGGCATGATTTGCTTATCAATGATTTGTTTAATAATAACGTATTCATTTTTAGTGCACCTTTCAACCAAGGGCCACCTATTCAAGAGACAATGAACATGTCGGAACATCAAAGAAAGCCAATAATTCCAGACCTTTACAACATGAAATTAGAAAAGCGTGTCAACAACCTAATAAAAACCAATCAATTTACAGTCCCTGAAAGAGCAAAACCAATTAAGGCACACGTGATCGCATATTCTTTCTAAACTGCCAGTAAATCAATTCCATTATATAAAAATCAATAAAACAAAAATGCTCCGTGCCACTAGGTGTTAAATTTCCCACACGCAGCCCTAAATCCCATGACAACTTAGAGCAATGTATTATACAGCGTAACAGAGTTTGGAAGGGACCTTGGAGGTGCTCTAGTCAACCCCCCTGCTCAGGCTGGAGGACCTATACCAGGGGTCAGCAACCTGCGGCTCTGGAGCCGCATGTGGCTCTTTCACCCCTCTGCTGCGGCTCCTTGTCACTCAAAATATGCATCACAACTGCCAATGTGTGACACCCTCCCGCACATGATTTATTGAGCTTTTCAAACCCTGGTAGGCCAACCATGGATAAATCCAAGAAAAGAAAAGTTTCAGAAGAAACCAGAATGCTTAATTCAACTACATATGCTAGTTTTGTGGCCGCTCAAGGAATAGTCAGGCACGGGAAGGGTTTTATGGCTCCTGGTGTTTTCTTTTCTGTGGGAAACTGGTCCAAATGGCTCTTTGAGAGTTTAAGGTTGCAGACCCCTGTCCTATACCATTCCAAACAAATGTCTTTCCAACCTCTTCTTAAAAATCCTCAGTGTTGGAGCGCCCACATCTTCTGGAGGCAGGCTGTCCTGCTGATTAATCATTCTCACTGTCAGGAAATTTCTCCTTAATTCTAGGTTGGATCTCTCTTTGATAAGTTTCCATCCCTTACTTCTTGTCTTGCCCTCAGGTGCTTTGGAGAATAAGTCAAGCCCCTCTTCTCTGTGACAGACTTTCAAATATTGGAAGACTGTTACCATGTTACCCCAATTCTTCTCTTCATATGTTTTAGTCTCCAACCTGCTAATAATCTTTGTTGCTCTTCCCTGCACTTTCTCTAGAGTCTCAACATTTTTTTCATATCATGGTGACCAAAATTATATGCAGTATTCCGAATGTGGTGTTACCAAAGCAATATAAAGTGGTACTAACAAGTCACATGAGCTTGATACTCTCTCTCTGCTGATGCAGCCCAGGATTGAAAAAGAAATAGAATAATAGAATTGGTAGGGACCTTGAAGGTCTTCTAGTCCAACACCCTGCCCAGGCAGGAAACCCTACATCACTTCGAATAAATGGTTATCCAACTTCTTCTTAAAAATTTCCAATTTCCTGGAGGCAAGTTGTTCCACTTATTAATTGTTCTAACTGTCAGGAAATTTCTCCGTAGTTCTAAATTGCTTCTCTCCTTGATTAGTTTCCATCCATTGCTTTTTTTCTACACTCAGGTGCTTTGAAGAATAGCTTGACTCCCTCTTCTTTGTGGCAACCCCTGAGATATTGGAACACTGCTATCATGTCTCCCCTAGTCCTTCTTTTCATTAAACTAGACGTACCCAGTTCCTGCAACCATTCTTCATATGTTTTAGCCTCCAGTCCCCTAATCATCTTTGTTGCTCTTCCCTGCACTCTTTCTAGAGTCTCCATATATTTTTTACATCGTGGCCACCAAAACTGGATACAATATTCCAAGTGTGGCCTTACCAAGGCATTATAAAGTGGTATTAACACTTCACGTGATCTTGATTCTATCCCTCTGTTTATGCAGCCTAGAACTGTGTTGGCTTTTTTGGCAGCTGCTGCACACTGCTGGCTCATATCTAAATGGTTGTCCACTAGGACTCCAAGATCCCTCTCACAGTTACTACTATTGAGCAAGGTACCACATATACGGTACCTGTGCATTTTGTTTTTCTTCCCTAAATGTAGAACCTTACTTTTTTCACTGTTGAATTTCATTTTGTTAGATAGCGCCCAATGTTCAAGTCTGTCAATAGCTTTCTGTATCTTGAGCCTATCTTCTGGAGTGTTGGCTATTCCTGCCAGCTTGGTGTCATCTGCAAATTTGATGAATTCCCCATCTATCCCCTCATCCAAGTCATTGATGAAGATGTTGAAGAGCACTGGGCCTAAAACAGAGCCTTGGGGTACTCCACTGCATACTTCCCTCTATGTAGATGCAGTTCCATTGAGGACTACATGTTGAGTGCAGTTGGTCAGCCAGTTATGAATCCATCTGGTGGTGATGCTGTCTAACCCACATTTTTCTACTTTATCTAGTAGTAGGTTATGGTCTACTTTATCAAAAGCTTTACTGAAGTCCAAATAAATTATATTGACAGCATTTCTCTGGTCCACTAATTTTGTCACTTTGTCAAAGTGACAAAGCAATAAGATTAGTCTGGCATGATCTGTTTTTGACAAACCCATGTTGGCTTTTGGTTATTACTTGGTTTGCTTCTAGGTGTTCGGTGATTCATTGCTTGATTAACTTTTCCAGAATCTTCCCTGGTATTGAGGTCAGACTGATAGGTCTGTAGTTTCGTGGATTTTTTCCTTTTTTGAATATGGGAACTACATCAGCTCTTTTCTAGTCCTCTGGCAGTTCCCCTGTGCTCCAGGATCTTTGAAAGATATAGTTCAGTGGTTCTGAGATCTCGTCTGCCAGTTCCTTCAGAACCTTGGGGTGTAGTCCATCTGGCCCTGGTGATTTGAACTCGTCTAGGGTAGACAGATGTTCACTTACCATTTTCTTCCCTATTTTAACTTGTGTTCCTAATCTGTTTTTTGTGGTGCTGTTTTTGATAGGTTGGACTGTTTTTTCCTTTTGTGTATAGACAGATGTAAAAAATGAGTTAAGTAGTTCTGCTTTCTCCCTGTTGCTTGTCACCTTCTTGCCACTTTCTCCCAGCAATGGGCCAATTATTTTCTTGACTTTTTTCTTGTTTTTAATATGTTGGAAGACGCTTTTTCTTGTTATTTTTTACTTTAGTCGCAAGCTTTTGTTCATTGTGAGCATTAGCTTTCCTCACTTCATCTTTACAGGCTCGGGCTATTTGCTGATATTCTGCCTTAGTTATTTGCCCCTCTTTCCACTTTTTATACTTGTCCTTTTTGACTTTCAATTTGTTAGAGAGTTCTTTATGCAGCCATACTGGTTTCTTTTGAGATCTATTATTTTTCTTCTTCATTGGTATTATGTTATGTATTATGACTGGGCTTTTATAATCTCACTTTTCAAAATTTCCCACGCTTCTTGAGTTGTTTTCCCCTTGAGATTCCATCCATGGAATCCTTCTCAAGCTCTCTCTAAGTTTATTGAAATTAGCTCTCTTAAAGTCTAAGACTCTAGTTTGACTTTGTTCTACTACTTGTGTTTGCATAATGTTAAATTCCAATATTGTGTGATCACTTGCCCCCAAGGTTCCTTTAGCTTCAACACCTTCTATCATTTCGTCTCTGTTAGTGAGAATTAAGTCCAATATGGCTGATCCCCTTGTTCCCTTCTCTACTTTTTGGGAAACAAAGTTGTCTGCTAGGTTTGTTAGGAACCTGTTGGATCTTCCACTTGGTGCAGAGTTTGTCTCCCAGTTGATGTCAGGGTAGTTAAAATCCCCCATTCCTATTGTGATGTGCTTCCTATATGCCTTAGTTAGCTGACTAGCAAAAAGTTCATCTACTTCCTCTGTTTGGTTGGGTGGTCTATAGTATAGACCTATGGCAATGTCATAAGAAATGCTTCCGGCGTGTTCCAAGATGGCGGCGGTCGGCTGAGCTCCGCGGAGGAGATGGAGAGGTCGCTGGTGTCGGGGGTCTTCGGGAGCCGCTTTAACTATCTGCAGCTCCAGTCCCAATGAGGGGAATGCCCGCCCTGCCTGCTGAGGGCTTTTTCGCCCTCCGGAATATCAGGGCAGGGCGGGACGCGCTGTTTGAAGCCGCTGTGGGAGATGGGGCGGCGGCCTGCTAAAAACAGCTGTTTCCGGC
The DNA here is from genome assembly GCA_022577455.1 of Arizona elegans. Classification (NCBI taxonomy): domain Eukaryota; kingdom Metazoa; phylum Chordata; class Lepidosauria; order Squamata; family Colubridae; genus Arizona; species Arizona elegans. The sequence goes on from JAKOOJ010000017.1 coordinate 5,266,619, forward strand.
TTGTCAGCGCCGGGAGGAGTGGAAGCCGGAGCGTTCGGCGGCAGTTGGCATTGCTATGCGGCGGTGGCGGCTTGGAGGTGCCCTTCATCCCCTCGCCCTCACGGATCTCTGGGACGCTCTCCGGACGTTTTTCGGGGGTCCTGGAGGCGCCATGGGGAGCCCAGGGTGCCAGTTGCAAGCCGGCCGCTGCGGCGGTGGCGGCGGCGGCGGAAGGCAATGGCAGCCACGGATCATCCGGCTGAGGAAAGAACTTGCAGCAGGTGGATGGGGGAATACGGACAGCCTTGCCTTGCCCTCAGGATTACCATCTGCTCTTCTTTGAGCCTTGACCCCTGTTATCCGGGGTTTGTTTGTCATCAGAGCTGAGACCGGGGATTTGGGGAGTCTTGGGACAGGAGAGGCGAGAGGCTGACCAGGGCTTTATTGGTCACCTCGGGTGGCTTCTCCTCCCCCCGCTTCTTCCCCCAGGTATGTGTGGGTGTTGGCCTTTGATGGCCACCCACCCTTGGACTTGGACTGGGTTTTTTGTCTGCTATCTCTACTTTCGCCCCAGGGAAGAACTTGTGCCTGTGGGATTATCATCATTGTCTTTAATAACTTTACAAATTGCTGGCTTCTTGTGCGACCCCAAACTGGAGGAGAACTGGGCAAAATGGTGTGCAGGTGCTGAGGGGGCTGTTTGTCATCCGCCAGATGAAAGGATGGACTATTGTGACTTTATTGTCGGTGTCATCTGCCCCAGTCACTGTGAGAGGGTGACTGGGATAATTATCCTCCAGACGTGGGCGGATGTCACTGGCCTCTTTCACTGTCGTGAGAGGGCAGTGAACCAGCTCCTGATATGAAGATCTACTTTGACCCAGTATTATTGGACGATCTGGCGAAGCCCTGACCAGTTGACTCTCCATCTCTGTTTTGTGTGATGTTTACAGCTGCTGACCTGCTTGCGCTGCGAGACTCCCCCCTCTCGCAGGTTTGGCCCTCCTCACTATCGAGGGCCTATCTTGATGACGGATTTTGGAATCCCGAGAGGTGGCATGCGGTGAGGAGGGGGTTGTGGGGTTTTTTGGGGAAATTTTTAGATAAGGTTTTAAAGGTTTCTGGGAGGGGGGTGGGCTCGGTGGGTTTGGGGGAGAACCTGTTGGGGAGGAGGCCAGAGCAGGCTGAAGAGCACGGCACTAGAGATGCGGGAACCGGGGTCAAGGAGGGGGTTAGAGCTTGTGTTATGGATGGTCATTACATCAGTACTGTGGGTGGGAGGGGCAGATATGGCGGGAGCAGGGGGCCACATCAGGTTGTGGGAGCGCGCGCCCGCTGGCTCCAAGCGGTGGCGCGCTCCGGCCTCCAATGCTCCCCTCGTTCCCCAGGTTGCACAGACCCTCAGGCCCTGGGCCTTCGGCTGATGCTGTGCAACGCCCGGTCCATGGTAAATAAAGCCCCCCTCATTTGTGATCTTGTTCAGGAGGGGGGAGCGGACCTGGCGGGTATTACGGAGACCTGGTTGGGCCAGGAGGGGGGGTCCCCCTCGTTGAGATGTGCCTACCTGGTTTCCGTGCATTCCATCAGCCGAGGACACAGGGGAGGGGCGGGGGGGGTGGCGGTTGTCATTAGAGAAGGTCTTGGTCTGAGGGAGGTCACTGTTCCTCAGACGGCTGGTTGTGAGTCCCTCCTTGTGAAGTGGGGTCATGGGGTGCAGATGGGTGTGCTGGTTACGTACCTGGCTCCCTGCCACGTGATGGCAGCCCTGCCCGAGCTGCTCAACGTTATAGCCGCGGTGGCGGTTGACACCCCCAGGCTTATGATCATGGGGGATTTTAACCTGCCATCCGTCGGTGAGGTGTCTGAGGTGGCTCGGGAGTTCATGGCTTCCATGACGGCCAGGGACCTGACCCAGTTAGTTCATGGCCCTACTCACATGGGGGGAAACACGCTAGACCTGGTTTTTGTCTCTGGTCAGTGGTTGAGTGATCTTGAGATAGGGGATATAGTGATTGAGCCCTTGTCATGGTCAGATCACTCCCTCCTTCGCTTTGACCTTCGAACCGCCGCACCCTGCCGCAGGGAGGCGGAACCATTGAGGTGGTACCGCCCCAGGCACCTGATGGATCCTGATAGGTTCCAGACGGAGCTTGGGCCATTTCCTGAGGCTCTGGCACACGGCTCGACTGAGGAGCTGGTGGCCGCCTGGGATAGGGTGGCCACTGGAGCTTTGGATTGGGTCGTGCCTTTGTGGCCTCTGACCCGGCGTCGATCTCGCCTGGCTCCTTGGTTCACCGAGGAGCTGAGGGAGATGAAGCGCCGGAAAAGACACCTGGAGAGTGGTTGGAGGGCCAGCCATTCTGAATCTGACCGAACACTGGTAAGGTCTCATATTAAGACCTACCTGATGGCGATAAAAGTGGCGAAGTATAACTATTTTGCCACTCTTATTGCATCATCAGATAATCGCCCGGCCGCCCTGTTTAGGGTGGCCCGCTCCCTGCTCCACCAGGAAGCGCGGGAGGACCCCTTGGAGGGTAGAGCCGAGGATTTTGTACAGTATCTGTATGATAAAATCGCTCAGATTCGGGAACACCTGGACTCTGACTGGGTAGATTCAGCGGGGAGGACAGAGGCAGGTCTTGTGAGTATTATCTGGGAAGAGTTTGATTCTGTGACGCCCGAAGATGTGTACAGGATACTGGGCAGACTGAGCGCAGCCACATGTTTATTGGACCCGTGTCCCTCCTGGTTGGTGCTGGCCTCTCGGGAGGTTACACGAGGCTGGCTCCAGGGGATTATAAATGCTTCCTTGAGTGAGGGTGTCTTCCCTGCCGCCTTGAAAGAGGCGGTGGTGAGGCCTCTCCTCAAGAAGCCTTCCCTGGACCTGGCAGTGTTGGCAAATTATCGTCCAGTCTCCAACCTTCACTTCGTTGCGAAGGTTGTTGAGAGTGTGGTAGCGCGACAGCTCCCCCAGTACCTGGATGAATCGTCGTATCTGGATCCGTTCCAGTCGGGCTTCAGGCCTGGGTACAGCACGGAAACGGCATTGGTCGCATTGGTTGATGATCTCTGGAGGGCTCGGGACAGGGGTTGCTCCTCTGTCCTGGTCCTATTAGACCTCTCAGCGGCTTTTGATACCATCGACCATGGTATCATGCTGCACCGGCTAGAGGAGTTGGGGGTGGGGGGCACCATTCTACGGTGGTTCTCCTCCTTTCTCTCTGACCGGTCGCAGTCTGTGTTGACAGGGGGGCAGCGGTCGACCCCGAGGCCCCTTGTGTATGGGGTGCCACAGGGGTCGGTCCTCTCACCCCTTCTGTTCAACATTTATGTGAAGCCGCTGGGTGAGATCATCCGTGGTTTCGGGGTGAAGTACCACCAGTACGCTGATGATACTCAGCTGTACATCTCCACCCCGGACCACCCCAATGATGCCCTTGAAGTGATGTCCCGGTGCCTGGAGGCCGTGCAGATCTGGATGGGGAGAAACAGACTCAGGCTCAACCCATCCAAGACTGAGTGGCTGTGGTTTCCGACATCCCAATATAGTCAGTTAGTGCCATCACTGACTATTGGGGGCGAGTCATTGGCCCCCACGGAGAGGGTTCGCAACTTGGGTGTCCTCCTGGACTCACGGCTGTCTTTAGAAGAGCACATGACGGCCGTGGCCAGTGGGACTTTTTATCAGGTCCGCCTGATTCGCCAGTTGCGTCCCTTTCTGGATCGGGACTCGTTAAACACGGTCACTCATGCTCTCGTTACTTCCCGCTTGGACTACTGCAATGCTCTTTACATGGGGCTCCCCTTGAGGAGCACCCGGAGGCTCCAGCTGGTCCAGAATGCGGCCGCGCGGGTGGTTATGGGAGCGACGTGGCGCTCCCATGTGACCCCCCCTCCTGCGCGAGCTGCACTGGCTCCCGGTGGTCTTCCGGGTGCGCTTCAAGGTTTTGGTTACCACCTTTAGAGCGCTCCATGGCATCGGACCGGGGTATCTACGAGACCGCCTTCTGCTACCAATAGCCTCTCACCGACCAGTACGCTCCCATAGAGAGAGGCTCCTCAGGGTGCTGTCGGCCAAACAGTGTCGACTGGCGGCCCCCAGGGGAAGAGCCTTCTCTGTGGGGGCACCTAACATCTGGAACGAGCTCCCCCAGAGATACGGAGGATCCCAGACCTGCGCACGTTTCGCCGTGCTCTCAAAACTTTTCTATTTCAGCAAGCTGGCCTGGCCTAACTCCCCTCTTTTTAATTTTTTAATTTTTTAATTCGTGATTTTATAAATTGGGTGTTTTAATCTGTGTTTCGGCCGAAATATTTAATAATTTTAAGGGATTTTTAATATTTGTATTATCTGTATTTTATCTTGGCTGTTCACCGCCCTGAGTCCTTCGGGAGTAGGGCGGTATAGAAATTTGATTAATAAATAAATAAATAATAAATAATAAATAAATTTCACCCCCCCCTTTAATATTGACCCAAATGCATTCAAGATAATTTTCATCATTGTTGTGCTCTATTTCTGTAGAGATGTAGTTATTTCTTAGATATAGTGCAACTCCACCTCCTCTTTTATTTGGTCTATTTCTTTTAAATAATTTATATCCCTCCAGCTGTATGTTCCATTTGTGGGTTTCATTCCACCAAGTTTCCGTAATGGCAACAATATCATATCTGCCCTCATTTACTTGAATTTCTAATTCACCCTGTTTATTCCTCATACTCTGTGCATTGGTGTATAGACATTTGAGTTCACTTTGATTGACCCTGTGTTTACTGTCTACATAACCTGTGTTGTGCCTGACTGCCCCTGCTTTCTTGCCATCTGTTTGATTAATGCACATGGTATGGCACTCGCTATTAAATGCTTGGTTTTGGTTGACAGCAGGGGTGATAATCTTACTTGCACAGACATCTATGTTACATGCACTGATAGCCCTATTAATTTTGGATTTCTGGGGACAGAAATGTTCTGTATCAATTAATTTTCTGTCCCCCCTGTTCAGTTTAAATGTTTATCCAGAAAATCTGTGAATTTATTGCTAAGTAACTCAATCCCTTTCTTTGATGGATGCAATCCATCTCTTTTGTACAGTTTTTCATTGGACCAGTTGCAGACACCATGACTAATAAAACCAAAGCCTTCCCTTCTACACCACTCCTTCAATCACACATTAAACTCCGCTACATGCTGGCCTTTCCCTTTTTGTTCCTTATATACCGGTAAAACCTCTGAAAAGATAAGCCTGCAACCTATACTACTAAGTTCATACCCCAAGCTCTGGAAATCATTCTGCACAGAAAGTACATCCTTTTGGGACAGATCATTTGTGCCAAGATGTATAATAGCATCAACATCACAGTCCTTACTGGCATTCTTGACTATCTTAAGAATACACCTCTTGTCTCTGTTGGCAGTAGCACCTGGAAGACACCTGACCTCTTTCAAAACCTCCATATCTTTTCCTAAATTTACATCCCTTACAATTGAATCACCAACCAGAAGGTGGCTTCTCTTTTTGGATACTGTGCTCTTCTTGTGGGACCAATGTGTGTGGCTCTGGAGGTCCTCTGGAGGCCAGAAATGGGCCTGTTTCCAGACTTCTGGAACTTCCAGGAGGCCCATTTTTCACCCTCCCAGAGCCTCCACGTGGGCGCTGCACTTACCTGGCATCCAAAATGGGCCGTGTGAAGACTCATGGGGGAGGGGCAGGGGGGGCCAGTCAGCCCTTGCAACTACCCGTTTAGCGAACCAGATGTAAAATTAGCATCTGGTTTGTCCAAACCGGTCCAAATTGGCTGAAGAATCAAACTGCTGGCAGCCAGCAGAATTAGCTTGCAATGCTAAATTCTGACCATTGTGCCACCATGGTTCTCATACGTATTGTTTATGCAACCATACAGAGGCTATAGTTTACAGTTGTGTATTGAGGAGAACAAATCACCACGATGGCTTATAAAGCCATAATTAGGATAAACCAAGATATAGCAAGATGGGTGAACCTAGTCATCAAACAGCACGTGGCTGGGATAGCTGCATTTGTCCTTCCAAGCTGTGCCACCTGCATAGCAAACTGCAATTCTTTTCAAAATCAAGAAGTAAAAGGTCTGGAAGAAGTTGCATAGAAGTTGCGTAGCTTCTCCTCTGGTAATATTGTACTACTAACTAGAGCATACAAAACATTTGCTAGACCAATTCTTGAATACAGCTCATCTGTCTGGAACCCGCACTGCATATCGGACATAAATACAATTGAGAGAGTCCAGAGATATTTTACGAGAAGAGTCCTCCATTCCTCTAACCGCAATAAAATACCTTATGCCACCAGACTTCAAATTTTGGGCTTAGACAATTTAGAACTATGCCGACTTCAGTCTGACCTAAGCATAGTACATAAAATTATCTGCCACAATGTCCTTCCTGTGAATGGCTACTTCAGCTTCAACCACAACAATACACGAGCAATTAATAGATACAAACTCAAGGTAAACTGTTCCAAACTCGATTGCAGAAAATATGACTTCGGTAACAGAGTGGTCAATGCCTAGAATGCACTAACTGACTCTGTAGTTTCTTCCCCAAATCCCCAAAACTTTAACCTTAAACTGTCTACTATTGACCTCACCCCATTCCTAAGAGGTCTGTAAGGGGCGTGCATAAGTGCACCAGCGTGCCTACCGTCCCTATCCTAATATTCCTTTTTACTTACTCTTTTCATGTATTCAAATTATGTTTATACTTTTACCTGTTATCTTATATATGCTTGACAAATAAATAAACTTAAATTTAAACTTAAGTTATCATTTCATTTATTGAGTTCAGGAGTTGTTAGGTTGATAGGCTCAGGCCATTTTTGATTTTCAATTGTCATATCCAAAGAGTTTTGGATTCATTTTGCATCACCTCCAATAGAACTAAGGACATGTTGAAAAACAGGAGAACCAAATGCTAAGGGCAAAACCAAAGGTGACTTTCCAGCAAAGAAAGTGGATGTCAATTGGGAGAAAAGCTCCTTTATTTTACTATCTTCAGCTGCCTGATTGAGGTTAAGCTACTGGCCAGTGAATCTTTTCATGGCATCTGAAAATGCTCAATACAGCTAGGACCTGTTAAATGAAGGGTGTGTGAACTCTGGCCTCAGAGTGGCCTGTTGATTAAGTTTAGACTCAAGAAGTCTTCCCAAAATAAAGATAAAGGTTTCCCCTGTTCAGTCATGCTTATTTGATGCTTATTTCCGTTTCTTAGCCGAGGGAGCCAGTCTTATACAAAGACCATTTCCATGGTCATGTGGCCAGCATGATTGTATGCTGAGGTGCACGGAACGCTGTTACATTCCCACTGAAGTGATACCTATTTATCTGCTCGCATTTGCATGCTTTCCAATGGCTAGGTTGGCAGGAGCCAGAGCAAGTTAACGGGAGCTCACCCCATCGTGCAGCGCTTGGGTCTCAAACCTGGGCTATCACCTTTGTAGTTGACAAGCTCAGTGTCTTCATTTGTGGGTGTGAGAGAGAGGATTATTTAGGGGTAGCTGTGAAACTTTGAAATAAAAGCCTAGCTGATCAAGGTTTCTCTAAAAATAATACAGCATTTGGATGACTGGGGTGGAATGTGGGGAAAACGAAATCTATTATTTTCCTTGTCTTTAACATTTTGTAAGCAAAACCAGACCCGTATTTTTTCCCTGAGTCTTTAATTGCTAAAGTCAACACAAATATCAGCTGCATTAAGCAGCTGACTTTATCTAAGTTCAGAAGCAAAGCTAGGTCAGCTTTGGATGGTGCTTAGATAAGAGGTCACCAATAGTCTTTCCCCAGTTGCTCAACGAAAAGAAGGGTCAATATATATATTTTAAAAAAACATGTTTTAGTGAAACTGCCATTCCTACCTTAAGAAAAAACTTGAATTTGGATAGAGTGAGTTAGAGATGTTCACCCAATTGCTTGTCAGTAATGAAAAAAAAATCTATCTTGTTTAGATTTGGGCTTTATTCCAAATTGGGAATAATTCCAAAGCACTAGATAAATTGGTAATCATATTGATTGTGTTAAATTAAAAGATTGATTTAATTTAAATTATTTTTGTAGTTTCCATGTGATCTCTAGCATGCTGATCAAAAACCAAATGTCACTTTCTCTCAATCCCAGGAAGAAAGAACTAGCAAATCACTTATTAAAATCTTGCCAAGAAAACTGCATGGATTTGTCCATGTGGTCTGTAGGAGTCAAGATTGACTTGAAGGAAAAATAATACAGATGGTCATTGACCTGCAACAATTCATTTAGTGACTGTTTACACTTATGATCATCCCCATGGTCACATGATTCAAAATCAGACACTTGGCAATTGTCTTGCATTTATATGTATGTATCTCTATTGGTTGCAGGATCCCAGGATCATGAAGGTCACTTTTTGTGGCCTTCTGAAAAGCAAAGTCAATGCAGAAGCCAGATTCACTGAAGAACCGTGCTACTAATTTAACAACTGCAGTGATTCGCTTAACAATTGTGGCAAGAAAGATTGTAAAGGGGGCAAAATTCACTTAACAATGGTCTTGCTGAACAACAGAAATTTTGGGTTCAATTGTGGTCGTAAATCGAGGACTACCTGTAATAAGATTGATCAATTCTTCATAGGAAAGTCAAAAAGATCTGGATAGCAGATGTGGCAGTAACTGGAGACAGGAGAATACATAGAAGAGAAAGAATTGGAGAAGATAATAAAATACAAAGGCCTGCAAACAGAAATAGGATGACTGTGGCAAAAGAAAGAAAGAAATATCAACAGGCCAGTGGTGGGTTTCAAATTTTTTACCGGTTCTGTGGGTGTGGCTTGGTGGGTGTGGCAGGGGAAGGATACTGTAAAATCTCCATTCCCACCCCACTCCAGGGGAAGGATACTGTAAAATCTCCATTCCCACCCCACTCCAGGGGAAGGATACTGTAAAATCTCCATTCCCTCCCCACTCCAGGGGAAGGATACTGTAAAATCTCCATTCCCACCCCACTCCAGGGGAAGGATACTGTAAAATCTCCATTCCCTCCCCACTCCAGGGAAAAGTTACTGCAAAATCCCCAATTCCTCCCGATCAGCTGGGACTCGGGAGGCAGAGAATAGATGGGGGCGGGGCCAGTCAGAGGTGGTATTTGCCAGTTCTCCAAACTACTCAAAATTTCCGCTATCGGTTCTCCAGAACTGGTCAGAACCTGCTGAAACCCACCTCTGCAACAGGTGCCTTGGGCGTACAACCCCCAAAACAACTGGAGCACCACTTGAACACCACTGGGATTGACAAAAATCACCACCAGTCAATTGCAAAAGGAAGCTTTACTTGGAACAGCTTACATCCTGCGGCAATATCTTTAATAGCATCAAAATATCTTGCCTATCCCAGGTCTCAATAGGAAGGACTCAATAGGCGGACAATAATGTCAAATCCAGTCTAAACATCTGGCCGATTATATATGCAATTTATTATTATTATTATTATTATTATTATTATTATTATTATTATTATTATTATTATTTTGATTTATATGCCGCCCTTCTCTGGATATTCAGGGTGGCTTACAATGCTTTTAAGCAATAGCCTTCATACTTTTGTATATACCTGCTTAGTAGGGCTTTTGGCCCTCCCTAAGCGGTGTTCTATTTTATCCAAAGTCAACTTATTGCCCCCACAAACTGGGTCCTCATTTTACCTACCTCGGAAGGATGGAAGGCTGAGTCAACCTTGAGTCTGGTGAGAATTGAACTCGCAGTAATTGCAGGCAGCTGGCAGCTAAATACTACTTTAGCAGTAGTTTAGTCCACTGCGCCACCAGGCTCTTGTAATCATAATAATACGTTTTTAAGTCATAAGAAAAAAAAAAGGAAAAGCTTGGCGTGTACATCAGCTGAATGTTGAGTTGAAGAATGTGCACGATTACTGACTTGGCTTTTGGATTGGCTAGGTCACTTTTCTGTAGCTCCTGGCCCCTCAATAACGTTTAATACAGCACTACCCCAGCAAAAGAATTGCAGTCCAAACAAGAAAACTGGAACTATACAAAGCACAGCCATCCAACTTCAACACTTTTCCACATGAGGAACTGCTCTAGCAATAGTCTCAACCGTTTCCTGACTCTCTGATCGCCACGTGGTCCCTTTGGGGAGATTATTAAATCTGGAAGTAATTATTTTTATTGTATAAATGTATTTGATTATTGCAGAGTCAGGACTAATGGTTCCAGAGGTGCCCTTACTTTTTCTTAAAAAATATAAATTGATTGTCATCTGCTATTTGGTTGACTAAACATTAGTATGATGAGTAATAAGATCACTTAAGTCTTTATTGTTTATTTACACTTGAGCCTTCAAGCTACTGCAGACATAGGTCTTGGGTGGGGTTGAGGGGCTGGCTGACTTGCCCCCCTCCCTCCCTCTAGGATGGAAATGCTGAATTCCACTCTAATGAAAGAGTGGACCAGGCAAAATCCAGAACTTTTTAACTGTCCAAGCAGGATTATATCCCCAGGCTTTAAAGGTGCATCAAAAAGCATGAAAACATATTTATGACGTCCTGTAAAATTCCAGCAGCAAACTGAGCCACTGAATTTTGGCAGTGAGATTGGGCAGAGGTTCCAGAAAAAAAACTGAAGAGGGGGAAGAACTATCCGAGGTAATATTAAACTCTGCAAACGGCAATCCCAGATGGTTATTCGTGCTTAATTTATAAGGGCTATTTTTAATTCTCCTTTTTTTTGTCTTTCCTCCCGAGATCCGAAGCGAAATTTCAAAGAGAGAAGGATTCAGCAAGTGTTATTTGTTGAAGTCTCATCTCAGAGTCGTGACTCGGTGATGCAATAAGTGTTCATCATCAGCTGCAGAAAGAGGCTTGCGCTAGCAATGTTTTCGTTCTTGCTTTCTATGGGAAAGAGACAAGATGGATCTTTTTTAAAAAATCAGGAAAATAGGAGAGAACGTACTGTATATAGCTCAAGTGAACGGAGCAGAATTGTTGCATTCTTGGTGTTGTCTGCGCTTGGCGATTCTCCGCCAGATGTTTCATTAGTATGCTGGTGATGTTATCTAACCTGGCCATAAACATCTGGAAGAGTAATGATCTTATTTATACTGAATCTCAAACTGGTTATCAAAAGGCAAGACAATGTTCCTTTGAAACATCTAAAGAAGAGAATAATGATTTAGGAGAGCAAAAATCAAAGAGAAGGAAGAAGAGCAAAAAAAAAAGTACATTGGGATGTAACGGAAGATATTGAATGCATAAAGCTGAAGAAGAAATGTTCCAGTTAATATAAATCTGCATGTTTAACATCATGTTTATATCATTGAAATATACATAGATTTCCAAATTTACCCAAATAAATAAGCAACATTTTATAAAAAAAAACAACCAAGCTCAGAAAATATCAAGAAACCTATCACAAGGTGATAAGAAAGAAAAAAAGAGAATAAGGAAGAACTGTGTTTTAACCCAACCCACTCACTTACAACAAAGTTTGCTCAGTAATTTTCAATAATTTCCATTTCTCTGGGTATGAGTCCATATTAAATCCTTGTGGCAACCCTACCCCCCACACCCAAAAGTAACAACCTATTATAAAAAGACAATGTTTCAGATTTAAAGGTAAAAATCTACAGGTAGTCCTCGACTTACATCCATTTGAAGTTACAACGGCACTGAAAGATGTGATTTATGACCATTTTTCACACTTACGACCGTTGCAGCATCCCCATGGTCACGTGATCAAAATTCACACACTTGGCAACTGACTCCTACTTATGACCGTTGCAGTGTCCCGGGGTCATATGATCCCCTTTGGCCATCTTCTGACAAGCAAAGTCCAATGGGAAAGCCAGATTCATTTAACAACCGGGTGACTAATTTAATGACTGCAGTGATTCACCTAACAATGGTGGCATGAAAAGATCGTAAAATGGGGCAAAATTCACTTAACAGATGTCTCACTTAGCAACAAGTGAGCTCAATTGTGGTCATAAGTCGAGGACAACCTGTACTCTAGAGTAGTACTCTAGAGTACATGCAATTTTGAGTCAACTATGTCTTTGCTGTAAGCTGCCCAGAGTTGCTCAATTGTAAGATGGGTGACATGGAACGAACATACATACATACAAACAAACAAACAAACGAACGAATGAATGTATGAATGAATGGTCTTTTCCTGAAGACTACTTAGTGGAGGGCAACTACTTGATTCCAAGTAGTTTTATGACATTACTACGAACAGAGACATATAACATTTGTTTTCCTTTCAAAACTCCAGTGCTTGTTGTTGTTGTTGTTAGCTGTGAAGCTGTGTCCAACCCATCGCAACCCCATGGACAACATTCTTCCAGGCCTTCCTGTCCTCTACCATCCCCCGGAGTCCATTTAAGCTCACGTCGACTGTTTCAGTGACTCCATCCAGCCACCTCGTTCTCTGCTGTCCCCTTCTTCTTTTGCCCTCAATCTTTCCCAGCATTAGGCTCTTCTCCAGTGAGTCCTTCCTTCTCATTAGGTGGCCAAAGTATCTGAGATTCATCTTCAGGATCTGGCCTTCTAAAGAGCTGTCAGGGTTGATCTCCTCTAGGACTGACCGGTTTGATCACCTTGCAGTCCAAGGGACTCGCAGGAGTCTTCTCCAGCGCCATAGTTTAAAGGTCTCAATTCTTTGGCGCTCAGCCTTTCTATAGACCTTTAATAAAAAGGTCTTTTCTTTTACAAGGTTCTTTTACATCCATCTAAATTTCCGCTGTGCTAAAACATTAACTTTTAGGGCAACACTTTGTTTTGCTAGAGAGCAATGCAGTATAATGGTTAAAATGTTGGACTAAGACTGGGGAAACTTGTCTTCAAGTCTCCTCTTGGCCATGGAAATTCACTGGATGATTATGGGCCAGACTCACTCTCTCTCACTCTCACTCTCACTCTCACTCTCCCTCCCTCCCTCTCTCTCTCTCTCTTCTCTCTCTCTCTCTCTCTCTCTCTCCCCGACCCATCTCACAAAAATTATTGGAATTTCTCCATCCGATGTAAAACTCATATTGCACTGTTTAATGTCATGAATTATTAGATATCAACTCATTATTTTAAAAAAGATCTTAAGTTCTAAAGTGATCTGAGGGGTCTTTTAATATGTAGAACTAATGTTACTTTGACATTTTTATTTAATATTATTACAACTGCAATTCATAACCCTTTCGGTTTCCTTTTTTCTTCTGTTTTTCTTCTTGGTTTTTAAATAATTAACAAAATATGATATTTGGGTGAAATAAATATGAAATGAGAGAGTGCTGTGTATGCTGTCCTGAACTCCTGAATGAAAGATAGGATAATAATCTAAATAATAGTACACAAACACTTGATCCTAAAAAGCAATAATAAATGTTGCAGAATACAGAATAACAGAGTTGGAAAGGACATCGGAGATCTTCTAGTCCAGCCCTCCATCCTTAAGCAGGAGACCCTATACCTTTCTGAACCAATGACTATCCAGTTTCTTCTTAAAAGCCTCAAGTGATGTAACTGTCCAGAAATTTCTCCTTAGTTCTAGGTTGCTTTTCTCCTTGATTAGTTTCCATCCATTGCTTCTCGTCCTGCCCTGAATTCACACAATTCAGGTGCTTAGCAATCAGCATGTATGGTATAAATACAAAATAGAATAGAATAGAATAGAATAGAATAGAATAGAATAGAATAGAATAGAATAGAATAGAATAGGGCAGGGCAGGGCAGGGCAGGGCAGGGCAGGGCAGGGCAGGGGAGGGGAGGGGAGGGGAGGGAAGGGAAGGGAAGAGAGAATAGACTAAACTAGACTAGTCTAGTCTAGACTCGACTCGACTCGACTAGAGCTGTAAGGGACCCTGGAGGTCTTCTAGTCCAGCCCCCTGCTCAAGCAGGAGAACCGATACTATTTCAGATAAATGACTGTCTAATCTCTTCTTAAAAAACCCCAATGATGGAGCACCCACAATTTCTGAAGGGAAGCTGTTCCACTGGTTAATTGTCCTCACTGTTAGGAAGTTTCTCCTTAATTCCAGGTTGCTTCTCTCTTTGATTAGTTTCCAATCATTGTTTCTTCTCCTGCCCTTTGGTGCTTTGTAGAATAATTTGACCCCCCTCTTCTTTGTGGGAGCCCCTCAAATACTGGAATACGGCTATCACGTCACCCCCTAATTCTTCCTTTTCTTTAGATTCACCAAACCCAAATCCTGCAGCCGTTCTTCATATGGTTTAGTCTTCAGGGCTTTGATCGTCTTAGTTGCTCTTCTCTGAACTTTTTCCAAAAATGTATAAATATATAAATGGTATATATGGTCTCCTGCTTAAGCAGCAGGTTGGATTGAAGATCTCTAAGGTACCTTCCAGCTCCATTCTGGTTCTGATTGATCTATTTACAATGGTTGCAGTGTCTCATGTCATGTGATGGCTATTCGCAACCTTCCCAGTTGACTAAGCAAAGTCATTTGGGGAAGACAGCTGTGCTTAACGACCATATAATTCACTTATTCCAGTGATTCCTTTAACCACCGTGGTTAAAAAAAAAGTCATAAAATCGGGTCTCATTTAACAACCACCTTGCTTAACAATGGAAATTCTGGTCCCAATTTGTGGTTGTAAGTCGAGAATTACCTATGTGCAGAACATCTGTCTCAAGGCTATGGATTTGGGATAGGAAAGCAGAAAAGCATAAGGGGCTCAAACTAAAACCAGATGTTGCATACAAGGCAAGTTCCTGGACATGTGTTGACTTTCTGAACTGGCTTATTTCTGGAAGAGAGAGAGAAGGTCTTTTCAAAGAAAAAAAAAGAAGATGGCGTAGCCAATTAGGACAACAGAGAAAGGCAATCAGAAGCACACTTAGAGGACTGCAATTCCAACATAATTCTGATTTTTGAGAGGGTAAAATCTTCTGTGAAAGCAGCAAGTTAGTGGGCTATAAAAACAGATCTGCAGACCAGAGCAACGACGTCTCCTTATTAGTAGAAAAGCCATAGTGGCACAGTGGTTAGAATGCAGCATTGCAGGCTAACTCTTGCCCACTGCCAGCAGTTCGATTCTGAGAGGGCTCAAGGTTGACGCAGCCTTCCATCCTTCCGAGGTCAGTAAGGTAAGGACCCAGATTGTTGGGGGCAATAGGCTGACTCTGTAAACCGCTTAGAAAGAGCTGTAAAAGCACTGTGAAGCAGTATTTAAGTCTAGGTGCTATTGCTATTATACCTAACTTCATTATTATCGAGCCCTGATGGCGCAGTGGTTAAAATGCAGTATTGCAGGGTAAGTTGAAATGAAGAAAAAATTCCAATAACGGAAAGCTGTAATAGTGTAATTGTGATTTTAAAGGTTAAAAATGTTGAATAAAAGTATATATATTTTTTTAAAAAAATGCAGTATTGCAGGCTAACTCTGCCCACAGCCTTGAGTTCAACCCTGACAGAGCTCAAGGTTGACACAGCCTTCTATCCTTCCCAGGTTGGTAAAAATGAGGGCCCAGATTGTTGAGGGCCTTATGCTGACTCTATAAACCGATTAGAGCAGTGGGTCTCAACCTTCCTAATGCCGTGACCCTTTAATACAGTTCCTCATGTTGTGGTGACCCCCAACCATAAAATTATTCCATTGACCATTGAAAATATATATTTTCCGATGGTCTTAGGCGACCCCTGTGAAAGGGTTGTTCGACCCCCAAAGGGGTCCCGACCCACAGGTTGAGAACCACTGGATTAGAGAGTGCTGAAAGCACCGTGAAGCGGCATATAAATCTAAGTGCTAGTGCTAGTGCTATCCTAGGGACGTCCCGCGGCACATCCCTCACGGGTCACCGAACCAAGCTTTACCACAGCTCAACCGAGCTAAAACCAGCTAACCACCTTCCAGCCAAACCGGCCTCTACCTACCCAGCAGCTGCCCTATAGATGCACTCATTGCTTTAGTTAGGGCCACCCTGGCAATCACACCCTTCATCTGGGCTCTCTGGTTCGGTGAACCAGGGTAAGGTGGCACGGAGCCTCCCAGGCTCTTTTTGCCTAGCTGGTCCTGGTTTCTCTTCTGGTGGGCTCCGGTGGCCTCCCATCCACCACCCCCCCACGCCCCCATTCCCCTCCTGGTCTCCAGCCCGGGTTTTCTATGCAACGCCGCCTCCCAGCCATGCAAAGGGGAGGATTCCCCCCCCCCTCCTCTTCCCGGCTCAGCGAAAGCGGATGGCTCCAGCCTCGGCAGCTGAAGGAGCAGCGGCGGCGGCGGCGATGGGTAGTCCGAGCCGGGGAGCCCCGGGACCGGTTGCTTCCTCCGCTGCTCCTCCTTCTCTGGGCTTGCGCTCCGGAAGACTTCTCGGCGGCGCTCCGCAGAGGCCACGATGACTTGATTTCCTGGGGTGCCGCCGCCGCCGCTGCCGCCGCGCTGCCTCTCCCCTGGGGTCCCTCGCCCGGCTTTCCCCAGCGCATCCATCAACCCGGCATCCTTGGCTTGGAGAGCCGCAGAGAACCGCGCCGCCCCGAGCGCTCCGGAGGGGGAGGAATGCGCGCCTGGCAGACGGAGCGCCATCCGGAGAGGGGCTGCCGGAGAGGGAAGAAGAAAGAAGCGAGGGGGGCCTCTTAAGCAGCACCTGCGCCCCCGGTCCTCTCGTCTCCCCATCCACTCTCGCGTCTCCCAGCTGCTGCAACCTACAGACTTTCAAAAAAGAAGAAGAAGAAGAAAACAAAAAACGAGAAAGGCGAAGAGCATCTCCTTCCAGCCTTTTTGCGCGCGCGCTCCCTCTCTCTTTCTCTCTCTCTCTCTCTCTCTTTCTCTCTCTCCCTTTCGAGTTGAGGGGGGGGGGGCTTTCTCTCTTTTTGATCGCTCGGTAGATTTCCACCCCCCCCTCCGGTCTTCTCTTTCATTTGTTCAGGTCTTTCTCTCTCTCTCTCTCTCTCCGTCCCCCCGTCTCCCCCATCTCTTTCTTTCTTTGCCAGCGTATTTTTTTCCCCTCTCTCCTCTTGCTTTGTCGCTTAAAGGACATCTCTCCAGCAGCGGCTTGGCGGGCTTTGTGCTTTGGCCCGGCATCCTCCTTGGGGGGGAGGGGGGGGAAGAAAAAAAAAAACACCCGTTCCTTACTTTCCTCTTCCCTCCCCCCACTCCCCCCCCCCCCGCCCAATCATAATAATTTAGAAGTTTGCAGATAACTCCTTCCCCAGTTGAGGAAACATTTTCTCTTTCTCTCTCTCTCTCTCTCTCTCTCTCTGCGTCCCTCCGCCAAGAAAGAAAGTTATCCTTTTTGAATTTCTATCCACGTCCTTTTTCCCTCTTCTCTGTTTCTGCGTGCCTTTGCTCGGCTTTTTTCCGCCCCCCCCCCCCCTTTGCAGGGCTTAAAGAGAAAGCCCAGGAAAACGTGGCTGCGTCCCAGGGTTTCTCGAAGTCCACTCTTTTTATTATTGAAAAAGGACCTGAAGTATTTATTCAGAATCCAGCAGCCTCCTCGTCCTCCTGCCGCCCTTCCCGCTCTCCCCCTTTCTTTCTTTCTTTCTTTCTTTCTTTCTTTCTTTCTTTCTTTCTTTCTTTCTTTTTTTTTTTTTGCTACTCCGGGACTTTTGGAATTTCATCTGGATTATCCTCTGGCACGCCGGTCAGACTGGAAGACACAGCGACAGACATTGGAGAATTTGGTCTTCTGCAGTGTGCAAGTCAGTTCCCAACAACCTCCCCTTCCTCCCCCAATTTAAGGGGGTGGTTTGGTTTTTCCCAAAGACCAGTAGCCTCTAAGAAGGTCTGGAGGAGGTTGGCTACAGGGAAGAGCTTTCTGGGACTGGTTCCTTCTGTCTGCTGCAAAGGATGCTCCCTGTTTAACTTCCTTTCTGGCTCTTCTAGAGAGTCATGACAGTCTGGCTTCCCAGCCTTCCGAACCTTTATCTCTGGAGTGGGATCTCCAATTTAGTCTGCTTTTTCCCTTGCCTGCCACCTGCCAGCACTTGTCGCTTTAAATAACCTAACTGTGCAAACTGAGGGAGACTTGCCAAAGATGCAAGGATGGGGAAGGTGTCCTCGTCATCGTCAGCCTCTTCCTGAACGGGCTCCATCCCAAGCTTCCTTGCTCTTCTTCCAGTAATTGTCAAAGAAGAAGAAGAAGAAGCAGCAGCAGCAGCTCCAGTTGCACGTGTCCCACATTGGGAAGTTCTTGATGGCTTCTCTAAGGAGAGTGAAAGTCTTGCTGATCTTAAACTTGATTGCCGTGGCTGGCTTTGTCCTCTTCTTGGCCAAGTGCAGGCCCATTGCGATGAAGAACGGAGATGCTTTCCATGAAATTCATCCCAGGGCAGAAGTGGCCAACCTGACAGCCCACCCAGCCAACCCCATTCAAGATGCAGTGCTGAAACGGTTGTCTCTTCTTGAGGACATTGTCTACCGGCAACTAAACGGTAGGTCTACTGTTTCTCTTAAGGGGTTTGTTCCTCTAGTCGCTCTCTTGCAGTTCCAGCTGTTTTATTTTGGGTGCACAGAAACGACTGGATTGCATGTGATGAAGAATCTGGGTCAACAAGTCCTACAACTAGTGGCAAGAATGGAGAAAGTCTTGAAATCCATTACTTACCTTTCCAGTTAGAAAGGGAAAAAAGAACGGTATAATCTTCCCTCAATAATTACTTTGATTTGATTTAAGGCAATATCCAGTACATTTAAGATTGAGGCTTATTGGTTAACACATCTTACAGATAAAGAATATGAGGTAAGGAAGGGACTCTGAATCATTTGCTCATTTAGTGTGGATAATACAGAATTAGTATGATCAATCCTCTAAATAGATACAACAGCTTCTGTCTGGTTGAATTCCCACACCTGCCAAAGCTAGTTACTAAATTAACTTTTCTTTCAGGGGTGCACAATATATCGTAGCATTATATCATCGCATAGGCTAGGTTTGCACAATGCACTAAGATACACACATCCTTCCTGTCCTTTGATTTTAAAAATGCAACTAACGGATAATGTTTCATTGATCTAGTTAAAGTTGCTGTGTGAACGTGCTCTCTGAATTCAATGTGGTTGGTCTTATCTTGTAAGATCAGGCACTTTGCTATCCTACATGCACTCTGAAAGATATTTTAAAGTCTGAAATTTCAGAGTGTGAATTCCTGCACGTTGGCACCATCTGTTTTGGCAAGATGATGGGGGCTGCTTTTCATTGCACTTCTCCCGTGTGCTGCTTTTCGCACCTGGCTAACATTTGGTGGGGTCCTCTGTGCATACAATGATTCTGGTGTGTGTGTGTGTGCACTGTGGCATGGGGGGAAAAATATCAGGATGTTGCCTGCTTTTCCCATGGAGCTTAAAAAAAGCATTTCTCTCCATCTTCAAAGCTCCCTATTTATTTCAATTCTTGCAAGCTTTTGGGATCCGGATACCCGACAGGGTAAAGTTAACAACTAGGCTTGATGTCATCTATGGGTGAAAATAAGAGTAGGAAGAATCTGTTAGGAGGTAATGGCGTTTTGTCTCTTCAACCAAGTTGGAGATAAAGGAGAAGTTAGTTTGGAGGAGCCATTTACCTATAAACTCTTTCCTCCACCCCGACTTTCCACATATTCAGGATATTGACTTGAGCGAAGCATATTTTAAAATGCTAAAGCTGCAGTCTGAGTGTGATGGGATTCAGCCTGAGTAAACAGACATTGTAATAAGCTGCAAGATTCTAAGAGGTTGAATCACCCGAGTTTCCCATTGGCTGTGTTTACACAATTTGCTTAACCAAGTCAGGTAAAAATCTCATTGCTGCATTTGCATATCCAGCTCATGTTGATCCGTTTGATTAATATTAAGCTTGTTTAAGGTTGCTTTGTGTGTGGGGAACAGAGCGAGTGAGCGAGCGAGAGATTTAATATGTTAGATGACCTTAACCTGTTTTGTCCTTTGGGTGAACCCCCAAAAAGGGCTAATTGGGGCAAATGTATTGTGAGAATGCAGCCATTAAATATGGAAGGTGTGCTTTGTCTAGAGCCACTTAGCACATCCTTCTGAGCTTGGAAATAAAATACAGCTAGTGAGTATTAAGATCAGTGGAGATGCCTTGAGTTGCTGTTTCTAAAACATTGGCCATAGGAAAACTGTACTTTTAGAACAGATCTCGCAGCCTCCAATTATCCTTGATTTGTGAAGCCCACAATTTATGGAGATTGTCAGCCATGTAGGCCACAGTTGTCCCAAAGATGCTTTTTTTCAAAAGGCAAATGGACTTTGTTTTCCCTTGAAGACGTTTTGCTTCTCATTCCCAAGAAGCTTCTTCAGTTCTGACTTCTTCAGTCAAAACTGAAGAAGCTTCTTGGATGAGAAGCGAAATGTCATCAGTGAAAACCAAGAAAATCTAGCTGCTTTTTGACAAAGCACCTTGGGGACTCACAGAATTTGCTTTTGTTGTGATGCTGAAATTTGGCTATTAATGCTCACCCTGTTAACTATCAAGTAGCACAACCCCTCTATCTTTTCACGCTTGCTTTTACTATTTTAAGTTTAGAAGATGTAGACTTTGACTGTTCACAAACACACATGCACAAAACCACCCAAAATCCTAACCTTGGTCAATTTCATGATGCAGTCCTGTCTAGCTAGATGACACGACCCTAACTATTGAAACTTGCTAATAAATGAATACATGGGGGGGAAAAAACCTTTTGCACCCAAAGGCGAGAGAGGTATTTTATGAGGTGCAACCGTGGAGCCCTTCCAATTGTTGGAAGAAATATCCATCTGGTTCAGTTCCAAGCTGGGAGAAAGACACTGGAAACAAGGAGGCTGATTGGAAAGATGGTTTATTGATGAAGCAGAACCGCCAAGCACATGGTCCTGGGCAGCTGACTACCTGGAGTTGAGAGAGAGGGCTATTTATACCCTCTCTTGGGCTTTGCACTTGAGCTTCCTGTTCCTGTGCAAGAACATGTATTCTGTTGGCTATTGTCAGGCACCCATGGTGCCATGTACAAATCCTAGGAGTTTGTCTGAGCTAAATTTGGTTGATGTTTGGGCTCATGCAATGAAGGGGCTTGTTGGGCAATTCCTATAGTGGCTGAGGGCTAACTCTACCTTTCTTCAGACCTTGCTGCAGGGAATTTGCTTATCAATAGAGCTCTTTTTCTCTTAAGTGCTGACATCTGCTATGAGCTATTAAGAAAGGTGGGGGATGCTTTCCAAGAGCATGCTTCTCCATTTCTCATTCAGGGAAATACAATATTCTGCCTTTTAAAAAATATTTCTCAAAATATTTCATTCTTCTAGGAGAGGGGTGGGTGCTAACTTTCTACACTATGAAAAAGGAACAGATAAGCATTTCCCCAACCATCATAATCCCTGGTGCTGGTTAAATGACTTAGACTTAAGAAGTTGTTACAGCAATCTGATCCTAAACCCTTACAACCAAGCCACAGCGAGGCACAAAAAAGTCTGCCATATTTACACTATGGACAATTGGATTTCTAGTGGTTGCAGAGGTGATATTCACTTACTTTCCCTACCGGTTCGCAAATGTGAGCGTGGACAATCCCCGTCCATGTATGCACCCCGGCATTCCGAGCATGTGCTTTTCTGGTGCGTGCGCCTTCCGTGCATGTACCCGGCCTCAAAAATGTGCCTAAATAAGATAGCATAGAGTGATTTCTGCTACCGGTTCAGGTGAACCAGTCCGAACCGGCTGAATACCACCTAATGTGATCCACATTAGTCACAACATACCTTGGTTGTGAGGGTCGAGGATCAAATTGCTATAACAACTTTTTAAAACATATAACCAGCACAGGGCATTGTGATTGCATTCACCCAGACCAGTGGTGGGTTTCAAATTTTTTTTACAACCGGTTCTGTGGGTGTGGCTTGGTGGGTGTGGCTTTGTGGGCATGGCAGGGGAAGAATACTGTAAAATCTCCATTCCCTCCCCACTCCAGGGGAAGGTTACTGCAAAATCCCCATTTCCTTCCCATCAGCTGGGGCTTGGGAGGCAGAGAATAGATGGGGGCGGGGCCAGTCAGAATTTTTACTACTGGTTCTCCGAACTACTCAAAATTTCCGCTACCGGTTCCCCAGAACTGGTCAGAATCTGCTGAAACCCACCTCTGACCCAGACCTTTGGCAAGGGAGAGTAAGACTCCCCTCACTTACTTCCTCATGCCTCATTTGTATTGACTTTATTGTAATCACTTTGTTTGATTATTGTGGGGTGGCATCAAAGTTAAATTATTATTGGTTGGTCGCAAAGTCAGCTAGGCTGTATTTGGCATTTTTATTCACCTCTCCAGTCCTTCCCAAGGACCTGAGATAGGCAAATATTGTTGTTTGATGATATTAAAAGTGCTGCCACAAGTTGTAAACTGTTCCACATAAAGTTGTGTTTTGCAGTGGGCTCTTGGTGACTTGGTCGATCCCCAACAATGTTCAAATGGTGCTCCAAATATTTTGGGATTACACCGGAGGTGGGTTTCAGCAGATTCTGACCAGTTCTGGAGAACCGGTAGCGGAAATTTTGAGTCGTTCAGAGAACCGGTAGTAAAACTTCTGACTGGCCCCGCCCCCATCTATTCTCTGCCTCCCAAGTCCCAGCTGATCGGGAGGAAATGGAGATTTTACAGTATCCTTCCCCCGCCATGCCCACCAAGCCACACCACACCCACCAAGCCACAACCACAGAACTGGTAGTAAAAAATTTTGAAACCCACCATTGGATTGCACCCAAGTCATCCAATACTATTTGTACTAACCTTGCTTTTATTTGCCACACTTTACTTCTATTTGCAGGGTTTGTGTTTTGTGATTTTACGTTGTGTGATTTTCTCCAGTTCTTTCTCTTCTTTTCTGCTGTCTCCAGCTATTGCAATGTCCACCATCCAGGTTTTTTGTGTCTCTCATCTAGTTTAGTTTAGTTTAGTTTTATTCGATTTGTATACCGCCCTACTCCCGAAGGACTCAGGGCGGTGAACAGCCAACAATAAAATACATAGATACACAAAATTTAAAAACCCAATAAAATCAAATTAAATTATTTGGCCCAGACAAATTAAAACACCCCGATAATTTAAAAACAGATTAAAATTTAGATATTTAAAAAGGGAAGAGATTAGGCCAAGCCCGCTTGATGGAATAAAAAGGTCTTCACAGCACGACGGAAGGAGCGCAAATCCGGGATCCTCCGTATCTCTGGGGGTAGCTCATTCCAGATAGTAGGTGCCCCCACAGAGAAGGCTCTCCCCCTACAATGGATCCTCTCCCCCTTAACAGCCTACAAGCATTCTAAGATAAGGCAATCACAGTCTTACTAGAGTTGGCAGAAAGCCCAGCAGCAATTTCGCAGAGAATCCAGACACAAAGGAGAGTGAATTAAAGTTGTTCCCTACAGCTTTCTGCAATCGGCGTTCCTCCTTAAATAGGCTAAGGGAGTGGCCAATTAGCCCCAAGCCTTATTTACTTATTGTGCCGGCCAGCTTATCTTCGCACATGTATGCTGTCAGGGTTCCAAGCAGTGGTGAAATTCAAATTTTTTTACTACCGATTCTGTGGGCGTGGCTTGGTGGGCGTGGCTTCATGGGTGTGGCAGGGGAAGGATATTGCAAAATCTCCATTTCCACCCCACTCCAGAGGAAGGATACTGCAAAATCCCCATTCCCACCCCAGTTTGGGACCAGCCAGAAGCTGGTATTTGCCGGTTCTCTGAACTACTCAAAATTTCCGCTACCTGTTCTCCAGAACCTGTCAGAACCTGCTGGATTTCACCACTGGTTTCAAGTAACCCAATCGGTCGGGTCCACACAAGGACACACACACATACATGTGCATTCTGGTTTGGGCACTCAGTGCCAAAAAAGGTTCACCATCACTGACCTATGGTGTCTCCCTCAGCATAAACACAGGATGGCATGTATACCCTGCAGATTGACTTCACTCAGGTTGGTGGAAAACAACAACAACATTGTTTGGGGGAAAGGTGAGCTATTTAAGCCAGAAGTGTCTTCTTTGTTGGCGATTCTGTGTGCAGCCGCTGGTTTTTTTTACAGGAGGTGACTTGCAGAGAAAAGAAGAAAAGCACAACCGACATCCTCTGGTGAGAGTTAGAAAGGTACACACTGCATTTACCTAAATTATGTAGCATGCTGAGTGGTGCAGTTTTGAGATGCAGAAACTCATCATAATAGGCCTCAGACCGGTAATAAAGATCTCTCTATTAAATTGACAGGGCATGGCTTTAAATCTATACATCGTGTTCCGGCGTAAGGTCTATAAAACCTCGAGATTGTGTAGGGTCAACTTGGAAAAGCCACTGAGTTTTAGACCACTATCTTCAGAGCTGAACTGTAACCTTCATCTTTTAGTTTGAAAGGCAAACCATCTGGTCAATTTACAGATGAACAGAGTTGGAAGGGACCTTATAGGTCATCTAGTCCAACTCCCCACCCAAGCAGGAGACCCTACACCATTTCTGACAATTGGCAGTCCAGTCTCTTCTTGAAAGTCTCAAGTGATGAAGCTCCCACAACTCCCGAAGGCAACTTCTGTTCCACTGGTTGATTGTTTTCACTGTCAGAAAATTTCTCCTTATTTCCAGGTTAAATCTTTTGTTGATCAGTTTCCATCCCTTATTCCTTGTGTGGCCTTCAGGTGCTTTGGAAAAAAGCCTGACCCCCCTCCTCTCTGTAGCAGCCCCTCAAATATTGGACTGCTATCATATCTCCCCTGGTCCTTCTCTTCACTAGACTAGCCATGCCCAGTTCCTGCAACTGTTCTTCATATATTTCAGTCTCCAGTCCCCAAATTATCTGGTTGCTCTTTTCTGAAGTTTTTCTATAGTCTCAACATCTTTTTTATAGTGTGGTGTCCAAAACTGGACACAGTACTCTAGGTGTGGTCTTACTAAGGCTTTATAGAGTGATATTAGTACCTCACTTGATTTTGATTGCATCCCTTTGTTAATGCAATTTAGGATTCCATTGGCTTTTTTGGCTGCCGCTGCACACTGCTGGCTCATATTTAGCTGGTTGTCCACTAAGACTCCAAGATCCCTCTCACAGTCACTGCTATTAAGCCTGGTTTCACCCAGTCTGTATGCGTGCTTTTGGTTTTTCTTGCCTAAGTGCAAGACTTTACTTTTCTCTACACTGAATTTCATTTTGTTAGAGACCATCTCAGAGAGTCTGTAGAGATTCTCAGTCATCCAGGTCCTCGTAGACCCAAAGATGCTTTTTCAGGCGGCAACGGGATTTTCTTGTTTTTTTTCTTTTGAAAATGTTTCGCTTCTTATCCAAGAAGCTTCTTCAGGATAGTGGGGAATGGAAGGGATGAACACTCCTGGAATGGCGTTGGGAGTAGGAATGGATTTCCAGAGGAAAAATTGCAGACTACAGGAACCAGGAGCACTACTCAGGTGACCCTGAGGACACAGATTAACCTCCAAGTGCTTCAACGACCCTCTAAAACAGTGTTTCTCAACCTTGGCAATTTGAAGATGAGTGGACTTCAACTCCCAGATTCTCCAATTCTGGGAGTTGAAGTCCACTCATCTTCAAGTTGCCAAGGTTGAAAAACACTGCTCTAAAAGGATGCAAATGACCAGCTGTCTTCAAGGAGTATAAATCCTTCCATTCCCCATTATCCTGTCAGAGCTGAAGAAGCTTCTTGGATGAGAAGCGAAACATCTTCAAAAGAAAAACAAAACAAGAAAGTCCACTTGCCTCCTGAAAAAGCACCTTTGAGACATCTCAGAGAGTAATGCCACTGTTCAGGCTAGTAGTACAGGTTGTCCTCAACTAACAACAGTTCATTTAGTGACCGTTCACTGGGCCTACCTTGAGGTTACTTATGATCTGGTTTCGAAGTTGCGATAGATAGTTGGTCTTGCAAACTTCAGGCACCACTCTACTGTGGTATTTAGAAATGACCTTCTCCATCAGGACATTTCTTTAGGGCCATATTGCGGTCTCCTCTACATAGGACAAACGTGTCTCTCTCTTCACCCTCCCTCTCCTTCTCTTCTCACAAGCTTCTGATGTTTGCATTTTATGGAAGATGCCTCAAGGCCATTGAATTAGCTGAGCTATAACTATAAAGTCAATGGCCAAAAGCCTACAGTTTCTATTTGTTTAAATAAGGTTTGAGCAGTCAGACCTCAATGATCAAGTAATTTGGAAGATTAAGCCAGAGAATGAGGCAATAATAGCAAAAGTGCACCCAACTGTTGTTGTAGGAAGATGTTTGGGCAGGAATGAAAAATACTCTAAGCATCCATTCTCATCCATATGTAGTCACTAAAAGGCAAAGGAAAAGGTTCCCTTCGCAAATATGTGCTAGTTGTTCCTGACTCTAGGGGGCGGTGCTCATCTCTGTTTCAAAGCCGAAGAGCCAGCGCTGTCTGAAGACGTCTCCGTGGTCATGTGGCCAGCATGACTAAATGCCAAAGGCGTACGGAATGCTGTTCCCTTCCCACCAGAAGTGGTCTCTATTTTTCTACTTGCATTTTTTACATGCTTTCGAACTGCTAGGCTGGCAGAAGCTGGGACAAGTAACGGGAGCTCACTCCGTTACGCGGCACTAGGGATTCAAACTGCTGAACTGCCAACCTTTTGATCGACAAGCTTAAGGTCTTAGCCACTGAGCCACCGTGTACATATTGGTAAATAAGTGAATGAAAGATTTTGGTCCTTCCAAAGTCTCACTCTTGAAGCTGCTGATTCCTAGAGGTGTACAAATTTGTGTGATTTGATTGTAAGAATTGATTTGATTCAGACTTTCAAAATCAATGGCTTAATCTGATTTGGAAAAACCAATTCAGTTAGAATTAAAAAAAAGCCTCTCTCTACGGGAAGTCCTTTACTTGCGATCACAATGAAGCCCCAAATTTTTGTGGCTAAATGAGACAGTTGTTTGTTAAAAGAATTTTGCCCTATTTTATGACTTTTCTTGCCACAGTTGTTAAGTTAGTAACATGGCTGTTAAATGAATTGGGCTTCCCTGTTGATTTTGTTCATCAGAAGATCACAGGACACTGCAACCGTCATAAATATATGCCAGTTGCCCAAAGTCCAAATTTTGATCACGTGACCATGGGGATGCTGCAATGGTCGTAAGTGTGAAAAACGGTCATAAGACACATTTTCAGTGCTGTTGTAACTTTGAATGGTCAGTAAATGAATGGTTGTAAGATGAAGACTACCTGTACATATACATGTACACACATACACACACAAACCAACTCACCCACCCACCCACCCACATTTAGCACAACCAATTAGTGGTGTGTCAGTGGCTAAGATGCTGAGCTTGTCGATCAAAAGATCGGCAGTTCAGCAGTTCGAATCCCTAGTGCCGCCTAACGGGGCGAGCTCCCGTTACCTGTCCCAGCTTCTGCCAACCTAGCAGTTCGAAAGCACGTAAAAAAATGCAAGTAGAAAAATAGGGACCACTTTTGGTGGGAAGGTAAGAGCATTCCATGTGCCTTTGACGTTTAGTCATGCTGGCCACATGACCACGGAGACATCTTCAGACAGCGCTGGCTCTTCGGCTTTGAAACGGAGATGAGCACCGCCCCCTAGAGTTGGGAAAGACTAGCACTTATGTTCGAGGGGAACCTTCACCTTTACCTTTAAGATCCAGGCAGCAATACATAACATTGAATGATGTACAGGAACATCTGCATAGAATATGGGCTAAACCTTCCCAAGTCCAGATGGGAGATTCCACAGAAGGTTAGGGAGAACAATAGGGCTAAGATCGTGTAGGGATTTCAGATCCAAACAAACAGGTAGGTACTGGCCAATCAACTGGACATCGTGGTAGTAGACAAGGACTAGAAGACAGCTGTGGTTCTAGATGTAATAGTGTCAAGTGACAGCAGCCTCAAGAAGCTGTCTGAGAAGCTAGAGAAGTGCTAGGGCCTGAAGGAGGAACTAGAGAAGATGTGGAAAGCAAAGGCCAAAGTGATCCCAGTGGTCGAATCTATGACTCCTAAACTGGGAGAATGTAATGCTAGGACCAGCTAAGGTTTTGCATTGGACCCTCAAACTCAGGGGTGCTATTCAGCAGGTTCTAACAGGATCTGGAGAACCGGTAGCAGAAATTTTGAGTAGTTCGGAGAACCGAAAAATACCATTTCTGGCTGGCCCCAGAGTGGGGTGGGAATGGAGAATTTGCAATATCCTTCCCCCAGGAGTGGGGAGGGAATGGGGATTTTGCAGTATCCTTCCCCTGCTCCCCCCACCAAGCCACGTCCACCAAGCCACACCACGTCTACCAAGCCACGCCCACAGAACTGGTAGTAAAAAAATTTGAATTCCACTACTGTTCACTCCCAGGTCTGTGGTAGAGAACCCAAGATTGAGGAAGACCAGACCACCCATAGGGGTGAGAAGGAAGGAAGGAATGTCAGTCTAGCTAGCTCTGTCAAGGCTCTCTGTCAAGAGCCTCAGTGGTGCAGCGGACTAAAGTGCTGTTAAGTGCTAGCATTTAGCTGCCAGCTGCCTGCAATTAGTGCAAGTTCGAATCTCACCAGGCTCAAGGTTGACTCGGCCTTCCATCCTTTTGAGGTAGGTAAATTGAGGACCCGGATTGTGGGGGCAATAAGCCAACTTTGTATAGAACAATACCGTTTAGGGGGGGCTGAAAGCCCTAATAAGCAGGTATATAAAAAAAAGTATGTGGGCTATAATGCATTGTAAGCTGCCCTGAGTCTATGGAGAAGGGTGGCATATAAATTGGACTAATCTTCATCATCATCATCATCATCATCATCATCATCATCATCGTAATAGCTAGCTAGCTAGCTAGCGGTCTCAATCCACCAAAGACTATTCAATCACTGGATTGTTTTGGAGGCATTCAGTTTGAGTAAACAACTTGATGAAAATCAAGATTCTGATTCAAGGAGGCAAATTCAGAAATTCTGTTGAATTGAGTGCATTTTTTGGCACGGACTTGCTCCTCAAAGCACACATTTTTTTTTTTTGGTACACCTACTATTTTCTACTAAAATCTCAAGCAGTATAACATTTCTGAAGTGTAAAGAAGGAGTTTTAAATCTCTCCTTTGGGTTGGAGCATGGTCAGAAGCTAGAAAGCCCCTGGGTGAGAATTCTAATTGAAAAGTTGACTTGAAAAGGCACAAGGTATGTTTTTTTAAGTGTTCCCAACAGATTTGCGGATTGATGTGTGGACCTCCGCATGTTCTCTCGATAGCTTTTTCTTTGTAGAACTTAAAGGTAGTGCGGCTTTGAGTTACACAATCAACACCAATGACTGCGCCTTTTTTTCCCAAAAAACTTCCTGTGAGCATACTGTGTTTCCCTGAAAAGAAGACTCCTGTCTTATATTTTTTTGAACCCCGAAATAAGTGCTTGGCCTTATATTTGGGGAGGTCGTATTATTTGAAGCACATGGAGTAAGATGGGGCTCCCCTTGCCGTCTTACCTGATATCCACCTCTGTGTTTAAATACTTGCGGGGAGGGCTTATTTTCAGGGGGAGGCTTATTTTAGCGCATGCGCTCAAAAGCCTGATTGGGGTTATTATCAGGGGATGTCTTCTTTTCAGGGAAACAGGGTAATATACATGACTGTACCATGAAAGAATTGGCCGGCTAAAGAGTCATATCAGCATCTCAGGAAAGGCTCTTCTGATTTTGCAATTTTGTTTTCTGAAAATCTTTTTGCAAAGGAAAAATAGCAATAGCAATAGTACTTAGACTTATATACTGCTTCACAGTGCTTTACAGCCCTCTCTAAGTGGAATAATAATAATAATAATAATAATAATAATAATAATAATAATAATAATAATAATAATTTTATTTATATACCGCCCATTCTCCCGAAGGACTCAGGGCAGTGTATAGCCAGAATTAAAATACAAATATACAAATATACAATATCATAGTTAAAATTAATTAAAATCATTAAATAGTTTTGGCCGAATTTTAAAACCCAAAATTAAAACCCAATTTAAAATCATTCAATTTGACAGCCCCACCTGTCAGAACAGTAGGGTCTTGAGGGCACAGCGAAAAACCCAGAGGTCAGAGATGTTACGAATATCTGGGGGCAATTCATTCCAGAGGGCAGGAGCCAGGTTTACAGAGTCAGCCTCTTGCCCCCCAACAATCTGGGTCCTCATTTTACTCATCTCAGAAGGATGGAACGCTGAATCAACCTTGAGCCTGTTGGGATTCGAACTGCCAAATTGCAGTCAGCTGGCAGTCAGCAGAAGTAGCCTGCAGTACTGCATTCTAACCACTGCACCACTGCAGCTCTTAAAATGGACTTAGAACTGCAAAGGCAGGAAACAATGAAGTCACAATTGACTGTTGACCTATATTGTGGCAGCTTATAAGGCAGGAGTGGGTTGCAAAACTCCTTGCTACCAGTTTGCTCATGTATGTGTGTGTGTTCGTGCACACGTGCAATGCTTCTGCGCATGCGCAGAAGTGTTTGGTGCAGGTGGGCAGAGCCTCCCGCCACCACTACTGATCCACCGATCCGGGTAGAACTGGTAGCAACCCACCACTGTTATAAGGCAACCCTTTTTGTTTTTTAAAAAAAAAAGCAAACTATGTTTCCAAACTCTTATTGAAGATAATCAAGATGGGATTTAACATAAGATGGGGGTTGGACTAGAAGACCTCTAAGGTCCCTTCCAGTTCTATTTGATTAATTGTTTAATAGAGGTGGAATTACTAATAGGACTCATTTTGATCCAAACTATCCAATTCTTTCAACTGGGATTCTCAAAATTAGTTTTGATTGGGACCTTCAAGTCAGTACGAGTCTATGAATTATGCTGGGTTATAAACAATAAATGGATAATCCGAAAGAAGTCTGAAGACGTTCAACTTGAATTGAATATATCCATTTGGGCAGTTTGGATTTAAATTAACAATTAATCTTGCTTGGACCTTCAGTTGAATTGCCTTCTAATAGAAGCTCAGGCTGAATATTCAAATGCCCTTATTAGCTAACTATCTCCAGCATTCAGAGTTCTCCTCTCCTCTCCTCTCCTCTCCTCTCCTCTCCTCTCCTCTCCTCTCCTCTCCTCTCCTCTCCTCTCCTCTCCTCTTCTCTCTTCTCTCTCCTCTCCTCTCCTCTCCTCTCCCCTCCCCTCCTCTCCCCTCCCCTTTCTCTCCCCTCCTCCCCTCCCTTCCCCTCCTCTTCCCTTCTCTCTCCTCTATCAAAAATTCATCTACTTATCATTTATCAATCCCATCCATCCATTCAAATACATGAGTTATGAATACTTGAGTTTGTGTGGTACCAAAAGAGGATGCTATATGATCTTGAAGGCTGATATACGAAAATTCCCTACTCAGAGAGGCAATGCCCCCATGACTCTGTTCATACAGAACCAATCGAACAGGCGTTCCTCCAAGTGTGTGTATTACAAAGATATTCATACTAGTCTCATCTCACCAATACTGTATAAATACTCGGGGAAGGCAGTTATGTCTCCCTGATGCTTGCAGACATTAAGCCTGCTACAACGTACAATCTTGCCATGTTCTGCACAGCAGCAATTAAAATCCATCAGATGATGACCTGTGCCTCAAACTAGTCTTAACAAGCATCTAATTTGTTGTTTAAGTGTGCCTTATGCTGTGATAGATTAGAAAACCATGTGTTAACTTTATATGTTCTTGTATTTAATTAATGTTTTTATTCCTGTAGAAAGTTAGCACCGACCCCTCTCCTAGAAGAATGAAATATTTCGAGAAATATTACAAAAAGGCAGAATATTATATTTCCCGGATGAGAAATTGAGAAACATGTTTTTTAAAGGGAGAAAGCAGCCCCCACCTTTCTTAATAGCCCACAGCAGATGTCAGCACTTAAGAGAAAAAGAGATTGATAGCTCTATTCATAAGCAAATTCCCTGCAGCAAGGTCTGAAAAAAGATAGGGTTAGCCCTCAGCCACAAAAGGAATTGCCCAACAAGCCCCTTCATTGCATCAGCCCAAACTTCAACCAAACGTAGCTCAGACAAACTCCTAGTGTTTGTACATGGCACCATGGGAGTCTGACAATAGCCAACAGAATACATGTTCTTGCACAGGAACAGGAAGCTCAAGTGCAAAGCCCAAGATAGGGTATAAAAACCCCTCACTCTCAACTCCATGTGGTCAGCTGTACCAGAACCACAGACATGTGCTTCTGTTCCATCAATAAATGGAGCCTCTTTCCAATCAGCCTCCAGCCTCCATTTTGTCTCCAGTGCCTTTCTCCCAGCTAGGAACCAAACCTGGATGTTTCTTCCAACATTCCTTTTCATTTTTTTTTTTTAAATATATCTGTTTTTGTTTTTAAAATGTTTTTTAACCTGGTGTATTTTATAATTTTTAGCTTTTAAAATTACTGATCGTATTTTATTTTTCTTATGCTGATTTTAATTATACTGTATGCTTAATAGCTGGTTTGCCCCCCTCCCAGGGAATCCTCCCCCATTTCAATCACTGGGCAGTTGGCCTTGAGCTCCTGCTTTTTTAATAATAATAATAAAAAAGCATCTGCTTTATTTCTGAAGTACAAAAACTCACTTGAGTTACCCCAAGACATGCCTGAAGAAAAATAAATTGGCAACCCCTCCCCAGCCCTGTTTTTTCACCGCTGCATATATTTCTATCTTGCTTTTATTTGTTTTATATTCAAAGGATCTAATACTGCACTCTGGAATGCCATTGTTAAACCCTGACAACCAAACAAAGCGAAGCATTAATAAAAATGACACAATTACGTTTTTCAGGAAAAAGCTGGGAACAATCTCCATTGAACCGAAAGGGGGTGGGGGGGTTCGACCTGGTGAATGTACAGTAGAGGAATTTAATAAAAGATATTCAGCCTGAAATGCAGGGCTTGGCTTTTACTTAAAGTAGCAAACCATTTCTCTTGCTTTATCCTGATTATTCTTTGGCTTCCTCGTTCTCCCATTTTCCTGGAGTCAAGGAGATCCAAGAAAGTGCATAATGTTTGTTCGTATCCCGCCTTTTATCATTGTTTACAAATAAATCGAGGTGACAAACATACCCAACACACCTTCCTCCTCCTATTTTCCCCACAATAACAACTCTGTGAGGTGGGTTGGACTGAGAGAGAATGACTGGCTCAAAGTCACCCAGCTGGCTTTCATGGCTAAGACGGGACTTGAACTCACAGTCTCCTGCTTTCTAGCCTAGTGCCTTAACCTCTAGACCAGGGATGGCAAACCTTTTTGAGTGCCGAAATGGTCTCACGGAAACATCATGCGGACTTGCACTCATCGCAGCCACACTCCAGAAAAGCCGAAATTCCAGGTTCTAGCACGCATGTGTACCCGACGATCAGCTGCCTGGTGCACATGCGCAGGCTGGTTTTCGGCACTGCCATGCTCGTGAAAGGATCATGCTCCGGAAAAGCCGAACTTCCAGGTTCTGGCGAGCATGTGCACATGACAATCAGCTGAGTGGCGTGCATGCCATGTGCGTGAAGGAAAGCTGATTGTTGTGTGTGCATGCGTGCTAGAAACCCGGGAGACAAACAGGCAAGGCTGCTTGTGCCAGGCGACATGACTTCGTGTGCCACTTTGGGCACGCGTGCCATAGGGTCTTCATCATGGCTCTAGACCAAACTGGCTCAAAGGTTAGTTCAACACTCAGAGACCTTTTTAAAGTTGGCTCTGAATCTCTCTCTCTCTCCCTCCCTCTCGCTCTCTCTCATCTCTCTCATTTCTTTCTCTATCTCTGTCTCTGTCACTATTTCTATCTCTCCCTCTCTCTCATGTCTCTATCTCAGGGGTCATCAACCTCTCGGACCTCAGGGACCACTGAATTCATAATTTTAAATCCCGTGGACCA
The DNA here is from genome assembly GCA_022577455.1 of Arizona elegans. NCBI lineage: Eukaryota > Metazoa > Chordata > Lepidosauria > Squamata > Colubridae > Arizona > Arizona elegans. The sequence goes on from JAKOOJ010000017.1 coordinate 5,300,403, forward strand.
CTAATATGATGCCTAATGACTGGGTGGGTGGGCGTGGCTAGGTGGTCATGTGACTGGATGGGTGTGGCCACCTCAATGTCATTTTTTTTAAAAAAAAAATAATTTATATGTCGCCCTTCTCCGGAGACTCAGGGTGGCTTACAGTGCGATAAGCAGTAGCCTTCATACTTTTGTATATTTATACTAAGTCAGTTTATTGCCCCCACAAACTGGGTCCTCAATTTACCTACCTTAGAAAGGATGGAAGGCTGAGTCAACCTTGAGCCTGGCAAGATTCGAATTTACAGTAATTGCAGACAGCTGGTGTTAAATTACAGTGCTCTGTCTGTTGAGCTATCCAGGCTCCTCAATTGAGGAGTGCCTTGCCAGCCTCTATTCATTATTCCTCACCTGCTGCCTGGGCTCCCTCCCCTCCCAGCCACTCCTCGCCTGCCCACCCAGGCTCCTTAGGGCCCCAACAGGAAGCAGTTGCTGGAGCTAAGCAGCCACCATGAGAAAGAGTTGGCAAAACAGCTGGCTCAGTTCAAATTGGATCTGACCAAGAAGGAGGCTCAGCAGAAGCACCTCACTGAGGACTATGAGCATAGGCTTTCCAAGCAGAGGGAAGACCTGCGGGAGTGCAAGGCCAGGTACTGGCTCCTGGAGGCTCAGCGGGCTAAGATGGTCAGCCAGTTCCAGGCCATGATGCTGTCCCACTGGAACAAGGCCCTCCGGCTCTTTGCCACCAGCGGCACTTCCCTCCAGCCTTTGCCCAAAACCCCTCACCAGGAGACTGAAGCAGACCCCAAGTCGGAATTTCTGCCTCCCTCCGACCCGCACAAAAAGACCCCGAAGGGGGAAACTCTCTGCAGCAACACAAACATTCATTGCACGTATCCGGCCCAGGGGCCATAGTTTGAGGACCCCTGATTTAGTGCAATATAAAAATGCAATTAATTTTTCTGCGGTCCACCAAAGTTTTCTCACGGACCACCAGTTGGTGACCGCTACTCTATCTCTATCTCATCTCTATCTCTCCATACATAGCCATTGACCACTCTCCCTCCCTCTCTTTTGATACAGCCAACGATGTCCATAGGCTATGGTTAAAAAAGTGAAGAAGGGCATCTAAAGTTTGGTAGAAGCTCTGCTCGTTTTTCTTTTCTCTTAAATGTCCTTCACACATAAAGAACCCAGGTGGAGCTTTGACTACATTGTCAAGAGAACCATCTTCACTTTTTTGACCATACCTTGCAGATGCCCCTGCATAGAGCAGAAAGGAGACCTGATTAAAAACAGAGATAAGGAGGCTAAGTCATTTCATTTAAACTAAATGAAATTTAAATTATTTTTTGGCTGGCCCTAACCAACTTAAGGATGGTCGCTTCAGCTATGCCACCCGTCCCATACCCATATTCATGTTCCCTCAAATATTCCACTTCCTTGCTTGTGGCTAATTTGCACTGCTGAAAAATTCCAATAAACCTATTTATGGGATAAGTCTGATGGTCGGAGGTGGGCGGGTGGGTGGGGGGGCTTGCAGTCACATGACCACATTTCAGGTACTTGGCATTTATGACCATTTGCAGTGTCTCATGGACACGTGATTCAGAGGTGGGTTCTACTTACCTTTACTACCGGTTCACATCGCGTCCACTCTTCTGTGCATGCGCAGAAGATTCTGCACATGCGCAGATCACCTATGATGATGTCTGGGTCAGGGGGCGGAGCCTCCCGCCGGTTTTACTACCGGTTCTTGTGAACCAGTCCGAACCAGGGGCAACCACCACTGACGTGATTGCATTTTACAGAGTTTTTGCTATAAAACCCTGTCAGTTAGGGGGTTCCTTGGTGGTCTCTTGAGCTTGGTTGGTTTTTTTTGTAGATGCTTCGTTACCCAAGCTAGTGTTCATCATCAGTGTTAGCCATTATCTACTTTGAGTAATGCAACATCTGCAAGAAAATAACCAAGCTCAGCGAGCACCAGGGACCCCTCATTTCAACCCCGAGCTATAAATATTCTCCTTTATTGGGAACTGGCAGCTATTTCTGGTTTTTCAGCAAAACGGCACCCATAGCAAACCATTGGTTCATTTAATTCACTTAATGATCCTGGATTCACTTAATGCCTGCCAAAAAAAGAAGATCATAACATTGATTCAGTCACAAGTCTAATGGGCTGCCACAAAGAAGAGGGGGTCAGCCTAGTCCCCAAAGAACCTGAAGGCAGGACAAGAAGCCATGGATGGAAACTAATCAAGGAGAGAAGCAGCTTAGAATAAGGAGAAATTTTCTGACAGTGAGAACAATTAATCAGTGGAACAATTTGCTTCCAGAAGTTGTGAATGCTCCAACACTGCATATTTTAAAGAAGAAATAACTCTGTTATTCATTATTCTATTTTTATTATTATTTATTGATTTGTCGAGTATGTATTAGATAATATATATAAGTACAAGCATGAATTGAATACATAAAATGAATACAATTAAAGGGAACATTAGGACAGGGACGGTAGGCACGCTGGTGCTCTTACGCACGCCCCTTACAGACCTTTTAGGAATGGGGTGAGGTCAACAGTAGCCAGTCTAAGGTTAAAATTTTGGGGGTTTGGGGATGAAACCACAGAGTCAGGTAGTGCATTCCAGGCATTGACCACTCTGTTGCTGAAGTCATACTCTCTGCAATTGAGTTTGGAGCGGTTCACTTTAAGTTGTATCTGTTGTGTGCTCGTGTATTGTTGTGGTTGAAGCTGAAGTAATCACTGACAGGTAGAACATTGTAACAGATGATTTTATGAGCTATGCTTAGGTCATACCGAAGGCGGTGTAGTTCTCAATTTTCTAAGCTCCAAATTTCAATTCTGGTGGCATAAGGTATTTTGTTGCGAGCGGAGGAGTGGAGGACTCTTCTCGTGAAATATTTCTGGACACATTCAATTGTATTAATTTCCAATATGCAGTGTGGGTTCCAGACAGATGAGCTGTATTCGAGAATTGGTTTAGCAAATGTTTTGTATGCTCTGATTAGTAGTGTAATATTACCGGAGAAGAAGCTACAAAAGATTAGGTTTACAACCCTTAATGCCTTTTTTGGTGATGTTGTTACAGTGGGCTTTGGCACTTAGATCATTTGATATGAGTACTCCAAGGTCCTGTATTATTCTGTACATGACCAACCCATTTTACGACTGTCATGAGTTACAACCATGATCGGCAGGCTCCATTACAATCATAACTTGAGGACTACCTGTACACTCTACCAGTTTTCCTTTATCAGAGCAAGAAAAGTCAATCAGTTACCTTGATGCTCTGGGAGACAATTATATTAATCTTGAAAATTGTTTTGTTTTTCTACTTCCATGCTTCCCAAACCTATTTATTGTGGTTGAGGTACTGTCAGATTTCATGCTGCTTTTAGTCAGCAAAACAATGAGGCCTAGCAAAAAAAAATTGGATACTTGGTTCATTTGGGTGTGTAAAGGGCTAAGCTTAAGATTCTTGAGGATGAATGGAAGAATCAGCTGACATACTTAACATCCCTTGCTATTATGGTGATGTCTAATTATTGTCTGTCTTCTCCAAGTAAGAGCAAAAATTCATGCCACTAACAGGTTAAATTGAAACCAAGGTTAGATTTCTTTATTTTTTAACACCTCTCCTTTAAGAATTATGAGTCAGAATAAGAGTATAACAAGTACCGGGTAACTAAATAAATATATGTCAGAAGGATGACTAAAATATGGGGAAAAAACATGATACAAATTAAATTTTAATCAAAACATTGTAACACGGAGAGCATCTGTTTAGATGCGCTGCTTCATAAGCAACATCCCACCATTTTCCCAAAAAGCTTCACAACAATCTCATTTAAAAAGCAGCTAAAAATAAGTAAAAATGAAATGTCATTGGTATAAATAAATAAAATCTGGAAATGATACTGAACGATTCACTTACTTGTCTTACTGATAATCCATTCTTTTTTCCTTGTGATTTTATTTTTAATTGTGTATGAAGTTTTTATCCAAACTTTATTACCGGTACTTTATAAGTAACTCAAAGTGGCAAACATACCTAATATTCCTTCCCCTTCCTCCTTTCCCCACAATGACCTTGTGAGGTGGGTTGGGCTGAGAGGGAATGACTGGCCCAAGATCACTCAGCTTGCAGGACTCGAACCGAGGGGTTATTATGTGAGTTTGCCAAAATGATATATTCCAAAAAGTTTTGCATTCAGAGATTGGATCCCTGGCTGAATCCCTGCCTCTGGCACCACATCTTCTTCAGCCTCCTCACTGTCCGACGTGAGCACTGGCTGCACAGGCTGCTGGCACGACACCACACCAGCCTCCTCATCTTCGGGATCAGCAACAATCCACGCAGGCCACTGGCGGGCCACAACATCAGAATCACAGTGTCTCCAAGACTTGGGAGAAGGACCATGTCCAGAGGTGGTATTCAGCCAGTTCGGACCAGTTCAGGCAAATTGGTAGTGGCGACCTGCAGATAGGCCTGCCCCCACCCCCCCACTCGGGTGCAATCCCATCCTATATTGCTGTGTTTTTGATGCTGTGGACGGCATGCGTGAGCGAATTGCCGTATTTTGTGACGTCGCACGCATGGACAGATGGTTCGTGCATGTTCATATTTCCAGTGCTGGGAGAACCGTTTGCTACAGTATGTGAAGCCCAGCATGCCGTTAATAATTTCCTGAACAGTGTAAGAGGGACAAGGTCACAAATCTTTACAAGGACAGAAAAGATGGTGTGGAAACTTGGAAAAAGACACTCAAAATATAGGATGGAGAATCCAGTCATCACTAAAGCCAGAATGAGAGAGAGAGGGAGGGAAAATCCTATGATTTTCTTTGATTAGGTAAGGAATGGGAGGTGGGGAAGGAGAGAAAGGAGAGAATTTTATTTTTATATATAAATATATAAGGCAGACTGAAAAGAACCCAAAGACAGATGAAGTCAATTCTGTAGATGTTGTAGAGAGTCTAGATCCTGGGGATAAAAGAAGTTAAGTTGTCAGCCAAGAGGTTGATGGGCTATGTTGCCAGGCCTGATGTAAAATTAATGATTGACTTGCTGAGAGTTGAGCTGTAGAAAGAAATGGTATTGAAAGAAAAATGCTTATGGCTTAATGGAACAGGAGGAGCCATTTTTTAAAACTGTGGGCCTTTTCTCACTTTTTTAAAATGTTGTATCCACTTATAGAGTTTGAGCACTAGATGATAAGAGAAACACAGTTCCTTGGATGTGAGGAACCTGTGAATCTAAATTGATGATAGGAAAAACAATCAAAATCTAACTTCCATTATTGAAGGCAGATGTGTAAGATCTGTTGGTGCCTCAGTACTGAAATACCCTGTTTTCCCGAAAATAAGACCCAACCGGAAAATAAGCCCTAGCATGATTTTTCAGGATGCTCGTAATATAAGCCCTACCCCCAAAATAAGCCCCAGTTAAGATTGTTAGCCAGATGGGTGCATTTAGTACCGTATTTCCCCCCAAATAAGACCTAACCAGAGAATAAGCCCTAATGTGTCTTTTGGAGCAAAAATTAATATAAGATCCACTCTTATTTTCGGGAAAACACGGTAGCTAAGCAGTTAGTTCACACTGTGGTTGTGTCTTGCTTGGATTGTTGTAACTGCCTATGGCTTGACTACCTCATATTATCCTTTGTATTCATAATACAATTCTATATAATGGTCTAGGCAGAGGTGGGTTTCAGCAGGTTCTGACCAGGTCTGGAGTAGCAGAAATTTTGAGCAGTTCGGAGAACCGGTAGTAAAAATTCTGACTGGCCCCGCCCCCATCTATTCTCTGCTGCCCAAGTCCCAGCTGATTGGGAGGAAATGGGGATTTTGTAGTAACCTTCCCCTGGATTGGGGAGAGAACGGAGATTTTACAGTATCCTTCCCCTGCCATGCCCACAAAGCCACGCCCACAAAGCCATACCATGCCCACAAATTCAAAAAAATTTGAAACCCACCACTGGGTCTAGGCCAGGCGTGTTCAACATTGGCAATTTTAAGACCTGTGGACTACAACTCCCAGAATTCCCCAGCCAGCACTGAAGTCCACAGGTCTTAAAGCTGTCTAAGTTGGAGATCCCTGTCTAATAGGAGGCTAAAATCAAAAAGAATGAAAAGAACTGGATATATTTATCCTAAAGAAGGCTGGGACAGGCATGTTAGTCTTTTATCACTTAAAATGAAGACAAGGAAGTGGATTTATTTTCCATAGTTCCTGAGAGTAGCAATTTAGCATTGGTATTAGAACAGAAGTCTTCAAACTTGGCAGCTTTAAGACTTGTGGACTTCAACTTCAGCATAGCTGGCTGGAGAATTCTGGGAGTTGAAGTTCACAAGTCTTAAAGCTGTCAAGTTTGAAGACCTCGGTATTAGAAGATCCTCCCATGCTATGTAGAATATGGGGCAGGAAGGGATCTCCAGCATTTACATTTCATCTGTGAATGTTCTTTGTCATGTATTTTGAGGGCATCCTCTTGGGCGTTTGGCATCAAGCATCTGATAACAATCGTAACTGCTACAGAAACAGCAGGAAGAACCTTAAGAAAATTTAGTCAACCTGAGAGTAGCAATGGATGAAAATTTGATAAAAGTGGGATTCAAAATTAAAATAAGGACACATTTCCTGACCATGAGAACTATTAAGCAGTGAAACAATTGGTCTTTTCAGAGTCACAAGGCTTCGTCACTGGAGATTCTCAAGCGATGGCTGGGTACCATTTCTTCGGGATCCCAAAGGTGTTTTTTCAAGAGGCAACTGGACTTCCTTGTCATTCTTTGAAGATGTTTTGCTTCTCATCCAAGAAACTTCTTCAGCTCTGACAGGATGGTGGGGACTGGAAGGATTTATACTCCTTGAAGACAGCTGCACATTTGCATCCTTTTAGAGGGTCGTTGAAGTACTTGGAGGTTTATCTGTGTCCTCAGGGTCACCTGAGTAGTGCTCCTGGTTCCTGTAGTCTTCAATTTTTCCTCTGGAAATCCATTCCTACTCCCACATCATTCAAAGGATGTTCATCCTTTCCATTCCCCACTATCCTGTCAGAGCTGAAGAAACTTCTTGGATGAAAAGCAAAACATCTTCAAAGAATAACAGGAAAGTCCAGTTGCCTCTTGAAAAAGCACCTTTGAGACAACCATGGCTGAGAATCTCCATAGACATATATTTCTGGAAAGAGGGTTGGACAGGAAGACCTCCAACCTCCCTTCCAACTCCCATGATTTTATGTCTCTTGTGATTATTTCACTCCTACCGTAGCTCTCTTTATTGCCGTTCATTGGTTGAGTATTAATGAAAGACGCCATTATAAATTGCAGGGGTTGACAGATTGTACTCCGTAAGTGCTTATACAATTATTTGAAAGACCTGCAGGTGACTCATCAGCCTGTGTGCATTGGATCCAATTACTGGGACAGGATTGATTGATTTACCTGCCTATGAGGATATCCAGGTCATGATTGAGAAATTTTGTTTTTCTAACCTGACTCTAGGTTCTTCAGGATTGACTACCTAGAACAGGGGTGTCAAACTCATATCATCATAGTGGTGTCACACAAGGGTGGGTGACATGTAAAATTTGTTACTTCTGGTTCTGTGGGCGTAGCTTGGTGGGGGTGGTGGTAATGTGACTGGATGGGCGTGGCCAACTTTTTTTTTTACAACTTTTCAAAGCATTTTTTCTAATGCTTTGAAAAGCCTCTGCTGATCAGGCAATTCAGCTGAGATCGTCAGAGAGGCTTTTTAAAAAATACCTCTCTGACGATCCCAGCTGAGTTGGCTGATTGGCAGAGAGGCTTTTTAAAAAATACTTCTCTGTCGATCAGGCAACTCAGCTGGGATTGTCAGAGACTTTTCAAAGCCTTTTTTTTTACCAGTTCTAACTCACTGCTCACTGTCAGGACTCATTAATAACAATAATCCATCAGCGTGGTGGCACAGTGGTAAGAATGCTGTATTGCAGGCTAACTCTGCCCACAGCCTGGAGTTCGATTCTGAACAGCTCGAGGTTGACTCAGCCTTCTATCCTTCCGAGGTCAGTAAAATGAGGACCCAGATTATTGGGGGCAATGTGCTAATTCTGTAAACTGCTTAGAGAGGGCTGTAAAGGCACTATGAAGTGGTATATAACTGTAAGTGCTCTTGCTATTTATTTATTTTTTTAGTTTATAAGTTTGTTATTTTATGATAACTGTAGAGTATTACAATAGTGGGTTTTTCTTATCATTGCACCCTGCTTAGCTAGAGGTGCAAGAGAAAAATGCTCCTATTGTTTATTAATTGATTATAATTTTAAGCCACTCATCATCTCTATAAAGTGACTTTAATCAGTTGGGGTACATTGAGAGCTGTACAGCTACAGGAGAGGTATGCAGAATAAATTTCATCCTGATCCAAACTCAGCAAACTTTGGTGGGTTGACACACCATAAATTTGCAAAACCGTAACATGGGGTGCTTTCACAAAATGGGCAGCATAGGCGATAGCTTGCCTGGTTATAAAAATTGTTACCATGGTTGCCTTGACTAGTAGAACATAGCTATTTATTAGAAGACAAATTGGGAAATCCATCCCTTGTCTCATATTTCTTCCCTTGTATCCAGAATGCTGTCTGCCAATTTAACAATAGGGGATATGGTGGCTCAGTGGCTAAGATGCTGAGTTTGTCGATCGAAAGGCAGTTCAGCGGTTCAAATCCCTAGTGCTGCGTACAGGGTGAGCTCCTGTTACTTGTCCCAGCTTCTGCCAACCTAGCAGTTCGAAAGCATGTTAAAAAATGCAAGTAGAAAACTAGGGACCACCTTTGGTGGGAAGGGAACAGCGTTCTGTGCGGCTTTGGCATTTAGTCATGCTGGCCACATGACCACGGAGACGTCTTCGGACAGCACTGGCTCTTCAGTTTTGAAACTGAGATGAGCACCGCCCCCTAGAGTCAGGAACGACTAGCACATATGTGTAAGGGGAACCTTTACCTTTACCTTTTAACTTAACAATTCTTGGGGTTTTTTTGGGCAGATGGATATATATTCCAACAAAACATTGTGTTGCAACCATCTATCATTAAAAATAAAACAACAACAACAACAAAAAAAATTAAGGGCACCAGTGAAGGACTCAACTGCATTACAGGTATCAACTTACGATCATCATTGACCCCAACATTTCTGCTGTTAAGCAAGACAGTTGTTATGTGACTTTTACCCCAATATGGTTTATCCCAATGTGGTTTCTTGCCACAGTTGTTAAGCGAATCACTGCAGTTGTTATCATGGTTGTAAAGTGAATCTGAATACTTACATACTGAGCCTACGGTTTACAGTTGGGTATTGGGGGGGGGGACTCACCCATGATGACTTATTAAGAATAATTAGGACAGACCAAAACCTAGCAAGATGGATGATTTTAGTCATCATGTGGTACAGGCAGTCCTCAACTTATGATTACAGTTGAGCCTAAAATTTCAGTTGTTAAGTAAGACATTTGTTAAGGGAGTTTTGCCCCATTTTATGACCATAGTTGTTAAGTGAATCACTGCAATTGATAAGCTAGTAACCCCATTGTTAAGTGAATCTGGCTTCCCCATTGACTTCGCTTGGCAGAAGGTCGCAAAGGGGGAATCACATAATCCTGGGACACTGCTACTGTCATAAATATGAGACAGTCACCAAGGCTATGAATTTTGGTCATGTGGCCATGGGAGACCCTGCAATGGTCATATGTGTGAAAAACGGTCATAAGTCACTTTTTTTCAGTGGTGTTGAAACTTCGAACAGTCATTAAATGAACTCTTGTAAGTTGAGGTCTACCTTACTGGAATAAATGTTAGGCTGCTTCCACCTTATTTTGTTTGCTTCAGATTTTTTGCTTGAAAAAAGAAAAACTATTCACATCAGGTAAAACAGAAGTCCCATTGAGAATCAGTAGAAGTGTCCCTGGAGGACATTGGAGCCCATGGGCTCTAGGTTGCAGATCAGCTGAAAATCTTGGCAAGAGAACTGAAGACCAGGGAGCTGTCCACAGACACACTGCAATGGACAGTGCTGAAAAGGGCCAGCAAAATATCTAAGGTTTAAGTCTCAAAGGTGCTTTTTTCAAGAGGCAACTGGACTTTCTTGGTTTTCCTTGAAGACATTTCATTTGTCATCCAAGAAGCTTCTTCAGTTCTTCAATCAACCAACCAACCAACCAACCAACCAACCAACCAACCAACCAATCAAACAATCAATCTGTCAGAACTGAAGAAGCTTCTTGGATGAGAAGTAAAACCTCTTCAAGGAAAACCAAGAAAGTCTAGTTGCCTTTTGAAAAAGCACTTTTGGGACAGCCATGACCTGGATGACTGAGACTCTCCATAGACACTAAGGCCTAAGTCCTGAAATTTCAAAGTTATTTAAAGATGAATCCAAGGAATATATCTGTTGTATTGCGATGCAAGTATAATCCAATTTTCTCCATGCGGTGGCATAGCAATTGCAGCAAGCAATTAGGTTAGATCCCAGAGTACAAGCACATCATCCATGGAAATTCCATGGGTACCCAAAATACAAGGATGAAGATTTTACAGAATTATTATCTTTCCGTGGAAAAGCCTGGGAATAAACAAAGACTAGGATTCTGAAATGCACACAGAGTTATTTTAATTATATTAGATTAAAAGGCAATTGCACTAATTAAACTAAAATTAAGGGCAGTTTTTGTCTATGTGCAGTTCTATGATTTTTGGATGCATGCCTCCACTCCAAGGCCAGATTTTAACTTCTCTTGTTTTTTGTTTCCTCCTTGCTCCCATATTTCAATTTTATTACTTTCACATAGATTTTGCATAGATTTCTTTTGTCTACTAAAGAAACAATCTCTCTAACATTTTTCTAATGTAGAACTTTAGTAATAGATGATAGGTAGTAGGTAGGTAGAGATAGATAGATAGATAGATAGATAGATAGAGACAGAAGAAATAAAGAAATAAAGAAAAGAGAGAAAAAGAAAGAAAGAAAGAAAGAAAGAAAGAAAGAAAGAAAGAAAGAAAGAAAGAGAAAGAAAGATACAATTTTCTCCAAACAGTATTGCTTTATACAATGTGATGGTACAATTTCTTTCTTATTACTGCATGCAGGGTGTTTTCACCCTTGTTTGTTGCATCTTAATATACCATGTTTCCCCAAAAATAAGACCCTGTTTTATATTTTTTTTGAACCCTGAAATAAGTGCTTGGCCTTATTGCCATGCACTCAAAAGCCTGATTGGGCTTATTATCAGGGGATGTCTTATTTTGGAGGAAACCGGGTACTTAGTTCAGAAAATGTTCAGAGAACTGCACCATAAAAATCAGACTCAGGAGAGAACATTGCAGCAAAATGTCCTTTTGTTTTTATGTTTTGATAATGAGTCCTCTGGATTCTTATCTCATGAGAAACTCAATGCTCCTGGCCCCAGGTTTATACAAATTTTGTTTTTTGTGTTTTAATCGCACACTCTCAAAGTGTTAGCTAGTCTCTTCTGATCCAAAGAGCAGTAACTGCAATGCATCTCTAATTCAAGGATAGGAAATTGTGACCACACATAGCCTCTTTCTTTCTTTCTTTCTTTCTTTCTTTCTTTCTTTCTTTCTTTCTTTCTTTCTTTCTTTCTCTTCCTTCCTTCCTTCCTTCCTTCCTTCCTTCCTTCCTTCCTTCCTTCCTTCCTTCCTTCCTTCTTTCTTTCTTTCTTTCTTTCTTTCTTTCTTTCTTTCTTTCTTTCTTTCTTTTTCTTTCTTTTGTTGAAACTTCCTCCAGTTGTCATGCCTATAATCAGCTGCGCTCTTTCTGAGCAAATATATATTTTTTCTTTACATTCAGTGCTGCATTCTTGCCTTTTCTGTTCTTTCTGAATAAAATGTAGCCTTCCAGCGCTGTGTCTCAATCCTGAATACCATCTCCCTCACGTTTCAATGATGCCTATCACATCACATTAACTCTTCCCAAGTTAGGATCTGTCCTGTTATTTATTTGATTATTTATATCCCACCTTTGTTATTTTTACAAATAACTCAAGATAGCAAGCAGAATAGGTTAAACCCCCTCTTCTTTGTGGCAGCCCCTTAAATATTCGAACAGTGCTATCATGTCTCCCCTTTCCTTCTTTTCACTACACTACCCAATTCCTGCAACCATTCTTCATATCTTTTAGCCTCCAGCTCTAATAATTTTTGTTGCTTTTTTCTGCATTCTTTCTAGAGTCTCAACATCTTTTTTATAATATGGGTGCAGTATTCTAAATGTGGTCTTACTAAGTTATTTATTAGGAGCAACATGTCGGCAGGTACCCAAGTGATGCCAGCTCTGCCCCACATAATTTACAGCCCAATTATGACCCTGTTTTCCTCCTCCTCCCAGGGTGTGTCATAAATCACATTCTCCAACAGAGCACTTTCGCGGGCTGTAGATATTACAGCCTTGAGAAAGGTATGCATGGAATGTGCTTCTGGTTGTGGCTGCTGGGCTGCTCTGTCAGTTTTCCCCCCTCCTGCCTATGGCAATCCGAGAGCAGGCCAGGGATGCTTTGTGAGTTGACACTCATTTTATATTTCAATATTTCTTCATATTCTGATATTTCTGCATCCAATGAGGTTTGAGACAACTCTTTATCCTGTTGATCTTCCAAGGAATTCTCTTTCAGTCTGCTTGCTCTTTCTCATGCATTAGTCATATCTCAGCCCGGTTACTGCAATGTGCTATGGATGGATTGCTTTTGAAAGCCACCCAGAAGCTACAATCAGTTCAGAGCACATCAGCATGGGTGAATATGAGTACACCTCCACCCCCATACCCTCCATGCCCTTGGTTTTAACCTTTTACTTATTTAATTATTCTTAAACTTAATGTTTAAAACAGTAAGACCGGGGTGGGTGGGTTGTAAATTTAAGAAGCAAACAAATATCCAGATGTTACATCCTGCTAAAATCTGAAATTGCATCCGCCTTGGTGAAACTTCAACTCAAAATCTCCTACCTTGACCATCTGTGCACCAGAAAAGTTCAGACGTCAATAGCCAATGGGAACTCATCACCTCTTCCTCTCTATCCACATTGTGAAATGAGAAGAGTTTAGTCAATCGCAATGTCAGGGTTCCAAGTAACACCCCCCAACAAAAGACGATTCCGAGGCTTGAAGTTCCTCAAAGTTCCATTTTATTAGAGCTGTCATATTGGCACATCTGGGAAAACCCAAATCTGAAGGCTTCCAGGTTTTCTCCACCCAAAGGAAAGTCCAAGTCCCTTCCCCTGCACCCACATCTCCATCACATGGTCCAATCGTTGCACCATCCCAACTGGAGATGCCTCCCAGTCACACCCCTTCCAGGTGCAGGGCAAGATGTCCTTGACTGTCTGAGAAAGGAATGTTATTATGACTACATATCACCCCTGCTCCATACAATCCCCCCTCCCAGTTTCCCATAGCAGTAAATGTGGCAGGTCTGAAGGCCCAGTGCAAAAGATGGCTTCCAGGCCTGACACACTGTTGACAACTTTATCATCCTCACAATCCTACAGTATGGTTGGGTTTATGACTCCTTCCCCTGCCTCCATTTTTGTCTCCCTAAAACACAACTGTAAAACCCACAACTTTCCGATTCTCCTTGCTGAACAGAAGGGAGGAGCTTTATTTTCAGATGACAATGGCAACATGCCAAGAGGTTTAATATTTTTTTTATCAGCAATAATGTTTTATAAATTACATTTTAGTTTCATTTAAGAGAGAGAGAGTGAGAGAGAGAAAGAGGGAAGGAAGGAAGGAAATAAATAAACGAGCAGCCTTTCAAGCTCTTCAATGCAGCAGTTGGGACTGTCAACTAACTGTGCCCTGAACTTAATGTATTTTCTAAAATGAATGTCTAGACAAATGGGAATAGAATACGCCCGCTCAGGTTTCGGAGGACTCGGATTATGTATTTAAAAATAGATAAAATGGCATTTGCTTGAGCCTGTTAGAATGTTTTCAGTTTTTCACTCCGTGCATCTTTAGAACAGCTTGCTCTTGCTTGCAATTACTGGAATAAATGACTGGACTTGAAATAACTGGGTGGGACTGGGCTACTCACTTTTTTCAGCCCAACTGGAAAAATGGTCCTATTATAATAGAAGTGAGAGCCAGTTTGGTGCAGTGGTTAAGGCACCAGATTAGAAATTGGGAGTCTGTGAGTTCTAGTCCTACCTTAGCAGGGGTAGGTTCTAATTACCTTTACTACCAGTTTTAATGGGGCCGTGCAGGCATGTGTGCTCGCTTCGCATGCGCAGAAGCTTCCTGATGGCGTTGGGGTCAGTGGGTGGAGCCTCCCGCCGGTTTTGCTACCGGTTCTTGCGAACCGGTCTGAACCGGGGCAACCCACCACTGTACTTTAGGCATAAAGCCTGGTGGGTGACTTTGGGCTAGTCACTTTCCCTCAGCCCTAGGAAGCAGACAATGGCAAACTACTTCTGAAATCTTGCAAAGAAAACTGCAAAGATCCAGTCCAGGCAGTCATCAGGAATCAATAGGATTCTACCTCCTGTCCCTTCCCAAAGATTTTTTAGTGGGTAATTGTTGCATATTGTTTTTAAAAGAAAATATTAATTCCTGGCTGTAAGTGAAAAGTTTAGAAGAGGAGGTAAGAATGAAGCATTCATCCTATATTCTAAACGAGGGTGTATCATTGCATAAATTACCTTTAGAAATGCATTCCCAGAACATCCTTTGAGGTTTTCTAAGAGCTTTCCATTTTTTTAATAGCAACCAGCCAAATACTTCATGAAATCTTTTTTTCTGTGAGCTCAAAGTATCATATAAGGTATCCCAACTCTATGTGGAAAGGTGGGCTGAAAAAACCCTGAGTGGTCTAGTCCCACCCAATTAGAGATGGGGTGTTCAAGATCATGTGAAGTGTTAATACCATTCTACAATGCCTTGGTAAGGCCACGCTTGAAATACTGCATCCAGTTTTGGTCACCACGATGTAAAAAAAATGTTGAGACCCTAGAAAGAGTGCAGAGAAGAGCAACAAAAGTGATTAGGGGACTGGAGGCTAAAACAGATAAAGAATGGTTGTAGGAATCGGGTATGTCTAGTTTAATGAAAAGAAAAACTAGGGATGACATGATAGCAGTGTTCCCATATCTAAGGGGCTGCCACAAAGAAGAAGGAGTCAACAATCTCTAGAAGGCAAGAAGCAATGGGTGGAAACTAATCAAGGAGAGAAGCAACTTAGAACTAAGGAGAAATTTCCTGACAGCTGAACAATTAATTGGTGGAATAACTTGCTTGTAGAAGTTGTGAATGCTCCAACACTGGAAGTTTTTAAGAAGAGATTGGACAACCGTTTGTCTGAAATGGTATAGAGCTGTGATGGTGAACCTATGGCACGCATGCCATAGGTGGCACGCGGAGCCAAATCTGTGGGTATGTGAGCATTGCCCTAGCTCAGTTCCAGCGCACATGTGTGCGCCAGCCAACTGATTTTCGGGCCTTCTGGGCCCACTGGAAGTCAGGAAATGGACTGTTTCCGGCCTCTGGAGGGCCTCCCGGGGGGGGGCTGTTTTTGCCCTCCCCAGGCTCCTAGAAAGCCTCTGGAGCCTAGGGAGGGCGAAAAAGGGCCCACCGGAAGTCAGGAAACGGGCTGTTTCTGGCCTCCAGAGGTCCTCCAGGGGGGTGGACAAGGCCATTTTTGCCTTCCCCAGGCTCCAAGGAAGTCTCTAGAGCCTGGGGAGGGCAAAAAACAGGCCCACCTTGCCACTGTGTGCCAAAAACAGAGGTCACATGCGCATGCAGCGGGGTGGGGTGCATTGAATTATGGGTGTGGGCACGTGCGCATGTGACCCCCCCTCGCGCTCCCTCCACTTTTGGCACGCAACGGCAAAAAGATTAGCCATCACTGGTATAGAACTTTCTGCCTGAGTAGAGGGTTGGATTAGAAGGCCTCCACAGTCCCTTCCACCTCTGTTATTCTATTCTGTTCCATTCTGTTCAACTCTGTTCTGTTCTGTATTGAATAAAGGGCAAAGGCATAAACAGATGGAATCTTATTCCATATTTTCTCTCTCGATGAGGAGGAAAACTGATAAAAAATGGATTACAAGCAAACAAGGCAGCTGAACAAGCATCTGCTGGCTTGCCCAGGTATAAATTGTTCCATAACCGCCACTCCCCAGCCCTGATTCTTGCACGTTCATCACACTCTACGTAGGTGTGAGATTCATAATGCAATTCTGTTCAATTCCTGCCTTTGACATGAAGAGTACCGGGCGAGACTCTCTCTCAGCCTTAGGAAGCAAGCAATGGCCAACCACTTCTGAAATCTTGCCAAGGAAACTGCAGGGACTTGTCCAGGCAATTGTCGGTAGTCAACACTCACTTAAAGCCCCCCCCACTCCCGAAAAGCAGGAGCTAAATTTGGATGAATCCAGTGAAAGATGCAACAGTTGTAATTGTGGCTCTCTGTGTGTCAAGTCTTGGATTAAGTGATGATACTAAATGCCGTGCATTAAATTAATTCTGCCTCTGTTTTTACCATTTTAACTGAACCGAAAAGGAACGAACGTCTTCTGCTTTCTTCTTCCCTGGAAATGAAGAAGTCATAATAAGGGCAAAGAAATCTTGCTTGTACCCGGTAATGAGATATCCTTGATCTCTCCAGAGATTTGCAGCTTTCTTTGCTACTTTTCAAATGAATCCTTAGGGAAATTCCCCTATGTTTTGCTTATTTTCAGATCAGGAAGCAAAAACACTATAAACATAAAGACAGTGAGAGGCAAGTAAGAATATACTCGGCCCAGGTTGTGTGTGTAGTAGAAGGATGAAAGTGTAGGAGAAGGACAGACAGACAGAAACTACAGGTGGAGGCAAGAGAGAAATCAGCCTGGAGTCATTGTGTTCCCACAAACGGTCTAGTCCAGGGGTGTCAAACTGGATTTCTTCTAGAGCCGGATCAGCATTGTAGTTCTCCGTGGGCCAATTGGGGGGTGGGGAGGAGATAGGATGGTTGCCTCCTGCAGCACCCTGCCAGCCAAAAGGGGGCACAGCGGGCCCTGCGTGGCCCTCCGACATCCTGTTTTCAGCCTGGACAGCCTCTTGCAGCACTCTGCCAGCAAAAATGGGGCACAGGGGGGGTTGCAAGCGGCCCTCCCGTGCCCCGTTTTCAGCCTGCAGGGCCTCCTGCAGCACTTTGCCAGCCAAAGAGGGGTGCGGCAGGCCTGTGCATGCCCCCGGTGCCCCATTTTGGCTGGCAGAATGCTGCAGGAGGCCATCCAGGCCGAAAACAGGGTATGAGGGAGCCGTGTGTGCCCCCCCAGGCCCATTTTGGCTGCCAGAGGCACAGTGGGCTGATCCTTTGCTATTTCCAGGCCGGTCGCGCAGGCTTAATTTAAGCACCCTGCAGGCTGGATCCGGCCTGCGGGCCTTGAGTTTGACACCTCTGGTCTAGTCCAAGCCATCTTCCATTCCATTAACTCTTATCTAGTGCCAATTCAGTTCTGTTAGTTTGCAAGATTCTCGTGTATAAGCACGAGCAATAAATCAACTCAACTGACATTTAACAATGTGGTCCTGATTCTTTCATACCTGACAGAAAGTATCTAAAGCCCTGTGAAGTAGAATAAAATGCCAACCACTTTCTGACCTACCCTTACATCACTTCTGGATGTTATAACAATTAACAATCTTCAGTCTGAACACAACAAATGGCAACTATAAAAACTGCTCTTATAGAAGACTCCTTTTCCAGGGGTTTGTGTGTTTTCTGCCCAACAAGGTCAAAGAGAAGAATAACACTGCAGAAGGATCAAATCAACCCCATTTCCAGTTATAAGATGATTTGAGATGGGTGGGAAAAGGGGCTAGTCATAAAACTATGGCAGTATTGCATATTCAGATTTATGTCATTAACGTGATGGTATCATGTTGCAGAGGACACAAAATATGACGTTTGTATCCTTTGCCTAATTGGCGTGTCGGTACTGTTACATCCACGATGCCAAATTTGCATTAAAATGCATCATACAAATCACTGTAAAAATTTGGCCCAGTGCATGAGAAGTCAGTTGCACTGCGGTTCACTAATTTGATATTTTTCCGTACATTGTTATATTTATTATGACATCCAGGGGAGAGGAATAAAGAAATGGGCAGCTGCAGCAAAATGCAATTAAAATAAAATGAAGCCTAGGGTTGCCAAAAAGGAACACATCAGACTTCCCAAGCTAAACGTATTGATTTTATTTATTTATTTACTCCATTTATTACCAACTCTATTTTATTTTTTTATGTACTTATTTGGATTTATAGGCTGCCAGATCCAATGGATTTAGGAAAGTTTTGGGTCCGTGAGAGAGGATGTGCTTTTGAATCAGAATTGGCTCCTCGAAAGAGCCTGGATTAGTCCCTGGAGTTTCTTGGCAAGATTTTCAGAAATGAGTTGCTCTTCCTGGGCTGAGAAAGAGGAGCTAGCCCAAGGTCCATTCTCCACCATCCAGTCAGAGCTGAAGAAGCTTTTTGGATGAGAAGCGACAAGTCTTCAAAGAAAAACCAGAAAGTGTTGTGACCTAGGCTTACTGAGTCATTACAAGACACAGTTAGTCCCAAACAAATCTATTTTATTGTAACAGCTGAGAATTACCTTCATTCCCAGCTGAGTCCCAATTAGCTGCAAAAAAAGTCCTTCAGAAGAAGTCCTTCGGGATAATCACCAACCTTTATCTTCTCTGACACCCTGCTAAAAGCCTTACTTGACAAAGCCCCACGAAGTTCAGAAACAAGCAAGAGATGCCGACTGGAAACAGAGTTAGCAACGTTGCTTTCCTGCAAAAGGCCCCAAGTGCCTTTGTTTCTCTTTTAAGCCTTATGGGAGGGGCCAATCATCTCCTGGCCGTACTCCCAAGTCATCCATTTTGCTTTAGCTGCTCTTGCCTTCTGGCAGCTCTGCACATGTGTGCACTAGGAACAGGCTCCTCCTGCTCCTCTGCCTCTCTGCTGTCCGACTCTGGGGGCTCCGGAGTCCGCGCATCACTCCCAGATGGCCCTGGCCCCATCTCTGCCTCTGACACAGAGCCCTCATCCAGGCCTTCCCCAGACTCCAGGACTGGCCCATGTTGCTCCCCATCCTCCTCACTGTCCGACTCCACTGCCAGCTCCATAGGCTGCTGGAGGACCACAGCAGAAAATCCAGCTGCCTCTTGAGAAAAAAAAAAAAAGCACATTTGGAAGTAATTCCATGGATTAAAAGTCAAATAGTGCCTTGGATGATTTTAGCAGGGGTTCTTGCAGGAGATTTCTCCAATTAATGGTTAGAACCAGTAGGGTTACCATACCTGCTTGCAAAAATCTGGACAACCATTACAGAGCGGAAGAGAATTAATTCTTTCCCCATGTTTCTTTTTTGCTATCTAGCATATGTTTGAATTATTGCATTAAGACACGTTAAATAATTTTTAAAACAGGCTCATGAACAAGACAGAAAAACAGAATTCTGTTTCTCAGAGGAAGAAACTGCAGGAAACTGAAGGGCTTACTAAGGCACAGATTACTTCAGTACACCTTTTGTTGGCTGAAAAGATTCTATTGGAACTGTGAATAATAACTTGTCGGCAGCTTTTTTTCCTTTTAATCTAGGATGAATTAATACCTGTAGTGTTGGGAATGGTTCTTTCCTTTTATTTCTGGTGCTTGAGCAGTAAACACAGGCAAATATCATAAGGGTTTCCAAAGTTCCAAGGCTTTTTTTAAAAAATCCTTAGGAAAGTATATAGATTGTAAAAGATGAAGTTCCAAGATAGACTAACTAGGATGGTAGTCCTGATTAGCCATTAATTGTATTCAAAATTCAATACTCCAGTGTTTTTATAGGCAATGACCAGGTTGAGCATGAAGGAGGGGTCAAGTGCATCATCAGTCTTGAGTCACCTTGTGCCCACAAGACATGAAGCCCAATTTTAAGTCTAGCCTTGCTTGAGTTCTGTTGATTCTTATCTACCGCCAATTCGCTTTGACCGTTAGTAGTTCAGATTCTTATAGACAGTATTAAACCATAAACCAGGGTCACCAATCCATGGCTCTGGAGCCGCATGTGGCTCTTTCATCCCTCTGCTGCAGCTCCCTGTCGCTCAAAATATGCGTCACCGACTGCCAATGTGTGACACCCACCGATACGCAATTTATTAAGGTTTTCGATCCCGGTAGGCCAACCATGGATAAATCCAAGAAAAGAAAAGTTTCAGAAGAAAACAGAGTCTTTAATTCAAATATATATGCTAGTTTTGTGGCCGCTCAGGAAATAGTCAGGCACAGGAAGAGTTTTGCGGCTCCCGGTGTTTTCTTTTCTGTGGGAAACGGGTCCAAATGGCTCTCTGAGTGTTTAAGGTCACCGACCCCTGGCATAAACCCATATTCATTTAAACTTCCTGAGCTCCTAATTTCCTGCATTTGACAATTCTCTGGAGCAGAGTTTCTCAGCCTTAGCAACTTTAAACATTGTGGACTTTAAACTCCCAGAATTTCCTGCCAACATGCATTTGAAAAACACTGTTCTAGAGCATTTGGTTTTGAGGTTGGAACATGGCTGTAGTGCTGAGGAATTCTTCCTTTTCTGGAAATTTTCAGTTCCAGGAAACAACCAAGTCAACTCCAGAATGGCTTGATTGATGTACTCCAGAAGAGAACCAGAAGGTTTTGCAGAGTATCAGAATGTTTTATTCCCCATATGGTGATTCTTGCAAGTACAGATTGGTTTTTGAGAGACGTGGTAAGACCACTTGGGAGCCAACTAGGTGTGGTTAGTGGTTAAAGCATCAGGCTAGAAACCAGGAGACTGTGAGTTCTAGTCCTGCCTTAGGCACAAGCCAACTGGGTGACTCAGAGGCAAGGCGAGGCGAGGCGAGGCAAAACTAGATTAGACTTGACTTAAAGGCTTGTATTACATGCTAGGCTAAAGTCATATAGTATTAGCTAGTCTAGTCAGCATGTTGTGGGAATCGAGTCATTGCCATCACTATTTTGTGAGCAAGGCCATCATGTTAAATTGTCATATATTTTACTTTTTGAGTCACGGAATGTATTATAGCTACATCAATGGCATTTTGTCAACCCAAATGGGTATATTGTGCTATGTAAAAACTGTTTTTAAAGTCCTCCAGGGACTGTTATCTGTCTAAGAGCTTCTCAGACCCTCCCGAAGAAACCCTTTCTGGAAAATTGGCTGGCTCTGCTTGGCTTCATTTCAAAACCTCCAAGGACAGACACAATTGTTGGGGAAATAAATTGGCTTATATGGGATTCTATTTGGGCCTTACAAGTTGTCTTTCCGACTTGATTGAAAGTCTGCAGATATCTAGTACAAGAAAATTCTACAGGTAGTATCTTGCATTGAGATTGTTTTCCATTTTGGAGTCATTGTTTAATTTGGAAAGGCTAAGCTTTAAGGAGTCATCTCTGCCTCTGTTAAAGGGCTTATCATTGAAATTGAAATTTAGGTGCAAAGAAAAAAGCCAACTCCAAGCCTATCTTTTCTTTCACACGTTGTTTCTAACAACCTTCACATTTACAAATACAGTTGGGTCAGCCATCCCATCAACAAGGCCAGTAGTGGGATTCAAATACCGTCGCTACTGGTTCGCTCATGGGGGCGCACATGCTCATCCACTCGTGCAACACTTCTGTACATGTACAGAAGCTTCTGTGCATGTGTAGAGATGTCCGGGCAGGTAGGCAGAGCCTATCACCACCGCCGCAACCAGTTCGCCAGATCCAGGCCGAACTGGTAGCAACCCACCACTGAACAGGGCTAACCTTTCTATGGGCTATTCCAATTCCCATCAGCCCAGGCTGATTGGTCTGTAGTGAGGGAAGTTGGGTCTTTGAATTCAACATTTGCATGATAGAGATCCACACTTCTGGGCTGTTCCTTCCATAATTTTATTTAACTGCAGTTAAAAATAAGGCCATAGAAATGTGATTTTAGAGTGAATATGTTTTCTCCAATATTTATTTATTTAGTGTATAGCATGCAATGTCAGGGAAATCTACATGCCAGACACAATGCAGTTCTGACAGCCTAGATGGCTAGGTCATTTTATTTGGCACTTGCGTGCCTAACCAGGGGTGGGTTCTAATTTTTTTTTACTACCGGTTCTGTGGGCGTGGCTTATTTTGTGGGCATGGTTTGATGGTCATGTGACAAGCAATTCTTTAGGCTTTAGCAGAGGTACTGGTCTACCAGGCTTTTAACTGCTTGCAGAGCTGTACCGGTCTATCCATTTGTTTTTGGAGCGCACTGGTCTACCACCACACTGCCTTTTAATTGCTGATCAGCTGTAAGGTGGCCCTTTGAAGCACCGCAGCAAGAGTTTAAACAGTTTTTTGCTGCTCTGCCACCACCGAGAGCATCTTGGCCTTAATTGCAGCTTGGCCTCAATTGCCAATCTACCACCACCGAGCAGTTTACAAGGAGCGGATCAGTTCTAGCCGATCAGTTGGGAGGCTTCCTGGCTTCTCAATTTAAAGCTAAGGTGTCTTGGGTTTTTTTTCCTCTTCTTTGTCAAGTGAGCCCTGATTTTTTCCTTCTAGCCAATCAGCTGGAACTCGGGAGGCAGCGAATAGATTGGGGTGGGGCCAGGCAGAGGTGGTATTTACCGGTTCTCCGAACTACTCAAAATTTCCACTACCGGTTCGCAAGAACCAGGGAGAACCATTAGCAATCCACCACTTTGCCTAACCTAAGTGCACTGTGGTGTATGTGTGTGTGTGAACTAGTTTTATACCTATTAGCTAGTGGTGCTCAGGTTGCTGGTTCTTCCAGGTTCCTCTGCTGATCTCACCTTGCTCACTTCAAAATACCTTGCATCTGGTCAAGTGCCATCTTCCGCTCTCCACACACACAAACACAGCTAGGTTTTTGTCAGTGTGTGCACAGTGTGACTATGTGAGACAACCCAGGAGCAAATACAGTAAACAGAGGTTTGTCTTTAAATAGTGGTTTTATCTACAAAGAATATATACATTCACGTACTTTAGTCAGACCTCAAACAAACAGCAATCAGCCCTCGTTACTTCCCGCCTCGACTACTGCAACACTCTCTACATGGGGCTCCCCTTGAGGAGCACTCGGAGGCTCCAACTGGTGCAGAATGCGGCCGCGCGGGTACTTATGGGGGCGACATGGCGCTCCCACGTGACATCTCTCCTGCGCGAGCTGCATTGGCTTCCAGTGGTCTTCCGAGTGCGCTTCAAGGTGTTGGTTCTCATCTTCAAAGCGCTCCATGGCTTAGGACCCAGTTATTTACGAGACCACCTTCTGCGTCCGATAACCTCCCACCGGCCAACACGCTCCCACAGAGAGGGTCTCCTCGGGGTGCCGTCTGTCAGGCAATGTCGGCTGGCGACCTCCCGGGGAAGAGCCTTCTCTGTGGGGGCACCCGCCCTTTGGAATGAGCTACCCCCAGGGATACGACTAATCCCGGACCTCCGGACCTTCCGCCGGGCCCTGAAGACTTTTTTATTTCAGCAAGCCGGGCTGGGTTAAAAATTTTTAATTGGGTGAATTTTATGGGTAACGGGGTTTTAAATTGGAGAAGCCTAAGATAATTTAATTTTGTTTTAATGTATTTTAATATTTGTATTGTGTGTTTTTAATTCTGGCTGTTCACCACCCCGAGTCCTTCGGGAGACGGGGTGGTATAAAAATTTAATAAATAATAAATAATAATAATAATAATAATAATAATAATAATAATAATAATAATCACAGCACGGAAGCACACACGGAGAGAGAGAGACCCAATAGGGTCTCTTCTTATTACAGGATCTTAAAGTGATATCAGTTAAAAACCTTGCTGACTCATTCCCAGCATTACATCATCGTAGCAGCTGGTCAGCTCTTAAATCATTACCCTGACAGTTTTTCCCTACCAAAGTGGTACCCATTTATCTACTTGCAAGATTACATGCTTTCAAATGGCTGGGTGGGCAGGAGCTAGGGATTGAGTGATGGGAGCTCACTCCATCTCACGGAGCTGGGCTCAAACTTCTGGATGCAGACCATTTCTGGCCAGCAGTTCCAGTGTCATTAAGCCTCTGTGCCACCTCGTCCCCTTTTCTCCAATAAACTTTTCTTTTTTTCCTCAGTGTTTTCCTCTGAAGCAGTGTTTCTCAACCTTAACAACTTTAGGATGAATGGAATTCAACTTCCAGAATTCTCCAGCCAGCAAGGGTGGCTGGGGAATTCTGGGAGTTGAAGTCCATTTATCTTAAAGTGCTAAGGTTGAGAAAGACTGCTTTGAGGATTTTGGGGGATAGATGGGTATGTATTCTCTCTGAAAATGTATTTATTTCCTCCAGTATACTGATATTTTCTAAATTCAGCATTGGAAAATACAGAGGAAAGTTCAGAATGAAGAATAAAGAGCGTTTGATCAGTCTTTTGGACCTGTGTACTTTAAGAAATAGGCCGCATAAAATTCTTTCTGGTTTTTGTCCACCTCACAATGATAGCTTCTTTTTTAGTTTCTTTCTCTCTCTTTGCCTCTCCCAATGAATTTTTTTAAGCTTATCTTTTCTTCTCAACTGGGATAGAAAACCTCCCTCAGAAACATGGTGGTCCAAAGACACTTTAGGCAGTGACATGGGCAGCGTATAAATTCAATCAATCAATCAATCAATAAATAAATAAATATGGGAGAGATCTATCTAGGAAAGGATCATCATAGGGTCCTTTTGCTCAGGTATCAATCGGTCTCTTTGGCCCCATGAAAATAATCTGCTTATCAAAATGGACAGCCACTTATA
The DNA here is from genome assembly GCA_022577455.1 of Arizona elegans. Lineage (NCBI taxonomy): Eukaryota > Metazoa > Chordata > Lepidosauria > Squamata > Colubridae > Arizona > Arizona elegans. Next base: position 5,325,198 of record JAKOOJ010000017.1, read on the forward strand.
AGATCCTTGGCAACCATTTCAAATGTTCAAATATCTCGAACATTTCCAGAATCTTCCATGGATAGGAGCGTTGAGATTTGTTCATTGGAGAGCAGTCTGATCTTTGTGTGGCTTAAAGAGAACATTGCTGGCAACAATTTCCAATTAGTCAAAAGTAAGAAATCATAAACAAGAAACCCATTTTGCCCTAACATTTCCATTTTCCATTTTCTATTCTTGCCAACAAACAAATCTGGTAGGGAAGCACCGTTCATTTGATTTCTGTCCCATTTCCTATTCAGTCACCCACCTCAGAAGTTTCTGGTACTGAGGGTGTATTTGTCGAGATCCCAAACTCGACACGTTGACAACGAATACCTCTGCAGACGCGGAATCAACATGACAAGGCTATGGGGGTGGGGGTTGGGTTACTTTGTCCTAAACACAGATTGGTGGAGGGGGTGTTAGGGAGGCAGGCGGACGGTCACCTGGCGGCCGCGGTAGGGTATTGAGCAGCTGCTACGTGTTGCCGCTTGTGAGCGGGGCGTGCCGGCAAGGCGGAGCCCGGAAGGGCGGTGGTGGGCGCGATTGTTTAAAAGGCATTGTGTGGCGGCGGCGCCCAACGCCGACTTTGTATTATCTTCACCTGAACTCAGTGAGTTTCTGCACCACCTTTTGACGCTGAATAAACCGTTTCCTGCTTCAAAATCCATTGACTGCAGCGTGGCTTATTTCCGGCTTCGGGTGATGGCAAGAGAGCTGAGAGAAAGTCGGCGTTTTCCTTTGCTACAGTGAGTACCGCTGAGAACGAAGGGATGGCGGAGGGAGCGGAGGCTGGGGCGGCGAGTCCCGAAGGACCAGAGGAAGACACCACCGTGGTGCAGGTGTTGGAGGAACAGAGCCCCGCAGACCCTCCAGTAGTCAGGTCCAAGGAGAGGAAGCCTCAGCAAGTAGATGGCGCCGTTGAGACCCAGGAAACGTCCGAGTCGCAGCGAGTGAAGACGTCGGGGGGGGGAATGGTGGCAGAGCTCCGCGCTTGTGAGTTCTGGGACCCACAAAGCCCCAACCCCCGGGGTCTATTCGGGAGAGTCCTCCTTTCATGGCTGGAGGGAGAGGAAGTGGCTAGATGAGGATGAATGTGGCTGGAGTCACTCTACTGGCCTGGGAACATCCACTTTGGATGTCTTGAGGGAGAAGTTTGGAGAAGGCAGTTTCAAAGATGCAGCAGCCTGGCAACCCTGGCTAGGAACGGAGGCTCCTGAGTCGTGGCAAAGAGGCGGGGAAGGTCGGGAGTCCCGTTTCCATCTAGCAAGCCCAAAGTTGCGGATAGAGAGAAGGGAAGGGAGCAGGGGCCAGCTGATGGGACAGTCCAGGCCCAGGGTTTCCTCACTAGGTGAGGCACCCCGCGAGACGGAGCATGAAAGGCAACAGAGAACAGCAAGGCGGGGAATGGACCAGACCGGTATGGGGACCAGGACAGGCCAGCTTCGGTCGGGGGTCCCTGTGCATGGAGGTGGAACCGGTGGCCAAAACCCCACCATTGTGTGGCTGCCTGGAGCATGGCCGCAGCAGCAACCCCAAGTTGTATGGGGCCCTCCCCCTATACAGGCTTCCTTTGATGGGAGCCCTGACCGGGTCTCTATCTGTCTCCCCAGTGCTGGGACAATATCTATCTTAAACTCTAACCATACTGGCTCTCATCAGTTTCAATTCAATTAGTTAACTAATTAATCAATGGATTGATCATATGCCGTCAAGCTGGTGTCAATTCTTAATGCATGGAGATTCCTGGGAGGGGAGGGGAGGGTGAGGTGGGAGGGGCCAGCCAGGGGTGGCATTTGGGAGTTCGCTGAACCCCTGTGATCCTTGGCTAGATGATCACCCGAACCCTGCCAAACCCCCAGGAGTCCACCCCTGACTAGAAGACCTCCAAGATCCCTTCCAACTCTGTTATTCTGTCCTGGTTTGTTCTGGTCTTTTAGGATTTCCAGTCATGCACATCACCACTGTAATTAAGTCCATCCATCTTGGTGCTGGTCTTCTTTCTTCCTTCCCTCTTCTTTACACTGAATGATTATGTGCCATCAAGTTGGTGATGACTCTTACGGACCACATAGGTTGACCTTCCCTATGACCATCTGCCCTAGTCTGGCCCTTCAGGTCTTTCAAGGGTGCTCCAGTTTCCACTGTAACTCAATCTCTCCACTTTGTTCCTAGTCATTCTCTTCTTCTTCATTTATCTCAGCATTAGAGCCTTCTCCAGAGAGCTGGGTCTTTATATAATATGTAGGATAATTTGAGCCTGATCATTTGTGCCTTGAATGAAAACTCTGGGTTGATTTGAGACGAATTCCACTGCAGGTTATGGTTTTTTGAAAACTATTTCAAATTATCTTGAAGCAAAACCGCTCTCAAAAATAGAGCAATGTGATAGGAACAGGAACATTATTATCAACATAATGATATCTCAGAACTGATACCTTATTTTTTAAAAAAATCTGTGAGCTCTGGAAATGTCTGTACAGGTGTGCATTACTGCTGAAACAAGTGGTCCTCACGTACTTAGCCTGGCTAGGTGGCTCAGTAGCTAAGGCGCTGAGCTTGTCGATCAGAAAGGTCAGGAGTTCGGCGGTTCGAATCCCTATTATAGGTCTCCTGTGTGAGCAGGGGGTTGGACTAGATGACCTCCAAGGTCCCTTCCAACTCTGTTACTGTTACTATTTGCAATGGGATGGGCAACGAACTGGGTATGTCTAGTCTGATGAAAAGAAGGACTAGGAGTGACATGATAGAGGTGTTCCAATATCTCAGAGGCTGCCACAAAGAAGAGAGAGCCAAGCTATTCTCCAAAGCACCTGAGGGCAGGACAATAAGCAAAGGGTGGAAACTATTCAAGGAGAGAAGCAATTTAGAACTAAGGAGAAATTTCCTGACAGTTAGAGCAATTAATCAGTGGAACAACTTGCCTCCAGAAGTTGTAAATGCTCCAACACTGGAAGGTTTTAAGAAGAGACTGGACAACCATTTTCTATTCTATTCTATTCTATTCTATTCTATTCTATTCTATTCTATTCTATTCTATTCTATTCTATTCTATTCTATTCTATTCTATTCTATTCACCTCTAAGTCAGAGGTGTCAAATTTGTGCCCTGCGGGACAGATATGTCATGCATTGGCCATTCCCGGTTTAGGGAAGGGGAAAAAAGTTTCCATCCATTGCTTCTTGTTCTGCCTTCAGGTGCTTTAGAAAATAGGTTGATTCCTTCTTCTTCATAACAACCCCTCAGATACTGGAAGACTAATATAATGTCACTCCTAGTCCTCTTCATTAGACGTTAAATGTACCCAATTCCTGCAAATATTTTTCATATGTTTTAGCTTCCAATCTCCTAATCATCTTTGTTTCTCTTTGCACTCTTCCTTGAATGTCGACATCTTTTTTTGTACTGTGGTGACTGAAACTTTGGTAAAAACTTAAAAAAATAAGCCTCCGTTCCTAAAAATGCTATATAATTCTACTTAGATGTTTTGATTGTTCTCCCTATCAGAAAATTTCTCCTTAATTCCAGGTTAAATCTCTCCTTGTTCAGTTTCCATCCATTATTCCTTGTCTGTCCTACAGGTGCTTAGAAAATAGAAAATATTTACAAAATAGAAAATCACTAAATGAATTGTTGTAAGTTGAGAACTACGTCTGTCTGTCTGTCTGTCTTTCTAATATCTTTCTAATATAGAAGATGTTGGATAACCATTTGTCTGAAATGGTATAGGGTTTCCTGCCTAAGCAGGGGGTTGGACCAGAAGACCTCCAAGGTCCCTTCCAACTCTGTTCTATTCTGTTCTGTTCTGTTCTGTTCTGTTCTGTTCTGTTCTGTTCTGTTCTACTCTACTCTACTCCACTCCACTCCACTCCACTCCACTCCACTCCACTCCACTCCACTCCACTCCACTCCACTCCACTCCATTCCATTCCATTCCATTCCATTCTATAATTCTCTATATAGCCCTTCACAAAATTCTTCTCTCTGATCACGACTGGAGAGGTGAGGAAGTGTCATTTTGCAGATTATTATCTCGGGAAAGGGCATTCCAGATTTGCCAACAATTTTGGAGAAGTGCATATTTGTTCTCAGCAATAATCAGGCCTCTCCAAAAAAACAAAACAAAACTCTGTGTCCAAGGATTCAAAATCTTTCATGCGAGATTCTTACGGGTGAGAATAATGAAGCCATGGAGAAAAAAAAAAGAACTAGGAAAAATAATTTCCGACTGAACAAATTGCTGTCTATTGTAAGGGAATCGAATCGTGCTGTGCTAAGCTCTTTTAGTTTCCTAAGCCTTTTTTTCTCCCATACTGTCTCTGAACCTGCTGAAGAAGTCCACCCGTTGTGTTTATTATTGGAATCTACAGAGGGAGCTTCCTGACGGTATGATAAAGATGCTGCCATAATATTGCTCCCCAGACATTTGAGGTAATTTAAAATGATACTTCAAGGCTATTGCAGAAACTCTGCAGCCAAACAGTCTCAGATGTCGTCTTCGGTACCGGGGGCAGTTTGCAACCTGAAGGGACAATCCAGCTTAAAAATCAGAGTTGGTTACGAGTAGCCGTTTGAAATCTTTCTGCAGACAAGTTGACTCTTTGAATTAGCTTTGTGCTAAGTGAGAGGCCAGACTAGACAGCATGAGTCTGTGTGGGCCCTGGTTTGATTCTTTGTTTAAAAATAACGTTGCAAATGAAGAAAGCTGTACTATTTTAAGAAATTGAGATAAATGGAACTACAGGTAATCTTCAATTGACCACAATTAGGACCAGAATTTCAGTCATCAGTTGTTGTGGTTGTAGATCAAGGCACCCTTATCACTGGACCTGATTTTTTCAACCTTTTTACGGTAATAGTTAAGCAAATCCAGTGGTGGGATTCAGCCGGTTCGGGCCGGTTCGGGTGAACTGGTAGTTAAATTGCTGGCTGACCCCACCCCACCTCTTCCTGCCCTGCCCCTTCCAGGACTCCCCACGCACCCCATTTTGGCTCCCAGGTAAGTGCAGGGAGGCCTCCTAGGTCCATTTTGGCTCCCAGGTAAGTGCAGGGAGGCCTCCTAGGCCCATTTTCGCTCCCAGGAGACTTCAGGGAGGCTTCCTAGGCAGTGGTGGGATTCAAATAATTTAACAACCAGTTCTCTGCACTAATGACCAGCTGGCTAGGCTTGGCTTGGTGGTCATGTGACCGTATGGGCATGGCCAACTCAACATCATTCATGTCGATGGGCGCTTTGCCTTAGCTGTTACAATGTAATAAGGGTTAACCAGAGAAGCAGTTTCTGTAAGAAGGGCAATAAAGATTCATCTAGAAACAACACCAGAATGTTTCCTTCCTGCCTTCCTTACAGGATTAGTCCTGTAAAGTGGGAAAAAAACAAAATAAGATTTCTTCCAACAAATGGTTCTCCGAACTGCTTAGAAAGTTAACAACCGGTTCTCCCGAATAGGTGCGAACTGGCTGAATCCCACCACTGCTCCTAGGCCCAAAACGGGGCACGATGGGGGCGGCGTGTGCCTTCCCCTCCCCACAGCCTGTTTTTGTTCCCAAGGAGGGTGCAGGAGGCCGAGTGCTGCCTGTCACACCCCCTGGCCACGCCCACCCAGCTGGTCATTAGGGCAGAGAACCGGTTGTTAAATTATTTGAATCCCACCACTGAGCAAATCATGTGGTTGTAAGTGTGAATCATATGATCAATAAACAAATCCATTCTCCTGAACTGACCAAAAAAAAAAAAAAAACTCGGGAAACCGACTACAGTCATTGCAAATCACAGTCATGAGGCCATGGGACACTGCAACCAGTTGTAAATACTAGGTTGCCAAGCACCTGAAATCCGGTCATGCGACCACAGGGGGATAGCATGACATTTTATCATGACTGCTTTATAGGCCATAAAGCATCCTTTCTGAGGCTATTAAAGCTTCAAAGGTCATTAAATGTTCAAATAGTTGTAAGTCAAGGGCTGCCCGTAGATATAATGTAGTCATGGGATTGGTTTTATTCTTTTTTGAGTTAATTTTGTTTAGTTGTCCTATTTCGTTTTGCTTTTAGAGAGCTGGTCCTTTTATGTTTTCCTTTTGCCTTGTTTAGGAAAGCTTAGCATGATCCCACCCCCCCTTTGCTTTGGTTCTCTGGGGTTCTTTATTTATTAAACTGTGCAGACTTTTATACAATATGTATCATCATTTTAGCCATTTCTGTCAGCGTTTCTTGGAAAAATCAAATCCAGAAGCACACAGAGACAAACTGATTCATTAACTTCTTTATATTCATAATAACATATGAGGTATTTACAATACCAACAGTTGATTTTTCAGCTCAGATCAGCAGAACGTGTTCATACCCACAGAGTACAGCAGAGAGTTTAACACACTCTCACTCTGAATAGTTTCAGTTTCAATTCTCTGCACAGAATCAGAAGCTGCAGTCTAAGACACGCCGTGGCTCCAGTCTGTCCCAGCTCCCAATTGGCTGACCTTGTTACCATGTTTTTCCAGTCATGAATATTCTGACAATTTTAGCCATCATTTTAGCCATTGTCTATCCATTGCAGGATGAAGACGTCTTCCTCATGTTTCCAACCCATACGGTCCTGAGCTTTCTTTTGCCAATTTGGCCAGCAATACTTGCTGATGTCATTGAGCCATCTTTTTTTAGGTCTCTTTTGTGGACCCTTTTTATGAAGTGGGATCCATTGTATTATTTATTTATTTATTTATTTATTTATTTATTTATTTATTTATTTATTTATTAGTTCAATTTATATGCCGCCCTTCTCCGAAGATTCAGGGCGGCTTACAATGCACTTATAGCAATAGCCTCCATTCTTTTGTATATACCTGCTTATTAGGGCTTTTGGCCCCCCATAAGTGGTGATTCTACAAAGTCAGCTTATTGCTCCCACAATCCGGGTCCTCATTTTACCTACCTCGGAAGGATGGAAGGCTGAGTCAACCTTGAGCCCGGTGAGATTTGAACTCGCACTAATTGTAGGCAGCTGTCAGCTAAGTGCTACATAACAGCACTTAGTCCGCTGCACCACCAAGGCTCTTTTATGACTGCCTTGGTCCACTTGGCATCAGTAAGTCTTGCTCTGTGACCAGCCCATTTCCATTGCAATTCTTTTACTCTCTTGACGATATCATATACTTTTACTTGTTCTCTAATCCATCAGTATAATATTGCTATTAGTGTACATACAGTACTATGACATTGCAGTGTTGTACAGAATAGTCCAATACTGTACAGGTAATCCTTGACTTACGACAGTTCATTTAGTGACTGTTCAAAGTTACAACGGCACTGACAAAAGTGACTTATTTTTTCACAGTTACAACCATTGTAGCATCCTCAAGATCATGTGACCAAAATTCAGATGCTGGGCAACTGGTTCATACTTAGCAATAACAATAGCGCTTAGATTTATATACCGCTTCACAGTGCTTTACAGAGTCAGCATATTGCCCCCAACAATCTGGGTTCTCATTTTACTAACCTCAGAAGGATAGAAGGCTGAGTCAACCTTGAGCTGGTCAAGATCCAACTCCTGGCAGTGGGCAGAGTTAGCCTGCAATAGCAATAACAATAGCACTTAGACTTATATACTGCTTTACAGTGCTCTACAGCCAGGGGTGGGTTCTAATTTTTTTTACTACCGGTTCTATGGGCGTGGCTTATTTTGTGGGCGTGGCTTGATGGTCATGTGACAATTATTTAGGATTTAGCAGAGGTACTTGTCTACCAGGCTTTTAACTACTTGCAGAGCTGTACCGATCTACCCATTTATTTTTTGCAGGCACTGATCTACTCATGTATTTTTGCAGGCACTGATCTACTCATGTATTTTTGCAGGCACTGGTCTACTCATTTGTTTCCTTTTAACACTGATCATCTGTAGGGTGGCCCTTTGAAGCCCAGGAGCAAGAGTTTAAACAGTTTTTTTCCCTCTAGCCATCAGCTGGGACTCAGGAGGCAGCAATAGATTGGGGGTGGGGCCAAATAAAACGTAAGAATAATGTGGGAGTGGGGGGAGCACGGGGGAGTAGGGGGCGCAGCGGGGTGGGGGGTGGGGGGCAAAACTGGTTCGGTGACATCATATCGTCACCGCTACCGGCTCTGGAGAACTGGGCCGAACCGGGAGGAACCCACCACTGCTTACAGCCCTCTCTAAGCAGTTTACAGAGTCAGCCTATTGCCCCCCAACAATCTGGGTCCTCATTTTACTGACCCTGGAAGGATGGAAGGCTGAGTGAACCTTGAGCCTGGTGAGATTCGAACAACTGAACTGCAGTCAGCTGGCACTCAGCAGAAGTAGCTTGCAGTACAGCACTCTAACCACTGCGCCACCATGGCTCGTACTTATGACCATTGCTGTGTCCCAAAGTCATATGATCACCTTTTGCAACCAACTGTCAAAGAGTCAGTTGGGAAGCCAAGATTCACTTCACAACTGAGTTACTAACCGATGAACTGCAATGATTCACTTAATAACTGTGGCAAGGAAGGTCGTAAAATGGGACAAAACTCACTTAACAAATGTCTGATTTAACAACCGAAAGGTTGGGCTCAATTGTGGTCGTACATTGAGGATTACCTGCACTCTGTTTCAGACACATAAATTTAAAAATGCAAAAAGAAAAAGAAAGAAGAGATGGTAAGAGGATGGTTTTTTTCTCAATTTCAGGGGAAAGGTGGAATTCTTCGGCAATTTCTCAAAAAAGAGTCTTCCCTCTTGGAAGTGAGATCAGTATTGCTACTGAAAAAGTGTTGTGAGAGGATTTGTCTCCTGACCAAATTCAGTGGAAATATAGGAAGCCAGGCAGTCTGTTTGCAAATCCCTGGAGAGAGGCTTATGTAGTGAAAGAGTCAACTTTCATACAAATCCCTTGGCCCTTTGTAACTTAGGCTAGAAAGACAAAGTTGCCTTCATTTCCATTTCTAAGAATTTCTTTGAATGTCTCTTTTCCTTTGAAAGAAATGCCAAAGTCTTAATCTTCTTGAGGAATGGAATGAGAAGCCTTTGTACCTGGATGGGACACTGAACTTGTGAGACATGCTCATACGTTTTTGTGTTGATATTGTTTTCCATTTCTGTTTAGACGAGGGATGGCTAACCTTTTTGCAATTGCATGCCAGGAACGGGGGAGCACGGGGTATGTGTGTGTGTCACACGTGCACGTGCCCACACCCCATAATTCTATGCGCCTTGCCCCCATGCATGCGTGCGCGACCCCCCCCGCACTCCCCCCTGCTCCTGGCATGCAATGACCCAGTAAGCCTATTGTTCTCTCTCCCCAGGCTCCAGAGCCTTTCTAGGAGTCTGGGGAGGGTGAAAATGGCCTTCCCCTCCCTCCCCGGAGGCCCTTTGGAGGCTTCCCAGTCCCACCGGAAATTGGCAAACGGTCCATTTGCGGCCTCCGGAGGGCCTCGGGAGGGGGAGGAGGCTGTTTTCACCCTCCCAGACTCCTAGAAAGGCTCTGGAGCCTGGGGACAGCAAAAAACAGGCCTTCTGGTCCCACCAGAAATTGGCAAACGGGCTGTTTCCAGCCTCCGGGGGGGGGGGGGGGGGGGGGCTGTTTCCAGCCTCCGGGGGGGGAGGCTGTTTTCGCCCTCCCCAGACTCCTAGAAAGGCCCTAGACTCCTAGAACAGCAAAAAATGGGCCTCCCACCACCCCAAGGCTCTCCGGGGGCAGGAAACAGCCTGTTTTCCTACTTCTGGTAGGCCCAGAAGGCCTGAAAATCAGCTGAGCTGAGCTCGTGTGTCCATTGATATGGCTACACGTGCCATATGTGGCACACGTGCCATAGGTTCGCCATCATGGGTTTAGACAATAGCAAGGGCATTTCTTATAGCCCAAAATGATGACTGTAGTCCTTTCCAAACTGACCTTAAAGGCAGGTAGATTTATAACCAAACAAGCAAACCATTTGATGTTACAATGCCATTGAATGGTGGTCCTTGGAATTCCCTTCTTGACTAGTGCCTCTTGCATACCTTCATGTTACGATTGCATCACTTAACAATGGAAATTCTGATCTCAATTGCCATTGTAAGTTGAGGACTACCTATATGTAGTTTTTGCCTCGATAGATGGTACTACTTAACCAGCCTTGACTGATCTCAGAAGCTTAGTGGACCAAGACCTCATTAGTTTTAGGATGAAGATCATGTAAAATTATAGGACTGATTGACCAGAGTGGAAAATAATATAGATAATAAAAATCTTAACAGAAAAGAAGCCAGCCATTTCCACTACACTGTCACCAAATGTCAAACACAAGGGTGTCTTTCTGTAATTTATGTGAAATTGCAAAGTTATTAAATGCTACATTTTTTGAGTGGTTTTGCAATTGCATAAAAGAGGTGTGCATTGAAAGTCCATGCTCTTTGGTGATAGGATAGGATAGGATAGGATAGGATAGGATAGGATAGGATAGGATAGGATAGGATAGGATAGGATAGAATAACAGAGTTGGAAGGGACCTTGGAGATCTTCTAGTCCAACCCCCTGCTTAGGCAGGAAACCTACAGCATTTCAGACAAATGGTTATCCAATCTCTTCTTAAAAACTTCCAGTGTTGGAGCATTCGCAACTTCTGGAGGCAAGTTGTTCTACCAATTAATTCTTCTAACTACCAGGAAATTTCTCCTCAGTTATAGGTTGCTTCTCTCCTTGATTAGTTTCCACCCATTGCTTTTTGTTCTACCTTCAGGTGCTTTGGAGAATAGTTTGATCCCCTCTTCTTTGTGGCAGCCCCTGAGATATTAGAACACTGCTATCATGTCTCCCCTAGTCCTTCTTTTCATTAATCTAGACATACCCAGTTCCTGCATCCGTTCTTTGTATGTTTTAGCCTCCAGTCCCCTCATCATCTTTGTTGCTCTTCTCTGCAATCTTTCTAGAGTCTCCACATCTTTTTTATGCATAGCTTTGTGGAAAAGAGGTGGCGTATTTGGCCATTGAGGGTGATTTTTTAAAAAAATTTGATTTATATGCCGCCCTTCTCCGGAGACTCACGGTGACTTACAATGCGTTAAGCAGTAGCCTTCATACTTTTTGTATATTTATACAAAGTCAGCTTATTGCCCCCACAAACTGGGTCCTCAATTTACCTACCTTAGAAAGGATGGAAGGCTGAGTCAATCTTGAGCCTGGTGAGATTCGAACTTACAGTAATTGCAGCTGGTGTTAATCACAATGCTTTCAGTCTGCTGAGCCACCATTGTTGAATAAATTTCAATTTCAATTTCAATTTAATTCAATTTATATGCCGCCCCTCTCCGAAGATTCAGAGCAGCTCACAATACATTTAAAATCCTAATAAAAAACATTTAAAAATTAAAAACATTAAAAACATTAAAATTCATTCATACCATTCATGGCCAGATCTCGCTGAATCGCAAGAGTGAGATCAACGGCCCGAGGCCTGCTGGAAGACAAAAAGGATTGCTGACCACTGCATTATCGCGATCGTTTTTCCATCTGCACCCATCACTACATACAGTCACATGTATGGAATTTTTTAAATTTTCCTCTCATCTCCTTTTTTGGTCCATTTCCTTCTTTTGAGGGCACTTGAAAATGGCAACCCAGATCTACCAGAAGGAAAGGATTGAATTCTCTTACAGATCTCATAGGCACACAAGATGTTTTTGGGAGGAGATTGGATAACCATTTGTCTGAAGTGGTGTATTGTTTCCTGCCTAAGCAGGGGGTTGGACTAGAAGACCTCCAAGGTCCCTTCCGGCTCTTATTCTAAAAACCAATTCTGAATGCTCATGTCTTGAAATCATATTTATACATGCCTATCTTAGTTTCATTCACAGTCTGCTTACAAACCGTCTTTTTTAAGCACTATTGTCTGTCTAAAGCACTATCGTCTTTGCTGTACAACACCCAGGACTTAAAAACAAGCTAAATCTGCATTTTAATTACTATTTTTCTTATGATGTTCCTTGTCATTCTTTTTTGTAATGGATTCCTTCTGCTTGCCAGTAAATATTATTTCATATTCTTTAGCGCCATTCAGCTTTGCCCATTAAAGGGAAAGTGGAATCCCATAAAAACCACTTTTAAACCACTTTTAAAAGGATCCTTTTTAAATCTTCTGGGCTACATCTACTCAGACTTAGAAATGCATCTACAGGACTGAATTTTGCATAAAATGCTACACTGTCCTATTGAAAAGTGAGCTGGGTTTGGGTTTACTCACGGTGTCAAGCCGTGGCTTTTACAAATGTGGTTTATGAAATACATTTCAATTGGATGCTTTCGTACAGCCTTTTAATCTGTAAATTTCTGGTTCTCACTCACCATGTTAAACTAACCCCAAAATGAACTCTTTATTATGGCTTAATGTGATAGCCACCAGACAGTCTCTTCTCATAAAATATATTTTTCGTTTTAAAGCCACTCTCCAGTTACAACCTGTATATGTCACCTTGGAAATTCATCCCTTTGAATTCCTGGAGCCGTATCTCCCAATACATCCATGTGGAATTGAAGCCTACAGCTCCCTGTTTTCCTCTCTCTTTTTCTTTAGCCTCTAGCCCACCTTTTTCTCATGCCGGCTGAGGAATTCTGGGAGTTCAAATTCACACATCTTACATTTGCCAAGGCTGAGAAACTCTGCTCTGGCCTGATAAAAACCTCAGGAGATCTTGAAATTTTGTTCACGTTGTCACATTTGGATCCATCCCATAAAGCTAATGTGTGTTTTGCTTTTTCTCCCGTCTAATCCTGCTTCTCATGCTTTTTATAAAAAAAAACAAAAAAACCCCAATGTTTATAGTTGGATTTCAATATATCAATCATAGACAGCACTATTCCCTCAGCCACTTGCTTCCTCCTAATGCTCTTTGTGTATCTTTTCACATTAAAAAAAAATCATTTTAATTTTTAAAAATTGGGAGGTTGTCCAGGGATGCAAGATTCTGGCTTTTAGCCTTATCTTTATAGTTTTGAAAGTCCAAGAGATCCCTTAAGGCTGTTCTTGGAAATAAAATGATGGATGGGTGGCTACAATTTGGTTGTTTGGTAGTAGGATTCACTCAGCTAGGGATTTTTTTTAATCTTTCACTGGGAGTTGTATTGTGTTGTGGGAAGGCATGAAGGGAGGCTCAGCCAATCTCATTGTACACATGTACTCTGACAATAAAGTTTTTTTTTTTACTAAATGTTGGAGATGTGATTGTGAGGATGCTACTTATTTTCATATATTGTGGACATGTAAAAAGGTTAAAGCATTTTGGATAAAAATTTGGTGAATTTTACAAAATATTTTTTAAAAAGAGGATAAAATTTACACCACAGTTGTTTTTGTTGGGTATAGTTGCGGACTGTACGGTTATAGAGACTAATTTGATTTTGAAGTTAATAACCGCAGCAAGACTACTGGTGGCACAATATTGGAAGAAACAAGACATACCTACTATTCAAGAATGGACATTAAAAGTAACAAATTTAGCAGAGATGGCGAAATTTCCGCGTATTTGAAGGACCATTCAAATGAAAAATATGTGAGGGAGTGGAGAAGATGGATAGATTATATTCAAAGCAAATATCAGATTAAAAAATTGCAGATAGGTTATGAATAAATATAAAAATGTTATTATGTAATTAAATTTAGTACGATGAATGGGGAATTAAAGTACTAGAGAGTGGTAAAATGCTATAGTTAATTAGATTATGTTGGATTATGATTGTTGAATAATATACCCTGTATTTTGTTCTGGGAAGTAGGGGGGAGGGAGGGGGGAGGGAAAGGGTAAGGGAGGGGGGAGGTGGGAGGGGTGGTGGAGAAGGGTTGGGGAGGGAAGAGGGAGGGGGGATATGTATGTAAAAAATTTTCAAAACTTTTTAATAAAAAAAAAGGTTTTTTTTTAATTGAATTGTGAGTGGGTGAGTGAGTGAGAGAGTGAGAACAATCAACCCATGGAACAGAAGTTGCCTTTGGAAGTTGTGGGAGCTACATCACTGGAGGCTTTCAAGAAGAAATTGGACTGCCATTTGTCAGAAATGATGTAGGGTCTCCTGCTTGGGCAGGTGGGGTTGGACTAGATGACCTACAAGGTCCCTTCCAACTCTGTTAATCTGTAAATCTGAATTTCTCCTGTCTTTGTTTTGAAGATTCAAGTGAGGAGAAAAAATAGACTGGAAGAGAACAACCATGCAAATCAGGGTTTGTGATTAGTTTGGTGTCCCTTGTGGCTGCCATGAGGAAGCTCACATGGTGGGCAGTTTGTGAGAAGGTCCACAGCATCTCTCAAAATTCCAAGTAAGCTCTTCACACCTGTGAAGTGAATCAAAAGTCTGAAATCTGGGAAGGAAGAGATGACAACACAGGGAGAAATCTACTCCTGTAGACTGTGAGATAGGAGATATAATTGTAGCTACAGCTACCTTGATTTCAATTAAAGAAAAAGCATTCCTGATGGTAGCAACAGTGAAATACTCTACTGATGGTTGTGAATTCTTCATCACTGGAGGGTTTTTTTAAAAAAAAAATTGTGTGAAGGTCCACAGCAAACAACTGGACTCTCAGCTAGAGTGGTTTGTTTGACTGCACATTGCAGAGGGTTGGATTATATGACCCATGCTGTCTCTTCCATCTCTGTGATTCTATTTCAGTGTAATTTTTGCTCTAATTGCAAGATGTGCTATGGCACTAATTAAAATAAAACTCCTTTCATAAATTAATAAACAAAACTTAACCTATACATTTCAAAATTTTAGGTTACTCCACATCTATAACACCTTAATGGGACATTCGTACATTTGTCTAGCCTTAAGGTAATAAAGGAAGGAACAAAACTAAGTCACTTTTGAAAAGAAGACTATCACAGCCAGGCAACCTACATAAAAGTTGAATGACTTTTATTTGTTTAAAGATCTATGCTAATCCAGGTTGCTCTTCCTGACCCTTTTTCTGAAGTACTCTGGGTGGAAATCAAAAGAGGACAAACCTAAATGAATACAGTTCCTCTTGTGCTAATTTTATATTTGCTAAATTTATTTGATCAACTGGTGGCTGTTGATATTGATGAAATAATTCAGATGCGTTTTCCCCAAATACTGTAGCTCAGATATGAAAGACGATGAAGACCCTGGGACCATACAAAGATTAAACATGTTGGGGTTTCATTTAGATAGATGAGATGAGATTAGACGGACAGAGGTAAGTAGATAGGTAGAGATACAGTAGATAGATAGATAGATAGATAGATAGATAGATAGATAGATAGAGATATAGGTAAGTACGTAGGTAGGTAGGTAGGTATATATATATATATATATATATATATATATATATATATATATAGATAGATAGATATAGATATAGATATATTTATTTGTTTGTTTGTTTGTTTATTTATTTATTTATTTATTTATTTATTTATTTATTTATTTATTTATTTATTTGATTTTTATGCCTCCCTTCTCCAACAGGACTCAGAGCGGTGAACAGCCAAGGTAAAACATAGCATACAAAATTTAAAACAATTTAAAAAGATATTAAATAATTTCGGCCCACAATTTAAAACACCCCAATAAAATCAATTACAAATTAAAACCGAAAGATGGGATCAAGCCAGCCCGGCTAGATGAAATTAGTGAGTTTTAAGGGCCCGACGAAAACTCCAGAGGTCCGGGGTCATACGTATCTCTGGGGGTAGGTCGTTCCAGAGGGCGGGTGCCACCATAGAGAAGGCTCTCCCCCTGGGGGTCACCAGCCGACATTGTCTGGCTGACAGCACCCTGAGGAGCCCCTCTCTGTGCGAGCGTACTGGCCGGTGGGAGGCTATTGGCGGCAGAAGGCGGTCTCGTAGATACCCAGGCCCTAAGCCATAGATATAGATATAGATATATAGATATAGATATAGATATAGATATAGATATAGATATAGATATAGATATAGATAAGTAGGTAGGCAGGTAAGTAGATAGATAGATAGATAGATAGATAGATAGATAGATAGATAGGAAAATAGATAGGAAGATAGATAGGAAGATAGATAGGAAGATATAGATATCGGTAGGTAGGTAGATAGGTAGGTAGATAGGTAGGTAGGTAGGTAGGTAGGTAGGTAGGTAGGCAGGCAGGCAGACAGACAGACAGACAGACAGACAGACAGACTCCCTGAATATGTTGACATTGTTTTATTCTATTTTTAATTTTAAAAACTCAGCATGGTAGATATGTTTTTATCACCAGCTCACTAATCTCAATAACAATACTGAGCAGTAGGAACTACACCAGAAACAGCTGTTTGATCCTGAGCAGCTCAAAGTTGAATGTCTATGGAGATTTTCAGTCATCCAGGTCATGGTTGTCTCAAAAGTCCTTTTTCAAGAGGCAGCTGGACTTTCTGGTTTTTCTTTCAAGACGTTTCGCTTCTCATCCCAGAAGCTTCTTCAGCTCAAGGTTGACTTAGCCTTCCGACCTTCCGAGGTTGGTAAAATGATTGTTGGAGGCAATATGCTGACTCCGTAAACAGCTTAGAGAGGGCAGTAATGCACTGTAAGGTGTATATAAATCTAAGTGCTATTACTATTGCTATTTTAGATGATGGTCCCAACGAGGTGGCAGAAAGATCAAAGCTTAGAGCTCAACTTCATTCAGCACCATGGATAGTTCCAGGTGGATCTTGTTAAGAGTACAAGGTTTGTAAGCCAAACAGTTCCAGGTGGATAGTTGGATAGTTATAAACTGTTTATCAACTCAGAAGCCCTATGGTAAGAAATACACAGCAAAGAAGAGCTCTGCTATTGGTATCTACTGACTCCAAAATTTATGGCTCTTCATCAGCTGAACTGGTCTGGGCACAGATACTTCCAGGGGAATTTGTTGCAACCTTTCTAAATAAACAAGGAGGCTCCCCGCACTCCAAATTATGCAGATGAATGTTTTAAATTCATCCGTCAATCTTTGACATATTAAACACAGCACGCCAGGTTCCTCGAGGATGCATTGGGACCTTTTCATGTCTCAGAGCTTAGCTGAGTATATATAGCTTCCTTTACATTATTTTTAATGTTTAATGGCAGCATCTGAATAGCTGCACTCCCCCTCTCCATCCCCAGCCTCAGTTTGGCCTCAATTTAATTCCCTTTAAAGTTTTCCTCTCCTCCACATTATTAATTAAGCATTGCAGATTGAGGGCACTGTTGGGTTGGACATTTTTCATGTTTCCCTTTTAACAAAAATATGAACGCCGTGACCTCTTTGATGCAAAGGAGAGCAATTTTGACGAAGCTGGCAGGCGGATGCAGCGGGAGCGAAGGAAAAACAGTGACTGCCTCAAATCACTGGGCTGAACGCTCGGCTCTGGGCCGCATTGTAGGATAAGCCTCTGAGCGATATTAGTCTTTTTTTCCGCTCTGCCATTTGATCCCTTCTTCCAGGTGGTAAAGAAGAACAGCCTCCTGGCACTAACAGAAAAAAAATATACCTTGATTTACTGGCACCGTTTTGGCATAAAAGCATCATTGAATAACGTTGTGCCAAGTTGAACAAGAAAATAAGCCATCGGCATCCTATAATAATGTGAACGACGTCTCCCATTCTGACCTTTGCTGGTTAAGCGTGTCGCCTTCAATGGATTTATGCAACTGTAGCTGGTTCTTTTGATGTGTGTAGCAGAGAATCTTTAAGTTGGAAAGAACCCTATAGGCTACTGAGTCCAATCGCCTTCCATGCAGGAAACCAAATTAAAAACATTTGTGGTTCCATGGCTGTTCAAGCTTCTCTTTGAATAGAGTGAAGGAGAAACAGCATCACAATGGGTAACGGGTTCCACAGATGAACAGCTGTTATTATTAGGAAGGCTTTTCTAACGTTCAATCAGAATCTGACTTCTATAGCTCACATTCATTATTTTGCGTCCCGTGGTTTGTCACAAAGGAGAACAGGTCCCGACCTTCTTCTGTGTCATTTACTGTCAGGTATTGACAAGTGCTGTCATCTCCCCATTAGTCTTATCTTCCCAACTTTAAAAACGTCCAATTATTTCATTCTCTTTCCCTTACTTTATTTTCATCCTCCTTGTTGTCCTTGAAGCTGTTCCAGTTCATCTGTGTTCTTCTTGAGGTGGGGATGTCCAGGACAGAGCACAATGCCCAAACTCATAGCTGACTAACGTAGACAGCAAGGGAGAGAAACATATTACTTGAGACAAAGCTGGAAGCCTGGAGGGTCTGGACCTCAGGGTGGAGAACTATAATTTAAACTCCTTTGTCCCTGTCCAATTGTGAAAGTAGCACTCCAGCCCCAACTTGTTGAATGCTAGAAATGAATTGCTGCCACAAAGAAAAGGGGGTGTGTGTGTGGTCAAATTATTTTACAAAGCACCAGAGGACAGGATAAGAAACAATGGTTGGGAACTAATCAAGCAGAGAAGCAGCCTGGAATTAAGGAGAAACTTCCTAACAAGTGAGGACAATTAACCAGTGGAACAACTTGCCTTCAGAAATCATGGGTGCTTCATCACTGGAGGTTTTTAAGAAGAGACTGGACAGCCACTTGTCTGAAATAGTATAGGGTCTCCTGCTTGAAAAGGACTAGAAGACCTCCAAGATCCCTTCCAGATTCTCTTCTCTTCTCTTCTCTTCTCTTCTCTTCTCTTCTCTTCTCTTCTCTTCTCTTCTCTTCTCTTCTCTTCTCTTCTCTTCTCTTCTCTCCTCTCCTCTCCTCTCCTCTCCTCTCCTCTCCTCTCCTCTCCTCTTCCACTCCACTCCACTCCACTCCACTCCACTCCACTCCACTCCACTCCACTCCACTCCACTCCACTCCACTCCACTCCACTCCATTCCTAAATCATAGCCCTTTACTGCCACTTGGACATGTGGCAAGATATGGGGGACATATGGAAAACTTCTCTTCTGCGCATGCGCAAGATGGCGACTTCTCTGTGATCCCGGTGATCTGGGGGGGGGGGCGCGATTATGGCTCCAGGGGGCCTTTGGAGGGCTGAATTTCGATCGTTGCAGCCCTGGCCCAGCTGGAGGAGTGTCGGGGCTCTCTGTTGAGGGGTCTCCGGCTTCTGAGAATGTCCTTGAGGCTCGCGGAGACCGTAGGATGGTGAGAGCGGCCCAAAGGAGGAAGAGGGGCGGCGGCAGACTCCCCTTGCGAAGGCGGCAGAGCCAGGATGACGGCGTCAGCGCCGTGGCGGTGGCGGTGATGCGGCACCCTCGCCGGGATCCTCGCCAGCCCAATCCGCCCTGGACATGTGCTAGGGGCGGAGGGGGGGGGCGAGGTGAGGGCGGGGAGGCTGGCAGCGGTGGCAGCGGCGCTGGTGGCGGCGTGGAAATGGCGGCCGCCGGGACAAGGAAGAAGCCGCCAGTTTGATGTGTGGGAGCGTCGGAGAGGTTGGCAGTTACTCGCTTGCTGTGTTGGATCCCCTGGGTGACCGTGGGGCGTTATTTGGCCCCTTGGTCGCCCCAGAGACCTCCATGAGGATTTATGGAGGCTGGGCGAGGCTGGGCGAGGTGAGCAGCATGGTTGCAAGGAAGATCTGGGAGGAGTTGGGGAGAGCTGGACTATGACTGAGGGGTTTTCCCCCTGCGGCGTTTGTTGCCTTTGCTCTCCTTTTTCACCCCCATCCCCCTGAATATGGTGATGCCATGCTGCGTATGCCTGCTGAACAATCATCTCCGGGTCTAGGTGCTATCTTGACCTCCCCGGAGACAATGACGGTTATGATCTTCGCTGTCTGAGCCTGTTTTGACTATGTGGACTGACCTGATCCCATTCTTTCCCTCCGTTGAATGGAGGTTTACATCTGGGGATTCAAGTCTTGGCGGACTGGGTCTATAGCTGCTGTCTCATTTCCGGCTTTTTGGACGATTGTGGTTGACCAGTCGCCGTGAGAGGGGGGCTGGGTCACCCTCTGCCGGATCGAAGCAGCATTTTACTCCCGCCATTGCCGTGAGAGGGCAATGAGGTCCCACATGCTCCATTGGAATTCTATTGAAGTCCGGCATTTCACTCCTTCTGACTGTGATAACATCAAATTGGCCCCTGGTTATTGGCCATGGACTATCACCTCCCTTTGATGTTCAGATGTACTCGGTGAATGACCTTCGTGCCCTGCGAGATTCCCCCCTCTCGCAGGTCTGGCCCTCTTCATTATCGAGGGCCTATCTTGATGACGGGCGTTGGAGCCCCGAGAGATGGCATGCAGCAAAGAAGAGTTTGAGGGGTTTTTTAAGTGGGTTTTTTAGTGGGTTTTTAACAAAAATTTTAAGGGGTTCGGGGGGGATTAAGGTGGGTTCTGGGGGAAATCCACCGGGTTCAAGACCAGCCTTAGCGAAGGGCTACGACATTAGGGACATAGAACCGGAGGTCGGGGAGGGGGGTGGAGTTCGATTTGAAGAGGGCTGTTCCATCAGCATAGTGAGTGGGAGGGGCAGATATGGCGGAAGCTGGGGACCATATCATGTTCGGGGAATGCACACTCGTTATCTTAGAGCGATTGCACACTCCGGTCCCCAATGCTTTTCTTGTTCCCCAGGTTGTCCAGATTCTCAGGGCCAGAGCCTTCGGCTGATGTTATGCAATGCCAGGTCCGTTGTTAATAAAGCCCCCCTCATCCACGATCTTATTCAGGAGGGGGAGGCGGACCTGGCGGGTATTACGGAGACCTGGTTGGGCCAGGAGGGGGGAGTCCCCCTCGTGGATATGTGCCCACCAGGTTTCCGTGCATTTCATCAGCCGAGGGCTCAGGGCAGGGGCGGGGGGGGTGGCGGTTATTATAAAGGAAGGTCTGGATCCAAGGGAGACCACTGTTCCACAGATAGCCAGATGTGAGTCCCTCTTTGTGAAGTGGGGTCGTAGAGTACAGATGGGCTTGTTGGTCACGTACCTGGCTCCCTGCCATGTGGCAACGGCCCTGCCCGAGCTGCTTAACGTTATAGCCGAGGTGGCGGTGGACACCCCCAGACTTGTCATCATGGGGGATTTCAACCTCCCATCTATCGGTGAAATGTCTGAGGTGGCTCGGGAGTTCATGGCTTCCATGACGGCCACGGACCTTACTCAGTTAATTCATGACTCCACTCACACGGGGGGACACACTCTGGACTTAGTTTTTGTCTCTGGTCAGTGGTTGAGTGGCCTTGATTTAGGGGATATAGCCATCGAACCCTTGTCATGGTCTGACCACTTGCTCCTTCGACTGTACTTTCTAACCGCTGCACCCCGCCGCAGGGAGGCGGGACCGACCAGGTGGTTCCGCCCCAGGCGCCTGATGGACCCCGATAGGTTCCAGATGGAGCTTGGGCCATTTCCTGAGACTCTGGCTCATGACTCGGCTGAAGACCTGGTGGCCGCCTGGGATAGTGCGGCTGCCGGGGCCTTGGACCGAGTCGTGCCTTTGCGGCCTCTGACCCGGCACCGAACTCACCAAGCTCCCTGGTTCTCCGAGGAGCTTAGGGAGATGAAGCGCCGGAAAAGATGCCTGGAGAGTAGTTGGAGGACCAGCCGCTCCGAATCTGACCGAACACTGGTGAGGTCTCATATTAAGACCTACCTAGTGGCGATAAAAGTGGCGAAAACTAGCTATTTTGCCGCTCTTATCGCGTCATCAGATAATCGCCCAGCCGCCCTGTTTAGGGTGACCCGCTCCCTCCTTCATCTGGAGGTGCGGGATGACCCCTTGCAGGGCCGTGCTGAGGATTTTGTGCAGTATCTGTATGACAAAATCGCTCAGATTCGGGAAGGGCTGGCCTCTGACTGGGTATGTCCGGATGGAATGACTGAGGCAGGTCTTGAGAGTGTTATCTGGGGGGAGTTCGATCCTGTGGCTCCCGAGGACATGGACAGGGTCCTGGGACGGCTGAACGCGACCACATGTTTATTGGACCCGTGTCCCTCCTGGTTGGTACTGGCTTCCCGGGAGGTGACACGAGGCTGGCTCCAGAAGATTGTTAACGCTTCTTTGAGTGAGGGGGTCCTGCCGGCCGCTTTGAAAGAAGCGGTTGTGAGGCCCCTCCTCAAGAAGCCCTCTCTGGATCCGGCTGTTTTGGCTAACTATCGTCCAGTCTCCAACCTTCGCTTCGTTGCGAAAGTTGTTGAGAGTGTGGTGGCGCAACAGCTTCCCCGGTACCTGGATGAAGCTGTCTATCTAGACCCGCTCCAGTCCGGCTTCCGGCCTGGGCACAGCACGGAAATGGCATTGGTCGCATTGGTGGATGATCTCTGGAGGGCCCGGGATAGGGGCTGTTCCTCTATCCTGGTCCTGTTAGACCTCTCAGCGGCTTTTGATACCATCGACCATGGTATCATGTTGCACCGGTTGGCGGGTTTGGGGGTGGGAGGCACCGTTCTGCGGTGGTTCTCCTCCTACCTCTCTGACCGGTCGCAATCTGTGTTGACAGGGGGGCAACGGTCGACCCCGAGGCACCTTGCTTGTGGGGTGCCACAAGGGTCGGTCCTTTCGCCCCTTCTGTTCAACATTTATGTAAAGCTGCTGGGTGAGATCATCCGTGGCTTTGGGGTGGAGTTCCATCAGTACGCTGATGACACCCAGCTGTACATCTCCACCCCAGGCCACCCCAATGATGCCCTTGAAGTGATGTCCCAGTGCCTGGAGGCCGTGCGGGCCTGGATGGGGAGAAACAGGCTCAGACTCAACCCCTCCAAGACCGAGTGGCTGTGGCTTCCGGCGTCCCGATATAGCCAGCTGATACCATCGCTAGCTATTGGGGGTGAATCACTCGCCCCCACAGAGAGGGCTCGTAACTTGGGCATCCTCCTGGACGCACGGCTGTCTTTAGAAGATCATTTGACGGCTGTGGCCAGGGGGGCTTTTTATCAGGTTCGCCTGATACGCCAGTTACGCCCCTTTCTAGATCGGGACTCCCTACGCACAGTCACTCAAGCACTCGTCACCTCCCACCTGGACTACTGTAACGCTCTCTACATGGGGCTCCCCCTGGGGTGCGCCCGGAGGCTCCAGCTGGTCCAGAACGCGGCCGCGCGGGGGATTATGGGGGCGACGAGGCGCTCCCATGTGACACCTCTCCTGCGCGAGCTGCACTGGCTCCCGGTGGTCTTCCGGGTGCGCTTCAAGGTGTTGGTGACCACCTTTAAAGCGCTCCATGGCTTAGGGCCGGGGTACTTACGAGACCGCCTTCTGCCACCAATAGCCTCCCACCGGCCAGTACGCTCACACAGAGTGGGCCTCCTCAGGGTGCCGTCCGCCAGACAATGTCGGCGGGCGACCCCCAGGCGGAGAGCCTTCTCTGTGGCGGCGCCCACCCTCTGGAACAACCTCCCCCCAGAGTTACGTACAATAACAGACCTCCGGATTTTTTGTCGGGCCCTGAAAACCCATTTATTCCAACTAGCTGGGCTGGCTTGAGTCAAATTTTTAAACTATTTTAAATTGGAATTGTTTTTAATTACGGCCAAATTATCTAATTATTTTAATCAGTTTTTAGATTTCTATGTCTTGTTTTTACTTTGGCTGTGCACCGCCCTGAGTCCTATATTGGAGAAGGGCGGTATAGAAATTTAAATAAATGAAATGAAATGAAATGACATGACTATGGACAGGAGATGTCCATGATGGGTGGTGTCAGACTCAATCTAACGATTGGAATTTTTCTTGGGAGACCACAGGATAAGCCACACCCGAACAAGTGGTCATAAGTATCTTGAACAAGGAATATCACATTTTTCTACCTCCTCATACAAATGACCAGCCTTATTTCCACTACTTGTAGAAGACTCAGAAATACCCTGTTTCCCCGAAAATAAGACATCCCCTGATTATAAACCCAATTGGGCTTTTCAGCGCATGCGCTAAAATACCCCCCTGAAAATAAACCCTCCCCAAAAATATTTAAACGCATGCGCAGGCAGTCTCTGCCATTTCCTCGGGTTAGGGTTAGGGAGACAGAGCTTGAAATCAGATAAGATGTCAAGAGGAGCCCCATCTTGCTCCACGTGCCCCAAAATAATAAGACCTCCCCCAAAATAAGGCCAAGTGCTTATTTTAGGGTTCAAAAAATATAAGACAGGGTCTTATTTTCAGGGAAAAATGGTAGTAATTCTTCCCGACATTGTGAACTATGTGATCCCATTCTAAAGGTACTGAGTTCCTTTAGAAAAATTCTAAACTGTTGACTAACCAGCAGAGTAAAAATGAAAGGAAGCCTACCTGCATTGCAGTGAGAGACTCTAAAAGCTAGTCTTTCATTTACAATCTGGAACGAGCTTCCCCCAGAGATACGGAGGATCCTGGATCTGCGCACCTTCCACCGCGCCTTAAAGACCTTACTATTTCACCAGGCCGGCCTGGCCTAATTTTCCCCCTCTTTTATAAAAGATTTTTAAAATTTTAAATATCTTTTAGTATTTTATATATTCAATTTTAAATTGGTTTTAAAAGTTTGGAGTTTTAAATTTGTCGGGGCCAAAATTATTTAATTTGATTTTATTCTATTTTTTAAATTTTGTATTGTATGTGTTTTTATTGTTTGGCTGTGCACCGCCCTGAGTCCTTCGGGAGTAGGGCGGTATAGAAATCTAATAAAATGAAAATGAAATGAAAATGAAACAACCAGGGGTGAAATGCTGCTGGTTTGGATCGGATCGCCCGATCCGGTAGAGATGGAGGTGGGTGGTTTGGAGAACCGGTAGCAAAAATCCCTGCACACCCCCCATGCCCAGCTGAACCGTGCAATCATCAGAGGGTTTTTTTTTATTTTTAAAAGCATTTTTTCTACAACCTCTTTGGCCGAAAAAATGCTTTTAAAAGTTTTTTTTAAAAAAAAAGCCTCTGATGATAGTGCAGCTCAGCTGGGATCATCAGAGACT
Source organism: Arizona elegans (assembly GCA_022577455.1). Classification (NCBI taxonomy): domain Eukaryota; kingdom Metazoa; phylum Chordata; class Lepidosauria; order Squamata; family Colubridae; genus Arizona; species Arizona elegans. Next base: position 5,350,044 of record JAKOOJ010000017.1, read on the forward strand.
TTTAAAAACATTTTTTCTACAACCTCTTTGGCCAAAGAGGTTGTAGAAAAAATGTTTTTAAAAGGAAAAAAAAAGCCTCTGCTGATTAGGCAAGTCAGCTGGGATCATCAGAGGCTTTTAAAAGCATTTTTTTACAACCTCTTCAGCCGAAGAGGTTGTAGAAAAAATGGTTTAAAAGTAAAAAATAAAAAAGGTGGCCACGCCCACTCAGTCATATTACCCCCCCCCAACCAAGCCACACCCACAGAACCGGTAGTAACAGATTTTACATTTCAACACTGTTTACAACCATTCACTTACTGGCCATTCAGAGTTACAATGGCACTGAAAAAAGTAACTTGTGACCCGTCCTTGCACTTACAACCCCTTCAGCATTCCCATGGTCACGTGATCAAAATCCATGCACTTGGCAACCGACATGTATTTAGAAGAGTTGCAGTGTCCTGGGGTCATATGATCAGTAGTTGTGACCTTTCCAGCTGGCTTCCAACAGGTGAAGCCGATGGGGGAAGTCAGATTATTTTAATAGCTGCACGATTTACTTAACAGCTGCAATGATTCAATCAATCAATCAGAATAGAGCTGGAAGTGACCTTGGAGACCTTCCAATCCAACCATTTCAGACAAGTGGCTGTCCAGTCTCTTAAAAACCTCCAGTAATGGAACATCTGCAACTTCTGAAGGCTGTCAACTTGCAAAGCTTTCAAGTTCCCATGAGCAGGAGGGAGGGAGAACTGATAGAGCTGACTGATTTCCATAACTGAAGCTGCATTCCATAGATGCTTTCTTACCGCAATCAGTAGAAGGGTGTTGGGTTTCACAGCCAGCCAAAGTGGTTAATTGGAGAATGTGATTTATGACATGGCCAGGGAGGAGGGGAGAGACAGGGTCATAGGGGAACGTAAATCTATGCGGGATTAGTTCTAACTGCATCTGAATATTGCCGAAATGGTGCTCCTAATAAATGACTGTTTTTCTTTTGAAGTTTGGCTCATGGCTCATGAATTAATTAGGGCATCTTTCGGAAACTTCACAGAGGCAAGCTGTTCCACTGGTTTATTGTCCTCACTGTTAGGAAGTTTCTCCTTAATTCCAGGTTGTTTCTCTCCTTGATTAGTTTCCAACCATTGTTTCTTGTCCTGCCCTCTGGTGCTTTGGAAAATAGTTTGACCCCCTCTTCTTTGTGGCAGCCCCTCAAATACTGAAATACTGCTATCATGTCACCCCTCTCGTCCTTTTCTCTAGACTAGCCATATCCAATTCTTGCAACCGTTCATATGTTTTAGTCCCCAGACCTTTAATTGTCTTAGTTGCTCTTCTCTGAACTTTTTCTAAAGTCTCAACATCTTTCTTGTAATATGGTGACCAAAGCTGGATGCAGTATTCCAGGTCTGGCCTTACTAAGGCTTTATAAAGCAATATTAATACTTAACGTGATTTTGATTCTATGCCTCTGTTTATACAACCAAGGATTGTTTTAGCATTTTTGGCTGCTGCCTCACATGGCTGGCTCATATTTAAGTGATCATCTTAACAACACTTTAAGTGAATCACTTTAAGTGATTCACTTAACAATGATGGCATAAAATCAGGCATGGCTCACTTAACAACCATCTTCTTAGCAGCAGAAACTCTGCTCCCAATTGTGGTTGTATATCAAGGACTATCTGTACTGAATTCTCAATCAAAGAACAGAGAAAAGAAATATATACCGAATTATATAAAATGAATCCTTCCCTTAAAAGAAAAACGATACAGTGGGAATTCTTTTTTTTAAATATTCAACACTCCGGTTTTGTTTAAATAACACTCCAGAATAAGGATTGAATTGGGATGGGGTAATCAGGGGCCAATGAAATTTCTCTCTCCCTGGAATGTCAGATCTAGCCTGCAGATTGAATAGCCTATATAAATCTGTCTATTTACACATGCCATAAATAATGCTCTGCAAATGTACTATAAATAAATGCACTATTTCATTCATAATGGATCTAATACGGAATGATGGCCATTCTAATCCATTCATCAGCCTTTGCCATCTGGATAAATCTTATGGCAATAAGATGGAAGGAAGGGCCAATGGACAGGCATTTTGCGTCCAGAGATGCATATGCCTATGGGTAGTCCTTGACTTACGACCACAACTGAGCCCAAAATTTCTTTTTTTTTTATTGAAAAGTTTTTACAAACATTTTAACCAAGTTTTGAGCCCCACCTCCCTCCCCATTACCCCTCCCTCCCCTCCCCCTTCTCCCAAAATTTGAGCCCAAAATTTCTGTCGCTAAGTGAAACAATCAATTTTGAGCATTTTTTACACTTACAACCATTGCAGCATCCCCATGGTCACATGATCAAACTTCAGATAAATCATATTTATGACCTTTGTTTTGTCCCCAATCACGGCTTCACTTTTTGTGACCTTCTGACAAAGTCAGTGGGGAAGTAAGATTCACTTAACAGCCATGTTACTAATTTAACAACTGCAGTGATTCGCTTAAGAACTATGGCAAGAAAGGTTGCAAAATGGGGCAAAATTTACTGAACTGTCTCACTTAGCAACAGAAATTTGTTATCCAGGAAACACTCATTTTGCATCGCTTAAAAATGTTAAGGGCAGCTCCATGCAAAAATGAGTAGTTATCAGAGGTGGGTTTCAGCAGGTTCTGACCAGTTCTGGAGAACCGGTAGTGGAAATTTTGAGTAGTTCAGAGAACCAGTAAATACCACCTCTGACTGGCCCCGCCCCCATCTATTCTCTGCCTCCCGAGTCTCAGCTGATCGGGAGGAAATGGGGATTTTGCAGTATCCTTCCCCTGTTGTGACCTAGGCTTACTGAGTCATTACAATACACAATTAGTCCCAAACAAACCTATTTTATTGTAACAGCTGAGAATTACGTTCATTCCCAGCTGAGTCCCAATTAGTTGCAAAATAAGTCCTTCAGAAGAAGTCCTTCGGGATAATCACCAACCTTTATCTTCTTTGATACCCTGCCAAAGGCCTTACTTGGCAAAACCCCATGAAGTTCAGAAACAAACAAGAGATGCCGACTAGAAACAGAGTTAGCAACATTACTTTCCTGCAAAAGGCCTTTGTTTGTCTTTTAAGCCTTATGGGAGGGGTCAATCATCTCCTGGCCTTACTCCTGAGTCATCCCTTTTGCTTTAGCTGCTCTTGCCTTCTGGCAGCTCTGCGCTTTCATGCACTAGGAACAGGCTCCTCCTGTTCCTCTGCCTCTCTGCTGTTCGACTCTGGGGGCTCCGGAATCTATGCATCACTCCCAGATGGCCCTGGCCCCATCTATGCCTCTGACGCAGAGCCCTCATCTGGGCCTTCCCCAAACTCCAGGACTGGCCCACGTTCCTCCCCATCCTCCTCACTGTCCAACTCCGCTGCCAGCTCCCCAGGCTGCTGGCGGACCATAACATCCCCTGGAGTGGGGAGGGAATGGAGATTTTACAGTATCCTTCCCCTGCCACGCCCACCAAGCCACATCATGCCCACCAAGCCACGCCCACAGAACCGGTAGTAAAAAAATTTAAATCCCACCACTGGTAGTTATTGTTACCAAAACTCCATGGATCTGTGTCTTCATGCATGGGTCAAGGTTAAGGGTTATTCTTTGCAAAACCCTGCACTGAGCGATATATAAGAGAATGTAAAGAAAGGAAGGAAATAAAGTCACAGGACAAGTTATTTTTAATCCACATATATTAATACAAAAGGTATTTAAAAAGTTAGGAATATTTATGAGTGAAAATGGATATGGATTTTTTTTTAAAGTTTTTTTTTCCAAGTCTGCATTTAAATTGGGAAGAATGGTCCAAAATATACTGTAGTTTTACTCATATGGACAGTTCACATGGACAGGAGTAATCTGCATTTATATTGCTTAAATAAATGCTTCTGTCATTATGTTTTTAATGCTGTTGCTACCACTTTTATTATCATTGCTCTCTAAGGTATGCATATTTTAAAGGTAATGCGAGTAGCTTTAAAAATGCATAAGGACATTGTCAGAAATAAAATAGAAGGTAGTTTAATCCCAGTTGCTGCAGGTAGTATCACTACCACTTCGCTAAATATGAACCTCGGGGTTTCAGATGACTCACAATTCTATCCCAAGGCTCCAGGGTTCTTATCTGTGTGTATTATTTATTTATTTATTTATTTATCTATCATTCATTCATTCATTCATTCATTGAATCATTCATTCATTCATTGAATCATTCATTCTTATTAAATGTATATGTCACCCAATCTTGGCTTTAATAATACTTATACAGCAGTGGTGAAATTCAAATTTTTATACTACTGGTTCTGTGGGCATGGCTTGGAGGGCGTGGTGTGGCTTGGTGGGCGTGGTGTGGCTTGGAGGGTGTGGTGTGGCTTGGTGGGTGTGGCAGGGGAAGGATACTGCAAAATCTCCATTCCCACCCCACTCCAGGGGAAGGATATTGCAAAATCTCCATTCCTACCTCACTCGGGAGGCCAGCCAGAGGTGGTATTTGCTGGTTCTCCGAACTACTCAAAATTTCCACTACCGGTTCTCCAGAACCTGTCAGAACCTGCTGGATTTCACCCCGGTTATACAGGTAGTCCCCCACCTACAACAGTTCATTTAGTGACCATTCAGAGTTACAACACCACTGTCCTTAAAATTTTCAAGTGGATGTAAAATGAGTCTTTCTTGGACAATGAAGATAGCATTACATTGGTTTGTTTCCAAGTGCCATTCAAAATGCTGATTGTTGTCTATAAAACCCTGGGACATAGGCTCACAGAGTTGGAAGAGACTTTGGACGTCTTCTAGTCCAACCCTCTGCTCAAGCCGGAGACCCTATCTTATTCCAGATAAATAACTGTTCACGTTCCACTATGCATCTAAGAAGCTTCTTTAGTTCTTGCATGAGAAACTACTTGGATGAGAAGCTAATTGATTTTGCAGTAACCTTCCCCTGTTGTGACCTAGGCTTATTGAGTCATTACAATACACAATTAGTCCCAAACAAACCTATTTTATTGTAACAGCTGAGAATTATGTTCATTCCCAGCTGAGTCCCAATTAGTTGCAAAACAAGTCTTTTGGAAGAAGTCCTTCAGAATAATCACCAACCTTTATCTTCTTTGACACCCTGCCAAAGGCCTTACTTGGCAAAGCCCCATGAAGTTCAGAAACAAACAAGAGATGCCAACTGGAAACAGAGTTAGCAATGTTACTTTCCTGCAAAAGGCCTTTGTTTCTCTTTTAAGCCTTATGGGAGGGGCCAATCACCTCCTGGCTTTACTCCCAAGTCATCCCTTTTGCTTTAGCTGCTCTTGCCTTCTGGGCTTGTGTGCACTAGGAACAGGCTCCTCCTGTTCCTCTGCCTCTCTGCTGTCTGATTCTGGGGGCTCCGGAATCTGTGCATCACTCCCAGATAGCCCTGGCCCCATCTTGGAATCGTTTTCAAAGAAAATACCAAGAAAGTCCAGTTGCCCTTTGGAAAAGCACCTTTGGGGCTGTCCAGTCTCTTCTTGAAAACCTCCAGTGATGGAACACCCCCAACTTCTGGAGGTAAGCCATTCCATTGATTAATTGTTCCCACTGTCAGGAAATTTCTCCTTAGTTCTAAGTTTGGATCTTGTTTAAATGGTCTCCCACCTGTTACTTCTTGTGCTGGCCTTTGGTGCTTTGGAGAATAAGTCAACCCCTCTTTTCTTTGACAGCTCCTCAGGTACTGGAAGACTGCTATCATATCAACCATAGTCTTCAGTAGACTTAGACATACCTAGTTCCTTCCATCGTTCATCATACGGTTATATACAGTAATGTCAGGCCTGGAAGCCATCTTTTGCATTGGATCTTCAGGCCTGCCACATTTAGTACTGTGGGAAACTGGGAGGGGAGGAATGTATGGAGCAGGGGTGATATGTAGTCATAATAACATTCCTTTCTCAGAGAGTCAAGGACATCTTGCCCTGCACCTGGGAGGGTGTGACTAGGAGGCATCTCCAGTTGGGACGGTGCTTTGATTGGACCATGTGATGGACATGTGAGTGCTGGACAGGGACTTGGACTTTCCTTTGGGTGGGGAAAACCTGGAAGCTTTCAGATTTGGGTTTTCCCAGATGTGCCAATATGACATCTCTAATAAAATGGAACTTTGAGGAACTTCAAGCCTTTTTTCATTGGGGGGTGTTACTTGGAACCCTGACAAGTAACTTGTGGCTTGGATAGCTTATAGCTCATCTAATCTCAGTCTTTCTCAACTTTAGCACCTTTAAGTTGGGTGGACCAACTCCTAGGACTCCTTAGCTAGCATGAATTATGGAAGTTGAAGTCTTAAAATTATCGTAAAATTTTTGAGGTTGAGAATCATGATTTATCTTAGGTCAAGTCTGCCTGCTTGCTTCAGAGAAATTAGGGAGTTTACTGAAAATCACCCCCTACCTAGGAAAACATCATGAAGCTCTTCTAGTCTTCTGATGAATAGTTAAAATGTGGTTTTTCTAAAAGGCCTGCAGTGATGGAGAAACTAGAAGAAGATCTGTGCTATTATCTTTTGCCCTTCCTTGCAGATATAATTGCTGTTGTTATCTTATGCTTGTTTTTATTAACTTGCCTTGGCTTTTGCACATGTTCTGGGAAAGTGCCCACTTTAAATAAGAAATCGAAGTTGTTTGGAAACAGATAATATGAAGTAGTATTATTGGCATGCACAACTACTGTGATTACGGGGTTCTTGGCCATAAGAATGGGAAAAAAACCACTACAATGAACAAGATTATGGATGATATATCCCCAGAAAGGTTACACAGGAAGCAAGGGTGAAATCCAGCAGGTTGTGACAGGTTCTGGAGAACCGGTAGCGGAAATTTTGAGTAGTTTGGAAAACCGGCAAATACCACCTCTGGCTGGTCCCAGAATGGGATGGGAATGGAGATTTTGCAGTATCTTTCCCCAAGGGGTCGGGAGGGAATGGGGATTTTTGCATGGGGATTTATCCTTCCCCTGGAGTGAGGTGGGAATGGAAATTTTGCAATATCCTTCCCCTGCCATGCCCACCCAGCCACGCCCACAGAACCGGTAGTAAAACAATTTGGATTTCACCACTGATAGGAATGTTGATGAAAGCAATGTATATCCTACTGTGACCTTTACAGGTGAAATGTAAGAGCTGATAACAATATAGGATGACCTTACTATGGACCTCTATGTTTCTCTATGTCTTTTCCACTAATGGTACCTTCACTAATATTGTGTATCATGAAGAATTGTCCCATATACTACTTCCCTTCATACCAAAAGAAAGTCAGCAGTCTAATTTCTGTTATCTGCCTCCTCTCTCCAGGCTTGTCAGGTGGCTCTGGATTGCATTTCTTTTTTCTTTCCTTCTTTTTTTTTAAATATATATATATATATATATAATTGTTTAAACATAAATATATTGAATATAGTGCAATTGTCCTGGCGTTCCACTTGCCGTGAAACAAAGATTAAAAAAACCCCATATATGCTATTTTAAACAGTGCTAGTGCTGTATAGATATTTCTGACCATCATATTCTAGAGTATCAAATTTATCTTTCATTCTAATACCTACATTCTAATACATATATAGTACAGTGGTGAAATCCAATTTTTTTTACTACCGGTTCTGTGGGAGTGGCTTGATGGGCGTGGTGTGACTTGGTGGGCATGGCAGGGGAAAGATACTGCAAAATCTCCATTCCCACCCCACTCCAGTAGAAGGATACTGCAAAATCCCCATTCCCGCCCCACTCCTGGGGGAAAGATATTGCAAAATCTCCATCCCCATCCCATTCTGGGGCCAGCCAGAGGTGGTATTTGCCGGTTCTCCAAACTACTCAAAATTTCCACTACCGATTCTCCAGAACCTGTCAGAACCTGCTGGATTTCACCCCTGAAATCTCTTTCCATTTCCACCTAACCTGATTCTATTGCATTCTAACTTCCAACCATTGATAGAATCTATTAGCATAGAATTCTGTATCCCCTTTGTCTTTTATTTTTAACGTTAGTCTATCCATTTCTGCGCAGACCAGTACCTTCCTTATTGTCTCTTCTTCTGAAGGGGTGTTTTTGCTCTTCCACTGTTGCACATATACAATTCTTGCTGTGGTTAAGATGTGTAATATTAGGTATATTGTCCCTTTATCATAACTGTCTGATATAATGCCTAAGAAGAATAATTCTGTCTTAAATTCTATATGTATTCTAGTCATTTTTTCTTACCACATATGAATTTGTATCCAAAATTTCTTTGCCTTTATACAGGTCCACCACATGTGGTAATATATGCAATGTGGATTGCACTTCTGTACTCTTCCTCATGCTTAAGCCAATATATATCAGTGGTGGGTTTCAAATTTTTTTAGTACCAGTTCTGTGGGTGTGGCTTGGTGGGTGTGGCATGGCTTGGTGGGTGTGGCAGGGGAAGGATACTGCAAAATCTCCATTCCCACCCCACTCCAGGGGAAGGATACTGCAAAATCTCCATTCCCACCCCACTCTAGGAGAAGGATACTGCAAAATCTCCATTCCCACCCCACTCCAGGGGAAAGATACTGCAAAATCCCCATTTCCCCCCAATCAGCTGGGACTCAGGAGGCAGAAAATAGATGGGGCGGGGCCAGTCAGAGGTGGCATTTACTGGTTCTCCGAATTACTCAGAATTTCCCCTACCGGATCTCCAGAACTGGTCAGAACCTTCTGAACTCCATCTCTGTTATATATGACAACCTTCCCCTCATGGTTTCTAGAGCCTCAGGAATGAGGTGAAATGAAATAAGTTTAAAAAAAAAATGGATGCCCTTTTTGGAAAGAAATTGATTTTACATTTGTATTGATTTTTATTGACCTTTATTTATTTATATTCTGCCTTTATTATGTTTATAAATAACTCAAGGCTGCAAGCATAACCTAATGTTCCTTCTTCCTCCTACTTTCCCCACAACAACAACCCTGGGAGGTAGTTGGGCTGAGAGAGAGTGACTGGCCCAAAGTCACCTAGCCAGCTTTTAGGCCTAAGGTGGGACTAGAACTTACAATCTCCTGGGGTCTAGGCTAATACCTTCACCACTAAACCAAACTGCTTTTTAAACCAAGAATGATTTGAATACTGCATAACAGTATTATGGTAGGGACCAGTTTGAGAGCTGTTTCATATTGATTCCCATAGTAAGGGAATCAATCATAGTAAGGGACCCCCATCTGCAGGGTTTTTTTTCCCTTTCTTTTTTCCCTTTCTTTTTTGCCACCAAAAGGTGTTTTGGAACACACCTGTCAAGTGTGGAAGACAGGGCCATGGGTTGTTGCAATTAAACTGATTTAATGCTCATGCTTATGCATAGGAATCTAGACAACTAATGGTTAGCACAATTTTGGTACTAGATAAGGGTTAATGGAATTCAAGAGGGATTGGCCTTAGACCACTTATGGGAATTTAGAGACTCTAGACCAGGGGTCTCCAAACTTGGCAACTTTAAGAAAGGAGCCTGAGTGGCGCAGCAGACTAATGCTACTGTTAAAGGTAGTATTTAGCTTCCAGCTGCCTGCAATTACTGCAAGTTCAATTCTCACCAGGCTCAAGGTTGACTCAGCCTTCCATCCTTTCTAAGGTAGGTAAAATCAGGACCCAGTTTGTGGGGGCAATAAGTTGACTTTGTATAAAATATACAAAAGTATGAAGGCTATTGCTTAACGCACTGTAAGCTGCCCTGAGTCTCCGGAGAAGGGCGGCATATAAATCAAAATCAAAATAATTAAAAAAAAAAAAGACTTGAGGACTTTAACTCCGAGAATTTCCTCAGCCAGCTTTGCTTTGCTGGCTGAGGAATTCTGGGAATTGAAGTCCACAAGTTTTAAAGTTGCCAAGTTTGGAGACCCCTGCTCTAGGCCAATATCTCTCTTGATTCTACCCCCAGGCTCTGCCATTTCTTCTCCTGCAATGTTGTTGTTGTTAGCTGCAAAGTTGTGTCTGACCCATCGCGACCCCATGGACAATGTTCCTCCAGGCCTTCCTGTCCTCTACCATCCCCCGGAGTCCATTTAAGCTCATGCCTACTACTTCAGTGACTCCATCCAGCCACCTCGTTCTCTGTCGTCCCCTTCTTCTTTTGCTCTCAATCTTTCCCAGCATTAGGCTCTTCTCCAGTGCGTTCTTCCTTCTCATTAGGTGGCCAAAGTATTTCAGTTTCATCTTCAGGATCTGGCTTCTAAAGAGCAGTCAGGGTTGATCTCCTCTAGGACTGACCGATTCAATTGCCTTGCAGTCCAAGGGACTCACAGGAGTCTTCAGGAGTTGCAGGATTCCTATTATTGCAGGAGTCCTGCAATAGCACATCTTTAAAAAGCCCTGCCTTTGTTCTGTGAAAATGTGCAACATCAGGAGAAGATGCAGCTGCTTTATGTATTTAAAGCAGATGCTATATTTGCACCCCTTTGTTATCCAAAGCATCTTTTACAAACAGATTCCAAAAATGGGGAGTGGGGGGGACGGACAATCTTACAAAGTGCCATTCATCATTGTTGCTAGACCAGCCTGCCTGGATGCATGATTCTGTCTCCATTAGTACATGATAGCTGCCCTCTATTTTCATTTAGCTGGGAACAAGTCCTGTTGGAAGTCAAGAGACTTATTTTAAGTGGCAATCACAGGATTAAGGAGTTGATTTTTTGGGAGGGACAGATGGCACGTTTATCATGCCTTTGATGTCGCAAGGCCTGCCACTTTTTTTTGAAAGTATGTTTTCCCAATCACAACAGCAACAGGGATGAAAAAAACCCCACCATGAAGTGCTAGTAGTAAACAAAATAGAGATCTTGATTTATATTTGGCCAAGGAGGAGAAAATTGGTTCACCTATGATACTAGCTCATGCTCTTAATTGGACTTCAGGGAGCATCGTATTATAAGCGCATGCAAAATCAGCATTTAAGTATTCTGCATTGGTCCACTTGATTGTTGTGGCCCCCTGGTGGCCAGCTGAGCTGGCAGCAGAGTCGGGCAGTGAGGAGGTTGGGGAGGAACTTGGGCCAGTCCTGGGGGCTGGGGAAAGCTCGGACGAGGGCTCTGTGTCGGAGGCAGAGAGAGAATAATAACAATAATAATAATTTTATTTCTATACTGCCCTTCTCCCGAAGGACTCAGGGCGGTGTACAGCCTATTAAAAGCACAAAACAAACATCAATTAAAATAATTTAAAATTATTAAATAATTCGGCTCAATTTAAAACCCCAGAAATTTATAACACCCAATTTAAAATTATTATGTTGATAGCCTGGCCTGGCGGAACAACAGGGTCTTGAGTGCACAGCGAAATACCCAGAGGTCGGAGATCTTATGCACTTCCGGGGGCAGTTCATTCCACAGGGCTGGGGCTCCCACAGAGAAGGCCCTCCCTCTGGGTGTTGCCAGCTGACATAACTTGGCCGATGGCACCCTGAGGAGACCCTCTCTGTGGGAGCGAACTGGCCGGTGGGAGGCTATTGGTGGCAGAAGTCGGTCTCAAAGGTACCCGGGTCCTATGGCATGGAGCACTTTAAAGGTGGTGACCAATACCTTGAATCGCACCCGGAAGACCACTGGGAGCCAGTGGAGCTCGCGCAGGAGGGGTGTCATGTGGGCACAATGAGTTGCACCCATAACCACCCGCGCGGCCGCATTCTGGACCAGTTGGAGCCTCCGAGTGCTCTTCAAGGGGAGCCCCATGTAGAGAGCATTACAATAGTCCAGCCGGGAGGTGACAAGGGCGTGAGTGACCGTGCGCAAGGCGTCCCGGTCCAGAAAGGGCTGCAACTGGTGAATCAGGCGAACCTGATAAAAAGCCCCCCTGGCCACGGCCGTCATATGCTCTTCTAAAGACAGCCGTGCGTCCAGGAGGACACCCAGATTGCGAGCCCTCTCTGTGGGGGGAGGTAGACAGCAGTGAGGCGGAGGAACAGATGGAACCTGTTCCCAGTGTTCGCATGCACAGAGATGCCAGAAAACAGAAAACAAGAACAATTAAGAAAGCAGGGTCGACTCGGGAGTAAGGCCATACCTTGGAGATAATTGGCCCCTCTCATAGGAAATAAAAGAGGAGTGAACAGGGAGTGGGCTTCTGCAGGAAACAATTTGTTCATTCTGTGATTCTAAGAGACTCTGTTCCAAGTTTTGCCTTGTATTGCAGTTGGAAACAATTTACGTGGCAGCTTGCCAAACGAGATAAGGTGTGTTGAGAAATATTGCTTTGAAAAACTGTTTGGACAAGCCTTGCTGACTGTGAATGAACGTAATTCACTGTCGTGTAAATAAAAGAGGTTTTGCCAGTAATTCCTGCCTCCTGCTTGTTAAGGGAGCCTAGGTCAGAACAGTGACCTGGATTTCACAGGCAAATCTCAGGGGTGAGAGCAGTCAATGGGCTGATCTGAACTGCTGAACCTAATTGCATTTTGCTTCTATTTAGTTCTATTATTCTGTCATTATTATTACTTATCTGTCAGTGTGATGCTTTTAGTGGTGAGAAATGCCCCGAACCTTCTGGTCCTGCACACTGGAAATGTTCAAGATGTGGATGATGGGAAGGCAGGACCGGCATGGTTTAAAGTTACCCCAAAATAAATATGTTTACTCTCATCGCTGTTTACTTTCCGCAATGTCTGCTAATAACTGGCAATCTGAACATTTAGGAACGGGAAGAAAAAAATGTGCTATAAATGGCCCGCTAATGGGTTTTGAGTAAATCCATTCCTTCCCCCGCTATCATTTTGCTGGAAATGGGATGTGTTCCATCCTTCCCTCTTTTGTTTTCTGCTCTTTCTTGTGCCTGAATTATAAAACATTCAAAACAACCACCTCCGGCCTCTCTGCTTCTACTTTTCCTCCCTCCTCTTCCAAAACAATCAACATTTCTGCAGTGTTGTGTAGAGAGGGAGGTTTGCCTATTTTAATAATCACGGTAAAATATACCACCCCCTAGCAAAGAAACTTCACAACATTGATGCAGCCGATAAAATCAATTAGATAAATTTAGCAATGTCTAATAGAGTTTCTGTTTTGGGGGACAGTCAAGCACTGAACGGCTGATCCTGGACACAAATGAACTGGCAAGAGGTGGGAAACAGAATGGCTATGGGGGTTGCAATTTGATTGGGAGCCGCTGAGAGTTTGATATAAGATGGGAGGCTAATACTGCATCCAGTTTTGTCACCATGATACAAAAAAAGTTGTTGACACTCTAGAAAGAGTGCAGAGAAGAGCAACAAAAGATGATTAGGAGGCTGGAAGCCAAACCGTATGATGAATGGTTGCAGGAATTGGGTATGTCTAGTTTAACAAAAGGACACCGTGGCTCGGTGGCTAAGATGCTGAGCTTGTCGATTGAAAGGTTGGCAGTTCAGTGGTTCGAATCCCTAGTGCCACGTTACTTGTCCCAGCTTCTGCCAACCTAGCAGCTTCTGCCAACTTAGCAGTTCGAAAGCACATAAAAAATGCAAGTAGAAAAATAGGGACCACTTTTGGTGGGAAGGTAAGAGCATTCCATGTGCCTTTGGCATTTAGTCATGCTGGCCACATGACCACGGAGACATCTTCAGACAGCGCTGGCTCTTCAGCTTTGAAACGGAGATGAGCACCGCCCCCTAGAGTTGGGAAAGACTAGCACTTATGTTCGAGGGGAACCTTCACCTTTACCTTTAAGATCCAGGCAGCAATACATAACATTGAATGATGTACAGGAACATCTGCATAGAATATGGGCTAGACCTTCCCAAGTCCAGATGGGAGATTCCACAGAAGGTTAGGGAGAACAATAGGGCTAAGATCGTGTAGGGATTTCAGATCCAAACAAACAGGTAGGTACTGGCCAATCAACTGGACATCGTGGTAGTAGACAAGGACTAGAAGACAGCTGTGGTTCTAGATGTAATAGTGTCAAATGACAGCAGCCTCAAGAAGCTGTCTGAGAAGCTAGAGAAGTGCTAGGGCCTGAAGGAGGAACTAGAGAAGATGTGGAAATAGTAATAGTGTTCTGTGCGTCTTTGACGTTGAGTCATGCCGGCCACATGACCACGGAGATGTCTTCGGACAGCGCTGGCTCTTCGGCTTTGAAACGGAGATGAACACCGCCCCCTAGAGACGGGAATGACTAGCACATATGTGTGAGGGGAACCTTTACCTTTACCTTTAGTTTAACAAAAAGAAGGACCAAGGCTGATATGATAGCAGTCTTCCAGTACCTGAGGGGCTGTCACAGAAAAGAGGAGATTGACTTATTCTCCAAAGAATAAGGACAAGAAGTAATGGATCAGGGGTAAAATCCAGCAGGTTCTGGAGAACCGGTAGTGGAAATTTTGAGTAGTTTGGACAACTGGCAAATACCACTTCTGGCTGGCCCCAGAGTGGGATGGGAATGGAGATTTTGCAATATCCTTTCCCCAGGAGTGGGGAGAGAATGGGGATTTTGCAGTAACCTTCCCCTGCCATGCCCACCAAGCCACACCTACCAAGCCACGCCCACAGAACCAATAGTAAAAAAAAATTGAATTTCACCACTGTAATGGATGGAAGCTTAAAGAGAGATGTAAGCTAGAACTAGGGAGAAATTGCCCGACAATGAGAACAATTAACCAGTGGAACGGTTTGCCTTCAGAAGTTGTGGGTGCTCCATTACTGGAGGTTGTGGAGACATTAGACAACCATTCATCTGGAATAGTATACTGTAGGTTCTGCCTGCCTGCAGAGAGGGTTGGACTAAAAGACCTCAAAGGCCCCTTCCAACTCTGTTATTCTGTAAGTAATGAATAACTTCCAGAATGCTCAGAAATGCCATGTTAGTTTGGGAATTATGGAAAGTGAAGTTCACACCAAGGTGTATCAGGCAGGATCAGGAGTCAAGGCAGAAGAGGCAGCCATGGAGCCAGCAAGCACAAGAAGTGCTCTGCCCCAATATGTGCCCCAAGCAAACCAGTCTGATCCTCCCGGGTCCCACCAAGTGACCAGCAGTCATCAATTACAGTATGCACAAAGCAGGTAACACCATTGATAACCAACTTTCTGCACTAGCTCATACACTGGAATTAATCTGGATGTGACATGTCCTTCTACATCAACTATGAGAGCTTTTTCTATGCAGAGGTGTCCAACCTTGGCAACTTTAAAGACGTGTGGACTTCAACTCCCAGAATTCCCCAGTCAGCATGGCTGGCTGAGGAATTCTGGGATTTGAAGTCCACAGATCTTAAATTTGTCAAGATTGGACACCCCTGTTCTACTGATTGAAATGATTGTTCTCAAAACAGTAAATATGCAGATTGCACATTTTCTTTGCCTATTTAGACAAAAATAACAGGTAACATCATGAAACTGAAAGGAGTTCTGCTAATTTCCTATATATAGGTTTCAATTGAGGCCTTTGAACTCTGGTGCTGGAGAAAACTCCTGTGAGTCCCTTGGATTGCAAGGCAATCAAACCAGTCAGTCCTAGAGGAGATCAACCCTGACTGCTCTTTAGAAGGCCAGATCCTGAAGATGAAACTCAAATACTTTGGCCACCTAATGAGAAGGAAGGACTCCCTGGAGAAGAGCCTAATGCTGGGAACAATTGAGGGCAAAAGAAGGAGACGACAGAGAACGAGGTGGCTGGATGAAGTCACTGAAGCAGTGGGCGTGAGCTTAAATGGATTCCAGAGGATGGTAGAGGACAGGAAGGCCTGGAGGAACATTGTCCATGGGGTTTATTTTTATTTTATTTTATTTTATTTTATTTTATTTTATTTTATTTTATTTTATTTTATTTTATTTTATTTTATTTTATTTTATTTTATTTTATTATTTTATTTTATTTTATTTTTTTATTTTATTTTTTTATTTTATTTTATTTTATTTTATTTTATTTTATTTTATTTTATTTTATTTTATTTTATTTTATTTTATTTTATTTTATTTTATTTTATTTTATTTTATTTTATTTTATTTTATTATTTTATTTTATTTTATTTTATTTTATTTTATTTTATTTTATTTTATTTTATTTTTGATTTATATGCCGCCCTTCTCCGGAGACTCAGGGCGGCTTACCATGCGTTAAGCAATAGCCTTCATCCTTTTGTATATTTATACAAAGTCAGCTTATTGCCCCCACAAACTGGGTCCTCAATTTACCTACCTTAGAAAGGATGGAAGGCTGAGTCAACCTTGAGCCTTGGCGAGATTCGAACCTGCAGTAATTGCAGGCATCTGGTCTTAATAACCAGCTTAATAACAGGGTGCCTTAGACCACTGTACTACCAAGGCTCTTGGGTTGCGATGGGTCGGACACGACTTCGCAACTAGCAACAACAACAAGGTATCTCATCCTCAATGTGCAACCATTTGTGGGGCGACCATTTGAAGTTATAACAGCACTGAAAAGTGTGACTGACAATCAGTCCTTACACTTATGACCATCACAGGAGTCCCACAGTCACATGATCTAAATTCAGGAGCTTGGCAACTGACATGTATTTACAATTGTTGTAGATCCTGGGCTCATATGCTCATCATTTGTGACTTATCCAGTTGTCTAATCTGACAAACAAAGTCAAGGAAGGAAGCCAGAGTCACTTAATGATTGAATAATTCATTTAAAACTGCAATAGTTCACTTAAGAAACATGCCAAAGGACAAAAAATTGGAGATGACTCAATAACTGCCTTGTTTAGCAATATAAATTCTGGTTCCCATTCTGGTTGTAAATTGAGGACTTACCTGTAAGGTACTTGCTGGAATGCTTTTGTTAAGAAGTTGACTTTCTTTTCAACAAAAACTATTAATCTGCGCTCCTGGATTCTCATGTCTAAACATTTCCAATCCAAACTACAAATGCGAGATGCCCACTCAACACAATATTTTCCTTTTTCTCTCCTCTTTGAACAGCAAGACCTCATGACATTATCATCAACAGGCAGGGAAACATTTTCCATTTCAAAGAGATTTTTGATGTGAGTTTTAGGTGGAGATAGATAGGCTCTGTAATTGGATTACTCTATAAAAGTGGTCGTGCGATGAAACGGAGTGTCAGCAAGCTAAACTGAAATTCCCAACTTTCAGTTCGGAGAAAGAACCCACGTCAACTTTCGACAATCAAGAACCAATTGTTTTATTTCAAAAAAGTCAGCTTTTGAAGCTGCCCAAATATAGCGGCTGCACAAACAGATATTATCGGGCTTGTAATACAGAAGAATTGCAGGGCGCTAGGCTTGCTGTACATGAGTGAACCAATGTTTCTTAGAAGAAAATTAATTGCCTGAAGTCTCTTCCATTTACCAAGCTTTTCTGTTTTAATCTGGGGGAAAAATACCCTATT
This sequence comes from Arizona elegans, assembly GCA_022577455.1. NCBI lineage: Eukaryota > Metazoa > Chordata > Lepidosauria > Squamata > Colubridae > Arizona > Arizona elegans. The sequence continues at coordinate 5,367,373 of JAKOOJ010000017.1, forward strand.
CTGCAGGAAATAGGTCACAGTAGCTACCTGCTGAACCAAACCTCCCAGCAATGCATCATCTATATCTGCTTATTTCCCCCATTGTTGGTTTGGCCTCAAGCCAGCTGCGCTGCGTCCAGATGTCCTCTTTGATGAATGTTAAGCACTTCTCTGAGACTAAACACTGAGGAAGCCCTTACTTCTTTCATACAAAGGCGCATAAGAGAGGGGAACTCAGTCTTTATTTGGTCACTTTCTACCATGAAATGGGGAGAACCCTCATTAGAATAGAATAGAATAACAGAGTTGGATGGGATCTTGGAGGTCCTCTAGTCCAACGCCCTGCCCAGACAGGAAACCTACACCACTTCAGACAAATGGTTATCCAACACCTTCTTAAAATTTTCCAGTGTTGGAGTATTTACAACTTCTGCAGGCAAGTTGTTCCATTTATTAATTGTTCTAACTGTCAGGAAATTCCTCCTTAGTTTTAGGTTGCTTCTCTCCTTGATTAGTTTCCACCCATTGCTTCTTGTCCTGCCTTCAGGAGCTTTGGAGAATAGCTTGACTCCCTCTTCTTTGTGGCAGCCCCACTGCTATCATGTCTCCCCTAGTCCTTCTTTTCATTAAACTAGACTTACCCAGTTCCTGCAACCGTTCTTCATATATTTTAGCCTCCAGTCCCATGATCATCTTTGTTGCTCTTCTCTGCACTCTTTCTAGAATCTCAACAACTTTTTTACATCATTGCAACAAAAACTGAATGCAATATTCCAAGTGTGGCCTTATCATGATGAGATCATGCACTTCTCAGTCCTATTAGACCCCCTCTCTTGGGGATCTTTCCATCCATCAATCATAATGTCAGTCCTGGAGCCATTTTCCCTGGCACCTCCAGGCAGGGGTGGGCTGCTGGGGGTTCGTCGGGGTTCGGGAGAACCTCTAGCTAAGATTCTGTGCAGTTTGGAAAAATCCCCAAATCCCACTCCTGGATGGCCCCGCCTATCCCTCCCTTCCCAGGAGTCCCCATGCGGCCCGTTTTGGATGCAGGTAAGTGCAGGGCGCGCATGGAGGCTCGGGGAGGGCGAAAAACAGGCCTACTGGAAGTTTAGGAATACCAGAAACAGGCCCATTTCTGGCCTCCAGAGGGCTTCCGGAGCCTGGGGAGGCCATTTTCGCCCTCCCAGAGGTTTGAGAAAAGACTCCAGAGCCCAGGGAGGGCAAAAACGCTTCCCCACCATGATGCAGGAGGCCAACTAGGCCACGCCCACCATGGCCATGCCCACCCAGCAACCAGGCAGAGAACCCCTTGCTAAAATTTTTGAAATCCACCCCTGCCTCCAGGGCTGCCACAGCAGAGATAAGTCGAGCTGTGGGAACTGGCGGGGGGAGGTAGAGATAGCTGGGGATTTTAGCCAAAATAAAATTCTTTTCTCTGAGAACCAAGGACTTTCCCACCAGGTGCAAGGAGGACGTGGGATCTGAGGCCTTGAACTATCACCTGATTGGACCATATGATGGACTGCATGGGCAGGGAAAGGAAAACTTTACTTTTAACTAGGGGGAAACCCGAGGGGGGGGTTTAGAGTTGGGTTTCCCCAGATGTCAGCTGCCCCCAGAGATAAGGAGAATCCAAGACCTCGGTGCCTTCCGCCGTGCCCTTAAAACCTTCTTTTTCCACCAAGCCGGGCTGGCCTAACACTTTTTAAAATGTTTTTAATTGTTTGTTATTGTTTTTAATCATGGGGCCAAATTTATATATATCTTTTTAATTGTATTTTAATGTTTGTAGTTTGTGCTTTTACTTGGCTATTCACTGCCCTGAGTCCTCAGGGAGAAGGGCGGTATACAAACAAACAAACAAACAAACAAACAAACAAATAAATAAATGTGCCAATATGACATGCCTAATAAATCTACACTTTGAGGAATATGCCAGCCTTGGAGTTTTGATTCTGTTGGGTGTGTTACTTGGAACCCTCACACATAATATCCGTCAGAGTCACTTACAGACTTGGGGGGCATTGATTGATGACAGTTCTGCTCCCAAAGAGAATAAGGTGGGTGACCTTGGCAGAGATATGTGTAAGTTATTGGCCAGGCATTTTTAAGTCCAAAACAAGCAGATAACATTCAGAAGACAGATGCCTCTTTGAGTTATGAGAAGGAGGCACAGCAGAATCAGGCTTGCAAGATTCTGCAATAATAGCCAGTATCAATAAAAGTAGTTTTAGTTTTCTTGAAGAGTTGAGTTCCTGGTGTGATCCATCTAGTAAGGCTTCCAGCTCCTAAGGACTGGTTCTTCAGAACTCGTATCCCAGGTGTCAGAGCTTTACCTAGTACAGGTAGTTCTCAATTTACGACCACAGTTGAGCCCAAAATTTCTGTTGCTAAGTGAGACAGTTGTTAAGTGAGTTTTGCCCCGTTTTACGACCTTTCTTGTCAAGGTGAATCACTGCAGTTGTTAAGTTAATTACATGTTAAGTGTGATTAACTTAACAACTTAAGTGAATCTGGCTTCCCCATTGATTTTGCTTGTCAGAAGTTCACAGAAGGTGATCACAGAAGGGGACTCAAATTATTGGGGGAAATATGCTGACTCTGTAAATCTCTTAGAGACTGGAGTGGGGGCTAAAACATATGAAGAACGGTTCCAGGAACTGGATATGTCTAGTTCAGGGGTCAGCAACCCGCGGCTCTGGAGTCACATGTGGCTCTTTCATCCCTCTGCTGCGGCTCCCTGTTGCTGGTCAGCTCCACAATTGATACGGCTTTCAGTTAGGACAGATAGAGTAAAAAGGACGCCGTGCTAGGAGGAGACTCTATGGTGGGGGAACTGGACTTTGAGTCAGCTCTAGAATTGAATGGGAGCTTCCGGTTAGGTCAGGACCTTTGTGGCTCTTTGAGTGTTTAAGGTTGCCTCCCCCGGTTTAGTTTAATGAAAAGAGGGACTAGGGGAGACACTAGGGGAGACACTTCCAATATCTCAGGGGCTGCCACAAAGAAGAGGCAGTCAGGCTATTCTCCAAAGCACCTGAGAGCAGGTCAAGAAGCAATGGATGAAAACTAATCAAGGAGAGAAGCAACTTAGAACTAAGGAGAAATTTCCTGACAGTTAGAACAATTAACTAGTGGAACAATTTGCCTCCAGAAGTTGTGAATTCTCCAACACCAGAGGCTTTTAAGAAGAGATTGGACAACCATTTGTCTGAAATGATATAGGGCTTCCTGCCTGAGCAGATGGTTGGACTAGAAGACTTCCAAGATCCTTTCCAACTCTGTTTTTCTATTCTATTCTACATGCCAGTTGCGAAGCATCTGAATTTTGATCATGTGACATGACCGGGATATGTTACAATGGTTATAAGTGTGAAAATTGGTCATAAGCCACTTTTTTCCCAGTGTTGTCATAACATTGAACGGTCACTAAGCGAACTGTTGTAAGGCATGGAATACCTGTATGCTAGTTACAACTCTACCTGAATCCAGATGACCTGACAATGATAATTCATGTCTTCATAGCCATTCATTAGGGTTAGGACATGGATCCAAGTTTACTAATAGCAGAGCTCATACTTCAAAGCACCTATATATATCTTTGGATTCCACAAGCTCAAAAGATCTCAACAATCATACCATGTCTCTACCTTACCTCACAGGAAATTCCCCACACTCCCTCAGAAAATCCTCAGGAACCAACAAATGCCTGAGGGACATCTAAGCCTACCACCTTCACAGGAAGGCAGAGTAAATATGTGCACATCTTGTTTTGCATTATACAATATTCTTCCCAGCAGTTTCCAGCTACTGGCTTCCTACATCCCAGTAGAATTGCTCATTAGGGAACACTTCCCATTGTTTTTTTCCAGACTAAAAAATGCAGCCATTCAATGAAATGTCACAGAAAAAGAACATTTCCAGCTATAGCTCCTTTTATCAACCTTGGCAACGAAGTCATCTGAAAATGCCATCTCTGCACCAAGAGAAAATTGAAAGAAATTCTCAGGCACTCTAAGAATAGCGGGGCCCTCGATGCTCTCTGAGCTTCATTGTTTTCTTGAAGATGTTTCATTACCCAACTAGGTAAACATCATCAAGGATAAATTTCTTTATGGAGATTCTCGGTTATCCAGGTCTCAAAAGTGCTTTTTTTCAAGAAGCAACTGGACTTTCTGGTTTTTCTTTGAAGATGTTTCACTTCTCATCCGAGAAGCTTCTTCAGCTCTGGATGGATGGTGGGGAATGGAAGGATTTCTACTCCTTGCAGACAGCTGGTCATTTGCATTCTTTTAGCAGGTCATTAAGGTCACCTGGAGGTTTATCTGTTTATTTGAGTGGTGCAAATTGGTGTAGAGGCTTCTTGGAACAGTTGACTGTGTTGTATGACACAGGCTGCTCTTTTGAAGTCAACGAAGTCCATATTTTGGACAGAGAGGATGGCTGGTTTGAAAGAGGGGTTAAAAGAGGCCATCTATATCAAAATTGAACAGCCTTCTCCCAACCGAGGAGGAGGGGTACGACATCAACTCTCTCCAATCTACTACACAGTCCTTTCAGCAGTTCCAAGAAAGCTCCACACCCATTTGCACTACTCAGGTGACCCTGATGACAAAGATAAGACTCCAAATGGCCTCAACAACCCTCTAAAAGAATGCAAATGACCAGCTGTCTTCAAGGAGTATAAATCCTTCCATTCCCCACCCTCCATTCAGAGCTGAAGAAGCTTCTTGGATGAGAAGCGAAACATCTTCAAAGAACAACCAGAAAGTCCAGTTGCCTCTTGAGAAAAAAAAGCACTTTTTTTTATTGAAAAGTTTTAAAACGTTTTACAGACATTTCCCCTTCCCCCTCCCTCCTCCCCTTCCAACCCTCCCCTTCCCCTCCCCCACCCACTTCCCAGAGCAAAATACAGGGTATAACATTTGACAATCATAAGCTAACATAAGCTAATTATCTATAGCCTCCTTTCCCCTCTTGAACTTTTAACTCCCCTTTTACTAAACTAAATTTAAGTACTTTATAAAATCTCTTGGATCATTCATAAGCTATTTGAAATTTTTTAGTCCGATATTTGCTTTGAATATAATCAATCCATCTTCTCCATTCTAACATATATTTTTCATTTGAATGGTCCTTTAGATATGCTGAAATTTTCGCCATTTCTGCTAAATTTACTACTTTTAATGTCCATTCTTGAATAGTAGTAAATCTTCCTTCTTCCAGGACTGCGCCACCAAGAGTCTTGCTGGAGTTATTAAGTTCAGAATCAAATTAGTCTCTATAGCCATACAATCTGTAATTATACCTAACAAAAACAACTGTGGAGTAAACTTTATCCTTTTTTAAAAAATATTTTGAATAATCCACCATATTTTTATCCAAAATGCTTTAACTTTTTTACAAGTCCACCAAACATGAAAATAGGTAGCATCAACACAATCACATCTCCAACATTTCGGTTGTAGATTTGGGCACATATAAGCTAACTTTTTGGGATTCAAGTGCCATGTATAAAACATTTTATAAAAGTTTTCTCTCAAATTTTGAGCTTGTGTAAATTTTACATTTCTTACCCAGATCCTTTCTCATGTTTCCATCATTATTAGTTCCTCGAAATTTTGTGCCCATTTTATCATACAGTCTTTAACTAACTCTGTCTCCGAGTCTATTTCTATCAAAATATTATACAACCCTTTTATGTGCATTTGACTCTGGTCCCTAATTTGTTTTATCAAATTTTCTTCACTTTGTGTAATACCAATTTTCTGATCTTTTTTCCATCTATTCTGCAGCTGTACATAAACAAAAGGGGTGTTGTTCAGCAGGTTCTGACAGGTTCTGGAGAACCTTTAGTGGAAATTTTGACTAGTTCGGAGAACCACCAAATACCACCTCTGGCTGGCCCCAGAGTGGGGTGGAAATGGAGATTTTGCAATATCCTTCCCCCTGGAGTGGAGAGGGAATGTGGATTTTGCAGTATCCTTCCCCTGGAGTGGGGAGGGAATGTGGATTTTGCAATATCCTTCCCCTAGAGTGGGAAAGGAATGGGGATTTTGCAGTATCCTTACCCCAGGAGTGGGGAGGGAATGGGGATTTTGCAGTATCCTTTCCCCAGAAGTGGGGAGGGAATGGGGATTTTGCAGTATCCTTCCCCTAGAGTGGGGAAGGAATGAGGATTTTGCAGTATCCTTTCCCCAGGAGTGGGGAGGGAATGGGGATTTTGCAGTATCCTTCCCCCAGGAGTGGGGAGGGAATGAGGATTTTGCAGTATCCTTCCCCCAGGAGTGGGGAGGGAATGAGGATTTTGCAGTATCCTTCCCCTGGCGTGGGGAAGGAATGGGGATTTTGCAGTATCCTTTCCCCAGGAGTGGGGAGGGAATGGGGATTTTGCAGTATCCTTCCCCCAGGAGTGGGGAGGGAATGAGGATTTTGCAGTATCCTTCCACTGGAGTGGGGAGGGAAAGAGGATTTTGCAGTATCTTTCCTCCAGGAGTGGGGAGGGAAAGGGGATTTTGCAGTATCCTTCCCCCAGGAGTGGGGAGGGAATGAGGATTTTGCAGTATCCTTCCCCTGGAGTGGGGAGGGAATGGGGATTTTGCAGTATCCTTCCCCTAGAGTGGGAAAGGAATGGGGATTTTGCAGTATCCTTCCCCCAGGAGTAGGGAGGGAATGGGGATTTTGCAGTATCCTTCCCCCAGAAGTGGGGGGGAATGGGGATTTTGCAGTATCCTTCCCCTGCCACACCCACCAAGCCACGGCCACCAAGCCATACCATGCCCACCAAGCCACAGAACCGATAGTAAAAAAAAATGAATTCCACTACTGACCAAGCTCAGAGAGTACCAAAGGCTCCTCAATTTAACGCTGAACTCCAAATCTTTTCTATTGGCTCTCTTGAATAAGATAGAAAAATAAAAGCTTTTTTTTTTCCAGAGGGGAAGAAAACTTTGAGACACTGGGAAACAGATTTCATGATAGCCTGGCCTATGGAAAGATCAACCAAGGGTCTTTTTCCATGCAAGCCAAGCCTCCACGTTCCTTTGCTTCCTGACTACAGCACCATATTTCTCCAGATTTTAAGCTTTCTTTAATTAAAGTTAGAGATCATGAATATAAGGTACGGGCATTTGCAGACGATTTGGTTGTGACTCAATCAGTGGAATCAGCAAAGGTTCTGATGGATATAATTAAACAGTATGGTCAAGTGTCTGGGTTTAAAATAAACGTTGGAAAAACAAAGATGATAGTTAAAAATATGACAATAAATCAAAAAGAGGAGTTATAAAGGGTAACGGGATGTGAAATAGTTAAAAAAGTTAAATACCTAGGTGTTCATATTGCACCTTCTAATGGGAAACTATATAAATATAATTATGAGTTGTTATGGCATAAAATACAAGTTGAAATGGATAAATGGAAAAAAATTACAATTGTCCTTGTTAGGTAGAATAGCAGTTATAAAAATGAATGTTTTACCGAAGTTTTTATTCCTCTTTCAAATGATACCAATATTAAAAAAGGATGCCAACCTGGAAGAATGGCAGAAAGATATTAATAAGTTTGTATGACAAGGTAAGAAACCAAGGATAAAATTGAAAATAATGCAGGATATGCGAGAAAGGGGGGCTGAAAATGCCCAATTTAAAATTATATTATGAAGCAGCTGTCTTATCAGCAATTAGTGATTGGATTAATTTAACAAATGGAAGGATTCTGAACATTGAAGGGCATGATTTGGTTTAAGGTTGGCATGCTTATTTAGTGTATGATAAAAAGGTGGATAGAGCATTTAAGAGCCATATATTGAGGAATGCTTTATTGCGTGTCTGGAAGAAATATCAATATAAGTTAAATGAAAAGATACCTATATGGGCAGTACCCAGGCACGCAATAGAGAATACGAGTATAGAAAGCAGACAGAATGTAATTACATATATACATATTCTTAATATGGAGGGAGGTATACTAAAATTAAAACCTTTGAATGTGTTGAAAGAAGAGAAAATAATTCAAACTTGGTTTCAGTATGTACAACTACAAGCCAGATGGAGAAAAGACCAAAAAAGTGGTATTATACAAAGCGATTAAAATTTAATAAAACAAACTAGAGACTAAAGTTCAATGCATATAAAAAGATTGTATAATATATTGATAGAGATAGACTCGGAAACAGAGCTAGTTAAAGATTGTATGATAAAATGGGCGCAGAATTTTGAACAACCAATAATGATGGAAATATGGGAAAAAATATGGGTAAGAAATGTGAAATTTACACAAGCGCAAAACTTAAGGGAGAACTTTTATAAAATGTTTTATAGATGGCATCTAGATCCAAAAAAACTATCTCGTATGTATCCGAATGTACAACCAAAATGTTGGAGATGTGAATGTGAGGATGCTACATACTTTCATATTTGGTGGACATGTAAAAAAGTTAAAGTGTTCTGGATAAAAATTTGGTGGATTTTACAAAATATTCTTAAAAAGAGGTTAAAATTTATACCACAGTTGTTTCTGCTGGGTATAGTTATGGATTGTACGGTTATAGAGGCTAATTTGATTTTGAATTTAATAACTGCAGCAAGATTGTTGGTGGCACAATATTGGAAGAAGCAAGATTTACCTACAATCCAAGAATGGACAATGAAAGTAACAAACCTAGCGGAGATGGCAAAAATTTCGGCGTAATTGAAGGAACATTCAAATGAAAGATATTTAAGGGACTGGAGAAGATGGATAGATTATATCCAAAGTAAATATGGGAATAAGAAGTTGCAGATAGGTTATGAATAAATATGTAGATATTTGGTGTGTTTTTAGGTAATTAAGTTAGCAGGGTAATTAGGGAATTGAAGGAATAAGAGATGCTGAATGTTATAATTATTTAGATTAGGATGGATTATGATTGTTGAATGTTATACCCTGTAATTTGTTCTGGGAAGAGGTGGAGAGGTGGGCTGATGGGAAGGGGAAGGGGTGGGGGGAGGGCTGGTGGGGGTAAGGGAGGGGAGGGGTGGGGGTGGTAGGGAAGGGGGAGAAATATGTAAACCTTTTGTAAAACTTTTTAATAAAAAAAAAAAAGAAAAAAGAAAGATCAACCAAGGGTCTTTTTCCATGCAAGCCAAGCCTCCACGTTCCTCTCCTTCCTGACTACAGCACCATATTTCTCCAGATTTTAAGCTTTCTTTAATTAAAAAGAAAAGCTCCATCATCTTTATGAGACAAAAATTAGATTTTTTTTTTTAGAAAAAGAAAACTGTCTGGGAAGTCATGGTGTGAAACATTTTCTGCAAAAAAGACGTTTTATGAAATTCTGGTATTAAAACTGCCTGGTCTAAGAGACATTGATCATAAACATTTTATTGCTTCAAGAACTTCTCGAGCTAACTGTTGGACCATTTAGTATTTTATGTTCCAATGATTACCAGCAATGGCTAAATCTATCAAAAAGCTATTTATTAGATTGATATTAGGATTATCCACTGTCTACCCAATACCCAAACTCAGCCTTCATATTAAAAAATTACATTTGGTCTGGAACCATCTGTACATTTAATTGGAATTAGCTATATTGCTTTTCATGTCTTTGCCTCCCAGGGGTTGATTTATTTTTCTTTAACTCAAAATAGAATGTTTCCTCTTAAAGATGGGTAATCCTCGATTTATGACCACAATTGAGCCCAACATTTCTGTTGCTAAGTGAGGCAATTGGTGAGTTTTGCTCTGTTTTACGACCTTTCCTGTCCTGAATGTTGAGCGAATCACTGTAGTCATTGATATATTTGTCTCATGTGCTCATGTGATCAAAATTCGAATGTTTGGCAATTGGCTCTCATTTGTTTGTTTGTTTATGTTTGTTTATGTTTTATTAAATTTGTATACCACCTACTCCCGAAGGACTCAGGGCGGTGAACAGGCACAGAATAAAATACAGAAATACAAAAGTTAGAAACAATTTAAAACCAAATTAAATAATTTAGCCCAAGACAATTAAAAATCCCAATAATTTAAAACAAATTAAAATTTCAGTTTAAAAATTTAAAAGAAAGGGGAGAAAATTAGGCCAGGCCAGCTTGCTGGAATAGGAGGGTCTTAAGAGCACGGCGGAAAGTGCGCAGATCCGGGATCCTCCATATCTCCGGGGGGAGCTCGTTCCAGATAGTGGGTGCCCCCACAGAGAAGGCCCTCCCCTTGGGGACCGCCAGTCGACACTGCTTGGCTGACGGCACCCAGAGGAGCCCCTCTTTATGAGAGCGTACCGGCCGGTGGGATGCTGTTTGGGGTAGTAGGCGGTCCCGTAAATAACCAGGTCCTAAGCCATGGAGCGCTCTAAAGGTGGTAACCAAAACCTTGAAGCGCACCCGGGAGCCAGTGCAGCTCGCGCAGGAGAGGTGTCACACGGGAGCGCCATGTTGCTCCTATAACCACCCGCGCGGCTGCACTCTGCGCCAGTTGGAGCCTCCGGGTGCTCCTCAAGGGGAGCCCCATGTAGAGAGCATTACAATAGTCCAGGCGGGAGGTGACGAGGGCCTTTGTGACAGTTGCAGTGTCGCTGACTCATGTGATCACATTTTGTGACCTTCTGACAAGCAAAGTCAAATAAGGAAGCCAGGTTCACTTAACAATCGTGTTGCAAACTTAACAACAGCAGTGATTCACTTAACAATGGTGCCAAGAAAGGTCATAAAATGGGGCTAAACTCATTTAACCGTCTTGCTTAGCAACAGAAAATTTGGGTTCGATTGTGATTGTAAGTTGAGGACTACACCCAGTCACACTGCACCATAGTACATCTAGCCGTGACTCTTCTCTAACTTAATTGTGATAGTTCTTTTGTATTTGGGAATGGGGATAAATAAATACTGTATGTTTCAGAGTATAAGACGCCCTTCCCCCCCCAAAAGGGGGTGAAAATTTAGGTGCGTCTTATATACCAAATGTAGCCCCACCCACCCACTGGGCCTCCACCCTTTGGCCTCTGCCTCGCAGCAGTTATCTCCTTGCAAGCAAACAGCTGTGCTGAAGCTCCTTTCAGCTTCAGCACAGCCTAATTAGCACAAGTTGATTGGATCAGCCTCCTGACTCTCAGCTGTTTTGCTCTCAGCTGTTTTGTGCAGGGCTCTGCTGCTTGCTGCAAAGAGGTAAATTGCTGGAGCAGATTTTTTTTTCTCCTTGTGCTAATCAAGCTATGCTGAAAATGAAAGTAATGCAGGCTGTTTTGAGGCAAAATTGCTCAGAGGCAGAGGGAGATTTCTTTTTCTTCTTTTCCTCACTGAAAAAGGTAGGTATATCTTATAGTCCGGTGCGTCTTATACTCCGAAAAATACGGTAATCTAAGGAACCATCAGTTATTCTGGGTTATTCTTCTCCTCAGTTTCCTTCACATAACATCACCATGCTGAGGCTTTTTTTTAAAAAAAAAAATTTAAATTTTTAAATTTTTTAAATTTGATTTATATGCCGCCCTTCTCCGGAGACTCAGGGCGGCTTACAATGCGTTAAGCAATAGCCTTCATTCGTTTATATATTTTATACAAAGTCATCTTATTGCCCCCACAAACTGGGTCCTCATTTCACCTACCTTAGAAAGGATGGAAGGCTGAGTCAACCTTGAGCCTTGGAGAGATTCAAACCAGCAGAAATTGCAGGCAGCTGTGTTAATGACAGGGTGCACTAAACCACTGTACTATCAAGGCTCTTTTGGGAATTGTGGGAATTATAAGGCTTGTGGGAATTATAGCATGAAGTTCCTGACTATTTCTAATCTCAATTCTAAGAATATGGTGATCACATTGGCCTATGTAATATATTTAGCATCTCTGACCTGTGTTGAAATGACTTGTACAGAAGTAAAAAAAATAGAACAGAATAGAGCTGGAAGGGACCTTGAAGGTCTTCTAGTCTAGCCTATTGCTCAAGCAGGAGACTCTATACCAGTGATGGCAAACCTTTTCGACACCGAGTGCCGAAAGCGGAACGCATGTCCATGTGTGCATATCAGAGCACCAGAAACCTGAATACCAGCTGGGCGGGGCATACATGCCTGTTTTTTTTGGCCCAAAAAACGGCTGGAAAATGGCCTGGAAAATGCCCCCAAAATGGCCCAGAAAATGCCCAGAAATGGCCTGGAAAACGGCCTGGTTTTGGGCCATTTTCAGGCTGTTTTCTGGTACTCTGGCCTCCTTGAAAACCAGCTTGCTGGAAACCAGAAGAGCAATGGCACACGTGCCCACAGAGAGGGCTCTGTGTGCCACCTCTGGCACGTGTGCCATAGGTTCACCATCATGGCCCTATATCAGTGATGGCTAACCTTTTTGTCATCACGTGCCAGGAGTGGGGGGCTGGGGAGGCATGTGTGCACGTGCCCATACCCATAATTTTATGCATCCCGGCCCCACACATGCACGTGCGAACCCCCCTTCCCCCCCTCCTGGCACACAATGGCCCTGTAGGCCCGTTTTTCTCTCTCACCTGGCTCCAGAGCCTCTCTAGGAGTCTGGGGAGGGCAAAAACTGCCTCCCTCCCCACCCCGGAGGCCCGTTTGCCAACTTCTGGTGGGCCAAGAAGGCCTGAAAATCAGCTGGCCAGCACGCACATGCACGCCAGAGTTGAGCTCACGTGCCCACTGATATGGCTCCGTGTGCCACCTGTGGCACGTGTGCCATAGGTTCGCCATCACGGCCCTATATCATTTCAGGCAAATGACTGTCCAGTCCATTCTTAAAAACCTCCAGTGATGAAGCACCCACAACTTCTGAAGGCCAGCTGTTCCATTGGTTAATTGTTCTCCCTGTTAGGAAGTTTCTCCTTAATTCCAGGTTGCTTCTCTCCTTGTTTCTAGCCATTGTTGTTTCTAGCCATTGTTTCCTGTCCTGCCTTCAGGTACTTTGGAGAATAATTTGACCCCCTCTTCTTTATCGCAGCCCCTCAAATGCCAGAATACTGCCATCATGTCCACCCTAATCCTTCTTTACTCTTGACTTGCCAAACCCAAATCCTGCAACCGTTCTTCACATGTTTTAATCTCCAGGCCTTTAATTGTAACAATGAATAAGTTTATGAAAAGATCTGGATTTCCTCTACTAAAAAGTGATATTCCTATTGCAATCAGTATTTTCAAAAAGTGGGTATACTCACTATAACCTTCATTTTATTTTTCTTAATTTTTTATGGCATGGGAATTTTTTTTTTTTTTTGCATGTATGCCCTCTTGTGCATTTGTGTGCATGTAAAGGTAAAGGTTTCCCTCGCACACATGTGCTAGTCATTCCTGACTCTACGGGGCAGTACTCATCTCCGTTTCAAAGCCGAAGAGCTAACGCTGCCCAAAGACATCTCCGGCATGACTAAATGCCAAAGGCACACGGAACGCTGTTACCTTCCCACCAAAGGTGGTCCCTATTTTTCTACTTGCATTTTTTACGTGCTTTCAAACTGCTAGGTTGGCAAAAGCTGGAACAAATAACAGGAGCTCACCCCTGTTACACAGTACTAGGGATTCGAACCGCTGAACTGCCGACCTTTCGATCAACAAGCTTAACGTCTTAGCCACTGAGCCATCACATCCCTTTTTGTGTGCATGTAGCACATTATTTATACTCTGGTGGGATGTCACACATGACTGATTTCCACTCCCAGCAAATCTAATTGTTTTGGCTTAAAAAATAAGAGCGATAAAAAAAAATGCTGACAGTTTCCTAACTTCACCAGTTTAGCAATGTGCTTTTGTTATAGTAACACATGATGCTTGAGATCTTTTATGATGTTAATCTTCTTGACTGGAGAGAGAAACTTGATCCCCAGCCTCTCAGTCATGAACTGTTTTATTTCCCTTCAGTGTAGGAAGATAAATATTATGAATCATTTAAGCTGACCAATACATTTCAGCCTCTCTGATGTAGGCAGATATGATGTGCAACACTGTGTAGTTGTGCAGCATTATTTCCTCCAAGTTTATTGTTGTAGGTTCTACATCCTTAGGGAAATTCTAATTCTTGGCTAGGCTTGCTGGGAATTTGGGGAATTGTAATTTACTGATATCTTGAGAGCCACATTTTATCCACGTAATAGGGATCGGGAACACTGCCATGATCAAAATGAAATCTGCAGTTATGGCATAACAACCATAACTTTGAATAGTTATGCCATGAACAACTTCCAAAATAGTCTTATACTATTATAAAAGACACCCCTTAGCCATATCTGTTTAAATACTAGAAACAGGTAAGGAAAACGTCATGATTGCAAGTTTAGTACAACAGTAGAAGAGTCAACTTACAGAAGTTGTGGTTTCTTCATCTCTGGATATTTTTTAATGAGAAGCTGGATAACTACCTCTAAAAGGTTTCGTTGGTTTTCCTACAGATCACAGAGGATTGGCCTGGATCAGTGTTTCTTAATTGTGGCATCTTTAATAGAATAGAATAGAATAGAATTTTTTATTGCCAAGTGTGATTGGACACACAAGGAGTTTGTCTTGGTGCATATGCTTTCAGTATACATAAAAAGACAAGATACCTTCATCAAGAATTATAAGATACAACACTTAATGATAGTCATAGGGTACAAATAAGCAATCAGGAAACAATATCAATATAAATCGTAAGGATACAAGCAACAAAATTACAGTCATACAGTCGTAAGTGGAAGGAGATGGGTGGTGGGAATGATGAGACGATTAATAGTAGTGCAGACTTAGTAAATAGTTTGACAGTGTTGAGGGAATTATTTGTTTAGCAGAGTGATGGCATTTGGGAAAAAACTGTTCTTGTGTCTAGTTGTTCTGGTGTGCAGTGCTCTATAGCGTCATTTTGAGGGTAGGAGTTGAAACAATTTATGTCCAGGGTGCGAGGGGTCTGTAAATATTTTCACAGCCCTCTTTTTGATTAATGCAATATAGGTCCTCAATGGAAGGCAGGTTGGTAGCCATTGTTTTTTTCTGCAGTTCTAATTATCCTCCGAAGTCACTGTCTGTCTTGTTGGGTTGCAGAGCCAAACCAACAGTTATAGAGGTGCAGATGTGGACTTCAACTCCCAGAAGGTTGAGAAACACTTTAGATGATTCTTGCAATTCATTCAATTCTGCAATTCTATGATTGTCTCGTTTTATGATTTAATAACATGGGGAAAAGCACAAGAGCTTGGGGAGAGGGAAGTGGAGGGGAGTGGAAGAGTTCAGGACCTTGGAGAGCTCAATGGAAAATGTACAAGAGCTGTTGTTGATCAAGTTGGCTCTTATTCTTTTACCGCTGGAAAACTGGAGATCGTTTTCATTTGTAGGGCATTTAGACAGGAGGATTTCAAGTACAGCAAGAGCATGTTCTATTTTAAAGTTAGATTGCTTTTATGGATAATTTTATCTCTGTCTATTGCACACTGCCTACCGCTGCACAAATAGCTGTTGGTAGTAAGTAAATTCAGCTTGACATATTTACTTGGTTTTCTCCATTTCTGCTTTCTCATAACGTACAGTCATAAGCTAAAGAACAGAACCAAGTCTGCATGGCAGGTTAGAGCATAATGTGGCTTTATAGTTTGTAGTTCAGTAGGTTCTGCCACAGCCATTCCTTTCACTTTGCATTTGCAGGTGGTGTTTTTTTTAAGAGATAATCCTTCTGGTAGAATATGTCAGAGCCCATTGATGTAGATGGCTTTACAAGAGGATTGCATATATTCACTGAGGTATCAATGCTCCAAAGTTATTGCTAGGTAGGGTATTACCTCGCTCAAAGACAGATTTAGTTCTGAGGAATGCTTGTGGAGGGATCACTTTTTCTGTGACAGTTGGTCTAGATACTTATAAGACTCTCACAATGTTCAAAGGTAATATTAGTCCTTAGAAAGGGAAAGATGAACCTTGCTTGTGGGCTTGCCAGAGGCAGATCATGGGTTAGGTTAGCAATGATCTATTCAGCCTGTTCATGTTCTCAATGAAACTGCACCTGCTGTAAATATATATATATATTTGTCAACAGAAAAAAAGCTCTGAAGCTGGTGAATGAGATTTCACACAGTCAGAGCTGCAGAACAACCTAGCTTACGTAGGTAAAACCTGGCTAGAAAGAATATGCACATAAAAGCCTACGAAAAACAGAAAAAGACACATTGTACCTTTACAGGGGGAATATCTGAGAAGTGGGTGTGGCTCACTGACGAAGCCTTATAAGGCAGAAATAGCTATCTGAGTCTCCCAGAGAGCAACGCAGAGTTGCAGTTTGTCAACAGAAAAAAAGCTCTGAAGCTGGTGAATGAGATTTCACACAGTCAGAGCTGCAGAACAACCTAGCTTACGTAGGTAAAACCTGGCTAGAAAGAATATGCACATAAAAGCCTACGAAAAACAGAAAAAGACACATTGTACCTTTACAGGGGGAATATCTGAGAAGTGGGTATGGCTCACTGACGAAGCCTTATAAGGCAGAAATAGCTATCTGAGTCTCCCAGAGAGCAACGCAGAGTTGCAGTTTGTCAACAGAAAAAAAGCTCTGAAGCTGGTGAATGAGATTTCACACAGTCAGAGCTGCAGAACAACCTAGCTTACGTAGGTAAAACCTGGCTAGAAAGAATATGCACATAAAAGCCTACGAAAAACAGAAAAAGACACATTGTACCTTTACAGGGGGAATATCTGAGAAGTGGGTGTGGCTCACTGACGAAGCCTTATAAGGCAGAAATAGCTATCTGAGTCTCCCAGAGAGCAACGCAGAGTTGCAGTTTGTCAACAGAAAAAAAGCTCTGAAGCTGGTGAATGAGATTTCACACAGTCAGAGCTGCAGAACAACCTAGCTTACGTAGGTAAAACCTGGCTAGAAAGAATATGCACATAAAAGCCTACGAAAAACAGAAAAAGACACATTGTACCTTTACAGGGGGAATATCTGAGAAGTGGGTGTGGCTCACTGACGAAGCCTTATAAGGCAGAAATAGCTATCTGAGTCTCCCAGAGAGCAACGCAGAGTTGCAGTTTGTCAACAGAAAAAAAGCTCTGAAGCTGGTGAATGAGATTTCACACAGTCAGAGCTGCAGAACAACCTAGCTTACGTAGGTAAAACCTGGCTAGAAAGAATATGCACATAAAAGCCTACGAAAAACAGAAAAAGACACATTGTACCTTTACAGGGGGAATATCTGAGAAGTGGGTGTGGCTCACTGACGAAGCCTTATAAGGCAGAAATAGCTATCTGAGTCTCCCAGAGAGCAACGCAGAGTTGCAGTTTGTCAACAGAAAAAAAGCTCTGAAGCTGGTGAATGAGATTTCACACAGTCAGAGCTGCAGAACAACCTAGCTTAAAACCTGGCTAGAAAGAATATGCACATAAAAGCCTACGAAAAACAGAAAAAGACACATTGTACCTTTACAGGGGGAATATCTGAGAAGTGGGTGTGGCTCACTGACGAAGCCTTATAAGGCAGAAATAGCTATCTGAGTCTCCCAGAGAGCAACGCAGAGTTGCAGTTTGTCAACAGAAAAAAAGCTCTGAAGCTGGTGAATGAGATTTCACACAGTCAGAGCTGCAGAACAACCTAGCTTACGTAGGTAAAACCTGGCTAGAAAGAATATGCACATAAAAGCCTACGAAAAACAGAAAAAGACACATTGTACCTTTACAGGGGGAATATCTGAGAAGTGGGTGTGGCTCACTGACGAAGCCTTATAAGGCAGAAATAGCTATCTGAGTCTCCCAGAGAGCAATGCAGAGTTGCAGTTTGTCAACAGAAAAAAAGCTCTGAAGCTGGTGAATGAGATTTCACACAGTCAGAGCTGCAGAACAACCTAGCTTACGTAGGTAAAACCTGGCTAGAAAGAATATGCATATATATATATATATATATATATATGTCTTTTTCTGTTTTTCGTAGGCTTTTATGTGCATATTCTTTCTAGCCAGGTTTTACCTACGTAAGCTAGGTTGTTCTGCAGCTCTGACTGTGTGAAATCTCATTCACCAGCTTCAGAGCTTTTTTTCTGTTGACAAACTGCAACTCTGCGTTGCTCTCTGGGAGACTCAGATAGCTATTTCTGCCTTATAAGGCTTCGTCAGTGAGCCACACCCACTTCTCAGATATTCCCCCTGTAAAGGTACAATGTGTCTTTTTCTGTTTTTCGTAGGCTTTTATGTGCATATTCTTTCTAGCCAGGTTTTACCTACGTAAGCTAGGTTGTTCTGCAGCTCTGACTGTGTGAAATCTCATTCACCAGCTTCAGAGCTTTTTTTCTGTTGACAAACTGCAACTCTGCGTTGCTCTCTGGGAGACTCAGATAGCTATTTCTGCCTTATAAGGCTTCGTCAGTGAGCCACACCCACTTCTCAGATATTCCCCCTGTAAAGGTACAATGTGTCTTTTTCTGTTTTTCGTAGGCTTTTATGTGCATATTCTTTCTAGCCAGGTTTTACCTACGTAAGCTAGGTTGTTCTGCAGCTCTGACTGTGTGAAATCTCATTCACCAGCTTCAGAGCTTTTTTTCTGTTGACAAACTGCAACTCTGCGTTGCTCTCTGGGAGACTCAGATAGCTATTTCTGCCTTATAAGGCTTCGTCAGTGAGCCACACCCACTTCTCAGATATTCCCCCTGTAAAGGTACAATGTGTCTTTTTCTGTTTTTCGTAGGCTTTTATGTGCATATTCTTTCTAGCCAGGTTTTACCTACGTAAGCTAGGTTGTTCTGCAGCTCTGACTGTGTGAAATCTCATTCACCAGCTTCAGAGCTTTTTTTCTGTTGACAAACTGCAACTCTGCGTTGCTCTCTGGGAGACTCAGATAGCTATTTCTGCCTTATAAGGCTTCGTCAGTGAGCCACACCCACTTCTCAGATATTCCCCCTGTAAAGGTACAATGTGTCTTTTTCTGTTTTTCGTAGGCTTTTATGTGCATATTCTTTCTAGCCAGGTTTTACCTACGTAAGCTAGGTTGTTCTGCAGCTCTGACTGTGTGAAATCTCATTCACCAGCTTCAGAGCTTTTTTTCTGTTGACAAACTGCAACTCTGCGTTGCTCTCTGGGAGACTCAGATAGCTATTTCTGCCTTATAAGGCTTCGTCAGTGAGCCACACCCACTTCTCAGATATTCCCCCTGTAAAGGTACAATGTGTCTTTTTCTGTTTTTCGTAGGCTTTTATGTGCATATTCTTTCTAGCCAGGTTTTACCTACGTAAGCTAGGTTGTTCTGCAGCTCTGACTGTGTGAAATCTCATTCACCAGCTTCAGAGCTTTTTTTCTGTTGACAAACTGCAACTCTGCGTTGCTCTCTGGGAGACTCAGATAGCTATTTCTGCCTTATAAGGCTTCGTCAGTGAGCCACACCCACTTCTCAGATATTCCCCCTGTAAAGGTACAATGTGTCTTTTTCTGTTTTTCGTAGGCTTTTATGTGCATATTCTTTCTAGCCAGGTTTTACCTACGTAAGCTAGGTTGTTCTGCAGCTCTGACTGTGTGAAATCTCATTCACCAGCTTCAGAGCTTTTTTTCTGTTGACAAACTGCAACTCTGCGTTGCTCTCTGGGAGACTCAGATAGCTATTTCTGCCTTATAAGGCTTCGTCAGTGAGCCACACCCACTTCTCAGATATTCCCCCTGTAAAGGTACAATGTGTCTTTTTCTGTTTTTCGTAGGCTTTTATGTGCATATTCTTTCTAGCCAGGTTTTACCTACGTAAGCTAGGTTGTTCTGCAGCTCTGACTGTGTGAAATCTCATTCACCAGCTTCAGAGCTTTTTTTCTGTTGACAAACTGCAACTCTGCGTTGCTCTCTGGGAGACTCAGATAGCTATTTCTGCCTTATAAGGCTTCGTCAGTGAGCCACACCCACTTCTCAGATATTCCCCCTGTAAAGGTACAATGTGTCTTTTTCTGTTTTTCGTAGGCTTTTATGTGCATATTCTTTCTAGCCAGGTTTTACCTACGTAAGCTAGGTTGTTCTGCAGCTCTGACTGTGTGAAATCTCATTCACCAGCTTCAGAGCTTTTTTTCTGTTGACAAACTGCAACTCTGCGTTGCTCTCTGGGAGACTCAGATAGCTATTTCTGCCTTATAAGGCTTCGTCAGTGAGCCACACCCACTTCTCAGATATTCCCCCTGTAAAGGTACAATGTGTCTTTTTCTGTTTTTCGTAGGCTTTTATGTGCATATTCTTTCTAGCCAGGTTTTACCTACGTAAGCTAGGTTGTTCTGCAGCTCTGACTGTGTGAAATCTCATTCACCAGCTTCAGAGCTTTTTTTCTGTTGACAAACTGCAACTCTGCGTTGCTCTCTGGGAGACTCAGATAGCTATTTCTGCCTTATAAGGCTTCGTCAGTGAGCCACACCCACTTCTCAGATATTCCCCCTGTAAAGGTACAATGTGTCTTTTTCTGTTTTTCGTAGGCTTTTATGTGCATATTCTTTCTAGCCAGGTTTTACCTACGTAAGCTAGGTTGTTCTGCAGCTCTGACTGTGTGAAATCTCATTCACCAGCTTCAGAGCTTTTTTTCTGTTGACAAACTGCAACTCTGCGTTGCTCTCTGGGAGACTCAGATAGCTATTTCTGCCTTATAAGGCTTCGTCAGTGAGCCACACCCACTTCTCAGATATTCCCCCTGTAAAGGTACAATGTGTCTTTTTCTGTTTTTCGTAGGCTTTTATGTGCATATTCTTTCTAGCCAGGTTTTACCTACGTAAGCTAGGTTGTTCTGCAGCTCTGACTGTGTGAAATCTCATTCACCAGCTTCAGAGCTTTTTTTCTGTTGACAAACTGCAACTCTGCGTTGCTCTCTGGGAGACTCAGATAGCTATTTCTGCCTTATAAGGCTTCGTCAGTGAGCCACACCCACTTCTCAGATATTCCCCCTGTAAAGGTACAATGTGTCTTTTTCTGTTTTTCGTAGGCTTTTATGTGCATATTCTTTCTAGCCAGGTTTTACCTACGTAAGCTAGGTTGTTCTGCAGCTCTGACTGTGTGAAATCTCATTCACCAGCTTCAGAGCTTTTTTTCTGTTGACAAACTGCAACTCTGCGTTGCTCTCTGGGAGACTCAGATAGCTATTTCTGCCTTATAAGGCTTCGTCAGTGAGCCACACCCACTTCTCAGATATTCCCCCTGTAAAGGTACAATGTGTCTTTTTCTGTTTTTCGTAGGCTTTTATGTGCATATTCTTTCTAGCCAGGTTTTACCTACGTAAGCTAGGTTGTTCTGCAGCTCTGACTGTGTGAAATCTCATTCACCAGCTTCAGAGCTTTTTTTCTGTTGACAAACTGCAACTCTGCGTTGCTCTCTGGGAGACTCAGATAGCTATTTCTGCCTTATAAGGCTTCGTCAGTGAGCCACACCCACTTCTCAGATATTCCCCCTGTAAAGGTACAATGTGTCTTTTTCTGTTTTTCGTAGGCTTTTATGTGCATATTCTTTCTAGCCAGGTTTTACCTACGTAAGCTAGGTTGTTCTGCAGCTCTGACTGTGTGAAATCTCATTCACCAGCTTCAGAGCTTTTTTTTTTCTGTTGACAAACTGCAACTCTGCGTTGCTCTCTGGGAGACTCAGATAGCTATTTCTGCCTTATAAGGCTTCGTCAGTGAGCCACACCCACTTCTCAGATATTCCCCCTGTAAAGGTACAATGTGTCTTTTTCTGTTTTTCGTAGGCTTTTATGTGCATATTCTTTCTAGCCAGGTTTTACCTACGTAAGCTAGGTTGTTCTGCAGCTCTGACTGTGTGAAATCTCATTCACCAGCTTCAGAGCTTTTTTTCTGTTGACAAACTGCAACTCTGCGTTGCTCTCTGGGAGACTCAGATAGCTATTTCTGCCTTATAAGGCTTCGTCAGTGAGCCACACCCACTTCTCAGATATTCCCCCTGTAAAGGTACAATGTGTCTTTTTCTGTTTTTCGTAGGCTTTTATGTGCATATTCTTTCTAGCCAGGTTTTACCTACGTAAGCTAGGTTGTTCTGCAGCTCTGACTGTGTGAAATCTCATTCACCAGCTTCAGAGCTTTTTTTCTGTTGACAAACTGCAACTCTGCGTTGCTCTCTGGGAGACTCAGATAGCTATTTCTGCCTTATAAGGCTTCGTCAGTGAGCCACACCCACTTCTCAGATATTCCCCCTGTAAAGGTACAATGTGTCTTTTTCTGTTTTTCGTAGGCTTTTATGTGCATATTCTTTCTAGCCAGGTTTTACCTACGTAAGCTAGGTTGTTCTGCAGCTCTGACTGTGTGAAATCTCATTCACCAGCTTCAGAGCTTTTTTTCTGTTGACAAACTGCAACTCTGCGTTGCTCTCTGGGAGACTCAGATAGCTATTTCTGCCTTATAAGGCTTCGTCAGTGAGCCACACCCACTTCTCAGATATTCCCCCTGTAAAGGTACAATGTGTCTTTTTCTGTTTTTCGTAGGCTTTTATGTGCATATTCTTTCTAGCCAGGTTTTACCTACGTAAGCTAGGTTGTTCTGCAGCTCTGACTGTGTGAAATCTCATTCACCAGCTTCAGAGCTTTTTTTCTGTTGACAAACTGCAACTCTGCGTTGCTCTCTGGGAGACTCAGATAGCTATTTCTGCCTTATAAGGCTTCGTCAGTGAGCCACACCCACTTCTCAGATATTCCCCCTGTAAAGGTACAATGTGTCTTTTTCTGTTTTTCGTAGGCTTTTATGTGCATATTCTTTCTAGCCAGGTTTTACCTACGTAAGCTAGGTTGTTCTGCAGCTCTGACTGTGTGAAATCTCATTCACCAGCTTCAGAGCTTTTTTTCTGTTGACAAACTGCAACTCTGCGTTGCTCTCTGGGAGACTCAGATAGCTATTTCTGCCTTATAAGGCTTCGTCAGTGAGCCACACCCACTTCTCAGATATTCCCCCTGTAAAGGTACAATGTGTCTTTTTCTGTTTTTCGTAGGCTTTTATG
Source organism: Arizona elegans (assembly GCA_022577455.1). Taxonomy (NCBI): domain Eukaryota; kingdom Metazoa; phylum Chordata; class Lepidosauria; order Squamata; family Colubridae; genus Arizona; species Arizona elegans. Next base: position 5,390,223 of record JAKOOJ010000017.1, read on the forward strand.
TGCATATTCTTTCTAGCCAGGTTTTACCTACGTAAGCTAGGTTGTTCTGCAGCTCTGACTGTGTGAAATCTCATTCACCAGCTTCAGAGCTTTTTTTCTGTTGACAAACTGCAACTCTGCGTTGCTCTCTGGGAGACTCAGATAGCTATTTCTGCCTTATAAGGCTTCGTCAGTGAGCCACACCCACTTCTCAGATATTCCCCCTGTAAAGGTACAATGTGTCTTTTTCTGTTTTTCGTAGGCTTTTATGTGCATATTCTTTCTAGCCAGGTTTTACCTACGTAAGCTAGGTTGTTCTGCAGCTCTGACTGTGTGAAATCTCATTCACCAGCTTCAGAGCTTTTTTTCTGTTGACAAACTGCAACTCTGCGTTGCTCTCTGGGAGACTCAGATAGCTATTTCTGCCTTATAAGGCTTCGTCAGTGAGCCACACCCACTTCTCAGATATTCCCCCTGTAAAGGTACAATGTGTCTTTTTCTGTTTTTCGTAGGCTTTTATGTGCATATTCTTTCTAGCCAGGTTTTACCTACGTAAGCTAGGTTGTTCTGCAGCTCTGACTGTGTGAAATCTCATTCACCAGCTTCAGAGCTTTTTTTCTGTTGACAAACTGCAACTCTGCGTTGCTCTCTGGGAGACTCAGATAGCTATTTCTGCCTTATAAGGCTTCGTCAGTGAGCCACACCCACTTCTCAGATATTCCCCCTGTAAAGGTACAATGTGTCTTTTTCTGTTTTTCGTAGGCTTTTATGTGCATATTCTTTCTAGCCAGGTTTTACCTACGTAAGCTAGGTTGTTCTGCAGCTCTGACTGTGTGAAATCTCATTCACCAGCTTCAGAGCTTTTTTTCTGTTGACAAACTGCAACTCTGCGTTGCTCTCTGGGAGACTCAGATAGCTATTTCTGCCTTATAAGGCTTCGTCAGTGAGCCACACCCACTTCTCAGATATTCCCCCTGTAAAGGTACAATGTGTCTTTTTCTGTTTTTCGTAGGCTTTTATGTGCATATTCTTTCTAGCCAGGTTTTACCTACGTAAGCTAGGTTGTTCTGCAGCTCTGACTGTGTGAAATCTCATTCACCAGCTTCAGAGCTTTTTTTCTGTTGACAAACTGCAACTCTGCGTTGCTCTCTGGGAGACTCAGATAGCTATTTCTGCCTTATAAGGCTTCGTCAGTGAGCCACACCCACTTCTCAGATATTCCCCCTGTAAAGGTACAATGTGTCTTTTTCTGTTTTTCGTAGGCTTTTATGTGCATATTCTTTCTAGCCAGGTTTTACCTACGTAAGCTAGGTTGTTCTGCAGCTCTGACTGTGTGAAATCTCATTCACCAGCTTCAGAGCTTTTTTTCTGTTGACAAACTGCAACTCTGCGTTGCTCTCTGGGAGACTCAGATAGCTATTTCTGCCTTATAAGGCTTCGTCAGTGAGCCACACCCACTTCTCAGATATTCCCCCTGTAAAGGTACAATGTGTCTTTTTCTGTTTTTCGTAGGCTTTTATGTGCATATTCTTTCTAGCCAGGTTTTACCTACGTAAGCTAGGTTGTTCTGCAGCTCTGACTGTGTGAAATCTCATTCACCAGCTTCAGAGCTTTTTTTCTGTTGACAAACTGCAACTCTGCGTTGCTCTCTGGGAGACTCAGATAGCTATTTCTGCCTTATAAGGCTTCGTCAGTGAGCCACACCCACTTCTCAGATATTCCCCCTGTAAAGGTACAATGTGTCTTTTTCTGTTTTTCGTAGGCTTTTATGTGCATATTCTTTCTAGCCAGGTTTTACCTACGTAAGCTAGGTTGTTCTGCAGCTCTGACTGTGTGAAATCTCATTCACCAGCTTCAGAGCTTTTTTTCTGTTGACAAACTGCAACTCTGCGTTGCTCTCTGGGAGACTCAGATAGCTATTTCTGCCTTATAAGGCTTCGTCAGTGAGCCACACCCACTTCTCAGATATTCCCCCTGTAAAGGTACAATGTGTCTTTTTCTGTTTTTCGTAGGCTTTTATGTGCATATTCTTTCTAGCCAGGTTTTACCTACGTAAGCTAGGTTGTTCTGCAGCTCTGACTGTGTGAAATCTCATTCACCAGCTTCAGAGCTTTTTTTCTGTTGACAAACTGCAACTCTGCGTTGCTCTCTGGGAGACTCAGATAGCTATTTCTGCCTTATAAGGCTTCGTCAGTGAGCCACACCCACTTCTCAGATATTCCCCCTGTAAAGGTACAATGTGTCTTTTTCTGTTTTTCGTAGGCTTTTATGTGCATATTCTTTCTAGCCAGGTTTTACCTACGTAAGCTAGGTTGTTCTGCAGCTCTGACTGTGTGAAATCTCATTCACCAGCTTCAGAGCTTTTTTTCTGTTGACAAACTGCAACTCTGCGTTGCTCTCTGGGAGACTCAGATAGCTATTTCTGCCTTATAAGGCTTCGTCAGTGAGCCACACCCACTTCTCAGATATTCCCCCTGTAAAGGTACAATGTGTCTTTTTCTGTTTTTCGTAGGCTTTTATGTGCATATTCTTTCTAGCCAGGTTTTACCTACGTAAGCTAGGTTGTTCTGCAGCTCTGACTGTGTGAAATCTCATTCACCAGCTTCAGAGCTTTTTTTCTGTTGACAAACTGCAACTCTGCGTTGCTCTCTGGGAGACTCAGATAGCTATTTCTGCCTTATAAGGCTTCGTCAGTGAGCCACACCCACTTCTCAGATATTCCCCCTGTAAAGGTACAATGTGTCTTTTTCTGTTTTTCGTAGGCTTTTATGTGCATATTCTTTCTAGCCAGGTTTTACCTACGTAAGCTAGGTTGTTCTGCAGCTCTGACTGTGTGAAATCTCATTCACCAGCTTCAGAGCTTTTTTTCTGTTGACAAACTGCAACTCTGCGTTGCTCTCTGGGAGACTCAGATAGCTATTTCTGCCTTATAAGGCTTCGTCAGTGAGCCACACCCACTTCTCAGATATTCCCCCTGTAAAGGTACAATGTGTCTTTTTCTGTTTTTCGTAGGCTTTTATGTGCATATTCTTTCTAGCCAGGTTTTACCTACGTAAGCTAGGTTGTTCTGCAGCTCTGACTGTGTGAAATCTCATTCACCAGCTTCAGAGCTTTTTTTCTGTTGACAAACTGCAACTCTGCGTTGCTCTCTGGGAGACTCAGATAGCTATTTCTGCCTTATAAGGCTTCGTCAGTGAGCCACACCCACTTCTCAGATATTCCCCCTGTAAAGGTACAATGTGTCTTTTTCTGTTTTTCGTAGGCTTTTATGTGCATATTCTTTCTAGCCAGGTTTTACCTACGTAAGCTAGGTTGTTCTGCAGCTCTGACTGTGTGAAATCTCATTCACCAGCTTCAGAGCTTTTTTTCTGTTGACAAACTGCAACTCTGCGTTGCTCTCTGGGAGACTCAGATAGCTATTTCTGCCTTATAAGGCTTCGTCAGTGAGCCACACCCACTTCTCAGATATTCCCCCTGTAAAGGTACAATGTGTCTTTTTCTGTTTTTCGTAGGCTTTTATGTGCATATTCTTTCTAGCCAGGTTTTACCTACGTAAGCTAGGTTGTTCTGCAGCTCTGACTGTGTGAAATCTCATTCACCAGCTTCAGAGCTTTTTTTCTGTTGACAAACTGCAACTCTGCGTTGCTCTCTGGGAGACTCAGATAGCTATTTCTGCCTTATAAGGCTTCGTCAGTGAGCCACACCCACTTCTCAGATATTCCCCCTGTAAAGGTACAATGTGTCTTTTTCTGTTTTTCGTAGGCTTTTATGTGCATATTCTTTCTAGCCAGGTTTTACCTACGTAAGCTAGGTTGTTCTGCAGCTCTGACTGTGTGAAATCTCATTCACCGGAAAAAAAGCTCTGAAGCTGGTGAATGAGATTTCACACAGTCAGAGCTGCAGAACAACCTAGCTTACGTAGGTAAAACCTGGCTAGAAAGAATATGCACATAAAAGCCTACGAAAAACAGAAAAAGACACATTGTACCTTTACAGGGGGAATATCTGAGAAGTGGGTGTGGCTCACTGACGAAGCCTTATAAGGCAGAAATAGCTATCTGAGTCTCCCAGAGAGCAACGCAGAGTTGCAGTTTGTCAACAGAAAAAAAAGCTCTGAAGCTGGTGAATGAGATTTCACACAGTCAGAGCTGCAGAACAACCTAGCTTACGTAGGTAAAACCTGGCTAGAAAGAATATGCACATAAAAGCCTACGAAAAACAGAAAAAGACACATTGTACCTTTACAGGGGGAATATCTGAGAAGTGGGTGTGGCTCACTGACGAAGCCTTATAAGGCAGAAATAGCTATCTGAGTCTCCCAGAGAGCAACGCAGAGTTGCAGTTTGTCAACAGAAAAAAAGCTCTGAAGCTGGTGAATGAGATTTCACACAGTCAGAGCTGCAGAACAACCTAGCTTACGTAGGTAAAACCTGGCTAGAAAGAATATGCACATAAAAGCCTACGAAAAACAGAAAAAGACACATTGTACCTTTACAGGGGGAATATCTGAGAAGTGGGTGTGGCTCACTGACGAAGCCTTATAAGGCAGAAATAGCTATCTGAGTCTCCCAGAGAGCAACGCAGAGTTGCAGTTTGTCAACAGAAAAAAAGCTCTGAAGCTGGTGAATGAGATTTCACACAGTCAGAGCTGCAGAACAACCTAGCTTACGTAGGTAAAACCTGGCTAGAAAGAATATGCACATAAAAGCCTACGAAAAACAGAAAAAGACACATTGTACCTTTACAGGGGGAATATCTGAGAAGTGGGTGTGGCTCACTGACGAAGCCTTATAAGGCAGAAATAGCTATCTGAGTCTCCCAGAGAGCAACGCAGAGTTGCAGTTTGTCAACAGAAAAAAAGCTCTGAAGCTGGTGAATGAGATTTCACACAGTCAGAGCTGCAGAACAACCTAGCTTACGTAGGTAAAACCTGGCTAGAAAGAATATGCACATAAAAGCCTACGAAAAACAGAAAAAGACACATTGTACCTTTACAGGGGGAATATCTGAGAAGTGGGTGTGGCTCACTGACGAAGCCTTATAAGGCAGAAATAGCTATCTGAGTCTCCCAGAGAGCAACGCAGAGTTGCAGTTTGTCAACAGAAAAAAAGCTCTGAAGCTGGTGAATGAGATTTCACACAGTCAGAGCTGCAGAACAACCTAGCTTACGTAGGTAAAACCTGGCTAGAAAGAATATGCACATAAAAGCCTACGAAAAACAGAAAAAGACACATTGTACCTTTACAGGGGGAATATCTGAGAAGTGGGTGTGGCTCACTGACGAAGCCTTATAAGGCAGAAATAGCTATCTGAGTCTCCCAGAGAGCAACGCAGAGTTGCAGTTTGTCAACAGAAAAAAAGCTCTGAAGCTGGTGAATGAGATTTCACACAGTCAGAGCTGCAGAACAACCTAGCTTACGTAGGTAAAACCTGGCTAGAAAGAATATGCACATAAAAGCCTACGAAAAACAGAAAAAGACACATTGTACCTTTACAGGGGGAATATCTGAGAAGTGGGTGTGGCTCACTGACGAAGCCTTATAAGGCAGAAATAGCTATCTGAGTCTCCCAGAGAGCAACGCAGAGTTGCAGTTTGTCAACAGAAAAAAAGCTCTGAAGCTGGTGAATGAGATTTCACACAGTCAGAGCTGCAGAACAACCTAGCTTACGTAGGTAAAACCTGGCTAGAAAGAATATGCACATAAAAGCCTACGAAAAACAGAAAAAGACACATTGTACCTTTACAGGGGGAATATCTGAGAAGTGGGTGTGGCTCACTGACGAAGCCTTATAAGGCAGAAATAGCTATCTGAGTCTCCCAGAGAGCAACGCAGAGTTGCAGTTTGTCAACAGAAAAAAAGCTCTGAAGCTGGTGAATGAGATTTCACACAGTCAGAGCTGCAGAACAACCTAGCTTACGTAGGTAAAACCTGGCTAGAAAGAATATGCACATAAAAGCCTACGAAAAACAGAAAAAGACACATTGTACCTTTACAGGGGGAATATCTGAGAAGTGGGTGTGGCTCACTGACGAAGCCTTATAAGGCAGAAATAGCTATCTGAGTCTCCCAGAGAGCAACGCAGAGTTGCAGTTTGTCAACAGAAAAAAAGCTCTGAAGCTGGTGAATGAGATTTCACACAGTCAGAGCTGCAGAACAACCTAGCTTACGTAGGTAAAACCTGGCTAGAAAGAATATGCACATAAAAGCCTACGAAAAACAGAAAAAGACACATTGTACCTTTACAGGGGGAATATCTGAGAAGTGGGTGTGGCTCACTGACGAAGCCTTATAAGGCAGAAATAGCTATCTGAGTCTCCCAGAGAGCAACGCAGAGTTGCAGTTTGTCAACAGAAAAAAAGCTCTGAAGCTGGTGAATGAGATTTCACACAGTCAGAGCTGCAGAACAACCTAGCTTACGTAGGTAAAACCTGGCTAGAAAGAATATGCACATAAAAGCCTACGAAAAACAGAAAAAGACACATTGTACCTTTACAGGGGGAATATCTGAGAAGTGGGTGTGGCTCACTGACGAAGCCTTATAAGGCAGAAATAGCTATCTGAGTCTCCCAGAGAGCAACGCAGAGTTGCAGTTTGTCAACAGAAAAAAAGCTCTGAAGCTGGTGAATGAGATTTCACACAGTCAGAGCTGCAGAACAACCTAGCTTACGTAGGTAAAACCTGGCTAGAAAGAATATGCACATAAAAGCCTACGAAAAACAGAAAAAGACACATTGTACCTTTACAGGGGGAATATCTGAGAAGTGGGTGTGGCTCACTGACGAAGCCTTATAAGGCAGAAATAGCTATCTGAGTCTCCCAGAGAGCAACGCAGAGTTGCAGTTTGTCAACAGAAAAAAAGCTCTGAAGCTGGTGAATGAGATTTCACACAGTCAGAGCTGCAGAACAACCTAGCTTACGTAGGTAAAACCTGGCTAGAAAGAATATGCACATAAAAGCCTACGAAAAACAGAAAAAGACACATTGTACCTTTACAGGGGGAATATCTGAGAAGTGGGTGTGGCTCACTGACGAAGCCTTATAAGGCAGAAATAGCTATCTGAGTCTCCCAGAGAGCAACGCAGAGTTGCAGTTTGTCAACAGAAAAAAAGCTCTGAAGCTGGTGAATGAGATTTCACACAGTCAGAGCTGCAGAACAACCTAGCTTACGTAGGTAAAACCTGGCTAGAAAGAATATGCACATAAAAGCCTACGAAAAACAGAAAAAGACACATTGTACCTTTACAGGGGGAATATCTGAGAAGTGGGTGTGGCTCACTGACGAAGCCTTATAAGGCAGAAATAGCTATCTGAGTCTCCCAGAGAGCAACGCAGAGTTGCAGTTTGTCAACAGAAAAAAAGCTCTGAAGCTGGTGAATGAGATTTCACACAGTCAGAGCTGCAGAACAACCTAGCTTACGTAGGTAAAACCTGGCTAGAAAGAATATGCACATAAAAGCCTACGAAAAACAGAAAAAGACACATTGTACCTTTACAGGGGGAATATCTGAGAAGTGGGTGTGGCTCACTGACGAAGCCTTATAAGGCAGAAATAGCTATCTGAGTCTCCCAGAGAGCAACGCAGAGTTGCAGTTTGTCAACAGAAAAAAAGCTCTGAAGCTGGTGAATGAGATTTCACACAGTCAGAGCTGCAGAACAACCTAGCTTACGTAGGTAAAACCTGGCTAGAAAGAATATGCACATAAAAGCCTACGAAAAACAGAAAAAGACACATTGTACCTTTACAGGGGGAATATCTGAGAAGTGGGTGTGGCTCACTGACGAAGCCTTATAAGGCAGAAATAGCTATCTGAGTCTCCCAGAGAGCAACGCAGAGTTGCAGTTTGTCAACAGAAAAAAAGCTCTGAAGCTGGTGAATGAGATTTCACACAGTCAGAGCTGCAGAACAACCTAGCTTACGTAGGTAAAACCTGGCTAGAAAGAATATGCACATAAAAGCCTACGAAAAACAGAAAAAGACACATTGTACCTTTACAGGGGGAATATCTGAGAAGTGGGTGTGGCTCACTGACGAAGCCTTATAAGGCAGAAATAGCTATCTGAGTCTCCCAGAGAGCAACGCAGAGTTGCAGTTTGTCAACAGAAAAAAAGCTCTGAAGCTGGTGAATGAGATTTCACACAGTCAGAGCTGCAGAACAACCTAGCTTACGTAGGTAAAACCTGGCTAGAAAGAATATGCACATAAAAGCCTACGAAAAACAGAAAAAGACACATTGTACCTTTACAGGGGGAATATCTGAGAAGTGGGTGTGGCTCACTGACGAAGCCTTATAAGGCAGAAATAGCTATCTGAGTCTCCCAGAGAGCAACGCAGAGTTGCAGTTTGTCAACAGAAAAAAAGCTCTGAAGCTGGTGAATGAGATTTCACACAGTCAGAGCTGCAGAACAACCTAGCTTACGTAGGTAAAACCTGGCTAGAAAGAATATGCACATAAAAGCCTACGAAAAACAGAAAAAGACACATTGTACCTTTACAGGGGGAATATCTGAGAAGTGGGTGTGGCTCACTGACGAAGCCTTATAAGGCAGAAATAGCTATCTGAGTCTCCCAGAGAGCAACGCAGAGTTGCAGTTTGTCAACAGAAAAAAAGCTCTGAAGCTGGTGAATGAGATTTCACACAGTCAGAGCTGCAGAACAACCTAGCTTACGTAGGTAAAACCTGGCTAGAAAGAATATGCACATAAAAGCCTACGAAAAACAGAAAAAGACACATTGTACCTTTACAGGGGGAATATCTGAGAAGTGGGTGTGGCTCACTGACGAAGCCTTATAAGGCAGAAATAGCTATCTGAGTCTCCCAGAGAGCAACGCAGAGTTGCAGTTTGTCAACAGAAAAAAAGCTCTGAAGCTGGTGAATGAGATTTCACACAGTCAGAGCTGCAGAACAACCTAGCTTACGTAGGTAAAACCTGGCTAGAAAGAATATGCACATAAAAGCCTACGAAAAACAGAAAAAGACACATTGTACCTTTACAGGGGGAATATCTGAGAAGTGGGTGTGGCTCACTGACGAAGCCTTATAAGGCAGAAATAGCTATCTGAGTCTCCCAGAGAGCAACGCAGAGTTGCAGTTTGTCAACAGAAAAAAAGCTCTGAAGCTGGTGAATGAGATTTCACACAGTCAGAGCTGCAGAACAACCTAGCTTACGTAGGTAAAACCTGGCTAGAAAGAATATGCACATAAAAGCCTACGAAAAACAGAAAAAGACACATTGTACCTTTACAGGGGGAATATCTGAGAAGTGGGTGTGGCTCACTGACGAAGCCTTATAAGGCAGAAATAGCTATCTGAGTCTCCCAGAGAGCAACGCAGAGTTGCAGTTTGTCAACAGAAAAAAAGCTCTGAAGCTGGTGAATGAGATTTCACACAGTCAGAGCTGCAGAACAACCTAGCTTACGTAGGTAAAACCTGGCTAGAAAGAATATGCACATAAAAGCCTACGAAAAACAGAAAAAGACACATTGTACCTTTACAGGGGGAATATCTGAGAAGTGGGTGTGGCTCACTGACGAAGCCTTATAAGGCAGAAATAGCTATCTGAGTCTCCCAGAGAGCAACGCAGAGTTGCAGTTTGTCAACAGAAAAAAAGCTCTGAAGCTGGTGAATGAGATTTCACACAGTCAGAGCTGCAGAACAACCTAGCTTACGTAGGTAAAACCTGGCTAGAAAGAATATGCACATAAAAGCCTACGAAAAACAGAAAAAGACACATTGTACCTTTACAGGGGGAATATCTGAGAAGTGGGTGTGGCTCACTGACGAAGCCTTATAAGGCAGAAATAGCTATCTGAGTCTCCCAGAGAGCAACGCAGAGTTGTAGTTTGTCAACAGAAAAAAAGCTCTGAAGCTGGTGAATGAGATTTCACACAGTCAGAGCTGCAGAACAACCTAGCTTACGTAGGTAAAACCTGGCTAGAAAGAATATGCACATAAAAGCCTACGAAAAACAGAAAAAGACACATTGTACCTTTACAGGGGGAATATCTGAGAAGTGGGTGTGGCTCACTGACGAAGCCTTATAAGGCAGAAATAGCTATCTGAGTCTCCCAGAGAGCAACGCAGAGTTGCAGTTTGTCAACAGAAAAAAAGCTCTGAAGCTGGTGAATGAGATTTCACACAGTCAGAGCTGCAGAACAACCTAGCTTACGTAGGTAAAACCTGGCTAGAAAGAATATGCACATAAAAGCCTACGAAAAACAGAAAAAGACACATTGTACCTTTACAGGGGGAATATCTGAGAAGTGGGTGTGGCTCACTGACGAAGCCTTATAAGGCAGAAATAGCTATCTGAGTCTCCCAGAGAGCAACGCAGAGTTGCAGTTTGTCAACAGAAAAAAAGCTCTGAAGCTGGTGAATGAGATTTCACACAGTCAGAGCTGCAGAACAACCTAGCTTACGTAGGTAAAACCTGGCTAGAAAGAATATGCACATAAAAGCCTACGAAAAACAGAAAAAGACACATTGTACCTTTACAGGGGGAATATCTGAGAAGTGGGTGTGGCTCACTGACGAAGCCTTATAAGGCAGAAATAGCTATCTGAGTCTCCCAGAGAGCAACGCAGAGTTGCAGTTTGTCAACAGAAAAAAAGCTCTGAAGCTGGTGAATGAGATTTCACACAGTCAGAGCTGCAGAACAACCTAGCTTACGTAGGTAAAACCTGGCTAGAAAGAATATGCATATATATATATATATATATATATATATATATATATATACACACATACATACATACATACATACATACATACATACATACATACATACACATACATACATACATACATACATACATACATACATACATATATATATATATATGAAAAGATTGACTGAAAAATAACAAATAAGAAGTAGGATGATATTAAAAATAAAGGCATATATATGTGTCCTAGGATAGTATTGCAGGAATCAGAGTGTGCGGTGGCCTAGAGGTGGAGCTCTTGCCTCACAATCAGGAAGCTGTGAGTTCGATCCTAGGTTGAGGCAGGTATTTCTCTCTCTGGGCACCAGTGAGAATGCATCTGCTGAACAAAACTCTGCATTGGCGACAGGAAGGGCATCTGGCCAGGAAACACTTAGTTCCATTCAGTTGCCCAGACTGCACCCTACAAGGGATTATGGGGTTGTTAAAAGAGGATGATGATAGTATTGCAGGAATCAATCTGGGTTGGTCACCAGGACAAGAGGTTTAGTCTTCCGAGCTTTTGGACTCATACTGGAGCCCATCCTCAGTAGGATGGGTATTACTTGCAATATTACTTGGAAAAAACCCACATTTGTTTGGTTCTGTTGAATCTATCATACTATGTTCTCCAGTGGTGGGTTTCAAAATTTTTTACTACCGGTTCTGTGGGTGTGGCTTGGTGAGCATGGTGTGGCAGGGCATGGCTTGGTGGATGTTGCAGGGGAAGGATACTGTAAAATCTCCACTCCTTCTCCTCTCTAGGGGAAGGTTACTGCAAAATCTCCATTTCCTCCTGATCAGCTGGGACTCGGGAGGCAGAGAATAGATGGGGGCGGGGCCAGGGTTGATAGCAGTATTCCAGTATTTGAGGGGCTGCCACAAAGAGGAGGGAGTCAATTTATTCTCCAAAGCACCAGAAGGCAGGACAAGAAATAATGGCAGGAAACTAATCAAGGAGAGAAGCAACCTGGAATTAAGGAGAAACTTCCTAACAGTGATGACAATTAACCAGTGGAACAGCTTGCCACCAGAAATCCATCATTCTCCATCATTCTTTTTTTAAGAAGAGTCTAGACCAGGGGTGTCAAACTCAGTTTCATTGAGGGTCTCATCAGGGTTATGTTTGACCTCGGGCGTGGAGGCTTGGTGGGCGTGGCCAGAGTGGGCATGACCAGCTCAATATCACTTGTGTCAGGGACGCCTGCAGAGGCCTCCTGCAGTGCTCTGTGAGTGAAAACGGAACTCAGGGGGGGCCACACGCAGCCCTCCCGAGCTCCGTTTTCACTGGCAGATGCACCACGGGCTGGCCTTCGCTGTTTCCAGGGCGGCCCCGTAGGCCAGATCTAAGCACCGATCCGGCCCCCAGGGACTTGAGTTTGACACCCCTGGTTTAGAGAGTTACTTATCTGAAATGGTAGAGTTCTCCTGCTTGAGCAAGAGGTTGGACTAGAAGACCTCCAAGGTTCCTTCCAGCTCTATTCTATTCCATTCTAAAAACTGCAACCTTTTTTGCTTTAATTTATATGCCACCCTTCTCCGGAGACTCAGGGTGGCTTACAATGCGTTAAGCAATAGCCTTCATACTTTTTGTATATTTATACAAAGTCAGCTTATTGCCCCCACAATCTGGGTCCTCATTTCACCTACCTTAGAAAGGATGGAAGGCTGAGTCAACCTTGAGCCTGGTTAGATTTGAACTTGCAGTAATTGCAAGCAGCTGATGTTAATAACAGTGCTTTAGTCCACTGTACTATAGGCTCCTTAACATTTTACAGTTGGAGAGTAGGGGTGGGATTCTGAGGAATGTAGTGACAAAGTTTATCCCGGATTTAGGCAGCAAAATGACTGTGATTATGGTTTTGTGCTTGTGTTTTTAATATTTTGTGGCTTATATTAGCAGTAGCAATAGCACTTAGACCAGGGGTGGTATTCACTTACCTTCCCTACTGGTTTGCAAATGTGAGTGCACGTGACCCTCTCCAGGCCCCTCCCCTTTGGCATTGTCTCAGGTGCCGGCCGAGGGAGAGGAGATCAGCAGGGAGACAGCTGGTTCGTCTCAGAGTGACAATGAAACATCATTCCTGGACGCACGCCTCCGAAGGCGTGATAAACGATTGCAGCAGCTTAGGAGGCGTGCTAGGGATTAGAACTGAATCACTGGACCACACCCCAGAGACTATATAATAGAGGGTAGTGGTCAGGGATCCTTGTGACGAACAAAAGTAAACCTTGGATAGTCACTAAAGCCTCGTCCGGAACTGCTGGGAGGAATATTATTTCTGCTTGGACTTTTTTGAACGTTAGTATCTTATCTTTCTGTTTGTGAAAATAAAGTCACTTGGCAGACGGTGTGTCTATCGCTGCCAAGTGGGAGATAAGACCTGGGTGCGTTCCAAAGTGTTTCCTTAACCCTCGGCTGGCTGTGTTTGTGTGTGTGTGGGGACGGGGACAGATCACCCTGCACATGTACGGCAGAGACCCAAAGACAAGCTGGCTGGTGGGAGGTGTGCGCGCATGTGCAGTGAAGCTGTGCTGGGGCGACAGCTGGCGTGCCTGCAGAAAGGGCTCTGCGTGCCACGTGTGGCACGCGTGCCATAGGTCACCATCACGGTCCTAGGATAATGTTGCAGGATCCAATCAGAGTCAGTCACTGGGACCAAAGGTTTATTCTTCCAAGCTTTTGGGGTTGTGATGGTGCCCATCACCAGAGAACTTCTCTCTCTCTCTCCTGATTGAATTTCGTTCAAAAATGGTACTGGCAACATGCCCTCTTTGTTGGAGCTGTCATCCCTGTCGCAGACAAATAACTCAGGGAATTTTGCCCAAATTATTTGACAGTCAGATTGTTCAGAGAGTCCAAAAAACCTGGAAAGATGATAGAAGACTTGGAGTTCTTAAGAAACAATGCAATATAGATTTTCTCAGTTTCTTTATGAATTCTGCCATGATCTGCCTCTATAAATCCTTGTGCTTGGTCCAAATAGCAATAGCACTTAGACTTATATACCGCTTTACGGCCCTCTCTAAGCAGTTTACAGAGTCAGCATATTGCCCCCAACAATCTGGGCCCTCATTTTAACCGACCTCGGAAGGATGGAAGGCTGAATCAACCTTGAGCCTGGTGAGATTTGAACTGCTACATTGCGAGCAGCCGGCAGGTAGCAAAACTAGCCTGCAGTACTGCACGCTAACCACTGCGCCACCGTGCCTCATGGTCCTTGGAATATCTAGATAGTTTATAGAGGATAGATAATCTATCTGAAATGATACTGAAAAACAGGACTCAATTGCAGAGATTCACAAATTAAGACCTTCACAGAATAAGAGAGTTAGACGGGAACTCAGAGGTCTTCTAGTCCAATGACCTGCTCAAGCAGGAAAACCTATACCATTCCAGACAAGTGGCTGCCAAGTCTTTTCTTAAAAGCCTTCATTGATGGAGCACCCACAACTTCTAAAGACAAGACGTTCCACTGGTTAATTGTTCTCACAGTTAGGAAGTTTCTCCTTAATTCCAGGTTGCTTCTCTCCTTGATTAGTTTCCATCCATTGCTTCTTGACCTGCCCTCAGGTGCTTTGGAGAATAGGTTGACCCCCCCTCCCCGCCCTCTTCTTTGTGGCAGTGTCCTCTAGCCAGTGTTCTTGTGTTTGAATATGGCATACAGAACAAGTTATTGAAAAGTTGTATGTCAGTGCAAAGTATTCAACTCACAGTCACCAACTACATTAAATACGCTCAATCCATTCATTTTTAATTAAATCGGTGTTCACTTAGATCCAAGTTTCTTTCCTGCAGCTTCACCCTAAAGGCATATGACTCAAAAGCCAAGTCATATTTTTTTCAGGTAAAAATAGGAGCACATTTTTTTTCTCTGTTGAGATAAAGGGTAAGCTCAACTTAGGAACCTATCCTTACAGTTTTCTTGTCAAAAAATAGAAGGTTTTCCATTGCCTTCTTCTGGACTATGTTTTGACTTCCAGTTAGTATTCCTTAGTGGTCTCTCATAAGCTTCTTTGCCAAGGTTTTCTTGGCCATCTGCTGTTGAGACTTGGTCTGTTGAAGATGTCACCTACCATATTTTTCAGAGTATAAGACGCACTTCCCCCCCCCCAAAAAAAGAGGGTGAAAATCTGGGTGCGTCTTATACTCCAATGTAGCCTCACACAGCTTCTCAAACAGAGGCTTTTCAGAGGCTGAAAAAAGCATCAGAAAAGAAGCCCCCAAACAAAGCTTCAGAGGCTTTTTTTTCTGAAGCTCTGTTTGGGAGGCTTTCAGAGGCAGGAAAAAAAGTTTTTTCTGAAACAGAGTTTCAGAAGTTCCAGAGGCAGAAAAAAAAAAGAAGCAAAAATAAATAAATAAATAAATAAATAAATAAATAAATAAATAAATAAATAAATAAATAAAGCAAGGCACAGAGCTCACAACCAAGGAACCTGTTGCTAAAATTCACCTCTGGAAACAGCTGATTGGGGGTATTCCGGGAGGCTGATTCACCTGCCAATCAGCTTTATTTTCCTTCCCAAAAACTAAGGTGCATCTTATACTCCGAAAAATACAGTACTTAAAAGGCTAACTATCTTCATACATTCGAACCACAGATAAATAAATATATCATATTCTCAGGATGGCTGTGAGGATCCTTGAAGATCCAATTCAAATACCTGATTTGACAAATCAAGCCAAGTCAACTTCCTAACTCCATACAAAGGAGCTACCACATTCATGTTGGAAGTCCATCAAATTGTTGGATCATTTCAAAGGCAACTGAGCTGAATGAAGTCATCAAAGACTTGACTCAAAGGAATGGTTCAGCTGGGTCATCTTCAAGTGGAAATTTCACATAGGCCAAATTCTTATTTTTGCTACAAAAGGGGGGAATTGGAACATTCTTGGTTAATTCGCATTTGTTACCACTTGTGCAATTTTTAGGTACTGCCTGACTTGTCTGACGAGGGGATGCCATTATTTCAAATTCCTTATGAACTGATGTTCTTTCAAAGAACTTTCCTAATAAGATAAAGAGGAAGGAGAGAGAAGGTTGTCTCTTGCTGATAGTGCTACTGCTTACCACCACCACTTGGCTGCTTTCTTCTGCTCATCAGACATTCTCTTTGATTAGAAACATCAGAGAAGCTACAATAACAAGGTGGCAGCAGAAGTCGGTATCTTCTCACCAAATGAATAGGAAGAAAATCACAAATTGTGTTCTAGTTTGTCTTTCTGACCTGTCTATGCAGTCATAATAGAAACTGGAGGAACATAGAAACAATAGCCATATTATGTGGTGTCCTAACATCAAAAAGGGGGACGCAGTGGCTCAGTAGCTAAGTTGCTGAGCTTGTCGATCGAAAGGTCAGCAGTTCAGTGGTTCGAATCCCTAGTGCTGCGTCACGGGGTGAGCTCCCGTTACTTGTCCCAGTTTGTGCCAACCTAGCAGTTCGAAAGCACGTAAAAATGCAAGTAGAAAAATAGGGACCACCTTTGGTGGGAAGGTAACAGCATTCCATGAGCCTTTGGTGTTGAGTCATGCCGGCCACATGACTATGGAGATGTCTTTGGACAGCGCTGGCTCTTCGGCTTTGAAACAGAGATGAGCACTGCCCCCTAGAGACGGGAACGACTGCACATAAGTGCGAGGGGAACCTTTACCTTTATCAACATCAAAAAAGGAGAAATGGATGAAAGCCTGAGGTCTATAGAGAGATGAAGGCCCTCTGTCTGAAGGAATATTGGGCCAAGATAGGATAGAAGTACAGAAAGCCGAAGGAGCAATAAATATCTTGAAGTTGCCTGCTTTGTATTATTTTCCCATCCAATTGCGCTCTGTCCTCTGTGACCTTCACCATCCCAAAAATATTAAATTCCCAATTACTGAAGGATGAGGGTGAGTTAGTCTTAATCTGTTTATGAAATACCAATGGATAAATTCATATATATATATATATATATATATATATATATATATATATATATAAAAATATATATGTATTTAGAAAGAAAATATTATTTCTAAAGAATATATATGTATGCATTTAGAAAGAATATTTTCACAATGCTTAAAAGCTTAGAGGTGCTGAGTTTATATATCTTGGCTTATTTAACCCTTGGTTATCAAAGAAGCCACAAAAATTTTGGATTCATACATTCTTAAGTCCAACTTTAAGACTTATCCCATGATTTACAAAATATGTTGGCTGGGTTCACAGTACAGGTAGTCTCAACTTACAACCAGTTGCTTAGTGACCATTTGAGGTTCTGACAGACTTACCGGGGGTACGTATAACCAGGATTTGAAGTTCTGAGAATCGTTCTCCCCACTCATGGTCACGTGACTGCATTTTGAGCACTTATCAACCAGATAGCATTTATGCACATTCACAGTGTCCCATGCAAAGGTGGGCTGCACTTATGTTCACAACCGGTTCGTTGGTTGTAAGTGCGTGCGTGCATGTATGCTCACTTCGCTCACACGTGCCCCTTTTGGGACTGAAATGGAGCTTCGAACATGCCGCTAATCAACTCAGGCAGCTCCAGTGAGTACAGCAGGGATGGTGTGGAACTCAGCTGGGTAGCATGGGCGGGGGGAATGAGCCAGAAAGTTAGTTATATATGGAAAGCATAGCAACAATCAGCGATCACAGTTAAGGGTTCGCCCGAACCCACACGACCATGCAGCAGCCCATCACTGGTCCCATGGTCAGGTAATTATGCTTTATCTATTGATTTATTTGTATCCCATCATTATTATCCAACCCACCTTTGTTTTACAACAGTTTTTCAAAAAAACTAGCATCGACATCTGGTTTTTGGCAAACCACACCGATAGCAAACCATTGGTTCATTTAATGACTGTGGGTTTCCTTAATAACCCTGGTGATTTGCTTAATGAACACTTCAAAAAAGGCCATACATTTTGAATTGGTCACATGGCCCATCTTGTTTTATGACTGTCATGAGTTATGACCCTGTTGGGCATGGACCATTACGGTCATAACTGAAGGACAACCTGAACACACCAAGTCCAAAACCTCATAGTGTTTGTCTCATAGGATGTAAAGACAACCAAAATGAGAGTGGGAGAAATAATTGAAAACATTATCCAGTGTGTTCCATGTATCTTCCTTGCCATCAAATGTACAACATATGTTGTTTAGGTTTCCAGTAGTGTAAAACATCCAATTTCATAATCAGAGGATGCCTCTGAAGGAGACAAAACAAAACAATTAAATGATATGCTGGATAAAATCTAGTCAAATGGATTTTCTTAACCTCGGGGCATCATCTGCAACAGCTCAGTGAAACAGAATAAGACAGAAGCCACAAGGAGCCATATTCAGAAAATATAAAGTGCTTTGCTTTTGTCTACTGATTGAAATGTTTGCATAACAGACAATTCAACAAAGTGATCTGAATTTGGCATCCATCAAGAACCGTCAGTAAAGTTTTCTTAAGCTGCTACCTCCTATGGCTTCAGTTTATGCAATGAGAGTGTTTTTTTTTTTTACTAGAATAACAATGGTGCTTCCATCATTTGAGATATATTTAGAGAAAATGCCATCACAAGACCTATCACTACACTCTCACCAGTGGTGGGTTTCAATTTTTTTTACTACCAGTTCTGTCGCCGTGGCTTGGTGGGCATGGTGTGGCTTGGTGGGCGTGGCAGGGGAAGGCTACTGCAAAATCTCCATTGCTTCCCCAATCCAGAGGAAGGTTACTGCAAAATTCCCATTTCCTCCCGATCAGCTGGGACTTGGGAGGCAGAGAATAGATGGGGGCGGGCCAGTCAGAATTTTTACTATCGGTTCTCCGAACTACTCAAAATTTCCACTACAGGTTCTCCAGAACTGGTCAGAACCTGCTGAAACCCACCTCTGACCCTCACCTGATGTGACTGTCCCATCACTAGAGCTACTGACTCACATGGAGCCCTTATAAGCAGAAAAACACCAACACTGAAATTCCCTAAATTCCGCTGAAGTTGTTAACTAGCCTAGTAACGAAACATTCAGAAAACAACCCACAAGCTCAGAGAACGAACTTCCAGTCTCACAAAATGCCATCTATTGGTTTTAAAAAGCCTTCTCTTCTTCTCATATTGTTTCAGCTAGGACTGAAACATGACCAATGTCCAGCACTCAACAACCCAAAACAAAATATTAATAACCACAATATTTAAGAAATAACTTTATGCCTATTTGGTGCCCCCTTGGTACCTTGATACTCATTAATTGATTCCGGGAGGTGCGAAGGATACCAAAAATGATGAGTACCAAACAGTTTTTTCCCATAAGGAATAATGTAGTGAGTCACAAGGAAGCTGACACCGACATGTTCTAGCTTGTGTGTTAAGTACTAAACAAATGATGAGTCCCAGGACAAATTTTTTCACATCAAAATGCAAAGAGATTGTAGCATTTTCAATTTTATTCTCGCTTTTTTGCCTTGCCAAATAAATTTCAGAGTCAATTTGTTCAAGTCATCAAAGAATTTCTTTTCAATTTTTATAGGTACTGTTTGGAGCAGGAAAAGCAGTTTTGGTAGGATATTCATTTTTATCGTGGCAATCCTTCCTAAGATTGATAAATGTAGGTTTTTCCATTTTTCCAAATCTAATTTTATTTGCTGCAGTAATTTTATATAACTGTCTTCTTTTATCGTTGCACATCTTGCTGTTAAATATATTCCCAAACATTTAACTTTCTTAACTATTTGAAAGTCCACTTTTTCTGCCACATTTTCTTTCTGTGTGTAAGGTTTTTAACTGTAACTTTAGTTTTTTTCTCTGTTATTTTCAGTCCTGCTACCTCTCCAAACTCCTCTATCTCTTGTAATAGTTTTGGAATTGTCTCTAGTGGTTCTTCTATAATAAATACCAAATCATCTGCAAACACTTGTAATTTGTATGTTTCCTCTCTTATCTTAGAACTGGACTAGGCTAGAAAACCTCCAAGGTATCTTCCAACTCTGTTATTCTGTTATAAATGTGTTGAGTACCAAATTTGATGAGTTTGAAACCAGTTGAGTGCCAAGATACCCCTGTATCTGTAATGGACAATAGGGACGGCTTTGAGGAAAGGAGGAAGAGCTGCAATCAGGGCAAATGATCAGATAAATGAAATCTGAGTCCAGGGCAGAAATGTAATTTCAGAAAGCATCACAGATATGACCTTCTTTTTTTAAGATGAAGAAGGGAGGGGAAAACACATTCAGAAGCATTTATCTATGGATGAGCATATCTGTGATGACCTGAGGCGTGGCACAAAGGCAACACAGCCAGAGAATAAGTACAAGTCCCTTTATTAGCTCCAAACTTTGTCCCCAATGTCCCTTTACTCTCCGGTCTGGAGAAAAACTCTTCCACAAACCTGTAAGCAGACAAAACTTCCAACTATAAATCCCACGGGGCAAGATAAGGTAATTAATCTGGCAGGGCATGCAAGATAAGAAGTCCAGACTTGAAGTAGCACGGCAGTAAATCAAACCAGTTGGGAGGATGCCAGGAACTCAGATAAAGCAGCTAACACGAATTCAGTGTTTGTTCCCGACAACTGCCCCTCCCATTTGCCTCCCCTTTTAAACTCCAGCTCCAGGTGCATCTTGTGAAGGGGATCGAGGCCCTTTCCTCCCTCGTAAGCGACGCAACCCACATTGCTCTTTTCTCCATTTTTCCCTGCATGCCGTAGGATGAGGAGGGGGTGGGCCTTGGTCTTCATCAGAACCCCCTCTCCCTTGTTCTACCTCTCCCCTGCTCTGCCGAGCCTGACTTTGCCCTTCCCCAGTTTCCTCCACAGCCAATGGAGCCACTCTCTCGCTCTCTGTCCTCTTTTATCTCAGAGTCAGACTCCGACAGGGGCATGACAATATCTGCGAGTATATACATAGGTCCCTTCCAACTCTATGATCCCATGAAAGAGGATTCCGTTTTCAAAGTCCTGTCACTTAATCCTGGCTTTTCTGGATTCATGTTTTTGACATCATGGTTGGAGATGACAGAAAGTGCTAATGATGATGTTTTTATAGCACAACTTTGCATCACTTTGAAGTGTAGGAGATAAACTGGTTTTCAACCAAGAAATCTATTAGGAACCAAGAGTCAGATTCTAAGGGCATAGAAGTGTATTCAGTAATGGTGAAATTTCATGATATTACTGTCACAAACATAGTTCTAACATCTATTTATTTTTTTGGCACAGGCATTTATACACACAAAAAAGCTGAAGTTTCACCTAAGCCCACTTACCATGAAGTAGCCCAATAGCCCAATCAGGACAAGGGGCTATTGGAAGGTTACAATGAAATAGCTAATAATGGTCTTTCAATGCTTTTCATGTGTCTTTACTATCCAGAAATCTCAGCAATGGCTCTGATAGCTAGGAATTCTGGGAAATGAAGCCCTCCCATCTGAAAGTAAGGCTTTCAGTAGGAATCAGGGCCAGAATTTGGTTCTTTGGATTCAAGAAGTTCATTCTTATCTTTATCCCAAGATTAAGGAAATCTGAGGAAATCATTTCTTGTGTATATCAAGTACTTATTGATGAATTCATAGAGCACAATTCATTGGATTACTTAACTGGCCCAGTCTGTTTTGTGAATCTACTAATCCAAAATGATACCAGGGCTATTGAAGGTCAAATTATCGGGACATGGTGACTCAGTGGCTAAGATGCTGAGCTTGTCGATCGAAAGGTCGGCAGTTCAGCAGTTCGAATCCCTAGTCCTGCGTAATGGGGTGAGCTCCCGCTACTTGTCCCAGCTTCTGCCAAACTAGGAATTCAAAAGCACGTAAAAAATGCAAGTAGAAAAATAGGGACCACCTTTGGTGGGAAGGTAACAGCTTTCCGTGTGCCTTTGGCATTTAGTCATGCCGGCCACATGAGCATGGAGATGTCTTCGAAGAATGCTAGCTCTTTGGCTTTGAAACAGAGATGAGCACCGCCCCCTAGAGGTGGGAACGACTAGCACATATGTGCGAGGGGAACCTTTACCTTTACCTTTTAAGTCAAATTACTCCTCTCTACTTGTCCATGTTGTCCAAACAATGGTGTAGTTTCCAAATCTTATCTAGTCAGTTCTTTAAGAAAATGAGACAGAGGCACAGGGTGGTTGAAAATGCAAAAAAATTGATTACCGTACTCACTGCCAAGATGAAGCAATAGAGAATACGCTACCCAAACACTTATCAGCTGTACATCCTACACTATGCCAACTGATGCATGTCTAAATAATACAGAAGGGGCCTATGGCAAAGTCCCTTGTGGACCAAGAGATGGGGAGCTGACTTGGGAGCAATAGAAAAGAAACACTGAATCTGAAATATATGAAAAAAAACTGCTGTAATTTATTCCCTTCGGACCCTTAAGCCTTCAGAGGTTGAACACAAAGACGCTTTGGAAGGTCAGCAGTCCAAACCAAGAGCTCAAAAGTAATTTCTCAAAATACAGAACAATGCTAAACCAAGGGAGAAAATAGGGCAGGCGGCAGCAGTTTGAGGGTTGTGTTATCCCCTCTCTGTACCAGGAGATTCCATGGGTATTCCAGCCTCAGCATGAAGGCAATTCCCTTCTTGGGAAATCTCTCGCTTTTTCTTTTTTTTCTAATATGGCTCTCCAATATGAGGGATCTCTTTATGGGCCCGAAAGACAACCTGGGTTCCAGCAAAACATCACGGAAGGGTGAGGAGTGTTTTTATACACGGCATATTAAGCGTAATTTCAGCTAGTGTTTTCTTCACAGGCTTCACTTGGCCATTATTTTCTCCTCTCCGTCATCTCCCTCCTCCACATTCTTCTCCAACCCCCACATCTGCTCTTTCAAAAGAGAAACCTTTAAGCTTAGCCAGCCCTGTATCCACAGGCACTGCCAGTCAGCAGCTGTGGCTTAGTGATGAGGATGCTGGTGTTTTCCCTTCACCATATTTCACCCTACTTGGGCCTCAGGTAGCCTTTTCGGATGGGCTTTCCTGGGCTTCAGATCTTCCATGGGTAGGCAGGCATCGTCCATACTTGTTTTTTGGTTGCTTGGGTCACTTCATCTCCTGCTTGGAGTAAACCAGGTGACTTGGGGGAAGTCTCTTGTCCAACATCTGGCTTGCTTTTAGCTTGTGTTGGAGAAGAATACATTTTTTTCAGTGGTGTCAACTGATCACCTGCTCCTGAAGGAATAAAGAGCACTCCATCATCCTCTTCGACCCACTCATGAATCTGATGAGTCATCAAACTGAAACCAGGTTGACTTGCAGGCTCCACCCATTTTTTAAGTAGATTGGTATGCCAGGTTTGCTTTGAGGGGCGGTGCCCAGGCATCAGGATTTCATAACTGACTGGTCCTATGCGTCGAAGCACTGAAAAAGGCCCTTGCCACTGAGCTAGCGATTTGCTTGCAGTGGAAGGGAGCAACAGTAACACTCTCTGTCCTGGATGAAATTCTCGCAAGTTAGTACACCAGTCATAGTATAATTTTTTATGCACTTGAGCGTGCCTAATGTTGTCTGAAGCCAGCTCCCTTATCTGGTTTAGCTTGTCCCCCATTTGCAGGATATAGCTAATGTTTCTTGAAAGAGACTTGGCCTTTCCCTCCCAAATTTCCCTAACCATTTGAAGGGGTCTTCTGACTGTTGGACCACATAGCAACTCATAAGGAGAGAACTCCATAGAAGTCTGAGATTGCTCCCGATAAGCAAACAATAAGATCTGGAGCCACCTGTCCCAGTCAGAACCTGTCTCTGAAATGTATTTTCTCAGCATTTGTTTAAGGGTTTGGTTGAATCGTTCCACTAGACTATCAGACTGAGGGTGATAAGGGGAAATTTTGATTCTCTTCATTCCCAATTTTTTGTAAAGGAGATTCATAGTTTGGCTTGTAATGTTTTTCTCATAATCTGTAACTATCTCACCAGGGATTCCGATTCTAGAGAACAAGTCTACTAAGGTTGAGGCAATCTCCTGGCTGGTATTTGTTCTGAGGGCAAACGCTTCAGGATAACTTGTGGCATAGTCACACACTACAAGGATAAATCTATAGCCTCGTTGACTTTTTGTTAACAGACCTATTATGTCCATAGCTATCGTACGGAAGGGAATATCTACCATGGGAAGAGGGAATAATGGACTCTTCTTTGGATCCTTGAGGAGATCTGATTTTTGGCATTCTTTACAACATGCACAAAACTGGCGAGTATCAGCATACATTCCTGGCCACCAAAAGACACGTGCAATTCTGGCATAAGTAGGCTGATGCTCCTGGTGTCCTGTCCCAGGTATAGTGTGGCTGATTCTCATGATTAGAGATCTGCATGCCATGGGCACAACTAATCTAGAACCACATTTGTCAGTGACATACAGGATGTCATTCTTTTGGGTGACTTTTTTACCACCTGGCAATAGGTTCCCCAGTTGTGAAAGTACCTTCCGTAGGGAAGGATCAGATGCCTGGAGCTGTCCTACATTTTCAGGGAGTTCCCACTCAGATTCTGTTCTTTCGTTAGGATTGTTGACTTGGGTCTCCATGTACAAACTCTCCTCTTTCTTCTTCTTCTTCCTCTTCTTCTTCTTTTGGGCTTTAGGTTTCTTAGTTTTCCCTGGAGCCTCACTCAGGGTTCCCTGGGGATCAGGTAGCCTTTCCCACAACTGTTGCATTTGGGATTGAGCCTGAGTGATGATAACAGGGTTTGCCTCCAAGAGTTCCCTCAGGTTTGGGAGGTCTTGCCCCAGGATCATGTCATAAGGTAATGTAGGACTCACTCCCACTTGGAGAGAAAAAGCTCGCCCCCCAACTTCTACTGGGACCTTAGCCACAGCATGAGGTCTGGATTCACCATCAGCCCCCAAAACGAGAAGTTGTTGATTTGGGATATACATCTGGGAGGATACATGTGCACTTTTAATCAAACTGTGGGAGCATCCTGTATCAAGGAGTGCTTTCAGTGGTTGGCCATTGACCACTGCAGTTGTCAGCTGTAGTTTAGTTATGGTAATTCCAGGCATCTCCTCCACAACCTCATATGTGGCTAGGGGACATTGATTAGTCTGATGTCCTCCTGTATGACAATGAGAACACTCCTCTGGCTTTCCTACTCTTGGACTACTGCTTTTAGTGTCACCTTCAGCAATCTGACCACTGATATCGTTCTCTGTACTACTTTTAGGAAGGCCCTTGGTCGACCAGGTTGTACAGTTTATGGCCTGGGGCCCCTCCTTACTACCAGGATGGCATTTGGTAGTTCTGGTTGGCTGGACTTTCTGATTGCTTTTTAGCCAGTAACCGGCTATCTTCTCAAGTGGGGCTTCCTCTTTTGGGGAGCTGTTGTATCTTTTCCTAGTTTCAGGGTATCTGGAAACAGAAGTGTGGTGAGCCAATAAATAGTTCTCTGCCAGTTCTAAAGCTTGATGACAGTTGTCTGGTTGATGTTCTAGAACCCAGTGCTTTACCGCTTCTGGAAGGATAGTAACAAATTGCTCTAAAACTACACACTCAAACACTTCTTGGGAGGCCCTCATTTCAGGAGACAGCCACCTCGTGGCAAACTCTCTGAGCTGATTCAAGGCTTCTCGAGGTCCTTCCTCTTCTTTGAATTTATACGTTCGAAACAGTTGCCAGTAGGCCTCAGAATGGAGTTCAAACCGCTGTTGAATTGCAGCCTGAACCAGTTTATAGTTAGCAGACTCTTGGGGTGAAAGATGTTTCAAAGCTTTCAAGGCCTTCCCAGTCAGACAGGGAACCAGCCGTGACACCCATTCTTCTTTTGGCCAGTGGCATGCAGTAGCTACTCTTTCAAACTTTGTTAAATAAGAGTTCACATCCTCATCCTCCCCCATCTTCACTAGCTTTATTTCTCTGCGGTGCTGTGGAAGAGGAACAGTAGGAAGGGTTAAGGAAGAAGCATCCCATCTGCAGAGCTCTGAACTAACTGACATCTCCTTCGGATATCTTTGCTCATGGTGGTCCCCTTCGTCTCGGGCAGAACTTTCCCTTCCCAGCCGATCTTGGCATGATTGCTCCTGCCAGTGCTGTTCTGCATCAATCAGAGCTTGTTTCTGGTACATCAGGGCTTGCAGAATGGCTGTGATGGGATCTACTTTGCCTGTAGCCTGGTCTGTAGGTGCCGACTCCTTTAAAAGTGGACCTTGGGTTGGCTCATCCGAGGAGACTTCATCCTGATTTGAGTTAACGGCTACATCTTCTCTGTCCATCTTCTCCTTCATGGCAAGATGTTGTTGCTGAACTAATGTAGAGTAAGCTTGGGTTGGGCACCTAGCACACAATGTCTTAATTTAGCACCCTGAGGGATCCTCTCTGGCATTCTTTTCAACGGTCAGTTGCTTGCACTAACCACACTTCTGACACCGGTGTGTTAAAGTCCCTTGTAGACAGAGAGCTGGGGAGCTGACTTGGGAGTAATAATAACAAACAAACACTGGACCCTAAAATATATAGAAAACCTGATGTAGTTTATTCTCTCCAGACTCTTCAGGATTCAGGGTCAAGAGTTGAACTCAAAGACTCTTGGGAGTGTCAGCCGTCCAAACCAAGAACTCAAAACACCAAGGGAGAAAATGGGATTAGCAGCAGAGCAACCTGAGGTTTGTTATTCTCCCTTTGCGTCAAGAGATTCAATGGGTGTTCCAGCCTTGGCATAAAGGCAATGCCCTGCCTGGGAAGTCTCTGTTTCTTTCTTTTCTTCTAAGTTAGGCTTTCCAGTATGAAGGACCTGCTCTATTCTGGGCCTGAAAGATGAACTGGGTCCTGGATAAACATTCCAGAAGGATGGGGGGAGTCTGTTTATACAGGCCTTGTAAGGGTGTACAAGGTAACGCCTTGTAACTTCTAGCTGGTGCTTCCTCTTCAGGCTTCACCTGGTCATTGAGGTCTCTATCATCTCACTCCACCTTCTTCTCCAACCTTCACATCTACCCTCTCAAAAGACCAGCTTTTGATCTTAGCAGCCCTGAGATAAGACTTCTGTGCTCTCAGGAGCTAGATCTTACTTATAAGAAGGTTGATGTTTTCCCTTCAACACAGGGCCATTGATGTAATAAAGCCTCACCAATAATCTTCAAGCACAAGGCATCATGGGATACTAGGAAGGACTTAAAGAAGTGAGAAGGATTTTTAAGAAGGAAAAACTGGAAAAACAATGACACACCATCAGAAGACAAGGTGATTAGAAAAATTATGGAGTGTGCGGAAATGGATAAGCTCACAAAAGAGATACAAGAAAAAAGATGAAAGAGAATATTACTTAGTCTGGGAGAAATGGTATAAATGGTTGGAGGAGAAAGGGAAAAAAAGGGGGGGACACAAAAGAAAACTAAACAATGGTTAAATTAGGTGGAGGAATAGGGAAACAAATGGGAAGATATAAAAACTGTGGAAAGGAAATTAGGTACCTGTTTATGTTAAATGTAAATAAAATATTTAGATTAAGAGAATATATTATAACGGTATATATATGATGTACTAGAAATATATGTATAAAAGATATATTAAGATAAGAAAGAGAAAATGTATAAATATGGATTACTGATGCGAAGATGTTAATCTGTTGTTTTTTTTTAAAAAAAACTGTTTAATAAAATTATTTAAAAAGAAAAAAAAAAGGAGTGAGAAGGATTTTATGTTCCTTCATATACTGGTTTTTTTTTAAAAAAATCCTGTTAGCGTTACCTGCCAGTTCCAAAACAATAGGTTGTAACCATGGTTAATGAGCCAGCGGAATTTATGCAGTAGACTCAAATTTGCAAAAAACTCTCCCATAATTCTTGCTGGAATCGGAAAATGCTCCCATCCCAATCTCATTTCCCTGCTGTTGAATGGATATAGACATTGGCAAGATCAATGACTTTTAATTCGAGAAACGTCTGCTGTGTAATTAAAAGGAGTCAGTGGCCAAGAGAAATCAGCAGAAGCTTCGGAGTGAAATTTCAGAGGAATATTGCTTACATGCAACTTAAAAGAACCGTTTAGGATCAAAGTATGAATATACAAAGAGCAGATGTGAGTGAGTTAAACAAAATAAGAGAGCCACAGAAACACACCAAAATGGTTTGAAATTAGAGGTCAGATCCGTCCGTCCTAAAAACTTATGTGATTGAATGTACTCCTTAAGAGGCTTGGTGGCGTAGCAGACTAAAGTGCTGTTAAGTAGCATCAGCTGCCTGCAATTACTGCAAGTTCAAATCTCACCAGGCTCAAGGTTGACTCAGCCTTCCATCCTTTCAAGGTAGGTAAAATGAGGACCCGGATTGTGGGGGCAATAAGCTGACTTTGTATAAAAAAGAACACCACTTGGAGGCCCCCGAAAGCCCTATGAAGCAGGTATATACAAAAATATGAAGGCTATTGCTTAACGCACTGTAAGCCGCCCTGAGTCTCCGGAGAAAGGGCGACATATAAATTGAACCAATAAATAAATAAATATATTATTTTGGGTGGGGATTTTTTTTTTAAAGGAATTGATTAAATGTGTGCACGAAGGAGCCTTCTCATTTTTACCCATTTCTGCATGCTGCTTTATCACAATAGGATAAAAGTGTTTTCTATTTTATATGCATAACATTTCATTTAAACTGAGTGATGCAACTGTAGCAAACAAGATGGGAACCAGAAGCTATAACACAGGGGTCCCCAACCCTTAGGCTGTGATCCGACACTGGGGTCCATGGCATGTCAGTAACCAGGCCACCAAACAAGCAAAGTCCCATCTACGGGATGCAGGCAGCATGTGAAACCATGCGCCCTCCAGTCTGTGGAAAAATCTCTCTCCACAGAACCTAATTTTAAGCAATTAAAAATTATTTTAATTTTTGCCATTCATATTTCATTCTGTCCCTTCTTTTGCATCTTTTCTGTAATGATTCTATTCCACCATTTCTTTGATATTAGTGCAATTCTTGTCCCACAGTGAGTTGTCCTGTGTGTGTGTGGGCTTCAGATCCTTTAGCAACGAGTTCGCTGCTCTGTTGCTGGGTGGGTGTGGCCACAGTGGGCGTGGCCTAGTCGGCTGCCTGCATCATGGTGTGTGGGGGGTGTTTTTTGCCCTCCCCAAGCACCAGAGCCTTTCCTCGAGCCTCTGGGAGAGCGAAAAGAGCTTCCTCGGGGTCTGGAGGCCCTCTGGAAGCCAGAAACAGGCCCGTTTCTGCACTTCTGGAACTTCGTAGGCCTGTTTTTTTCCCTCCCAGACCCTCTCTGCGACCCCTGCACTTACCTGGAATGATGAATGGGCTGCGTGGAGACTCCTGGGAGGGGTGGGGTGGGTGTGGCCAGCCAGGGGTGACATTTGGGGGCTTCCCGAACCCTGGTGATTCTTGGCTAGATGATCGCCTGAACCCTGCCGAACCCCCAGGAGCCCACCCCTGGTCCTGTGGCAAGATGGCCATGGTGAGTTGTCCTGCAATGAGTTGGCCATGGCAAGTTGGCTGTGGTGAGTTGGCCATGGTGAGTTGACCATGGCGAATTGTCATAGACCCCCAGGAATCATAAGGAGTGTCTCGGCCTTTCTACCATGTTTTCCCGAAAATAAGACCCTGTCTTATACTTTTTTGAACCCTGAAATAAGTGCTTAGCCTTATTGCCATGTACTCAAAAGCCCAATTGGGTTTATTATCAAGGGATGTCTTATTTTGTTAGTCCACATCATGAAACCCAAACCATAAGTACTAATGTTACCTTTATCATAACATTACAGTAAGAGAATCTTGCATTGCCTGAAAGCTCTTCCCCTCTCCCTTACCTTTACATCCCAGAGAGCTAGGGAGAGTCCTTGCTGAGATTTGTTGTCATTTGTGAGCTGAGATAGCTCTTCTCTGACTATTGCCTAGGCTGTGGTTCTTCCTTCTGGCTATCTCCTTTTATCTGCATTCTCACAGCCCATCTCAGAATGTTACCAGTGACTCAATGACACTAGAGAAAGACACATAATTTTTTTAGAAGGAGTGAGCATGACCAAACCCTGGGAAAAATAGCTTTGCAAAACCTAATGCAAAATTTGAACAGATGCAATTTGATGCACTGGAAGGGAAATTGAGGTCACAAAAATGGCTGGGAGCCACATGTGCATTGTCCACCTCTCTGGAGTTAGATCCTCCATGAATTATTATTTTTTTAATTTTCCTTCAAAATACTTGGTGAACAGTACATTGTCTGGGTCAATTCACTCCATATACAATCTTGATAACCCTTCATGAATTATGAAGCTCCCCAGGAGGTCCAGGTCCAGTCATGATTTTTCAGCCCAACCTAAATTACAGGGGTATTCTGAGAATCAAAGAGGCAAAGGAGAATGTCATCCTGAACTTTGTGCCTGAAGGAAGAAATATAATTTTGGTAAAAGGCAAGCAGAATATAGAAATAGTACTTAAAACTTATATGCTGCTTCATAGCAGTTTATAGAGTCAGCCTATCACCTCCAACAATCTGGGTCCACATTTAACCAACCTCGGAAGGATATAAGGTTGAGTCAACCTTGAGCTGGTCAGGATTGAACTTCTGGCTGTGGGCAGAGTCAGCCTGTAATACTGCATTCTAACCACTGTGCCACCAGGACCCTTTTATCAAGGCATTGCACATGTATATAGCAATAGCACTTACACTTACCATGTTTTCCCCAAAGTAAGACCCTGTCTTATATTTTTTGAACCCTAAAATAAGTGCTTGGCCTTATTTTGGGGGGAGGTCTTATTATTTTGGGGCTCATGGAGCAAGACGGGGATCCTCTTACTGTCTTACCTGATTTCCAGCTCTGTCTCCCTAACCCTAAGCAGAGGAAATGGCGGGGACCGGCTGCACGTGCATTTAAATATTTTCATCGAGGGCTTATTTTTGGGGGAAAACTTATTTTCAGGACAGGGTTTATTTTTGGAGGAGGGCTTATTTTTAGGGAAACATGGTATATACAGCTTTACAGCTCTCTCTAAGCAATTTACAGAATCAGCATATTGCCCCAAATAATCTGGGTCCTCATTTTACCCACCTCAGAAGGATGGAAGGCTGAGTCAACCTTGAGCCTGGTGAGATTCGAACTGCCAAATTGCAGGCAGCAGAAATAACCTGCAGTAGTGCACTCTAACTACTGTGCCACCGCAGCTCTTATCCTGGCAGAGCTCCTTTTTTTGAAAGTGGTAGATTCACTGCTTCAAAGCCTGTTCATTCAGTGAACAGCAGGTCTTTTCTTTGTCTTAAAGGAGATTGAGATTCTTTTCCTATGAATTGATTTGTTACAGCCAGTGGAGAGAAAAGAACTGGGTGGGTAAAACAGCGTTAGGAGAAGATTGATTGATTGGTGATAGTTTTATTTATTTCTTTAACCTCTAGTGATCAGGCTGTCTTTCAGAAGTGTGGTTTAAGAGGAGAGAGATTGCATCATCTGGGGAACGACTACCCCAGTTCATTGAATGATTAAATCTCTCTCTCTCTCTCTCTCTTTCTGCTTTTTGGTGGCTTAGGTTGAATTGCAATAATTTCCAAATAACCTTTGCAAAAGTCACCTTCATGCATTTAATGGCTTTTGCAAAGAGTATCAAAAAAGTTCCTGGGTTGAAAGTGAAATGAAACCCAATCAGGGTGAAAAAGACATGGACAACAAACTCTGGTGGGAGCAAATATTGACGTTTTCCTCCCATGCGGGTCTCTGATGGATGAATGCAACAGGAAATAATATTTAGAGCTTGTTTGGTCTAGTGGTTAAGGCACAGAGCTAGAAAGTGGGAGACTGTGAGTTCAAGTCCAGCTTTAGCCAGGAAAGCCAGATGGGTGACTTTTGGGGCATTCCTTCTATGTCACAGCCTGATTCACCTCACAGGGTTGTTGTAGTGGGGATCACAGAAGGAGGAAGGTGTGTTGGATAAGTTTGCCACCTTGAGTTATTTGTAAAAATAATAAAGGCAGGATAGCAATAGCAATAGCATTTAGACTTACTGTATATACCACTTTACAATGCTTTACAGCCCTCTCTAAGCAGTTTACTGAAGCAGCATATTGTCCCCAACAATCTGGGTCCTCATTTTACCAACCTCGGAAGGATGGAAAGCTGAGAACTTTGAGCCTGGTGAGATTCGAACTGCCAAATTGCAGGCCGCCAGCAGTCAGCAGAAGTAACCTGCAGTGCTGCATTCTAATCACTGCGCCACCGTGGCTCTAGGATACAAGTAATTAAGTAAAAAATAAGGAAGGAAGGAAGGAAGGAAGGAAGGAAGGAAGGAAGGAAGGAAGGAAGGAAGGAAATAGAATAGAATAGAATAGAATAGAATAGAATAGAATAGAATAGAATAGAATAGAATAGAATAGAATAGAATTTTTTATTCATAAGGTACAACACTTAATGATAGTCATAGGATACAAATAAGCAATCAGGAAATAATATCAATATAAATCGTAATGATACAAGCAACAAAGTTACAGTCATACAGTCATAACTGGAAGGAGATGGGTGATGGGAACGATGAGAAAATTAATAATAGTGCAGAAGGAAGGAAGGAAGGAAGGAAGGAAGGAAGGAAGGAAGGAAGGAAGGAAGGAAGGAAGGAAGGAAATAACATTTACTTAGGGGAGGAAAATTCAGTCAATCAATCAATCAATTAATACACTCTGTCTAGGGGAGGAAAAATCCATAGAGGCTCAGATGGGAATTTCTAAATTCCAAGAGGTAAGTAAAGTGTTTTCCATTTCCTGTAATGTTTAAGAGTTTCTTGACACTTCAGAGTTAAAGCAGAATGGAAGAAATGTCACCCATTCTAAATAGTGCAGTCCTTAATGCTCCCTTCAGGATCTGCTGTGGTCAATTTTCCTCTGATTTTAATTGTCAACCATCCCGTTGGCATGTACAGCAAAAGAAACTCCTGTGACATTTTTTGTTACCAAGAGTAAAACTTTGCTGACAGATCCATATAGGCACAGAAGAAGCAATGCCAGTTCTAAAGATTTGGCACGAAATGCAGCATAGTAAAAAGCAACAAAAACAAAACACTTTTCCTGCCCCCGGGCCGCCCATTGTCCACTGTCCACCAATCCAGGTTAAATATTTTGTTTTGGGAAAACAGTCTGTGCCCTTCAGTCTTCAGCGTATGACCTTGAAGTTGCAAGATCTTCTCAGGCTGCAAATGGCTCACATAAATTCCTTTTCTCCCTCCCAGCTCCACACGCATCTCAATCATCCTCATCCTCTCCCCACCCCCCCTTAGCTTCTTTGTCAAGTTGCAAGCAGAAAGATGTGCTTTGTGAGTCAGTCTTGACATTAATCAATAGAAACATCTGGGTAGAAAAATGTCAAGAGGGCTTCCTGTTCCAGCTCTGTCTTCTGATGATCCACTGAATTGCACATGGTATCTTTTTCAGTGAAGTACCTTTAGTTCCTGAACTAAACCTACCTACTGGATAACCCCTTCACTGTTGTGGTTGCCATTATTTTTGTTCAGACATTTAAGGACTTCGAAATCTCTTTGATCTGATGAGCATCATCTTGACCACTGATCAGTAACTGAATCCTTGTAAACTCTTGCCTGAATCGTTAGTTAGGATCTTGCTATCTTCTGTTGATGGGACGCGGTGACTCAGTGGCTAAGATGCTGAGCTTATCAATCGAAAGATCGGCAGTTTTGTGGTTCGAATCCCTAGTGCCATGTAATGGGGTGAGCTCCCATTACTTGTCCCAGCTTCTGCCAACCTAGCAGTTCAAAAGCACATAAAAAGTTCAAGTAGAAAAATAGGAACCACCTTAGTCATGTCGGCCACATGAGCACGGAGACGTCTTCAGACAACGCTGGCTCTTCGGCTTTGAAACAGAGATGAATACCACCCCCTAGAGGTGGGAACGACTAGCACATATGTGCGAGGGGAACCTTTACCTTTATCTTCTGTTAGCTCCCTTTTTTTGATTGCCTTTGATATTTTTCAAACACCAAGATCATCTCTGATCACACTCACCCTTTGATTAAGTGTCCAAAATATCTTAGCTTTTGTTTTATTAGTGGCTCCAGTGATTTTACTTCCTCTAGCACTGAATGACTGGTTCTTCTAGCAGTTTAAGGATGTCTCAGCAATTTTCTCTACTGCCACAATTCAAAGCCTTGTGGTTTTTTTTCTCATCCTTTTGATTATTCAGCTTTCACATTCCTCTGTTACAACTGGAAAAACTACAGCCTTGACATGATTCACTTTCTGACTCTAGTTCCATGATCAAGCCTTCATACCATGCTACCGGTTCGCCCGAACTGGTAGTAATAAAAGCTACTAGTTCAGGCGAACCGGTAGTAAACAAATGCTACCAGTTCGGATGAACCAGTATTTCTGACAATCAGCTGTGCCGCGCAATTTATATTTGCTAGAAAGCAGGAAATCCTACTTTCTAGTGAATCTAAATTGCATGGCACAGCTGTTCCTCCCCTCATTGTTCTACTTACCTTAGAAAAGGCTTCTTAATCCTCCTTTTACAGTGCTGTGTGGTAGTGCTTGTGGTGCGCCTATGCGTGAAGCGCACATTTGGTGTACACCATGCATGTGCACATGCCACAAAGTGATAGTGAAGTGAACCAGTAGAAGACTTCAGAGTATTTCACCCCTGATTCATACCTATCAGGAATTTCGGGGTTTTTCACATACAGATCTTCTCTATCTCCTCCATCTCCATCTCCA
Source organism: Arizona elegans (assembly GCA_022577455.1). NCBI lineage: Eukaryota > Metazoa > Chordata > Lepidosauria > Squamata > Colubridae > Arizona > Arizona elegans. The sequence goes on from JAKOOJ010000017.1 coordinate 5,424,535, forward strand.
TCTCCATCTCCATCTCCATCTCCAGCTGTCTGTCCGTCCGTCCGTCCGTCCGTCCGTCCATTCATCCATCCGTCCGTCTGTCTGTCTTCCTTGTCTGGGGCTTCCTTGCCTTGTTTAACATTTATAACACCCTTCTTCACACCCTTGATATCTATTTTTTTTTCTTTTAACAACTCTGTAATCCCTTCGTTGGGGTGGAGTTGGGATGACTGAATGGAGCTGAGTGTTTACCGGCCAGATGCCCTTCCTGCCGCCTACAGGGAGTTCACAGCAGACAATTACTCATTGCTCCCAGAGAGAGAAATATTTACCCATACCTAGGATCAAACTCACACCCTCCGATGGTGAGGGGAGAGCTCCACCTGTCCTCTAGGCCACCACGCTATTCACCCTTGATGTCCTTAAATTTCCTAAATAAATCTCTTTGTCCTTTCTGTCATCTTTCTGTTAGTGTTACTGTTATCCTTATGGTCTATATTCAGATGGTGTTCCTTTTCTTGCTATTTTTCTAAAATTCAGTATTTAATTGGCAATTTTTCCTCAGGCTCTGTTGCCTTCTACTTTTCAGTGTTTTTCATTATTTTCAACAGATCAGCAAAGAAACATTTTGCTTTCTTCTGTTCTTTGCATTTGGGGATATTTTTTTGTTTGCTTCTTCTTTTAATATTGTCACACATTTTATACCAGGGTTCTTTAAGCACTCCATTTATCAAATCTAACCCATTAAATCTATTATTTACTTCACCACATAATCATATGAAATAATGCTGAGGCTGTATTTTGTTAGGCTGGTAATTTTTATTTCTTTTCTTTAAATTACTATTTTGGAAGGAAAAACTCATATTCTGACAGCAGTCGGTGCCAGGTCTTGTTTGTTCTGACTGAATAGAGTTCACCTACTTTTGCTTGCATAAAATAAAATCAGGTTCGTTTTTAATGTTATTCATCTGTTTATGTTCACAATGCCTAGAATCATCTTCTACTTTACTAAAAGCAATAGCAATAGCACTTAGTCGCTTCCCAGTGCTTTATTGTGAAGGAGAATGTCATCCTGAGCTTTGTGCACAAAGGAAGAAATATAAATTTGGTAAACAGCAAGCAGATTATAGCAATAGCAAGGAGCTGCGGTGGCGCAGTGGTTAGAGTGCAGTACTGCAGGCTACTTCTGCTGCCTGCCGGCTGCCTGCAATTTGGCTGATCGAATCTCACCAGGCTCATGGTTGACTAAGCCTTCCACCCTTCTGAGGTGGGTAAAATGAGGACCCAGATTGTTGAGGGCAATAGGCTGACTCTGTAAACTGCTTAGAGAGGGCTGTAAAACACTGAAGTAGTATAGAAGTCTCTGCTATAATAGCACTTAGACTTTATTTTTATTTTTATTGATTTTATTTCCAATTTATATACCGCCCTTCTCCCTGAGGACTCAGGGCAGTGTACAGCCAGAATTAAAAACATGAAATACAAATATTAAAAAAAAATTAATATATATATAAATTTGGCCCAAAAATTAAAAATCAGAAACCAATTAAAACATTTAAAAATTTCTTCTTAAGCCAGCCCGGCTTGCTGGAAAAAGTGGGTTTTAAGGGCATGGCGGAAGGCACTGAGGTCTTGGATTCTCCTTATCTCTGGGGGCAACTGATTCCAGAGGGTAGGTGCCCCCACAGAGAAGGCCCTCACCCTGGGGATCACCAGCCTACATTGATTGGCTGATGGCATCCTGAGGAGGCCCTCTCTGTGGGAGCGCATGGGTCGATGGGAGGTCATCGGTAGCAGCAGGCGGTCTCGAAGATAGCTAGGCCCGATGCCATGGAGCGCTTTAAAGGTGATAACCAACACCTTGAAGCGCACCCAGAAGACCACGGAAGACTTACAGTATATACTGCTTCACAGTGCTTTACAGCCCCCTCTAAGCAGCTAACTTAGCAGCATATTGCCCTGAACAATCTGAGTCCTCGTTTAACTGACTTCAGAAGGGTGGAAGGTTGAGTCAACCTTGAGCTGGTCTGGATTGAAGAAATTGAACTCCTGGCAATGTGGGCAGAATTAGCCTGCAATACTGCATTCTAATCACTGTGCCACCACTGCTATAAAGAAGATTTATTTATTTATTTATTTATTTATTTATTTATTTATTGGTTCGATTTATATGCCGCCCTTCTCCGGAGACTCAGGGCGGCTTACAATGCATTAAGCAATAGCCTTCATACTTTTGTATATACCTGCTTAGTAGGGCTTTCGCCCCCCCCCTCCCCAAGTGGTGTTCTTTTTTATACAAAGTCAGGTTATTGCCCCCACAAACCGGGTCCTCATTTTACCTACCTCGAAAGGATGGAAGGCTGAGTCAACCTTGCTATAAACTTTAAATGTTCTTTGTAGAGTTAGCTCTCATGACATATATGACAGCCTCTGTTTGGTGATCTTGGGTTCGAGGGATATTTTTGATGAGGTTCCGTCTAGGACTTCTTCATTATTTTTGCTGTCCATGGGATGTCCTAGAGATGGTTTTTCAGGAGGCAACTGGACTATCTCGCTTTTCTTTGAAGATGTTTCACTTCTCATCAGTGGTGGGTTTTGGATTATCTTACTACCGGTTCACCATGTGCATGCATGCTCGCTTTGTGCACATGTTCGCACACAGGCCTGCCTTCCGCGCATCACATGCCTTCCGTGCATGCATCTGGCCTTCTGCCCATACACTTTGCTCGTGTGCCTGGCTTTCCGCACATGCGCTTTGCTCACGTGCACGCCTTCCGCGCATGCACCCGGCCTCAAAACCTTGCCTAAATAGGATTTCCACTACCGGTTCAGGCGAACCGGTCTGAAACAGCTGAATACCACCTTTGCTTCTCATCCAAGAAGCTTCTTCAGCTTTGACTGGATGGTGAGGATCCAATTCATCAAAGCTGAAGAAGCTTCTTGGATGAGAAGCAAAACATCTTCCAAGAAAAACAAGAAAGTCCAGTTGCCTCCTGAAAAACCATCTTTGGGACAACCATGTCCTGGATGACTGAGAGTCACTACAATCTTTTTGTCCTTGGGATGCATAATAGTCACCTCCAGCACCTTCAAAGCCATCCAACCTCCTCCTATTGTTCTGCCCCAGCTCCAGATTTCCGAGGATATTGACACACACCAACGGTCCTTATCAAATTTATTAAGTAGCAAGAATAAACCAAAGTCCGGCAAAGGTTGGCAACCAGCCCAGAAAACAAAATATGATAAGACTTTTCCAAAAATGCTCTGATGATAATTACAAGTTGTTTCCAGCAAGAAACTTACTAACTGCATGTGACTTAAATAGGCTAAGGGAGTGGCCAATTATCCTCAGGCCTTACTCTCGAGGAGACCTCCTTCTCCTGAGTAGCCACTCCTGCCTTTTGGCAGCCCTGCGTGCTCGAGCATTGAGGAGAGGCTCCTCTACTTCGCTCTCTCTACTTGAAGGAGCCTCTGGAGGTTCTGAAGGCCCTGGCTGAGTCTCTGCCTCTGGCACCACATCCCCTTCAGCCTCCTCGCTGTCCGATGTGAGCGCCGGCTGCGCAGGCTGCTGGCGCGACACCACACCAGCTTCCTCGTCGTTGGGATCAGTCACGATCTGCGCAGGTCACTGGTGGGCCACAACACCTATCTGCCTTTTTCAGAGTCCAGTTTTCACTGCCATAAGTAGCAAATAATTGGGAAAATTATTGCACGAACTAATCTGCATTGGGTTGTGAGACTGATGTCTTTACTCTTCCAGATGCTCATTCATGTCAGACTTTGCAGTTCTTCCAAATGCTCCGAGTGGTGGATATCCACACATCTTAAAATTGCTGAGGTTGAGAAACAACGCATTAGATAATAGCTTTCAAAGACAATCAGCCTTAATTAATTTCACAACTACAAGATTATCTCTTTAAGAAAACAGTAAATAAGGAAATGCAGCCACCTTGAAAAAGGAGGGTGTTTTACCTATACTCCAGAGATCGTTAAATTCACATGAAGTCTTTAAAGGCAACACATGGAAACAATATTAGGTGCATGTATGTGCACACAAATATACACATGAATGCCTTGGGCAAATTTGTCTCTTCGGCTGCAAAAGTAAAGCTCTTCATCAAGCATTTAAAAAAACATAAAAATGGAAGGATAAATGGGAGAAGGACGTAGAGAGCATTCAAGATCAGAAGCATAAGTGTTGGTTCTGTATATTATGTGGTGGACAGTAGTAAGGAGGTAGATTCCCAGGAGGGAGGGGCTGCATTCCAGAGGAGTGACAATTCAGTTCAGAGAGTTTGTGTGAGAGAAAGAGGATGAAGGCATCTCCTCCCTAATAGTTCCCAGAGTCTAGGCTTAATGTGGGCAGTAGTTTTCTTGAGTCTTGCTTGAGGCAAGATTCTGTCTATAGGTTTGAAACAATAAAGGAACTTGGAACTACTTGGAAGATTCACTATGCGTCCTTCTTGGTTGGTGGGTGGGTGGGCTGACAATTATCTTGTAAGAGTCCCTGAGTAGCTCTTCAATTTCTCTGGAGTTTTCTTGGAAAATGCATTCTGTTTTTCTCTTTCATCCATTAGATTTCTTTTGGAGATTTTAAAAAAAATATTTCTAGCTTCCAGAAAGTATTATAGCTTCCCAGTTATGGATTTATGGGAAACCAGAAAAGCTGCAGAATGCTGGAGAGAGTTTTTTTTATAGGGGGAAAGCATATTTGCATATTATGAAGTCTCTGGTCACTTTATACTTCAAGAAATGGAAGAACAACCTGAAAATTTCAACAGAATTCTCTCTTTTTTTTTAAAAAAAAAATCTTTTCCATGGAACTGGCAAAAAAAAAAAAATGGGGGGGGGGGTAAAATGCAAATGAAAAGTTCAATACAACACTAACCTTGCTTGACCCAAAGTGTAATACTTGACGTAGATGCTCAGAATCCAATTTTGTCTCTGGTCCTTCCTATGAATGCTCTCGCTTCACCTTTTGCTGATTCTCAAATGCCTTCGACTAGGTGCTGACATTCATCCAACTCAATGCACTATTCCATTTCCCTTTCGCAATAGCTTCGGTAGGTCAGTGCACTGACAGAACAAAATTTAAATGCTTCTTTCCAAAGCTTATCTTGTGCACTTTTCATAATAGGGGGGTAAGCAATACGTGCTCTGTTCTCCCAAAGCTCTTCGCGTGTGCGTCCTACTGTATGAGCTGTATATTTGCAAAGAACTTTTCAAGCATTGTTGCTAAAAAGCTTTTGGAGAGAAACTGTTCCTACCTTGATTGTTTGGTTTCAAAAGAACTCCCAGCTTTTTTTATTTTTTAAACCCTGGGAAATACAAAACCAGACTTTTGATATTGCAGTTTGAAGCCTTCTTCTTCTTCTTTTTTTTTTTGGCCCAAAATAACAGGGCAAGGTAGATGGTTTCTTTTTAATTTACATTTCCCTGGTGGCAGTTCAGCTGTTGGAAAACATACATTTGTTTTTTATATATAAATTAAAAAATCCCTTTTTCACTTCCAGCAGTTTTTCAGATCCTTGCAATTAGCCCTTGTTGAAATAAACACAGCCTCCCAGCTTCCCATTTCGCCACAGTTCATCCACAGTTCATCCACAAGCGATGGGTAGATGCCTGAGGACTTGATTCAATCCACATTTGGTAGCTGAACTGACTCGATCAGCATTTTATGAGCTAACGTGTGCAGGCTGGAAAGTCAGGATACTTTTGGCCTCAGCTCCTCTGCAAACGGTTTTAGCTTAAGGGGTTCAAGGATGGGTACATCTTAATGTGCATTGCAGAATAAAAGAGGCTGAAGAATGTCTCAGCAGGTTAAAATAGATGTTGGTCAACGTTACTAAACAGACAGTGGTGGGATTAAAATAATTTAACAACCGGTTCTCTGCCCTAATGACCAGCTGGGTGGGCGTGGCCATGGTCTGTGACAGGCAGCACATGGCCTCCTGCACCCCTCTGGGAGCAAAAACGGACCGTGGGAGGGACAAACTGCCCCCACCCCTGTTTTGGGTCTAGTAAGCCTCCCTGCAGCCTCCTGGGAGCAAAAATGGGTTATGGAGTGCACCCCCCGCGAACCCCATTTTGGGCCTAGGAGGCCTCCCTGAAGCCTCCTAGTAACGAAAACGGGCAGTGTGTAGGGGGCGCACTGCCCCCCCGCACCCCATTTTGGGCCTAAGAGGCCTCCCTGAAGCCTCCTGGGCAGTGGGGGGGTGTCACACCCCATTTTGGGCCTAAGAGGTCTCCCTGCACTTACCTGGGAGCCAAAATGGGGAGCGTGGAGACTCCTGGAAGGGGCAGGGGGAGGACGGGCCGGACCAGCCAGAAATTTAATTACTGCTTCGCCTGAATTGCCCCAACCGGCTGAATCCCACCACTGTAAAGAGAGCATTTTCTATGAATCAGTGGCAGTGGGTTGTAGGTGGCTCCTATTTTTTTCTTCTGGAAAAAACAAAAAAAATATTTTGTTTTCCAAGAATTTTACTTGCTGCTTTGTTTCTGAAAAAAAGATAGGGGTGGAAACAGACGGCTTTAAAGGCAAAGCCCAAATGAATTGTTTTCTTTTAGGAAAAAAAAGAATAACTATTCACCAAGACAAGGTACTCATATATTGTGATTCTTTATTCCTCCCAAATGTTTCCTCTTAGGTTTGTGCAAAATTTTGTACTTAAAAGGAAAATGGTGTTTCAGAGCACTCGTAAAGTTCACACTTGTTGGCAACTCATTAAAGCAGGTGTATCATTTTTGAGGTTATTTGACATAAACTCAGGAAAGGCACTGCAGCTTTATTAAGTTTCGGGCCACAAAACACCAGTGGTGGGTTCCTCTCGGTTTGGCCTGGTTCGGCTGAGCCAATAGCTGTGACGATATGACATCACTGAACGGTTCTTTTTGTTTGGGAGCTGGGCCCTCCCGCCCCCGCCCCCCACGTTATTCTTACCTTTTATTTGGCTCCACCCCCAATTGGCTAGAAGGAAAAAAAACTGTTTAAACTCTTGCCGCGGGGCTTCAAAGGGCCGCCCTACAGCTGATCAGTGTTAAAAGGCAGTGTGGTGGTAGATCGGTGCCTCCAAAAACGAATGAGTAGACTGGTGCCTTCAAAAACAAATGGGTAGACCGGTGCCTCCAAAAACGAATGAGTAGACCGGTGCCTCCAAAAACGAATGAGTAGATCGGTGCCTCCAAAAACAAATGGGTAGATCGGTGCCTCCAAAAATAAATGGGTAAACCGGTACAGCTCTGCAAGCAGTTAAAAGCCTGGTAGACCAGTACCTCTGCTAAATCCTAAAGAATTGTCATGTGACCATCAAGCCACGCCCACAAAATAAGCCACACCCACAGAACCGGTAGTAAAAAAATTTAGAACCCACCCCTGCAAAACACCCAGGTATGTTCCACAGAAACAACTATGTGTGAAGCAGTTTTTTGCCTTTGAATCCAAAATGTCCACTTCTTTATTTTCTATTTAATTTGTCATTAAAATATTTTATGTAGTATATTAGAATCCCGAGAGACAGTTTGGTGCTGTGGGCAGGGAAGCTGGGAGAATGTGAATTCTAGAGTGTGCCGTAGGCATGACGCCATCTGGATGGCTTTGGACCAATCACTCTCTCTCTCTCTCTCTCCCTCTCTCTCTCAGCCTTAGGAAAGAGGTAATGGTAAACCAATGCTAAAACTTGCTAAGAAAACTTCAAGGAGTTGTCTAGGCAGTTACTAGCAGTCAACACTGACTTGGAGGAACAAAACCAAAAATTATGATTGTTAGTTTGGTTTAGTGATCAAGGTGCTGGACTACAAGTGGAGAGGTTGTGAGTTCTGGTCCTGCCTTAGAGCCGAGGTGGCACAGTAGTTAGAGTGCAGTACTGCAGGCTACTTCCTCTGACTGCTAGTTGCAGTTCAGCAGTTCAAATCTCACCGGCTCAAGGTTGACTCAGTTGACTTCCATCCTTCTGAGGTTGGTAAAATGAGGACCCAGATTGTTGGGGGCACTAGGTTGACTCTGTAAGCCGCTTAGAGAGGGCTGAAAAGCACTGTGAAGCGGTGTATAAGTCTAAGTGCTATTGCTATTGTTATTAGGTATAAAGCCAGGTAGGTGATTTTGGGCCATAATTCTGTCACAACTCTAGGAAGAAATAGAGGTCTTCTAGTCCAATCCCCTGCTTAGCAGGAAACCCTATACCACTTCAGACAAATGATTATCCTATCTCTTCTTCAAAATTTCCAGTGTTGGAGCATTAATGGCAAATTACTTCTGAAGAATGTTACCCACAAAAGTGCCAGGTATTGTAGGTGACTTTGAGCCATCCTTCCATCTCAGCTCTAGGAAGAAACTCTTAATGGCACTCCACTTCTGAAGAATGTTAACCCCCCACAATGCTTATAATAAGCAACTCAATAAAAACAACACTTTCCCACTGTGCTGGGTTTTTTTAGCAGAGTTCATTCTGTTTGGTTGGTCTGCCTGTTCTCTTTGCAAAACTCTCTCTTTGCTTTTATTTTGGTAGAAGAAGATAGCGTCTATTATCAAGCCACCCACCTTGCCCTTATTTCCTTCTGTGTGCTGAAGGGGGTTTCAAAAACATTCTTAAAAGCTTCCCTAGATTTTTCAGATCATTCCAGGAAGCGAAAGGAAAGGAGTTCAACATGACTTCGCACCTGAACGGGGTGAAGTTACTGGTGCTTCAGACAGTTTCCTCCGGACCAGCCTTAATGATCAGTTCTCCTTCTCCAAGGCTGGTTCTGCAAAGGCAACTTTTTAGTTGGTTTCAAGCCTCTTTTTTTTTTTAAACTTCAGTCAAACTTAAAGTTGGGCAGTTAAATGTACTATCCTTACTTTGCAGTCTTGGCAAATCCTTTCTGACAAGCTGCGCTAGCGGTGAGTTGAGTTAAGAGACCTGCAAAGAAACGAAGAGGGGTTGCAAAGAATGGAAATTCGTCAAGCTAAGTTGTCACATCGTGCATGAGATAGCTTTCATTTTTATGACAATCGCTTTAGGTGACATGGAAATAATGGGAGTGGGGTGGGGGAGAGAGAGAAAGAAGGGGAGGGTGGCCCTTCTTTAAAAGGACCGCTTTATGATATGCTTCCTTTGAGTGCACATGTGATGCACATCACCGCATCATATGTGATGCACTGCGGGCTGTTTCCTCTAAAGCGGGATTATTTGCTTAGCGTAATTTATTGAATTTACAGCACGTACTTCAAGAGTTAGTAGATGGCTTCATTTTTTGAACAAATGTAAAGTAGGCTATGGAAAAAAAAGTTACAGAGGTAAAGGAGGACGATAGATGAATGGGCCCAAATACTGATTTATTTTATTTTACTTGTTAAATTTATATGGCCTCCCAACTCACACACAATAATCCATAGGATGGTGAAGGCAACCAGTGTTGTTAGGGCTGAATTCTGACCTTGGTCAAATTTCCAAAATCCTCTACAAGCAAACAATTTTACATTCTTACCTTCTCATCCTGCTACTCTCTTTTGGGGCAAAGAATGTTATACCAAATGCATTAAAATGTAAAAAACAATAAGCCAAATACATTAAAGGCAGAGGTGCTATTCAGCAGGTTCTGGAGAACCCATAGCGGAAATTTTGAGTAGTTCGGAGAACCAGCAAATATCACCTCTGGCTAGCCCCAGAGTGAGGTGGGAATAGAGATTTTGCAGTATCCTTCCCCTGCCACGCCAACCAAGCCATGTCCACAGAAACGGTAGTAAAAAAAATTGAATTCTACCACTGATTAAAAGCATGAGATAAGGAAAAAGGAAACAAATATAATGAGCCCAGCTTACAAACACTGTCCATCACTATCCATTATATGTGTTCAGATCGTTTTTTCCTTGTAAACCAGGAGTATGAAACTCAAGGTCCATGGTCCGAATCTGGCCTGCGTGATGCTTAGATCTGGCCCACAGGGCCGCCCTGGAAACAGTGAAGGACACGCATGCGATGCCTCTGTCAGTGAAAACAGAGCTCGGGAGGGCCATCCCCCCCCAGCCCCGCCTGAGTCACCTCAGGTGCTCCTGACACGAGTGATGTCAAGCTGGCCATTCCCATCCTGCCATACTTCCCCTAGGAAGTCAAACACAACCCTGATGCAGCCCTCAATGAAATTGAGTTTGACACCCCTGTTGTAAATCATCCTTGTTTAATTGCGTCCCTTCTTTGCTTCGTGTGTGGACTTTTTGTTCTGTCAATTTTTCAGCTCTTTGTCAGATTCTACTCAGAATCTAATCAGCTATGGTTTTCTTAATTTTCAAGTTCCTCTGGACACATTCACTCTTCCTTCATAAACTGATTTTGAAGTTTGACTCTCATTATTATTTCTTTTGTTGCGGTCAAACCCTAAAGCCCTGATAGAGAACCTATGGCATGGATGCTCAAAGTGGCATGTGGAGCCATGTCACTTGGCATGCGCAGCATCACCCGTTCCTATTCCGGGTTTCTGGCATGCATGTGCGAGTGATGATCAGCTGGCCTTTTTGCGTGCAGCAGTGACAGAAACTTGTTCTGTCCCCCTTCCCCACACAGGCAAACATGCAACCAGGCACGCCTGCCAAGTTTTTATTAAGCAATCAGACTAGAAACCCTTGCAGATGAGAGTTTTGGCAGTAAACTGCGTAATGCCTGCCAAGTCAGTTTTCACTCACAGTAAGCAAGAGTTTATCCTCAGTCCGGTCCAATAGCAAAAAGTAATCCATGAAGCAAGAGTTAGCCAAGGTCCAATCCAAATATGTACAAGCCAGATTCCAGGTAATGTGATGTGACTCTCAGGTTTTTAACTTTGACTCTCACAAAGCCTGAAGAGCAATCACACCCACTTTTATTCTTTGTGGGGTGTGGCTCAGTGACTCAGCTCAATCTCTGGCCCTCCGACGCCTCTTTCGTTGCTGCGCACGCTTCTCCCTCCGACGCTGCCTGGGATCAAGCCAGGATTCATCATCCTCGCTCCCTATCTGTTGTTGTTCTGATATACTTTCCTTCTGGCATATCCCAGGCTGTTTCTCTTGGCCTTCAGATGAAACCTGAGGCATTGCCAGAGAGGAGGGTCCTGAAGAGGGAGGCCTTGTCAGTTCCTCCCCATCACCTTCTGAGTCCTCTTCCTCTATTAGGACAGGCTCGGGAGTCGGGGTCACAACAGAAACTGGAAGAGCTGGTCTTCCATTTTCCTGCATGTTTCAAATGTCCAGTTCTCCTGGCCTGGCAATACAGAAGCAACCGCACTCTGGAACTGTAGAATCAGGGCTTATTCAGGCCTGAGGCCTGGGACAAAATGAATCTGTAACCGTAGCAGTTCAGTGTAAAGTCAGTGCTGGGAGCTACTGCCTCCCAGGGATTTTTGTAGGCAGGACACACCCCTCTGCCCCACCCGGGCAGCCACCATCTGGCATCGACATCCAGTTCCTTTGCAGCAGACAACCTGATGGCTCCAGTCATCTAGTTTCCTGGTCCATCATGCTGCCATTATTTAATTCACTTCTGGGGAGGCTGATCTATATATGGGGAGGGGGAAATCTCATAGCTAGTGAATGCAGCTCTCATCTTAATGGAGGGTGCCTTTTCCTGCTAAATTCTATAAGACTAAACTACTTAAGTGGACCAAATCCATCTCTTTGGGTTCAGTCCATATTCGTTGAGTAACTATACAATTTTTTAAACTGACCTCTTCCTCTTTTACCACACATATAACAATACAGTACAGTAGTGGCCAAAATTGTGGAAACCTTTTGGGAAAAGTGTATTTTCAAAAACTAGCTAATAACACCACTTTTTTTGGAGTAGTACCATAAAATTATATATCAATGGAAAGATAATTTAGCCAAGAATGTAATGCAATAACTTTTATGAAGGATTTGCCATTAGAATAGCACTATAAAGAAGAAAAGTGAAATACCTAGAAAAAACGAGATCTACAAAAATGATCACTATAGAAAAAAAAATGAGATATACAAAAATGATCACCATGTCAGTTAATACTTAGTTGGGTAACCTTTAGCATGAATTACAGCCTTACAAAATCTTCCCATGGAGTGAACCAAGTCTTTTAGTTCAGCAGCTGTTATAATGTGAAACCAAGATTGAATGATTGAGTCTATTAACTGGGTTTTATTGCTGGGTCACTTCTGACTAACAAGTTTCTTTAGTCGGCTTCACAGATTTTCAATTGGGTTAAGGTCTGGGCTATTCCCAGGCCATTCCAGTAGTGGAATATGATTATCTTGAAACTTCAAAAAAAAAAAGTGATGTTATTAGCCATCAAACCTCAAAAATACACTTTTCCCAAAAGGCAACTGTCCTGAGAGTCACTGGTCCAAAACGGGTGAAATCCAGCAGGTTCTGACAAGTTCTTGAAAACTGGTAGTGGAAATTTTAAGTAGTTCAGAGAACCGGCAAATACCACCTCTGGCTGGCCCCAGAGTGGGGAGGGAATGGGGATTTTGCAGTATCCTTCCCCTGGAGTGGGGTGGGAATGGAGATTTCGCAGTATCCTTTCCCTGCCACGCCCACCAAGCCACACACACCTAGCCACACCATGCCCACCAAGCACTCCCACAGAACCGGTAGTAAAAAAATTTGGATTTTACCACTGGTTCAAAATCACTTAACTAAGGCCTCTAAGTTAAAGAAAAAAATGAAGTTTATAATCTTCCAGCTTCTACTCTAACACCTTGAAACACTACACCCACTGGCTTTCTAAGGGAATATTACATTTCCTTAGCTTCACTGGAGGCTTTTAAGAAGAGACTGGATCACCAGTTGTCTGGAATGGTATAACGGCAGTGATGACTAACCATTTTGCTGTCGCGTGCCAAAAGCGGGAGTGGGGAGCATGGGGGGGTTGAGGTTGCATGTGCCCACACCCATAATTTGATGCACCCTGCCCCCCCTGCATGCAAGTGCGACCCCCCCCACGCGACCCGCGCTTTTGGCATGTCATGCCCCGGTGGGCCTGGTAGGCCCTTTTTTGCCCTCCCCAGGCACCAGAGGCTTTCTAAGAGCCTGGGGAGGGCAAAAACGACCTTCCCCACGCCCCCGGAGGCCCTCTGGAGGCCAGAAATGGCCTGTTTCCCAACTTCCGGTAGGCCCAAAAAGCCCAAAAATCACCTGGCCAGCGCACGCACGCATGCGGGCTGGAGCTGAGCTAGGGCAACGCTTGCGTGCCCACAGATATGGCTTCGCGTGCCACCTGTGGCACACGTGCCATAGGTTTGCCATCACAGGTATAGGGGTCTCTTGCATGAGCACGGGGTTGGACTAGAAGACCTCCAAGGTCCCTTCCAACTCTGTTATTCTCATATTCCCTGCCCGAAATGTAATCGTTGACTAAGAATTTCCTTATTTTTCTACAGGATTCCTTACAGCATATTATTTTCATCAGACACATCAATCTGCATGTAAAACACCCCGTGATTCATACCTATTCACTTTATTATATGCTTCCTTTAAATCAAAGATGAAGAAATTGTTTTTCGGATTTATACATTTCCCAGGGACCAACTGAAGAGGGAAAAAAATGGGGTCCACCCACATCCTGCCTAGCATAAAGCTTTATTTCCCAAATTTGTTTATTGTCACTTTCATACTGTTTCACTCGCAGTTGTGACAGTCTTCCCAGAACCAAAACATCTTTGGTTTTCATATTCTTTTAATCTTCTCCCTTTCATAGGGAGAAAATAGTGGCATTTTTTCGATAGTCTAACAAAGATGCCATTTTCACGCTGATATTATAAGCAAGCTGTACAGTCTCCATATGAAACCACATTTACATTTTAATATTTCCCCAGTTTCAACATCTACATGGTGGTCCTACCATTTTCCAACTTTCTCACTGCATCTGTGACTTCCATTTCATATTTTTTTTAAAAAAACCTTACTATTTATGGCATTCATTTCCATTCTAATCGTCAAAATATCATTATCATTCCCATTTTTAATTTCATCCACCCTGCTGGAACTTTTTTTCCCTTTTTTTACTCACTTCCAGAAGATTTTTTTGTAAATTATTAAACTTAACTGTTTCCTTGTTTTGTTTGTAACAGAATAACAGAGTTGGAAGGGACCTTGGAGGTCTTCTAGTCCAACCTCCTGCTCAGGCAGGAAACCTATACCAGGGGCGTCAATCTCAATTTCATTGAGGGCCGCATCAGGGTTGTGTTTGACCTGGGTGGGTGGGGTGGGTGACCAGTGGGCGTGGCCAGCTCAATGTCACTCATTGAGACACCATTTTCAGGCGCAACGGCCTCCTGCAGCCCTCTACCAGGAAAACAGAACTCAGGGAGGCCATGTGCAGCCTGCCCGGGCTCCATTTTTGACCACGACAGCCTCCTGCAGCCCTCTGCCAGCAAAAATGGAGCTCAGGGAGGCCGCGGACTTGCCTCAGACTTTTCTTTTCTTTCGCTGCATTTAGTTCATACTCAGTAAAAGTACCTTTCTCTACAATGGAGTTGGGTTTTTTCTTTCTTGAGTTTTGAACGGAGGCACATCTGACACTTCCACAATTTTGGCCACTACTGTATAAATATTCTCCTTTAATGGACTCTTTTCTCCATTTGGTTCCTCTAGGACACCGTATCCTTGATGTCTTTTAGTAGAACCTGTGATAGGCACAAACTAAATTGTTAAGGAATATTTCTCTCCATCTGTTAAAACTCTAACTCTCCAACTTGCCTTTTATTTAGAAGCTCCCTTGTCTTTCTGTGTGAGTGTCATTAGGAAGTCTCACCTGTCTCCTTGGAGGATGGTTTGAATTGGTGGTGGGTTTCAAAATTTTTACTACCTGTTCTGTGGGTGTGGTTTGGTGGATGTAGCATAGCTTGGTGGGTGTGGCTTGGTGGGTGTGGCAGGGGAAGGATACTGTAAAATCTCCATTCCCACCAACTCCCAGAATCCCCCAGCCAGCATGCTTTAAGAGGGGTGGACTCCAACTCCCAGAATCCCCCAGCCAGCATGCTTTAAGAGGGGTGGACTCCAACTCCCAGAATCCCCCAGCCAGCATGCTTTAAGAGGGGTGGACTTCCACTCCCAGAATCCCCAGCCAGCATGCTTTCAAATGGGTGTACCCTGTAACTGGCTGTGGAATTCTGGGAGTTGAAGTCCCCCCGCCTTACCATTGCCCAGATGGAGTAGCATTGCTGCCAGCCCAGCCTTCCTCTCCTCCTTCCAGTGGTGGGTTTCAACATTTTTTACTACTGGTTCTGTGGGCGTGTCATGACTTGGTGGGCATGGCTTGGTGGACGTGACAGGGGAAGAATACTGTAAAATCTCCATTGCCTCCCGATCAGCTGGGACTTGGGAGGCAGAGGATACTGTAGATGGGGGCGGGGCCAGTCAGAATTTTTACTACCGGTTCTCCAAACTCAAAACTTCCGCTACCGGTTCTCCAGAACTGGTCAGAACCTGCTGAAACCCACCTCTGGTTTGAATGGTTTCCAATCCATATCTAGATGGAGAAGAGAAGCTTTGGGAACTGGATTTGGGAAAATGGAACCGAGGGCTCATCAAATAAAGCTGTTTTGATTGTCAAGCTCTTTTGTTTCTTGGTCACCGTCTACTCAAATAAAGCATCCCACAAAAGACCTGCCTTGGGGTGGGGGTGGGGGGGTCTGAATCTCTTGAACCATAAAGGTGGGAAAATAAATATCACGGCTAGGAATAAAAATCATCCATCAAGGCGCTCACTAGCGCCTGACAATGAGAGAGGTGTGAATCTCTCCTAAAAATAAATGTAAAAACGTCAGGTGCTACAGCTTTCTATAATGCACAGTGAAGCATGCCATAAAATATTACTTTGTCTCTCTTTTCCTGACATGCTTGGATTAAGAATTTTTTTTTCTCCCTCCATATTCTGGATGGGGGGGGGGTATTCATTCACTCTTGCGGCTTGGCTTTTAAGAGGTGAAAGGAAAATTCAGTTTTATTTCCAGACTAGCACTGTGCCTCAATGTGCACATGTGCTTTAATGGAGACCGAAATTGGCCTTTAAATCGGCATTCAATTTAGCTTATTCACCGTTCAGATTGAGAAAATGGATATTTACTTGGCAGCTATCTACTTTTTTTTTTTTTTAGAATGAAAAAAAGTCAATTGGCCTGCTGTTGGCAAGGGAGCAGGATATGGCAGGCCCATGATCGAGTAGCTAGATGGGAATGGGTAATTTGGCCTGCTAATGATGGAGAGTTTAGGTGGGAATTTGACTTATTTGTGAGTCGGCCTAGATGGAATTTGCCTTACTATGATTCAAATGGTAGGGTGTAGTGGGAAATTTGACTAGCTATGATTCAGAGGCTAAATAAAATTCGGCTTACCTGTGACTCAGACACAAGATTGAACAGAGGAATTAGGCTTATTAATGATTCATACAATAAATTCTTTCCTCTGTGCCATCTTGAGATGTTATGTTAGCCTTAGACTTTCAATGTCCCCTGAATATCACTGGGCAGGAATATAGTTTAATAATGCATAGATAAAGGTCCCTTGTTTAGTTCTTACAATTTCCAAGTAAACTTATTATTTGGGGAGACATGATAGCAGTGTTTCAATATCTCAGGGGTTGCCACAAAGAAGAGGGAGTCAAGCTGTTCTCCAAAGCACTTGAGGGTAGGACAAGAAGCAATGGGTGGAAACTAATCAAGGAGAGAAGCAACCTAGAACTAAGGAAAAATTTCCTGACAGTTAGAACAATTAATCAGTGGAACAATTGCCTCAAGAAGCTGTCAATTCTCCAACACTGCAAGTTTTTAAGATGTTGGATAACCATTTGTCTCAAGTGATGTAGGATTTCCTGCCTAAGAAGGAGGTTGGACTAGAAGATCTCCAAGGTCCCTTCCAACTATTCTATTCTATTCTATTCTATTCTATTCTATTCTATTCTATTCTATTCTATTCTATTCTATTCTATTCTACTCTACTCTACTCTACTCTACTCTACTCTACTCTATTCTTAGAAGCAAAGCTAAGAGAGATTTTCCTCTTCCTGTGGTTGGTTGTTTGTAGAGAATTTTTTCACTGGCAATAGAAAGCAAACATTATGTAAAAATTATATGGTCAGGAAGATTAGAGCCAGAAATAAAGACCATATATAATTGGTCAGCATCTGAAGGCAGGACAGGAAGTAACAGGTGAAAGATCATTAAAGAGAGATCCAACCTAGAACTAAGGAGAAATTTCCCAACAGTGAGAACAATTCATCAGTGGAATTGCTTATCTCCAGAAGTTGTGGATGCTCCATTACTGGAGGTTTTCAGGAAGAGCTTGGACAGCCATTTATCTGGAAATGTAAAGGGTCTCATGTTTGAGCAGAGGGGTGGATTAGAAGACCTTCAAGGTCCTTTCCAATAGTATTCCATTTTCAATATTCTGTTTGTTCATTCAAAAGATGGATAGATGGTTATCCCTTTCCTTCCTTGTTGGATATACTAGCAGGACAGCCAGGATAAGTTGATGGTGATTTTCTACACCTGTTGATGTGATTCAAGGGAAGATGGGTATCATAGCTTCTAATATCTGCTTTCAAGACTGACTCTTGTGTGTCTCTTCTTTGTTTTATTTTTCTACTAGGTCTGTCAAAATCCTTGGGGCTTATTGAAGGCTACGGTGGTCGTGGCAAAGGTGGCTTGCCTGCCACTCTTTCTCCAGAGGAGGAAGAAAAAGCCAAGGGACCCCATGAAAAATATGGCTACAATTCCTATCTCAGCGAGAAAATATCCTTGGACCGCACCATACCAGATTACCGTCCAACTAAGTAAGTCGGAGATTTTCAAACCAGAGAGGAGAAACAGTTCTACTACTTGGTATAGTGGGGCAGTTGTTTCTAGTTACAGATATTGGGATAAGGTTGAAGGACAGAGTTCTCTGCTTCCTGATCCAGGTCCCTTAAAAGCAAATTGGTTTCAGTGATAGAGTCACTTTATGTGATCTGCAAAGTCTTGATGACCGGCAGATACTTGAAGAGAGATACAAGAGAAGAGCTGATTGCCCTCCTCATTGGCTTGATATGTGGAATATCTTAATTTCCCCCCCCCCCCCCCGCAACAAGGTCTACATGCAAAATCATTGGTTTGAAACACCATTTTGGTTTGGTCTCTGGTTTCTGCTTATATACTGAGTGTTTTCCAAATAATAGATTTGGACCCACACCAAATCTTCTAATTAGTGTACAAAGATCAGTGCATCAAGTGTGAACATGCTCAGAGGTGGTATTCAGCCGGTTCGTACCGGTTCAGGCTGTCCCAGCTCTATGCCGGCCTATTTAGGCACGTTTTCAAGGCAGGGCGTGGAAGGCGTGCACGAACTGGTGGTAAGAATATTGAAAACCCACTGCTGGTCATGCTAATATAGTGATGGTGATGATAACTGTAATATTGATTATGAGCAGGTAAAAGAATATAAGGTAAATTTCTTCTTCATCTTCTTCTTCTTCTTCTTCTTCTTCTTCTTCTTCTTCTTCTTCTTCTTCTTCTTCTTCTTCTTCTTCTTCTTCTTCTTCTTCTTCTTCTTCTCTCTTCTCCTTCTCCTTCTCCTTCTCCTTCTCCTTCTCCTTCTCCTTCTCCTTCTCCTCCTCAAGTTTGGGGACACATTAATATCAGTTCACTGTAAAGCACTGTGAAATGGTATATAAGTCTAAGTGCTACTGTTATGTACATCCCTACTTACCGTAGAATTCAAAAAGAAATTAAAAGCTGCTAGATTGAGTGCACTGGTGGTCCTTCGCTATCTTTGGTGTCTTCTTGCAGTCTGTGTTTCACTATTTTTATTTGGTTTTGATATGGTATATTTATCTTCTTGTTACTTGCCCTGAGTCTCCTGGTATGATGAATGAAGTCTGTATTCCTGGGCAAGAGGGGCTGAATTCCAGAGAGCAAAGAGGCAGCAAATCATGGAGAGTTTGGTCTGGAGAAAGAGGGTGCTTTAACCTAATTGCTGGGCTCCTTCCCAGCAATTCTCAGAGTACATCTATAGTTATGCTAATAGTTGCTTTGATTTGGCAAGATTCTGTCTAAAGGTGTGGAACAATAAAGGAAACTGCTCAGGAGTAACTCGACGTCTTTCCTGGTTCTTGGGGGATGTTAGCCATAAATGTCAGCAAGATCTTTTAGTGTGCCTTGCCCAAATAGGATTTGAATTGGAGGTTGGATGATTTTGGAAGCAACTGAGAAATATAGAGAATCGCTTTGTATACAGTTCAGACATACTGGGTTTAGAATGAGCTCTTTTATTGTTTAGTATCTTCTGACTCATCTGTGATAAAGCATGCATCATATAATGCATCAGTAACATTATATGTATCATGTAGCATTTCATAACATCCCATAATACTCTTAGTATGATCTTATTAATGCTCATCCTGAGCACAGTGGCACTGTAGTTAGACTGCAGTAGTACAGGCTACTTTTGCAGACTTCTGACAGCCTGCAATTTGGCAGTTCAAATCTCACCAGGCTCAAGGTTGACTCAGACTTTCATCCTTCAGAGGTGGGTAAAATGAGGACCCAAATTGTTGGGGGGCAATATGCTGACTCTGTAAACTGCTTAGGGCGGTAAAGCATTGTGAAGCAGTATATAAGTCTATTGCTATTGCTATTGCTATCCTCATATTCAGTAGGTGTGGCTTTTACATTATAATGAGGCATAATGAGTTTACTAAAGTTCAAATCTATGTACAGTCCTTGTCTTTAGCAGGTTTCAGCCAGTTCTCATCAGACTTTCCATTCGTCATGGAGAACTTGCTTGTTATGTCAAAGAACTAGTAACATTAATCAAGGAAACTCCTAGTTACTGAAAACACTACTCCGCGGTGGTGCAGTGGTTAGAATGCAGTACTGCAGGCTACTTCTGCTGACTGCCAGCTGCCTGCAATTTGGCAGATCGAATCTCACCAGGCTCATGGTTGACTAAGCCTTCCACCCTTCTGAGGTGGGTAAAATGAGGACCCAGATTGTTAGGGGCCATAGGCTGACTCGGTAAACCACTTAGAGAGGGCTGTAAAAAGCACTGTGAAGCGGTATATAAGTCTAAGTGCTATTGCTATTGCTACTCAAAGAGGTCCCCCTCTCCTGCTCTCATCAGGGGCAACCGACAGCTGGCATAGGAGCTGGATATAAGTATTGCAGATCAGTAAAGTAAGTGAAGAGAGTCACATCTGCTTTGTGGGCTTCCCAATCTAGTGCATTTTTTGGAAAATCCATGTGAGTATCTATAGCAATGGGCTCAAAGGCATGACAGTCCCAGAGGTCATTAGTTGCAGAAGGAGCATCAGCAGCTTTTTGGTGTGGTTTATGGTAATGCAAAAGCTTTTCTCAAAGTGAAATGGGGCAAAGGCTCCTTAAGGAAGAGTCTACTGGGTCACAGAAAAGCAAGTTGAGAGGTCCTCAGAGAGCCCCCGCCTCAACAACCTATCCAAGGATGTCAAACAGCTTTACCAGTGGATCTTAGCGTTGCTGATTGATCAAGAGAGGTGCTTTGCTCCAGGCATCTACTGTATATATTTCATCTTAGCATAACAACGTAGGCCTTGAATCACAATTTCTTTTCTTCAAAAGTGGGAAAAAGAAGAACTTTTGTCTAACCTCATAAATGTTTTAAAATGATACCGGCAGCATCTCTTCACATTCAAGCTGAGTCTTGAGTGGTTGTCATTCTGGTCTGTTTTTTTTTTTCTTTTCTTTTCAATATGTAGATCATCTCCCCAAAGGTGAGACTAATGCACAAACACACCTCATTGTTTGGATCGGTGCTGTTGTGAGCAGCCGATCTCATTCTTTTTATTTTGAGCGTTCATGACATGAGTACCATCGGTAATGCATACCGAATGGCATCAATTGTGTATAAGGATTGGGGGAATTTGAAGGTTTGTAAAAAAAAAATAAAATAATGTAATTTGTAAAATAGATATGAAAAGCAATGCCCGTTGGAGACTCCAAAGCAATCCTCAGAGAATTGTGTGCGATTAGGTATCACGGTATATGAACAGACTATGGAGGAAAAAATTAAAAGATGCTTGCTCCTGGGGAGGAAAGCTATGGCAAAGCCAGACAGCATACTAAAAAGCAGAGACAAAAGTGCGTATAGTCAAGGCTATGGTTTTTCCAGTTGCAATGTATGGCTGTGAAAGTTGGACCATAAGAAAGGCTGAGCACCAAGGAATTGAGGCCTTTGAACTCTGGTGCTGGAGAAGACTCCTGTGAGTCCCTTGGACTGCAAGGCGATCAAACTGGTCAGTCCTAGAGGAGATCAACCCTGACTGCTCTTTAGAAGGCCAGATCCTGAAGATGAAACTCAAATACTTTGGCCACCTAATGAGAAGGAAGGACTCACTGGAGAAGAGCCTAATGCTGTGAAAGATTGAGAGCAAAAGAAGAAAGGGACGACAGAGAAGGAGGTGGCTGGATGGAGTCACTGAAACAGTCGACGTGAGCTTAAATGGACTCCGGGGGATGGTAGAGGACAGGAAGGCCTGGAGGAATGTTGTCCATGGGAGGTCCATGCGATGGGTCAGACACGACTTCGGAACTAACAACAACAACATGGGGAAAGTGAGTCATGAACCGTGGGAGGGAAGAAATATAGTGAAATTTTCCAGGAAAGGGCATAATTGCCTAACTTGAAAAATAATCCATTTCATCACAGGTCCTGTTTATACTGTAGCAAGTGCAGTTCTGCTTTGGAGGCAGATGTTTGAAGCAAATGGGTCTTTGAATCTTGATTGTTCCCTGGGTAGGTAGTGTGGCACACAACTGTGTCGGTGTAATTGGCCTGTTGTTGATATGCAAGGATATATTTATCTGTCTCAAAGTCTCCCTCTCCACTTTATTTTATCCCTTTCGGATATACATCTCACCTCTACACTGTGTGAGGGCCTGTGCGTTGATTCCAATCATGTGGAATTCACAGTCTGCTCTTATGCGGCTGGCAGATACCGAATTGGCAATTTCAATATAGTGGGAAGACATGCATTGCTTTTCTTTCATCGAGAAAGAAATTGGTTAAAATAGGTTTTCAAATAGGAAAGCAAGCAGTTGTGCAACAATGCAATTTATAACAGGGAAACTGAATTGCATGGGGAAGATAACTTTATAAAGAAAATGAATATGAAGAATATTATAAAATAGTTGCTTGATAGCAAGATGGGTGGTATATAAATTTAATAAATAAATACTACAAAGTAGTAAATGAATTAGATCTGGGTTTTCCTCTAAACACATTTTTATTTATTTGTATTCTGCTTTTATTATTTTTACAAATAAATACAAAGGAAGCAGTGGTGAAATGTAAAATTTGTTACTACCGGTGCTGAAGAGGTTGTAGAAAAAAAATGCTTTTAAAAGCCTCTGATGATCCCAGCTGAGCCGTGCGATCATCAGAGGCTTTTTTTTACTTTTAAAAGCATTTTTTCAGCCAAAGAGGTTGTAGAAAAAATGCTTTTAAAAAATAAAAAAAGCCTCTGATGATTGCACGGCTCAGCTAGGCAATGGGGAGGGGGCAGGGATTTTTGCTACCAGTTCTCTGAACCCACCCACCTCCCTTGCTACCGGATTGGGCAATCCGGTCCAAACCAGGAGCATTTCACCCCTGAACGGAAGAGAACATATCCAACACACCTTCCATATTTTCCCCATGTGAAACAATATTCATTTTCTTAATCAAACCCTCTTGCCTTGTTCACATATGCTGCTCAGTCTCTGATATTCACAGTGTGATGTGTCCAAAATGTGAACCAAAGGATTAAAGCTAGACTGATTGACTGATGTACTGATTTTGCACCAACAGGTCAGTGTAGATCCTTGGTGACTAGTGTTGTGGCCCGCCAGCTGCCAGCAGAGCTGGTGGCAGACTCAGATAATGAGGAGGTTGGGGAGGAACTTGGGCCAGTTCTGTAGTGTGGGGATGTTCTACGTCAGACACAGAGATAGAGGCAGGGCCGTCCGACATTTCCCAGCCACCGGAGAGGCAGCTGCCTTTGGAGGCTGATATGAGTGAGTAGGAAGGACAGCTGGGGCCTGTTCCAGATGCATGTATGTGCAGAGCATTAAGAGAGGTGAACAATGGAGGACAAGGAGTCAGCTCGGGAAGCAATGTACATGTGGATTCTGAATGGCCCCTCCCTGGCCAGGGAATAAATAGAAGGAAAGGGGAGTGTTTGTCGTAGGAGACAACAGTTCGTATTTCTGAAGATTTTGCTCATTGTGTTTCGTGTCACAAAGACTGCTTGCCAGAACTTAGTTTGCAGCCTTTCGGCTGGGAGCTCACAGCCATGCAATTATCGCAAGGAACTGATAAGGTCTGTTACTGCAGTTAACTCCTTGAAGGACTCTTGCCTGGACATTTCGGTGGGTGAATGCAATTAATTAGAATAGAATAGAATAGAATAGAATAGAATAGAATAGAATAGAATAGAATAGAATAGAATAGAATAGAATAGAATAGAATAGAATAGAATAGAATAAAATAGAATAGCAGAGTTGGAAGGGACCTTGGAGGTCTTCTAGTCCAACCCCCTGCCCAGGCAGGAAACCCTACACTACTTCAGACAAATGGTTATCAAACATCTTCTTAAAAATTTCCAGTGTTGGAGCATTCACAACTTCTGGAGGCAAGTTGTTCCTCTTATTAATTGTTCTAACTGTCAGGAAATTTCTCCTTAGTTCTAAATTGCTTCTCTCCTTGATTAGTTTCCACCCATTGCTTCTTGTTCTACCCTCAGGTGCTTTGAAGAATAGCTTGACTCCCTCTTCTTTGTGGCAGCCCCTGAGATATTGGAACACTGTTATAATGTCTCCCCTAGTCCTTCTTTTCATTAACCTAGACATACCCAATTCCTGCAACCGTTCTTCATATGTTTTAGCTTACAGTCCCCTAATCCTCTTTGTTGCTCTTCTCTGCACCCTTTCTAGAGTCTCCACATCTTTTTTACATCATGGTGACCAAAACTGAATGCAATATTCCAAGTGTGGCCTTACCAAGACATTATAAAGTGGTATTAACACTTCACCTGATCTTGATTCTCTGTTTATGCAGCCCAGAACTGTGTTGGCTTTTTTGGCAACTACTGCACACTGCTGGCTCATATCTAAATGGTTGTCCACTAGGACTCCAAGATCCCTCTCACAGTTACTACTATTGAGCAAGGTACCACATATACGGTACCTGTGCATTTTGTTTTTCTTCCCTAAATGTAGAACCTTAGTTTTTTCACTGTTGAATTTCATTTTGTTAGATAGCGCCCAATGTTCAAGTCTGTCAAGATCCTTCTGTATCTTAAGCCTATCTTCTGGAGTGTTGGCTATTCCTGCCAGTCATCTGCAAATTTGATGAGTTCCCCATCTATCTCCTCGCCCAAGTCATTGATGAAGATATTGAAGAGCACTGGGCCTAAAACTGAGCCCGGAAAAGCCAAACCTCTGCGTTCTGGCGTGCATGCACACCTGATAATCAGTTGGCCGATGGGCGTGCGCACTCCAGTTTCCAGCATTGCCATGTGCGTGAAGGACAACTGATAGTCACATGCACATGCACACCAGAAACTGGGATGTCAAACAGGCAAAACCACCTTGCTGGGTGACATGGCTTCATGTGCCACTTTGGGCACGTGTGCCATAGGTTCGCCATCATGGATATAGGGCAGTGATGGCTAACCTTTTTGCCATCGCGTGCCAGGAGGTGGGGACAGGGGAGGTTCCCATGTGCGCGTGCCCACACCCATAATTCAATGTGCCCTGCCCTGTGCATGTGCGCTCAACCCCCCCTTCCCCCTGCTCCTGGCACGTGATGGCCCGGTAGGCCCATTTTTCTTTCTCACCTGGCTCCAGATCCTCTCTATGCATCTGGGGAGGGCAAAAACAGCCTTCCCCACTCCCTCAGAGGCCCTCCAGAGGCCTGAAATGGCTCATTTCCCAACTCCCAGTGGGACAGGAAGTGATGTTTTTTGCTATCCCCAGCCTCCAGAGCCTCTCTCTCTCTCAGAGCTAAGCTGGCGTGCCCACTGATATGGCTACGCGTGCCACCTGTGTGCCATAGGTTCACCATCACGGGTATAGGGTCTTAAGCTCAAGCAGGGCGTTCAACTAGAAGACCTCCAACGTCCCTTCCAATTCTATTATTCTATGTTCTAACTGTCCTAGCATTACTTACCTCTCAAGAAATCTGGGGTTTTAGATCATGATTCCAAAATATGGTAATTTGAGCCTCTTTCTTCACTTCAGGTTTAGTGTTGATAGCAAATTCTTCCCAAAGCAAAACCTATCCATCATTTCAAGATCTTCATTATGAGTTCTAGTTGCTGTCCCTTTTGTTATAAATTTGGTGTTCCTTATATTTAATTACAGTCACACTTTTCGCTGTGCTCCTTTGACTTTCATTATTAGAGTTTGCAGATCATTTGTATTTTCAGCTACCAAATAGTGTCATCAGCATAACACGGAATATGGATGGTTTTTTTTCTCCATTGTTTTAAAAACATGTTCAACTTCTTCCAACCAAGGTCCCTCAGTGTATATTCAGCACATAGACTAAATAAATATAGATTATCCTTGATTTATGACCATAGTGGGACTTGCCCATTATGGCCATATGTTGTCATCATCATCATCATCTTTGTTTAATGACCCCACAATCCCTTGCAGGGTGGAGTCTGGGCAACTGAATGGAGCTAGCAGTGTGTTTACTGGCTGGATGCCCTTCCTGACGCCAATGTGGAGATTTATTCAGTAGATATATTCTAATTGTGCCCAGAGAGAGAATTATCTGCCTCTACCTAGGATCGAATTCACAGCCTCCTGGTTGTGAGGTGAGAGCTCCACCTCTAGACCATCGCACCGCTCCCCTATGGCCATATGTTGTGTTGGTTGAAAAATCAATGACCAATCCAATTTTACTATCTTTTTTTTGTGGTGGTGGTTAAAGAAACACCATGATTTTTAAGTGAACTAATGGCTCATTTTGGGTGTTGTTTTGCTGAAAACTGGAAGAAACTGCTGTTTTTCTGGCAAAACAGTTGTAAAACACAATCACATGATTGTGGGATGCTACAAACAACTGTAAATGTGGCCTGGTTGCCAAGCACCGAAGGCTCAGTCAACAGAATTCAGGAGGGGTTGCAGTTGGACCATCTGTGCTGCAATATAACGGATGGCTCTGATTCTTTGTACCTGATGACACATAGAGGGGGAACATCAAACCAGGCAAGATGGTGGCTGCAACATCATTGAGCTGCGGTGGCGCAGTGGTTAGAGTGCAGTACTGCAGGCTATTTCTGCTGACTGCCGGCTGCCTGTAATTTGGCAGATCGAATCCCACCAGGCTCAAGGTTGACTCAGCCTTCCATCCTTCCGAGGTGGGTAAAATGAGGAGCCAGATTATGGAGGGCAATTGGCTGACTCTATAAACAGCTTAAAGAGGGCTGTAAAAGCACTGTGAAGTGTTATATAAGCAGCATTGGAATTCACTTACCTTCCCTATCAGTTTGCAAATGTGAGAGTGTGCGTGCTCTCTCTCTCTTCGCTCGCATGCAGTAGGTGCGCATTACATCCGGGTGGGTGGGTAGAGCCGCCCACAGATGCCGCTACCAGTTTCTCTGATCCGGAGAGAACCAGCTGAATCCCACCACTGTATATAAGTCTAAGTGCTATTGCTATTGCTATCATAATTTTTTATGATGTATATTGTCAGGTTATGATGTCGTCTCACATAAATTGCATTTCCAAGCAAATAGTCTTTGATGAAATCTTTCATTTATTGAGCACAACAATCTGTCCCCGAGTCCATCGTAGCCAACACTGGCTTCCTGACCCCAAACCTTCCCTTTCCGTTCCCCAATTCTCTGCATCTCATTGGCCATCTTCCAAATCACTCTCCCCATATCTACTACTTCAGCTCCCAGGAATGTCCCCCCCCCGTCCCATCCCATCTCCTAGGGGATATTATCTTCAGGGAAAATAAGTAGGTGAAAAGTCAAGCGTCCTCTTGCCAGCTGCCCCCTCTTCTCCTCCTTATGTCAGCACTGGAATGAATGTAGTTTGGAGTGCTTACATATATACACATCAAAAGGGTGGGGTTTGGATAGGAATGTTGTGCAGCCATCTCGCCTTTCTTTTGGGTCCTCTTTGCAAATACCACTGGTTCTCACACCATGCTGAATCCAGTTTAACCTACTCTAGCATGATATGGGAACATATTTAAGGATCTTTCCCCTTCTCCCATTTGCATCTTTCCCACCTCTGCCTATCGTCAATGTTGTTTCTGTAGCCTCAACTTGAATAACACTTTTAATCAAAATCTGCCTTTCCAGCTTTGAAGCTTCATCTGACAGCAATGTTCAAGTTGGAGGCATTCCATGGGTGGGGGGGGGAGGAAGGGAAGGGGGGAGGGATTTAAAAAGTCAACCTGGTGGTTGCAATTCCATGATTAAACTGCCCTTTCCTCTTTTTTTTTTTAACATCTTGCATTTTGCACATGCAATATTCATTAACGTTTTGCACATACAATATTCATTAAAGAAAAGACAGGATTTAGTGCAGTGGCAGTCATAATTTTGACTGTCTTTGACCCCCTTCTCTTACAGGAGCCTCCAGAGGGAGCAAAAGTCTCTAGCATGCTTAATGGTTTATTTTCTTTCCAATCTATTTCGTTGGCTCCCTTTTGCTGCCCACCTTTCAGAATGCCAGCTTTTGCTATTTGGCAAACAGCAACTCTGATTTTGATTGTGGGTTTTATGGAAGCGGAAGACAACAGCAATGACAACAATTAACTCAAGTGCTTTAGCTTCTGATTAAAATGGAGACAAGTCAAAGGAATTTAGTCTAATGGGGTTCCGGATCGCTGAATTAGCAGGGGATCCAGAATTCTAAAGTATGTATTATTTTCGGTAAAACTCCAAAGAACAGACTAATGGGCTCACTAGCCAATTTACAGACAGATTCAAGGCTTTTAAATGTGTATTTCTTTATTTGTATCCTGCCTTTATTATTTATTATTTTTACAAATAACTGAAGTCTGTGAGGTAGAGGTGGATTTCAGCAGGTTCTGACCAGTTCTGGAGAACCGGTAGCAGAAATTTTGAGTAGTTCAGAGAACCGGTAGTAAAAATTCTGACTGGCCCCGTCCCCATCTAGTCTCTGCCTCCCAGTCCCAGCTGAGCGAGAGGAAATGGGGATTTTGCAGTAACCTTCTCCTAGATTGGGGAGGGAATGGGGATTTTACAGTATCCTTCCCCTGCCATGCCCACCAAGTCACGCCCACCAAGCCATGCCATGCCCACCAAACCACACCCACAGAACCGGTACTAAAAATATTTGAAACCCACCACTGCTGTGAGCAGGGTGATTCTCAGATTACCAGAGCCAGTTTGTGAAGCCTGGTTTCTACAGCCCGCAAAAGTGCCTTGTTGGAGAATGTGTTTATGACACAGCCTGAGAGGAGGGGGAAACCAGGGTCATAGGTGAACTGTAAATTACGTGCGGCAGAGTTGACTATACTTGGGAAGCTGCCGACATGTTGCTCCTAAGAAATAACTGGATTTCTTTTGAAACTTGGCTCGAGGCTCATGAGTTAATTAGGGCATTTGTTGGAGCCCTGACATCAGTCCTGTGATGACCTGTTTTATCACCATAATGACTTATGACTATGTTGGTCAGGCTCCATTATGGTCATTAGTTTTATGACCATTATGACTTATGACTATATTGTATAGGCTCCATTATGATCATAAGTCAAGGACTATCTCTACTTTACTCCTACTACTATGTAGCAGCTGTTTTCAAATATCTGAAGGATGTCTTAATATAAAGTCAAGAAATGTCATCCAGATTTGGTTCTTGTAAAGAGGATCAAAGATTGGTCAAACTGAGTTCTCGGTCCAGCCATTTTCCTGGCTGGTCACGTCCCCACCTACTTTGGGGGATGTAGACTGTGTGGAACAGTCAGAGGCCAAGTACAAGCCTTGGCCTAAAAAAGTTGTGTTCTTCTGGACCCTCTGCTTTACTACACATAGGGAAATAAATTAATAATGCCCAGCATAAACAGTGAAATACCCTCCACTTTATGTGTGCTTGATCAAAGATTTCTATGAACAGGTATTTTCAGAGACGAACGTATTTGCTCAGTCAGAAGGTTGCTTGCCTTGTGCTTCATAAATTAGGCATAAACTGACTTCCTATTGATAAATCCCTTTGAAGGACTGCAGATGAAAAAAAAAGGAAGCAAAGCACAAAGAGAAAAAAATACGCATCTAAATCAAAGCTTGTTGTTCTTTCAAAAGTTTGGGGGAGCAGAAGGGAGGAATGGAATTCATGCAGCTTGCAAGATCTCCTCTGTCTTTGTCTCTCTGCTGCTGGTAATACCTTCTCTGAAGCACCACGTAATCACATGCAGCTCAATTAATTTTCTGCTTGATCGTAGGGTTTGTTTCAAAGGGATCTAATCAAGCATTCTCCAACTAATCCGCTCTAATCAGGGCAATAACTTATACTCTCAGGATGAATTGGAAGATTGAAAGAGGTTGTTTTCTACTGAGTGATAGAAACCAAAAGCTTTGCTCTGTGCGAGGGTGAAGGTTCATTCTTTGAGTTTGTGGGTTGGTTTCCAAATGTTTTGTTACCAGGTTGGGTGACATCTTTAGTGGAGTTTAGGGGATGTCAGTTTTAGGGGACGCAGTGGCTCAGTGGCTAAGAAGCTGAGCTTGTCGATTGAAAGGTTGGCAGTTCAGTGGTTCAAATACCTTTACCTTTACCTTTAAGAGATGTCAGTGTCGGTGTTCTTTCATTTATAAGGGCTTTGTGTGGTCAGTAGGTCTTACGATGGATCACGTGTGGGTGTGTCAAGTGAGGGTCTTGTGATGGGTCAGGTGTGAGTCTTCCATGAGAGTCTTGTGATGAGTCTTGTGATAGGGAGGTTACATCAGGTGAGTGTTAGGGAATGGCTATTGCCTAACTGGTTGGGTTGGCAATATATATATAAACCATCAATGCATGTTTGCAGTCAAAATGTAATGTATAGCTTTAAGACTGTAATGCTGTATTGCATCATACTGATTGGCTAGCTCTATAGCCAATGTATTTAAGAGGAAGCTTGAATCATGGCTTATTTTTTCTTATTACATTATTATTGTTACCTCTGATCCTTTCTGCCTGTTCTCTCTGCATGATCACTGCTACTTGTTGTTTTCTACTGTTTTACTGATTGTTTTACTGCTGTACTTGTTCCTGTTTGCAACTCCAAAAAGAACTGTTTTATTGCATATGACTACAATAACTGGTAAGAAGACTTTGTTCTTGGAATATCCCTGGATTGACAATTTAACTATCTTTATCTGTGTATGACCTGGATTGTTTATTGGACTTTGCTTTACTTTTTCCTAAAAGTAAATCACAACTCAGTGTGTCTGTGTATTGACAGTGCTTAGTCACAATCACTCTCAGCCATTCCTCATGTGCACAACCTTGCTACTCAAGGGTTACTCTATGCATATTCCTTAACAGTGAGGGTCATTGGTAGGTAAAGTGATGGTTGGGGAGGGGGTGTTTGCGTGGGTTGGTTGAGGGTCGGTGCTGTCTCTGGTTGGCTGTGTGGTTGATTTGGATTCTGAGGGTTTCGTAGGCTGGTTGTAGGTCAGTGTGTCTGTTGATGGAATTGCTTGTGGAGTGCCAGGCTTCAATGAACTCAAGAGCATGATGGGTGGTAGCGTAGCCAATGATTTTTGTGGTGCTCCAATCAAACAGGTGCTGTTTGGTGTCGGTGTGGGTAGAGATTAAGGATTTGGGATTGTGGCATTACCTACCCTGTTAACATTCAGAAACCAACCCACAAGTTCGGAGAACAAACCTTCACCCTCATCCTACACCCGAGCTACAGATATTCACCACTATTTCTTGTTCTGTGTGTTTTGTGTATTGCCAAGTTTGGGCATTTTCTCATGCTAAGGCATGCTTCTATGGGAGACAGTGTTGTGAAATATTTCCAGTGTTGGAAAATATTTCTCTAGAAAAGTGCTCTACATCTGTCCCAAAGATACTTTTTCAGGAGGCAACTGGACTTTCTTATTGATGTTGTTTTTGAAGACGCTTCACTTCTCATCCAAGAAGCTTCTTCAGCTCTGACAGGATGGTGTGGAATGGATTACTCCTTCCATTGAATGAACAGCTGTGTTCCTCCTTTTTTTCTCTCCCCCCCCCCGCTTTTTCTTTTTTTCTCCATTTTCCTCCAGAAAGTTTTTCCAACTGCTGAAGGCCAATGATTTGCTAACATAAT
Source organism: Arizona elegans (assembly GCA_022577455.1). NCBI lineage: Eukaryota > Metazoa > Chordata > Lepidosauria > Squamata > Colubridae > Arizona > Arizona elegans. Next base: position 5,455,758 of record JAKOOJ010000017.1, read on the forward strand.
AGCTGAAATCCCCAGTTTCAGAAAATCTGTGGAGGGGCACTTTGCTTCACTTGAGCTTTGACTGAAAACATTCCTTCAAAGTGAAGCAGTAAAGTGAAGTAAAGCCACACCTTGCTTTGATTCATTGGAGAGTAGAGCTGCTTCATTTGGCTCCCCACTGCAACAGAGCCTCGGCACATGTGTAGATGATGTTCCTGTTATTGAAGCAAAGAGGTTGATTGAGATAGGTCACAAGTTTGACATATATACTGATAGAAGAGAATATGTGTAGCTCAGGATTGAACTATGAGGTCCTTGCTGCTGTTTCAGCTTGATTGTTTCCTTGCAGATGTTTCATTACTAATTAGGTAACATCATCAGATGTAAGTATAGATCTACGGATAGATCATATGTTAGAGGGCTCATTAAAAGATTTTAAAATTGGGAGGCCGATTGATTTGATTTCTTTTAATTATCTTAACTTTTGTATTGTATGTATTTTAATTTTGGCTGTTCACCGCCCTGAGTCCCTTTTGGGAGAAGGGCGGTATACAAATTAAATTAATAATAAAAAAATTATTTTGCAACTTACATAGAGAGGTTTTGTTACTGAGTGAATGATGAGCTGAAATAAGTTGTCTGGTAGGAGCCATCTGAAGTCTATTAACAGTTCCCACTTGGGATCAATTGAGGTTTTTTTAATGGGACCTGTCCAGGGTCCTGAAACATCCCTCTTGGATCACTCTTGCTGTACAATATCTTAATATTTTACACTGGGTTTTTCTAACACAATTTACCTCTTTTATGTGTTTGCATCAGAGGTATCTATAGCAGACTTCCTTCAGGTCTTCGGAAGTGTAGAACATATTTTGTGTGCGGAAGGTCTGAGGTCTTAAATTTTTGGCATTTCCAGGATTTCCAGGTGTTTTTTAACAAATGGTTCTCTGCCCTAATGACCGGCTGGGTAGGCATGGCTGGGGGTGGTGGTCAAGTGACTGGTGGAAATGAGTGACATTGAGTTGGCCATGCCCATCCAGGTTTTGTGGCTCCCGGTGTTTTCTTTTCTGTGGGAAATGGTTCCAAATGGCTCTTTGAGTGCTTAAGGTTGCAGACCCCTGATCTAAGGGAAGGCAACCTATATTCTCAGGGCTCCATGCAAACTGCAAGTTCTGTTTCTGAGGCTTTTTGACCCCCCATTTAACAACAACTGTCATCAACCATTTCCAATTCCACTATTTTAAAGTGAAAACTACAGAAGAACTGTATAACTAAACAATTGATTCCTCACTCCTAGTTTATGCTGCTAACCTATATTTGTATGAGAGTTCCAGATCAGGTCTCTGATGGGCAGTTCCAGGTAGATTTTTTTTTCTGCTTATAATCTTTTGCTTTTCTACCCAGAGGACAAAACAAGATTCTAGTCTTCATGTTCTAAATAAGAAGTTAAAGAGAAATAACAGAATTAAATGGGTCACATAGCTCTAAACTACTGACCTTGATAGGAATCTTGATGTTGTCAGTTCTGACTCAAGAATTTAAATTGGGCCTTTCCCAATGTTACAGGAGATGTAGGAATTGAACTATTAAATATTTGAGAGGCTGTCTCAAATAAGACAGAGGGGGGTCAACTTATTCTCCAAAGCAATTGAAAGCAGGACAAAAAGCAATGGATGGAAACTAACCAAGGAGAGAAGCAATCTAGAACTAAGGAGAAATTTCCTGACAGTGAGAACAATTAACCAGTGGAATGGCTTGTTTTCAGAAGTTGTGAATGCTCCATCACTGGAGCCCCAACGGTGCTTTTTCAAGAGGCAACTGGACTTTCTGTTTTTTCTTTGACAATGTTTCACTTCTCATTCAAGAAGGTTCTTGGATGAGAAGTGAAACGTCTTCAAAGAAAAACCACGAAAAAGTGCTGTTGAGTTTTGTCCAAACCAGTTCCTTAGATTTTGAAGCCATGATGTTCTTCTTCTGCCTGGACCTCGTTTGCCTTCAATCTTTCTTTGGAGGATTAAGTGAATTAGGCTGTATTTTTCCAGGTGTCGTATCACATGTCCAAAATATTTTAACTTTCGCTTTTTTATATTTCCCTTGGCTTTCCCAGGTGGCTTATCACCTCTGAATGCAAAACTTTATTGAGTACATCATATTGGCACAGATTGAAAGCAAAACCAACTCTAACTAATTCCCGCAGTTTTCATATAATTAAAGAATAGACTCTCCCTCCTCCTATTAGCACAGGTCACATTGTCCAATTAGATGGCCAAGTATTGTTATGGAAACTGTCTAAGTCTTTAGATGTTAGATGATCTTGGTTTCCACAGAACGGTTTCTTGCCGCCATCTGGAACTGGCATTCCAGGGGTGGCTCTCCATCCCCGCTTATTGTTGTGGCAAGCTGAAAAGTGGCAGCGGCTGCAACAGCAAAATCACTCTTTTGAAGTTGACAGTCTCAACTTCAGTTGTGGTCGTAAATCGAGGATTACCTGTATTAATAAAAAGGGAACATCCCTCAGTGCTTCCTCTCTTTTCTAAGCCACTTGCAGGAAGGAAGTTAGGGAGTTAAGACAGTAAAACACCTCTCTCTTCAAATGGCAAGTACTTAAGAATTCTCAGCTCAGGCATTTGTGCCCTTCACCCCCCTCAATGTTACTACCAGAGAGCACTGCAAGAGGGAGGCATTAAAGAAATTTATTAACTTACTAAAGCAGAGCTGTCTCTGCTGCTGCCATTGGGAGTGAAACAGCTTGGCTCATTTTAGTGGAAGTGGAGGGGCGGGAAGCCTCAGCACATAACTGCTCTAGTGTCTTTCCATCAGCTTAAACCTGTCTGCCCTGGAGGCCATCTTTTTCTTTGGATCATCAGGGCTGCCACACTTAGTGCTGTGGGAAAGTGGGAGGAGGTTTGCGTGGAGTTGGTAGTTATTTAGCCATAACAACATTTTTTTCTCTGAGAGTCAAGGACATTCAGCCTGCACCTGGAGAGGTGTGCCTGGGACGCATCTCCAGTTGGGACTGTGGATTGATTGGGCCATGTGATGGAGATGTGGGTTCAGGAGAAGGGATTTTGACTTTCTTTTGGATGGGGAAAACTTTCAGATTTGGGTTTTCCCAGATGTGCCAATATGACATCTCTGATAAAATGGATCTAAATAATTATGATAGAAGTAATATTGATGATTATAGTATTTGAATAAGATGAAGTATATTTTGTAACCCTGAAAGTGTAAAGAAATTGTATTGATACTGGGACTGTAAAAATTGAATTATAAAAAAGGAATTATTTGAAGGGGAAAGTTGGAATGAATTTGAAATAGAAGTTTACTTAAAAAGGGAGGTTATAAAAGTAAATGGGAGGAATTGTATTTTGGGTAAAATGGTAAAATGATTAATGACAAAGATGATGTAAAACAAATATAAAGGAATATATACTTAAAAGGGTCAAATAACGGATAAAGTAGTAAGATAGGATAAAATTTGGTCCATCTTTGGGAAAAATTGACGCTAAAGAAATAATTGTGAAAAATTAAATGTTTGAATGACTGTGCTTAAAGTAAAGGGTTTCAATAGATTAAAAAATTGTGATAGGTGAAGATAAAGAGGCGTGGTCGGATGGTAATATTGATTATATATTTTATAAAAAAATAGATAAAAGGGGGAAAGTAGAATATTGGCAGAAATTGGAGTATATATATAGTAAATATGGAGAAAATGAGCTGTATGAATTTTGACTCAGTCAATACTCTATTCAGAAATTATGTATTTTATGTTTGTGTGTCTGAAAAAAAATAAAAAATGTTTTTTTTAAAGGATCTTTGAGGAATTGCCTGCCTTGAGGTCTTACTTGGTTGTGGGGGTGGTTACTTGGAACCCTGACAAAACCATTTTGAAAAGAGACCCAGTTCAGGCTGCCCTGCACCTATCTCTGGGGCCAGAATAACAGGGACCTTGGAGATCTTCTAGTCCAATCCCTGCTCAGGCAGGAAGCTGGTTCTGAGTCAGGGGTGAAATGCTCCCAGTTCGGACCGGATCACCCAATCCGGTAGCGATGGAAGCGGATGGTTCGGAGAACCGGTAGCAAAAATCCCTGCCCACCCACCCCCATTGCCCAGCTGAGCCGCGCAATCATCAGAGGCTTTTTTTTATTTTTAAAAGCATTTTTTCCATAACCTCTTTGGCCGAAAAAATGCTTTTAAAGGTGAAAGAAAAAAGCCTCTGATGATCGCGCGGCTTAGCTGGGGTCATCAGAGGCTTTAAAAAAAGAAAGAAAGCCTCTGCTGATTAGGCAAATCAGCTGGGATTGTCAGAGGCTTTAAAAAAAAGAAAGAAAGCCTCTGCTGATTAGGCAAATCAGCTGGGATTGTCAGAGGCTTTAAAAGCATTTTTTACAACCTCTTCAGTCGAAGAGGTTGTAGAAAAAATGGTTTTAAAAGTTAAAAAAAAAAGTTGGCCACACCCACTCAGTCATATTAACCCCTCCCACCAAGCCACGCCCACCGAACTGGTAGTAACAAATTTTACATTTCACCACTGTTCTGAGTGATTTATTTTCGGATTGAAGACTACTGGGAGATCCTAGAACTTGGATGGGAGTTCACCTGAAATCTGGATTGAAAACTAAGAATAGATATAGATACAAATATATACACACACAAAACCACACACACACAAATGGAAGAAGAAAATGACAAACTACATTGTTGTCAAAGATTATACAGACACGTCTATGATTTCAGGGTTCCAACTGGGCTCAAAAGAGTTTCCCTCATATACAAATAAATATCAATGTCTGTTATTCTTTAGCAGAATAACAGAGTTGGAAGGGACTTTGGAGGTCTTCTAGTCCAACTCCCTGCTCAGGAAGGGAGCCCAGTACCATTTCAGACAACCAGTTGTACAATCTCTTCTTAAAAACCTCCAGTGTTGGAGCATCCACAACTTCTAGAGGCAAGTCATTCCACTGATTAATTGTTCTCACTGTCAGGAAATTTCTTCTTTCTAGGTTGCTTCTCTCCTTGATTAGTTTCCATCTGTTGTTTCTTGTCCTGCCTTCAGATACTTTGAAGAATAGGTTGCTCCACACTTCTTTGTGGCAGCTCCTGAGATATTGGAACACTGCTATCATGTCACCCCTAGTCCTTCTTTTCATCAAACTCGACATACCCAGTTCCTGCAACCAATTTTTTAATATGTTTTAGCCTCCAGTCCCCTAACCATCTTTGTTCCTTTTCAGAGGAAGACAAGTTGCTTTGAAATTTAAGCTCACAAGTTTTTGAAATGTGCTGAGCGTCAAGGAGAAAGCACTGATGGAACATTATTGTCGCTGAGATTTCAGCAGTTATCATCATTCATTAGCCAAATATTGAAGCTGTCAGGTTACAAAGCAAAACTGCTGAAAAAAATGTATGGAAAAAAATGATGTATGATTGTGTTATCTACATCATGTTTGCCTATTTATTAGGGATGTTCCTGATTATTACTTTTTTTTTTTTTGCTTATTTTTCTTGCTTTTAAATAAAATGGCCTTCTTCCTTGTATCTACATTTGCCATGTTTGTGTGTTGTATTCCGGTGAAGAATGAATTACAGTTTGCAATTCTGGTTATTCATAACTTCAGATTGTCAAACCTGTCTATATCCACTTTGGACCAATTTTTCAGTCTGCGTTTCTTGAAATGGCCTCGTGTTCCTTTGAGGTTTCAAAGTTGGGGCATGCTTAGCTTCAACGTTTTAAAATGTCCTTCTTTTCTTGCTTTTTATAATATCTAGCCAGATGCAGAGTCTTGAAGAATCCAACCCTTCATAATTATTATAACATTTCGGTTCACCTAGGAAAAACACTACCCCCTATAGAATGATGATTTATTTGTATGGACCAGAGGTCTTTAAATTTGGCAGCTTTAAGACTTGTGGACTTCAACTACCAGAATTCTCCAGACAGCTATGCTTAAAGTCTTAAAGCTTTAAGTCTTAAAGCTTTAAGACAAGTCTTAAAGCCGCCAAGACTTAAAACAAGTCTTAAAGCTGCCAAGTTTGAAGACCTCTGGTATGGGCTGTCTCTTATTTTCTAGTATCTGACCCGTTTTCCAGGCTGAGTCCCCTCTAGGATTCTTTAATGGAACTAGGGTAGTGTTGGCTAGTGAAAAATACAATATTTCTTATCAACCTTCTCTCTGCCATACATTCAAATATCCAAACCAGAGGTGGGTTTCAGCAAGTTCTGACCAGTTGTGGAGAACCGGTAGCGGAAATTTTGAGTAGTTTGAAGAACCGGTAAATCTCACCTCTGACTTGCCCCACTCCCATCTATTCTCTGCTTCCTGAGTCACAGCTGATCAGGAGGAAATGGGGATTTTGCAGTATCCTTCCCTGGAGTGGGGTGGGAATCCTTCCTCTGCCATGCCCACCAAGCCACGCCCACCAAGCCAAGCCATGCCCACAGAATCAATAGTAAAAAATTTTGAATCCCACCACTGACCCAAACATTCATTTTTCCCTCTTCCCAGGTAAAGGGCCTTCAAAGATATAAAGTCATCAGAGAGAGCTTCAGCTTTCTTCTTCCTGACATCTAAACAGTTTCTTTTTTCATTTTAAGAAGATTCTGTGATTATTATTGTCACTTTGGGTATATTTCTGACCTTCAGGATATGGATTGCCTGTGGCCTGGTATTTGTAGATCTTCTGGAATTTCTTGAAGTGAATTTTCAGAAAGTGAAGCAAGTTGAAGCAAAACCTAAATTCTACTCTGTAACCCCAGTTAACTGGATCTAGTTGGCTAGGGCAGGGGTCTGCAACCTTAAATACTCAAAGAGCCATTTGGACTTGTTTCCCACAGAAAAGAAAACACAGGGAGCCACAAAACCTGGGTGGGTGTGGCCAACTCAACATCACTCACTTCCACCAGTCACATGACTCCGTCTCTCTCTCTCTCTCTCTCTCTCTCTCTCTCCCCCCGCCCTCTCTCTGTATTTCTCTGTCTCTGCCCCAGCTGCTTCTCCATCATCTGCTGTCGCCCTTATCTTTTCAGGCCAGGCAAGGAGTGACTGGGAGGGGAGGGCAAGGGGCGGGCCCAGCCAGTGGTGGGATCACCCGATAGGGAGCCACAGCAGAGGGCCCATAGAGCCACATGCGGCTCCGGAGCTGCATGTTGCTGACACCTAGGGAATTATGCAGATTCTCTGATTCAATTCATTAATTCCAATAAAAAATAAGACTAAAAACTAAACTAATTCAGATTAATTGTATTATGACAACTACTGGCCAGAAGATTAATTGTCCAACTTCTGATATAGATAGATGAGATAGACAGATAGACAGATAGATAGGCAGGCAGGCAGGCAGGCAGGCAGACAGAACCCTAGAGTCACCTTGTAATATACAACATTTAAAAAAAATAATTCTATTTAAATTTTTCATTAAATAATAAAAGATAATGCAAACTAAGTAACAAAAGAACTAAAAAGGCACTAGAAAACAAAATCAAAGGAAAAAACCCCAAGAAAGCAACTACCAGTCATTGCAACAAATATAAACAATTTCACTATCTCTTTATTGCCTCTTAATTAACAGATATTAAGCTCTTGATCCCTTAACTCATCTCTTAACTGTAGGCAAATCCAATCAGCAGCATCTTCCTCTAGTCCAGGTGTCAGCAAAAAGTCCAGACAGAGCCCTAAAATAATAGCACTAATTAACAGAGATAAAGCTCGGCATTCCACATTTCAACTCTTAACTACAGTCTAAGCAAATCCACAATTAGAAGGCAGAAAGTGGTTCCAGTATCCTAGCATGAATAAAAGATTAAATGCAATATGACAGAAGGACATTTCCTCCTTTCAAGAGAACAAGCTGACCAATATCCCTTACTTTAAGTGGAAAGACTTAATTAGTTACAAAGCCAAGCTACAATGCTATCACATTAGGATATCTAGAGTAAACACAATGTTAATTGTAAGCAAATCCAGTATACATTTTTTTCCAGGCCAGATGTCAGCTAAACCAGAAAGAAACCACCTCAAATAACATTCCATTTTTACCCTAATCGCATAAATCAGTTTTGTGCTTCTTCTTTTGATGTAAAACAATCTTGCTCTTAATCTGTTGAGATGATTGCTGATCCTTGCTTCATTTTCCCCCCAAAACTTAAACAGCCTCTTCAGTAAGTCCAGCAAGAAGAAATTATTCCAATTGCTATCTGCAATTGTCATTTTTTTATTTCCTTCTCAATCTTTAAAACCTCATCCCTTTTTTTTTTTAATGTCTAATGACAAATTCTTGTTTAAATTCTTTTTTATGTTGCTCTCCGATACACTTTTTCTGTAACAATCTCTTCCGGGAACACAGCTGACATTATTGATTCAAAATCCCAGTGCAGTTCCTCAAAAATGTCTTACAATGCCATTATAAATTGCTTATCTTCTTATGTCTCCAGTATCAAAAAACTGTTTTTCTTTCCAACAAAAATCCATTTGTTCTTTAAGATTAATTTCAAAGGCTTCATATTCAAAATTATTTATCAACTTTAGATACCATCCATCTCATGCTCAGAGATGTTCAATATCTCACCCAATATTTTAGTATTTTCCTGAGCCATTCGTTTGTTTAAAACTTTCTGTAGCCAGAACTTTGTCTTGCTTTGTGCTATTACTTTACATGCATAATTGTTTTGTAGATACACCTTCATTTTCCTACATCCAGGCCCAAAGGCACCCACTCACCCTTGTCATTTTGCAATTGTCTAACTTCTTTAAAGCATTTGATAGATGATTTAGGAAAGTGATTAGCAAGGAAAGCAGTGGTGAAGAGGTTGTAAAAAAATGCTTTCAAAAGGCTCTGACGATCCCAGATGAGTTGCCTGATCGGCAGAGGCTTTTTTCTTTTAAATGCCTCTGACGATCCAAGCTGAATTGCCTGATTGGCAGAGTGGTTAGAGTGCTTCTACTTCTGCTGCCTGCTGTCTGCCAGTGGTTTGGCAGATTGAATCTCACAAGGCTCAAGGTTGACTCAGCCTTCCGTCCTTCCGAGGTGGGTAAAATGAGGACCCAAATTGTTGGGGGGCAATATTCTGACTCTGTAAACCGCTTAGAGAGGGCTGTAAAGCACTGTAAAGCGGTATATAAATCTAAGTGCTATTGCTATTGCAGGCTAATTCTGCCCACTGCCAGGAGTTTGATCCTGATCGGCTCAAGGTAGACTCAGCCTTCCATCCTTCCGAGGTTGGTAAAATGAGAACCCAGATGGTTGGGGCCAATATGCTGACTCTGTAAACTGCTTGGAGAGGGTTGTAAGCACTATGAAGCAGTATATAAATCTGCTATTGCTATTTGGTGTTAGTGTTTGTATATTCTCTCTCTCTCTCTCTCTCTCTCTCTCCCTCTCCCCCCCCCTCTCTCTCTCTGTGTGTGTGTGTGTGTGTTTAATGAATAGAATGTCTCTGCAAGCTTAAAGCAAACTTTCACTACTCATGTCAGCTTCTCAACTTTATCCAGATCAGAAAACAGACTTCTCAAGAAAATGGAAACTAGTGTTGTGACTGAGGCCCACGTAGTGATTACCAAACACAATTCAGTCCTCAACAAACTTATTTTATTAAAACAGTTGAGAATTAATTCATTCTCAGCTTAGTCCAAAACAAATTTTTCATAACCTGCCAAAAGATTTTCTTGGCAAAACCCCCACAAAGTTCAAGAGACGCTGACAAGAAGCACTGGAATCAACGTTGCTTTTCTACAAAGAACCCAACAGCTTGTGGCTGCTCTTTTAAACCTTATGGGAGTGGCCAATTATCTTCTGGCCTTACTCTCGAGTTGTCCTTTCTGCTTCAGCTGCTCTTGCCTTCTGGCAGCTCTTCGAATGTGTGCACTAGGAACAGGCTCCTCCTGTTTCTCTGCCTCTCTGCTATCTGCCTCTGGAGGCTCTGGAGTCCACGCATCGCTCCCCGATGGCCCTGGCCCCATCTCTGCCTCTGACGCAGACCCCTTGTCCGGGCCTTCCCCTGCCTCCAGGACTGGCCCATTGTCCTCCCCAGCCTCCTCACTGTCCGACTCCGCTGCCAGTTCTGCAGGCTGCTGGCGGACCACAACAACTAGATTTCATTGATATTGTCTATAATAACAGAAGCTTGCAAAACTGGTTGTGTTTTTCCATCCCTTCCTCTCATATCCCTGGGAATCAGGGAAGAGCTAGTACTATTATTTTCCCTTCTCCCTCAGCTTATAACATGGTTCTGCATATTTTGTCTTTGCTTTTGACCTGGTTTCTGAATAAATTCTCCAAGCTCATTTTCCCAGTTCCCTAAACCTAGACCATGCCATTCTAAATTTGGTTTATTCCCAGTGTAAAGTCAGTTGGACGCCATAAATGATCTTCTGTGGATTACCCATCCCTGCTTTAGAATGCTGTATAGATAAATTCCTGGTCTTGGCTTATGGCTATTTTTGTTTATTCCAAAGGAGCAGGAATGATAGAGTGGACATAATTGTATCTACATTTGGATCCAAGAACTTCTTTTGCGATTGCAATCTAACAAGCTCACCTTGGCTCGCGGTTCAGAAAAATAAATAAAATATCAGTTGGCTGAGTAGCTTTCTTTGTTTCTTGCCACTAAAGTGTGAAAGAAAGATGCTTGAAGAATAACATATAATGCGAATTCCAGTGTGAATTGTCCTGATCTGTTCTTCATGGATTAATGTGCGGAAAGAAACTTAGTTCTCCATTGGGTTTTTCACACTTGGATATTTTGATGCCACTCTTGGTTGAAACAAGAGCAGCAAAATGCATTTTAAAAGTGCATACCTTAAAAGGAAAATGCTTTTAAAATGTTTTCTAGACTTCCATCAAAGTGGGGTTTTTTTCCCCCTAATGGAAATTAATATGGAAATAGAATAGACTGCAGAGAATTCAGTCCAGGAGTAAACAATAGGATTTTTGCTATCGCCGTTTTAAAACGAAGACATTATTGGCTCCAATTGAACTGGTTTTGAAAGGGGACCAGACAAATTCATGGCGGATAGGATGTCAGAATTGCTGGATTTTTTTTTTAAATTTAATTTATATGCCGCCCTTCTCCAGAGACTCAGGGCGGCTTACAATGCATTAAGCAATAGCCTTCATCCTTTTGTATATTTTATACAAAGTCAGCTTATTGCCCCCACAAACTGGGTCCTCATTTCACCTACCTTAGAAAGGATGGAAGGCTGAGTCAACCTTGAGCCTTGGAGAGATTCGAACCAGCAGAAATTGTAGGCAGCTGTGTTAATAACAGGGTGCGTATACCACTGTACTATCAAGGCTCTACTATCAAGGATGGCTGCTTATTGTCTTACGAATTACAGGCAGTCCTCGACTTACGACCACAATTAGCTCAAAATTTCTGCTGCTATAAGAAGAGACATTTGTTAAGGGAGTTTTACCTCATTTTACGATATTTTTGTAATGACTGCAGTTGATCGGTTAGTAACACGTTAACATGTTAAGTGAATCTGGCTTCCTCGTTGACTTTGCTTGTCAGAAGGTTTCAAAAGGCGAATCACATTGCAAGCGTCATAAATATGAGTCAGTTGACAAGTACCTGAATTTTGATGACATGATCATGGGGATGCTACAGCGGTTGTAAGTGGGAAAAATGGTAATAAGTCATTTTTTCCCCAGTCCTGTTGTAACTTCAAATGAGCGCTAAATGAATTGCTCTCAATCAAGGACTATTTGTGTTTCAGTTCAGTCCTCTCCTCCTCTTTCCTCCTCCTCCTCCTCCCCCTCTTCCTCCTCCTCCTCTTCTTCCTCCTCCTCCTCTTCAGGTGAGGCAGGTATGCTCCATGGGTCATACTTAGTAGTAGGTTTCTCTTACCTTTGCTACCAGTTCGAAACTGTGAGTGCGCAGAGCATCCGTGATGACATCAGGGAAGGTGGGTGGAGCCTCCCATTGCCGCCGCTACTGGTTTGCCCGAACTGGGGCAAACCAGTAGAAACCCACCACTGGTCATATTTCTTTGTTTTTGTACTTTTTGTAACTTTTCAGCTAATCTTTCTTCTTCTCTCTGTCTCCCTAGGTGTAAAGAGCTTAAATACGCAAAGGATCTCCCACAGATTTCTATTATTTTTATCTTTGTCAATGAGGCGCTTTCCGTCATCCTGCGTTCAGTTCACAGCGCTGTAAATCACACTCCAGCTCACCTCTTGAAAGAGATCATCCTCGTCGATGACAACAGCGATGAAGGTATGGAGCTCAATTTCTAGGGCAGGGAAAGACCAAGCAGGCAGGAGACTTACAAAATATTCAATATTTATTTATTGGAACAATATCTTTAGCTTGCTGGAGTACCATAATCAAACTTCCTGTGCTAAATACCCACAGTCAATTAATACCAAAAGCAGGGTGGGATTGCACTAATTTTACTTGCTCATGGAATGTAAGGAGGGTTTTGAGCATCTTTCTCTGCAGGAAATGTGTTTCATGATGTGAGTGAGCCACCACAGAGAAAGTAATAACAACAGATAACAGAATAACAGAGTTGGAAGGGATCTTGGAGGTCTTCTAGTCCAACCCCCTGCTTAAGCAGGAGACCCTATACCAGGGGTGTCACACTGAAGGCCCGGAAGCCAGATCTGGTCCACGGGGTGCTTAGATCTGGCCCGTGGGGCCGCCCTGCAAGCAGCAAAGGACCAGCCTGCGGTGCCTCTGCCAGCAAAAAAAGAACTTGGGAGGGCTACATAGGGCCCTCCCAGGCTCCGTTTTCAGCTGTGACAGCCTCCTGCAGCCCTCTGCCAGCAAAAACAGAATTCAGGGAGGCCACGTTCACCCCCTCCCCCCACCGGGCTCCGTTTTTGCTGGCAGAGGGCTGCAGGAGGCTGTCACAGCCAAAAACAGACAAGTGGCTGTCCAATCTTTTCTTGAAAGTCTCCAGTGATGGAGCATCCACCGGTTAACTGTTCTCATGGTTAGAAAATTTCTCCTTAGTTCTAGGTTTCTACTCTCTTTGATTAATTTCCATCCATTGCTTCTTGTCTGGTCTTTTGGTGCTTTGGAAAATAGGTTGACTTCCTCTTCTTTGTGGCAGCCCCTTAAATATTGGAACACTGCTAGTCCTTTTTTTCACTAGGCTAGCTATGCCCAGTTCCTGTAACCCTCATATTCATATGTTTTAGCCTCCAGTCCCCTAATCATCTTCATTGTTCTTTTCTGCACTTGTTGTGATCTAGGCTTACTGAGTACTTACATTACACAATTAGTCCCAAAAAAACCTATTTTATTGTAACAGCTGAGAATTATGTTCATTCCCAGCTGAGTCCCAATTAGTTGCAAAACAAGTCCTTCAGAAGAAATCCTTCAGGATAATCACCAACCTTTATCTTCTTTGACACCCTGCCAAAGGCCTTACTTGGCAAAGCCCCATGAAGTTCAGAAACAAACAAGAGATGCCAATTGGAAACAGAGTTAGCAACGTTGCTTTCCTGCTAAAGGCCCAAGTGTCTTTGTTTCTTTTTTAAGCCTTATGGAAGGGGCCAATCACCACCTGGCCTTACTCCCGAGTTGTCCTTTTTACTTTAGCTGCTCTTGCCTTCTGGCAGCTCTGCGCATGAGTGCACTAGGAACAGGCTTCTCCTGTTCCTCTGCCTCTCTGCTGTTCGATTCTGGGGGCTCTGGAGTCCGTGCATCACACCCAGACCCTGACCCCATCTCTGCCTCCAATGCAGAGTCCTCGTCCAGGCCTTCCACAGAATCCAGTACTGGCCCATGTTCCTCCCAAGCCTCCTCACTGTCTGACTCCGCTGCCAGCTCTGCAGGCTGCTCATGGACCACAACAGCACTCTTTCTAGAATCTCAACACCTTTTCTATAATATGGTGACCAAAACTGGATGCAGTATTCCGAGTGTGGCCTTATTAAGGGTTTATAAAATGGTACTACTACTACTTTATGTGAACTCGATTCTGTCTCTAGTCTATTTCCATGTTCTCCTGAAGAACAATTCTCAATAGATCTTCTCTAGATGAAGCAGCACACAACATTTCTTGCTTTTGCTATTCTTGTTCAATTTGATGGAGAAATTGGTCCCACCACCTTCAAGGGAAGAATGGAAAAATTATCATGATTTAAATTATAATTATAGTAATCCGAGTCTTTGCTTTGAACACTTTAAACTGATTCTATTGAAAGCCTCAATTCAGCGCAAGCATTGAGCCTTTGAGAACATTTCTTGGCAACTAGTATTGCTCAATGCATTGAATCAATTACGGCATTTCAGATGACGAGATTCCATTGGAAAGGACAATTAAATTGCCTTCAAATTAAACCTTTGAATGAAAGCTTTGCATCAGCCTAAGCCGTTTTTTTAAAAAAATTTGCCAGGAAGCAGAAGGAATCAGAAAGAACATATAACATAGAATAATAGAGTCGGAAGGGACCTTGGAGGTCTTCTAGTCCAACCCCCTGCTCAAGCCTCCAGTGATGGAGCACCTACAACTTCTGAAGGGAAGCTATTCCATTGGTTGACTGTTCTCACCATTAGGAATTTTCTCCTAAATTCTAGGTTGCTTCTCTCCTTGGTCAGTTCCCATCCATTGTTTCTTATCTTTCTTTTTGGTGCTTTGGAAAATAGTTTGACCTCCTCGTCTTTGTAAGAATATTGGGACACTGCTATCATGTCTCCCCAATCCTACTTTTCATTAGACTAGACATATCTAATTCCTCTAACTGTTCTTTATGTTTTAGCCTCCAATCCCTTAATCATCCTTGTTGGTCATCTCTACATTCTTTTCAGAGTCTTAACATCTTTTTTACATTGTAGTGACCAAACCTTGATGCAGTATTCTAAATGTAGTCTTACTTGGAATAGATAAGGGACTATGCTTCACTTGGTTTTAGTTTTTTTCATTCCTGTTGTATTCTTATTTAAGTATTTATTAAATTTTTATGCCACCCATTTCCCCTCTTTGCAGCTTCTTGATGCTCTAGAGGAGAGTTTCCAATCACTTGACTTTAATGCTTGGAAAAGCTTGAATGAAAAACAGTCAACTGTGATAAGATAACAGCCAAAGCTACTTCCTGCTTGATAGGTAGCTGCTATATATATTTTTCTTTTGCTCTGGTCTCTGCAGTTGTAGATGGTCTCCTTGTTTCTTGAGGAAGGCAAATTAATGTTTTAGAAGCCACTGGAGTCTGCAGCCCAATGATGCGATGGAATCAGCTACTGTGAGCCGAGTGTTAAATTTTGGGAAATTTTTGAGCAGCCAAAAGTAGAGTTGAGCTGCAAATGCATAGCACATGATCAGTTGTTTGGCAGCTAGCACTGCGGCATCCACAGAGAGGGCAAAGCTGTTAAATATTTATCAGCACACCAGTGCTTCAGCCTCTCCTACATGCCTGCTCTGTCAAACATTATAGAAATTGTCTTATATCAATAGGAAACCAGCAACAGCTTAATGAGAATGAAAGGTTGAGCAGTGGTCTGGTTAAGATGATATCTGATGACTTCATGGTTCGTTTTATTGGCAGCCGTGGAAGAGATTTGTCATTGGCTTCTCGGGCAATGACACCCCTTATTTCCTGTTTACAACACAGTTCTTTCAGCAGTTCCAAGAAGGCTCCACACCAGTGGTGGGTTCCTCCCGGTTCGGCCCGGTTCCACCGAGCTGGTAGCGGTGACGATATGACGTCACCGAACCGGTTCTGCCCCCCCGCCCCCGCCTCCCCCGCGTTATTCTTACCTTTTATTTGTCCCCACCCCCAATCTATTGCTGCCTCCTGAGTCCCAGCTGATAGCTAGAGGGAAAAAAAACTGTTTAAACTCTTGCCGCGGGGCTTCAAAGGGCCGCCCTACAGCTGATCAGTGTTAAAAGAAAACAAAAGAGTAGACCGGTGCCTGCAAAAATAAATGGGTAGACCAGTGCCTTCAAAAATACATGAGTAGATCAGTGCCTGCAAAAATACATGAGTAGATCAGTGCCTGCAAAAATAAATGGGTAGATCAGTATCTGCAAGCAGTTAAAAGCCTGGTAGACCAGTACCTCTGCTAAATCCTAAATAATTGTCACATGACAGTCAAGCCACGCCTACAAAATAAGCCATGCCCACAGAACCGGTAGTAAAAAAATTTAGAACCCACCCCTGCTCCACACCCATTTGCACTGTTCAGCCTCCAAGTGGCTTCCATAACTCTCAGAAAGAGTGCTAATGACCAGACGACTGTAAGGAATGTAAATCCTTCCATCCTCCACTATTCAGTCAGAACTGAAGAAGCTTCTTGGATGAGAAGCAAAATGTCTTTGAGGAAAAAACAAAGTTCAGTTGCCTTTTGAAAAAGCAGCTTTGGGACAACCATGACCTGGTTGACTGAGAATCTCCATAAGACGTTGCCTTCTTCTTCTTTTTTTAAAATTTATTTTGATTTATATGCCGCCCTTCTCTGGAGACTCAGGGCGGCTTACAAGGCGTTAAGCAATAGCCTTCATACTTTTGTATATTTTATACAAAGTCAGCTTATTGCCCCCAACCGGGTCCTCATTTTACCTATCTTAGAAAGGATGGAAGGCTGAGTCAACCTTGAGCCTGGTGAGAATTGAAGTTCTAGTCTAGCTTACCACTTTAGTCTAGTTTACAACTTTAGTTTACCACTCTGAGATTTGCCAATAGTCTTCCATCCGAATAGAAGTTGGGTTTGATCTTGCTTAGCATTTTGAAGTTCTGCCATGTAATAAGCCTCCATCTCTTCTATGTATCTCAAAGGTACATACCTAACTCTGTCAGAATTAGATCTTCTAAAGCAGAGGTCTCCAACCTTGACAACTTTAAGACTTGTGGACTTCAACTCCCAGAATTCCTCAGCCAGCAAAGCAAAGCTGGCTGAGGAATTCTGGGAGTTGTAGTCCACAAGTCTTAAAGTTGCCAAGGTTGGAGACCCCTATTCTAAAGTGAAAAAAAATACATCATATTCATCCAATTTCATTTAGAAGGCCTGGATTTTGCTCGTCTGTCTTTTCTTTCCGTTTCGCCTATCCATGGATATGATGAAAACAAGACTTGTCCCAAAGAGAACTTGATGTGTGCTCTGAAGAAGAGATATACAGAGCAGAAGCAATAGCTATATTCAGCCTTTTATACTTGACATTTTCTCAGTCTGACCTCAAAACACCTATTTTTTTTTCTTGAAGCTGTTTTGCTGCTTATGTCAAAAGCACATGACTCTTGCAAGCATATTTACTAACCAAAGTTGGCAGCGGTGTGTGTGTGTCAGAGGTGGGTTTCAGCAGGTTCTGACCAGTTCTGGAGAACCGGTAGCGGAAATTTTGAATAGTTTATAGAACCAGTTATAAAAATTCTGACTGGCCCTGCCCCCATCTATTCTCTGCCTCCTGAGTCCCAGCTGATTGGGAAGAAATGGGGATTTTGCAGTAACCTTCCCATGGAGTGGGGTGGGAATGGAGATTTTACAGTATCCTTCCCCTGCCATGCCCACCAAGCCAAGCCCACCAAGCCATGCCACACCCACCAAGCCACACCCACAGAACTGGTAGTAAAAAAATTTGAAACCCACCACTGATGTGTGTGTAAAAGAAAGGGAGAGAGGAAGGAGGATGACATGGCATACGTTATGAAATGATACAGTGAGAGTTTGAGTGAGTCCACAGTATTCTTTGGAGAATAGCTTGACTCCCTCTTCTTTCTAACAGCCCCTTATATATTGGAACATTGCCATCATGTCACCCCAGTCCTTCTTTTCATTAAACTAAACGTACCCAGTTATTGCAACCGTTCTTCATAGGTTTGACCTCTAATCATTTTTGCTGCTCTTCTTTGCATTCTTTTTACAGTCTCAACATCTTTTTTACATCACAGTGAGCAAAACTGGACACAATATTCCAAGTGTGGCCTTACCAAGGCATTATAAAGTGGTATTAACACTTCATGTGATCTTAATTCTATCCCTCTGTTAATGCAACCTAGGGTTGCATTGGTTTTTTTGGCAACTGCTACACACTGCTGGCTCATATTTAAGTGACTGTCCGCTAGGACTCCAAGATCCCTCTCGCAGTTACTACTATTGAGCCAAGCAAAAAAAGCAAAAAAGAAAAGGATCGGAATAGAGTTCTAGGAAACGATACATACTTGAGAAACAGCAACCATTACAAAAACAGTTTTTGAATGTGACACATAACTTCTTACGTAGGCTTTTGGCCGATCATACCTTAACACCCTATTTTAGATCTTCTTGGTAAAGCAGAAATATTTTTGAACACCAATATCTTCCAAGCTCCTTAAATCCTAAACATATGCGCACGGGGAAAAAAGAGTAATGAATTCTAAAGTAATTGAATCCAGTCTTGTGCTGATTGTTACTTCTCTAACAGATGCAACCCAGTTAAAATATTTCCAGGGAAGCACAACTGTTCCACAGAGAAATACTTATGGTTAGGACATTTCTATCAAGATCAGCGTCAATGTTCCAAGCAATGCACCCACTGAAAGCAGAACTCCAAGGCTTATAGATTCCTCAAAGAATGATTTATTGGATACATCATATTGGCACAACTGGTGAAAACCAACTCTGAAGGTTCCCGTGATTTTCACCTAATTAAAAAGTGTAAGTTCCCCCTTTCCCCCAGATCACATTGTCCAATGGTGGTGCTAGAGGTCACCTTGTTATTCCACTCCTCCTCTTCTCAGCCACCTGTTGGAATGACCTTGGTTCCCACAAGAAAGATTTTTTAATTTTGACGGCCAAGCTGTGCTATCTAATTCCGCCCCCCTTTCCTTTCTCCCCCTCCATTTTGTGACAACCATGAAGCCTCTAAGATGGCCTCAGCCAGGTTCACTTCAGGGTTGACAGTCAGGTTAAAAACCTGTTTTCTTCCATTTTCAATGGATGGAAATTCTAATTCATATGAAATGTCAGACACAAATCTAGGCGGCTTCAGAGATTTTTTATTTTTTACTCCTTCCATGATGCAATGTACAAGTAATCCTAGACTTACAACCATTCATTTAGGGACTATCCTAAGTCACAACAGCATTGAAAACACCCTTACAGCATCTCTGTGGTCTTGCAATCAAAATTTGGACTTGGCAACTGGCATGTATTTATGATGGCTGCAGTGTCCCAGGGTCATATAATCACCCTTAAGTGAAGCCAGATTCACTTAACAACCATGTTACTAACTTAGCAATAGTGATTCATGTCACAACTGTGGCAAGAAAAGTAGTTAAGATGGAACAACTCAACAAGTGCCTTACATAGCAATGGAAATTGCACAATTATGGTCATAAATCAAGGACTACCCTGTATTACCATACAAATTTGTAGAGTCTGAAAACAAATTTCTTCTCTTTGAAATTTGAAGTAGGAGTGGAAAAATGTAGGATCCATATTAGAATATAGACTCCAACAAGCTCTAGCTTGGCTTTACATGCATTGTGTTGCATATTTGCAACATCTAAATATATCTAAATTTGATAAAATATTTACAATTTACATTGCATTAACATCACTTTATAGTGCTTTATAGCCCACTCTAAGCGGTTTACATAGTCAGCATATTGACCCTCCCCCCAACAATCTGGGTCCTCATTTTACCCACCTCGGAAGGATGGAAGGCTGAGTCAACCTTGAGCCGGTCAGGATAGAACTGCTGGAGTGAGTAGTGAGTTAGCCTGCATTATTGCATTTTAACCACTGCACCACCAGACCTTAATTCAGGGTTGGGCTTCAAAAATTTTAGCAAGGGGTTCTCTGCCTGGTTGCTGGGTGGGCATGGCCATGGTAGGAGTGGCCTAGACAGCCTCCCGCACCATGGGGGGTGGATTTTGCCCTACTCAGGCTCCGGAGGCTTTCTTTGACCCTCTGGGAGGATGAAAATGGCCTCCCCAGACTCCAGAGGCCCTCTGGAGGCCGGAAATGGGCCCGTTTCTGGCCTTCTTGAACTTCAGTAGGCCCGTTTTTCGCTCTCCCAGAGCTTCCACATGTGCCCTGCACTTACCTGCATCCAAAACGGGCTATGTGGGGACTCCTGGGAGAGGCAGAGCGGGGTGGGTGGGGCCAGCCAAGAGTGGGATTTGGGGGTTCTCCGAACTGCACAGAATCTTAGCTAGCATTTCTCCTGATCCCCTGCAAACCCCCAGCAGCCCACCCACTGCATTGTGCACAAACATGGGGTTTGAAGACAGGAGGTCTTTAGATGGGCAGTGTGCCCTATATACCCATTGACAGTCTCCCCTCCTAACTTTTTAATATTCTTCTAATCAAAGAATTAGTCTTTTCTGAATCATGGTGGGGGTTTTTTGTTGTTTTTTAAAGACATGTAAAATTAAATAGAAGCTGACATCTTGTCAAGACTTCATAACATCCTGCAGCGTATCTGGTCTCCATGAAGTCACTCCACTGGGATGGTAGAAAGTAAGAGGAAAATGGTGTGAAAGGGGAAAAAAATATTTTTCATTGAACTAAAACTTCCAAAATGTTTCTGCTACTCAGTTGGTGAGAAATATCCTTTTGATCAAATGTTTGTCTCCTGATCAATAGGGGTATGGAGCTCCATAAGGCAGCCATTTTCTAACTGGACTACTTTCCCATGGCCGCCATTTTGTGAGTTTATAAATGCATTTGGCTTCTTTTGGACTATTAATAGAACATCTGTTTGGACTGTTAATGGAACAAAATGCACAGGTACAGTATATCTGGTACCTTGCTCAATAGTAGTAACTGTGAGAGGGATCTTGGAGTCCTAGTGGACAACCATTTAAATATGAGCCAGCAGTGTGCAGCATCTGCTAAAAAAGCCAACACAGTTCTGAGCTGCATAAACAGAGGGATAGACTCAAGATCATGTGAAGTGTTAATACCACTTTATAATGCCTTGGTAAGGCCACACTTGCAATACTGCATTCAGTTTTGGTCACCACAACGTAAAAAAGATTGGAGACTCTAGAAAGAGTGCAGAGAAGAGCAACGAAGAGGATTAGTAAAAATTTCATTTTTTGTTTTAAAAAAACTGTTCAATAGAAATTATTTTTTAAAAAAGAAGCAGCAATGGGTGGAAACTAACGAAGGAGAGAAGCAACTTAGACCTAAGGAGAAATTTCCTGACAGAACAATTAATCAGTGGAACAACTTGCCTCCAGAGGTTGTGAATGGTCCAACACTGGAAATTTTTAAGAAGAGGTTGGATAACCATTTGTCTGAAGTGGTATAGGGTTTCCTGCAAAAACAGGGGGTTCAAATCCTGATCCATTTCTGGCTTGTAGATTCCATCTGATGAATGGAAGAATAAAGAACTCATTATTTAAGCAAGTTCCCCCTTTTTAATGACCAGAATTCCACCTAAACTCTGAAGGAAACTGCTATATATTTATCATTTTATTTCTTTCTAAATGTGTTCAGGTTTCACAAAATAATCAATTAAACTCATTTGAAACACGCATGTAGGATTTCTTTTATTGGCGACGGCTCTCATAAAACGACTATAATAAGATTCTCTTCCTCCCCTTTTTCTCCACTTTACTGAAACCTAATTGAATTTTAATGAAATGGCACAATGGATGTGTGCTTATACATTTTCTGAAAAGCTGAATCGCAGATCAGTCCCTCTCCCACCCAAATTTGGACAGAGTGGAACAGGAAAGGGGTATTTGTTGTTGTTCAGTCCCTAAAAGTCATGTCCGACTCTTTGTGACCCCATGGACCACAATACACCAGGCCCCATTGTCCTCCACTGTTTCCTGAAGTTTGCTCAAATTCATGTTCATTGTGTCAATGACCCTATCTAACCATCTCATCCTCTGCCATCTCTGTCTCCTTTTGCCTTCCATCTTTCCCAACATCAAGGTCTTTTCCAATGAATCCTCTCTTCTCATTAGGTGGTCAAAGTATTTGAGTTTCACCTTCAGGATCTGTCTGTCAGGGTTCCAAGTAACACCCCCAATGAAAGAAAACTCTGAGGCTTGAGTTTCCTCAAAGTTCTGTTTTATTAGAGATGTCATATTGGCACATCTGGGAAAACCCGAATCTGAAAGCTTCCAGCTTTTCCTCACCCAAAGGAGAGTTCAAGTCCCTTCCCCTGCACCCACAAGTCTATCACCTGGCCCAATCAAAGCACCGTCCCAACTGGAAATGCCTCCCAGTCACACCCCTCCAGGTGCAGGGCAAGATGTCCTTGACTTTCTGAGAAAGGAATGTTATTATGACTATATATCACTCTGGCTCCATACAATCCCCCCTCCCAGTTTCCCACAGCAGTAAATGTGGCAGGTCTGAAGGCCCAGTGAAAAAGATGGCATCTAGGCCTGACACTGTCCTTCCAAAGAACAGTCAAGATCGATTTCCTTTAGGATTGACTGATTTGATCTCCTTGCAGTCCAAGGGACTCTCAAGAGTTTTCTCCAGCACCACAATTTAAAAGTATAAATTATTTGGTGCTCAGCCTTTCTTATAGTCCAACTCTCACTGCCATTACTTTACTACTGGGAAAATTGGAAAAGGGGCATTGCTTAAATTATTTCTTTACATTTTATCAGGTAGCAGCATTTGACCCACCTGCTTGGGCTCAGAAGCTAAAAAGGGTTGGATGTTTCCTTCCTCAGAAGGAAGACCATTAAGAAATTCTTGGGGTGTAGACAAAATCAGAAATAAATAAATATATATCAGAAAATGGCAATGTCAAACCACTTCCATGTTATTGCCAAGACTACTACATTGACATGTCCATGTAATTCCCAGGAGTTGAAATTGAATAGAGTAGAGTTGGAAGGGACCTTGGAGGTCTTCTAGTCCAACCCCCTGCTTAGGCAGGAAACCCTACACCACTTCAGTCAAATGGTTATCCAACAACTTCTTAAAAACTTCCAGTGTTGGAGCATTCACAGCTTCTGGAGGCAAGTTGTTCCACTGATTATTTGTTCTAACTGTCAGGAAATTTCTCCTTAGTTCTAAGTTGCTTCTCTCCTTGATTAGTTTCCACCCATTGCTTCTTGTCCTACCTTCAGGTGCTTTGGAGAATAGCCTGACTCCTTCTTTTATGTGGCAGCTCCTGAGATATTGGAACACAGGAAGGAAGGGAGGGAGGGAGGGAGGAGAGAGGAGGGGAAGGGGAAGGGGAAGGGGAGGAGAAAGGGGAGAAGGAAAGGAAAGGCAATAGCACCAACCCCAATATATTTCTTTTTTATTGTTATAATAGTGTAATGAAGTATTAGTGAAAACCCTGAGATATTTCATAGAAAACTTGAGATATTTCAGAAGGAATATTTCTGCCATTACAGTGTTTAATTCAAGTCAGATTGTGTCTTTCTAATGTCTACTAATCAACCACGGTTAAGCAAACCATGATACATAGTGCAGTGTGGAAACTCAGATGTTAAACTGAAAGAGTTTTCCTCTTTCTCAGGCAGAGATGTTTTCTATCCCATCCCATCCAATCTTTTTAACTTGGAGGAACATTTGACCTTGAGCCTAGCATTCCAAGAAAGGTGAAGAGGAGAACATAAAGTTGGACTGAAATTAACTTGACCAGGTGTGGCAGTAGTATCTGAGTCATCAAAAAAAAAGTCCCTTCTAATGGCCTTTCTCCAAAATCTCATTTTTATTTTTTTATTTCATGTTTCAGAACAGTCTTTATAGCAGCTGGCTGTCTGCCATGATGTGAATCTAAATGTCACTAATTCTGTGGTGATTTCTCCCATATTTTACATCTGAACATTTAAAGATCTTCTTTTCTCCTTTGGGCAAGGATCAGAAATGGCTAGGAAATCATGGTGCCCACATATTTAATGCCAAACCGAGATTTATTTTCTTTGCCCTTTCCCTTCCCCCTTCCCCCTCTCCATCTCTTCATCCCTCTTCCTTCTCCTAGCAGCTTCATGTCTATGTGGATTCTCAGTCATTCAGGTCATGATTGTCCCAAAGGTGCTTTCTCAAAAGGCAGCTGGACTTTCTTTGTTTATCCTTGAGGATATTTCCCTTCTCATCCAAGAAGCTTCTTTAGTTCTTCACTTCAGAATTGAAGAAGCTTCTTGGATGAGAAGCAAAACATCTTCAAGGAAAATCAAAGAAAGTTCAGTTGCTTTTTGAAAAACCACTTTTGTGTCTAGTAGCTTCAGGAGAACAAAAAATGAGAAAAAGTATTCAACATGTAGAGAAAGTCAAAGGAATGAAAAGAATGGAATGCCTGGAACAAAAGCTTCCTTTGATTTATAGCCTCTCTCAAATTAGAAACATCTTTCCAAGCTATTGAATGAAAACCACGTTTTGGGCCATGTAGCAACTTTATTGCAATTGTTGTGATGCCAATTCAGGGTATATGTTGACTCTGTAAACTGATTAGAGAGGGCTGTAAAGCACTGTGAAGCTGTATATAAGTCTAAGTGCTATTGCTATTGTTTTTTATTTGTTATTGTCCCGGTTGTCACAGCTTGTGACTTGCCAAAAAATGGCTGTCATCCCTGCTGCTGTTTGGAAGAACTTTCTTCGGACCTAACGAGAAAATTCCTCAGGGTTGATGAAGCACCTCTCCTTTCTTCACCACCCCTCCAAGATGGCTTAGACCCCTTAGGACAGTGTTGGCGAACCTTTCTGGCATCAAGTGCTGAAATGGGAGTGTGCGTACATGCCAGAAACCAGAAGAGCAGCCACCCAGTGTGCATGTGCGTGTCTGGAAGATGATCTTCCAGTTTCTGGCACGCACATGCACACTGGCCAGCTGTTCTTTGCACACGCATGCGTGCCAGAAACCTGAAGACCAGGTGGCCAGTGCGCATGCGCGCGCCAGAAACCAGAACAGCAGCCGCCTGGCACATGCATTTGCACCAGGCAGCTGTTCTTCTGGTTTCTGGTGCTACCATGCGTGTGAAGACCAGCTGGCTGGCATGCCAGAATCCGGAAGAGCAATGGGTGATAGCTCACATGTCCGGAGAGATGTCTTGCCACTTCCAGCATGCGTGCTATAGGTTCACCATCATGGCCTTAGGGTGTCCCGACAGCTCCACTATTTTCCAGCCATTCTTGCCACGACGTCAACCGGAAATCGCTATTTGTTATTGGTTATGATCAGCTCATCAAATCCTTGACCTTGGAACACAATGACACTTTTAATAGGTTCAAGAAACGTCATGTTTGTACATTCCACAGTAGTGTGCAGTGTGGTGGAATCTCCATATATTATCATCAGTCCATATATTAATTTTAACTTATCCAACATACGTGTAGGTTAAATCTTTTTGACTTAGTTTCAAATGAGGTCATCTGTTAATTTAGCTTTTTGGCCAACTGCTATGTTATTTTTCCAGCCGAGTGTTGTAAGTTGCTATCTGTACTCTACCTCGTTGCCTTCACATGTTTCTGAATTGATGTCCAAATCCTATAAGAAGATGACATTTCAATTTATTTCAGAAATTTCAGTAGAGCTATTGTGATCTCATCAAATTAGTGCTCCAAACTATGGTATTTCCAAGATCAGCAAAGCATGTCACAGGGCAACTAACCAGAACTAGAAATCATAAATAGAACTTGGTGCCATTAAATTGGATTTGAAGTGCTGTCTAAATCTTTAGACAGTAGCTGCTGGCCACTACTTGCAGTATCCTGAGATTGTTGCATTATAAAAAACAGGGGGGAGAGCTGACTGGATAGAAAAGAGAAGAATTCCATTTGATGGAAAGGTAGATTGACTTTGGAGATTGGACCTATTGCATTTAATCAAACAACAACTGATAAGAGACCGTATTAATAATCAAATATGGCTATTTGATCCAGGACAAATTAATAAGATTAATTTTGGGGATGTTTTGGAATAGTTAAGAAGTCATGGTAAATTTTTAACGAGTTGATTACAATAGCAGTTTCTTAACAGAGGAGTTACTTAACAGAAGGGATGCGGTGGCTCAGTGGCTAAGCTCAGTGGCTGTGCTTGTCAATCAAAAGATTGGCAGTTCAGCGGTTCAAATCCCTAGTGCCACGTAACAGGGTGGGCTCCCGTCCCAGCTTCCGTACGCCTTTGGCGTTTAGTCATGCTGGCCATATGACCATGGAGATGTCTTCGGACAGTGCTGGTTCTTTGGCTTTGAAACGGAGATGAGCACCGCCCCCTAGAGTCGGGAACGACCAACACATATGTGAGAGGGGAACCTTTACCTTTAACAGAGGGGTTTGGAATTTTAAACTTGTCCTTTTTTATTACTGCTGTTCTTCCTGTTAATTATTTTGTTATTAATATAGATGACAGGTTAACAATTTGTAAATAGAATTAGTAGTTTAGTCATTTAAAATTCTTTGGGCCTGTTTCTCAAGGGGCGGGAAGCTAATATTGTTGTAATACATGGGTGTCAAACTCGCAATGTCATGTTGTCACATGACATATTGCAACTTTTCCCCTCTTTGCTAAACTGGAGGTGGGCATGGCCAGCGCGTGACGCATCCGGCCCACAGGCCACAAGTTTGACACCCCTGTTGTAATATACAAATCAGCATTTAACTAGCATTTAACTTAATATGTGTATATATGTGTGTTAGTCTTTTTTTAGTGCACCTTTTTCTTTTTAATGTCTTGCTTGTTTTGTTTTGTTTCTGTTTGTTTTATATTTTAACTTTTTTTGAATAAAATAAAAATAGTTTTAAAATCGGGTGAACATCTGGCTTGCAAAAATATGTATGGAAACACCTACATTTATTGTGGTGTCCTTAGTGCTCTCTGATCTTGGTGGTTTTCTTGCAGACATTTCATTACCAAACTAGGTAACATCATCAATGCAATGATAATGTTACCTAGTTTGGTAATGAACCATAAAGTTAAGCTAATTCCCTCTCATCCAAACTTTATCTTTCCTAAGATCTATACCTCACTTTAAAGAGTCCTCTAAAACAGAGGTCTCCAATCTTTCCAACTCAGTGGACCGGGGGAGGTGACGGCAGCAGGGTAGAGTGGGGAAAGGGAATAAGTGCAAGGGTGTACATGCGTGTGCACTATTTTCACAAATGCACCTTCACACATGTGAGCACGCTCTCAACAGTCCGAGCTCCGGACCTAAATCAGTACAAAAAACGCCACATGCTTGTAGGCTAACTGGCTTTATTCAGCCAGACTCTGGCATACGTTGAGTTCTAGCAGCAGCAAAATAGCAGTCTGTAAAGATGCAAAGTCAGTGCTGGGAACTTCCACCTTCCAGCATGCTTTATTTAGGTGGGCCATGCCCTCTTCCCCCTGGCTGGCCTTGCCCATCGTCAGTCATGTGTTAGCTTGGGTAGCGGGGCTCTGCCCAGCAGTTCCTTGACCCAGAACAGCTGATTTATTTGTTTGTTTGTTTGTTTGTTTGTTTGATTGATTGATTTATATGCCCCCCTTCTCCGGAGACTCAGGGCGGCTTACAATGCGTTAAGCAATAGCCTTCATATTTTTGTATATACCTGCTTAGTAGGGCTTTCACCCGCCTCCCCAGTGGTGTTCTTTTTTCTTTTTTCTTATTGCCCCCACAACCGAGTCCTCATTTTACCTACCTCGAAAGGATGGAAGGCTGAGTCAACCTTGAGCCTGATGAGATTTGAACTTGCAGTAATTGCAGGCAGTTGGTGTTACTTAACAGTGCTTTAGTCTGCTGCGCCGCCAAGGCTCTTTTCAGGCCAGTATAGTTGGTTGTCACTTGGAACTTCTGATCTCTGCTGGCAGTTTCCCTCACATCGCCATGCCTCCCTGTTTTGCAGCTGAGCCCGGTCACTGCCTCCGTCGCCGCTGCAGTCTTCCCTACATGCCCCCCCATCACCGGTGCTCCATTGCTTCCATCACTGCTGTTCCGACACCCCACTTCACCAGTGCTCTGTCCTGCCCTGTCATGGCAAACCCCAGACCTCAGGGTTTGACACATGCATGGACACCCACACGCCACTTCCATGGCCCGGTTCTGAAGGGGTTGCAATTTGGCATTGGGTCACGGAACGAGTGTTGAGGATCCCTTTTCTATAACGTCTAGGGACCTCTGCAAGTCTTAAGATGCTATATAACTCCAAATCACCAAACACCAAAATCCCCCAATAAAATGAATAGCAAAAGATCTGAATATTTTGGTCCCATCTCCTCAAGGGGAGCCACAGGGCCTACCTTGGCTTGAGCAAATTCTGATAATAAGCTATTTGCCAGTGTAAACCGGTTGATCAATTGAGACAATGTCCAAATGTCAGATGAAGGATTTTTTTAGTTAGCTGGAAAACTATGCTTAATATTTTTTAAGGCAAGGAGCCACAAAGGATGGGACAAAGATACAAAAAAATCTGGACCATATCTTCTGAGAGTGGATCCTTTCAAAGATTTCTGCCTCTTTCAAGAGCTGTGGTGGCGCAGTGGTTAGAATGCAGTATTGCAGGTTAATTCTGCCCACTGCCAGGAGTTCGATCCTGACATGCTCAAGGTTGACTCATCCTTTCATCCTTCTGAGGTCAGTAAAATGAAGACCTGCATTGTTGGGGGCAATATGCTGACTCTGTAATCCACTTAGAGAGGGTTGTAAATAATGGTGGGATTCAGCCAGTTCGCACCACTTTGGGAGAACCGGTTGTTAACTTTCTGAGCAGTTTGGCAAACTGGTTGTTGGAAGAAATCATTAGGGCAGAGAACTGGTTGTTAAATTACTTGAATCCCACCCACTGGTTGTAAAGCACTATGAAGTGTTATATAAGTCTAAGTGCTATATGCCAACATCTTCCTTTGTTTCCTTTCTCAAAAGGATGGGAAGCCATTCTACAGATTTCAATTAGTCGAGAGCCGAGGTGGTGCAGTAGTTAGAATGCAGTATTGCAGGCTAATTCTGTATACTGCCCACTATGGGGTGGTATATAAGTTTAAGTGCTATTGCTATCTAAGTGGATTTGGAGAACCTCAAAAAAAAAAAAAGATTTATTTGTTTATTTTATTTGTCAAACATGTATAAGATAACATATATATGTATAAACATGATTATGAATACAGGATAAGGATACGAATAAATGGGGACAGTAGGACAGGGATGGTAGGCACACTGGTGCGCTTATGCACACCCCTTAAAGACCTCTTAGGAATGGGGTGAAGTCGACAGTAGACAGTCTAAAGTTAAAGTTTTGGGGGTTTGGGGAAGTAACCACAGAGTCAGGGAGTGCAGATGTTCTTTGGCTACATACTGTGAAATGGGCACCCAAGCTTCTTGTATTTGCTCATTGTTTTTCCTTCTCCTTCTAGAAGAATTGAAGGCACCACTGGAAGAATATGTCAACAAGAGATATCCAGGCCTGGTGAAGGTAGTCCGTAACCAGAAAAGAGAAGGTTTGATCCGAGCTCGCATTGAAGGCTGGAAAGTGGCCTCAGGGCATATCACGGGCTTCTTTGATGCTCATGTGGAATTCACCGCAGGCTGGTAGGTGACCATGTAAGATGTGCTGTTTTAATTTTTCACCCTTAGCTCATTTCTACTCATCTTGCCTTCAGTTTGGCTGCTTTTGGTACAACAGAAGTGCCTTATCTGTTTCATAATTCTTTTTTATTTAATCAAAGGGGACAAAAAGGAAACAATATTGTAGGCCACCTTTTAAATATGACCAGTCAATATCTTGACAAAAGGTTACTACTGTAGAGTGTGTTTAGAATAGAATAGAATAGAATAGAATAGAATAGAATAGAATAGAATAGAATAGAATAGAATAGAATAGAATAGAATAGAATAGAATAGCAGAGTTGGAAGGGACCTTGGAGGTCTTCTAGTCCAACCCTCTGCTTAGGCAGGAGACCCTACACCACTTCAGACAAATGGTTATCCAACATCATCTTAAAAACTTCCAGTGTTGGAGCATTCACAATTTCTGGAGGCAAGTTGTTCCACTGATTAATTGTTCTAACTGTCAGGAAATTTCTCCTTAGTTCTAAGTTGCTTCTCTCCTTAATTAGTTTCCACCCATTGCTTCTTGTCCTGCCCTCAGGTGCTTTGGAGAATAGCTTGACTCCCTCTTCTTTGTGGCAGCCCCTTTACTTGTGTTTATGTTTTGCCTTCTCTGTTCATAAGACTTTCCAATGCAAGGAATAGACAATATTGCACAAAAAAGAAAAGAAAGCAAAATAAAAAAACCCCCAATGTTTAAAATTTGGTAAGACCACATTTGGATTACTGCATCCAATTTTGGCCATCACAATATAAAAAAAGATGTTGAGACTCTTTCTAGAGTCTAAGAGCAAATAGGCATTTGTGCATTTCAAAGGATCTGAAAATAAAGGATCTGAAAATAAAAGCAATCAAGCATTTGGTATTCAGAGCAATTGCATGACAATAGAGAATGGAAGGTTGAAAGATAGGAAAGAGATGAAGCAATAGGAAGTAAATAAAATGACCAAATATAATATGATGGAAACAAAGAACAGACATAGGTCAACAAAGATCAATATTAGATAGATAAAAGGGAATGACCAAATAAGGAAGAGTCAAAATACAAAGAGAAATGTATATTATAGTTGCGACAAACTAGACATGTATTGAAATGGATGTTTATATGTTTTTATGTTTTGTACGTTTCATTGTTCTGTTTAGTTTATACTTATAAATAAAAATTGAAAAAAAAAGAAAGAAAATGGAAGGGAAGGGAAGGGAAATGGAGAAAGAGAAGAGAAGAGAAGAGAAGAGAAGAGAAGAGAAGAGAAGAGAAGAGAAGAGAAGAGAAGAGAAGAGAAGAGAAGAGAAGAAGATAAGAGTTGGAAGGGACCTCAGAGGTCTTCTAGTCCAACCCTCTGCTTAGGCAGGAAACCTTCAGACAAATGGTTGGCCAATCTCTTCTGAAAATCCTCTAGCATTTGAATACCCACAATTTCTAGAGGCAAGTCGTTCCACTGGTAGATTGTTATAACTGTCAAGGAATTTATCCTTAGTTCCAGGTTGCTTCCCTCCTTGATTAGTTTCCACCCATTGCTTCTTGTCCTGCCTTCAGGTGTTTTGGAGAATAGGTTGACCCATTCTTCTTTGTGGGGTATTGGAAGACTGCTATCAAGTCACCCCTGGTCCTTCCATTCATTAAACTACAACATACCCAATAATAATATTGACAGAGTCAATAAGTTGACTCTTAAAGAAAGAAAAGTTACACTTTTGAAGCTAGACATAGCTTCTTCTGTATTTTGAGAATCACAAATGCCTCTTCTTTAAAAAAGTTGGCCTAACGATGAATCAAATGAGAGGGTTTAAGAATGGCACAAAAGTGACACTGACAAAGCAGTTCAAGGATTCTGAATAGAAAGCCTCCCTCTCCCCTTCTCCCCACTTAAGCTTTCATCTAAAGCCTATCCTGTTTCCTGGCTATTTTAGATTATTTCACTATGACAAGTCATAAAATGTGTAAAATCGGATTTAATGCAAGAGTGGAGAATCCCAACGTTTTCAGCGAGAGAAGCTGTTAGAGGAAGAGTGTGCAGCTAACTGGAATAGGAGACAGGAAGGAAGCGGCAATTGAAATGGAAGCAAGTCACTGTGCCTGACCTAAAAAACATTGTGTATTGATCAGGATAAAGTTGGACTCCCTCCCCCCCCTTTTTTTTAATAGCAATTTTATAATGAAGCATATGGGACAGGGAAAGAAATGCAGCTTCCAATAATAGATAGGGTGAAAATTTTGAACCCCATTTATTCTGGAAACATTGTGTTGTTTCCTCTTCATTGGACTGGAGGCTAAAACATATGAAGAATGGTTGCAAGAATTGAGTATGTCTCTAGTTTAATGAAAAGAAGGATTAGGGCAGTGGTGGGATTCAAGTAATTTAACAACCGGTTCTCTGCCCTAATGATTTCTTCCAACAACCAGTTTGCCAAACTGCTCAGCAAGTTAACAACCGGTTCTCCAGAAGTGATGTGAACTGGCTGAATCCCACCACTGGATTAGGGGTAACATGATAGCAGGGTTCCAATATCTAAGGGGCTATCCCAGAGAAGAGGGGGCCAACCTATTCTCCAAAGAACCAGAGGACAGAACAAGAAGCAATGGATGGAAACTTATCAAGGAAAGAGCCAATCAGGAACTAAGGAGAAATTTCCTGACAGTGAGAACTGCCTGCCTGTCTATCTATCTATCTATCTATCTATCTATCTATCTATCTATCTATCATCCATCAATCAATCTATCTATCTACCTACCTACCTATCATCTATCTATCTATCTATCTATCTATCTATCTATCTATCTATCTACCTACCTACCTATCATCTATCTATCTATCTATCTATCTATCTATCTATCTATCTATCATCCATCCATCCATCTATCTACCTACCTATCTATCATCCATCCATCCATCCATCCATCCATCATCTATCTATCTATCTATCTATCTATCTATCTATCTATCTCTCTCTCTCTCTCTACCTACCTACCTTTCTACCTACCTACCTACCTACCTACCTACCTACCTATTTTATTAGCCACCCATCTTATCATAAAATAACAATCAATGAAACAGAAAAGGGTGCTCCACCATTTGAGATTTTTAAGAAAAGATTGGACTTTTAATTTTCAAATTAGAACAGCCCCACAGCATCTGTGGCAGGCTACAGTGCTGTCGAAATTACAACATTTGATGACATCCTCACACAAATCCTGTCATTCCAAAATTGCACCACCATGTCTAATATTAGGTATTAAGTATCAAGATCACCTGAAATGTTACTACTGTTTAAACTGCCCTGGTAAGACCACACTTGAAACACTCCATCCAGTTTTGGTCCCCATGATATAAAAAAAGATATTGAGAGTTTAGAAAGAGTGCAGAGAAGAGCAACAAAGATGATTAGGAGGCTAGAGGCTAAGGCATACAATGAATGAATTGAGTCTGTCTAGTCTAATGAAGAGAAAAACTAGGTGTGATGTGCTAGCAGTCTTTCAATATTTGTGGGACTGTCCCAGAGAAGAGGGATCCAGCTAATTCTCCACAGCATCTGAGGGCAAGACTAGAAGTAATAAGTGGAAGCTTATCAAAGAGAGATCCAACCTAGAATTAAGGAGACATCTCCTGACAGTAAGAACAATTAATCAGTGGAACAACTTGCGTCCAGAAGTTGTGGGTGATCCATCACTGGTGGTTATTAAGAAGAGATTGGACAGTTATTTGTTCTGAATGGTACAGGGTCTCCTGTTTTAAAAAAAAGGGTTGGACTAGAAGACCTCCAAAGTCCCTTCCTACTCTGTAATTCTGTATTCTAGTCTGTGTTCTAGGAAATGTTGCACACAAGAAGGAGCGATTCAAAACCCCTTACTCGTTTCTCAAGCAAAGGTTTGTAAGTCCAAGGGTTGGGTCCAACCATCTGCACCCAGCAGAGTGCCCTCCTACTTAGTACCGGATCAAGGAGAAATTGGATACCTTATGCTTTTAGAGAGCACCAAATAGTTATACATCAGGTTACCTCTTGTATATCATTCTATTCCTGGGCACAATCACCATGGCAACCACTTTGCAAGAACACCTACACTTGACTCAAAATTCCAAAGGTGCCTATGACCCTCAACATTTATATTTCACTGTTTTCAAAAGAAGATAGATAAGAGAGAAGCATATAAGAGGCAGATGCCAGAATAACAGAATTGGAAGGGAACTTGGAGGTCTTCTAGCCCAACCCACTGCTCAAGCAGGAAACTCTAACATTTCAGGCAAGTGGTTGTCCAATCCAGTGGTGAAATGTAAAATTTGTTACTACCGGTTCTGTGGGCGTGGCTTGGGAGGGGATAATATGACTGAGTGGGCGTGGCCAACTTTTTTAAAAACTTTTTTATTGAAAAGTTTTAGAGAATTTTACAAATATTTTCCCCTCCCCCCCTCCCCCCTCCCACCCCAACCCTCCCCCCCCCAGACTTCCCAGAGCAAAATACAGGGTATAGCAAACATATACTAACATAAGCTAACCATCTATAGACTCCTAACTTCCTTTTGTACTTTAACTTCCCCTTTTACTTGACTAAATATAAGTACTTTTTTAAAATCTCTATTTTCATTCATAAACTATTTGAAACTTTTTAGTCCGATATTTGTTTTGAATATAGTCAATCCAACTTCTCCATTCCAAAATATATCTTTCATTTGAATAGTCCTTCAAATATGCTGAAATTTTGGCCATCTGTGCTAAATTTGCTACTTTTAGTGTCCATTCTTCATTCGTAGGCAAATCTTCCTTCTTCCAATACTAACTTTGTCAGATAACGTTGTCTTATCTAACGTTGTCAGATAAGAGACAGCAGAGCCCATAGCTGGATAATGGGCAGGGCAAGGGACTCAGAAGACACCAGTGGTGAAATCTAAAATTTGTTACTACCGGTTCTGTGGGTGTGGCTTGGTGGTGGTGGGGTAATGTGACTGGGTGGGCATGGCCAATTTTTTTTTTTTTACTTTTAAAACCATTTTTTCTATAACCTCTTCAGCTGAAGAGGTTGTAAAAAAAATGCTTTTAAAAGCCTCTGACGATCCCAGCTGACTTGCCTGATTGGCAGAGGCTTTTTTTCCTTTTGGTTGTAGAAAAAATGCTTTTAAAATTTTTTAAAAAGCCTCTGATGATTGTGCGGCTCAGCTGGGCATGGGGGTTGGCCAGGGATTTTTGCTACCGGTTCTCCGAACCACCCGCCTCCATCGCTACCAAATCAGGTGATCCGGTCCAAACCGGGAGCATTTCACCCCTGGTCCAATCTCTTTTTTAAAAACCTCCAGTGTTGGAGCATCCACAACTTTTGGAGGCAAGTCATTCCACTGATTAATTGTTCTAACAATCAGGAAAAGTGTGGTATTAGATATGGTGTAAAGAATATTTTGTAGAGAAATTCTAGGAGGAAATTACATCCCAATAATGCCTACTCCCAGGAGAATGGAGAAGCTTTAAGAAACATCCTGGCTTGGGCCCTGAACGACTCTTGTGTCTATTTCAGTTCATGATGGGTAAGCTAACATCAACATTATACTGCTTTGATTCATGAGTTCCTTAGACCAACAGCCTACTAGGATCAACCTTATGTGTTTCTACTTGATTCCTTGAAATCCTATTGTCCTTGTTCACAGTTTGGATAAGATTCAGTTTCAGGATCACACTCGATACCTCGGACAGGGATATGGGCAGCATATAAATTTAGTAAACAAATAAAGGGTTCCATGATGAGCATCCACCCTCTCTCAATCTCTCTCAGTATCCTAAACACAGCTAGTATTCTGAGTAAGAACAAGGACCTTCAACAATAGGCAATGTTCAAGCAATGAGCCGATCCAGGAGGATGGGTCCTGCAAGTCCTCCCTTTAATGGTTTGCTCATTTCTCCCTGTCTCCAAAATCAGTTTTAAGTGCTTTACAATTTACAAATGCTTTACAAATGCTTCCTCCCTCCCTCCCTCCCTCCCTCCCTCCCTCCCTCCCTCCCTCCCTCCCTCCCTTCTTTCTTTCTTTCTTTCTTTCTTTCTTTCTTTCTTTCTTTCTTTCTTTCTTTCTTTCTTTCTTCTTTCTTTCTTTCTTTCTATAACAAGGGTGGACTTTACTACTGTGAAGATATTCTTCCTAGTCGATGGGAGGAAGCTGCTGCTGTTATTGGCTATTGATTGACATATTGATTTGGTGTTTATACCTTTTGTTATACAATGCATAGTATTGAAGTATTTAAACTGCTTAGATTTTAGTTATGGGTTCGAATGAAACAACTTGTAACTCCTAGTACTGTGATGGTGAACCTATGGCACGCGTGCCAGAGGTGGTACGCAGTGCCCTCTCTGTGGGCACGCGAGCTGTCACCCCAGTTCAGTTCCTCTGCACATGCGCGCGTGCCTCCTACCTACCAGCTAGTCTTTGGATCTCTGCCACACATGCGCAGGGGGGCAGGGCACGCAAGGGGGACCGTGCATGTGTGCAGGGGGGCACATGCAGGGGGAGTGCACACATTGCATTTTGGGGTTCGGGCACAGATGCACGCATTCACACGCATATGCGCGCTCACTTTGGGCACTCGGTCCAGAAAAGGTTAGCCATAATTGTTCTAGTAATTAATAGTAGAGGGCCCGTTTTGGTGTAGTGGTTAAAGGCACCAGTCTTTAGCATGCAGGGGGCTGCGAGTTGTATTCTTATCTTCGACACAAAGCCAGTTTAGTGACTTGAGCCAACCCCACTCTCTCAATTATTAAAAAAAGACAACTACTTGGCAATCACTTCCAAAAATGTTGCCAAGAAAATTGCTTAGAATTGTCCAGGCACTCACCAATAAGGAAGACTGATTTAAAGGCAGAACTAAATAAGTAAGTAACTATTAGAAGAAATTGTGACCCATTCTGAGCCAGGTTTTCAAACAAAACAGGATAATTGCTTGAAGCAGAGTTGAAACTTATTTGACAGCAAAACAAGACAGCTTAGCAATTGAAGCTGGCCACAAATTGAAACAAAAGTTTGGTCCACATTTATGGAAAATTCTATCTTTTTATTTTTTTGAAAAAAACTTTTTTATTTTAAAACAAAAACAAAACATAAAACCATCATCATTCCAAACAATTACAGACAGTGTGTCGATCGGTTAACATTCTTTTGTGCTTAATCCCATCTTCAAAATACCAATTTGTAACAAAAGCTTATTTCTCATAAAAAAGAACCTCACATATTTTATCTTTACATCAATTTCATGTTTCATATTTCATCTCCATATTTTGTTATCTATCCATTGATAAAACAAATCCCATATCAAATAATATTGTTTTTCTTCCTGTTCTCTGATTTCAAATGTCAATTTACTCATTTCAGCACAGTCGATAATCTTCTTAATAACTTCATCATCAGTCGGTATCTTCTCTCCTTTCCAGTTTTTAGCAAATACAATTCTAGCCGCTGTTAAAACATTCACAATTAAATATTGCAATTCTCTTATTATATGTCTCTGGTAAATCCCTAATAAAAATATCTCTGGTTTAAAGTCAATATCATTTTTCCCAACCACGTGTGTATTTTAGTCCTGAAAAGTTCTATCTTTTGTTGTAGAAATGTGTGAATGTAGTCCGTTCCCACCCATCCCGAAATATGCTGGGTCCAGTAGAGAGGAAATTCTCACCCTGCAGGGTTTTGCAATCTTTTTCCTTCTGTGAGCCCAGGTGTTGACCTTAGGTGATAGATTTGAAGTTGAGGGAAGCCTATTGTGTGTGTAAAAGATTTTCAACCCTTGAGGGGATTTTAATTAAGTTGCTGGTGTTTTCCAATTTTCTAGCTAAAGGCATGCTTAGTTTCAGCCTAGGTGTCACAAACAGTGGAAAGTCTTAAGCAACCTTTTGTTTTATTGTCTGGGGTTCACTGATGGGTCAGAGATGGCCAGGTTTATAGTGAGTGGCATGGATGGCAAGGTCGCATGGAGTTTTTTCTTCTCACATCACCTAAAGCCGTGATGGTGAACCTTTGGCACGGGTGCCAGAGGTGCCACGCAGCGCCCTCTCTGTGGGTATGCGAGCCGTCTCCCCAGCTCAGCTCTGCCGCGCATGTCTGCATGCCTCCCGCCAGCCAGCTGGTCTTCAGGTCTCTGCCACGCATGCATGGGGGGTGGGGCACATGCACAGGAGGGCACATGCATGGGGGCATGTGGTGGGGCGCATGCGGGAGGCTCGGTGCATGCAGAGGCTGCACACACATGCACAGGGGGGCATGGGGGTTGTGTGTGAATGTATGGGGTGGAGCGCATGCACATGCACAGGGGCGTGTGGTGGATGGGGCACATGCACAGGGGTAATGCGCGCATTGCATTTTGGGGGTGCACACACACTTTGGGCACTTGGTCCGGAAAAGGTTAACCATCACTGACCTAAAGACTTTCTTGCCAATATTCTAATTAGGTGGTTTACCAACTTGCCACAATACCAACCATTGAAGGAAGGAGTGTAGTGTAGTAGAAGGAGAGGCAAAACCTGGGGGCAGAGTCAAAAGAGGGATCAGCCTAGAATCCCTACATAGCCACAAGTGAACTAAGTCCAATTCCCTTTGATTTCCATTCACCCTTGTTTAACTCCAAGCAGGTGCTATTAGTTGAGAAGATTCTTGTCCATAGGCATGATTAGTAATAAATCAGTTTAATTGGACCTTCAGGTGTAGACCTGATCTTTCATGCCTGTCATTAATCATTAAACTAATTTATTACTCACAGTTAACACCTGCTTGGGGTTAAATAAGGGTCAAAAGTATGGGGTGGTGCACTTAGTTTGCTTGTAGCTATATAAGGATTCTAGGCTGATCACTCTTTTAACTCCTACCCCAGGGTCTGCTACTTCTTCCCCTACAAAATAATTTGCATTGGCTTACTTACAGTCATGTTACATACAGGGACTGCAGCCAAGAAATTAAAAGACACTTGCCATAGGAAAGCTAAGGCAAATGTAGATAGGTTACTAAAAAGCAGAGACATCACCCTATCAACAAAAGTGCGTATAGTTAAGGCTATGGTTTTCCCAGTTGCAATGTATGGCTGTGAAAGTTGGACCATAAGGAAGGTTGAGCGTCAAAGAATTAAGGCCTTTGAATGATGGTGCTGGAGAAGACTCCTGTGAGTCCCTTGGATTGCAAGGCGATCAAACCGGTCAGTCCTAGAGAAGATCAACCCTGACAGCTCATTAGAAGGCCAGATCCTGAAGATGAAACTCAAATACTTTGGCCACCTAACGAAAAGGAAAGACTCACTGGAGAAGAGCCTAATGCTGGGAAAGATTGAGGGCAAAAGAAGAAGGGGATGGCAGAGAATGAGGTGGCTGGATGGAGTCACTGAAGCAGTTGGCATTAGCTTAAATGGACTCCATAGGATGGTAGAGGACAGGAAGGCCTGGAGGAACGTTGTCTATGGGGTCACGATGTGTTGGACTTGACTTTGCAACTA
This sequence comes from Arizona elegans, assembly GCA_022577455.1. Taxonomy (NCBI): domain Eukaryota; kingdom Metazoa; phylum Chordata; class Lepidosauria; order Squamata; family Colubridae; genus Arizona; species Arizona elegans. The sequence continues at coordinate 5,494,551 of JAKOOJ010000017.1, forward strand.
ACAACAACACATACAGTCATGCAGGCATCTCTTCCTTTTTCCTGAGACCGTAATAAATGCTTTTCATTTTTATTAACGTCATTTGAAAGACATTCTGTGGCAAGGTAGCGTGATGTGGATCTTACAGAGCACTCTTGATGCTTTAAAGTACAATTAGACTTCATTTTGCCATTTATTTATCTATTACGCTTCCATCCTTCCACTCTTCCAAGAATTCAACATTTCTCCGTCTTACTTTTCCTTGTGAAGCAGCCTGGCCTGGAATAGATGGATTGGGTCTAGGTCACCCCAAAAGTTGGCTGAGTGGGGCCTTGAATTTTATTTTTGCCAACCCTACACGCAGGAGGAAACCAATTAACCATAATTACTTTTAACAAAACCACATTAAACTCCCTCTTCTTAAAAGCTACTTTTATGCCAGAGATATCTATTGAAGAGTATCGGTAGAGTTAAATTCTATTCTGTGAAAGGGCTAAAAATTAATGGGTTTTTCCATTTCTTCCTCCTCCCCTGGTAAACTCGATTTTATTTTTTTAGAAATAAAGATCATTTCTCTTCCGCTTTCTGCTTGATATAGATGTGACAGGAGAGCCTCATACACAATTCATCCTGTGCCACAGAAAGAAGCTATTGCTCCCAGGAGGAAAATTGTAGAATATCTGCAAAACAGATATGGGGCTGGGGGGAGAGAATGGATTTCAAATGGGTTTATGGGTGTTTCCTTTTGAACAATGAACCCCAAAGATACGTTTCAAAGGCATCTTTTCAACCCTGGCATCTATAGGTCGAGCTTAAATGCTCTTATCCCTCTCGGGTTGCTCATTCTTCAAAGCTGGGTGTTATATACGCAGCAGAAAAGGCTGCTGTTTACTAAAAGGTCATCTGAAAAAGACCTTCACCAGAGGAGGTATTAAGCAGTTATCTCTGCTTTTGACTAGGCTGAGAGCCTGTTGTTTAAGAAAGCAGGTTGGTACCAGGATCACATTATGTGGATGATTTCATAGCATTAACTCTTCTTTCAGTCAAACTCATGCCAGGTTCCAAGTAATGCACCCACCACAAATCGAACTCCGAGGCATTTCATTTCCTCAAAGAACAAATTTATTTAGATACATCATCTTGGCACGAGCTGGTGGAAAGTCAGTACTGAAAGTTCCCGCACTTTCCACCCCAGTATAAGTAGGAGTTTCTCAATTTTCCAAAACAACCTGTCACATTGTCCAACCAAGATGAGAGATGGTTGCTTGGCAACTTCTCCTCCTCTGGCCAGCCAGCCGTTGCAATGTACTTGACTCATTGACTACCCTGTTTCCCTGAAAATAAGACATCCCCTGATAATAAGCCCAATTAGACTTTTGAGTGCATGTACTAATATAAGCCCCCCCCCGAAGATAAGCCCTCCCTGAAAATATTTAAATGCAGAGCTGGAAATCAGGTAAAACTGCAAGAGGAGCCCCATCTTGCTCTACATGCCCCAAAATAATAAGACCTCCTCAAAAATAAGGCCAAGCGCTTATTTTGGAGTTCAAAAAAATATAAGACAGGGTCTTATTTTCGGGGAAACATGGTAGCTATGTTATTTTGGCTGAAGACTCCATCCTCCTCAGCTCTCCCCCCTTCAATCAGCTCCAAACTGTGTCAAACTGAATTCATGTCAGAGTAACCAAAGATATAAACAATCCACATCCCACATTCTGGGCATCCCCCATATCCTCAATTTACAATCCTTCATTTAGTGACCATTCAAAGTTACAACATCATTGAAAAATGTAATTTATGATCGTTTTTCATACTTACAACCTTTGCAGCATCCCCATAGTTCATCATCATCTTTTAATGACCCCATAATCCCTTGCAGGGTGGAGCCTGGGCAACTGAATGGAGCTGAGTGTTTACTGGTCGGATGACCTTCCTGTCGCCAATGCAGAGTTGTATTCAGCAAATATATTCTCATCGTGCCCAGAGAGAAATATCTGTCTCTACCTAGGATCGAACTCACAGCCTCCTGATTGTAAGGTGAAAGCTCTACCTCTAGGCCACCGCACCACTCAGCATCCCCATAGTTAAGTGATCAAAATTCAAATACTTGATGACTGACTCATATTTATGACGGTTGCAGTGTCCTGGGGTCATGTGATCATCTTTTGCAACCTTCTGACCATCAAAATCAGCCAGGAAGCCGGATTCACTTAACAACTGTGTTACTAACTTAACAGCCATAGCGGTTTGCTTAACAACTGCAGCAAGAAAAATTGTAAAATGGGGCAAAACTCATCTAACAGCTGTCTTGTTCAACAAAAGAAATTTTGGGCTCAGTTGTGGTCATACGTTGAGAACCACCTGTACTGAAATGCACTCTACATAGGGTTAGCCTTGAAAGAATATTTGTTGTGGTCCGCCAACAGCCTCCGGAGCTGGCAGCAGAGTCGGACAGTGATGAGGCTGAGGAAGAAAATGGGCCAGTCCTGGAGGCTGGGGAAGGCCCGGATAAGGGCTCTGCATCGGAGGCAGAGATGGGGCCAGGGCCATTGGGGAGTGAGGTGCGGACTTCGGAGCCTCCAGAGGCTGACAGTAGAGAGGCAGAGGAACAGGAGGAACCTGTTCCTAGTGCATGTATGAGAAGAGCTGCCAGAAGGCAGGATCAGCTAAAGCAGAGAGGATGACTCAGGAGTAAGGCCAAGAGATGATTGGCCCTTCCCAATAGGCTTAAAAGACCAGCAACAGCTCTTGGCCTCTTTGCCGGAAAACAACGTTGAGAGAATTTTTCTTGTTTCACTGTATTCATTTCTTGTTGGTGTCTTCTGCTTCTGAACTTTTGCCAAGAAAAGCCTTTGGCAGTTTGCCTAATTATACCAAGGTCGGTGATAAACTGAGGAATGGTGTTTTGAAGAATTTGTTTTAATTTAGTTTGGACTATGCTCAGAATGAGTTAATTCTCAGCTGTTCTAATAAAGTCTGTTTGTTTTCAAACTGTTTGCATTTAATACTAACTACTTGGGCCTGGGTCACAACAATATTCAGAAGCTGCAGCTGGTGCAGAATGAGGTGGCATAAGTAGTTTGGGTGCCCCTAGGGTTGCATATGTAACACCTTTGGAACATTGAGTGCCAATTTGCTTATGGGTGCAATTTAAGGTGTTGGTCACGCTTTTAAAGTCCTTTATGGCATGGGACCAGGTTATCTAAGGAACGCTCTCATCCCATTTTTTAAAAATTATTATTATTTTATTTTATATGAATCCCATCTTTGTTATTTTTTCAAATAACTCAAGGCTGGGAACATACCCAACACACCTTCCTCCTCCTCCTATATTCTGCACAGCAAGAACCATTTGAGGTGGGTTGGGCTGAGAGAGAGTGACCAGCCCAAAGTCACCCAGCCGGCTTTCATGCCTAAAGAGGGATTAGAACCAGGGGTGAAATCCAGCAGGTTCTGACAGGTTCTGGAGAACCGGTAGCGGAAATTTTGAGTAGTTCGGAGGACCGGCAAATACCACCTCTGGCTGGCCCCAGAGTGGGGTGGGAATGGAGATTTTGCAATATCCTTCCCCTAGGAGTGGGGTGGGAATGGAGATTTTGCAATATCCTTCCCCTGCCATGCCCACCAAGCCACACTACACCCACCAAGCCACGCCCACAGAACCGGTAGTAAAAAAAATTGGATTTCAACACTGATTAGAACTCACAGTCTCCTGGTGATTGGCCCAAAGTTACCAGTCAGCTTTCATGCTGAAGGCAGGACTAGAATTCATAGTCTCCTGGTGATTGGCCCAAAGTCACCAGCCAGCTTCTATGGCTAAGGCAATTTCATCTACCCATCGTACCTCAACAGGCAGGGAGGGCACATTACAGAGCCCATTGGTTAAAGAACTTTGATTGGTGGGGTCTAGGAAGAAAGATTTATTTCTGTTGCACAGTGACTTGCTTTCTGCTTGTCCCCAGAGGCAAAAGGCTCTCAAAATCCTGGGCTTCTGGAACAGCATTAAGTCCTGGCTCTGCTGACTGGCCTCAGAATCCCAGAATGCTTTGCAACCCTGGGGTTGGTTGGAGGGCCGAACAGGCTCCTTCTGGCTTTTAACTTTACAATTGTCCCTTTTAACTTTGTTTTAATCGAGCTTTTAACATGTTTTTTCAACAATAGCATTTATCTCATTTTACTGTTTTATCTGCAAATTGCCCAGAGGCACACAAGTGTGATGGGTGGTATAAAAATTTGGAAAATAAATAAATAAATAACAATAATAAAAAAATGGAGACACATTGAATTTAGGCACAGGCAGACTTTTGACCAAAGAAGGTGGGATTGTGGCAGGTGATAGAGAAGCACAATAGCAATAGCACTTAGATTTATATACCGCTTTACAGCGCTTTATAACCCTCTCTAAGCGGTTTACAGAGTCAGCATATTGCCCCCAACAATTAGGGTCCTCATTTTACCCACCTCGGAAGGATGGAAGGCGGAGTCAACCTTGAGCCAAGTGAGATTTGAACTGCCAAATTGCAGGCAGCCGGCAGTTGGCAGAAGTAGCCTGCAGTACTGCACTCTAACCACTGCACCAGCATGGCTCAATGGATAGAGATTGAGCACAATGGGTAGAGATAAGTGTGTTACTCACATAATCTTGGTGGCGCAGTGGTTAAAGTGCAGTATTGTGGGCAAACTCTGCCCACAGCCTGGAGTTCGATCCTAACCAGATCAAGATTGACTCTGCCTTCCATCCTTCTGAAGTCAGTAAAATGCAATATGCAGTAAATTGCAATATGCACTATTCAAATAATGCTTCTACATTTTAAATCACTCAGAGAGTGCTGTAAAGCACTATGGGGTGGTATATAACCCTAAATCGCTATGCTATTGCTATCCTATTGCTATAACAATGCTGTGAATTTCTTTCTTTCTTTTTTCTTTTTTTTTTTTTGAGGGAAATGTTTCTTCCCCCTTCTAAGACAAGCAAATGAAGCATTGTATTGCCACATTTGGAAGCTGGCATGTTAGAGATTCAAAGAGAAACTCCTAATCTCGTATTATACTCGATTCTGATGGGAATATAAAGGGACTGTGATTAGTGTTTGCATTTAAATCTCAGGAGAAGCCTCCAAATTTGGAAAGCTTGCATGACATTGGAACTGTGTCACTCGCAGTGCTAATTTCTCATTCAGGCGATGTTTTAGTCAACCTGCGTCAGAAGTGGGAATACAGATTGGCAAATGTACAGTTAATTTCTTACCAGGTCTACTGAAAGGCAAGCCCTACAGAGTTTAAATGGAAACTTACCTTCAGGCATCTACCTTGAATTGCAGCCTAAAGTCCCCGTTGATGGATTCAATTGATCTCCCTCCCTTCCACAATCTTTGTTGTCAGCCTGTGTGAAATCTTTCCTGCATTTTGAATGGGGATAAGGAAAGATGTACTTGAATAACCTTGAGATAGCTGCCTCACCATCGCGTGCTCTTTTCACAAGATGTTTAAGGCGAAGTTCCTTGATGCTGTCTAAGCCGGTGCAATTGTTAAAGGATTTATTGACTTAACATAAGCCAAGACTGAATAAATATCCATATATTGTTTTCTTGAGTGGTTTATTTTATTATTATAAAGGCCAGTGATTTCCATGCACAAAGCTCTCAGCATCCCCATTAAAGATTCTTGCTTTCTATCTTTGGGAAATATATTGAAATAGGTAAAGGTTCTCCTTGCACATATGTGCCAGTCGTTCCCGACTCTAGGGGGCGGTGCTCATCTCCATTTCAAAGAGAGCGCTGTCCGAAGACGTCTCTGTGATCAGCATGACTCAATGCCAAAGGCTCACGGAACCCTGTTACCTTCCCACCAAAGGTGGTCCCTATTTTTCTACTTGCATTTTTTCCGTGCTTTCGGACTGCTAGGTTGGCAGAAGCTGGGACAAGTAACGGGAGCTCACCCTGTTACACGGCACTCAGGGTTCGAACCGCTGAACTGCCAACCTTTCAATCGACAAGCTCAGCGTCTTACCCACTAAGCCACTGCGTCCCTTCCATATTGAAATAACCAATAGTTAAATGTTACAGTAGAAGCTGGATCCTGATTTCAATCCCTAGTTTCTTCCAGTCAGGAATGGAATAGAATAGAGGGACAATGAGGTCTAATGGTTAAGGTGCTGGAATAAGATAGAGAAGAGCCAGGTTCAGGTCTGCCTTCAACACGGGTATCTTTGGATGAGTCGCTCTCCCTCAATCCAATGCTCTGCATTGTTGCTGTGAGCATACAATGAATGAAGATATTTGAAAGTTGCATTAGGACTCCAATGAAAAGTTAGGATATAAATTGTTGTTGTTGATGATGATGATTTTGATGATGATGATAGAAAAGAAAGCAAAAATAATAGCAATAGTAATAGGCTTTTTGGGTGCAATTCCAAAACAACTGGAGCATCACTTGAATGCTATTGGCATTGACATCAGTCAATTGCAGAAGGCAGCTTTACTTGGAACAGCTTACATCTGTGATGTACCGTTAACAACATCAGCTACCTATCTCAAATCCTTGGGAACTTGATAGGTGGATTAAAAATACCAAATTCAGTCTCAACATCTGGCTAACTGTGCGACCAACCATAATAGTATAGAATGTATGATATTAGGTAGGTAGGTGGACTAGAATTTTGATTCCTGATAAAAAAGATTGCACATACCACAATGATGAAAACCAATCTAATCAATGGTGTGCTTCTTGGAATGTAATTGCCTAGCATCTTTCCAAACTAATGGTTTGGTTTTCTCTTCCAGGGCAGAGCCAGTTCTTTCAAGAATCCAGGAGAACCGGAAAAGGGTCATCCTCCCATCAATTGACAATATCAAGCAGGACACCTTTGAGGTGCAGCGCTATGAAAATTCAGCCCACGGATACAGCTGGGAGCTGTGGTGCATGTATATTAGTCCGCCAAAGGATTGGTGGGATGCAGGAGACCCTTCCTTACCTATCAGGTTGGTTCTGAATTGCAAGTTGTTAAGGTATTCACAGTGTTTTCTTTTTCAGAGTGGAATATAATAACACATAAATCAACATCTTAACCTGATGTTAGTATTAGAACTTGGCCAATTTATCATATTAAAAGCTTCTCCTTCTGAATGAAGCTCTGAGTGAGCAGAATTTTGAACTGTTGACTGGAAACAAACAAACGAAAATATCTAGAAGAGACACCAGTTTTTCTTTTCTTAGTTGTTCTTATTGCATTTATTGGATGGCTTTTCTTATAAAAGGGGTGAGCAACATGGTGTTGGTTCTAAGTAGACTTTAGGTAAAGGTAAAGGTTCCCTTCGCACATATGTACTAGTCGTTCCCAACTCTAGGGGGCGGTGCTCATCTTTGTTTCAAAGCTGAAGAGCCAGCGCTGTCTGAAAACGTCTCCGTGGTCATGTGGCCGGCATGACTAAATGCCAAAAGTGCACGGAACATTGTTACCTTCCCACCAAAAGTGGTCCCTATTTTTCTACTTGCATTTTTACGTGCTTTCGAACTGCTAGGTTGGCAGAAGCTGGGACAAGTAACGGGAGCTCACCCCATTACGCGACACTAGGGATTCAAACCGCTGAACTGCCACTGCTCAGTGTAGACTTTATGTCCCCACTAATCATCAAAACTACCTCTTCCTCCTTGTCTTTAAGCCTACTTTATTTTTTTTAAATCCAAATCTTAGCTTAGAAGCTAATTGGATCACTTTTAACTCTACAATATTCTCCCACTTTTTGTCTGATTTTTCTCCAACATAAAAAGAAAAAGAAATTAATTACAAGAATGCCTCTAGAGACCCTACATACTCCCATAGATATATTTAAAAAATAGAAGATGGTGGGCAACTGAGGCCTATGGTGGGAAAGTATTCCCACTTTTCCCCAGAAAGCAGACCAAACAAACAGGGAATCAAAGAAGCATCATGGAAGACTAGAAATGAAGACAGAAAGCCAAGTCACCATGTTGTATTTTAAGAAATGATGTTCCATACCTCCTTACAAATCACCATTGCAGGTAATGTGTGGTAGTGTTTGTGGATTTCTCCCAAAATTCTCAAGATACACAGCAGTCCAAAAAGATTGTCTATATCTTGTCTTTTTGTTTTCTCTTAACAACCCTGTTATCCCTTGCATTGGGGTGGCACTGGGGTGACTGAATGGAGCTGAGCATTTACTGGCAGGATGCCCTTCCTGACACCTACATGGAGCTCACAGCAGATATTTTCTCTTTGTGCCCAGAGAGAGAAGTATGTGCCACTATCTAGGATCGAACTCACAGCCTTTTGATTGTTAGGCAAGAGCTCCACCTCTAGGCCACCATACCACACCACTCTTTCTCATTCCTGTTGAATTCTTATATATATAAAGGTATATTTATATATATTAAAGGTGGAGCCATCCCAGACTACCAGCACCAGATTTGAAATAGTAACGGCAGTTACAACAAAAGACCTTCACATAAGCCTGATGATGGCAGATGAGATTCTGTCGAAACGTCGCTTCTACCCTTTTAGGGATATGTTCACAATTACATGGGAAGAAACCGAAATATTAACTGAGTTTCTGGGCCTTTTTTCTGCTGACAAACTGCAACTCTGTGTTGCTCTCTGGGAGACTCAGATAGGCAGAAATAGCTATCTGAGTCTCCCAGAGAGCAACACAGAGTTGCAGTTTGTCAGCAGAAAAAAGGCCTAGAAACTTGTGAATGAGATTTCACAGAACCAGGGCTGTAGAACAACTTAGTTTACGTAGGTAAAACCTGGCTAGAAAGAATATATGTATACATACATACATATATATACATATACATATACATATACATATACATATACATATACATATACATATACATACACACACACACACACAGACACACACACACACACACACACACACACACACACACATATATATTCTGAGGTTTTTGCGGGTGTTTGTATGTAGGTCTTTGGTTATTTGGGTTTTCTCCCACATTAAAATTGAAAGTGTCTTGGCGACGTTTCGATGAAGTCTCATTCATCATCTTCAGGCTGGTGTTTTTGGCTTCATGCTTCTGGGAGCAATGTGTGATCGCAACTGTTTCTTCCTTTTAACTGCCAGTGGGGGTGTGAACTGATTGTGTGGGAGCTTGGCTGTGTTCTGATTGGGTGGAGGTGTGTTCTGATAGGTTGGGGGCTTGGCTGTGCTCTGATTGGATGGGGGTGTGTTCTGTTTGGGTGGGGGCTTGGTTGTGCTCGGGTTAGTCTGAGTTGCAGGGGGATTTGAGCTGGTGAGCTGCGTTGCTGTTGTTTGGCTTCGCGTTCATGGTCGTGCCACATCTTCATGGTGGGTGTCAGTTTGCTTCATGTATGGATTGGAGAGGTTTAAAGTGGCTAATAATGCAGCTGTGGTCTGGGTTTCCAAATGGCTGGTAGGCGGGAGGTATCATCTCATTTATTTATGCTGTGTGGGTGTTTTTCTATCTCGATGGCTTCTCTGATTATTCTGTTGTTAAAGTGTTCAGTTTTGGCGATAGTTCTGGTCTTTTTAAAGTCAATTTCATGTCCTGTGGCTTTAAGGTGTTGGACCAGGGAAGAAGTTGGTTCCTCTTTTCTGACTGAGTTCTTGTGTTCTTCAATGCATGCACTTATTCTTCTGTTGGTTTGTCTGATGTATGTGGTGGGGCAGGCGGTGCATGGGATTTCATATACTCCTTCATTTTCTAAATCAATTTTGTCTTTGGGGTTTCTTAGGACGGTGGATATTTTTTTTCTGCACAAACCGAAAAATATCCACCATCCTAAAAAACCCCAAACAATATCAATATAAATAGTAAGGATACAAGCAACAAAATTACAGTCATGCAGTCATAAGTGGGAGGAGATGGGTGGTGGGAACGATGAGAAGATTAATAGTAGTGCAGACTTAGTAAATAGTTCGACAGTGTTGAGGGAATTATTTGTTTAGCAGAGTGATGGCATTCTGGAAAAAACTGTTCTTGTATCTAGTTGTTCTGGTGTACAGAGCTCTATAGAGTCGTTTTGAGGGTAGGAGTTGAAACAATTTATGTCCAGGATGCGATGGGTCTGTAAATATTTTCACAGCCCTCTTTTTGACTCGTGAGGTATACAGGTCCTCAATGGAAGGCAGGCTGGTAGCAATTATTTTTTCTGCAGTTCTAATTATCCTCTGAAGTTTGTGTCTGTCTTGTTGGGTTGCAGAGCCAAACCAGACAGTTATAGAGGTGCAGATGACAGACTCAATAATTCCTCTGTAGAACAGCAGCTCCTTGGGCAGTTTGAACTTTCTGAGTTGGTGCAGAAAGATCATTCTTTGTTGTGCTTTTTTGATGACGTTTTTGATGTTAGGTGTCCATTTTAGATCTTGCGATATGGTAGAACCTAGAAATTTGAAGGTCTCTACTGTTGATACTGTGTTGTCTAGTATTGTGAGAGGTGGAAGTATGGAAGGGTTTCTCCTAAAGTCTACCACCATTTCTACAGTTTTGAGTGTGTTCAGTTCCAGATTGTTCCAGTCGCACCATGAGGCTAGTTGTTCAACCTCCCGTCTATATGCGTATTCATAATTGTCTCGAATGAGACCGATCACTGTTGTGTCATCTGTGAACTTCAGTAGTTTAACAGATGGATCATTAGAGATGCAGTCATTGGTATACAGAGAGAAGAGAAGAGGGGAGAGCACACAGCCTTGGGGGGGGGGAGGGCCCATGTGCTAATTGAACAGGTATCTGATGCGATTCTGCTTAGCTTCACCTGCTGCTTATTTTGTAGTTGCTGTTTTTCTCCGGTACTTTATGTCATATGCCTTTTCTATAAGATTAAAAAGAAAAATAGAAAGTTGGGAACCATTTTATGCCTGAAAAAGAGATTGGCAAACCACTCTGTGCTATTACTAATAAAACCACATAGGGTTAATGGACAGAAAGAATACTTTTAGGGACTGAAGGAAGAGCTGCAACCAACACAATGGATAGAGGAAAAAAAATTAAGTCTGAGGCAGAAATGTAATTTGAGAAAATGTTTCAAGGTTGACCTTCCCTAGTTCTCTTGTAGATAAAGGGATGGAGGGAGGGAAGACATGCATTCAGACTTGCAAGGTTCTATTACTATAATTTTATAATAAAAGTAGCATTAACATTCATAACTTTAGTTTCCTTGTCTGGTTGACCTTGAAAGGTTGTCCATAGAGTCATCAGAAGCTGAAAGTAAATTAGCAGCATAACAGAATAGCAATAGCACTTAGACTTATATACTGCTTCACAGTGCTCTACACCAGTGGTGGGTTGCCCCCGGTTCGGACCGGTTTTATAGAACTGGTAGTAAAACCGGCGGGAGGCTCCGCCCACCGACCCCAACATCACGAGGAACCTTCTGTGCGCGCAACCCCGTTGCGAACCAGTAGTAAAGGTAAATAGAACCTACCCCTGCTTTACAGCCCTCCCTAAGAGGTTTACAGAGTCAGCATATTGCCCCCAACAATCTGGGTCCTCATTTTACTGACCTCGGAAGGATAGAAGATTACGTCAACCTTGAGCTGGTGAGACCCAAACTGCCAAACTGCTGGCAGGCAGCAGGCAGCAGAAGTAGCCTGCAGTACTGGATTCTAACCCCTGCGCCACCACGGCTAACACAGCTGGAAGAGACCTTGGAGATCTTCTAGTCCAACCCTCTGCTCAGACAGGAAACCCTACATTTCCGACAAATGATTGTCCAATCTCTTCTTAAAAACTTCCAGTGTTGGAGCACCCACAACTTCACTGATTAAATTGTTCTGTCAGGAAACTTCTCCTTCCATCTAGGTTGCTTCTTTCCTTGATTAGTTTCCATCCACTGCTTCTTGCCCTGCCTTCAAGTGCTTTGGAGAATAGGTTGACTCCCTCTTCTTTATGGCAACCCTTTAAATATTGGAACAGTGTTACCATGTCATCCCTAGTACTTTTTTTCTTAAACTAGACAAACCCAATTTCAGGAACCATTCTTTATAGGTTTAATGTCCAGTCCACTGATCATCTTTGTTGATCTTCTAGAGTCTCAACACTTCTTTTTACATCATTACATCTTCTTTACCCGAAGGAAACTTTGCTTTTAAGCGACATTCTACATCTGCTCCTAAAGATTGATGTTCGGCACCTCATTTCTAAGTAGACCATCATTTTCCTGTCCTCTAATTTCCACCTATAAAATCTTTTCCACCTGTGCCAATAAATGCCACAGCACAGGAACAATACACAAATGTAGAAAAAGGGGTTACTGATCATTGCCTTGTGAGCGGAAAAATTGTTGCAAAGATGTCCAACTTGACCTGAAGTGACCTCCAAAAAAGTCACTGGAACTAGATCAGAAGCCCGGTAGAACTATCACCAAAGTGCAGGAAGAGAGATGAAATAAAATCTATGAAGCCATAGCTTGGAAGGAGACAAGATAACATCACAGAGCAGAATTGGGTTTTTCAGTCTGAATCGTCATAGTGGAAAATAGAAGAATAACTCCCCAGACAGGCATGGTATATTTGAAAGACATTCCATCTGCTTGCTGTCCGTACAGTCTGCTCTCTTTGAGTGAAGGAACAGACAGCCTCGCTCTCTCTCTCTCCTGGGGCGAATTGCCCAGAATCAAATCAAACAGTAATGCTTCACGAAAAAAGTGAACTTGAGGTGTGGGGTTGGAGAACGACTTGATCCCTGAGATAAAAATAACTAGATTTGAAAGTGGGATAATAAGTTCTGATTAGGGAAGAAAACCAAAAGGACTTAGAGACCATTAGTATGAAATTTGCTTATCTGCTGATTTTCAAAGTTGGAAGAAAACTCAAAGATCACCAGATCTTGCTTTGTTAAAATGATAGGTGACCATCCATTCCATGCTTAATGATATTGAATGTGTAGGGGAAGGAGTGGCAGAATCAAGGGACAGTGTCAAACGAGGCATCAGCCTAGAATCCTTACATAGCCAGAAGTGAAATAGGTCCAACTGTCCTTGAATTCTATTGACCCTTATCTAACTGAGAGGGATCTTGAAGTCCTAGTGGATAACCATTTAAATATGAGCCAACAGTGTGCAGCAACTGCCAAAAAAGCCAACACAGTTCTAGGCTGCATAAACAGATGGATAGAATCAAGATCACGTGAAGTGTTAATACCACTTTATAATGCCTTGGTAAGGCCACACTTGGAATACTACATTCAGTTTTGTAAAAAAAGATGTTGAGAAAGAGTGCAGAGAAGAGCAACAAAGATGATTAGGTGACTGGAGGCTAAAACATATGAAGAACGGTTGCAGGAATTGTGTATGTCTACTTTAATGAAAAGAAGGACTAGGGGAGAGATGATAGCAGTGTTCCAATATCTCAGGGGCTGCCACAAAGAAGAGGGAGTCAAGCTATTCTCTAAAGCACCTGAAAGCAGGACGAGAAGCAATGGGTGGAAACTAATCAAGGAGAGAAGCAACTTAGAACTAAGGAGTAATTTCCTGACAGTTAGAACAATTAATCAGTGAAACAACTTGCCTCCAGAAGTTGTAAATGTTCCAACACTGGAAGTTATTAAGAAGATGTTGGATAACCATTTGTCTGAAGTGGTGTAGGGTTTCCTGCCTAAGCAGGGGGTTGGACTAGAAGACCTCCAAGGTCCCTTCCAACTCTGTTATTCTATTCTATTCTATTCTATTCTATTCTATTCTATTCTATTCTATTCTATTCTATTCTATTCTATTCTATTCTATTCCATTCCATTCCATTCCATTCCATTCCATTCCATTCCATTCCATTCCATTCTAACTCAAGCAGGTGCTAACTGTTACTTGAGAATATTCCTGTGCATAGGCATGAGTAGCCACAAATCAATTTAACTGGACCTTCACATTGACAAAATGGAGGCTTAATGATCTTCAGTAGAGAGTCCACAATCACTCAAAGATGGCAGCTGCTTGTAGCCTAAAACAATTCTGCTGTTGAAGCCAATCTTTTTCTTGTAATCAAAACCCACTAACATCTGAAACAATGGGTGCCCAATTATCTAACCTTTTTAAGCCATTGGCTTCTTAAAGACATCTTTGAAAAGTTCTTCACCATTGTTTCTGGTTTTCATCATCCTGAGTAATTGAGCTTCACCCTAAAATTTGGCTAGCCTGTTACTTAGTTTATGGCTCCAAATGGAATGGTGTCACAAGGGAGTTAAGACAGATTTACAAGGCCAAATTTATGGAGACATTGATGGCTACCAGACATGTAGGCTATACATTATCTCCAATAATAGAGACACCGTGTCTGCTAATACCAGATTTCTTTCTTTCTTTGATTTTATTTTTTTAAAAAATCCCATTTTTATTATTTTATAAGTAACTCAAGGCAGGGAACATACATATTGCTCTTTCCTTATGTGGGTTGAACCAAGAGAAAAGGACTGACCCAAAGATACCCAGTTGGCTTTCGTACCTAAGGTTAGATTAGAACTCAGAGCCTTCTGGTTTCTAGTCTTGGAGCTTAACCACTATACTGAAGCTGAAGAAGGGAGTGTTTTTGTCTTGATGCCCTGCCTGGGGTTTGTCCAGAAACATTTAGGAATCTGGATAGTAGATTAGATTATTTGTTTAGATTATACTGGCCTGTTATCTAGCAATTTATGTTATTTCATTAAGTGTTTGTTTAAAGTTTTAACAAATATCTGGGTTCCAGATAAAATATATTCAACTATAAGTCTTTCCAAGGGGTGATAGAGAGAAGGTTTATAAATAAATTATCAGCACACAAATATGAAGCTAAAAATTAAAACATTTCCTTTATAGGGCCAGTTGGGGCAGGAATCTTGCTGGAGATCAAGAGAGAAGTCCATGGAGACATTGGTAGTTGCCAGCTTTATGATGAGAAGGTGCAAAAATAAGACAAGTGACACCAAAGGGAGCAATCCCCCCTTCTAATCTTAGCATCCTTTCCTCCTGAATTATGCCACTGCATATAACTGTCTGGAAAAAAAAGGGGCTCATAATTCATGTATGTAAAGGGGCTATGGGAGAAAAGCCAGATTGCAATCAATATTACACAAGTCCTGGCATATAAATATCGAAACTCAGAAAGCAGATGCTTGGCCAGAGTTTTACTAGTCTCAGAATGACTTGTTCCAACTGAGCCTGGAAAGGTTTGCGAACATCAAAGCCAAATGAAAAGGGAGAAAGAAGGAAGAATCTGGATGAAATAAGAAAACGTGTTAATCATATTGCCATCTACATGTGTGCAGTTCTGGTATTAGAATGGGGAGGGAGGGGAGCTAGAAGTGAATAGCCCTTAAGGCTTCCATTCAGTTGAACTTTGTGCTTGGTTTTTTAAAAAAAGGACATACACAAGACAGGACAATATTCACTGTTTTATAACAATGATGGCAAACCTTTTCAGCACCGAGTGCTGAAAAGGGAGCACGCCAGTGGTGGGTTTCAAATTTTTTTACTACCTGTTCTGTGGGCGTGGCATGGCTTGATGGGCGTGGCAGGGGAAGGATATTGTAAAATGTCCATTTCCTCCTGATCCAAACAATGTCGGCTGACAGCCCCCAGGAGGAGAGCGTTCTCTGTGGGAGCCCCGACCGTCTGGAATGGGTTGCCCACTGAGCTCAGGACAGCCGCCGGCCTTCTTTTCTTCCGTTGCGAGCTGAAGTCGTGGCTCTTCCGTCAATTCAACTGATCCGTTTGGGGGTACACTGTCATAATTTTAAACTGTTTTAATAGGGTTGCAGTTTTAATTTTATTTCATTGTGATTTGTATTAGAATTTGTCATTTTGTAAGCCGCCTTGAGTCCCCAGGGAGAAAGGCGGCATATAAATCGCAATAATAATAAATAAAATCAGTTGGGACTTGGGAGGCAGAGAATAGATGGGGGCGGGGCCAGTCAGAATTCTCCGAACTACTCAAAATTTCCACTACTGGTTCTCCAGAACTGGTCAGATCCTGCTGAAACCCACCTCTGGAGCACGCGCGCATCTGGGCCGCAACCCGGAAGAAGAGCTACCCAGGGCGCATGTACGTGCCCGAAAATGAACTTCTGGTTTCAGCTACTGAACTTCCGGTTTCAGCCAGCTACTCTTCCGGGTTTGTGGCACGCATGTGCATGCTCACGCAGGAAAATGGAAGACCAGCTGTTCCAGTTTCCAGCACTGCCGCGTGCAAAAAGACTAGCTGATTGTCGCACGCAGATGCATGCCAAAAACCCGCATGAGGAACAGGTGATGCCGCGCGTGCAGGGTGACATGGCTCCATGTGCCACTTTGGGCATGCGTGCCATAGGTTTGCTATTACCGTTCTATAAGATATCAATAGAAGAGAAATATTTGTAGCTCAGGATTGAAATCTGGAGTCCTGATTCTCTCTGAGCTTGGCTGTTTTCTTGAAATGTCTGGAAGGAAACAGCCAAGCTCACAGAGCACCGAGGATCTCACTGTTCTATAAGATTCCAGCCATACTTAAAGCTTTTATTATTATTATTATTATTATTATTATTATTATTATTATTATTATTATTATTATTATTATTATTATTTTGTGAATGATGAAGATGTTCTGTGAATTACAATGGTTGGGGTTTTTTTCCCACTTTAGAAGAAAAGCTAAATCAAAACATGATGCAAATTGTGCAGACATATCTATCAAGTAGTTTGATATGAGCCTTTTTTTTTTAAAGTCAGAAGACAAAACATCTGGGTTTTTTTTCCAAGAATAGGCTTACCATATTTCTTATTGTTTTTATTATTGCTGTTGGAGTGTTATTACTGAGACAATTGTCTTCCGTCAGTCTGCAGTTCACTTTGGCATGGCCTTTTAAAAATAATAATAATTACCAGCATGATTGTCAGGAGATGAACGTAGATTTCAGCAAACGGGGAAAATAAATATATAAAACAGGAATGGAATCGTGTTTTACTATTTTCCCGAGGTTCATCCAGGGAAAACAAGGAGTTTACTCTTGACTTTCTGTGCAGGGAGGGTCAGCTACGGCCCCGTTATGACCTGTGGTCTTCAACTCCCAGAATTCCCAGCCAGCTGTGCATAAAGTAAAATAAAATAAAAATCTTTGGGAAGCGGGTAGGTGTCTGTCGTAACTTCAAACAGTCCCGATGTGACTGTTTGTAAATTGAGGTCTATCTGTAAACTCTTTTCCAAGTCTTTCCTTAATGGTTCCTTCCTTCCTTCCTCCCTAAAGAAGCTTTCATGCCTCAACCAAGCTTGGCTCTAAATTCCTTTACATTCGGTTAAAGTTGAGATTAGGGTTCATTTATTCAAAAGAAACTTCATCACCTTTTCCAAATCATCTTCCTTCCTTCCTTCCTTCCTTCCTTCCTTCCTTCCTTCCTTCCTTCCTTCCTTCCTTCCTTCCTTCCCTCCCTCCCTCCCTCCCTCCCTCCCTCCCTCCCTCCTTCCTTCCTTCCTTCCTTCCTTCCTTCCTTCCTTCCTTCCTTCCTTCCTCCCAATTCCAATTCCAATTCAAACCTTTATTGTCAGAGTACAAGATGTATACAATGAGATTGGCTGAGCCGCCCTTCGTACACCCCCCCAACACAATACAACTCACAGTGAAAGACAATCCCTACCCAGTGAATCCTACTAACAAACACTCAGTCCTATTGCACCATGTAAACTTATTGCACATCGCCCCGCAAGTCAATCCCTCCCTCCCTTTCTTTCTCCTTTCTTTCTTTCTCTCTCCCTTTCTTTCTTTCTTTCCTTCCTTTGTTCCTTCTTTTTCTTTCTTTCTTTTCTTTCTTTCCTTCCTTCTTTCCTTCCTTCTTTCTTTCTTTCCTTCCTTCCTTCTTTCCTTCCTTCTTTCTTTCTTTCCTTCCTTCCTTCTTTCCTTCCTTCCTTTCTCTATCCTTTCTTTCTCTCCCCCTTTCTTTCTTTCTTTCTTTCCTTCCTTCTTTCTCTTTATTTCCTTCCTTCCTTCTTTCCTTCCTTCCTTTCTCTCTCCTTTCTTTCTCTCCCCCTTTCTTTCTTTCCTTCCTTTGTTCCTTCTTTTTCTTTCCTCCCTTCCTTCCTTCTTTCTTTCCTTCCTTTGTTCCTTCTTTCTCTTTCTTTCCTTCCTTCCTTTCTCTCTCCTTTCTTTCTTTCTCTCTCCTTTCTTTCTTTCTCTCCCCTTCCTTCTTTCCTTCCTTTCCTTCTTTCCTTCTTTCTCTTTCCTTCCTTCCTTCCTTCCTTTCTCTCTCCTTTTCTTCTTTCCTTCCTTTCTTCCTTCCTTCCTTCCTTTTTTCTTTCTCTCCTTTCCTTCTTTTTTCTTTCTTTCTTTCTTTCTTTCTTTCTTTCTTTCTTTCTTTCTTTCTTTCTTTCTTTCTTTCCTTTCTTGTTTCCCTCCTTCCTTTCCTTCTTTCCTTCCTTCCTTCATTCTTTCTCCTTCCCTCCTTCCCTCCTTCCTTCCTTTCCCCTAGTCATGTTTTTGATGCCTGGTCACTGCCTGCATTAGTTCTTGCAAGTTTTCTTAATAAAATCTGCCTGCTTCCAGCTCCTGTTCGTAATAGCTTTAATTTCCAGTTAAAGGCATCCCTCTTTTTTTCATCTTCGTGGGCACAAAAATAGCCTCCCCCAAACCACTCCCCCCCACCTTTCCTTACTTTTACATTTCATAGTTGAAGTTGGAAGAAAAATTGTTTTAGAGCCCATGACCTACCGAGAATTTCATTGGGGAATTGCAGGATGATAAACAGACATTTCAAGTGAGATCCTGAAACACAACTGATATCTGTTGTTGTCAGGTGCTTTATAAAACCGGGGGAACTTAAATTGGTAATGATGGCAGCGAGCAAATGTGTTTCTGCAGCCTCACGATCATGCCGAAGTCAAGCAGCACCACTAAACCTAGAGGGAAATTAAGAGGGAAGGAATTTCGAGCCATGCTAAGTAAAAGTCCCATATGAGTGCACACATACGGCTAGCACACTGGTTACATTTCGGAGAGGCTTCCCATGCAGAGGCAAACATCCATCTAATTAGAAGCATTTCTGAACCCCGCCCAAGAACTTTTCAGGTTGCAGTAAGAAAAGCTGGGAATTTGCTGCCTTCTTAGGGGTTTCTAAGCTGGCTGGGGAATTCTGGGAATTGAAGTCTACAAGTTTGAGAAACTTTATCCTACAGCCTTCGAAAAGCCAGTTTACTGTAGTGCAGGGGTCCCCATCCCCTGGTCCATAGACTGGCACCGGTCCATGACCTACCAGGAACTGGGCCACGCAAGTGAGCAAAGTCCCATCTGCACACACACAGGATGCAGGCAGTGAGCGAAACTATGCTCCCCCAGGTCCATGAAAAAACCCGCTCTTCGCTGAATCGGTCCTTGGTACCCAAAAGGTTGAGGGCTTCTACTATAGTGGTTAGGGCACCAGGCTGAAAACGATGAGATTGTGGATTGCTGGATTGTTGCAATGTGTTTTACATGGGGCTGCCCTTGAAGACTACTCAGAAGTTACAAGTGGTCCAGGATCCAGTAGCATGGGCAGTATTGGGTGCCAATAGGTTCACCCATGTTATACCCTGGTTATGCAATCTGCAGGTTTTTTTCCAGATGCAATTCAAGGTGATGGCTATCACCTTTAAAGCCCTATGTGACATGGGACCTGTTTATTTGTGGGACTGCATTTTCCTAAGAATATCCACTTGATCCACTAGATCAAATAGACTGGGCACGGACTAGGTCCTCTCACTTAAATCTTGCTATCTAGTGGGACCTTGGAAGTATGTTTTTTCTGTGGCTGTCCCTACCCTTGTGGAACACGTTCCTGCTGGCAATTCAAACAGCCGCCATCCATCTAACCTTTAGAAATTCTTCCTTCCTTCCTTCCTTCCTTCCTTCCTTCCTTCCTTCCTTCCTTCCTTCCTTCCTTCCTTCCTTCCAAGCAATCACATTCTTCCCCACATTTGATTGGGGTACCTAAGACTCATCATCTATAATTCAAATGCAGTAGAGAGCTTTAAAATATATTTCTAAAGCTTCTGTTCCTTTCCTTTTCCTTCTCCCTCTCCTTTTTCCCTCTGCTCTCTCCCTCTCCATCTTCCCTTTCCCATTCCCTCTTTATCTTCCCTTTCCCCCTGCCTCTCCCATTTCCCTTTCCATCTCCTTTTCCCCCTCTCCTTTTCTCCTTTTCTTCCAGTAGAAATCTCTTTGTCTCTCTCTCTCTCTCTGTGTCTCTCTCTCTATGTGTCTGTCTGTCTGTCTGTCTGTCTGTCTCTCTCTCTCTCTCTCTCTCTCTCTCTCTCTCTCTCTCTCTCTCTCTCACTTCCCCCCGTGTGTGTGTGTGTGTGTTACTAATTGCACTGTTAAAAATGGGCAGTTTTGTCACCAAATTATGGGCAGAGTTTTATTGCAGAGAAAGTACCAAAATCTTCCCGGATTTTGAAATGTTTGCCAGCCAATCCCCTTTAGAACAGCAAGGCCTTAGCTTTTTCAACAAACAAATGCTGACAGATGAGCTAACATTACCTCCCAATTTATTATGCTAGCATAGTAAATAAGGCTTGAAATGAGGCTCCCCATTCTCAGGATTCAATTAATCTACTTTTGTTCCATGCATGCACGCTCTCCTCTTTCTCTGGTCCCCCTTTTTGAAAGATTTACTTCTTTGCCGAGCCCATGCATGCATAATACCGGGGATTGGATAAATAACTTGTGGCATTTTTATCGGAAAATAAGGCAACATTATCATTTTTTCCTCCATTTTGCGAGATGCAATAAGCTTAAATTTCCTCATGAAATCTTTTGAGAGCTCACACTGTATAATAAGATGGAAATAGATATGGTATGATGGTAGTAGTGCTACAATATACATAAAACATGTCTTAAAGTTGTGTTTAACATTTCATCTCCCACTGGTCTTTACATACTGGTCCCATCCAAGTGAGATATAAACTACATTACAAAGATTTAGACATGTTTGCCCTTGAGATGGCTTATAATAACTACAGCTGAAACTGCAGCTTACTTTAAGTAATAAGTAATACAAGTAATAACACTTGTAACGGAGCCCTATTCTATGTAACAATTGGGGAAAGCCCATTTTTTAATAATCTGTAGAGTGCTTCCTTTAGTTTCAAAGAAAGTCCAAGTGGACAGTCACTTAAATATGAACCAGAGGTTTGTTGCAGCTTGCCAAAACAGCCAACACAGTCCTAGGCTGCATTAACAGAGGGATAGAATTAAAATCATGTGAAGTGTTAATATCACTTTATAATGCCTTGGTAAGGCCACACTTGGAATACTGCATCCAGTTTTGGTTGCCACAATGTAAATAAGAAGTTTAGACTCTAGAAGGAGTACAGAGAAGAGCAACAAAGATGATGAGGGGACTGGAGGCTAAAACAGATGAAGAACAGTTGCAGGAACTGGGTATGTCTAGATTAATAAAAAGAAGGACTAGGGGAGACATGATAGCAGTGTTCCAATATCTCAGGGATTGTCACACAGAAGAGGGGGTCAACCTATTCTCCAAAGAACCTGGAGGCAGGACAAAAAGCAATGGATGGAAACTAATTAAGGAGAGAAGCAACTCAAATTTAAGGAGAAATTTCCTTACAGTGAGAACAATTAATCATTGGAATGACTTGCCTCTAGAAGTTGTGGATGTGCCAACACTGGAGGCTTTTAAGAAGAGATTGTACAACCAGTGGTCTGAAATAATATAGAGTTTCCTGCTTGAGCAGGGGGTTGGACTAGAAGACCTTCAAGAACCCTTCCAATTCTGTTATTCTGCTAAAGAATAATAGACATTGATATTGGTATATGAAGGAATCTCTTTGAGCCCTGTTGGAACTTTGAAATCATACATATGTCTATATAATCTTTGATAACAATATGGATGTGGTTTGTCATTTCCTTCTTCCATTTTGTGTGTATGGTTGTGTGTGTGTATATATATATATTTGCATCTACATCTGTGGGTGTGGCTTGGTGGGTGTGGCATGGCTTGGTGGGCGTGGCTTGGTGGGTGTGGCAGGGGAAGAATACTGCAAAATCTCCATTTCCTCCCAATCAGCTGGGACTTGGGAGGCAGAGAATAGATGGGGGTGGGGCCAGTCAGAATTTTTACTACTGGTTCTCCGAACTACTCAAAATTTCCACTACCAATTCTCCAGAACTGGTCAGAACCTGCTGAAACCCACCTCTGATCTACATCTATTCTTAGTTTTCAATCTAGATTTCAGGTGATCTCCCGTCCAAGTTCTAGGAGCTCCCAGTAGTCTCCAATCCGAAAATAAATCACTCAAAACCAGCTTAACTTTTAAAGATCGGTCCTTCAGCAAAATCCTGCATCCCACCTGTGTCCATATATTTATATTCATTTGTATTGAAAAGTTCATATTTTGTAAGTAGTCTTTCCAACAAACACTTCTAAAGGGGAAGTTGAAAAAATGAAAGCACACTTGAGTTTTCTGAGCTATAAGAAGTAATCCATGGATCTAAGAACCACACACTCATTTTTAGAAAAAGGAGCATCAATACAGGTAAGTCCTCAATTTATGACCAGTTGCTTAGTGACCATTCAAAGTTACAAAAAAAAAACCCTTGAAAAGACTTAAGACTAAAAACTACCTAAGACTCGATTTCAGCATTATGAAAGCTGCATCTCTCCCCAATCACGTAATTTTATTTTGGACACTTGGCAAACTGACTTATCTGTTATGGCTGTTTGCAGTGTCCTATGATCACATGACCATGCTTTTCAACATTTTTTTGGGACGGTTTCTGATATTTATTTTTGGTTTCTGGCAAAAAAAAAAAAAGCCCATTGGGTAAAATGGATTTGCTTAACAACCACAGGGTTCACTTAACAACCCCTGAAAAATAAGCAGAAAATTCTATCCAGTCATGTGATGTCTCGATTTACCACCGCAATGAATTAACAACCATAATTCTGGGCTCAGTTATTGTCATAATGTTCTGATCCAACTCCCCAAGCATGACAAACCCTCTGAAGTTAACTCAAAGATTCCTTTATTCGGAGCACCAGCAGCAGCCCTGGCAAAAAGTTTCTCTCTCACTGCAGGCTAACAAGTCCATCCGTCTGTCCAGAAGATGAATAGTTGTCTGCCACATCTATTCATCTTCGCCCCTTGCCTTTTATCCCCAGAGCTAGAGTAGGGCTTCACTAGCAGCAATGGCTCTTCCTTCCCCAGGATCAGCCCATGGATTTCCATTGCTCTCCTCTCCTCTGCCTTCTGCGCATCAGTGTATCAGGCACTGGACCCAGCTGATCCTCCTCTTCCTCATCAGCCACTTCTAGACCTGGGGGCTGTTGACTCTCCATCTGAGGGCTGACGGATGGCCGAGGCTCTGCCTCTGTCTCTCTCTCTGCCAGCTCCACTCCCTCTTCCCCTTCGGAGCTCTCAGGTTGCCCTGATGCTGGCCCTGACTCCCACGCCACCTCCTCCTCATCTGATTCAGCTGCTGGAGGGGCCAGCGGCCGACAGGCCACAACATAAAAGTTGAGGACTTCCTGTAATTCTTGGCTTCTCTGCAGCCTCTTTCCCATGTAGAAAATACAACGAATCCACTCTCTTAGCCATGGACATAGATACAGTCAGGAACAATACTGCATAATTATAACTTAGCTTCCTGGCATCCCCTCCCATATCAGTTTATAAATGAAGGTTGCACGGCCCCATCTGAGGCTCGATCGAACTTCAGTACAAGTGAGAATGACTGGGAATAATGTAATGAATACAGAGAAGTACAGCCTGTTTGTGATGTATAATACATGAGTCACTGTGCTTGTTTTTTTTTTTCCTTTTTCCCTGACCGTATGTATGTATGTATGTATGTATGTATGTATTAAAAAAGCACCTTTTTGTCTGTTCAAAATCAGATCCCCTGGCTTTTCGTGCAAGGAAATGTGAGGAGATTGGCTATGGATTTTGTTATTTAGGGAGATTCAGTTTTATATTCTAAAAGCAGTTGCAGGAATGTTAGACAGCTCTTCTGCTCATTGCCAGCAGGAGCTAAATTTCTCTCTTGCTCCAGAGTAGGTTTATTTGGACCATTGCATTTGGAATTTAAGGCTCAGATTGCAGCTGGCAGTGGTTTGGAAGCCTGGTGCGTTATAACCTCTGGGCTTCAGGTACGAAACGGATCCTATTTTGAGATACAGGTGCTTCTACAGTACACATGCTTATACAGGTGCTTATACAAATTATACAGGTGCTTGTTAACCCAAAATTGTTTTAAGCTCAGAGGTGAAATTCTACCAGTTTGGACTGGCTCAGGCGAACCGGTAGAGATGATTTGAATCGGTTCACCGAACTGGTAAAAACCACCCCTGGTTGGCCCCCTCCCATGCCCACCCACTCACTTATTATTTTATTTATTTATTTATTTTATTTTATTTTATTTTATTTTATTTTATTATTTTATTTTATTTTATTTTATTTTATTTTATTTTATTATTTTATTTTATTTTATTTTATTTTATTTTATTTTATTTTATTTTATTTTATTTTATTTTATTTTATTTTATTTTATTTTATTTTATTTTATTTTATTTTATTTTATTTTATTTTATTATTTTATTTTATTTTATTTTATTTTATTTTATTTTATTTTATTTTATTTTATTTTATTTTATTTTATTTTATTTTATTTTATTCAATTTGTATTCCGCCCTTCTCCTAGTGGACTCAGGGCGGTGCACAGCCAGAACTAAAATGTATACCAATACAAAATTTAAAATTTTTAAAAGAATTATATAACTTTGGCCCAAAATTTAAAACAGTCAAACTAAAAAACCTATTGACAATTTAAAAGGCTAAAAAAAAAAAGGGGGGGGGGTATGAATATGTTTATATTCATTAAAAAAAAAAACATTCTGAAATGTTAAGATGCTTCTAGTACATTGTCACTAATCTGACACGATGAGGTACTGATTTACCAGGACAGGAGGCAAGAAAATTTGGGAAATCAAAGCCTTGTGGGAGGAATAATTTATTATGAATTCCTCTTGAACTACTGGAGAATTTAATTTGTTCCAATAGAAGAAAATATCTCAAAGCTGAACCGTGGAAGTCTTGGTGTACTTTGAATGTGGTTGTTTGCTTAAGATGTTTCATTACTCAACATCTGATGCCTCAGGATGTTACAGGTAACCCTCGATTTATGACTACAATTGAGCCCAAAATTTATGTTGCTTAAGACATTTGTTAAGTGAGTTTGGCCCCCATTTTTAAGAGCCTTGGTGGCACAGCAGACTAAAGTGCTGTTAAATAGCACCAGCTGCCTGCAATTACTGCAAGTTCGAATTTCACCAGGCTCAAGGTTGACTCAGCCTTCCATTCTTTCGAGGTAGGTAAAATGAGGACCCGGACTGTGGGGGCAATAAACTGACTTTATATAAAAAAGAACACCACTTATGGGGGGCCGAAAGCCCTACTAAGTAGGTATATACAAAAGTATGAAGGCTATTGCTTAACGCATTGTAAGCCGCCCTGAGTCTCTGGAGAAGGGCAGCATATAAATAGAACTAATAAATAAATTTTACAACTTTTCTTGCCACTGTTGTTAAGTGAATCACTGCAGTTGTTAAGTGAACTGGGCTTCCCCATTGACTTTGCTTGTCAGAAGATCACAAAAGGTGATCACACATCACCCTGGGGACACTGCACCTGTCGTAAATATGAGTCTCTTGCTGACTGTGTGAAATTTGATCATGTGAGCACGCGGATACTGCAACGGTCGTAAGTGTGAAAGATGGTCATAAGTCACTTTTTTTTCCAGTGATGTTAATAACTTTAATGGTCACTAAATGAGCTGTTGTAAGCTGAGGACTATCTGTACTTCATTAGTTGACAAAATGTTTGCAAACAATCAACCAAGATCAGAGAGCACCAGGAATTCCAAAATTCATGTGTGCTGAAATAATCATATGACATTAGTACAGGGGTAGATACAAGGTCAACGTGATCTCATAACACTCCATTAATGGCTCTCCAAGCATCCTGTGATTGTACTGCCAAAACTCAAAGTTGGCTGTGCAATTTGTTTGTTCATTTGGTTCTATTTTGCTTAGATGGAGTGATTGTAACATTGGCATGTTTTTTCCCTTGGAAAATGTCCTCAACATCCCAAGATGGCCAGATATTCCCACCTCTCTGGTGACATCTGTCATCTGGTCCTTCGGGAGGGTAGGAGCTTGAATTACAGCCTTGATTCTTCAAACTTTGTTCACCCTTCTTATAGTAGGGCTGAACCTCAGCTGACTAAGACCTTGGAGAAGAAAGAGACTTGGTCTTGATCTTTGTGGAAGGACTACGAAATTAAATTATTTGATAATAATATTATAATTACTCCTAGGACTTTACTAAAGAGAGTGCCCCACTCAAGAAATGACATCATATGGTGATCCAGAGCTAGAGGCACAATGCCTGATTAGCAAAATGTCTAGTCTTATGAGATTTTGGGGACAAATTTCATGTGGTGGCAGCCCAAAAAAAAAGTATACAGGAAAAAAAAAACTTTGCTGCCATCTAATACTTATCCAATTTTGTAGAGTAGAACTGATAGATGTAAGCAGGGGTGGGCTTCAAAAATTTTAGCAAGGGGTTCTCTGCCCGGTTGCTGGGTGGGTGTGGCCTAGTCAGCCTCCTGCACCATGGGGGGGAGGGGAACGGGATGTTTTGCCCTCCCCAGGCTCCAGAGACTTTTCTCAAACCTCCGGGAGGTTGAAAACGGTCTCCTTATGCTCCGGAGGCCATCTGGAGGCCGGAAACTGGCCCATTTCCAGTCTTCTCGAACTTCCGGTAGGCCCATTTATTGCCCTCCCCGAGCCTCCGTGCGTGCCCTGCACTTACCTGCATCCAAAATGGGCCGCATGGGGACTCCTGGGAAAGGTGGGATGGGCGGGGGCCAGTCAAGAGTAGGATTTGGGGGTTCTCTGAACTGCACAGAATCTTAGCTAGAGGTTCTCCCAAACCCCTGCGAACCC
The DNA here is from genome assembly GCA_022577455.1 of Arizona elegans. NCBI lineage: Eukaryota > Metazoa > Chordata > Lepidosauria > Squamata > Colubridae > Arizona > Arizona elegans. The sequence goes on from JAKOOJ010000017.1 coordinate 5,521,465, forward strand.
CCAGCAGCCCACTCCTGGCTGTAAATATTTTAAATACCGGTAACTCCAAGCTAGTCATGAGAAGAATACATGTTCTGAATAATGGTTCTAATGCCAGGAAGTGATAAGGTGCAACATCATCCGTAAAATCCATAGAGTCATGTGACTGTGTGATATGGGCAACATATAAATTTAATTAATCAAGATGATGATGATGATGGTATCCATTCAGTCATGTCCGACTCTTGGCAATTCTATGGGCCAGGTATCCCTATAGCTTCCAATCTTGCACAACTTCTTTGAGTTCTTCTGTGTTGTGGCTGATGTCCGCTTTGATGGTGTCCAGCCATCTTGTTCTTTGATGGCCTGGTTTCCTCAATCAATGTATAAATTAAAATAAAAGATGCTGAATTAGAGATGAGCTATTGATGAAACAGTGACGCGGTGGCTCAGTGGCTAATCCACTGAGCTTGTCGATTGAAAGGTCAGCAGTTCAGCAGTTCAAATCCCTAGCACCGCGTAACGGGGTGAGCTCCCGTTACTTGTCCCAGCTTCTGCCAACCTAGCAGTTTGAAAGCATGTAAAAAATGCAAGTAGAAAAATAGGGACCTCCTTTGGTGGGAAGGTAGCAGTGTTCCGTGCGCCTTTGGCGTTGAGTCATGCCGGCCACAAGACCACGGAAACGTCTTCGGACAGCGCTGGCTCTTCGGCTTTGAAACGGAGATGAGCACTGCCCCCTAGAGTCAGGAACGACTAGCACATATGTGCGAGGGGAACTTTTACCTTTTACCTTTTTATTGATGAAACAACATCTTTCTTGCTGTGCTTTAGTCTGAAAAAAAGTTAGTTTTGCTTTGCAGAAGATGGCTTGAGGGAACAGAAGAATCGAATGCCTTTTTTACTTCACAGTTGGGGAATAAAATGGAGAATTTTATGTTCAAGTACAGAGCCAGTTGTTAAAATTGCTTTAAAACTGTTGAAAGTACCATGATCCAATCTGGTCTTTTCTCTTCACCCCTTGATCCTCTGTGTATTGAAATAAATCAATAGGAGGGTTTCATTCCATATTACATGAACTAAAATTCTTGGGGAAATGGGCCTTTATTCTAGGAACTTTCGTTTTTTGTCTCACCCAACCTGTTTGATTTTGCCCCCTGAAAATAGCTGTAGCACAATTCATACTTGAGCAAGAAACTCAGGCCGTGACTTTGATAAATCGTTCCAAACAATTGCTTTAATGGGTTGGGATGTTGTGCACCCAACAGAAATCATCAAATGGAGGTAAATTCCCAGCTGCAATTATAAGGTACACCATGAATGTATTGAGGCCTGTTGCATTTCTAGACTAGTGGAAATGTTGCCTTTGATCCATAGTGAAAAAGAGTAGAAGGGTTTATCTAAATGAGATTCTGTTCTGTTATAAATATTTCAAGGTATTAGCCATAGCAATAGCTCTTACATTTATACACTGCTTAATAGTGCTTTTATAGCTGTCTCTCAGCGGTTTACAGAGTCAGCTTCTTGCCCGCAACAATCTGGGTCCTCATTTTACCGACCTCAGAAGGATGGAAGGCTGAATCAACTTTGAGCTGGTCAGGATCGAACTCCTGGCAGTGAAATTGCAGAGTTAGCCTATAATAGTGCATTCGAAACCACTGTGCCACCACAGGATTCAGATGCATGGAGGGATGTTACGTAGTTATATGTTTTGTTGAGTGCTATCCGGAGTCATTTCTTCGTGATATGGGCGGCTCCATAAATTAGATAAATATATAAATAAAATAAACCATGGAAAATAATCTATACTTCTAAATCACTGTGGTATTTATTTATTTATTAAACTTTTATGCAGCCTAACTCTCCTTTAGCGTGACTCTGGGTGGCTTACCAATTACAAAACCAGTAGAAAAATAATTATTAGTAAAACTACACAGATCGAGATTTTAAAGCTAATTTAAGTATAATAATTAAGGTGTTGCATTCTAACAGATTTTACTCTCACCTCAGCCATGGAGGCTAGCTAATTTTGAGCCAGTGAATCTAACACACGGCGTCATTTTTGTGTGACAAAGTGTGTCTTCTCCTGCAGGGATCTCCAACTACTGGGCTGCGTGAGTGGCTGGCTAACTTGTGCAAATGGCAGGCTGCTGGGCTGTTGCACCTGTGTGTGCTGGCCTGCCTCTTGTGTAAGTTGAGTTGTATGTGTGCGTGCCAGCTCTCACTCACGCATGGGCTGTGTGTGTGCACTGGCCCGCTGTTCATGCAGCCCATTTCCCCTCTTTTCACCCACAGTCAGGCTACTGTTATGTCCTTATAAGGACATCCGCCCGGATTGGCTGTCAGCCATCGGGCGGGAAAGTTTGAATCCCTGTCAGGGGGCGGTGCGACTGCCGGAGCGAATATAAGGAGAGCTCCGGCAGCGCGCAGCCAGTCTTACTACTGTTTCTTGTTCTAAATAAAGTTACTAATGTAATGAGCTGGTCACGTCTTCCATTCCTGCGCCGATCTAACACTGGCGACGAAGGACTAGAGAGAAAGAGACGAACCTTGTGGCACCAAGCCAACAAGACCAAGACTCCGGCACCTGGAACCACAGTAGGCATTTCCGAAGGCATGGCATCCGCTGAAGTCACTTTGCCAGCCCTTGCTCCTTTCCGCCCAGGGAAGGACAAGTGGAAATCCTACGTAGTGAAATTTTGGCAATACCTGAGAGGCAACAACATCAGGGATGCCGATGATGACCGGAAAAAGGGCATCTTCCTGGCCAACTGCAGCTCCAAAGTCCTCGACATGGCAATCGATCTCGTAGCACCACGAGACATCGAAGAAGTGCCATGGGCAGACCTGCTGCAGATCCTGGAAGACCACTATGCCCCAACAGGAACACCAGTGGCGAACCGTTTCACCTTCCATCAGAGGGACCAGAAGGAAGGTGAGACCATCAAAGAATTCGTGGCCGCCCTACACCAAATTGCAGCCAGCTGTGAGTTCGACCACGTGGACAATGCCATCGCTGACCGCGTGGTTTTTGGCATGAGGGACAGAGGCCTGCAAAAGAAATTCCTGAGCAGGAAGAAACTCATGCTCAAGGATGTGGTGGAGGAAGCCACCGCATCCAAAATCTCGGAAAAAGCGGCTGCCGCAGTAAGCAAAGCCAAGGGAATCCACAAGATTCGCTCCACAGCGCAATCATCAACCGAGGATTCCACGGCTGGATCCGAGTCGGAGGAGGAGTCCACTGTCCACAAGGTATCCAGACCCCCAAGGCGGGAAACAGCCCAACGAAGCTACAAGGGGGAGCGCTGTGCCAGCTGCAGAGGGGACCATGCCAGGGCAACCTGCAAGTGGACGGATGCGACCTGCCGACGCTGCAACAGACGGGGTCACATCGCCGAAGCTTGCAGAGCTGAGGAACCAGCCCCAGAGCCCTCCAGCCACCGTCCCCGCGAGAATCAGAAGGATTACCAGAGATCATCCAAACGGTCCTCTGGCCCATTCAGACGCAGAGACGATGAGTATTCCCGGAACGGAGCGGTCCATCAGACGACCATCGCACACATGGACTCTGACAATGCCACCAAGTTCCACATGACCATCCACATGGAGGAAGCACCCTGCGAAATGGAGGTAGATTCGGGATCGGTCTACTCCATCATGGACTGGCAGCAACTGAAGCGCCTGCAACCCAGCATCACCAAGCGAGACCTGAAGCCCTTACACTCCAAGCTCGTCGACTTTGGGGGAAACCCCATTGGAGTGTTAGGAAGAGCCAACATCCGAGTATCCTACAAAGAGTTCAAAGGCAAGCTCCCCATCACCGTCGTGAAGGACAGCCGACCGAACTTGCTGGGAGTGGAGTGGTTTAAGCCGCTGGGGCTTTCAATTGAAGGCATCAACCAAATTCGCAGGGACGAACTCGACATCCTCATCGAAGAGTTCAAGGAAGTCTTCGATGGTAAGCTGGGGAAATTTGTGGGGAGGCCAATCTCTTTCAATCTGGACAAGGGAATCACCCCAATCAGGCTGAAGCCCTGCCGGGTTCCATTTGCCCTGCGGCCAAAAGTAGACGAGCAGCTGGATAAGCTGATCGCCCAGGGCATCCTGGAACCGATCGATCATGCTTCATGGGAGACCCCCATTGTGACCCCACTGAAGCATGATGGGTCTGTGCGCATCTGCACCGACTATCATTGTACCATCAACAAGGTGTTGGCACAGAGCGCATACCCAGTCCCAGTAGTGCAACACCTATTGCATTCCCTGGGAACTGGCACAATTTTTGCAAAACTGGACCTGGCCCAGGCTTACCAGCAACTGCCAGTGGACGAAAAAATGGCTGAGGCCCAAACGATAGTCACACACAGGGGGGCATTCAAATGCAACCGTCTCCAGTTTGGAGTTAGCGCTGCCCCCGGCATCTTCCAATCAATGATGGAACGCCTTCTCCAAGGCGTTCCAGGGGTGGTGCCATACTTTGACGATGTACTAATCTCCGGAGATTCACAGGCGCAACTCCTTGAAAGGCTCAGGCTTGTCCTGCAGCGCTTCAAGGGCAAGGGCTTGAGAGTCAGGAGAGATAAATGCATCCTAGGAGTACAGGAAGTCGAGTTCCTGGGCTACCTCATTGATAGCACTGGCATCCACCCCACCAAATCAAAAGTGAAAGCAATCCATGAAGCTCTGAGCCCAAAAAACAAAACGGAACTTCAGGCATTCCTTGGGTTGCTTAACTTCTATGCCATGTTTCTCAAACAGAAAGCCACAGTTGCTGAGCCACTCCACCGCCTACTGGGGAAAGCGGTTTCCTGGAAGTGGGGCCAAGAAGAGGAAGCAGCCTTCCGGGCCGTGAAAGGACTTTTAACCTCCAAAAGCATCCTCATCCAATACAACAAGACGCTCCCCATCAAGCTGACCTGCGATGCATCGCCCTACGGGGTGGGGGCAGTCCTCAGCCACGAACTACCCAACGGTTCCGAAGCCCCAATAGCATATTTCTCAAAAACTATGTCTGGCGCGGAACGCAACTACAGCCAGCTGGACAAAGAAGCCCTGGCCATCGTTGCAGGAGTGAAACGATTCCACGAATATCTCTATGGGAGGAGTTTCACCATAGTCACCGATCACAAGCCGCTCCTGGGGCTCCTCGCAGGCGACCAACCCACCCCGACCTTCATGTCCCCGCGGATGACCAGATGGGCCATCTTCTTAGCCGGCTACTCCTACAGGCTCGTGCACCAGCCAGGCACAGCCATAGGAAACGCCGACGCGCTGAGCAGATGCCCATTGGAAGATCCTGTAGAAGACCCAGCCCCCACGCTCCACCTCTTCCACATAGATGACGACGCCAACTGTCCAGTCTCGTCTGCAGATGTGGCCGTCCACACCCAGAAGGACCCCACACTCCGCCAAGTGAAGTTCTGGATCCTCAGGGGGTGGCCATCGCAGAAGACGGAGGAGAAGTTCAGCCCATTCGCCAGAAAGCAGAAGGAGCTGTCCACCATGCGGGGCTGTTTGCTATGGGGAGACAGGGTGCTGATTCCCAGCACTCTGCAATGGCGGACACTAGAGACTTTACATAAAGGGCACCCAGGCATCGTCCGCATGAAGGCCCTGGCACGGAGTTACGTCTGGTGGCCCGCACTGGACAGAGACATTGAAGAATGGGTCTCCAGATGTGACCCGTGCCAAGAAGTCCGCCCAGCACCACCTCAAGCCGAAACAGCGAAGTGGGAGACCCCCAGCAAGGGCGCCACCTCCTCATCGTGGTAGATACCTTCTCCAAGTGGCTCGAGGTGGTACCCATGGCATCCACCACAACGGAAGCGACGATCCGGGCCCTGCGCTGCCTTTTCGCCACCCATGGACTACCGGATGTGCTGGTCTCCGACAACGGCCCCCAACTCACATCCCTGGCCATGGAGGCGTTCCTGGCAGGACTGGGCATCCGCCATGCCCTGTCTGCCCCGTACAGGCCGGCTGGAAACGGACAAGCGGAACGGATGGTGAGGCTCACCAAGGAGGCACTCACCAAGATGGGCACGGGCGACTGGCAGGAAAGGATTGACAACTTCCTCCTCATCCAGCACATCACGCCGCATGCCACCACCCACAAGAGCCCGGCCGAACTGTTGATGGGCAGAAGGCTGAGGTCACCATTGGACCGGCTGCACCCCCAGTACAGCCCAGAAGTGACCGCAACAGCCAGCCACCCGCTTCGCGCCTTCAGCAAGGGAGATTCGGTTTTCGCGCTGAATTTCAGCGGCTCTCCTAAGTGGCTGAAGGGGAAGATAGACAGCACAACCGGCCCCAAGTCCTACACCGTGGAGCTGGAAGATGGACAGGTCTGTAGACGGCACATCGACCAGCTCCGGAAAAGGTGGGGGGGGAGTGCAAGAAAACCAGCCTGACGAGGGAGGCCTACAACACCTCGAAGAGGTAGGCCTGCGACCCCCCGGCGAGGTAGACCTGCAACACCCCTGCGAGGCAGGCCTACCACACCCAGACGAGGTAGGTCTACCACACCCCTGCGAGGCAGACCACCGTCACCCCGACGAGGCCGGCCTAGCCCACTACCAGGCACTGACACACTGGCAGTATGGAGCGGTAGACCGGGACCTGACCAGAGTAGAAGCATCGTACCCAGCCAGCGAAGGCAACCCTCGTCAGCCCTGCCAGGGAGACCTCCACTCCAGGCGAGTAGACCGGGGACCATCTGAGATGGGCACACCACAGCCCATGGGCGAGGGTGGCACGTGCCTCCCCGGCGAGGGGGACCCCCGCCCAACACAGAAGACAACCCGGCAGCAACAACCCAGCCCAGATGGCCCCAGCCACCAACCTGCGGTAGACCAGGGACTAGGGCAAAGGGAAAGCCGACAACAACCCAGCCAGGGAGGCCTGCGCCACCCCGGCAGGGGAGACCTCCACCAACCCGGGGAGGTAGCCCCTCAACGACATTCCGACCAGGTCGACCACCACCGACCCGACAGGGTAGGCCAACGCCAGCCCAGCCCAGGAGACCGGCACCACCCCTGCGAGGTCGGACAGCACGACCCAAGCCAACACCACCCACCGCTGGCAGACCGGACCCGAGGGCACCGGCCCGAACCACCCGCCAGACGACAACGAGCCGAACCACAGCCGAACCGCAGCGCCCGGGAGACCGGGGAGGAGCAAGGGACAGCCGGGGACTTACCAGGACTCAGATGCTCTTCCCGGGTCAGAACCGAGCAGCCTCGATGAAGCGATAGATCCACAGGCCAGGAGGAAGACCACCCGAACCAGCTGTCCAAGGTTTGCGGTCCGGCCGGAGGCGCTGAGGGTGACCCCGCACACTCGCCAGCCGAACCGAGCCCGGTTCCGGGGAGGGAACCAGGAGACACAAGAGCCCCGTCCGTCCAGGTCGGGGATGCGGAAGAAATGAGACTGCGCAGGTCAGCTAGGGTGCCGAGGCGTCCTACGTACCTGCGGGACTACGTAACGTTCATTGATGAACTTTGAATTTGTTTTTCGGACTAGAGGGGAGGAGTGTTATGTCCTTATAAGGACATCCGCCCGGATTGGCTGCCAGCCATCGGGCGGGAAAGTTTGAATCCCTGTCAGGGGGCGGTGCGACTGCCGGAGCAAATATAAGGAGAGCTCCGGCAGCGCGCAGCCAGTCTTGCTACTGTTTCTTGTTCTAAATAAAGTTACTAATGTAACGAGCTGGTCACGTCTTCCATTCCTGCGCCGATCTAACAGCTACCAAGCTGCAACGCTTGGGGACTGCACCTCCTTCTCTGTCTCTGTCTCTCTCCCTCCATCCCTCCATCCCTCCCTCACTCTCTCTCTCTCTCTCTCTCCTTCCCTCCCTCCCTCCCTCTATCCATCTCCATCTATCTTTACACCAGGGGTGGGTTCTAAATTTTTTTACTACAGGTTCTGTGTGCGTGGCTTATTTTGTGGGCGTGGCTTGATGGTCATGTGACAATTCTTTAGGATTTAGCAAAGGTACTGGTCTACCAGGCTTTTAACTGCTTGCAGAACTGTACTGGTCTACTCATTTGTTTTTGGAGGCACCGGTCTACCCATTTATTTTTGCAGGCACTGGCCTACTCATTTGTTTTTGGAGGTACTGGTCTACCAGCACACTGCCTTTTAACACTGATCAGCTGTAGGGCAGCCCTTTGAAGCCCCACCGCAAGAGTTTAAACAGCGTTTTTCCTCCTAGCCGATCAGCTGGGACTTAGGAGGCAGCAATAGATTGAGGGCGGGGCCAAATAAAAGGTAAGAATAACGTGGGGGGGGCAGGGGGGCAGAACCGGTTCGGTGATGTCATATCAAGGCAGAACCAGGAGGAACCCACCACTGCTTTACACATATATACACGCATACATACACAAACACAGATAGGTAGACTCAACTAATGACCATAACTGAGTGTTGAATTGTGATTGTAAGTCATTGCGGTCATTCAGCGGATCACCACATGATCAGATCCAATTTTACAACATTGTTTTGTGGCAAGTCCTTAAGCAAATACCACAGTTTTTAAATGAATTCATTTTATACAGTGGGCATTTTTTTTTTTTGCCAGAAATGAGAAATAAACATTAGAAACCAGCAAAAAAAAAAAAAAAAAACCGTTGAAAATTGTGATCACATGACCACAGGATGCTGCAAATGACTCTAAAGGTGAGCTGGTTGCCAAGCACCCAACATATGATCATGTGACCAAAACAATTTGTGTGTGAGAGGCCATTGTAACTTTGAAATCAGATCATAAGTAGCTCTTGTGAGGGGCCCATCATAACTTCGAAAGGTTAAGAAGTGATTGGTCATATCAGAGCTGTGGTGGCGCAGTGGCTAGAATGCAGTACTGCAGGCTACTTCTGCTGACTGCCGACTGCCAGCAGTTTGATAGTTCAATTCTCACCAGCTCAAGGTTGACTCAGCCTTCCATCCTTCCGAGGTCAGTAAAATGAGAACCCAGATTGTTGGGGGCAATATGCTGACTCCAAAAAATAATTAGAGAGGGCTGCAAAGCACTGTGCAGCAGTATATAAGTCTAAATGCTATTGTTATATGTTGAGGACTACCTGTACCAATAACAATACTAAATACACAAATTCAGGGGCAGGAGAAATCAAAGAAAAATGCTATTTGAAGTAACCAATGATAAAGTATGTATTACTGAGAAAAGAAACCAATGCAATGGTCACAACAGCTATTGGAAGAGGTCTCAAAATATTACGTCTGCTGAAGTCAGATGAATTAGCTGCTCATAGAGACATTTGGCATGGATGAAGCCAAATTATTTCCAGTTAGTTGGAAACAGTCTTTTTATTTTAAGAAAAGACTAGCTTAGTGTAAAGGACCAGGTTAATATGCCAAAAGTTGCAGGCTCTGTCTCTACCATGTTCAGAACCAAGGTTGGGAAGATGGTGGTTACTCTTGAGTTGAACAGGAAATGAGCAAATATTTGTATTTTTTGGAGTATATAATGCACTTTCCCCCCCTCCCAAAAGAGGGTGAAAATTTGTGTGCATCTTATACACCGAATGTAGCCCCGCCCACCCGCTGGCCCCATCCTTTGGCCTCTGACTCCCAGCAATTTGCCTCCTTGCAGCAAACAGCCCATTTCAGTTTCAGCTTCAGCACAGCCTTCTTAGCACAAGCAGCTGATAGTCGGTTGGATCGGCCTCCCGACCATCAGCTGTTTCTGGCTGCAGGGATTGACATTGTCTATTGCTGCCTCCGCACGCTCCATTTTTGGCCTCAGCTGTTTGCTGTTTGCTGCAAGGAGGCAAATTGCTGGGAGGCAGAGGCAGAAGCAGATTTTTTTTTCTTGTTTCCTCCCCAAAAAAAGGTAAGTGTGTTTTATAGTCCGGAGCATCCTATACTCCAAAAAATACAATATTTCAGAATAGTGTTAGATTGAATTCCAAAATTAGACATTTGCTCAAGTTGATGAAATGTATCAATATTTCTTCCCTAATTGCCAGACAGAGTTGCAATGAGTGTATTATATAAAACTGTTTTATATTTTTTTTAAAAAAAAAATAGGACTCTGAAATGGATATATGCCTTGTAAAGTCTTTGTCTTCCATTCTGGAGCTTGATAACAAATTTATTCTGAGCAGAGTAGGAACCATGTGGTCATCTTCTCTTTTGGTTGCATTCAGCCAATTTCATCCTATCTAATTCTTCCAGCCTCCCTGGAAAGGAGCAGCAGCGCTGTGATAACAATTGGCAGTAATTTTTCTTTTTTGGATCAAATTCCCGGCTTAAATAGGAATGGCAGAGAACTTTCAACCGTCGATGCTTTTATACAAAAGTTCCCTGATTTTCATCCCCTTTTTCTGTTTTGATAAGATTGGCTTCCCTCTTCAATTTTGCTCAGCGAATTAGCTCTAAGCCTGTTCTCCTTCTGGGGAATTATAAAGGACTTGTTTGTTTTGACTTTGAGCCTCAAGTGATAATGACTTATCATTGATGATGCACTAGATGGACTTTTTCAGGCTTTGGAGGGTTGGGGTTGTGGGATGATGGTTGCGTGAAGTCATGTTGCTCTTCAAAAGCCCCCAATGTGCACCAGTTTGGAAGATTTTAAAGGTGACATAGCTGCCTAGAAATTGGGGGAAAGACTTCCCTTTAAGTTTCATATTAAAAAGACCCAGAACTTGATAATTTTTGTTCTGATTATTCAGAGAAACTCTAGAACAGTGTTTCTCAACCTTGGAAGCTTGAAGATGGGTGGACTTCAACTCTTCAACGCTGCTGGCTGGGGGATTCTGGGAGTTGAAGTCCACCCATCTTTAAGCTACCAAGATTGAGAAACACTGCTCTAGAACTAAAGCTGGAATTCTGAGAGCCATCTTAGAATCATAGAATCACAGAGTTGGAGATCTTCTAGTCCAACTCTCTGCCCAAGGAAGGAGATCTGACACCATCCTGGACAAATGTGTCAGCCTCCACTTTTATATTGCTTGCTTGCTATGGCTGCCATTGTAATGGGGGGAGGGGGGAGCTGTCTGGGTATTTGGGAATGTGGAAGTGAGCTGGTGAAGATGTCTCGTAACAGGGAGTGGATTGGAGAAAGTTTTCCTCAGCACTTTCTCTGCAGCTGGAAGGCGTGCTGATAACTTGTCAAGGTCAACCGTCCTGGCATACCAGAAGGATGGAGCCATCGGAAGCTGCACCCCACATGACACCTTGGGGGGATGTGGATTGGTCAATCCTGACTGGTCCCTTGGGGGGAGGGTTTTGGGGATGCTTTCTGTATGTGATTTTTGTGCCTATTGCCTCAGACCTTGCTTTTCTTTGGTTGCATTCAGTTCATATTCAGTAAAAGTACCTTTCTCTACAAAAATGGAGTCAGGGTTTTTCTTTCTTGAGTACTGAAAGGAGGCATACCTGACAAAATGGTTGTTGAATAGAATAGAATAGCAGAGTTGGAAAGGACCTTGGAGGTCTTCTAGTCCAACCCCCTGCTTAGGCAGGAAACCCTACACCACTTCAGACAAATGGTTATCCAACATCTTCTTCAAAACTTCCAGTGTTGGAGCATTTACAACTTCTGGAGGCAAGTTGTCCCACTGATTATTTGTTCTAACTGTCAGGAAATTTCTCCTTAGTTCTAAATTGCTTCTCTCCTTGATTAGTTTCCACCCATTGCTTCTTGTCCTGCCCTCAGGTGCTTTGGAGAATAGCTTGACTCCCTCTTCTTTGTGGCAGCCCCTGAGATATTGGAACACTGCTATCATGTCTCCCTTAGTCCTTCTTTTCCTTAAACTAGACATACTCATTTCCTGCAACCATTCTTCATATGTTTTAGCCTCCAGTCCCCTAATCCTCTTTGTGGTTCAAATAATCAAGCCAACGACCAAACAAGTGATTTTTCTGACTGGAATCCATCATATTAAATTGGAAGTTATGTGTCACACAGGTTGCTGTGGTAACATTGATAGTTGCAGTGATGCATGACTGAGATACAATTTATTGTCTTTGTCTCTTGCTGGTGTTTCCACCAAATTCTGGTTGACCATTGTAGACATTTGAGACTGGATGAAATCAGCTTTTGGTCTGATCTTGGAGGTGGGGGTAATCCCTTAGACAGTTTTATTTTTTTACGGTGGTCTTATCCTTATTTATTTGTTAATGGTCGTATTTTTTACTCAGTTTTTTTTTTAAAAGCCACCTTTTTTTAAAAAAAAAAAAAAAGTTCAGCTTTCTGTCCTCTCCTTGGCTCATAACCCCAGCCAGTTGACGAGATGCCTCCACTGAGGCATTCATGCACTCAAAGGATGCAGATGGCTGTTTGAAAATCAACATTTTCCCCCCTTGAGGATAAGCTTATTAAAGAGAAAACTTAAACTGTTGCACAAAAAGCCTTTTGAATAAATTGGACAGCTTCAGGGGGTGGATATGTATATCTGAGCTCCTGCTGAGAAGGTCAGCCCTTCATACACATACCCCTCCTTTTTGAGTCATGTGTTCAGTTCTGGGCATTCTTTTAGTGGGGAAAAATGAGGTTCAGCAAAGGTCAATAAGAATCATCAGGGGAGTAGAAATGAAATCTTATGAAGAGAAATGTTTAGCCTTGAGAAGAGAAGACCAGGAGGTCATCGAGAAGAAAGTCAAGTCCACTTTATCATTCCTGAAGGCAAAAGGCGGAATAATGAAGTTATAGAAAGGCAGAAAGGGGGAAAAAAAATAACATTAAATACAATTCTACAGTGGAACCAATGAAGGAAGGAAGAGACGAGTTCCTTTCAATGGATGGGCATCTGTCCAGGATGCTTTCAATAGAAAAGAATATTTGTAGCTCAGGGTTGAATTGTGGGGTCCTTGGTGCTCTCTGAGCTTGATTTTTTCTTCTTCTTGCAGATGTTTCATGTTTATGGAGATTCTCAGTCATCCAGGTCATGGTTGTTCCAAAGATGCTTTTTTTTTTCAAAAGGCAACTGGACTTTCTTTGTTTATCCTGGAAGAGTTTCACTTCTCACCCAAGAAGCTTCTTCAGTTCAAACTGATGAGAAGCAAAACATCTTCCAGGAAAAACAAAGGAAGTCCAGTTGCCTTTGGAAAAAGCACCTTTGGGATTTGCAGATGTTTCATTACCAAGCTAGGTAACATCATCAGTACACCATCGATGTTACCTAGTTTGGTAATGAAGTGTCTGCAGGAAAGCAACCGAGCTCAGAGAGCACCAGGGCCCCTGGGGAGATGCTTTTATTTGGCTCTCTGCACCGAGCAGTAGGTTGGTTGTAATGCTTTTTTCCAATTGTGGGAAGAAATATCCATCTGGTTCAGTTCCAAGCCATGAGAAAGACACTGGAAACATGGAGGCTGATTGGAAAGAAGGTTTAACGATGAACAGAACCACCAAGCACATGGTTCTGGTGCAGCTGACAAAATGGAGTTGAGAGTGAGGAGTTTTCATATCTTCTCTTGGACTTTGCACTTGAGCTTCCGGTTCCTGTGCAAGAACATGTATTCTATTGGCTGTTGTCAGACTCCCATGGGGCCCTATAGGGGTTATGTAGAGGTCCTAGCTGGCTCTATGGGCAAAGTACAAATCTCAGGTGTTTGTCTGAGCTAAGTTTGGTTAAAGCTTAGACTGCTCTGGAAGGGTGTTGGGCAATTCCTATTGTGGCTTAATGGCTTTGCCCTGTGTTGGATCTTGACAGGGATAATCCTACCATTCTGCCTTTGTTTCAAAAGATCCTGTCTTGAATGGATTACCAAATCTGCATTTCTGAAAGTGGGGCCTCCTCAGTTTGGTTTCTGAATAGACTGGCCCAATCTTTCTTAATGAGCACAAAATATCTGCTGGGGTTATTAAGAAAGTGGGGTTTGCTTTCTGCCTCTAAAAAAACATGTTTCTCCATTTCTCCCTTTGGGAATTATAATATTCTGGCTTTTTTAAATATTCCTCAAAATATTTCATTCTTCTAGGTGGTGGTGGTGGGGGGGGGCGGCGGCTTCCCACACAACCCTATGATTCGGTTCCTTTACTGTGTCTGTAAGAGTTGAGAGTGCTGATAGAAAGAGTCTTTGGGGAGGGACAGTGGTGGGTTGCTACTGGTTCATCCCGGATCAGGTGAACTGGTAGTGGCAGCAGTGGGAGGCTCCTCCCACCCGCATGGGCATCTCTGTGCATACCCATGAGCGAACTGGTAGCGACAGGATTTGAATCCCACTACTGGGGAGGGATGAGGGTGCAGGATGGGGAATCATAAACTAGAAAGGATTGAATTGATTTCTCTCTCCAAAAGATAGATAGCATCCAGTTTTCCCAAATAGATATGCCTGCAGATAGTAATTTATTGTGGGGTAAGGGATTATGCAAAGGAGCTTGGCTATACCATCTGTGTAATTTGGATTAAGATTTTCTGTTTCCTTCCCCATTTTTTTGGGGGGGGGAAGCCAGTGTGATGCAGTGATTAAACTGTAGTGAGCTGGCAGGGGAGAGATCCAAATTCAAATTGATTCTTATATATGGAAGCTCATCTAGCCATTACCTTCTTTCAACCCAATCTGGCTCATAAAATTGTTGTGGGGAAAAAATACGAGGTAGCAGAAGAATATTCTGTCTATTATAGTGTTTCTCAACTTTAACAACTTTAAGATGTGAGGACTTCAAGTCCCAGAATACCCCAGCCAGCATGGCTGCCTCTGGTATTCTGGGAGTTGAAGTCTACACGTCTTAAAATTGTCAAGCTTGAGAAAGGAAACACTGTTCTACCTCTTTGGGCTCCTGAATAAAAAGTAGGATATAAATTTGTCAAACAAATAAATCCAGGTTTTCCTTTTTTAAAAAAGATGCACACCGTTTTTTGTTAAGGATTGCACTTAACATTATATTTTCAGGTCTTTCAAACCCCCGACTGTTGGAAAACATTCCACTAATGCTTGCAGTCAGCTTGACAAATTTTGCAAAAAAGTCAGAAGCACAAAAATGGGTTCCAGGGAACTCATAATGCTCTAGGATTGTAGGTTTCGCATCTCCTAGCATATCTAATCCATACATTTGCATGCATTTCACAGGCATCATTTCAAGCCTGAGGCATGCAGAAGATTAGTCCGTTATTAGAGAGCAAGGAAGATTTGGAGAGATGCTTGGTAAGAAGGGGAAAAAAAATAAGAAAAGTATGTTTAACGTTTTTATAATATCCCACATTTTTTACAGATAGTTCTTAACCCGCAACCGTAATGGAGCCTGCCCATTTCAGTCACAAGTTGTGACGGTGATTAAGCACTGCTCTCTTTGATGCAGTGTTAAGTGATCGTGTGGGTTGTTAAAAGCGGGGGGGTGGGGGCAACCTCCGGTCCATGGACTGACACTGGTGAATTGGCATGCCAGAAACTAGGAAACTTTACAAACAAGTAAAGCCCTGTCAGGATTCCAAGTAACACCCCCAACAAAAGAAAACTCTGAGGCTTGAAGTTCCTTAAAGTTCCATTTTACTAGAGATGTCATATTGGCACATCTGGGAAAACCCGAATCTGAAAGTTTCCAGGTTTTTCGCACCCAAAGGAAAATTCAAGTCCCTGCCCAACACCCACATGTCCATCATATGGCCCAATCAAAGCACTGTCCCAACTGGAGATGCCTCCCAGTTCCAACCCTCCAGGTGCAGGGCAAGATGTCCTTGACTCTCTGAGAAAGGAATGTTATTATGACTATATATCACCCCTGCTCCATACATTACCCCCCTCCCAGTTTCCCACAATAGGAAATGTGGCAGGCCTGAAGATCCAATGAAAAAGATGGCTTCTAAGGCCTGACAGCCCTATCTGTGGGGTGCAGGAAGCACAGGAAAACCACACTCCCTCTGGCAGTGGTGGGTTTCAAAAATTTTTACTACCGGTTCTGTGGGCGTGGCATGGCTTGGTGGGTGTGGCTTGGTGGCGTGGCATGGGAAGGATACCTTAAAATCTCCATTCCCTCCCCACCCCAGGGGAAAGATACTGTAAAATCTCCATTCCCACCCCATTCCAGGGGAAGGATACTGTAAAATCTCCATTCCCTCTCCAATCAAGGGGAAGGATACTGTAAAATCTCCATTCCCACCCCACTCCAGGGGAAGGATACTGTAAAATCTCCATTCCCTCCCCTCTCTAGGGGAAGGTTACTGCAAAATCCCCATTTCCTCCCAATCAGCTGGGACTCGGGAGGCAGAGAATAGATGGGGGCGGAGCCATTCAGACTTTTTACTACCGGTTCTCCGAACTACTCAAAATATCCGTTACCGGTTCTCCAGAACTGGTCAGAACCTGCTGAAACCCATCTCTGCCCTCTGGTCTGCAGAAAAACCTCTCTCCACAGAAGTGGTCCCTGATGCCTGAAAGGTTGCGAGCCTTTAGTTAAGAGGACCAAGCCTCTGCCCCAACCCCTGAAGCTCCCTGTACTCTGTGTCTACGGAGATTCTTGGTCATTCAGGTCATGGTTGTCCCAAAGGGACTTTTTCTTTCTTTTTTTTTCAAGAGGCAACTTGGACTTCTGGTTTTTCTTTCAAGACATTTTGCTTCTAATCCAAGAAGCTTCTTCAGCTCTTCCACCAATTTTCTTGGGGAAAGCCAGTGGGCTGCAGTAATTAAGATGTAGTGAGCTGGCAGTGGAGAGATCCAAATTGAAATTGATTCTTATATATCAGGGGTGTCAAACTGGATTTCTTCAGGGACCAGATCAGCATTGTAGTTCTCCTCTGCGGGCCAGCTGTGGAGGTGGGAGAAGACAAGACAGCTGACAGATGGGATGGATACCTCCTGCAGCACCAGGGGTGAAATTCAATTTTTTTCCCTACCGGTTCTGTGGGCGTGGCTTGGTGGGCGTGTCAGGAGAAGGATACTGCAAAATCTCAGTTCCCTCCCCACTCCTGGGGGAAGGATATTGCAAAATCTCCATTCCCACCCCACTCTGGAGCCAGAGGTGGTATTTGCTAGTTCTCCAAACTACTCAAAACGTCCGCTACCGGTTCTCCAGAACTTGTTAGAACCTGCTGAATTTCACCCCTGTGCAGCACCCTGCCAGCCAAAACATTTTTGCTAGCAGAGGCACTGCAGGCCGGTCCTTTGCTATTTCTACACTGGCCTCACGGGCCAGATCTAAGCACCCCGCGAGTCGGATCCAGCCCACAGGCCTTGAGTTGGACACCCCTGTTACGTATGGAAGCTCATATATAAGAGCCGAAGAAGCTCCTTGGATGAGAAGTGAAACCAGAAAGTCCAGTTGTCTGTTGAAAAAAAAAACACAATACCTTTGAGACCCTGTGCACGCAGCACCCTCTCTGATGGCAAGCGAGCCGTCTCTCCAGTTCAGCTCCGCATGAGCGCCTCCGCATGAGCGCCTCCCACTGGCCAGCTGGTCTTTGGATCTCTACCATGTATGCGCGGGGGTGTGCATGTGGGGGGAGAAGTACGCATGCACAGAGGGCGGGGCGCATGTGGTGGGGCCATCGCACATGCATAGGAGATGGGGTGCATGCATGGGGGGGCACATACGCATTGCATTTTGGGGGTTTGGGCACACACACACGTGCATTCCTGCACACACGCGTGCGCTTTGGGCACTTGATCCGGAAAAGGTTAGCCATTACTGGTCTAGATTCTAGAAGGCTTCCAGTGTTCCTTCCAACTCTATTATTCTATGTTCTATGACCATGATGGCGAACCTATGGCATGTGTGCCACAGGTGGCACACAAAGCCATATCGGTCGGCACACGAGTGTTGCCCTAGCTGAGCTTCAGTGCACATGTGTGCGCCGGCCAGTTGATTTTCGGGCCCACTGGAAGTCAGGAAATGGGCCATTTCCAGCCTCCGGAGGGCCTCCGGGAGGGTATGGAAGGCCGTTTTTGCCCTCCCCAGGCTCCTAGAAAGCCTCTGGAGCCTGGGGAGGGTGAAAAACAGGCCTACCGGGCCCACCAGGCCATCACATGCCAAAAGGGAGCACGGGGGGGTGGGGGTGGGTCACGTGCGCATGCATGTGGGGGCAGGGCACATTGAGTTATTGGTGTGGGCACACACGCGCATGATCCTCCCACTCTCCCTTTGCTTTTGGCACGCGATGGCAAAAAGATTAGCCATCACTGGCCTACACTATTTCAGAAAAATGTCTCTTCTTGAAAACTTCCAGCAATGGAGCACCTACAATTTCAGGCAAGCCCATTCCACTGATTGATTGTCCTCACTTGTCAGGAAATTTCTCCTTATTTCTAGGTAGATGATGAGTTTCCATCTATCTCTTCTTGTCCTGCCTTCATGCTTTGGAGAATAGGTCAAGCCCTTCTTCTCTATGACGGCCCCTCAAGTACTGGAAGATCGCTATCATGTCATCCATCCCTAGCCTTTCTTTTTGTTAAACTAGACATATGTTCCTTGCATGGATCAGTTGGAATTCATCATCATCGCATCAGTTGTCACTCTGACAATTGAAGTCACTCCAGAGAAATGTAAAGGGAATGAGACGGAAACCAAAGATTGCTGACATACATGCCCAGTTATGACTCCGACTTGGAACATCAACAGTTGATGCCTATGAATAAAGGAGACGGTGTCACCAATGCCAACCAAAGTATCTCAAACAGTAGCATGCTTCCTCAGTCTAGGTTGTCTGATTGGCCCATATTTTCTAAGATTTCAGAAAAATTACAAGAGGTCCTTTCTCCAAAAGTGCCATGATACTTTAATGGCTTTCTGTCAGGCATCCCCTATCATGAACCTCAGGCCAAGCTTCAAAAGAAATCCAGTTATTTATTAGGAGCTTCATGTCGGCACATCAAGTGAAACCAGCTCTGACCCTACGTAATTTACCCAATTATGACCCTGTCTCTCCACACACACACACACCCCGAGTGTGTCATCAATCATATTTGCCAACTGAACAATTTTGCGGGTTGTAGAGATCACTCCCCTCCAGCTGCTCTAGGTAACCCTGGGATACCGTCTTGAGAGAGATAAGCATGGAAAGTGCATCTGTCTTTGGCTGCCGTGCCGTTTTGCCAGTTTCCCATTTCCTATGGCAACTCGAGAGCAGGCCAGGGATGCTTTGCAAGTTGACACTTTCTCTTGAATAACAACAGCAAAATTTGAGATCTACTGATGACACAATTTGAAATGTGGGTGGCATTTCAGGAACAAAATAAATGTTGGGGGAGGGATTGCTGATATCCTCCAAAGGGCATATCAAAAGTGACTTCTGTCCTGCAGAGGTCATATCCCTTGCTAAGTTAGAAGGAGAGAGAGAGAGAAAGAGAGATGCAAAAATTGGTTCTCAGACTAATAAATGTTCCAGAGATTATATATAATAACGAATTCTATAATTTTTTTTTAACCCAGTGCTTTTAACTACTATTCTGAACTATCTCTCATCAGCATATAATTTACCTACTTATGTGTGCATGTCTTCCTAATTATGCTAATTTGAGGATGTGTTCTAAAGGTGAAACTGCATTGTAGATGGGAAAGTTTGATGATTACACTGTGTATATAGGCGTATACAGGTAGACCTCAATTTACGACAGTTCATTTAGTGACCATTCAAAGTTACAACGGCACTGAAAAAAACTGGCTTATGACCATTTTTCACACTTATGACCATGGCAGTATCCCCGTGGTCATGTGATCAAAATTTGGAGGCTTGGCAACTGTCTCCTATTTATTATGGTTGCAGTGTTCTGGGGTCATGTGATCACTTTTTTGCGACTTTCTGATAAGCAAAGTCAATAGAGAAGCCAGATTCACTTATCAACTGTGTTACTAATTTAACAACTACAATCATTCACTTAACAACGGTGGCAAAAAAAGGTTGTCAAAGGGGGCAAAACTCTGTTAACAAATGTCCCACTTAGCAACAGAAATTTTGGGCTCAACTGTGGTTGTAAGTTGTGGATCACCTATATGTGTATAAACACCCACGTCCAAATAATGACGTTATCTCACTGTCAGGTTGTTGGCAACTAGCTAAAATCAAAAGTAATTTTTTTCCCAAGAAGGAGTCTCAAATATCAAGTTTTACTGAGATGAACAGAGCCATTTAGGTGTAGTGGTTATACATCAGGGCAATGGTGAAATCTAAAATTTGTTACTACTGGTTCTGTGGGCGTGGCTTGGTGGGGGTGGGGATAATGTGACTGGGTGGGTGTGGCCATTTATTTATTTTTTTACTTTTAAAACCATTTTTTCTACAACCTCTTCGGCGAAGAGGTTGTAAAAAAATGCTTTCAAAAGGCTCTGTTGATCCCAGCTGAGTTGCCTGATCGTCAGAGGTTTTTTAAAAACCCTCTGATGATCAGGCAACTCAGCTGGGATCGTCAGAGCTTGGATCGTCAGAGGCATTTAAAAGAAAAAAAGCCTCTGATGATCGTGCGGCTCAGCTGGGCATGGCGGGGGGGGGGCGCAGGGATTTTTGCTACTGGTTCTCCGAACCACCCGCCTCCATTGCTACCGGATTGGGTGATCCGGTCTGAACCGGGAGCATTTCACCCCTGCATCAGGGTAAAAACGGGGAGACCATGAGTTCCAGTTCTGCCTTGGGGCATAGAGCCACCTCTAGTACTTTGGGCCAGACACTCTCAATCCCAGGAAGTAACCCAACCATTTCTGAGAATCTTGCCCCCAAAATTGCAGGGACTTGTCCAGATGGTCATTAGGAATCAAGAATGACTTGAAGGCAGTAAAATAAAATAATGTAAATAATAATAATAATAATAATTTCCACAGTCCTGGGAAAATGCATTGGGTTGAAGATCTATGGAGATTCAGGTCATGCTGTCCCAAAAGTGCTTTTCAAAAAGGAACTGAACATTTTTGGGTTTTTTTTTCCCTTGAAAACAAACAAAACAGTAAACAGTAAGAGAGTTGGAAGGGACCTTGGGGGTCATCTAGCAAAACCCAGTGGTGGGTTCCTCCCGGTTCGGCCTGGTTCGGGAGGTCACCGAACCGGTTCTCTGTGTTCGGGAGCTGGGCCCTCCTGCCCCCCCCATTATTCTTAACTTTTATTTGGTCCTGCTCCCAATCTATTCACTGCCTCCCGAGTCCCAGCTGATCGGCTAGAAGGGAAAAAACTGTTTAAACTCTTGCCGCGGGGCTTCAAAGGGCCGCCCTACAGCTGATCAGTGTTAAAAGGCAGTGTGGTGGTAGACCAGTGCGCTCGAAAAACAAATGGGTAGACCGGTGCCTCCAAAAACAAATAGGTAGACCGGTACAGCTCTGCAAGCAGTTAAACGCCTGGTAGACCAGTACCTCTGCTAAATCCTAAAGAATTGTCACATGACCATCAAGCCACACCCACAAAATAAGCAACGCCCACAGAACTGGTAGTAAAAAAAATTAGAACCCACCCCTGGTCCAACCCCCTGTTCATGCAGGAAACCTATGCTAGGGATTCAAACTGCCGACCTTTCTGATCAACAAGCTCAGGGTTTCGCTTCTCCTCTAAGAAGCTTCTTCAGTAACTTCAATTCAGTAACAGAACTGAAGAAGCTTCTTGGATGAGAAGCGAAATGTTTTCAAGGGGAAAAAAACCAAGGAAGTCCAGCTTTTAAAAAGCACCTTTGGGATGTTTGGTTGGAAGCTGTTCCTGAAAGGTATCACATGTTCTAATCTAGATCACAGGATAGATCCCCTCCTCTAGTAATATCTGAGCAGAGTTTCCTGAGATCAGATTGCAGGGTTTCGCAATCTCAGCAGCTTTCATCCATGCATATTTCAACTCTCAGAATTCCTCCAGTCAACATTTTCTTCTCGGGCCCCTCTCTACTCTTTGCATGTGACCCTGAAGCTTGACTTTGCAGTGTTGTGCTTTCGCATCATTGCTATCAACACAATTTTGGGAGCTTAGTTCAACTTTCCGCACTCTGAATATGGACTGTTAGTTGATGAGTAGGCGAAGGTCAAATCTTCCTTTCTTCCTCTTTGCCTAGAGTAGCTTTCAGTTTTGACCCTGAATCAGGGGTGAAATCTAAAATTTGTTACTACCAGTTCTGTGAGCGTGGCTTGGTGGGGGTAATGTGACTGGGTGGGCATGGCCAACTGTTTTTTTTTTTTTTACTTTTAAAAGCATTTTTTCTACAACCTCTTCAGCCGAAGAGGTTGCAGAAAAAAAATCCTTTTAGAAGCCTCTGACGATCAGGCAACTCAGCTAGGATCACCAGAGGCTTTTAAAGGCTTTTTTTTTTCTACAATCTCTTCAGCCGAAGATATCTTCAGCCGTTAGAAGCCTCTGACGATCCCAGCTGAGCTGCACGATCATCAGAGGCTTTATTTTTTTATTTTTAAAAGCATTTTTTCGGCCAAAGAGGTTGTAGAAAAAATGCTTTCAAAAGTAAAAAAAAAAAAGCCTCTGATGATCACGCAGCTCAGCTGGGCATGGGGAGGGCAGGGATTTTTGCTACCGGTTCTCCGAACCACCAGCCGCCATCACTACCGGATCGGGCGACCTGGTCCGAACCGGGAGCATTTCACCCCTGCCCTGAATGGATGGGTACAAGCCTAAGAATGCCTACAGAACCAAATTTTTGTTGCTTTTAAGAGCAGCCAATACCACAATACAATCTTTGCTTATAGGAAGCCTGGGGAAAAAAATATCACAAACGGAGATCACATGACTGTGGGGACACTGCACAACCAACTTATATACAAGGAAAGATCATAAGAAACACTTGTACAGCATTGTCATAATGTTGAACAGTTGCTAAAGGAGTGGTTAATACATCGACCTAATATGCAAGTAGCCCAGAAAGGATATGGCTAGCTGATGAGAGCTAAATAGCTTGAAATGTAGATCTATACTAGTCTCCCTTCATTTCTTTGTCGGTCAAATATAAATTCAACGCAAAAATAGTTTGTCGTGAAAGCAACTGCCTGTGAGGGATTGGGGCTGAAAGACAAAAGCAGAAGCAGTATGTTCTGTTCCAAATTTGGGTAGACCAGGTTGCCCTGATAAACTGGTCTCACTGGAAAAACACTTAAAGGAGTAGTTGTTGACCCAAAGGCAACTGGACTTTCTTATTTTTCTTTTGAAGGCGTTTTGCTTCTCATCCAAGAAGCTTCTTCAGCTCTGACTGGAAAGTGGGGAATGGAATGATTTTCATTTATGTTTATGATCCATTCCCCACCATCCTGTGTTGTAGATTGGAGATAGATCATGTCTATCCCTCCTTCTTTGTTGAGAGAGGGCTGTTCAATTTTGACATAGATGGCCTCTTTTAATCCCTCTTTCAAACCAGCGATCCTCTCTGTCCAAAATCTCCAATCTATCTCCAATCTACAACACAGTCCTTTCAGCAGTTCCAGGAAGGATCAACACCAATTTGCACCACTCAGGTGACTCTGAGGACACAGATAAACTTCCAGATGACTTTAATGACCCACTAAAAGAATGCAAATGTCCAGCTGTCTGCAAGGAGTATAAATTCTTCCATTCCCCACCATCCAGTCAAAACTGAAGGAGCTTCTTGGATGAGAAGCGAAACGTCTTCAAAAGAAAAATCAGAAAGTCCAGTTGCTTCTTGAAAAAGCACCTTTGGGACAACCATGACCTGGGATGACTGAGAATCTCCATAGACGAGTGGTTATTAAACAAGGACCACTAGTATATTCCTGAAGCATTTTTGACATTTGTTGACCAATAATAAGAGGTGTAAGGGGATGACATATCACACCTTGTCTCTTGAGTCTGAGTACTTAAAAGGAAGACTGAGATGCTTTGTTCATATTGCTGTTCCTACTCATTTGTTGATGAACAGGCTGATATAGCGTATAAAACATAATATCATAAAATATGCAACATAGCAATAGCAATACCACATAAACTTATATCCCGCTTTACACAGGGGTGAAATTCAAAATTTTTCCCTACCGGTTCTGTTGGCATGGCTTGGTGGGCATGGCAGGAGAAGGATATTGCAAAATCCCCATTCCCTCCCCACTCTGGGGCCAGCCAGAGGTGGTATTTGCCGGTTCTCCAAACTACTCAAAATTTCCGCTCCCAGTTCTCCAGAACCTGTTAGAGCCTGCTGGATTTCACCCCTGACTTTACAGTGCTTTACAGCCCTCTCTAAGTGGTTTACTGAGTACCATATTTTCCCCAACAATTTGGGTCCTCATTTTACCCACCTCGGAAGGATGAAAGGCTGAGTCAACCTTGAGCCTGATGAGATTTGAACTGCCAAATTGCAGGCTGCCGGCATTTAGTAGAAAAAGACCATAGTACTGCACTCTAACCACTGCACCACCATAATCATGATTGGAAAGTTCAATTCCCATGTAGCTGCAGGAAAGAAACTTGGAGTATACAAGATCTTCAGCAAGTATTGTGGGCCCAACTGGCAAAAGCTGGCCACGGCAAATTGTCATAGATCCAATGCAGTGGGCAGAGTAGCACAGTGACTGCTGAATTGGTAATGCGAATATATGAGCTCAAATCCCTATTCATCCATAAACGTCGGTAATAAAATGACACCGACCTACATCTTAATATAGATTTGTTGAGAAGATAAATATGGGAAGATGGGCAAGGAAAGAATGATCTCTGAGAAGGGAGCATTAAATCTGAATCAAGTAGAAGAGGCAGCTCATCCTTGTGATCAGCATCCTTAGAAGGATTCTTTCAAGTGAAGAATTGAAATAGAACTGGGCATTCAAAGTTCACTTTTTATAATGCCATTTATAATGCAATTTTGCACTTGGGTGGAAAATTTTGGAAAAGCAAAGGCAGATTCTAGATCAAGGGTGTCAAACTCAATATCATTGAGGGCCACATCAGGGCCGTGGTTGACCTCAGGGGGCCGGGTGGGTGTGGCTGACTGGTGGCCGTGGCCATCTTGATGCCACTCACTGGGTGTGGCCAACTCAGTGGGTGTGGCCAACTGGGTGAGTGTGGCCAGATTGACACCACTCCCGACACTGCTGGCATGTTTCCTCTTTGCATTGGGTAGACTGAGCCGAAGCCACACTGGCTTGATGTTTCTTCTTCACATTGGGTAGACCAGGCCAAAGCGACACAAGCTGGCCCCTTACATTTTCCAGGCTTGCTCCCTGGGCCGAGGTGGCGCAGTGGTTAGAGTGCAGTACTGCAGCTACTTCAGCTGACTGTTAGTTCAGCAGATCAGCGGATCAAATCTCACTGGCTCAATGTTGACTCAGCCTTCCATCCTTCCGAGGTGGGTAAAATGAGGACCCAGATTATTGGGGGCAATATGCTATTTAATATACTGTCTTTGGTGTAAGCCGCCCAGAGTCCTCGGAGAGTGGGCGGCATAGAAATATGAATAATAAATAAATAAATAAATCTAACCACATCGTGGGCCGAATCCGGCTCCTGGGCCTTTAATTTGACGC
Organism: Arizona elegans; assembly: GCA_022577455.1. Taxonomy (NCBI): domain Eukaryota; kingdom Metazoa; phylum Chordata; class Lepidosauria; order Squamata; family Colubridae; genus Arizona; species Arizona elegans. The sequence continues at coordinate 5,546,768 of JAKOOJ010000017.1, forward strand.
CCCTGTTTTAGATGATGTTTTTTGTATAGACTCCAATCCTGGTGGCAAGGGATGATGGGATTGGTCATCCAAAGCATCTGGAGAGCAATCTTGGCTTTCGAATGGAAGATTTTATGTCATAGCTCCAAATGCCTGTTCTGAAATTAGTGCCAAAGTGCACTTTTCTCCTAATATGAGTTAGGAAAGGAAGAGACTCGCAGAGTAATTGGTCTCTGCGCCAGATACATTTTCTCTCTCCTGCTCTCCCTCCTGGCTTTTATTAAACTCATATGTCTCCAAATGTTCAAAATGTGATTAATTGCTGATTTCCAACTGGGTACAAAGCTGGAGAAGGTTACGTGTGTCCCACTTTGTCCCCCACCCCTGAGCTGCAGGCAGAGATAAGTAGCTCTGTGGGTCTCTGTGTCTGTATGTAGGGAGAAGTAATACACACACACACACACACACACACACACACACACACACAAACACAAATATCTCTCAGACGACAGGCGGGATATGTTCCCTGTCTTGTCAAGCAACTGAATGCTGAGATCAAGTAAGAGATAGTTTAGAAAAGAAAATATCCCCTGGTTTTCCTACATGTTATCTAGGCTAGCAATGAACTGCCAGACTGAATATTATACAGGTGAGAAGTATAAATACTATAAGTGAAAAAGAAGAGTATATGGTGGGGGAAAAAAGAAATGAGAAAGGTAGAATGCATTGGGGTTGGTCTTAAGCTGACACCCATCTTTGGATGTCAAGCTAGCTTGAAACAAGAAAACTGCTGTTGGAAGAAATATCCTTCTGGGTTCAGTTCCAAGTGGGGAAAAAGACACTGGAAACATGCTTGGAAAGATGGTTTTTAATAGTGGACACATGACTTGAAGATCTTGGGTGAAGAGAAAAAAAGGGAAGAGATGCTGAGAGTGCCTAAGTTTTATACCCTCTCTGGGCTTTTGAATTTGAGCTTGTATGCTGCTTGGTTGTCAGATTCCCATGGGACCATGCAGGGGTAACTTTGTAGGTTGTGCTTTTGAGTCCCAGGCTTGGTTGACTCTCGTTGGGTGATGATGTAATGAAAGGGCTTTGGGCAATTCCTACTATGGCTCTGTCTGAAGGAGGTAGATCTTTGTTATGTAGAATAGACTGGCCCAGGCCTTAATGGCCTATTAATTTAATTTAATTTAATTTAATTTAATTTAATTTAATTTAATTTAATTTAATTTAATTTAATTTAATTTAATTTAATTTAATTAATTCAATTTATATGCCACCCCTCTCCGAAGACTCAGGGCGGCTCACAATACATTTTAAAAAATCATTATAAAAACATTTAAAAATTAAAAACATTAAAAACATTAAAAACTCATTCACGCCATTCATGGCCGGATCTCACCAGATCACAAGAGCGAGATCAACGGCCCCAGGCCTGCCAGAAAAGCCAGGTCTTCACTGCTTTTTGGAAGGCCAATAGGGTGGAGATGGTCCGGACCTCAGGAGGTAACTGGTTCCAGAGAGCTGGGGCAGCCACAGAGAAGGCCCTCCCCCGCGGGCCCACCAGCTGGCATTGTTTAGCTGACGGGACCCGGAAGAGACCAACTCTGTGGGATCTTACCGGTCGCTGGGAGCTAAGCGGCAGAAGGCGGTCTCAAAGATAACCTGGCCCTGAGCCATGTAGGGCTTTAAAGGTAATAACCAACACCTTGAATTGTGACCGAAGACCAATAGGGAACCAGTGCAGCTTGTGGAGAATTGGTGTAATGTGGGTGTACCTAGGTGCCCCCACGACAGCTCGCGCAGCTGCATTCTGGACCAACTGTAGTCTCCGAACACTTTTCAAGGGTAGCCTCATGTAGAGCGTGTTGGAATAATCTAACCGTGAGATGACAAGAGCATGAGTGACTGTGAGGAAAGCCTCCTGATCCAAGCAGGGTCAACAAAGGTGGAGGGGGGGGGGCTGAGTTTCTACCTCCCTTTTAGGGGAAATATTCTGCCCTTTTAATATCTCCTAAAATATTTCATTTTCTAGGAGAGGGGTGGGTACTAACTTCCTACACTGCCTGATAGCATCATATAAGGACAATTACAACCAAGTTAGTTAAAATCAGCTCTGCTATGGTAAGCTTAGTGAAAATCCTGTGTTTTTGCCATCTTCCCATACACTGGCAGAAAGGGGGCTCAATATTACCCTTCTCCCCCTCCTCCCTCGAATATTGGAACACTGCTATCGTGTCATCCCTGGTCCTTCTCTTCATTAGACTAGCCATGCCCAGTTCTTGCAACTGTTCTTCTCATATCTTGAGATTCTAGAAAGAGTGCAGAGAAAAGCAACATCTTTTTTTACAGTGTAGTGATGAAAACTGGATGCGGTATTCTAGGGTGGTCTTGGGAGAGATCCAGAAACCTGGGAGAGATCTAGAAGAAGGCCCTCTCCTGTGCATCAGATATCTGGCGGGATCTTCTTCAGGAAGGTGAGTCTTCTAAGGTGGTGTTTTTCAGCCTCAACAACTTTAAAACGTTTGGATGTCAGGTCCCAGAATTCCCCAACCAGTGCTGGCTGAGGAATTCTGGGAATTGGAAATCATATCTTTTAAAGTCGCTGAGGTTGAAAAACACTACTCTTAAGGATCCAGGTAGGCTCACGGTGGCCCTTTGGATAGTCAGACCTTTAGAACTTTAACAATCAGAATAAGAGAGTTGGAAAGGACCTTAGAGATCTTCCAGTCCAACCCCCTGCTCAAGCAGGAAACCCTAAACCATTTCAGACAAATGGTTGTCTAATCTCTCCTTAAAAATGTCCAGTGTTGGAGCATTCACAACTTCTGGAGGCAAGTTGTTCCACTGATTAATTGTTCTAACTGTCAGGAAATTTCTTCTTACTTCTAAGTTGCTTCTCTCCTTGACTAGTTTCCATCCATTGCTTCTTGTCCTGCCTTCAGGGGCTTTGGAGAATAGGTTGACCCCTTCTTCTTTGTGGCAGCCCCTTGGATATTGGAATACTGCTATTATGTTACTCCCTAGTCCTTCTTTTCATTAAATTAGACATATTCAGTTCCTGAAACCGTTCTCTGTATGTTTTAGCCTCCAGTCCTCTAATCAGTGGTGGGTTCCTCCCGGTTCGGTCCGGTTCGGCCGAGCCAGTAGCGGTGACGATATGACGTCACCGAACCGGTTCTCCCCCCCGCCCTCCCGTCCCCCCACGTTATTCTTACCTTTTATTTGGTCCCACCCCCAATCTATTGCTGCCTCCTGAGTCCCAGCTGATGACTAGAGGGAAAAAAACTGTTTAAACTCTTGCCGTGGGGCTTCAAAGGGCCGTCCTACAGCTGATCAGTGTTAAAAGCAAACAAATGAGTCGGGTCATAAGTGTGAGGACTAGTCGTAAGTGCGAGGACCTTCCAGAAATGACTCTGACCAGCTAGCCACGCCCACCTAGTCACATGACCTCCAAGCCACACCCACAAAATAAGCCACACCCACAGAAACGGTAGTAAAAACATTTAGAACCCACCCCTGCCCCTAATCAACTTTGCTGTTCTTCTCTGCACTCTTTCTAGAGTCTCAACATCTTTTCTACATCGTGGTGACCAAAACTGGATGCCGTATTCCATGTGTCATCTTACCAAGGCATTATAAAGTGGTACTAACACTTCACGTGATCACTAATGCCTCAGGTGATCAACCCCCCAAAATTTATTTTGTGTCTCCATGCTGGTTCCTCTTCTTCCTGAGCAATTGTATCCTTACAAAAGGGTTATAGCATCATGGACATTAAGTGGAAATAAGAATAGGAAATACATTTTGATCTGAAACATGTTTTGCAATATCGTGTGTCCCTCAGCGCTGTTTATTGCACTACCAACCGTAGTAGAAAATTGGACCTCTGAGCCTGCTTTGAATTATCTAGGCCACCAATGGGAAACTTTCTGGATTTTTTTTTCCTGCTGAGAATTGCATTTCTCTGAAGCTATCCGTAAGGAATGGTGGAAGGCTGGGCTTAAGCAAAAAAAAAAAAGAGGGGGGTGGAGCCAAAAACACTCGTGACTCTTCTGATATCCTTTTTAACTCTGCTGATTTGTGACCTCCCTTTATTCCTTCCTTCTTTCCTCCCTCTTTTTCTTCATAAAGAATGGAATGGACTGGGGTTTTTTTTTGCAGACATTGGGAGATCAAGAGATGGGTTGGGCAGCATTCAAAGGCTACACCATTCTTTGAAGAGGTGGGCTTCAAAAATTTTAGCAACGGGTTCTCTGCCTGGTTTCTGGGTAGGTGTGGCCATGGTGGGTGTGGCCTAGTTGGCCTCCTGCACCATGGCAGGGGGGCATTTTTGCCCTCCCCGGGCTCTGGAGGCTTTTCTCGAGCCTCCGGGAGGGCGAAAATGGCCTCTCCAGGCTCCAGAGGCCCTCTGGAGGCCCTCCCGAACTTCCAGTAGGCCCATTTTTCGCCCTCCCTGAACCTCCACGTGCATTTACCTGCATCCAAAAGGGGCCACATACAGACTCCTGGTAGGGGCAGGGTGAGGTGGGGTGGGCAGGGCCAGCCAGGAGTGGCATTTGTGGGTTCTCCGAACTGCACAGAATCTTAGCTACAGGTTCTCCCAAACCACTGCAAACCCCCAGCAGCCCACCCCTGATTCTTTGGCATGTTCAGTGATTTGCACATGACGTCTCTGCAACTCCTCTTTTCTTAGAATTGTACTGCAGCTGCAAAGATCAGCTGCAAAACTCCAGGGGGGAAAAAAGACCTCTGTTCTATAGAACTGTGTATAAGGGTGATGTGAGCACCCCAATACTTGTTCTCTTCAACTTACAATAGTTCATTTAGTGACCGTTCAAAGTTACAATGGCACTGGAAAAAAAAAAGACTTCTGATTGTTTTTCGTACTGTCGACTATTGCAGCCACAGTCATGTGATCAAAATTCAGACACTTAGCCACTGACTCAAATTTATGATGGTTGCAGTGTCCCAGAGTCACATGATCCCCTTTTGCAACCTTCTGGCAAGAAGAAGTCCATAGGGAAGCCAGATTCACTTAACAACCGTGTTATTAATTTAAGAACTGCAGTGATTCACTGAACAATTGTGGCAAAAAAGGTTGTAAAATGGGAACAAATTCTCTTAATAATTGTCTTGCTTAGCAACAGAAATTTGGGACTCAATTGTGGTCATAAGTGAAGGACTAGCTGTATGATCCAAAGCACTTTTTTGACATTGAATCCAAAATGCTGTATAGACCTAAGGCTGAAGAATTTTGAATATTTTTTTAGATTAGACTAGACTAGACTAGACTAGACTAGACTAGACTAGACTAGACTAGACTAGACTAGAATGCCTTTATTGTCACTTGGAATGTACACTGATCGGCATACATTAAAATGAAAATTCATTGCATACAGCTCTTAAAGGATCACCACTCCAATATTCATCACATAAACATGACTAAACAAACAGACAAACAAACACAAAATTATGCATATACCCACATATATTATATGACACAGAGAAACAACACAGTCTAGTTTAAATGTATACATGCACATGGCGAGAAAAACAAATCTTGTGATTTTACCAGATGGATGGCATAGGGAACAAAGCAAAGCAAAACAAAGGAAACAAAACAGAATCTGGAAGTCCAGCTAGAAATACTTTGAAACCTCTTCCCAGAGGGGAGCAACAGAAACAGACCATAAAGTGGCTGTGTGGGGTCTCTAACAATGTTTTGAGCTCAAAGCGCTTATAAGTAGTATCCTGAATAATGGGAAGAGAGCTTCCTATAATCTTCTTGATTGTCCTTACCACTCTCTGTAGGGACTTTCTATCTGAGGCACTGCTGCCACCAAACCAAACAATTTGTTAAAATGTTCTCAATTGTGCCTCTGTAAAAAGTGGCCAGGACAGAAGGAGAAAGATGCACTCTCCTCATCTGACACAGGAAATGCAGATGAACATTAGCGCAAGAGTGCTTGCAATCTGGAAGCTATATATTTCTCACCCTTGATCTAATTTTTAGCATGAAGCCAATAAGGACATTTTTATCTTGCTTGGAAACTGGTCGATCTTCTTGCAGCTTGATCTTGGCTTGTGCCAGAACCGAACATTAGAAAAGCCATGGTCAAATGCATCCTGACCTCTGAAAGAACAATATTCAAATATGGTTTATAAACAAGCTGAGGATCTGAAGAGCTTGAAAGCTTCTTCATCTACAAAAAAATAAAAATAAAATAATTTCAGCAGTAAGCATTAGCTTGAAAGGCTTCTGTTTCATCTTTTTCTTTTTTTCTTTTTTTCTTTTTTAAGCTCTTAAGGCTTGTTAAACTCCTGCAGAATTGAGGGTGGAAGAGACACTTAATCTAACGGGCTTTTTTTATGCAATCTCTCCCGTTTTTAATTAGTTTCTCAGATACCCAAACTGTTGGTGGGAGTAAGAAAAGAAAGCCCATTTGAAACAGACAATTAAGCTAGGTTATCGGAGCACAACAACAAGGATTTATACATCCAGTGTGTTTTTGCAAATGCATGGGGAGGGGGGGAGGAGATGTGGTATTAAGCATCAAAGTCTTAATAGAATTTCTTTCCTTTCAATTCCCCACCTCCTTCCTTCTGATGGGTGAGGCTTTGAATCAAGGGCAATGAAAATGATAATAAAACTTAGCTCGTCTCCCCTGCCTCTCCCCACCCCCACCAAACTCTCCTCTGTTTAAAATACATCTCTGCTTTGAGTCTGGCTGAGACCATTTTGTGCAGGACAGGAAGGAATGGATGGAAACTAATCCAGGAGAGAACCAACATAGAACTAAGGAGAAATTTCCTGACAGTGAGAACAATTAATCTCAATTAAATGACTTGCCTCCAGAAGTTGGGGGTGCTCCAACACTGGAGGATTTTAAACCCGGGCTTCAGGCCTGGGTACAGCACGGAAACGGCATTGGTCGCGTTGGTTGATGATCTCTGGAGGGCTCGGGACAGGGGGTGCTCCTCTGTCCTGGTCCTGTTAGATCTCTCAGCGGCTTTTGATACCATCGACCATGGTATCATGCTGCACCGGTTGGAAGAGTTAGGGGTGGGAGGCACTGTGTTGTGGTGGTTCTCCTCCTTTCTCTCTGACCGGTTGCAGTCTGTGTTGGCAGGGGGACAGAGGTCGACCCCGAGGCCCCTCATATGTGGGGTGCCACAAGGGTCGGTCCTCTCGCCTCTCCTGTTCAACATTTATGTGAAGCTGCTGGGCGAGATCATCCGTGGTTTCGGGGTGGAGTACCATCAGTACGCTGATGACACTCAGCTGTACATCTCTACCCCGGATCACCCCAACGATGCCCTTGAAGTGATGTCCCGGTGCCTGGAGGCCATACAGATCTGGATGGGGAGGAACAGGCTCAGGCTCAACCCATCCAAGACCGAGTGGCTGTGGTTTCCAACATCCCGATATAGTCAGTTGACGCCATCACTGACTATTGGGGGCGAATCATTGGCCCCCACGGAGAGGGCTCGCAACTTGGGCGTCCTCCTGGACTCACGGCTGTCTTTAGAAGAGCATTTGACGGCCGTGACCGGGAGGATTTTTTATCAGGTTCGCCTGATTCGCCAGTTGCGTCCCTTTCTGGATCGGGACTCGTTACGCACGGTCACTCATGCCCTCGTCACCTCCCACCTGGACTATTGTAATGCTCTCTACATGGGGCTCCCCTTGAGGAGCACCCGGAGGCTCCAACTGGCGCAGAGTGCGGCCGCGCGGGTGGTAATGGGAGCGACATGGCGCTCCCATGTAACACCTCTCCTGCGCGAGCTGCACTGGCTCCCGGTGGTCTTCCGGGTGCGCTTCAAGGTTTTGGTTACCACCTTTAAAGCGCTCCATGGCTTAGGACCTGGTTATCTACGGGACCGCCTACTACCACCAATAGCCTCCCACCGGCCATTACGCTCTCATAGAGAGGGACTCCTCCGGGTGCCGTCAGCCAAACAGTGTCGACTGGCGGCCCCTAGGGGGAGAGCCTTCTCTGTGGGGGCACCTACTATCTGGAATGAGCTCCCCCCAGAGATACGGAGGATCCCGGATCTGCGCTCCTTCCGCCGTGCTGTGAAAACCTTTTTATTCCATCAAGCGGGCTTGGCCTAATCTCTTCCCTTTTTAAATATTTAAATTTTAATCTGTTTTTAAATTATCGGGGTGTTTTAATTTGTCTGGGCCAAATAATTTAATTTGATTTTAATGGGTTTTTAAATTTTGTGTATCTATGTATTTTATTGTTGGCTGTTCACCGCCCTGAGTCCTTCGGGAGTAGGGTGGTATACAAATCAAATAAAACTAAAACTAAACTAAACTAAACTAAAAAGAAACTGGACAACCATTTGTCTGAAAAGGTATTGGGTTTCCTGCTTGAGCAGAGAGTTGGACTAGAAGACCTCAAAGGTCCCTTCCAACCCTATTATTCTGTTAATGAGAAATGGAGAAAGGTGCCCAATATTTTATGCTGGTGGGTTTATTTGTTTTGATCTGGACTTTTTACCACTTAGAAGAATGTTTGCAGAGCCTCTCTTTAGCTCAAAGTTGGTAAACCTTTAATGACCCAAAGCCACACCAATACAACATAGAACAATAGGGTTGGAAGAGTCCTTGGAGGTCTTCTAGTCCAACCTCCTGTTCAGGAAGGAGACCCTATACCAAATGTTGTCCAATCACTTCTTGAAAACCTCCGGTGATGTTGCACCCACAACTTCTGGAGACAAGTCCTTCCACGATTAATTGTTCTCATGGTCAGATTAATCAGATTAAATAATGAGCCGAGGTGGCGCAGTGGTTAGAGTGCAGTACTGCAGCTACTTCAGCTGACTGCTAGTTCAGCAGATCCGCGGATCAAATCTCACCGGCTCAAGGTTGACTCAGCCTTCCATCCTTCCGAGGTGGGTAAAATGAGGACCCAGATTTTTGGGGGCAATATGCTATTTAGTATACTGTCTTTGGTGTAAGCCGCCCAGAGTCCTCGGAGAGTGGGCGGCATAGAAATATGACTAATAAAATAAATAAATAAAAATAAATCTCTCCTTAGTTCTAGGTTGCTTCTCTCCTTGATAACTTTTCATCTGTTACTTCTTGTCCTGCCCTCAGGCGCTTTGAAGAATAGGTTGACCAGTGGTGGGATTCAAATAATTTAACAACCGGTTCTCTGCCCTAATGACTGGCTGGGTGGGCATGGCCATGGTGGGTGTGGCCAGGGGTATAACAGATGCACCCAGCCTCCTGCAACCCCCTAGGAGCACAAACGGGCTGCCAGGGGCCTGCACTGCACCCCGTTTTGGGCCTAGGAGGCCCCCCAGAAGACTCCTGGGAGCAAAAACGGGCCACGGGGAGGGCAGACCACACCCCCGCACCCAGTGGTGGGATTCAGGCAATTTAACAACCGGTTCTCTGCCCTAATGATTTCTTCCAACAACCAAACTGCTCAGAAAGTTAACAACCGGTTCTCCCGAAGTGGTGCGAACTGGCTGAATCCCACCACTGCCCGCACCCCATTTTGGGCCTAGGAGGCCTCCTTGCATTTACCTGGAAGCCAAAATGGGGTGTGTGTGGGGACTCCTAGAAGGGGCCAGGAGGGGAGGGGCCAGCCAGCAATTTAACTACCGGTTTGCCCGAACTGGCCTGAACCGGATGAATCCCACCACTGGTTGACCCTCTAGTGTCTGTGACAGTCGCTCAAGTAGTGGAAGACTGCTATCACAATATGATTAACTGCTAACATGATACCGCCAAGAACCATGTTAATGGTATCTCAACAAGTGGGACAGTTCTTGAGGCTCATTTTTCTCTATTCAGTCTAAACAACCAAGGTGACTTCCTTTCCCTCTCTCCCTCACTCTCTCTGTCTATGTCTGTGTCCGTCTCTCTCTCTGCTATTTAACCTGGAATCACTAATCAGTATTTATGGTGTGTGTGTGCGTGTGCGTGTGTCAGAGGTGGGTTTCAGCAGGTTCTGACCAGTTCTGGAGAACCAGTAATGGAAATTTTGAGTAGTTCGGAGAACCGGTAGTACAAATTCTGACTGTCCCCGCCCCCATCTATTCTCTGCCTCCCAAGTCCCAGCTGATCAGGAGGAAATGGGGATTTTGCAGTAACCTTCCCCTGGAGTGGGTAGGGAATGTAGATTTTACAGTATCCTTCCCCTGGAATGGGGTGGTAATGGAGATTTTACAGTATCTTTCCCCTGCCACGCCCACAAAGCCATGCCACGCCCACCAAGCCACACCCACAGAACCAGTAGTAAAAAATTTTGAAACCCACCATTGGCGTGTGTGTGTGTGTGTGTGTGTGTGTGTGTGTGTGAGAGAGAGAGAGAGAGAGAGAGAGAGTCAGTCAGTCAGTCTGTCTGAAAGGTATTTTTTCAAGAGGCAACTGAGCTTTCTTGTTTTTCTTTTGAAGGCATTTCACTTCTCATCCAGGAAGCTACTTCAGCTCTGACTGGATGGTGGGGAATGAAAGGATTACAAACATAAATATAAATACTTCCATTCCCCACCATCCAGTAAGAGCCGAAGAAGCTTCTTGGATGAGAAGTGAAACGTCTTCAAAGCAAAACCAGAAAGTCCAGTTGCCTCTTGAAAAAAAAAAAAATCACTTTTGGGACAACCATGACCTAGATGACTGAGAATCTCCATAGATAAGGACTCCATAGATAAGGAAATATGCAATAATAATATTTACATTATAAACCATCCAGAAAGTGCTCTAAAGTGCTACATGGTCAGTGGTGGGATTCAGCCGGATCGGGCAAACTGGTTGTTAAATTGCTGGCTGGCCCTGCCCCTTCCCAGCCCGCCCTGCCCCTTCCAGGAATCCCCACAGCCCTCCCCCATGGCCTGTTTCCGCTCCCAGGAGGCTTCAGGGCAGCTTCCTAGGCCCGTTTTTACTTCCCAGGAGGCTTTAGGGAGGTTTCCTAGGCCCAAAACGGGTCATGGGGGGTGGTGCATCCCCACTGCAGCCTATGTGTGCTCCTAAGGGGGTGCAGGAGGCCACGTGCTGCCTGTCACACACCCCTGGCCATGCCCACCATGACCACACCCAGCCAGTCAGTCATTAGGGCAGAGAACCGGTTGTTGAATTATTTGAATCCCACCACTGTACGTGGTGCTATATAAGCCTAAATGTTATTGCTATTGCTATTCTTAGCAATTCGTGTTCTTTTAGTTTCGGTTAGACCCATTCTCGTGCTTAAAATTTTCAATAAAGCTATATTAAACCAAAAGCAAGTATCTTTCCCCTTTTATCTTACTTTTTCCTCATAATCACAAATAATGGAGCTGTTCAAGAACCAGGCGTTTTCAACACTATTATCTTTCTGAGATGAATTGCTCCAGCTAAATGGTTGTTAGGCATTACAATTTATAAACAGTGAAATAGAATTCTTAAATAGCACACAGCAGAGTTTGGGAAATGAGTCAAGGATTTTATCTTTCTCTCTGAAGCTAAGCTCCAAATTTGTACCCATGAACGTATTTATCAAATATATTAGCTGCACCGAATGAAACCTTCTGATTTCAAAGGGGAAAGCAAATGAAAACATGGATAAGGGTATTGAAAAAGAAGCCCTTTGTACAGCTGGTCCTCGAGTTACGACTGCTCGCTTAGTGACTGTTTGATGCTATGACAAACCTCTCTGTAACTATTAACTATTGAAAACACTAAGATAGATGTCATTCTTACTAAGTCGACCAGATAGGAAACCCTACCAGATAAGCTAATTCTACATTATTGTAAAGCTACATTAAGGAAATTTTACAAGTTTGAAAGAAAAATTCTCCTACAGTCTCCTATACAACTTGAGAAACTAGGGAGAGTGTCTTCCAGGGGTGAAATGCTCCTGGTTTGGACAGGATCACCCAATCCAGTAGCAATAGAAGTGGGTGGTTCAGAGAACCGGTAGCAAAAATCCCTGCCCCCCCCCCACATGCCCAGCTGAGCCGCGCGAGCATCAGAGGCTTTTTTTTCTTTTAAATGGCTCTGACGATCCAAGCTGAGTTGCCTGATTGTCAGAGGGTTTTTTAAAAACCCTCTGCCAATCAAGGCAACTCAGCTTGGATCGTCAGAGCCATTTAAAAAAAAAAGTTTTTTTCTTTTAAATGCCTCTGACAAAAAACCCTCTGATGATCAGGCAACTCAGCTGGGATCATCAGAGCCTTTTGAAAGCATTTTTTACAACCTCTTTGCCAAAGAGGTTGTAGAAAAACTGATTTTAAAAATAAAAAAAAATGGCCATGCCCACCCAGTCACATTACCCCCACCACCAAGCCACACCCACAGAATCGGTAGTAACAAATTTTAGATTTCACCACTGGTGTCTTCTGAAGTCCCTTGCCCTGCCCATTATCCAGCTCTGGGCTCTGCGGTCTCTTATCTGACAACCCTAAGGCAGAATAACAAAATAACAGTTAAAAGAGATCTTGGAGGTCTTCTAGTCTGACCACCTGCTCAGACAGGAAACCCTATGCCATTTCACACAAACAGTTGTCCAATCTCTTCTGAAAAACCTCCAGTGTTGGATCACTCACAGCTTCTGGAGGCAAGTCATTCCACTGATTTATTGTTCACATTGTCAGGAAATTTCTCCTTAGTTCTAGGTTGTTCTAGGTCTCCTTAGTTCTAAACAGCATCTATTTGCCCTGTTTGCCAAGGTCTTTCTCACATACCATTATAATAACCGTATTCAATGTAAATTCTGAATGAGCTGGTTCGTCCTTAAAATCTGAAAATCTGAAAGAACCTACCTGAATTAACACGGTTACTGGTTTTCAAAGAGAGATTCATCAGTATATATACCTAAGTAATTTATCAGCAGTTTGTGCTTCAGTGAAAAGAATTGGGAATGGGAATTCAACTCCAAGTAGACAACTCTTCCTTTCACTTTCAGCTGAGTTCTTGCTGATATTGAGGAGAGCTGCTGATGTCAGGAAAGGTAGCCTACTCTTATGTAACGAGCAACACAAGACACTGAGATTAGCAACTTGATTCATTTCAAAATCTGAAACAAACCTGCATCATAGCAACCGACATCCCTTCTGTCCATAGTTCAATTGGCTGAATTGACCTGAAGAATTCATCTTCAGATGAATTCACAATCAATCAATCAATGAATCAGAATAGAGCTGGAAAGGACCTTGGAGGTCTTCTAGTCCAACCCCCTGCTCAAGCAGGAGACCCTCTACCCGTGATGGTGAATATGGCATGCATGCCACACAGGTGGCACGCGAGCCGTCGCCCAGCTCAGCTCCACCATGCATGCGTGCGTGTGTCTCCCGCAAGCCGGCTGATTTTCGGGATGTGCGGGGGGTGGGGCACATGTGGGAGACGCGCGTGCAAGCACAGGGGGAGTCACAAGTGCATGGTGGGGGGAGGGGAGAGTGCCGGGGGGGCGGCACCCCCCTCAGCTTGTTTTTGGGCCCCGGAGGCTGCAGGGAGACTTGCTAGGCTGAAACGGGGTGCAGGAGGTGCAGCGTTCCACCCATGGACCGTTTTTGGGCCCAGCAGGCTGCAGGGAGACCTGCTAAACCCAAAATGGGGGTCGGGGGTCGTACATGCATACATGGGGGGGAGAGGAATCGTGGCGGAGCATGTGCGCATGTGCAGGGGCAGGGGAAATGTGGGGGGGGGTCTTGCGTGCATCCGTAGGGGGAAGTATTACAATATGGGTGCCAGCACGTGCGTGCACTGGCACACACATGCACACTTTTGGCACACAACGAGAAAAAGGTTAGCCATCTCTATATACCTATACCATTTCAGACAGTCTCTTCTTAAAAACCTCCAGGGATGAAGCACCCACAACTTCTGAAGGCAAGCTGTTCCACTGGTTAATGCTTCTCACTGTTAGGAAGTTTCTCCTTAATTCCAGGTTGCTTCTCTCCTTGATTAGTTTCCATCCATTATTTCTTGTCTTGGCTTCTGGTGCTTTGGAAAATAAGTTGACCCCTTCCTCTTTGTGACAGCCCCTCAAATACTGGGATCCTGCTATCATGTCACTCCAGTCCTTCTTTTCTCTAGACTAGCCATACCCAATTCCTGCAACCGGTCTTCATATGTTTTGGTCTCCAGTCCCTTAATCATCTTAGTTGCTCTTCTCTCCACTTTTTCCAAAATCTCAACCTCACAACAAATGGAGACTCTGGATGATGGGTCTTCCAGCAAAGAACTGTGAATTTATTCTTAAAAGAACTTATTCTTTTATCCTTTGCCTGTAGCGAGTAGTATACATTCTTTTCCCTGTCATCTTAGCCTTTCTTTGACCTATACAGTTGCTGGGACAAATGTGATTTGCCGCAGGGCAACTGACCGGAACATGCTTGTAAACGAGTTGCAATCCTTAAATCTCTATCTGATCTGATCTTGATGAATTGCTTCCCAGTCCTAGGCATCGGTGTATGGTGTTATTATACTGCCAGTTGCAAACTCTGTTTTTCCATTCCCAGCGCAGGCACTCTTTGACTTACAATAATTCCTTTAGCAACTATTTGCAAGGCAATGGTACTGAGAAAAGTGACTTAAAACCGGTACTCACAATAGAACAGTTGCAGCATCCTCATGGTCACATGATCAAAATTTGGACGCTTGGCAGCTGGCATGTATTTAAGATAACTTTTATTGTCATTTTTTTTTAATGTGAGCACACTGGCCCACATTAAAAATGAAATTCTGCTGCCTGCTCTCAAATGAAAGTATATATCTACCCATATACTTACATAACACAGTTATATACATGTCATACACACATATCCTGTTTCCCTGAAAATAAGACCTATCCTGAAAATAAGCCCTAGCATATTTTACATGTGTGCCTAATATAAGCCCTGCTCCAAAAATAAGCCCTATTTAAGAGCCTGACCAGCCCACCGCCTGTCCATTCTGGTTGCTTGTGATGCTGCAGCCACAAGGTGAGGTGGGGTGGAGCTGCCTCATGCGCCCCGCACTGGCTTACCTCAGGGTCCCTGCAGTCAGGCCATCCATGCCCCAACTGTTGTGGTCCAGTGACAAGGCTGGGGAGGAACATGGGCCAGTCCTGGAGTCTGGGGAAGGCCCAGATGAGGGCTCTGCATCGGAGGCAGAGATGGGGACAGGGCCATCTGGGAGTGATGCGCAAACTCCAGAGCCCCCAAAGTCAGACAGCAGAGAGGCAGAGGAACAGGAGGAGCCTGTTCCTAGTGCACTCATGTGCAGAGCTGCCAGAAGGCAAGAGCAGCTAAAGCGAAAGGGATGACTTGGGAGTAAGGCCAGGAGATTATTGCCCCTCCCATAAGGCTTAAAAGAGAAACAAAGGCACTTTGGCCTTTTAGCACGAAAGCAACGTTGCTAATTCTGTTGCCAGTCGGCATCTCTTGTTTGTTTCTGAACTTAGTGGGGCTTTGCCAAGTAAGGCTTTGGCAGGGTGTCAAAGAAGATAAAGGCTGGTGATTATCCCGAAGGACTTCTTCTGAATGACTTTTTTTGCAAGTAATTGGGACTCAGCTGGAAATAAACGTAATTCTCAGCTGTTACAATAAAATATGTTTATTAGGGATTAATTGTGTCTTGTAATGACTCAGTAAGTCTAGGTCACAACACAGACAACTGCCTCACGGTGGCAGCACCAGCACCCATGTGCATCAGAAGCCCACATGACCACTGGCCCACTTCTTCTATGATGCAACTATTGAAAGAAGCCTTGTTTTCCAATAATAACTCCATCAAAGGCACATTGACCTGCTACCAACTTACCAAGCATTGAGGAACCGGGAATATCCTGCAGGATTAGCAGAGACTGATTTCTATCAGGGAGTAGAGATCGATGGCACACACCCACCTACCCCCAATTTGGGCATATAGATTTGTCCTGTGGAGGCACAGCCAGCCCGGGCCAAATGCCGAGGAGCCTGGCAGAGCAGTGTTGTGGTCCATCAGCAGCCTGCAGACCTGGCAATGGAGTCAGACAGTGAGGAGGCTGGGGAGGACAATGGGCCAGTCCTGGAGTCTGGGGAAGGTTCAGACGAGGGCTCTGCATCGGAGGCAGAGATGAGGCCAGGGCCATCTGGGAGCAATACGCAGACTCCGGAGCCTCCAGAGGTGGACAGCAGAAAGGCAGAGGAACAGGAGGAGCCTGTTCCTAGTGCACGCATGCACAGAGCTGCCGGAAGGCAAGAGCAGCTAAAGCAAAAGGGACAATTCGGGAGTAAGGCCAGGAGATGATTGAGCCCTCCCATAAGGCTTAAAAGAGCAGCAATGAGCCGTTGAGTTCTTTGTAGAAAAGCAATGTTGATTCCTGTGCTTCTTGTCAGCGTTTCTTGAACTTTGTGGGGGTTTTGCCAACAAAAGCCTTTGGCAGGTTGCCAAAAACATCAAAGGCTGGTGATATGGCTGACAGACTGGTTATTAAGAAATTTGTTTTGGACTAAGCTGAGAATGAATTAATTCTCAGCTGTTTTAATAAAATAAGTCTGTTGAGGACTGAATTGTGTTTGGTAATCACTACTTGGGCCTCGGTCACAACAAGCAGTTACAAGCCATAATAGACATGGGTAATGAGGAATGAGCCGGGTCAGTTACAAGATCATGGGCAGAACAACAAATGAAGTTGTTTGATATATCAAATGTGCCTGTGAGGTAGAAGAGTGGTGGTGTGTGGGAAGGGGCCAGAGAGAATGCCGGTAAAGCAATATCTGACAGCTCAGCATCATTCCCTGGGGATGGGCAGCCCAAGCAGTGCATGATAGGGGAGGAAGCAACAGGAGCTAAGCCTCCATTGATTACATGTCTGAAGTAAAAATGACAGAGCTAATTATAGGTGGAAGTGGGAGGATGGGTCTATCATGCGTGCAATGACCAAATTGATCAATGATGCATAAAGGCGAATATCTCTTCAATGTTAGTTTTTGCTCCTGAAGAAAACGCATGGTAGAAATCAAACAAATCATTTGATTCAATCCACATCCTCTTGATACCGTTAAAAGACGCACTTGTGAGTGTGCAGAAGGGCGTACTGTCTCAGCGGTTCCATTCAATGCATCAAATTAATTGGGTGTCCAGTTCAAAAGGATGACTCGAGCGAATCAGAGCTTCATCCAGACCTAGTAAATTGTTAGCGTGTTGGTGTCTAAGTTAATCTTTGAACAACAAAAGAGACCGTTGACAAAAATTGGGGCTCATGAGCGTTAGCTTTCTGGAAGCTTGATATCCACCAAGCATGAAAAGAAATATCTTCAGGATAACAGTAGTAAAACAAAAGAATCAATTACTCACAGTAGATTAAAAGAATGAGGTGGGGGAAGGAGCTGGGAAGGTAAATTTGGAATTTGTAGGCATATCACAGCTAATTACAAAATAGCTGATATGATGGAGCCTGTCAGTTACAAAGCACAGTAGTTATTTGAAAGCCAACTGGTCAACTCGTTGTCATCTCCTCAAGACCTTCAGGAACAAACTGTCCAGTGGTGGGTTATTCCTGGTTCAGCCCAGTTCTGCTGAGCCAGTAGCGGTGACGATATGATGTCACCGAACCGGTTTTCTTTCTTCAGGAGCTGGGCCCTCCCACCCCATCTCCCCGCGTTATTCTTACCTTTTATTTGGCCCCGCCCCCAATTTTTCACTGTCTCCCGAGTCCCAGCTGATCAGTTAGAAGGAAAAAGAAAACTCTTAAACTCTTGCCACAGGGATTCAAAGGGCTGCCCTACAGCTGATCAGTGTTAAAAGGCAGTGTGGTGTTAGACCAGTACGCTCGAAAAACAAATGGGTAGACTGGTGCCTCAAAAAACAAATGGGTAGACCAGTGCCTCCAAAAACAAATAGGTAGACCAGTGCCTCCAAAAACAAATGAGTAGACTGGTGCCTCCAAAAACAAATGAGTAGACTGGTACCTCCAAAACCAAATAGGTAGACCAGTGCCTTCAAAAACAAATGGGTAGACTGATGCCTCCAAAAACAAATGAGTAGACTGGTGCCTCCAAAAACAAATAGGTAGACCAGTGTCTCCAAAAACAAATAGGTAGACAAGTGCCTCCAAAAACAAATGAGTAGACCGGAATTCTCCAAGAATAAATGGGTAGACCGATATAGCTCTGCAAGCAGTTAAAAGCCTGGTAGACCAGTACCTCTGCTAAATCCTAAAGAATTGTCACATGACCATCAAATGATGCCCACAAAATAAGCCACGCCCACAGAACCAGTAGTAAAAAAATTTAGAACCCACCCCTGAAACTGTCCCATCCAGATTTAATTTTGCTTTTCCTGGGTTGGATACTCTTCAAAACAGAGCATTGAGCTCTGAGAAATCTTCAGAGCATTCTCGTGGCATCTCCATCAACCCCAGAGGCATCCTCGCAAACAGAGATACTGTTAAAAGCTGGTGCATTGTCCATTCCTTTTTTTTTAATTAGAAGAATGTAATTAGATTAATTAAAAGAATCTTAAGTAGAAGATTTTTTCCGAAATTAACAGAGAGCATTTTATGCACCAAAGGAGGAGGTCTGCAGGTACACGGATGCTCACAACCATCAGATTGTCTATTGCTGATTTAAACTTCTATCACAACAGATGTTCTATTGTGATGGCACAGTGGTTAAAATGAAGTATTGCAGGCTAATTCTGCCAACTGCCAGCATTTGATCCTGACCGGCTCAAGGTTGATTCAGCCTTCCATCCTTTTAAGGTCGGTAAAATGAGGACCCAGATAGTTGGGGGCAATGTGTTGACTCTGTAAACTGCTTAGAGAAGGCTGTAAAGCACTGTGAAGCAATATATAAGTCTAAGGTCTATTGCTAGAACAATTAGACCTCTATCTCTTGGGAAAGATAACAATAGCAATAACACTTAGACTTATATACTGCTTTACAGTGCTTTATAGATCTCTCTAAGCAGTTTACACAGTCAGCATATTGCCCCCAGAAATTTGGCTCCTCATTTTACCCACCTTGGAAGGCTGGAAGGCTGAGTCAACCTTGAACCTGATGAGATTCGAATTGCCAAATTGCAGGCAGCCAGCAGGCAGCAGAAGTAGCCTGCAATACTGCACTCTAACCACTGAGCCACTGTGGCTCAAGATATAATCAAACCACAATAACAAAGCACTTCCTTACTTCTCTTCTATTTATTCCTCAGGACGCCAGCTATGATTGGATGTTCTTTTGTGGTGAACCGGAAGTTCTTTGGGGAAATCGGTCTTCTCGATCCAGGGATGGACGTTTATGGTGGAGAGAACATTGAGCTTGGAATTAAGGTTGGTGAGATGATTACAACAAAGTGATTCTTCTTCCTGAGGTAGCTTAGTAAGAGCTTGTAAATTGAAATCTGATTCTAGTTACTAAGTCTGTATTACTATTAATCTTCTCATCGTTCCTATCACCCATCTCCTCCCACTTAAAACTGTACGACTATAACCTTGTTGCTGGTATCCTTACGATTTATATTGACTGTTTCCTAATATGATTTGATTGCTTATTTGTTCCCTATGACTATCATTAAGTGTTGTACCTTATGATTCTTGACGAACGTATCTTTTCTTTTTATGTACACCAAGAGCGTAGGCACCAAGACAAATCCCTTGTGTGTCCAATCACACTCGGCCAATAAAGAATTCTATTCTAGTCTATTCTTCCTCTTGGATCATCCTTTTCGTAAATAAGTGGCTTCTTTCCTTAAACAAATATTAAGTCTTGCCTCCTAGTGTTTCAATGTTTAATATAAACATTTATATAAAAGGGTGGGGTTTTTCCCCAAATTGATTCTCAAGAGTCACATAAGCTTCAGTCCTAAACCTCCCAATGAAATTGATAGTGTTTCTGCATAAATACACATTGTTGATATATACATGTGAACATCTCTAGAGAAATATTAGTCGGTATCAAGTTCTGTCTGAGATCAAATCAGTATCGTTCTCTAAATCGTAGGAATTAATTAGCTATCACTCTGAAGAAGTAAAAGATAATAAATGTTCACTGTTTTCTTTGCTCTGAATCTAAGGTTCACTTTAGTCTTCTAGAAGATTTCTGTGTTCTGCTAATCAGAAAAGCCCAATTAGATTTCTTTGAGCACTCAGGGGTATGATTAGAAAGTACACTCTCCCTTCCATCCCACGTATTGGTGAGCAACTGGTGAGACCTTTTGCACACCTGAAGGAGAAATAAACAGATTAGAAATTTGTTTCATTTAAAATGTTTTTATTTCATCTGTCGTGCACCATCCCTGAAGACCGTACTATGCAGCAACACACTGCGATATTATGGCACTATGCAGACAATCCCTTGTAAGCAGTATATGGGAGTAACTCATTTTTTCGGGGGGGGGGGGGGTTGTTCAAGTTATTTATGGTTCAAGTCATTGAACCGTAAGTTAAACAAATGAGCTCGGTCTGCATTCGCAGTCGCAAACAAATTAACTAAGGTTACCAGTATAAGATGAATCTATTGTTTGATTGCTCCTGTGAGATCCTTACTTGACCTTCTACCAACAGAGCCAAGCTAATGTTATTGCCCAGATCCTGTTGCAATCATGGTTTTCATTTCTTTACTCATCCTTGTTTCTTCCTCTTTCTTCTGTCCAATCTGTTGCTAGGGACTGATGTACTTTGATTGACATACTACTAGAGTGACTAGATGGAGTAGGCAGCCATAGAAACTAATAAATATATACAAGTACATACTTTAATATATAACATGTATTACAGTGGTGGGTTCCGCCCGGTTCGGCCTAGTTCGGCCGAGCCGGTAGCAGTGACGATATGATGTCACTGAACCAGTTCTCTTTCTTCGGGAGCTGGGCTCCCACCACACACACCCCCGCGTTATTCTTACCTTTTATTTGGCCCCACCCCCAATCTATTTGCTGCCTCCCGAGTCCCAGCTGGCTAGAAGGAAAAAAACTGTTTAAACTCTTGCCGCAGGGCTTTAAAGGGCACCCTACAGCTGATCAGTGTTAAAAGGCAATGTGGTGGTAGACCAGCGTGCTCGAAAAACAAATGGGTAGACCGGTGCCTCTAAAAACAAATGAGTAGACTGGTGCCTCCAAAAACAAATGAGTATACTGGTGCCTCCAAAAACAAATGGGTAGACCGGTGCCTCCAAAAACAAATGAGTAGACTGGTGCCTCCAAAAACAAATGAGTAGACTGGTGCCTCCAAAAACAAATGGGTAGACCGGTGCCTCCAAAAACAAATGAGTAGACCGGTGCCTCCAAAAACAAATGAGTAGACCAGTGCCTCCAAAAACAAATGAATAGACTGCTGCCTCCAAAAACAAATGGGTAGACCGGTGCCTCCAAAAACAAATGAGTAGACTGGTGCCTCCAAAAACAAATGGGTAGACAAGAACACTCCAAGAACAAATGGGTAGACCGGTATAGTTCTGCAAGCAGTTAAAAACCTGATAGACAAGTACCTGCTAAATCCTAAAGAATTGTCACATGACCATCAAACCACGCCCACAAAATAAGCCACGCCCACAGATCCAGTAGTAAAGAAATTTAGAACCCACCCCTGGTGTATTACTATCAGAATCAGGGATGGTATTTACTTACCTTTGCTACCGGTTCGCAAATGTGAGCGTGCATGTGCGTTCGCTCATTTCGCTCGTGCACCCCACCTCCGCATATGCGCAGAACCTTCTGCACATGCCCAGAGCATCAAAAACGGGATGTGATGACGTCTGGGTGGGTACGTGGAGCCTTCCGCAGCTGCCGCTACCAGCTGGCCCGAACTGAATAGAACTGGCTGAATCCCACCACTGATCAGAATGATATAGATTTGATGACTGTAAGAATAGGATTAGATTATTTTTTTTAATCAAGTTTTATTGGTTTTTTTCTCCCCTAACAGCCCCCCACATATTTTATGAAACAGAGTATTGACCATATCGTATCGTATCATATCATATACAACTTGTCATATTCAAATATATTTTACTTAGTTACAATTTCTGCCAAGGTGTTCTTTTTCCATATTTTTTAATCAAATCTTAATATTCTATTCTTATTTCTATAAACAGCATCTTCTTTGGCCCTCAAATTCTATTTTCTCCATTTTTAATCATATATATTCTCTTTTAATTTTTAATAATTCATTTTTTATCCTAATATATTTAAACATGTTCGGGGATACCTTTCTTCCAGTTCATCTTTTTTGTTTTACAGCAATCTTTCTTCTCTTTCTCTTCCTCTCCCTCCCTTCTTTTATCCTTCCTACCTACTTCTTCCCTCCTCTCCTATTCCTTCTCTACTTCCCCTCCCTTTCTCCCCCTCATCCTTTCTCCCCCATCTAATCTTCTCTCCTACTCTTATTTCCCTTTCCTTTCTTCCTCTCCTCTTCCCTTTCTTCTATTCCTCTCTCTCCTTCACCCTTCCTTCAAGATTAGATTAGTTTTGTATGTCTAAATAATATTGTGATTGGTATTAGAATTGTGTATTGAAACATTGAATAATGAAATAATGAATTATGTATCTTAATACAAATAGATGCAAAGTCAAGTCTTCCTTTCCTTTCCTTTCCTTTCCTTTCCTTTCCTTTCCTTTCCTTTCCTTTCCTTTCCTTTCCTTTCCTTTCCTTTCCTCTCCTCTCCTCTCCTCTCCTCTCCTCTCCTCTCCTCTCCTCCTCCTCCTCCTCCTCCTCCTCCTCCCCCCCTCCATTATGTTGTAATGGAGAACATAAGGAGCCTTATTAATGTTTGACCTGTTCACTGTTTGACATGTTCATTGAAGAGAAAGAGTAGGGAAGCACATTACACATTATAATCACTTAACTTCATGTATGCACCAATGATGTTGCCTAATTTGGTAATGAAACTTCTGCAAGAAAATAACCAAGCTCGGAGAGCACCAAGGATCCCACAGTTCCATCCGAGCTACTAATATTCTCTTCTATTGCAACATTACAATCATCATCAGTTTAAGTAAGCAACTATCACACAGAAGAATGGGAGGGGGGGGGGGGAGTTCTTAATACAGAGAATACGATTTTGAAGCTAATGGGCTTGAAGGCCAGATAGCTGCCTTAGGAGATTTTTCTTGATAGTAAGAACCATTCAATAATAGAAACAGCTTCCTTGACAACCATCTATAGCCTCCTGTGCGATTTGATATCATTAGATTACACTATTACAACCACACTATTTCAACCAGTGCCCATGAATGCGATGTGTGGCTAATTACACCCCATTTGCACCCTAGGAAATAAACTTCCCAATCATGCTATTAATGCAGCAGCATTCATCTTCAGTGGCATGAGTTTTACTGATTTTTTTTCCCCCACCCGTAAAATAAGCCAAATGAATGCCACCCACTTCCCCGCACCAGCCTCTGCTGCTCTCAAACTTACTCCCATCCGGCAGGCTGAAAATGAGTTCAGGCCTTGCAAGCAACAGTGGTTATCTCTCTTTAGCAGCAATTAAAATGTCAAGCTAATTTTCTAGGTCATAAATCGAGTTTAAGTTCTGTAGATTTAATTTTTGTTACCAAGCAGGTTGTGAACAGGGCCAGGCAACGAGAGACCGTACAGGTAGTCCTTGTTTAGCTACCATAGTCGGGACTGGTAACTTGGTCGTTAAGTGAAGCAGCCAATAAGTGAAACTGCGACTGTGTTTAGGATCTGTTTCCCTAAGATTATCATTAAGTGTTGTACCTGATGATTCTTTTTTTAAAAAAAGGTTTTTTATTAATCATTCAAAATTAAAAACACCGGACATAGATATGACATCACTGGTTCTAAATATGTTATGTATAAATAACGTATAAGGTTAAAGAATTATATTATAATATTAACTTTAACATAATTTGTATTAATTTAAAGTGTTGTACCTTATGATTCTTGATGAATGTATCTTTTCTTTTATGTACACTGAGAGCATATGCACCAAGACAAATTCCTTGTGTGTCCAATTACACTTGGCCAATAAAGAATTCTGTTCTGTTCTGTTCTGTTCTGTTCTATTCTATTCTATTCTATTCTATTCTATTCTATTCTATTCTATTCTACTCTATTCTATTCTATCTTATCGATAGAAGAGAATATTTATAGTTCAGGGTTGAGCTGTGGAATCTCTCAGAGCTTGATTGTTTTCTTGCAGATTTCATTACCACAGTGCACTGATCATGTTACCTAGTTTGGTAATGAAATGTCTGCAAAAAAAACCACCGAGCATTTAGAGAGCACTTAGAATCTTATTTCAGCTTTCCTTTGCTTTACAGATCTGCAAAGGTTGTAAATGCAAGGATTGGTGGCGAAGTTACTTTTTCATCACCATCGTAACTGTGAATGGTTGCTAAATGAGGCAGTTGTTAAGCAAGGACCAGTGTTTGGAAGCAACCTGACAATAACAAAGGTTTCACAAGAGGAATTGTCAGAAGCCATTCTCCAGGCTTATTTGAGAACTCAATTAGAATTTCCCCTTGGCTTTCTGCCTCTTTAAGGTGCTGGTATCTAGCCAGGTTGGGTGGAGAAAGCTTCTGGAGACCCTTCCATATCTTAGTGGGACCTGATATACTGTATTTTTCAGAGTATAAGACACACTTTTTTCCCCCTAAAAGCAGCTGAAAATTTAGGTGCATCTTATACGCCGAATGTAGCCCTGCCCACCCTTCAGCCTCCGCGCATCCTCTTCCTGGCTGCAGAGTTTGTCACAGACAATGACCTGCATTTTTGGGCTCCACGCCTCGTGTTTTCAGCTTCCAAACACTCTGTTTGAGAGCTGTTCAAGGCTGTGGGGATTGCCAAAGCACATCGCCGTCGATTGCCACCTCTGCGTATCGCATTTTCGGGCTCTGCGCATCGTGTTTTCGGCTTCTGCATGCCCCGTTTTGAACAGCTCTCAAACTAAGTGTTTGGAGGCTGAAAACACAAGGCACAGAGCCCAAAATGGCAACTCGGAACAGCTGCTGCCTTGTCTTACTACTTCTGCACTTCACCTGCTTGACTCACTGGAGCTCCCTCTGACGATCAGCTGTGCTTTTGAAGCTGCTTATCAGCCCCAACGTGGTGCGTGTGAGCGAAGCGATCGTCTGCGCATGTGCACTCACAACCAGGAACTAATGTGCTGAAGCTGACCAGGCTAAGGACACTAGCCAGATGAATGCCTGGTAGGCAGAGGCAGATTTTTTTCTCCCTATTTTCCTCCCCCAAAACTAAGGTGCATCTTATACTCTGGAGCGTTTTATACACTGAAAAATATGGTACTTGGTTCCAGGCTCCTCTTTCTCACTGATGAGCATGTCACCACTGGGAGTCTTCCTTCAATTTTCTTCAACTCCTTTTCTGCTCCTTCTGTTCTTCTTCAGTTTCTGTTGAGGATTCAGGAGAAAAAGCCACAAGGAGAAGAGATTGAGAGATGAGATTGGTTGGTTTTAGTGTGCTGTGGGCACACGGTGGTTGTGATTTTCTTTGAATTTGATTTAATGTCATTTATATACTTGGTCATTCTTGTTTGTAAAGCTTAGGATATGATGTGAAGCAAGACAAATCCATTTTTAATAAATCAGGGTCAAGCTAACCATGACTTAGCACAGTGTGTAAATTTCATCAGGTATTAAAGACAGAGAGCAATCAATGTTAACAAGATAAATGGAGAACTCAGACTTGGTGGATAGCTTTAATGCAAAGGAGCTGCACTGCAAGAGATCTTAGGATGGAGATATTTCAGCTTGACTTGGTCTCTTTTCCAAAGCAGAAAATGCCATGGTGTGGCAATAATTTCAGTCCTCTTCCATCAGCCTCTGAAAGACTCCAAATGTTAGAAATGGTTTAACTAACAAAGAGCAAAGAAAAAAAAAATCCCAAATGGTACTTCCTATTTTTAACTCCCAATTTATCATTAAACTGATGACAATGCATAGGTCGTTGCTTCAAGAATAGGCAAAGTGAAATTTAAGGGAGGCCAAATCAAGGTATTTGCAAGCCATGTTGATTTTAGATTTGCATTCATTCATAAACATGCCTAGTTCTAGTTCTGCGATGTTTTGTGTTTAAAAAAAAAAAAAAACAATCTCATAATGTATATATTTTCTGTGAAGTCCTTGGCGTTCTCTGAGCTTGGTTGTTTGCTTGCAGACGTTTTGCTAGCCAACTAGGTAACACCATCAATGCTAATGAATGTGGGGTTTGCCCCCTATTTATCTGGCTAGTCTTGCCAAGATTGGTGAATGTGTGGTTTTCTGTTTGGTAGTTCCTTGGTTTGGATATTGTTTTCTGCTTGATTGTTTGTCTGGTGTTAATCCCTGATTATCTGGGTTTTGGTGTTGTGATCTTTTTGTTTCCTTCTTAGCTTTTTTTATTGCCTTTTTGAATGCTCTGTAAATGTTGTTTATCTCTATGTGTTTACTGAAGATTGATTTGCCTATTGATTTGCATATTCCCAAGAATTCCCTAGCGTTTTTGGATTGAGCTTGATCTGGGATGCTGACAGTTTCCCTGTTGAAACTATGGTTAACTCCATCCATATTAATATATCTTTATGTATTTCTAAAGATATGGAATCTAGATGCATTAATTTGTATGTCCATTTGGCGGTGGTGGTTGGTTTTTCTTGAGTGCAAAATAAAGTGTCCTATAAGTCAAGCTTAGGACGATGCGGTGGCTCGGCGGTTAAGATGCTGGGCTTGTCAGTTGGAAAGCCTGCAGCCCAGGTTCGAGACCCAAGCAACACAAGATGGGGTGAGCTCCCATCCTCACCTCAACTCCTGCCAACCTAGCAGTTCAAAAACATGCAAATGAAAGTAGATAAATAGGCACCACTTCGGTGGGAAGGTAACAGGGCTCTGTGACGTCATGCTGGCCATATGACCACAGAAATGTCTTCAGACAGTGCTGGCTCAATGGCCTTGAAACGAAGATGAGCACTGTCCCATACATTGGCAATGGCTAGTAGAGTAAAATATGCAGGGATTCCTTTACCCATATATGTGTGTGTGTGTGTGTGTGTGTGTGTGTGTGTGTGTGTATGTCAAGCTTGACCATATATATCTATATATCTATATAGATATACTGTAGATAGATAGATAGATAGATAGATAGATAGATAGATAGATAGATAGATAGATAGAAGTCAAGCTTGACTCTGTATTGACCCATTCATGAAGTTTTCTTGACAAGATTTCTCCCTTAAATTTCACAGTTTGCATAGGAAAATCCCAGGGCATCCCCAGCCCTGGGATTTTCTGGTGCTCTCCTATCCAACTATTAATCAGATCCAACCCAACTATGCTTTTGAAGTTCCTGCCCATTGTATTTTGCGTGGACACATATATTGCAATATATAGGCAATATATAGGTTTGTTGTTCAAAATTTGAACAACAAACCAAGCTGCATATTAGCTTGGTAAGTATAGGTGAGATCAGTCCACTTGGAAATATAAACCAAATAAATCCACAGATGAGTGATGAAATTCAAATTTTTTTACTACTGGTTCCATGGACGTGCCCTGGTGGGCATGGTGTGACTTGGTGGGCGTGGCAGGGGAAGGATACTGCAAAATCTCCATTTCCACCCCATTCCAGGGGAGGGA
The DNA here is from genome assembly GCA_022577455.1 of Arizona elegans. Classification (NCBI taxonomy): domain Eukaryota; kingdom Metazoa; phylum Chordata; class Lepidosauria; order Squamata; family Colubridae; genus Arizona; species Arizona elegans. The sequence continues at coordinate 5,574,240 of JAKOOJ010000017.1, forward strand.
TACTGCAAAATCCCCATTCTCTCCCCACTCCTGGGGGAAGGATATTGCAAAATCTCCATTCCCACCCCACTCTGGGACCAGCAGAGGTGGTATTTTCCGGTTCTCCAAACTACTCAAAATTTCCACTACTGGGTCTCCAAACTATTCAAAATTTCTGCTACCAGTTCTCCAGAACCTGTCAGAACCTGCTGGATTTCACTCCTGCCACAGATGAATATCCCAGTCGGAAAGGCAGTTATGAAGCTGTAGTAACTTTGGCGAGCTGGAAACGGCACAAGCATTTTCTATGATCCTTAATTTGCTACAAAAAGGAGGCATGGAAAACCCATTTTTAAAATGTGTCAAGTGTGGGTTGTGTAGACATACAAATAGCACAGCTCTTTTAGAGCTGCAGTTTAAGGGGGAAAAAATGTTATGGGATAGACACGGCTTGTCTTGTTAGATCTGATGCAGACTATCTATCTTTCTGCCAGGAGTTGGAAAATGTTTTATTACTGTGCAATCTCAAAGGTTACTGTGAATCACTAATAATAAAAAGCACACTCCAAAGCTCGGAAAATGTCAGAGGTTCAGTTTGTAGTATTTGCTTATTCCGAGATGCCTTGATGCTGCTTCAATAAACTCTTGCCAATCTCAGCCCACAGTTTCCCATGTAAATTCTGAAGGGAATTTGATGCCAGCTGTTTAGCCCGATTGTGAAAAACAGATATGACAGGCACAAACAACCAGAACCACACATGCAGAGTTCAATATAACTACTTTATTGTGTTCTGCCTATAATGCAAGAATCTCTTGCAAGGGAAGGTTTCTAAGGGAAACCTTCCCTTAGAAACAAATAGATAAGGCCCCAAGGAACTGGTAGCTATTTCATTGTTTTAGCAAATGGTTAATGTTATAGATAATGTTATCTCTTGTGTTTTGGTGGTTTCTGTACACTGCCCAGAACAGTGGTGGGTTTCAGTAGGTTCTGACCAGTTCTGGAGAACCAGTAGTGGAAATTTTGAGTAGTTCGGAGAACCGGTAAATACCACCTCTGATTGCTCCCTCCCCATCTATTCTTTGCCTCCCGAGTCCCAGCTGATTGGGAGGAAATGGAGATTTTGCAGTAACCTTCCCCTGCAGTGGGGAGGGAATGGAGATTTTACAGTATCCATCCCCTGCCACGCCCACCAGGCCATGCCCACCAAGCCACACCCACAGAACCAGTAGTAAAAAATTTTGAAACCCACCACTGGCCCAGAATGATATCGTTTGAATGGGGAGGGGCATGTAAGTGCTTCAGATAAATAAATAAACAAGCAAGCAAACAAACGGATGAGACGAAATAATAAATTGTAGAGTTTAGAAGAGCCCATACGGATAGAATAATTATCCAGTGGAACAACTTGCCTCTAGAAGTTGTGGGTGCTCCATCACTGGAGGTTTTTAAGAAGAGATTGGACAGCTATTTTCCTGGAAGGGTATACGGTCTGCTGCTTGAACAGGGGGTTGGACTGGAAGATCTTCAAAGTCCCTTCCAACTTTGTTATTCTGTTGGCTAGTCCACTGCTTCTCAATCTCAACAGCTCTAAGATGATAGGACTTCCTCAGAAATCCCAGCCAGCAAGTAACAGGAATTACAACAATAAGATATCTAATGAAGTAATTAAGACAAAAAATGATTATTTTATTTAAAAAAAGCAGTATTTTTGCTCAATCTTTCTAATTAAAAAAAAATACCTGATTTTTTGGGTTTTTTTTTTCTGACTCTGACGCATACAATCTCACAACTGAGCCTACAACAATTTTGCAATTGTCACATGAGTTCAGACAGGCCTTTGGTGCTGTCAGGGAAAGCAGCCAAATCTCTCAAGATTTCACAGTTTTAAAATGCTTAGGAGCATTTCCCCCCAATCAGTAGGAGATGGGAAACTGTTAAACAGTGTGAAGAATGCTGTGTTGCTAAGCCTGCGTTGAGACTTTAATCCTTCATAGAATATTTTCTTTCATTAAATATGACTTACAGTATGAATTTAAAAATCACTTTCCTCTCTTCTCTTTATCGGACAATAAGTGGGGGAATTGAACTTTCAGACTTGCAAGACTGATGTCAGCATTACCAGATAGACCAGACAGGAAATGTGAATAGATGAACAAATTCTACTTTATTTGTGAAAGCTGTATTAACAGAATCTCTTGCAAACCTGTTGAAAGAAAATTTCTCCTACAGTCTGAGAAACTAGGGAGGGTCTTTCCTGAGCCTCTTGCCCTACCCATTGTGGCAACCAAAACTGGATGCAATATTCCAAGTGTGGACTTAACAGTGCAGTATAAAGCAGTACTAACGCTTAGAGATTAGAGATTAGATTAGATCAGATCAGATCAGATCAGAGAGTTGGAAGGGACCTTGTAGGTCATCTAGTCCAACCCACCATCCAAGCAGGAGACCTTACACCATTTCTGACAAATGGCAGTCCAGTCTCTTCTTGAAAGCTTCCAATAATGAAGCTCCCACAACTTCTAAAGGCAAAGCTGTTCCATTGGTTGATTATTGTCACTGTCAGAAAATTTCTCCTTATTTCTAGGTTGAATCTCTCCTTGATCACTTTCCATCTACTTTCCTTTGGGTGTCTTGGAAAATAGCTTGACCCCTTCCTCTCTGTAGCAGCCCCTCAAATATTGGAACACAGGTACTGTAGACTAGCCATGCTCAGTTCCTGTAACCGTTCTTCATATGTTTTAGTCTCCAATTCCCTAATCATTCTCTTCTCTGCACTTTTTCTAGAGTCTCAACATCTTTTTTATAGTATGGTGACCAAAACTGCAGTATTCTAGGTGTGGTCTTACTAAGGCTTTATAGAGTGGTATTAGTACCTCACTTGATCTTGATTGTATCCCTTTGTTAATGCAGTTTAGGATTGCTTTGGCTTTTTTGGCTGCTGCTGCACATTGCTGGCTCATATTTAACTGGTCGTCCACTAAGACTCCAAAATCCCTCACTTCACGTGATCTTGATACTTGATACCTGATATCAGACCTTGTGATGTAATTTTGGATGATTCGTGTCATGATACCATCAACCATTACTATTTTGGTAGCCCTGTAGCTTGCCACTTTTTCCTGGCCATTTTTTACAGAGGCACGATTGAGAGCGTTTTAATGAACTGCATCACTGTTTGGTTTGGTGGCAGCAGTGCCTCAGATAGAAAGTCCATACAGAGAGTGATAAGGACAGCTGAGAAGATTATAGGAAGCTCGCTTCCCATTATTCAGGATACTGCTTATAAGCGCCATGTGCTTCGAGCTCAAAGCATTGTTAGAGACCCCACACCCCACACTTTATGATCTGTTTCTGTTGCGCCCTTCTGGGAGGAGGTTTCGAAGTATTTCTAGCAGGACTACCAGATTCTGTAACAGCTGTGTTTTCTATGTCATCCATCTGGTAAACTCGCAAGATTCGTTTCTCTTGCCATGTACATGTATACATCCAAACTAAACTGTGTTGTTTCTCCATGTCATATAATATAAGTGGGTACATGCATAATTTTGTATGTATGTATTTATTTATTTATCTTGTCATGTTTATGTAGTGTACATTAGAGGTGGAGACCCTTTGAGAGCTATATGCAACAAAATTTCATTTTAATGTATGCCAATTAGTGTACATTCACAGTGACAATAAAGTTAGTCTAAGTCTTCTAAGTCTAAGACTACAAATGCTGCTGAGCTCCAAGTTAAAAAATTCCCACATTAAAAGTTTTACAAAACAGATATTAACAATAATAATTGTACAAACAATGGGGGTGTCTGGTGTGCTGCTGTGAAAATGCATTTTACATTTTACAGCTTAGAATTCTTTGGCTCCGTGGGGATAAACATTTAATTTGCATACTAAAACTGTTTTTCTGGGTTCATGTAATATACTGTATTGAACCATGAACTAATTCCAAAGGTGGGTTTGCCCTAAACCTGTGATGGCGAACCTATGGCATGTGTGCCAGAGAACCCTCTCTGCTGGCACACGCGCCGTTGCCCCAGGTCAGATTTCCATGGCGTTTCTTTCGTGAGTTTCTGTTTCCCTGCAAACGACAAAAAAGAAGCTCATGAAAGAAAATGATCTTACCTCTTGCTGCATTGCCGGTGTTGGGATGCCCTGCCTCCTGCCAGCCAGCTGGTCTTCAGGTCTCTGCTGCGCATTTCTGCATGTCCGTGCATGTCATCGCATGCACATGTTTGCGTGCATGCACCTTTCAGTCTGGGCATGGTGCACGCGTGCAGTTTGGGCACTCGTTGTCTAAAAGGTTCGCTATCACTGCCCTAAACCATCAAAACCAACCTCTAAAACCTAAGCAAAAACCAGACAAGAATAAAGTCATTTGATCGATCTTTAATCAACTGGATTATTTGACCTTGTGAACACTCCCTTTCTGTCTCTCTTTTTCTCTCTTTCTTAAATTCACACATATTGTTGCTTCCCTATTAAGCAGGAACTAACCACAGATTAACATCTCAAGTATGGGATTCAAGAGGAGCAAGGAAGAATATTTGTTGGGCATTCAGGGCTGGTAATTTTTCTAGATGCACATTAGCTGAGTTAAGGACCAGATAAAGTAAACATGTATTTTGCATTTTCCCAGATAAAATAGTTTTAATGACTGCTGTGAGCAATGTTGTGCATGATATCCATCGCTGATTTTGTTCCTTCACAGACTCTGTTAGTGATGCTCTGGGGGTATTTGAACAGCTGCTTGCTTTGTCAGGGAATTGGTTTCTGTGCACACACAGACACACAACACACAACTAGGTTGATTGTTCAGGAACACATGCGCACACACGCACAAACATACATTTGGCTCTGGAAAAAATATGGCACGATTAAAATGCTTGATCGTCATGTCCAACTTTCATCCCAAACTTCTTGATAAAATACAAAATTCATTTTATTTCCCAGGCACAATGCAGCTTGAAAAGAACAATAGAAAAAAGAAAGAAAGAAAAGGATTCTCTATAATGAATGAGCCAAAATAGAAAAGAAAGCTAGGCTGAAATTTTCAGCCCAATATCCTACTCCACATTTTATTCAAATAATAATTCCCCCCCCACACCTCTGCTTTTCTTCCTTGGTGCAAACCTGGCTATTCCTGTTGTGGTATTCGTCTCCAACTAGAGTTGCAAACAGGGGTATTGTTGTGTGTCTGTCTGTGTGTATTTGTGTTGGTGTGTGTGTTTGTGTTTGTCAATTATTGAAGTGCCACTGCATTTTTAAATGTATTACAACGCATGTAAAAATAATGATGAGCCTTCAGTTCCACAGTTGCGACCACTGTCTTGCCCAGGTAGTCCTCATTTAGCAACTGCTTTGTTTGGCAATTGTTCACAGTTACGATGGAGTTGAAGAAGTGTACATTTAAAAGTATTTAACTATTTCGCAACCAATCCTCACATTTGCAGATCTGTAATCAGAGGGAAGGTAAAGTAAGATCGTTAAGTACAATCACAGTTTCATGAAGCAACTACTTAACTTTGTTTATTTCTTTATGTGTCACATTTCTGAATCACCCATCACCCCCAAAGAGATGGGTGATTGATGACCAAGTTGCTGGTCCCAATTATGATTGCTAAACGAGGACTAACTCTACATCCAGCCAATGCCACTGGTTGTAAATGCCCATGAAATCTGGTCAGCTTTCTCCTGTAAAATTTCCCTCCCCACTTGCTTCTCAAAGCCTCCCCAATTTCAATGCCTCCCCAATTTTACTTTTCAATGACACAGTAAAATATTACACTCTGTATCCTGGATGGATACCATTCTTCCTTTCCCCAACCCTCACATCCTTCTGAACTGTCCTCGCAACAGGATTTGATAATAGTTGAAGTATGTATAACTTTTGTTTTTTACTTTGGCTGTTCACCGCCCTGAGTCCTATTGGAGAAGGGCGGTATAGAAATGGAAACAAACAAACAAACAAACAAACAAATAAATAAATAAATAAATAAATAAATATAAACTTGATTGTATAGGGAACCATGATATGATTCTGTATCTTTTAGATTTTAATTCTCATCTGACTTGAATTAAGCACTGTAATAGCAGAAATGTTCCTTCTGAAATATCTCAGGTTTTCCCTGAAATATCTCAGGGTTTTCACTAATAGTTCACTACACTATTATAATAATAAAAAAGAAATATATTGAGGTTGGTGCTATTGCTTTTTCCTCCTTTCCTTTCCTTTCCTTTCCTTTCCTTTCCTTTCCTTTCCTCCTCCCCTTTCACTTCCCCTTTCTCTACCCCTCCTCTCTCCTTCCTTCCTTCCTCCCTCCCTCCTTTCTTTCTTTCTTCCTTCCCCCCTCTCTCCTAAGCAACCCCATTCTTCCCTCTTTTTGATTGAACTAAGCCTGACTTTCTATAATTCAAACAAGTGGAACACTTTTTTAAAGCTTTTACAGAATTCAAGTCCTACTAGGGGCAATAAACTGATGTTATTAGAGTTAGGGGCAGAATTTTCTTCTTTTAAAAAAATGTCTCTTCTCTCCTTCCTTCTTCTCCTTACCTTGTGCATGTATTTCATTTTTTAAGCCAATGAATCATCAGTCTTGGACACTTAATGCATCTCTTTTATTACTCCTTAGTTTTGTTCCCCAGAGATTCTTAACCCAGCCGACCACAATCCCACTCAGATCTCTTTCCTTGTTATTCTGGCAACATATAAACTTAGTAACTAGGTTAAAAGTCTTCATTCAGAGACTTGTCAATTTTCTAGAGGAAGTACCTAATATCTCAAGAGCCTTTGTAGTGGGAGAGCACAGATAAACCTTCACAACATCAGCAGCTCTTATGTATTGTTCAAGCAGGCGGTAACGGTTGTAGAAATAATGGGAAGGAAGAACGAGAAAATCAATCTCCTCAAAATACATGCAATATTCATCTCCTATTCTCACCGGGTTTTTTTTTAAACCACACTTTCAGCCACAGTAGAAAACTTTGTAGCAAGATTCTAACTTCTTTCTTAAGGAAATATGCAGAGCCAATTCTCCAACCTGCTCACTTGCAGAAAAGAAAGCATACAGGTAGTTATCAGAATAACAGAGTTGGAAGGGACCATGGAGGTTTTGTTGTTGTTGTTGTTAGTTGCAAAGTTGTGTCCGACCCATTGTGACCCCATGGACAACGTTCCTCCAAGCCTTCCTTTTCTCTACCATCCTCTGGAGTCCATTTAAACTCAGGCTGACTGCTTCAGTGACTCCATCCAGCCACCTTGTCCCCTTCTTCTTTTGCCCTCAATCTTTCCCAGCATTAGGATCTTCTCCAGGGAGTCCTTCCTTCTCATTAGGTGGCCAAAGTATTTGAGTTTCACCTTCAGGATCTGGCCTTCTGAAGAGCAGTCAGGGTTGATCTCCTCTAGGACTGACCGGTTTCATCGCCTTGCAGTCTAAGGGACTCGCAGGAGTCTTCTCCAGCACCATAGTTCAAAGGCCTCAATTCTTTGGAGCTCAGCCTTTCTTTTGGTCCAACTTTCACAGCCATACACTGTAACTGGGAAAACCATAGCCTTGACTATATGCATTTTTGTTGTCAGGGTGATATCTCTGCTTTTTAGTAAGTTAAGGGGGGTTATCTAGGCCAACCCCCTGCTCAAGCAGTAGACCTTAAACCATTCCAAACAAGTGGCTGTCTAGGTCTTCTTAAAAACCTCCAGTGTGGGAGCACCCATGACTTCCAGAGGCAAGCTGTTCTACCAATTAGTTTTCTCACTGACATAAAATTTCTCCTTAGTTCTCATTCAGTTCTCTCCTTGATAAGTTTCCATCCGTTACTTCTTCTCCTGCCCTCAGGTGCTTTGGTCAACCTCCTCTTCTTTGTGACAATCCCTCTAATATTGGAAGACTGCTATCATGGTCCTTCCCTTCTTTAAATTAGACATACCTAGTTTCCCCAATCACTCACCATATGGCTTAACTTCCACACACCCCCAGTCATCTTTGTTGTTGTTCTCTGCACTCAGTATTACCACATTTTGGAATGGAAACATTTGATGATATGCAACAAAGCTTCCAAGAAAGGACTGGAAGATGACAGCAACATTTATTAGAGAAGAACTGTAGCCAACAGAAATACAAAGCATCATGGAGAATAACTTTGCAGAGAAGATCACTGATCAACTGTCTGGAGCAGAGAGGGAAGGGTTCATTTAACAGAATAACAGAGTTGGAAAGGATCTTGGAGGTGTTCTAATCCAACCCCATGCTCAAGCAGGAGAGCCTACAGTATACCATTCACTAGAAATGGCTGTCCAAACTCTTCTTAAAAGCCTCCAGTGATTGAGCACCCACAACTTCTGAAGGCAACTTCTGTTCCACTATTCATTGTTCTCGCTGTTACCAAATTTCTTCCTAATTCAAAATTGCTTCTCTCTTTGATTAGTTTCCATCCATTGTTTCTAGCCTTGCCTTCTGGTGCTTTGGAAAATAGGTTGACCTTCTCTTCTTTGTGGAAAAGGCTAGCTGCCTTTGAATTAGGTTGGTTGGTGCAGGGTTAGCATGGCCAAATTGGGAGAGGGGGAGTTATAAGTTATAAGTCATAAGTTTATTTGTCAAGCATATATAAGATAACAGGTAAAAGTATAAACATAATTTAAATATATAAAAAGAGTAAGTAAAAAGAAGTATTAGGACAGGGACGTTAGGCATGCTGGTGCACTTATGCACGCCCCTTACAGACCTCTTAGCAATGGGGTGAGGTCAACTGTAGACAGTTTAAGGTTAAAGTTTTGGGGGTTTGGGGAAGAAACTACAGAATCAGGTAGTGCATTCCAGGCATTGACCACTCTGTTACTGAAGTCATATTTTCTGCAGTCGAGTTTGGAATGGTTTACCTTGAGTTTGTATCTATTATTTGCTCGTGCATTGTTGTGGTTGAAGCTGAAGTAGTCATTGACAGGAAGGACATTGTGGCAGATAATTTTATGTACTATGCTTAGGTCAGACTGAAGTCGGCGTAGTTCTAAGTTGTCTAAGCCCAAAATTTGGAGTCTGGTGGCATAAGGTATTTTATTGCGGTTAGAGGAATGGAGGACTCTTCTCGTAAAATATCTCTGGACTCTCTCAGTTGTATTTATGTCCGATATGCAGTGCGGGTTCCAGACAGATGAGCTGTATTCAAGAATTGGTCTACCAAATGTTTTGTATGCTCTAGTAGTTGTTAGTAATACAACATTACCAGAGAAGAAGCTATGCAAGATTAGGTTAACAACTCTTAATGCCTTTTTGACAATGTTGTTACAGTGGGCTCTGGCACTTAGATCTTTAGAAATGAGTACTCCAAGGTCCTTGACAGAGTGAGGGTCATCTACAAGGTCATGTCCATCTAATTTGTATTTTATATTTTTATTTTATTTTATTTTTTTGCCAATGTGCAAGACAGAGCATTTGTTGGTTGAGATTTGAAGTTGCTACTTGTTAGACCAATCTGACACATAGGGAAGGTCTTTTTGAAGGATAGTTGCATTGTCGGTGGTGTTGAATAGTTTAACATCATCATCGAAGAGAACACAGTGGCTTTTAATATGATCACAAAGGTCATTTATGTAAAGTATGAAGAGTGTTGGACCTAAAACTCTGCCTTGGGGAACACCGCTATTAACATGTACAGGATTTGATAGAGCACTTCCTATTTTGACCACTTGTTGTCTGTTTGACAGGAAGGCAGCTATCCATATATGTAGGAGTCCAGAAATGCCATAGGATTTTAGTTTTAGAAGTAGTTTGTCTTGAACCACTGAATCAAAAGCTTTACAGAAGGACTTCCGGTTTGCTGCTAGCCGCCGCCAGACGTTCCTTTGGGATCGTCAGCTTCCACTGCCTGTTAGAGCCGCCTTCACAGCGGAATGGCAGCTTGAAAAAACTCCATTTCCATGAGGAAACGGAGATAGAGCCAGCAGGGGTGGGTAGAACTCTTTGCAGAGTCCCAAAAGTTTTTTTTTTACTTTTGGGACGGAGCGGATGAGAAGCCCCATATCCCCTGCCGCTGCTCCGGGCTTTGGGAGACCTCTGCTAATGCAGAGCCAGGCGTCAAGAGCAAGCCTGCACATTTAACAGAATACTCAAAGAAAATGTGAGCTGGACCTTTAATACTGAATCGCAAGTATTTTACTTATTCTTTAAAAAATTACTTAAGAGAAAAGAGGAGAGGAAAGGGGGAAAAAGAGCCTTTTAAAATGGCGTCTGCCACGGCTGGAGAAGAGGCTGAAAGGGAAAGTCCTTCCATTTTTTATTACTACAATGTAGCGGAATAAATATCACTGGCTACATTTGTAGATAAAACTTCGCTCCTGTGTCTTCTTCTCTTTTTTTTTCTCTGGAGACTTGATATTGTTTTTGATCGGAAAGAAATTTTTTTTCTTGTTTTTTTAAGGGAAAGTCCTTCCGTTTTCTATTTTTTCTCTCTTTTTTACTAAATCTTGTCTGTGTGGGAAATGGCATCGGGACTCACACAGCTAGACAAACGGGGGGGGGGAACTTCCCCCATTAATAAATTACACCAACAAATTGTAACTCTCCAGTGTCAGAAACCTGATTTTAACATAATAGAATTTCTTCTTGAAGAGATTGTAAGAAGGGATGAGATTGTGAACCAGCAACTCGAAAAATTTAAGCAGGAAATTAAAGAAATTGGTGAATTGGTGAAATCAAAGTTTGACTTTTTGAATCGAAAGATTTTAAATCTTGGTTTATCAGACTTTCTGATTCAGGTGGATGCAAAGACTAAATTATTAGAGTCTAAAATGAAGGAAACTGAGGAGAATTTGGATGACAAGATTCAAAAAATTAAAAAGGATTTGGTAAACATTCAGGATAATAGCTCAGAAGACAAACCTAAAATGGAGGTTGACCAAAAGACTGGTAATGGAGAAAATGTGCAACAGAGGATTGAAAGAGAAGTTTTAATGATTCAATATAATTTTACAGAATACGCAATTAGACTGAGAGGTCTGCAGGAAAATAATAGAGATGACTTAAGGAAATTATCTTCTGAAATTCTGGCTGGGATTTTAAAGGTACAACCTGATGAAGTGTTTTGCAGGATTGATAGAATTTACAGAATAAACTCCTGGTTGGCAAAGCAAAGGCAATTGCCTAGAGATGTGGTGATCTATTTTACAGATAAAGAAATTAGGAATAATATTGTGCAGAACTCTTTTAATTCTACTTTGCAATTTCATGGAAGAAAGATTTGGATTTTTAAGGAGCTCCCGACTAAGATGCTAATGGAGAGGAAGAAATTTGGCTTTCTAGTGACTGAGTTAAAAAAAAGAAATATCCTATTTAGGTGGGATGCCCCAGTTGGTTTAATATTGAGACATCCAGGAGTAAGATATCAACTGAACACTGTTGAAAAAGCGGAAGAATTTTATCAAAAGTTTTTAAAAATGAACTTAACATCTTTAGGCATAATACAGGATAAGCAAAAGGAGTTGGAAATAAAAGGAAAATATCAAATTACAGAGGCTGTGGTGGATAAATTGTCTTTGGACTTCCTGGATACCCCAGCTGGACTGTCTATAAATAAGAGAGCAGTGTCATCCGACTCCAATGTGATGAACCATCAAGTCACAGACAAGTGCGCAAATCAACCAGTTGATATACAAGTGATGGAGAAGAAAGATGAGATGATAAAACTAACCCAACAAGAACAACTCATAAAGCAGAATGAAAATCGACTAGCCGACACACAATTGGTAGGCACGAAACGAGGATGGAAATTCAACCCGCAAAAGAAAAAGAAAAGAAATAGATCTCATAGAAACAGCAGTTTCTAAATCAAGCAACAGTGAAGCCAGAGACTTTAAAAAATGAATGAATATCTGAAAAGATAGTGGAGGCGAACAACTGTTTAATACTATCCTGAGGATTGTGGCAGATCTCTGTAATGCTGTGATATTGGGATGTGAAAAGAGCCTTACCTTGTTGGATCTGAATCATCTACTCTGGATCTCTTTTACTGGTAAATATATTATAATTATTTTGAGTTATAAGGCAAGAGAGTCACGCTGGGGCATGCAGAAGATCTGGATGTTACTCATTAGGATGATGGGAATCAACAATCCTGATGAATACCACAACTATAACTATATGGATATAATTATAATATCACTCGGGTGGTTGTTTTTACTTTTATATATATACGAGGATATTTACTACTGATGGGGGCAGAAGATGATTGAAGATTTTGAACAAACTGTTGCACCAGCATGTTATTTTACCCTATTATGGGTGATGGATTTAATAATCCAGCGGAAAGACACCAAAGAAGATATTATATGGATTATAAATTTAAAGTTATTGTCTTTTTTCTTTTTATAAAATGGAATGCATATATAGATATGTGTATATCTTAGTAAAGTGGGCAGTGGATTATATTTAGAATTGTATTGCATGATTTTGTAGGAATTGAAGGGTTGAAATAGGTTAATTTACTGATTGATTAGTCTAAGAAAAAGGATCTTTAAATCATATATTTAGGGGAGTGGAGGAATTGGATAGAACTGAATAAATGTTAAATGTGGATGTAGGGAGAAGGCCGCTTTAAATTGTTATATTAATATATATAAAAGATTAAATGTTAAATTGTAATAATACATTATAAGTTTAGGGGAGGAGAAAAAGGGCAGATTATTGTAAAAATGGGAGTTATAAGAATAATATGCTAAGGGTCAGTATTCTGAGGAGGGAGTAAGGGAAAGGAAAGATATTATGTCTATAATTAGTTATGAAATAGCCTATTGTTGTGAAGAAGTCACAGGGGGGATGGGTGGTGAGGGGGGGTTAGGGAAGAGGGGGGGGAAAGGGGGAAAACTTGTATTTGAAAACTTTTTCAATAAAAAAAAAAAAAGCTTTACAGAAGTCTATGTAAACTGCGTCTATTGCTTTGCCCTGATCGAGATGTGTAGTCCATATGTTTTTGCAATGTAGTAGTTGTAGATTACAGGATAATTTTTTTCTGAAACCTAATTGTTTGTTATCTGTGGGTTCAGAGCCCTGAGGCTATGAAAATTATATAATGGAACATTTCCTGTTTTGTCCTTCATTAGAGGAAGGTGATTGCACAATATAGGCTCTTTCCAAGGCCCATTCTTAAGTCCAGAAATTTGCATAATGGTTAAAAAAAGAAGACATAGTAAATGGACCTGAAAAGAAGCCTCATGCCTAATAATTAGTACTAAAAGGAATTCTTGCTCTGGATCTGCCACTTTGCAAGATAAGAAAAACGGAAATAATTCTACACGATCAAAACAATTAGTTCTGGTCCTGTCACCCAGAACATTTTGCTTGTCCAAACCACCCCTTACTCTGATTATATCTTGCTCAGCATTCCCATTTCTTCTACCCTTTCTTGCAATTCTCAGGTTTAAATGCCAGCTTTGGTGTCCTTTTAGTCGAAGCAGAGGGACTGTCTAATGGATTGATGCTGCCCTTTCTCGCAAAGCAGGGTACGAACATGGGCTCTATAAAAAATTAGATAGGCTTTCAGGAACCTGGATTTGAATCTCCTTGTCGTTATACTGTATACCCTGCTAATTGTGAGCAGAAATTAAAGTGCAATCTGCATGCAGATATATGGGGCGGAGGGACATGTAATTCCAACCCCTCTAATTGAATCCTTTCTTGCTACAAGCATTTCCATTCTCTTGAAAATCGAAGGCCTGTTTCTACTGCTCGAGAAGGCCCTCCGGCTAAATATTTGTGGCCTATGCTGTATTTACAGTGGCCACGTGTTCTATTTCACGCAAAGGACTCCCCTATTAAAAGTAACTAGTTTCTGACTGCATCCTTTTTTTTTTTTTTTTAAATATAACATTCTCATTCGATTTGATGGAAAGACAATAGGTTTGCTGGGGTTTTTTTCTCCTCCCAGAGAATGCGGTTAGAATTCTCATCCACAGAGTCTTTATGCTGCGTTACACTTAACTCGTTACAAAAATGGTTAGGGGGGTATAAATAGGTGAATGGCGTGCCTTTCATTTTACAAGCATTCCTCCAGCAGTTTCCACCCCTCTGGCTTTCTACACTTCAAGGAAAGTCAGCAGGAGGGACACTATCTTGTTGCTGTTGCATACTTGGAGAAATTTGGACAGCCAGTCGCCTTCAATAAGGAACTATGTTGTAAGACACCATTGTGAGAAATGGTAAAGGAACTGTCAAACATCCAAAGTGTAAAAAAAAAGAGAGAGAGAGAGAGAGAGAGAGAAAGAAAAGGTGCTTTGGCAGGGCAAGCAACTTTAGAGAAACTGAAAGTGCAGAGAAGAGCAGCTAAGATGATTAAAGGCCTGGAGACTAAAACATATGAAGAACGGTTGCAGAACTGGGTATGCCCAGTCTGGAGAAAAGAAGGACTAGGGGCGACTTGATAACAATATTCCAGTATTTGAGAGGCTGCCACAAAGAAGAGGAGGTCAATTTATTTTCCAAAGCACCTGAGGGCAGGACAAGAAACAATGGATGGAAACTAATCAAGGAGAGAAACAACCTGGGATTAAGGAGAAGCTTCCTAACAATGAGGACAATTAACCAGTGGAACAGCTTGCCTTCAGAAATTGTGGCTGCTCCATCACTGGAGGTTTTTAAGAAAAGACTGGATAGCCACTTGTCTAAAATGGTATAGGGTCTTCTGCTTGAGCAGAGCGTTGGAGTAGAAGACCTCCAAGGTCCCTTCCAATTGTTTTCTGATTGATTGAAGTTATCAATATTTATTTAGTGTAAGGCAGTGTTACAATAGCCAGGAGAGTACAATGCTAATACAGAGTAGTAATTTGGCTGCCTAAGACTGCCAGCCCGTTTGGTTCATGCTTGCACACTTTCTAAAGTGCACCACAGGGGCAAAGCTAGCTAGATATTGGCACACAATTAAGAGATGGAAATGATACAGTATAGGTAGTCTTCGACTTATGGCTGATCACTTAGTGACCATTCAAAGTTACAATGGACCACCCAAAAAGTACTTATGACCCATTTCCAATGTTCCAATTGCTATTTCTTCCCACCCACCATCATGTGACTGCATTTTGGACACTTGGCAACTGGTCCGCCTGTTAGAATTTAGAATTTAGAACTGTTTTCAGTGTCCTGTCACCAAGATTTACAACAATTTTGCTGAAAACTGGGGTTTAGTTCTGGTTTTCACCAAACAGTGCCCCATAGTCAACAATGGACTCAAGTAACGACCACTAGGGGAAAAAAACTCATAAAAATGGGTCAAGTTACATGGTGGTCCATTTTATGACTGTCACCAATTATGACCATAATGGACAGGCTTTATTATTGTCATAAATTAAGGACTACTTGCAATGCTAATCAAGCTTAATTATTTCATGGACACAAGAGTTTTCTTGGCAGAGTTGTGGAAGACATTTTCCACTGCTTTCTTTAGATATTCTTTTCAACCTCCAAAACTAACCTATAGCCCAAATCCAACTTATAGCCTGGTATAATTTGCTCTTTGAAAACATACTTTATCAGAAATACAGTCTTTTTTAAGACTAAGATTAAATATCTGCAATTCCTGCCATGCAGGGCAATCTCCAATCTTCTATTTGTCTTGTAGACCAAAATGATCTTGAGGTGATCCAGTAGTTTTTGTGAAGCTAATTTTCTGAACTGAATATTCTGAGTATTCTATCCAGGGTCAAAATGTTAATAACTGGAACTGGAATGGCCAGATTAATGAAACCTGAGGAAAATGGAATGTTCCAGAAAATCCCAGAGCTTTCCAGAATGTTCTTACAATACCTTCTTACTATCATACTTAGCCAGTTTATGTTGGTCCTTATTGACTGCCCACTTGAAAAAGTGAAAGGTGATAGATTATAGAATCTAATACAATTGAAAGTTTATTTAATTTTGAAGCAATTAAATGAATGAACATCTTAAATAATTGCTTCTGAGGTATTTAATGATTTCTCCGTTCCTGAGTATTATGCATTTCAGTTGGTAAAAATGTTTGGAAGCATCTTGAGGGCCTATGAAAAGGTTTTTGAGGTTTATGAAAGTGGAAGAAAGACAAAGAGCTATCAAAGGATGGAGCAGTAGCTTTCAAATCAGAGCTGTGTCAAAATTCTTGAACACATTTTCTTTTAATATCCACACTTCGTGCGAAAGAAAAGAAAGTTCAATTTCTTTCCCAGAGAAGAAAACACAGGTGAAAATCAAATGCCACAGGGGTGATGTTACAATGTACTTGGTTACGAGGCAGCATAAAAGTATCTTGTCTTTCACTGCAGAGTAATAAGCAATAAAAAAATCAGAGGTTGTAGTAGACAGCCAGCCTGGTGTACTGGTAGTGCTAGATTAGGACTGGGGGAAGCCTGGCTCTACTTCTCACTCAGTTATAGAAGCTCCCTAGATGACTTTTGACCAATCAGTGTCTCTCAATCTAACCTACACCACAGGGATATTGCTTTGAGAGAGGAAAATTGAAAAAAACAACACTATAAAGACCTTTTCTATTGTCCCAAAGGTGTTTTTTTTCCCCCCAGGAGGCAACTGGATTTCCTTGTTTTTTCTTTGAAGATGTTTCGCTTTTCATCCAAGAAGCTTCTTCAGCTCTGACAGGTTAGTGGTTGAGTGAGCTGAAGAAGCTTCTTGGAAAAGAAGCGAAATATCTTCAAAGAAAAAACAAGGAACTCCAGTTGCCTCCTGGAAAAAAAAAACATCTTTGGGACAACCATGACCTGGATGACTAAGAATCTCTACAGACCTTTTCCATTGCAACCATTAAGCGAATTTGCTCATCATTGGATGCCAGTTGGGAAGGTCGTAAATTGTGATCTTGTGACTGTAGCATGCTACAACTATCATAACTGTGAGACAGTTGCCAAGTGCTCAAATCGTGATCACATCTACAAAAGGCAGGAGATAATCTTCTCTGTAGTCACCCTCACCCTTCCATTCTGACACAAGGGAAGATGATGATGGAATTATCCTCCTTCTCCTCCTTTTCTTCCTCCTCCTCCTTCTTCCTCTTCTCCTCCTTTTCCTTCTCCTTCTTCTCCTTCTTCTCCTCCTTCTCTCCTTCTCCTCCTCCTCCTTTTTCTCCTCCTCCTCCTTCTTCTTCTCCTTCTTTTCCTCCTCCTCCTCAAGGCATTTTTTTTATCCCCCAAGATAAATAAGCAATGAAGCAAGGGATTCATTTCAAAACCTCCATCATCTATAGGTCAGGTCACGTCAAATATTTCAGTTTCCATCTGCTGCAGCACAACACCAACTCAGAATGAGTAAAGCTGTTTCAAACTTAGAAGAAGTGTTTTCTGTTAGTCTCTTTGTGTTATCTTTCCAGGGACATTAGTAGTGCTAATCAGTCCATCAAGACAAGGAGTCACCTCCACATGCTTGTGTCTTCTTGTATATCAGAGCCTGTTCTTGCCCTTGATGTGCAAATCAGTTAGACAATAGGCTAGACAAATATGGCAGATCTGTTCCAAGATTACCCCCTGAAACCAGGGAGAGAGAGTAATTGAAATGCCTGTCCTTCTCAGATACAATTTCTGTTTGCTTACTCCAGTGCCCTGTGATTTAACAATTGCTTCATAGCTGGTGGCCTTTGTAACGTCTCCTATATTTAACAGGTGTTCCTTTGGACTTCTCTCTTTATTTTGCTCATATTTAATGGATGATTAAAGAGAAAAATGCTTCTGCTTATTGCAGCCATGAAATAAGTGTGGAGGAAAGTGAGATATGTATCTCACTCTCTGCAAGAGACATCTGGTATAATTAACAAGCCACAGCGAAGATGCTAAAAATATTTTGACAAGTTGATTTTTGGAAAACATGCTGTAATACACAAACACGTACACATTCCTGTCCCCCCCCCACATTTTATTTTAAAAAACCTTGTATCACCTCAATGTTCTGGTGAGAAGAAACACCAGCTAAATTGTTTTTTGTTTTGTTTTTTAATTTGATTTATATGCCGCCCTTCTCCGGAGACTCAGGGCGGCTTACAATGCGTTAAGCAATAGCCTTCATTCTTTTGTATATTTTTATACAAAGTCAGCTTATTGCCCCCACAAACTGGGTCCTCATTTTACCTACCTTAGAAAGATGGAAGGCTGAGTCAACCTTGAGTCTTGGAGAGATTCGAACCAGCAGAAATTGCAGGCAGCTGTGTTAATGACAGGGTGCACCAAACCACTGTACTATCAAGGCTCTTGTTGTAGTTTAAACATTCAGTCTAGCTAGATGGCACTAGGTTATAGATAGTCTTGGTGATCTAAGAAAGCTAAGCAGGTTCAAACACGTTTAGGATTTGAATGGGAAATAATCGAGAAATACTTGGCTACAGACTGGGAAAATGAAAATAATGTCTTCCCAAAATGCAGTAGGAATTCATCTTTATCCTCCTGCTAAGTAAAAACCACAAGGAGATGATTATGAAGTTAGTAGATTTTTTTTCCAACTCAGTGAATATTTTTTATCTTTACCGATACTTATATAGCAATAGCAATTAGATTTACTGCATATACCATTTCACAGTGCTTCACAGCACTCTCTAAACAGTTTACAGAGTCAGCACATTGCCCCAATAATCTAGGTTAGGGGTCAGCAACCTGCGGCTCTGGACCGCATATGGCTCTTTCACCCCTCTGCTGCGGCTCCCTATCACTGAAAATATGCGTCACAACCACCAATGTGTGACCCCCGCCGGCACATGATTTATTGAGTTTTTCAACCCCCGGTAGGCCAACCATAGATAAATCCCAGAAAAGAAAAGTTTCAGAAGAAAAGAGAACATTTAATTCAACTACATATGCTAGTTTTGTGGCCGCTCAATAAATAGTCAGGCTCGGGAAGGGTTTTGTGGCTCCCAGTGTTTTCTTTTCTGTGGGAAACGGGTCCAAATGGCTCTTTGAGTGTTTAAGGTTGCAGACCCCTGATCTAGGTCCTCATTTTACTGACCTCAGAAGGATGGAAGGCTGAGTCAACCTTGAGCCTGGTGAGAATCGAACTGTCGGCAGTCAGCAGAGTTAGCCTGCAATACTGCATTCTAACCACTGCGCCAGCATGGCTCCTATATGTTTAAATTGTTCAGTTTGCATTTAATACAAACTAGTCTGCTCTCCCTTTATCCTTCAGAGGACAATTATAGGTAGTCCTAAACTTACAGCCATTTGTTTAGTGACTGTTCAAAGTTACAGTGGCACTGAAAAAAGTGACTTACAATATGACTATTTTTCTTACTTATGGCCATCATCCTCATGGTCACGTAATCAAAATTCAGATGCTTGGTAACTGACTCACATATATGACAGTTACAGTGTCCTGGGGTCATGTGATCACCTTTTGAGACCTTCTGAATAGGATAGGATAGGATAGGATAGGATAGGATAGGATAGGATAGGATAGGATAGGATAGTCCTGGTGGCGCAGCAGACTAAAGCACTGTTATTAACATCAGCTGTCTGCAATTACTGCAAGTTCAAATCTCACCAGGCTCAAGGTTAACTCAGCCTTCCATCCTTTCTAACGTAGGTAAAATGAGGACCCAGATTGTGGGGGCAATAAGCTGCCTTTGTATAAAATATACAAAAGTATGAAGGCTATTGCTTAACGCATTGTAAGCCACCCTGAGTCTCCAGAGAAGGGCGGCATATAAATCAAATTAAAAAAAAAAAACAGAACAGAACAGAATAACAGAGTTGAAAGGGGACCTTGGAGGTCTTCTAGTCCAACCCCCTGCTTAGGCAAAAAAACCTATACCATTTCAGACAAATGGTTATCCAACATCTTCTTTAAAACTTCTAGTGTTGGAGCATTCACAACTTCTGGAGGCAAGTTGTTTCACTGATTAATTGTTCTAACTGTCAGGAAATTTCTCCTTAGTTCTAGGTTGCTTCTCTCCTTGATTAGTTTCCACCCATTGCTTCTTGTCCTGCCCTCAGGTGCTTTGGACTAGCAAAGTCAATAGGGAAGACAGAGGTGCTTAACCTAATCCAGCCCGTGGGCCTGAGTTTGATACCCCTGACTTAGAGAATGGATTTGTACTTGTACTCTTTCCCAGCTTCCTAGGCATGGCTTCAGAAAGCTTTTTTCTTTAATCAGCCGTTTCAAAAGTTAGAAACAAGAGTGGGTTCACACACAGCATACCGCCGTAGGGTAAACAGATTTGGTAACTGATGGTTCAGCAAGTTGCTTTGGCTATGTATCACTTGCCATTTGAAGAACTGAGTTCACTTTTAATATACATGATAGGAAAGGCAACTAAAAATGAAATGCGGTGATACCTCCATTATTCTGATCTGGATGGGTTTTCAGGGAAATTATGCTTAATCCATAATACATCCAAGCATTATGAACTGGATAAATTTGCATTCCAAAGTAGATAACTAAGAGATTTCAACCACATTTTTTTTTTTAAGACAAGAACTTCAAAAGCAAAAATTGCTTTGCCTTATTTAGGAAAACAGAACGCCTGGAACAACATTTCGTAATGAACATGAAAAAGTGTCTCAGATGTGCTACTGTTTTTAGTTGTTTTTTTCCCCCTAAAAATTAGAAAAATAATACTGGAGCATAATTTATTTAAATGTGCATAACAGAAATGAGATCTGTTTCACTCATTCAGATTATGTTTAAAATGACTTTCACGTACACGTTTGTTCTATTTCTTTTCTCTACCCCCTTTTTCAGAAAGTGGATCAAAATCTACATATAAGTTTTTACACTTCCTTCTTTTAACTTATTTTCCCAAAGTCATGTCTCTCTGTGTGTGCCCGTTTGGACTGAGAAGTAAAGAAAAAATTGTGATCAAACTCATTCTATATTCATTTCCGTTCGTGCCACAGTTTGTTAAGCGAATCACTTCCATTGTTAAATTATTAGCATGGTTGTTAAGTGAATCTCATTGACTTTGCTTGTCAGAAGGTCGCAAAAGCTGATCACATGACCCCAGGACAATGCAACCGTCATATGAATCAGTTGCCAAATGTCTGAATTATGATTACATGATCGTGGAGATGCTACAACAGTCATAAGTGTGAAAAACGGTCATAAGTCACTTTTTTCAGTACCGTTGTAATTTCGAATGATCACTAAATGAACTGTTGTAAGTTGAGGACTACCTGTAGATTGTAGCATTGCTATGTTAATCAGCTACACAAAATTGTTCTGGTCTGTCGGCCGTCGGCCCCTCCAGCAGCCAAATCAGAGGAGGAGGAAGAGGTCAGCATCAAGGCAACTTGAGAGCTCCGAGGTGGAAGAGGGAATGGAGCTGTCAGAGAGGGAGAGAGACAGAGGCAGCGCCTGGGCTGACCATCAGTCCTCAGATGGAGAGTCAACAGCCGCCAGGTCTGGAGGTGAGGAAGAGGAGGAGGAGCTGTGTCCAGTTCCTGATGCGCAGATGCGCAGAAGGCAGAGGAGAGGAGAGCAGTGGAAATCTGTGGGCCGATCCTTGGGAAGGAAGAGCCAGCACTTCTAATGAAGCCCCACCCTAGCTCTGGGGATAAAAGGCAGGGGGCGGAGATGAATACATGCAGCAGACAACTATTCATCTTCTGGATGGACGGACTTGTTAGCCTGCATTGAGAGAGAAATTTGTTGCCGCCACTCCTAATAAAGGAATTGTCAACTTGCAAAGCTTTCAAGTTGCCATGAGCAGGAAGGAGGGAGAACTGAAGTGAATTCCATACATTCTTCCTGACCGCAATCAGAAGGAGGGTGTTAGGTTTCACAGCCAGCCAAAGTGGGTAATTGGAGAATGTGATTTATGACATGGCCAGAGAGGAGGGGAGAGACAGGGTCATAGGGGAACGTAAATCTATGTAGGATCAGTCCTAACTGCATCCGAGTATTGCTGGAATGGTGCTCCCAATAAATGAATATATTTCCCTTGAAGTTTGGATCATGGCTCATGAATTAATTAGGGCATCTTTTGGAAACTTGACAGGAATCTTTGAGTTCACTTCAGAGGTTTTGTCATGTTTTGGACACTGGGTCAGAAGAAAATCTCTGGTGCCACTATTGTTTAGTTAACCTAGGATTTTCTGTGCTATGCTTCCTTCCTTCTCTTGTTTCTGTCTATCACATCCTGTAATGGTATGTGGAAATGACCGTGGGGGACAGGAGGAAGAGCTGCACAGTAGACAGCAAAGGTCAGATAAGTATGCAGGAGGCTTGGAGGCTGACAAGGTGTCTTAGAAGGACCATTTTTGCTTTCTTGGACTGTAGAGGCAAGAGGGCAGAGATGCACTTTCAGATTTGCGTGATTCGGTTAATGTAACCTTACAATAATGTTAGAGGTAGTAAATCTGGATGTGCTTCTTGCCTAGATTATTTCAAAGGCAGACGTGGCCATAATTCCACTCTTTTAAATGTCTTCCATTTGTTATTTGGAAGAAGGGGAATTCAGGATGGAAAAGACAGAAAGTTGGGGGGGGAGAGGTACCTTTCTTTTAAAATCCATTAAGAAGGATTCGGACAAACACATTTTTTTTTTTAATTTGATTTATATGCCGCCCTTCTCCGGAGACTCAGGGCGGCTTACAATGCATTAAGCAATAGCCTTCATTCTTTTTTGTATATTTTATACAAAGTCAGCTTATTGCCCCCACAAACTGGGTCCTCATTTCACCTACCTTAGAAAGGATGGAAGGCTGAGTCAACCTTGAGCCTTGGAGAGATTCAAACCAGCAGAAATTGCAGGCAGCTGTGTTAATAATAGGGTGCATTAAACCACTGTACCATCAAGGCCCTTATTAGAGAAAGGCAGAAAGAAAATCAAGATATTGAAATAAGTGGTTAGGTTCAGTGGTGGGTTTCAAAAAATTTTTTACTACTGGTTCTGTGAGTGTGGCTTAGTGGCCATGGCATGGCTTGGTGGGCATTGATTGGTGGGTGTGGCAGGGGAAGGTTACCGTAAAATCCCCATTCCCACCCACTCCAGGGGAAGGATATTGCAAAATCCCCATTTCCTCCCAATCAGCTGGGACTCGGAAGCAGAGAATAGATGGGGGCAGGGCCAGTCAGAGGTGGTATTTACCGGTTCTCCAAACTATTCAAAATTTCTGCTACCGGTTCTCCAGAACTGGTCAGAACCTGCTGAAACCCACATCTGGTTAGGTTTAAACTTGGAGCAGATCGGGAGGGGGGGCGGGATTTAACAGCACACTTTGAACAGGATCCAATCTGGGTTGGTCACCAGGACGAGAGGTTTAGTCTTCCATGCTTTCATCCTTGTGCTGGAGCCCATCCTCAGAGAACTTCTCTCTAGCAGAGTGTGTGCTTTGGGTTATTCTGTGTGTGGTATTTATGTGATACTTATTATTATGTGTGGCTTTTTAGATGATGATTGGGGTGTTGATGGCTGGCTGTTACTTCATTGGCTGTTGTTTCCTTGTGCTGCCAAGCCTTCGCCTCCTAAGTACTTGATAAGCTGGTGGTAAATCAGCACTCCTGTTGACATACGAGAGGCCTGTTTCCCAGGCTTCAATCACTTCCCTGGCTGTTTTTGTGCCTGCTTGTCCAACAATCTTAGTACAGTGTTTCCCCGAAAATAAGACAACTCCTGATAATAAGCCCAATCAGGCTTTTGACCGCATGCACTAAAATAAGCCCTCCCCAAAAATATTTAAGTGCATGCGCAGCCAGTCCCCGCCATTTCCTCTGTCTAGGGTTAGGAAGACAGAGCTGGAAATCAGGTAAGATGGCAAGAGGAGCCCCGTCTTGCTCCACACACCCCAAAATAATAAGACCTCCCTGAAAATAAGGCCAAGCACTTATTTCGGGGTTCAAAAAAAATATAAGACAGGGTCTTATTTTTGGGGAAGCACGGGTAGCTGCAAAATTGAATGTATGTCCTTGTTTATTGCAATGTATGTTGAACACCTGAAAACACTTTGAACACTTGAAAGCAAGATGCAAAGAAGATGACCAAGATTTCTGTCATCCCAGAGAACAGGATAAGGAATAATAGATTTAAGTTATATAGTCTGGTTGAAAGTTAGGAAAAATTTCTTAATGGTAAGAATAGTTACAGTTGATGTGTACTGCCCAGAATCCTCTTTTGATAAATTTGATAAATAAGTAAATTAACAAATAATTGAATGGTGGAACCAATTACCCACAAAGGTAGTGAGTTCCCATTTACTGGATGTTTTTTAAGGGAGAATAGAGTGCAGTTTACCTAAAATCAGTCCTGCCTGCCTGCCTGCCTGCCACTGAATTCAAAATGAGTTTAAGCAGAAATAGATAACCACACAAAAGAAGCATATAGATAGACACAATCCAAGTACACAATAACGATAAGAACACACAACTATCAGTGGGATCTACACCATCAGTGGAGAGGTTGTCTACTGTGCAGGTTTTCTTCCTGTCTCCCAGGGTCATTTTTGCATATCATTATAGTATGTGATAGATAAAAAGGAAAGAAGGAGGAAAGATTATCACAGAAATCCTATGGAGACGAAACAGTACAATGGTAAATGTCTATGGAGATTCTCATTCATCCAGGTCCCAGAGGTTCTTTTTTCTGAAGAGGCAACTGGACTTTCTGGTTTTTCTTTGAAGATGTTTTGCTTCTCATCCAAGAAGCTTCTTCAGCTTTGACTGGATGGTGGGGAATGGAAGGATTTATACCAGTGATGAAATCTAAAATTTGTTACTACCGGTTCTGTGGGCGTGGCTTGGTTGGGGGGAAGTAATGTGACTGGGTGGGCGTGGCCAATTTTTTTTTACATGTAAAACCATGTTAAAAAATGCTTTCAAAAGGCTCTGAAGATCCCAGCTGAGTTGCCTGATCGTCAGAGGGTTTTTAAAAAACCCTCTGCCGATCAGGCAACTCACCTCGGATTGTCAGAGCTTGGATCGTCAGAGCCATTTAAAAGAAAAAACTTTTTTTCTTTTAAATGGCTCTGAGGATCCAAGCTGAGTTATCTGATCGGCAAGCAACTCAGCTGGGATCATCAGAGCTTGGCTCATCAGAGGCATTTAAAAGAAAAAAAGCCTCTGATGATCATGCGGCTCAGCTGGGCATAGCGGGCAGGGCAGGGATTTTTGCTACCGGTTCTCCGAACTGCCCGCCGCCATCGCTACCTACTTGCCCGAACCGGGAGCATTTCACCCCTGATTTATATTCCTTGCAGACAGCTGGACATTTGCATTCTTTTAGTGGGTCGTTAAGGTCACCTGGAGGTTTATCTGTGTCCTCAGAGTCACCTGAGTGGTGCAAATTGGTGTTGATCCTTCCTGGAACTTCTGAAAGGACTGTGTTGTAGATTGGAGATAGATTGGAGATTTTGGACAGAGAGGATCGCTGGTTTGAAAGAGGGGTTAAAAGAGGCCATCTATGTCAAAATTGAACAGCCCTCTCTCAACAGAGGAGGAGGGATATGACATCATCTATCTCCAATCTACAACACAGTCCTTTCAACAGTTCCAAGAAGGCTCCATGCCAATTTGCACCACTCAGGTGACCCTGAGGACACAGATAAACCTTCAGGTGACCTTAATGATCTTCTAAAAGGATGCAAATGGACAGCTGTCTGCAAAAAAATATAAATCCATCCATTCCCCACCATCCAGTCAGATGGTGAGGAAGCGTCTTGGATGAGAAGTGAAACGTTTTCAAAGAAAAATCAGAAAGTCCAATTGCCTCTTGAAAAAAGCACCTTTGGGGGAGCAATGCTACAGTCTACTTTCCTTTTGTGGTGGGCATTCCTCTCCACTGATGGATAAAAACACACAACTATCAGTTGATAGGCACACGATCAACAACTCAATCTCTGAATACTTTCCTAAATCATCAGGTTTTCACAAACTTTCCAATATTAATAGAAAAGATAAGATAACCGTTATTGTCATTTTTTACTGTGGGCACTCTGGCACAAATTAAAAATGAAATCCTGTTGTCTGCTCTCATGTTATGTACACATATATAACACACATGCTATATACATACATATGTATATACGTACACCCATACATATAAATGTTAATTACCGTCCATTTGGAATACATAGCGGGAAGAGGAAGCTTGGGAGATCACAAGGCTGATATTGTATAGAACCAAATTATGATTAGTCTGGATGTTCTGCTTTGGATGCCATGAAGCCTCCTCCCAGAAAGTAACCAGGAAAACAGGTCATGAAGAGGATGTGTAGCATCCCACACAATCTTGCAGACCCTGTTCAAGCATCACTTTTATGCTATGTCCTGGATGGAAGGGAGCAAACTATCAATAATCTTTTCTACCATCCTCACCACTCTCTGCACCGCCTTCCTGTCTGAAGCAATAATGCTTCCAAACCAGACAGTAATGCCATATGACAGGATGCTCTTGATCGCCCCTCTATAGAAAGTGGTAAGGACAGGGGAAGGAAGAGGTACTTTTCCTCATATGACACAGAAAATGTGGCTGCTGCTGGGACTGCTTCACCAGTGTCTCACTGTTGTGTGACCAAGCTCAAAAGGTAGTGATTTTAATTTTGGCAAGAGATGATTCTACAAGAGGGGAGATAGGTAGTAGTTTTAACTGTTCAGTGACTCTTGTGACTTTATAGGCAAGTGCTCTCCATGTTGTCCTATCAAGCACAGCTTCTTTCAGTTGTTGGGTGTTCATCTTTGTATCAGCTTTGATGGTTCAAAGTCAGTGAGTTCTTTTTGCTCCACCAACCATTCCTAACGTTATTGACTTCTCCAATAAATTTCCACGCATGACGTGACCAAAGTAAATCAGAGTTAGTCTTGTAGTTTTGGCTTCTAGTGATGTTTCTGGTTTTATATGATTCAGCACCTCTCTGGTGACTGCTCTGACTATCCATGGTATGCACAATAATTTACGCCAGCACCATGGGGGTGGGGGGCGAGAGGTATAAAATGGTCAAATATGGGCTGGATGATGCTACTGTTGGATGGGCTCACAACTGCTCAATCATCACACCTAAAGAGTGCTTGTTAGTGATTTGACCAACTTGGCAGGAAGTGATGAATGGAGTGCCACAAGATTCTATCCTGGGTCCTTTGCTGTTCAACATTGTTATCAGTGGTATGGATGAGGAATGCCAATTAAACGTGGAGATGATACAAAGCTGGTGGTTAGTACTTTAAAAGAAAGAGAAAAGATTCAGGAAGATCTAAGTAGGCTTGAACAATAGACTAAATTAATAGTATGAAATACAATAGGAGGAAGTGGGAAGCTTTGCCTCCAGGTAGGAAAAAATGAAAATACAGAAAAGGTTTGTCAGCAGGACATGTGTAAAGGTTCTAAGGTGTTCTTGTCAACTTGAGCCACCCGTGTGAACCAGCTGCTAAAAAGTTAAATGTTGCGGACTCTAGAATATAAGAAGTAATTATTCTATTCTCCCTAGTCAGATTCAACTAAGAATACTATGCTCATTGCTGGTCACTAGAGTTCAAAAAGAGAAGTAACAAAATTGAGGACATTAGAGTAGAACAACAAGATGTTGTTTGGCTGGACAACCAAGGAATGAAAGAATCTAAATATGTTGTACTTTACAGAAAAGATGGTTGACGGGAGATATGATTTCATTCTTCAAATATTTGAAGCCCGTTGCCCGAAATAGCAATAGCACTTAGACTTATATACCACTTCACAGTGGTTTCAGCACTCTCTAAGTGATTTACAGAGTCAGCCTATTGCCCCCAACAATCTGGGTCCTCATTTTATCCACCTCGGAAGGATGGAAGGATGAGTCATCCTTGAACTCATCAGGATCGAACTGCTGGAGTGAGCAATGAGTTAGCCCTGCAGTACTACATTCTAATCACTGTGCCACCACAGCTCAGAAAAGAAGGGTAGACATTTTCTACAGATCTAGGGGGCAGAACTAGAATAAATGGGTTAAAAAATAGAAGGAGGTTCAGGCTCAGGAAAAGCTCACTATATTAACAACAGGTAGTCCTTGACCAGTGGTGGGATTCAAATAATATAACAACCGGTTCTCTGCCCTAATGACTTCTTGCAACAGCCAGTTCACCAAACTGCTCAGAAAGTTAACAACTGGTTCTCCTGAAGTGGTGCGAACTGGCTGAATCCCACTACTGTCCTTGACTTATAACAGTCATTTAGCGACTGTTTAAACTTACCGTGGCACTGAAAGAAGTGATTTATAGTCCTCACACTAATGACTCTTACAACATCCCCACAGACACGTGATCAAAATTTGTGTTCTTGGCAACTGGCATGTATTCAGAGCAATTCCAACTGGATCATATGATCACCAATTGTGATCATCCCACAATCGCTTCTGATGATCAAAATCAATGGGGAGGGGGAGTCAGATCCACTTAATGACCATTATATTCATGTAATAACTGCTGGGATTTGCTTAACAGCCACAGCAAAAAAGGTAATAAAATCTCTTAACACCTGCCTTGCTTATCGTCAGAAGTTCCAGTCTCAATTGTGATGCTACGTTGAAGACAATCTATATCAGCCAGTAAATCGACTATCAAATGAAGTGGTATACATTTTTTTTTTCTCTTAGAGGCCTTCAAACAGAAGACAGCTAGTCTTCTATAAGGCTTTACTCTCATGGATCCTGCTTAGGGCATGAGATTTGGGTAAATGACCTCCAGGATCCCTTTCAACAATATGACCCATTCCCTTGGGATTTACCTAAAGAGATCACTCAAGGCTGGAAAGCAGTGGCTGGATAATAGAAGGAGGTAAAGTAGAGATGTTTAAGAGCCATTGAGCCCAATCATTTACTCAGGGAGGAAATCTAAATCAAAGGATCCAATTCAGATAAGTGTCTGGTGTCAACCTGAACATGTCCAGTGAAAGAAGAGCTGACTACTTTGCTGGATAATTGGTCGCAATGTTGAACAGTTTTTACTGGTAGGAAAGGATTCCGGTTCTAATTTCCAATGGGACTTCCGCTTTCCTATAAAACTCATTAGTCGGTGTCCCATTTTCTGGAATAATTATGACCAGTCATTGACTTTTATGAGCCATCCTTTCTAGTTCCTGAAAAAACACCACTGCATCTCCTTTGGGACTTGTCTACTCAGGGCAAAATGTTCCCATTTTATGGGAATATTTCATTTCACATGACTTCATTTAGGCCTATCAGATCTGGGCTAAAAAAAAATTGAATGAGATTTATGTATGTATGTATGTATGTATGTATGTATATGTATGTATGTATGTATTTATTTATTTATTTGATTTATATACCGCCCTACTCCCGAAGGACTCAGGGCGGTGAACAGCCAAACAGTAAAAAATACATAGATACAAAATTCAAAAAACAAAATAAAATCGAATTAAACAATTTGGCCCAGACAAATTAAAACACCCCAATCATTTAAAAACTGATTAAAATTTGCATAATTAAAAAGAGGGAAAAGATTAGGCCAGGCTCGCCTGGTGGAATAAAAAGGTATTAAGAGCGCGGCGGAAGGTGCGCAGATCCGGGATCCTCCGTATCTCCGGGGGGAGCTCGTTCCAGATAGTAGGTGCCCACACAGAGAAGGCTCTCCTGCTGGGGGCTGCCAGTTGACATTGTTTGACCGATGGCACCCGGAGGAGCCCCTCTCTATGAGAACGTACCGGCCGGTGGGAGGCTATTGGTGGTAGTAGGCGGTCCTGTAAATAAGCAGGTCCTAAGCCATGGAGCACTCTAAAGGTGGTAACCAAAACCTTGAAGCGCAACCGGAAGACCACTGGGAGCCAGTGCAGCTTGCGCAGGAGAGGTGTTACATGGGAACGCCATGTCGCTCCCATTACCCATTACATCATCATCATTATTCCTGCAGGTGCAGGATCCATTTTTTGGATCAATGAACAGAATAACAGAGTTGGAAGAGACTTTGGAGGTCTTCTAGTGCAGTCCCCTGATCAAGCAGGAAACCCTATACCACTTCAGGCAAATGGTTGTCCAATCTCCTATTAAAAACTTCCAGTGTTGGAGCACCCCACAACTTCTGGAGGCAAGTTTGATTAATTGTTAACACTGAGTAATTGTTCTAATTGTCAGGGAATTTCTCCTTAGTTCTAGGTTGGTTCTTTTCTTTATTAGTTTCCATCTATTGCTTTTTGTCCTGCCTTTGGTGTTTTGGAGAGAGTGGAGTAGAGTAGAGTAGAGTAGAAAGAATGGAACAGAATGGAACGGAATGGAACGGAACAGAACGGAACAGAACAGAATAAACAGAGTTGAAAGAGACCTAACTGCTATTGCTATTGCTATTTAGTGACCGTTTGAAGTTACAACGGCCACTGAAAAAAGTGGATTATGATTGTTTTTCACACTTACGACTGTTGCAGCATCCCCATGGTCACATGATCAACATTCGGATGCTTGACCCCTTGTAACGATTGTAGTTTCCCAAGATCACGTGATCCCTTTTTGCAACCTTCTGACAAGCAAAATTAGTGGGGAAGCCAGGTTCCCTTTACCACCATGTTACTAACTGCAGTGATTCGCTTAACAAGGTTGGCAAGAAAGGTCATAAAATGGGGGCAAGGCTGACTTGAACAACTGTCCTACCTTGGGTTCAATTGTGGTCATAAGTCCAAGATTACCTGAGAGCTGAAAAGTATACTTCTGTCGATCCATCCCTTCTCCTGCAAAAAAATAAAAATGTATTTGCTTCCTTTGCAATTATATCATCAGCTACTAGTCCGTGACCTTTTCCTCAAACCCCATTTACTAAGCCATCTGATGTCTGTGCATTTCACTTTTTCTCCTGTCAGTGAAGAACTTTGCACTTCCTTCTGTAAAAATGTCTTTCCATTCTTCCTGCTCATTTCTGTATTCTATCTGGGTCATTTGCAATGTTATTTCTGTCTTAGGTGGTGTGGGCTGTTCCCCCCAATTTTATATCATCTGCAGATCTGCTAAGTATTCGCTCCGTCTCTGACATATCCATTTGCTCGCTCACACTGATGGGGTTATCCATTATCCCTGACACTCTTTTTTTTTACTCTCTATTCTGCATTCCACCCCCCCCTTCTGTCCTTTCCATTTCTTAAACGGACTTCCATCTTCTCTCCTTCGTTCCTGTTTTTTTTTATTTGCTGATGCCGCTAGGCAGGAAAATTTGCTTTTCTAAAAGGTCTCAATAGATTATTTGAGAGAAGACTTTTCAAATTAGGCCAATGGTTGTAGGTCCTCGTGGTAGCTGACACCCAGGACAAAAGGTTTGGGGTGAATTTGGAGCTTGTGTTTCATGAGAAATAATTATCACTTTAAGGAGATGCAAAAGCCGTCACTCTTTTCTGTGCTTATTCCTCCCCAGCTTGACATATTTCTTCAATTTAGGGTGCTATAAAATTAATTAACTAACTAATTAACAACAGTAACAAAAGCCTCCCAAGGTCTTAGTTCCTATTCTTAGTATTTTTCTAGGGGGGAAAAATGTGTTTATACAGAAGGGTGGTGGGTAGGAAATAGATCTCTTGGTTTGTTTTATTTTTTCAAGGACAGACCGTTTTGTAATATTCTTAGTGATAAAAAGGAGAGTAGAATGTAGATGTCAGCCTTGAACGTTGTCTTAATGAATTAAATCTGTATCCAGCTTTATCCGGAGCACATTAGCCACTAGGTAAATGGCCATAGGCTACAAAGATGGGAGTTGCAATTCACCATTATTGTAGACAGGATAGAATTTTTAATATTGGAAGATACATACTCATTATCTTTTTTTTTTTTTAATTTGATTTATATGCCGCCCTTCTCCAGAGACTCAGGGCGGCTTACAATGTGTTAAGCAATAGCCTTCATACTTTTGTATATTTATACAAAGTCAGCTTATTGCCCCCACAACTGGGTCCTCAATTTACCTACCTTAGAAAGGATGGAAGGCTGAGTCAACCTTGAGCCTGGTAAGATTCGAACCTGCAGAAATTGCAGGCAGCTGTGTTAATAACAGGGTTCATTAAACCACTGTGCTACCAAGGCTCTTAAAGGGATGTCTTAAAGGGACGCAGTGGCTCAGTGGCTAAGATGCTGAGCTTGTCGATCAAAAGGTCGGTAGTTCAGCGGTTCGAATCCCTAGTGCCGCGTAACGGGGTGAGCTCCTGTTACTTGTCCCGGCTTCTGCCAACCTAGCAGTTCGAAAGCATGTAAAAAATGCAAGTAGAAAAATAGGGACCACCTTTGGTGGGAAGGTAACAGCGCTCCTTGCGCCTTCAGCATTTAGTCATGCCGGCCACATGACCACGGAGACGTCTTCGGACAGTGCTGGCTCTTCGGCTTTGAAACGGTGATGAGCACTGCCCCTTAGAGTCAGGAACGACTAGCACATATGTGCGAAGGGAGCTTTTACCTTTACTTTATTATCTTCATTCTTAAAATCTTACTTTCTTGGAGGTCTGTATCTACACTTATTATGTGGATTGGGGTAGAAAATCTCAAATTTTTCTTTTTGACTATTTTCATTTTTTATTTTAAAACTGGCCTTTATTTCCGGTTTTCAGCAAAATCACTCCACAATGGGTTTGCTTAAGAACTGCAAATGCGCTTAACAACCATGGTGAATCATATAACATATAACATATAACATCTGCTACAAAATAATAATAATAGTAAAATCCGGTTGATTTTATGATCACCTGTTTTATGACCATCACAATTTATGACCGAAATGGGCAAGCTCCATTACGGTCATATGTCAAGGAATACCTGTACATCATCACTTGTATAGGCCTGGTGTGAACAAGTCAACTTTATTTATTTATTTATTTAAAATTTTATTTTATTTTATTGAAAAGACAGTGCCATGTCAGGATAACAATGCAAATAAAGCAAAGCCAGAGAGAGACCAATGGTAAATCTTAACATATATGCTTATTAAGGAATAACCCTTGAGTAGCAAGGGTGTACACATGAAAGCGGTTGAGAGTAGTTATGAATAAGCACAGTCACCACCCAGATACACTGAGTCGTGTTATAGTTTACACAGTCCAATAAACAAAGTCTTCATACCAGTCGTATTAATCATACACAGTAAACAGTTCTTCTAGAGTTGCAAACAGTAAGACAGTAAGTCAGATAGAGATATCAGAGAGCAAGAACAACAAAGAGAACAAGCCATATTTCTAGCTCCCTCTTAAGGACATTGGCAATAGAGCTAACCAATCAGTACACAGTATGATACAATACAGCAGTCTTAAAGCTATACAATGCAATACAATATAATGCAAACATACATTGATGGTTTATATATTGCCAACCCAACAAGTTAGGTAATAGTCATATTCCTAACAATGCTAATAACTGTAATTGTGCTATGTTAACAGTAATTGCAACAATACAACAACAAAAAAGGAAATAAAAGAAAACTTCAACTAAATTTCTACTTACATTAGCTTATTTACAAATTTTTCCATATTATATCCATAGCTTTATACATTCTTTGTTGTACTGACATTCATAATCTTCCCTCTCATTTCTGCCTCTGGTCTCTATCCATTCATAAAATTTATTCCATGTCCTGTAATATTTTGAGTCTTCTTTATCTTTAATTTTTAAAGTTCATCTGTCCATTTCAGCACAATCCCAAATATTCCTAATTATGTCATCATCCGGTGGGGTGTTCATATTTTTCCAATATTTAGCATATATAATTCAGGGGTGAAATCCAGCAGGTTCTGACAGGTTCTGGATAACCGGTAGCGGAAATTTTGAGTAGTTCGGAGAACCGGCAAATACCATCTCTGGCTGGTACCAGAGTAGGGTAGGAATGGAGATTTTGCAATATCCTTCCCCCGGGAGTGGGGAGGGAATGAAGATTTTGCAGTATCCTTCCCCTGGAGTGAGGTGGGAATGCTGTATCCTTCCCCTGCCACGCCCACCAGGCCACCCCAATGATGCCCTTGTCCCGCTGTCTGGAGGCCGTGCAGATCTGGATGGGGAGGAACAGGCTCAGACTCAACCCCTCCAAGACTGAGTGGCTGTGGCTCCCGACGACCCGATATAGCCAGCTGACACCATCGCTTGCTATTGGGGATGAGATCTTACCCCCCTCAGAGAGGGCTCGCAACTTGGATGTTCTCCTGGATTCACGGCTGTCCTTGGAGGATCATATGACGGTCGTGGCCAGGGGGGGCTTTTATCAGGTTTGCCTGATCTCCCAGTTGCGTCCCTTTCTGAATCGGGACACCCTGCACACAGTCACTCACGCCCTTGTCACTTCCTGGCTGGACTATTGCAATGCTCTCTACATGGGGCTCCCCTTGAGGAGCCCCTGGAGGCTCCAGCTGGTCCAGAATGCAGCCGCGCAAGTAATAATGGGGGCGACTCATCGCTCCCATGTAACACCCATCTTGCGCAAGCTGCACTGGCTCCCGGTGGTCTCCTGGGTGCACTTCAAGGTGTTGGTTACCACCTTTAAAGCGCTCCATGGCTTAGGACCTGGTTATCTACAGGACCGCATTCTGCCACCAATTGCCTCCCACTGACCAATACGCTCCCACAGAGAGGGCCTCCTCAGAGTGCTGTCAGCCAAACAGTGTAGGCTGGCGACCCCCAGGGGGAGAGCCTTCTCTGTGGGGGCTCCAGCCCTATGGAATGAACTGCCCCCAGACATACGAAGGATCCCCGACCTCCGTGCCTTCCATCGCGCTCTGAAGACCCTATTATTCCAGCAAGCTGCATTGACAGGATAAAGGTTTTTAAATTGGGTTTTGATAGGGGTTTTAAATGATCTTAGTTGGATGCTTTAAATTTGGCCGAATGATTGAATTATTTTAATAAGCTTTTAATTTTGTTGTACATTGTTTTTACCATGGCTGTTCACTGCCCTGAATCCCTCGGGAGAAGGGTGATATATAAATATAATAAACTAACTAACTAACTAATTAATTGATATAATTCTAGCTGCTGTGAACAAGTCAACTTTATTGAACATTCAATTCCTCCTCCTCCTTCTCCTTCTCCTTCTCCCCCACCCCTCCTCCTCCTCGCCCCCTTTATAGCATCCTTGTTATCTGCCCAGTCACTTCTGCATTTGATTTCATACATATTTGAGGCCATGTAATTGTCAGAGTCAGTTTGGCTGTATTTGTTCCTGCTTGGTCCTTATCTTCCACCAACACACCTTGAGGCCGAGTCCTTCAGGATCCAAAAGGTGAGTTCTTTGTTCCTGCTTTGTAGTTAAAGGAACGACAGCAATTTATTTCTTGGGAAGGAGTGGAATCAAACACGGGCTTGGATGCAGTGTGCAATTCTGCAAATCTTCCCACCACCACCACCTCAAGACGCACGGCTTTGAAATGCAACACCACACATCTTCGGCACCACACTTCTGTAACGAAATGAAGTTCAGAAGCTTTCCTGTCAGCCCCATCTTCCTTTCCCTGGAGCCTCTTCTAAGACAGGAAGTTGCAGAGCTCACGTACAGCTTGGCTCTGGATTGCAATTCAACGCCTTTAAAAAGTTAAAGAGGAGAGACAGCACTATAAGGGTCCTGTGTCCATATGCCTGATAACAAGAAAGACAGAAAAAAGTGGGGGAGAGTGAGTGGAGAGAAATGAACATTACGAAGAGAAAATTGGCAGGGGAGATAAAATGGAGGGCTGAAATAGCCAGTGTGTGTTTTTGTGTATGGACCAGGCTCCAAATTAATTATTTATTTTTATTTATTTTTATTTTATTTGTTTGTCAAACATGTACAAGGTAGCAAGTATAAGTATGAACATAAGCATGAAAAAGAGGAAGTAAATACAGATAAATGGGGACAGTAAGACAGGGACGATAGGCATGCTGGTGCGCTTATGCACGCCCCCTTTACAGACCTCTTAGGAATGGGGTGAGGTCCACGGTAGATAGTGTGCCTACCATCCCTGTCTTACTGTCCCCATTTATCTGTATTTACTTCCTCTTTTTCATGCTTACGTTCATACTTATACTTGCTACCTTGTACATGTTGACGGTTGAAGTTGTTGGGGTTTGAGGATATAACAACGGAGTCCACTTGTGCAGGGGTCTGGAGATGCCTTAAGAACTAAGTTTCAGCAGTAGTTTGTCGTGCACCACTGAATCAAAGGCTTTGCAGAAGTCTATGTAAATTGTGTCTATTGCTTCACCCTGGTCAAGATGTGTGGTCCAAATGTTTCTGCAATGTAAGAGTTGCAGATTACAGGACATTATGATTTTTCCAAGCTAAATTCTTCATTGTTTCACACTTATAGACAAAAAATTCACACAGACCAAGGACAGATTACTGATAGTAATCAGCATCTACAATATACGTTGGGAACTATTAGGGAGGGGCTGCCTTCACCTCCTTTCTATCACACATAATATCTGGGCTGAGTTGCCTCTTACACCTCTGGAATGCAGCCCCTCCGTCCTGGGAATCCACCTCCTTACTATATTCCACAACCATATACAGGTAGACCTCGACCTACGACCACAATTGAGCCCAAAATTTCTGTTGCTAAGTGAGTCATTTTGCTCCCTTTTACGAGTCTTCTTGCCACGGGTGTTCAATTAATCACTGTAGGTGTTAAGTTAGTAATTTAGGAATCTGGTTTCCCCATTGACTTTGTTTATCAGAAGGTTGCAAAAGATGATGACGGGACCCCAGGACATTGCAACTGTCATAAATATGTCAAGCATCTGAATTTTGATCATGTGACCACAGAAATGCTGCAACGGTCGTAAGTGTGATCGTTTTTCAGTGCCGTTGTAACTTTGAATGGTTACTAAATGAACTGTTGTGAGTTGAGGACCATCTATTCGTGCATATGGATGTGTATATGGATCCTCTTCAGAATATTTTGCTCAAAACCCCCTTCTTCCCGACCGCATCACAGAACACAGTTTATTTCCACGTTGTTACAAGCAAACCTTTCATAATAAATGTTGCAAATCACACTTACATGGACAAAAATAATAATGCTATTGTGTCTTGGGATATTCTAGGTGAGGAAAAAGATGATTTTTCCATTATGTCTGCTGGAGATTGGGGAGGCGTGAATCACCCACAATTGCATTGGTGACTCAGTTTGAAAAATCACACCAGTCCAATGGAAATTTCCCTGTTGATTCAGGCAATCCAGTTCAGATTTGCAAGTCAGTTCCAAGAATTCTGTTCAGAAAAATGCTTTTGCATGTACACAAGAGTCCATCAAAATGCTGACAGGGGTATGTAGTATGAGGGTAAAGGTTCATTCTCCAACAGTGGTGGGTTCCGCCCGGTTCCGCCGAGCCGGTAGCGGTGACGATATGATGTCACCGAACCAGTTCTCTTTGTTCAGGAGCTGGGCCCTCCTGCCCTGCCCACGTTATTCTTACCTTTTATTTGGCCCCGCCCCCAATCTATTCACTGCCTTCCGAGTCCCAGCTGATGGCTAGAAGGAAAAAAAAACTGTTTAAACTCTTGCCGCGGTGCTTCAAAGGGCCGCCCTACAGCTGATCAGTGTTAAAAGGCAGTGTGGTGGTAGACCGGTGCCTCCAAAAACAAATGAGTAGACTGGGCCACTCCAAAAAACAAATGGGTAGACCAGGACATTTGAACAACAAATGGGTAGACCAGGATGCTTGAAAAACAAATGGGTAGACCGGTACAACTCTGCAAGCAATTAAAAGCCTGGTAGACCAGGACCTCTTCTAAATCCTAAAGAATTGTCACATGACCATCAAACCATGCCCACAAAATAAGCCACGCCCACGGAACTGGTAGTAAAAGAATTTAGAACCCCCCCATGTTCTCCAAGCTTGTGGGTTGGTTTCCAAATGTTTCGTTACCAGGCTAGGTAACATCTTCAGCGAAGTTTATGGGATGTCAGTGTCAGTGTTCTTTTTATAAGGGCTTCAGGTGTGGGACAGAGTTGACACACCCACGCCTAAGTATCACTGATACTGGCATCCCCTAAACTCCGCTGAAGATGTTACCTATCCTGGTAATGAAACATTCAGAAACCAACCCACAAGTTCAGAGAATGAACCTTTACCCTCATCCTACACCTGAGCTACAGATATTCGCCACTATAGCAAAGGTATGTAGCATTTCAATTCAATCTGGAGTCATCTTATTCAATTTTATTTTTCAACTCGGTTCAGAACTTAGATTTGAACCAGGTTATTACATTGACGGAATCACTTTCTAAGAGAAGTTCTGAAATGAATATTGGCCCAGCTATAGCTTGTCACCTCTACTGGGCTAGTCATTAGCAAAGGGATCAAAGTTACTTGAAGGTGTGACATTCAGTGATTACTTCTGAAGGTCCGGAGATAAGCATCTAGGATGCTAAAGTGTTTGAAATCAATCAAAGGAAGAATGGTGGAAAGAGCTGGCTATGTACTACGCTTGAGAAGACAAGATTAAGGGATGCTATGAGAGCTGTCTTAAAACATCTGAAGGGCTGTCAGCTGGAAGAAAGGGCAGATTTATTTTCCATTGTTCATTTGTTCAGAATTAAAGGATGGACACCACAGGGGAACAGATTTGGGGTAACATCAAGCAAAGTTCTTTAATGACCGCAGCTGTTCAACAATGGGGCAGATGTTGTCTAAAGATAATGCATTCTCTTCTGCAGGGGAGCTAACAGAGCCACACAGTGCCTGGTTTGATTTTCAAAAGGTTATTTTGGAGCATTCACCCTGTGACAGAATGTGTGGTTGAAGAAGGAGATAGGGCAGTGGTCCCCAACCTTTGTGGCTCCCGGCTACGGGAGAGAGGGGAACCAGGTCCTGCAAGTGGGAGAGCTGGCATGCACTTGCAAGCAGCTCAACTTGGGTGAGCAATGAGACTCCATACATGTGCGTGCACATGCAGCTGGACTGCAAGTCAAGCTCGGCATGCATGTGTGCACTGACCTGCCACTTGTGCAAGTTGAGCTGAGCATGTGCACACAAGGTGTACACACCTGTGCATGGTGGCCCGCCTCTTGCAGTATTTGACCCCAATAAGACTTTTTCAAATGGATAATAAAGTGGATAAAATGTGTTGGAGATGTAAAGTGGAATTCGGGACATATGCTCATATGTGGTGTAAATGTAATGGGGTTGAACTTTTTTGGTCTAGGATAGAAAATGAAATATTTGAAATACTTAAGAAGAGGGTCAAATTGAAACTGGAAACCATATTATTATTAATATTGAATGAAACAACATTAACAACTGGAGAAAGAGAATTGGTGAGGATTTTGGTTATAATGGGGAGAATTATAATTGCTAGATATTGGAAATTAAATGTTGACTTAAAATTAGAAGAATGGTATAATGAAACATGGAAATTTGCATTAAATGATAAATTGACTTGTGATATTAAAATTAGAAGTGGTATATATAAAGAAAATGTTTTTTGGAACACTTGGCAACCATTTGTGGACTTTGCACTTGGGAGATTGGATGAATCGGCACCAGTACCTTATCAAAGAGATTTCTGGAAGAATTGAAGACTTCAAGTTCCTAAAACTTCCTTTCCGTTTGTATAGCACGTTGGGGGGAAATTTTTTTTTCTTTCCTTACTATTGATTTTTTGTATTGATTTTTTTTCTTTTTTGTTATTCCTTAACAATAAAAATATAATAAAAAACTTAAAAAAAAAGAAGTCCAGGAATTTCAAATGAATATAAAGGTTTTTGCAAGCTTGTGCTCTTTACAAAAATCTGAACTACTAACAGTCAAGGGAAATGAGTGGGAGATAAGAATCAGAGGAATTCAAGATGCCTGGACTTAGATCTCTTGTGGGTGCAAAGGGACTTGAGACTGATGATGATGCATTTGACCCCTCCCTCAGGCTCACCTGGTCATGTCCTAGAGTGAGAATGTTATAGCTGTAATCTGGTAAGATTTTGCCTACTAGCAAGATTTTGTCTATAAGCAAATTCTTTGTAACTGGACTCAATTGGTTGTCTGAAAGGTGCTTTGTCAAGAGGCAACTGGACTTTCTGGTTTTTCTTTGAAGACGTTTTGCTTCTCATCCAAGGAGCTTCTTCAGAGTTGATATTTCTTGGATGAGAAGCGAAACATTTTCAAAGAAAAACCAGAAAGTCCAGTTGCCTCT
This sequence comes from Arizona elegans, assembly GCA_022577455.1. Taxonomy (NCBI): domain Eukaryota; kingdom Metazoa; phylum Chordata; class Lepidosauria; order Squamata; family Colubridae; genus Arizona; species Arizona elegans. The sequence continues at coordinate 5,614,185 of JAKOOJ010000017.1, forward strand.
TGAAAAAGCACCTTTGGGACAACCATGACTGGATGACTGAGAATCTCCATAGATATTGGACTCAATTGGATTTCACTGGTGGCTTGGGTTTGATGCACCTGTTGGCAACACCTTAAAGCTGTCATGCTCTTTTCTATGTGTTCATGAATCTGAAGTGTTTTTTTTTAAATTTGATTTATATGCCGCCCTTCTCCGGAGACTCAGGGCGGCTTACAATGCGTTAAGCAATAGTGTTGAACAGCCCTAGTATTTAAGCGGAGGTACATCTCACTGTGTAGGTCCCTCATTGAACAGGAGGTCTGACAGGATCTCAGGAATGCCATACTAACTTTTGTGCATCCTGATCATGTATTAGTGAGAATGATTTCTTCTCTTTTTTCGTCCCCTCTGGGTAAATCATTTAAACTAGGTATTTGGTGTTGCAATGAAAACCTGGCACTTTACATATTTGCATAAGAGGTCTCAGTGCAAGTAGAAAAAGGAATCACTTTTGGTGATGAATGAAGTATAACAGAGCTCAGGTCCTTTAGCCGTATCCTCCTTTAATGTTATTCCTTGGCTCAATGGTCTCCTTCCTCCATCTTTCAATTCTGTTTTGCTCTTACGTACCATCAAGAGTCTTGCCATAAAGTACGTCCATTCAAAGGGTGTCAAGGATCATTTTCTTGCTTAGTTCTCTAGGCATCTGCTGTTACTTCTCTCCTGATCTTAGGTGGGGCAATTCCCATGAGAGGCTATAAATTCTCAGTTGGTGTAGGTTAGAGCAGAGTTCCCCAACCTTTCTGGGTTGGCGGCTTGGAGGGGAGAGAGTGATAGGCACCTTTATGTCCACTTGCACCTGTGCAAATGGGTCTGTGAGTGTGTGGGCAATGCAAACAAGGCCATGCACACCTGTGTGATGCTTGCACCGATGCTAGCACCCGTGCAATGCTCATGGTGACACTAGTTCCCACATGAAGCTAGTCCAGTGTGCCTCTGAGTAAGTCACTTAAACTAGATATTTGGTGTTACTTTACATACTTGCATAAGAGGCCTCCGTGCAAGTAGAAAAGGGAATCACTTTTGGTGATGAATGAAGTATAACAGAGCTCAGGTCCTTTAGCCGTATCCTCCTTTAATGTTATTCCTTGGCTCAATGGTCTCCTTCCTCCATCTTTCAATTCTGTTTTGCTCTTACGTACCATCAAGAGTCTTGCCATAAAGTACGTCCATTCAAAGGGTGTCAAGGATCATTTTCTTGCTTAGTTCTCTAGGCATCTGCTGTTACTTCTCTCCTGATCTTAGGTGGGGCAATTCCCATGAGAGGCTATAAATTCTCAGTTGGTGTAGGTTAGAGCAGAGTTCCCCAACCTTTCTGGGTTGGCGGCTTGGAGGGGAGAGAGTGATAGGCACCTTTATGTCCACTTGCACCTGTGCAAATGGGTCTGTGAGTGTGTGGGCAATGCAAACAAGGCCATGCACACCTGTGTGATGCTTGCACCGATGCTAGCACCCGTGCAATGCTCATGGTGACACTAGTTCCCACATGAAGCTAGTCCAGTGTGCCTCTGAGTAAGTCACTTAAACTAGATATTTGGTGTTACTTTACATACTTGCATAAGAGGCCTCCGTGCAAGTAGAAAAGGGAATCACTTTTGGTGATAAATGGGAAATTGAACTGTTGTGGATCACAGGAGACATTACTGCCAAAAGGAAGCTGGATGCCGGGTCCAGGCTGCCAAAAATTCTCTCTGGACCAAGGAGAGATCCTGAGATTGTCCAAATGTACATAAGACAGCTGGGTTTTTTGAGTGAGCAGACAGCAGAAACTGATGTTTTTGAACTCACTTATATTCAGCCAGGAGCTGTGAGATTTCATCATGCTCAGAGCTGTTAACAAAGCCTTGTTTTTGGACTCAATATTCGATCATACCTCACCTTTTCAATCCCTTTGTGTTTTATTTATATTTATTGTATGTTAAATATTGAGAAACATTCATAATCATAAATTTGACATTAGCTGGTTGAGTTCTTCAATCCATTTAGAAAGAAAGTAACTTAAATGTGCTAGTAGGGATTTTATTTAAAAAAAATGTTCAGCAAGAAGGTGACAATAGTGTTGATTTTGGAAAGTTTTAAACAGACTAAAGGTTAGTTGGATTTGAATTAAAGAAGAACTTTGATGTTAATTAAGAGAATGCTTTCTTGTGGAAAAATTTGTTTTGTTCACATTTAAGCAGAAAAGATAACTTTGAACATTCAATACTCGAGGGTACTAGATGGCATCCCTAAAAGAATTGTTTGATATTTGGGTATAAGAGGTTTTCAAGTTATTTAACTGTATAATACAACTAAAATGTGCTACTGAAAAGGAAGAAGCTTCATTGAATAAAACTGAAGTGATTTTAAGGATTTAAGAATTATAACCCATAAGAAAGAGATGGGAATAATGGATCTACAAATGTAATTTGCTGATGATTTTAAAGCACAGAAGGGATTTGCTGGAGTTAATATATTGGAACTACAGAAAGATGATAAGAATTTTGAAAGAAGAGATAAAGAAACTAGGAGAAACAGATGTAGAACTTCTTTTGTGGGAAAAGAAGAAAAATACAACACTGAATTATTTGATCATGGTTAAAATAATGGACTGTTATTTCTGGTGATATCTTTTTTTTTAACAAATTGAATGATGATTTTTATTTATAGTAATGTTTACTTGGGGGTATTGGATATAATTTGTAATACTTACATTTTTGTTGTTTTTCCAGATAAATAATGGGTTGCTATTTCTGATTATATTTAATGATTTCTTTTGATTGGGACTGGATGATGAATTGGGCTTTGATTATTTAAAGAGAGGGGTTAGGGGCAATTTATTTAAATGGAAGTGGAGATATAAATACTTAAGGTGTTATTTTTGATTACCTTTACTTGCCTTTTGCTGATAAGTAAGAAAACATGAAGATTTAGAGATGGGCTTATAGAAAATTGGCTGAGCTATGGAATGCACGAATGTTTGATTGCATTTTAAAAGATGTGATAATTTGTGATGTGTATAATACTTGCTGGGGATGAGGGGGAAATTTACTTTTTCTTTTGTTTTTTTTTAGATTTTTTAAAATTTTACCATTATTATTTTTATAAATAGCTCAAATACTCAAATACCTAATACTCCTTCCTCTTCCTATTTCCCCCACAATGGCAACCCTGTGAAGTGAACTGGGGAGGGAGGGAGGGAGGGAGGGAGGGAGAGAGAGAGAAGTCATTGTCAGTACATGTTTCTGGCAGTAACTGACATAGTAGAAGATGGGCTGGGCTCTGAATCTCTCCATATTCACACCAGAGGCGGTATTCAATTACCTTCGCTACCGGTTTGCCAATGTGAGCGCACGCGTCCTCACTTTGCGAGCACGCTCTACCTCCGCGCATGCACAGGATCTTCCACGTATGCGCAGAGCGTCAAAAAAGGGACATGATTACATCCGGGTGAGTGGGCGGAGCCTCCCGCCACCACCACTATTGGTTCACCCGAACTGGTTAGAATCAGCTGAATACCACCACTGATTCACATGGCATATTGTTATCTGCTAACAGCCTCCAATTGAGCATATTAGTTTTACACTCAGGCACTCCAACTCTCAGCCTATTCAGGGAGGGGAGTATAATGGAGCTCAGATCCTTCAGCCCTATCCTCCTTTAATGTTATTCCTTGCTCAGTGGTCTCCTTCCTCCATCTTTCAATTCTGCTTTGCTCTTACGTACCCTCAAGAATCTTGCCATAAAGTACGTCCATTCAAAGGGTGTCAAGGATCATTTTCTTGCTTAGTTCTCTAGGCGTCTGCTGTTACTTCTCTCCTGATCTTAGGTGGGGCAATTCCCACGAGAGGCTATAAATTCTCAGTTGGTGTAGGTTAGAGCAGAGTTCCCCAACCTTTCTGGGTTAGCGGCTTGGAGGGGAGAGAGGAGTAGGCACCTTTATGCGCGCCTGCACCTGTGCAAATGGGCCCATGAGTGTGCGGGCAATGCAAACAAAGCCATGCACACCTGTGTGATGCTTGTGCTGATGCTAGCACCCACGTGATGCTTGCACCGATGCTAGCACCTGTGCAATGCTCATGGTGACACTAGCGCCCGCACGACACTAGTCCAGTGTGCCTCTGGTAAGTCACTTAAACTAGATATTTGGTGTTGCAATGAAAATGTGGCACTTATTACCAAAACTGTTATTTCTCTTTCAAACAATACCAATAAAATTGGAGAAAAAGTACTTTGAAAATTTGAAGAGAATAATATGGAAATATTTATGGCAAGGAAAAAGAGCAAGAATTAATATAAAAATGCTACTAGATGTGAGAACTAGAAGTGAGTTTGGACTACCGAATTGGGAACTATATTACCAAGCGGCAGCGATAATGTGGGTTAAGGAATGGATTTTATTGAGAAACATAAGACTATTGATGTTGGAGGGACGTGATTTACAACTAGGTTGGCATGCTTTCCTATGGTATGGGAAACAAAGGATACATGGATATTTCCAGAGACATTATGTAAGAAATGGTTTGTTATCAGTGTGGGAGAGAGTGAAAGAAAAACATTATTTGAACATACCTATGTGGCTTTCAACAATAGAAGCTTTGACATTTCCTGCGCCTTGCAAATGGGGCCGTGAGTGTGCGGGCAATGCAAACAAGGCCATGCACGTCTGTATGATGCTTGTGGTGATGTTAGCACCCACATGATGCTTACACCAACGCTAGCACACGTGTGATGCTAATGGTGACACTAGCGCCCGCACGACACTAGTCCAGTGTGTTTGCACACATGCGCGCTGGCCAGCCACTCACCCATCCCAGTTGCCAACAGGCCATGGCTTAGTAATGGGCCATGGCTCACAGGTTGGGGACCCCTGTGTTAGAGGCTTCTTTTCACTAAATATACTGTTTCATTGATGGCAACGTCAAGTTGTTTTGCATGTGCAGATGCATCCACTCTGGAGCAGTATTGAAGGTAAAGCCAAAATACACCCCCGTCCCTAAAATTGCAATCTCTATAGAGAATTATTATTTGAAGACCAACAGCATGCTCTTCTACAGAGATACTTAGGGCCAAAGCTGATGTGTGCCTCATGGATGGCTGAGCTCCCTATGTATAGTTGATCATTTTTCTAATGATATTATTTCTCAAGATGACTTTAGACTTGGTGTTGAGGCAATGCGGTATAAAAGAGAGTATCCCATCCAGTGTCACACCATGATATTTTGGTATTCAACAGTGCTGTAATTGGTCCCCTTGCCACATATTATCCAACCCTTCCCTTGAATCTCAATTTTGAAGGTGGAAAGCACAGACTTGGGTCTTCTGTGGTTTGGGCTTCAAGTGGTTGATGGTATAATATCATCCTAATTCCTCAAGTGCTACCAGATTTTCCCATCAAAAGCTGATCCTGGTGCAGCCACTGCTGTGTTGCCTATATAGATGAATAGACGTGTATTGTCTGGTTGATCATTCTTATATATTTTATATGATGTTGGAGAAAACGCGCTACCTTTTGACACTCCATTCCTCTGCCTTTTGGTTTCTAGTCCAGTGCCTTAACACATCTGATGTTTTTTCCCCCTTTCTGCACTTAAAAATTTAAATAACTTTAATGTATTTCTCTACTACATTGTTGCATTGGTTTTACTTGTTCAATATAGTCCTTAATAAAATTATTGGGGGCGGGGGAAACAATGCAAGTACAAAAGAATAGAGCATAGGCAGGAAATCATCATACATATTTCTCCTTTTTGGGCCACCGTGGCTTGCTGGATACACTTCATTTACACTGAGTAATGCAAATCTTCCAGATGTCCTAGGGCAGGGGTGTCAAACTCAATTTCACTGAGGGCTGCATCAGGGTTGTATGTGACCGCAGGAGGGGGGGGCAGCTGCGATGGTCTTCTGCAGCCCTCTGCCAGCAAAAATGGAGGTCGGCGGGACCATGTGCAGCCCCCTCTTAGCCCTGTTTCTGGCCGCAAGGCCTCCTGCAGCCCTCTGCCAGCGAAAATGGGGCCCGGGGTGCCACACGCAGCCTCCCAAACTCCATTTTCACTGGCAGAGGCACTGCAGGCTGGTCCTTTGCTGTTTCCAGGGCAGCCCCGTGGGCCAGATTTAAGCACCCCATGGGCAGGATCCGGCCCACGGCCTTGAGTTTGACACCCTGTCCTAGGACAATGAAATGCATCTGAAAGACCCCCTTGGAGGATATTGAGGGAGGGTAGGATCAGGGGTGGGCTTCAAACATTTTTAGCAAGGGGTTCTCTGCCCAGTTGCTGGGTGGGCGTGGCCATGGTGAGTGTGGCCTAGTTAGCCTCCTGCACCATGGCGGGGGGCATGGTTTTGCCCTCCCCAGGCTCCGGAGGCTTTGCTCAAGCCTCCAGGAGGGCGAAAATGGCCTACCCAGACTCCAGAGGCCTTCTGGAGGCCGGATTAATTTCTGGCCTTCCCGAAATTCTGGTAGGCCCATTTTTCACCCTCCCAGAGCCTCCTCGCATGCCCTACACTTACCTGCATTCAAAATGGGCTATGTGGGGACTCCGGAGAGGGGCGGGGTGGGGTGGGTGGGGCCAGCCAAGAGTGGGATTTGGAGGTTCTCCGAACTGCACAGAATCTTAGCTAGCAGTTCTCCCGAACCCCTGCAAACCCCCAGCAGCCCACCCCTGGTTATGATGTTTGCGAATATGGGAGTGTTTCCAGTTACTGACTTTCTGTTGTTGTCTTTTCTCCTTTGTCTCAATCTTTCCAGGTGTGGCTGTGTGGTGGCAGCATGGAGGTTCTCCCTTGCTCTCGAGTGGCCCACATTGAGCGCAAGAAGAAGCCGTACAACAATAACATTGGCTTCTACACCAAGAGGAACGCACTGCGGGTGGCTGAGGTGTGGATGGATGATTACAAGTCCCATGTATACATCGCATGGAACCTGCCATTGGAGGTGAGTCAACATACTTACTGTAGATCTCCATCATCTGCCTTTTCTCCTAATGTCCTTTCAGTGAATCTGTGAGGGACTATGCCTATAGCAGAGAATCTTTTAGCCTTCTGTAGGCATCCTATTTGTACAAACACACACACTACATAAACCACACGGTAGCTCTGTCATACAAAGAGGCTATAGATATCTAATTCCCCCTCTTTTGAATTACTCCTGCTCCAGCTCTTCTTTTTTTTCCCTTTTATGAGAGGGAGGAGACCTTGACCTTCTCTTCAGACATTGCTGGAACAAGTGATTTCATCACAAAATGCCAATCTGCCTGCTTTCAACTTGTCAAATGGGGTAAAGAAAGGGTGATCTTTGCTCCAGACAGGAAAAAAAAATGTCCTGACCCAATATTTAGCACATATACACCAGAAACCACACTGATTTCTTTTTCTTTTTCTTTTTCTTCTTCGTTTACATTCTTAATAGAAAGGGAAAAGAGGAAAAGATGAGGCGGTACAGAGGTAGAAGTTTCCAAACTGGGTTATTATGGGGCTAAAGTATCTTTAGGTAAAGGTTCCCCTTGCACATTTATTTATTTATTTATTTACTTTATTTCGAATTTATATACCGCACCTTCTCCCGAGGGACTCAGGGCGGTGTACAGCCAGATAAAAACATACAATACAAACATTAAAAACAATTAAAAGGATATATATTAATTTGGCCCCAATTTAAGATAACAAACCAACTAAAAATATTTAAAAATATGTTAAAAAATATGTTAAGCCAGCCCGACTTTCTGAAAAAAGAAAGTTTTAAGGGCACGGCGGAAGGCTCTGAGGTCTTGGATTCTCCTTATCTCTGGGGGCAGCTGATTCCAGAGGGTAGGTGCCCCCACAGAGAAGGCCCTCCCCCTGGGGGTCACCAGCCTATATCGTTTGGCTAATGGCACCCTGAGGAGGCCGTCTCTGTAGGAGCGCACAGGTTGCTCCCACAGCGACCTGTGCGCATACGTGCTAGTCGTTCTCGACTCTAGGGGGCGGTGCTCATCTCCGTTTCAAAGCCGAAGAGCCAGTGCTCTCCGAAGACGTCTCCATGGTCATGTGGCTGGCATGACTAAACGCCAAAGGCACATGGAACACTGTTACCTTCCCACCAAAGGTGGTCCCTATTTTTCTACTTGCATTTTTTACATGCTTTCGAACTGCTAGGTTGGCAGAAACTGGGACAAGTAACAGGAGCTCACCCCGTGACGTGGCACTGGGGATTTGAACTGCTGAATTGCCGACCTTTCGATTGACAAGCTCAGTGTCTTAGCCACTGAGCCACCACATCCCTAAAAAAAAAGTCCTAAAAAAAGTAACTTTGGAATCTCCCAAATAATATCATAACATTTCCAGTGATTTCATATGGACCGAATTCTAGGAACTGTGATGGGCTGGAAAATAGACCTCAGCTTAATTTCAGAGTTTGCTTTTTCACTTGAAAGTACATAATTTCCACATGAACATTTTACAGGCACCTGTAGGAGATGACCAGGGGGAGCTTGAGGGCAGGGTCAAATGCATCATCTGTTTGGAGTCTACACCCCCATAAGAGACCTAAGTCCTGCCCCCTTGAAATCTATTGACTGTCATCTGGTGCCAATTCGCCTTGACGTTAGTAGATCAGATTCTTGTGTACAGGTTGCATGGAATAAACTTGCCGTGCTTTTTGATCTCAGTCCTGGCTCCTGGTTTCTTGCACCTAACAGAACCCACCTGAGTGCCAGTTTGCTCCCAGTTTAATTGGAAAGTTCCATTTTTGACAGAGATGAGCTATGTGACCCCACTGGCCATAAGTGACCATTCATATAGATAAGTGTCCATTCATATAGATCAGGGTTATCAAACTCAATTTCATTGAGGGCCGCATCAGGGTTGTGTTTGACTTTGGGAGGCCGGGGTGGGTGTGGCCAGGGTGGGCATGGTCAGCATGATATCACTCGTGTCGGGGTGCCTGTGGTGGCCCGAGCACTCTGCCAGTGAAAATGGGCTCCTGGGCCCTGTTTTCAGGGCAACGGTCTCCTGCAGGCCTCTGCCAGTGAAAATGGAGCTTAGGGGTGGCTGGGCGCGGCCCCCCTGAGTTTCATTTTTGCTGGCAGAAGGCTGCAGGAGGCCGTCCTGGCTGAAAACAGAGCCTGGGATGGCTATGTGCGGCCCTCCCAAGTTCTGCTTTTGCTGAGAGGCACCACAGACCGGTCCTTTGCTGTTTCCAGGGCAGCCCTGTGGGCCAGATCAAAGCACCCAGTGTGCCAGATCCAGCCCACAGGCCTTGAATTTGACACCCCTGATATAGATGCTGGAGCCCAAGCTACTTCATATCAGTGAATTTTGACGGCTGGAATTGTTTACTATCAGCCTCCCACCTGAAGAATGCTAAAATGGTTATGTCTGTGGAGTTTCTCAGTCATCCAGGTCATGGTTGTCCCAAAGGTGTTTTTTTCAAAAAGCAACTGGACATTCTTTGTTTTTTTTCCCTTGAAGACATTTTTTTTTTAATTTGATTTATATGCCGCCCTTCTCTGGAGACTCAGGGCGGCTTACAATGCGTTAAGCAATAGCCTTCATACTTTTGTATATTTATACAAAGTCATCTTATTGCCCCCACAAACTGGGTCCTCATTTCACCTATCTTAGAAAGGATGGAAGGCTGAGTCAACCTTGAGCCTTGGTGAGATTCGAACCTGCAGTAATTGCAGGCAGCTGTGTTAATAACAGGGTGCATTAGACCACTGTACTATCAAGGCTCTTCATTTCAGGAAATGAAGAATCTTCTTGGATGAGAAGTGAAATGTCTTCAAGGAAAAACAAAGAAAGTCCAGTTGCCTTTTGAAAAAAAAAAAAACCTTTGGGACTTTAATAGTTATGTTTCTGAAAGGCTTCTTATCTTGCTTATCTTGCTTATCTTGCTTTAAATACGGTATGACCCGAGGGTCCCCAGACAGCCTTTAAATTGCTATTTTTCTCAACCCTCATTTCAATAGCAACATTTTGAGGAATAAAACCTAAAAGCAAACAAATATATAGAAGTGTGGTGCTTCACTACAAAAGGGAACCCATCTATACCCTTATGACTTTCTTTTTTTTTCTTTCTGAATGTAAGTAAGGAAAACTTGAATTGAATTCCAATTCCTGAAGATTTCATGGATATGTCTGTGTTATTTTCTTGGAAACAATGTGGAAGTGCTTCGCAATTGCCTTTTTAATGATTTCTTTTTAACCTCCCAATGTATCACCTGCTGGTCTCTCATTCTAATACTAATCAGGGCTAACACCATTTCCCTTTCCAAGCTCTGCCAAAGTCATCTAAGTGCTGACTTCCATATATATTATTTTCTTAATTACAGTAGGCCAGAATAGTGCCATTTTTTTTCAATTTTCCAGATATTTTTTTTTTCATTTTACCATCTAGGCTACAGATCTGGACTTCCTAATATTTTCCCTCCAGATGCCAACCACATCAAACTTTTCTCAGATTTTTTGAGCTTGACTAAAGCAAGCTAAGTATTGTCCTCTGTTGTGACATTTCTTTGCATTTAAAAAAAAGCAAGCAACAATACTAATTTAATAATCAGGTTGATAGCTAGGTGGGGAGAGTTTTACTAGTGAAGATACATTGACAGTTGGTAAAGGATAAGGTTCCCCTCGCACATATGTGCTAGTCGTTCCCGACTCTAGGGGGCAGTGCTCATCTCCGTTTCAAAGCCAAAGAGCCAGCGCTGTCCGAAGACATCTCTGTGGTCATGTGGCCAGCATGACTAAACACCAAAGGCGCACGGAACGCTGTTACCTTCCCATCAAAGGTGGTCCCTAGTTTTCTACTTGCATTTTTTATGTGCTTTCGAACTGCTAGATTGACAGAAGCTGGGACAAGTCACGGGAGCTCACCCTTTTACGCGGCACTAGGGATTCGAACTGCTGAACTGTCCACCTTTCGATCAACGAGCTCAGCATCTTAGCCACTGAGCCACCGTGTCTCTCATCATTGTCAATACAGAAGTCAATTGTTTATTCAGCCTTGTTAGAAATGAGATCTTGGACTTTTAATCAGGCTTAAAAACTTATTTCTTTCTTCTCTGGCATGTTTAGTTTTACTGATTTCTGCCTTTGTTTTTCTGTTTATCATCTCCTTTGGTGTGTTTTATTGATTTTTTTTTTTGCTTTTATCTTTGTTCTTTGCCTTGAGAGTTGTCATCTTGAAAGATAAGCTCTGTGTGTTTTCTAAGCCACTAATCAAGCATAGGTTGAACTCATTAAAAATGAAGAAAGAAAGAAAGAAAGAAAGAAAGAAAGAAAGAAAGAAAGAAAGAAAGAAAGAAAGAAAGAAAGAAAGAGAAAGGGAGAAAGAAAGGGAGAGAGAGAAAGAGAGAAAGAAAGAAAGAAAGAAAGAAAGAGAAAGGGAGAAAGAAAGGGAGAGAGAGAAAGAGAGAGAGAAAGAAAGAAAGAAAGAAAGAAAGAAAGAAAGAAAGAAAGAAAGAAAGAAAGAAAAGTGGATCCTGAATCAAATCTCCCAGACAACAGAAGCTATAATTCCAAATATTCAGAAAAATTCACTTACCCTGAAAGATATTTCTTTTCAGACTAGACAGTATAAAAATTGAGAAAACCTATTTTGCTTTCTAAAAAGATTCATATTTTTTTCTCCTTTAGTATCTGAAAAGTGTACACAATGTCTCGAAAACGTGTTAAAGATATATTGTGATTGAAAAATAGAAAATTATAACTGGGACTATCAGCTAAATGTGGAAAAACTCCTTAACCAATTTTTGCCCTTTATAAGGGATTTTAAAAACTTTCTTCATCCCATCAAGTGTTTAATTACTTCTTTCCATGGCATTTCTTATTGTATGAGATTACCCAGTCCCTGCTGTTCACATTTTAGTCCTCCAAAGATTTCTGAGTTTTTCTTTTTCCTTTTCAGATTTTTTTCCTTTCACTTATGAAATATGAAATATTTATATATATATATATATATATATATATATATATATATATATATATATATATATATATATATATATATATATATATATATATATATATATGAAATATATAAACATTTAGATAGATGGTGCTGTTTGGGGCTGCAAATTCATTCAGTGGCATTCGTTTCTGAACACTGGCAATAGAAAGAATGAAAATTCAATTTATGGGAGCATAATAGTTTGGTCTCACATCAGTCATCTTCCTTAACAATAGTAACTACCACAACAATTAAAAAATATCAACAGCAAAAGCTTCCATGAATATTGACTTCCACTGCCTATTATGCTTCAGTCAATCAAGATTTTCACATAACTCTTCAGCATTTCCGTTAGATAGAGAAGACGTAGACTATTTTAAATACCTTTAATTAAAGGGTGCATTTTACCCCAAGCATACTATAATTTTCTGTGCAACATAGAATCTCTAATCTAATCTTTCAAGCCAACATCTGGTTGCCCAGATCACAGCTACTAAGAGGAATTTGCAGTCTCCGACATTCTTCAGAAACAAAGATTGCTTGCAAAGACAGGCAGATATAGAGGGATGCAGTGATGGCATTGATATAAATTTAGTTGAATTTCTCTTTCTTCTCTCTTATCATTTGTCTTCATGACTTCTTAATCCTTTTCTCTGCTTTCCATAACTTTGCTTACTTTGAAAAAAAAATAGCACGATGGGTATGTATATATGTATGAAAATAGTGATGATGATGAAATGTTTACAATGAAGGTGACAATGGTAACAATGATGATGATGATGATAAGTTTGGAGAAACAAACTCTCATTAAAGAACAAGCTAACCAGGCTTCTTAAAATTATAAATTTAACAGAAAAACAGATATGAGGAATCAATGAAAAGAAGATAATGAAGAGTCATCAATAAAATTAATAATGTTTTATGAATCAAACCAGGGGGAAAACATTCTAAGAGATGTGAAAAGAGAATGAGAGGAGCCGGAAGATTCTTGGGGAAGGGAAACAGGAGTCTGGGCTGGTAATTTCAAAGCTAGACAGTGGAAGAGGGTAGGGATGGGAGAAACACTTAGATTGACTAGGCACACTCAATACCTAAATTGATTAGGCACAGTGATGTAGACACAGATACAGACAGATAAAGATTTAAGAGAAGAATATGGGAGGCAAGTCAAAAAAAGAATAAGAATTAAAGTATTGATGCAGACAAGAGATGATGGATAGAAGACGGATAGGAAAAAGAAGAAAGAAAAAAATCTTTTTATTTCTTTTTCTTTCCTTTTTTATTATGGTGGCAGGAGGAGAAATTAGAACAGAGATAGAAATGTGTTCAATAAGAGATTGAGGGATTACTTGTATCACCTTTACATGATGAAACAAAAGTAATAATAAAATGGGAAAATTAGAGATTGAATGATGGAATTACTAAGTAAGTTTAAATAACATTGTGATTGGGAAATGTTGAGCAATTAAATAACGAAAAGAAAATATTTTAATATAAACATCTGCATTACTACTAGAATGATATAGACTGGATGAAAGCAAAGAATATGAATAGAGTTATCTTGTATGTTTAAATAATATCGTGATTGGCATTAGAATAGTATATTGAAACATCGAATAATGAAACAATGAAGGATAGTATTTTAATATAAATAGATTTGAAGAGGGAAATATGGGAAATATGGGAAATATGAATAAGAACTAAGTATTAAAAATGGGGAAATTAGAGATTAAATAATGATATTATTGAGTTTGTTTAAATAATATTATGATTTGCAGTGGAATAATAAAGTGAAATAAAGAGTAATAAAATGATGAAAGAACATATTTTAATATAAACAGATGTATTAATAGTGGAATATAGATTGGAAGGATGTAAAGAATATGAATAGAATTAATTTGCATGTATAAATAATATTGTGATTGGTATTAGAATTCTATATTTAAATATTGAACAATGAAATAATGAAGGATAGTATTGTAATACAAAGGGAACGTCTTTTAATATAATGGTGATATGAATAAAAGTTAGAATAAAGACAGAAATAAAAGAAGGGGAATATTAGTAGACACATTTTTTTGTAAAATAAGACAAATGCAAGGGTAAGAGGGAGGTTTAGAAACTGAACGGCGGTAGTATTATGTATGTTTAAACAATATGAAATAATAAAAGATTATAACTTGATATAAATGTGCATTACTACTAGAAATATATAAGCTGGATGAATGTGATAACTGTGATCAATAATACTATTTTATCTGTACTGTAATGGATGTCAGCCAGGTGTCACACTGTTCATACATTGATATGCATATGTAATATTAAAAGAAAACTTGATAAAAAAATTATAAATTTAACATTCTGGATATCACATCAAACCAGGACTCCCCAGCAAATATTAATGCTGAGAAGGTTACTTTTTTATATGTCCTAAGCCTGCATTCCAAAAAAAGAGGTGCCTTTCAGGAATTGGAATCATAACTCTTCCTATGAAACATCTTGATTTTGAGATTAAAGGGCCCATTTCTGCGCACAGGACTAAGTTGCTTTGAACATTCTTGAGTTTATCTCAAATTCCAAAAAGAATCAGAGTAGATTTTCCCTTTGATTTTAAAATCAAAATGTAGTGTGCTGATTTCATAATGTTGCATCTATTGCCATTCTTAAAGATTTCAGGAAAATATTTTGCTATTCTTAGTTGGAGGTGATGGGGATTGAACTTGTGATCTTCTCATGGGTGTCAAACTCGCCGTATCATGTTGCCGTCACAGGATGTTTTGCCACTTTTTCTCATTTGCGGAGCTGGGGTGGGCGTGGCCTGCGCATGAGGCATCTGGCCCATAGACCGCCAGTTTGACATCCCTGTTCTAGATATAATTCAATGCTTTGCTACTGAATTATAGTCCATATTTGTAGCTGTATTGTGTCAGCACGGTGGCTCACATGGTTAGAATGCTGAGTTGACAATCAACAAGCCCACATTCAAGACCCAAGTACTGCTGGGTGGTGGGGTGAGCTCCCATCGTTTCCTCCAGCTCCTGCCGACCTAGCAGTTCAAAAGCATGCAAACGTGAGTAGATAAATAGGTACCATTTTGGTGGGCTTATTAATGGGGATCTGAAAGGAGTTCCCCAACTGAGCACCCCACAGGCAATGGTGATGTCACCATCATGATGTCCTTTCAACCTGGAAGTGCCTCGTTGCTTCTTCTGACACAAATACGACAACGACGATGACAATCTGTATTGGCTGGGATGAGTGGGAATTTTATACCGGGAGTGATTTTAAGGCCAAAGACTACTCACACTTTAAAGAAACTGTTGGCCTGCCTAACTCCAGATGTTGTCACAATCTTGTTCTATGTTTCTTTGGGCTTTCCAATGTGAAAAGAAGAGAAAGACCTCAAGGGTGGCACCATAAGCTATGGAGGTAGGAAAATCCAAAAGAAAGATTCCTAACAATGTGTTTTTAAAAAGCAGGAGTGAACATCTGGTTATTTCAGAGCATAGCAACAATAAGAGGAAGTGATGATGTAACCATGTACCTGTCTTTCAGAATCCAGGAATTGATATTGGGGATGTTTCTGAGCGAAAAGCATTAAGAAAAAGTTTGAAATGCAAGAGTTTCCAATGGTACCTGGACCACGTCTACCCAGAAATGAGAAGATACAATAACACCATTGCCTATGGAGAGGTAATTAAGAATGAACTACTACATGGAATATGTAGGAATTGACTGTGAATTTAGAGTACATTTTATGTGTCTCCTCCAACCATTTTCTAATGAGATCTGCAGGGAGTAACTAGAATCAGACAGTTTTACTCAAAACTGGAATTAAAACTCCTTCAGCCAGCCCCAATGGCTATCTAATGTCATTCTTGCCTTCAGAACAGAAGATTACAAATATCTCTGGAATCAGTTTCATTTGGTCATGTTCCATTTAATCTACACCAGGAGACTTAATACCTTTCAGGGGTTTGGGAGTCCAGTTACTATTCTTTTTGAACGTTGTCTTTGCTAGTTATCACTTGCAGAAGATGCCATCAAGATTTGCACCATTGCTGTACACGTCAGCTATCTACTTGAGAAATTTTCCTGACTCTTTATCAAGATGATATAATTTCTTAACATTAGTTATTATAACCAGAACTGATAGGAATTATAGATTAATCACATCTGGTAGGTCAGGAGTTTCCTATTTCTGGTGTAGGTACCACTAAGCTAAATTGGTTTTAGGTAATAGGGACTAGGTGCCATCTATTTCTAATCTCAGTTCAGTTTGGATGCCCTGCTCGATCTGATTTAACCGTTCAAATTGATTTGGAAATCCACTTGATTTCAACTGTCAGTCCATTTGGGAAGTTGTTTTGATTCTTCATTCAATCAAGTGATTTTCAAATCGTTTTTTTGAACTTGGCAACTTCTCTACCACCAGCCTTGTGATATCTGGCCATTATGGCTGCAATAGAGCATGCTGTAAGCAATATCCCAGCTGTGCTAACTGTGGTCCTTTTTTTTTTCAGTGGAAAGACTAAAACTGGGGTCCTTTGCTTGCAAAGCACATTTCTTACATGCATAATAAGGTCCTCTTTATTGTGAACGTGGACCACCAATGTAACAATTGCATTTGAGGCTCTCTCTTTGAAGAAATGGCTCAAAATAGGTGGCCATCTAACATCTCATTGTTATCAAATCAAAGTGGTGGTAGCATCTGACAGCCTTACCCTGGTCTCTGTTCTAAATAATGTCAAGCATTGGTTCTGATGAGGAGACAACATTCTTCTTTGCCTGAAATTTAGTGGAGAGAATTTAGTTGTAGAATTCACAAAAAATCCAGATGGCTGTAAGTGCACTGTGATTCACGGCCCATTCTACTTTATGATGAATCACACCGGGTATGAAAAAATGATATGTTTCTCAGCCCTAATTATAAAGAGATGAGTGGATGTCTTCTGTTGTTTCTTTTTTATTTCTTGCATTGGGTTTAGTCTTGCAATCCTCTGGATTCCCATTTGGCTTCGACGCTGTATTGCTTTGCAATATTTGTCAGGCTGTATCTCTTGTCATCACTTAACATTAGTTCCATAGCCAAGGCTGAAGGGAATTATAGACCAACCACATCTGGTGGGACATGTGTTTCCATTCCTGGTCTGGCAGTACCAAGCTACTGTTGGTTTTAGACAGCATGCTCTGAATTGATTTTAGATATATGGATAGGGTGCTGTCTAATTCTAATCTCAATTCAGGTTGGATGGCCTGGTTGATCTGATTTAACCATTCAAATTGGTTTGCCAATCTAAATGATTTCAACTGTCAGTCCATTTGGAAAGTTGTTTGGATTCTTCATTCAACCAGGTGATTTTCACATCAAATTTCCAAATTTAAGTTTTACGCAATTCTACTTTAACAGTCACTTCCTAAATGTAGTTATATAGAGCTGTGGCTCGGTGGGTTGCGTGCAGAAATTGAAATCCAACATCTCCAAGTCAGTTTGAGAAAGATTCCTGCTGGAAACTTTGCATTCATTATCATTCTTTAACATGTCTATTAAATAAAGCCATTTTTCTGGGTTGACACAATGCAGTGAACCAAACTAATAGCTGGATTTACATGACCCACTTAAGCCACAAATGTATAAAAAAGAAAACAACGGACCACGATTTGATTCTGATTAGAGCAGTCTATAAGTCTTATAAGTAAGCAAATAAATAAAGTGAATATTACTGCAACATGCAATTATAATATTCTGGTTATGTGTTTGGGTGGACACAGCCAATGCATGGTATACTGAAGCTGATAGATCAATAATTTGACATTTATAGTCATAAGGTCCCATACCCTCTTCACTCTTCAACCCACATTTCTTTGTTGATGAACAGAGCCATTGTCTGCTCTGAGCTCACTTTGAACATCAGAGCTCAAAATAGGATCTTACACTTAAGCAGGAAAAACCAAAAGTACACATATAGACTGGGTGAAACCAGGCTTAACAGCAGTAGCTGTAACAGGAATCTTGGAATCTTATTGGACAACTGGTTAAATATGAGTTAGCAGTGTGCGGCAGCCAAAAAACCCAATGTAATCCTAAATTGCATTAACAGGGGGATACAATCAAGATCATGTGAGGTACTAATAAAGCCTTAGGAAGACCACACCTAGAATACTGCATCCAGTTATGGTCACGACACCAAAAAAGATGAGGAGACTCTAGAAAAAATGCAGAGAAGAGCAACCAGGGGACTGGAGATTAAAACATATGAAGAACGGTTACAGGAACTGGGCATAGCTAGACTAGTGAAGAGAAGGACCAGGAGAGATATGATAGCAGTGTTCCAGTATTTGAGGGGCTGCCATAGAGAGGAAGGGGGTCAAGCTATTTTCCAAGGCACCCGAAGGCCAGACAAGGAAGCTGATTAAAGAGAGATTCAACCTGGAAATAAGGAGAAATTTTCTGACAGTGAGAACAATCAACCAATGGAACAGCTTGCCTTCAGAAGTTGTGGGAGCTTCATCACTGGAAGCTTTCAAGGACTGCCATTTGTCAGAAATGGTGTAGGGCCTCCTGCTTGGGTGGGGGGTTAGACTAGATGACCTACAAAGTCCCTTCTAACTCTGTTACTCTGTTACTCTATTAATAGGAGAAACAGCTCTAGCAAACAACTGTTGGAAAGTCAGCTATGGGTGGGCTATCTGTATAGTGGGGCTGATGGACATTCACAATGTTCTCCTTAACTGAAAACTCCCACCTTTTATTGCAGTGTATGGATAGGGCAGATGTTCTCCACTTCTTCATCATATTCAGCCCAGAATTAAAATGTAGATTGATATGCAGTGGAAAGTCATTGCATAGCAGCATCTGGGAAATTTGCAGAAGCCCTCACTTGCTGGCCATTTGCTTGACAAGCTGGCAGAGGGCCTAAGGAAACAGACAGAAATAATAATTCACCCATAATTCATTTTCAATTGCTATTCTATTCCAGACATAACCAATCACTTATGAATGGACATTCGGTTTGCTCTGTTTTTTTTATAGTGTATCAAGTTTCCATTTCACCTAGAGAAGGAGGAAGACAAGGAGGAGGTTTTAGGTTTTACCATTTTGAAAGAGAGAAAAAAAATCTTTAATCTCCCATCACTTCTTTTAAAAAGATAAATGTTTGGCGGAGAGGAGAAAAATGCTAGGAGAGAAAACGAGAAAGATTCCTGGGAGACTCATCCTGTAAAGATAACAATAATGTATTTCCTTCTATTACCTATGTACCAGGGTAGATAATTCTTGATATCTGGTGGATACATTAATAGTAATTTGGGGGAGGAAAGCCCACAGTGAGTTTGGCTAGGATGAAGAATGGATAAAATATGTTACTCTTATGTTAGTCCAGCTTTGACCTGGGATGTTTTCCATTACTACTTTTTTTTAACAGTGTGAATTGTTTTTTAGGACAGTGGGAATTAATTTCCATTTTTTTCATTAATATTTTTTAATTGTTTTATATCATACGTTTATTTTCTATGTTGAGCAGTGTGGTCTCTACGTGTCCAAGATGTTAACATGCGAACGTACAAACATCATCATCATTGTCATTATAGTCATATATACCTTAACAAATATGCAGTAACATATAAACAGATATGCGATAATATCCATCATATTATAACATATATTGTCTTTCATTATGGTGTCGATTATATAACTATCAAGTTAAAAAAAATTACCCATCTATTTTCATTTCTTTTATACACTATATTTCACCCAGTTTTACGATGACAATCCATCTCTTTCCTTCTTTCTTCTCCTTCTCTCCCTTCCCTTCTCCCCTCCACTTCCCTCTCCTTCCCTCTCTCCTTC
Organism: Arizona elegans; assembly: GCA_022577455.1. NCBI lineage: Eukaryota > Metazoa > Chordata > Lepidosauria > Squamata > Colubridae > Arizona > Arizona elegans. The sequence goes on from JAKOOJ010000017.1 coordinate 5,633,978, forward strand.
TCCTCTCCTCTCCTCTCCTTCCCTCTCTCTTTCTCTTCTCCCCTCTCTACTTCCCTCTCCTCCCTTTTCTTCTCCTCCTCTCCCTTCTCCTCTCTCTTCTTCTCTGCTTCCCTCTCCTTCCCTTTCTCCTACTCCTCTCCTCCCCTCTCCTTCCCTTTCTCTTTTTCTTCTCCCCTCTCTACTTCCCTCTCCTCCCTTTTCCTCTCCTCCTCTCCCTTCTCCTCTCTCTTCTTCTCCACTTCCCTCTCCTTCCCTCTCTCCTTCTCCTCTCTTCCCCTCTCCTTCCCTCTCTCTTTCTCTTCTCCCCTCTCTACTTCCCTCTTCTCCCTTTTCCTCTCCTCCTCTCCCTTCTCCTCTCTCTTCTTCTCCGCTTCCCTCTCCTTCCCTTTCTCCTACTCCTCTCCTCCCATCCACTTCCCTCTCTCCTTTTCCCTCTCTCCTTCCCTCTTCCATCTCCTTCCTTCTCCCCTCCCGTCCTCCACTCCACTCCACTCCACTTCCCTCTCTCCCATCATCACTCCACTTCTCTTTCCTTCCATCTTTTTCTTTTCGTTGTTGCATATTTCCAATTCCTAGAATGCGGTGTATTTTCCAGATACCATCTCTTTCAAATATAACTATACATTTTCTACAGTGGGAATTGATTTTCAGACTGCATATGTCCCCACTCTCCTCCCCACCCCAATCTCCATTGTTGTGATCTCAGGGAGTATCTATTCTGTAATGGCACTCTACCCAATGGGACAGATTTCTACTCCCTTCTCCAAGAAATGGATGGTTCCAACTCTTGTAGCATTTTGGAAATCCACAAAGATCTCACTTTTCCTCCAGACATTGGGGCTGAGTTAGAAGTCACTGAAACATTGGCATGGGTGTAAATGATAAATAGCCTTTGATTTGGTTTCTTTTTGGACTTTTTATTTTGTTCACCATCCCAAGTTTTTCAGACTGATGGGCAGGCATATAAATTGGATGGAAGGAAGGAAGGAAGGAAGGAAGGAAGGATATTATAATGAGAGCTGATTTTGAAGGGCATTATTGTTTTGTGAAAGAACCAGGAAATGGGTTGATGGTTCAGGTAGTCCTCGATTTACAACCACAATTGAGCCCAACGTTTATGTTGCTAAGTGAGACATTTGTTAAGTGAGTTTTGCCCCACTTTATGACCTTTCTTACCACGGTTGTTAACTGAATCACTGCAGTTGTTAAATGAGTAACAAGGTTGTTAAGCAAATCTGGCTTCCCCATTGACTTTGCTTGTCAGAAGGTCGCAAAACGGGATCACATGACCCCAGGACACTGCAACTGTCATAAATATGCATCAGTTGCTAAACATCCAAATTTTGATCACATGACTGCAGGGATGCTACAACAGTTGTAAGTATGAAAAACGGTCATAAATCACTTTTTTCAATGCCGTTGTAACTTTGAATGGTCACTAAACGAAGTGTTGTAAGTCGAGAACTGCCTGTATAGTAGAATTCTCCCTCATGCAACTCACAGCTTGAAATGCCAAAAGAAAATGCTTGAACCAAATTGCTTTAAATTTTCTGGGCTGAGCCTGGCCTATCCACCTGACAGAGAGAAAGGCTCTCCTGCCCATGGCTTCCTCTTTGTAGTCAAAATGGCAACGAATACAACTTCTACATTTCTAAAAATATGGGATTGGGATCCAAACCAATACCAGTCTGTTTTCTGATCTCCTGTAACATTTTCTATTCTGTCAACCTCGTTTTCATGGTCCCAAGCAGTGGTAAAATCCAATTTTTTTTACTACCGGTTCTGTGGGTGTGGCTTGGTGGGCGTGGCTTGGTGGATGTGGCAAGGGAAGGATACTGCAAAATCCCCATTGCCTCCCCACTCCTTGGGGAAGGATACTGCAAAATCCCCATTCCCTCCCCACTTCTGGGGGAAGGATACTGCAAAATCCCCATTCCCTCTCCACTCCTGGGGGAAGGATGTTGCAAAATCTCCATTCCCACCCCACTCTGGGGCCAGCCAGAGGTGGTATTTGCCAGTTCTCCGAACTGCTCAAAATTTCTGCTACCAGTTCTCCAGAACCTGTCAGAACCTGCTGGATTTCACCCTCGGCCTAACAATTCATTTTTGTAAGCTGTGGTGAATTTATCTCTGTGTTTGATCTACTATACACATAGCTATGGCCACCTGGTCACATGACCAGCTAGCCATGCCCACCCAGTCACATGACCTCCAAGCCACACCCACAAAATAAGCCACACCCACAGAACCGATAGTAAAAAATTTTAGAACCCATCCCTGGTTGGGGGTCACCACAACATGAGGAACTGTATTAATGGGTCGCGGCATTAGGAAGGTTGAGAACCACTGATCTACAGCCTCCCTGGCTGCTGCGATTTGCTTTCTGTGGGACTGTGTGGAAAGCCAAGAAGGCTGCCGATTGCTAGAGAGATAATGGTGAACTAAGAGATAATATTAGTAGCGCGGGTTGGTAGTTGGGCTGTTGATTTGGGCTCCGAGCTTGGCAACTTGGTTGCAAATGTTTCATCACCATTTGAGGAGACATCGTCAGCATGCTTTGAATTGTGCTTGTCTGTCAGAACACTGGTCTTTAAATACTTTTTATGTGATGCAGATTAGTGTGGATGTTGTTTGTTACTTCTAAGGCATGGTCTGATTGTTCATTAGCTGTTGTTATAAAGGCATGGTCTGTGGTTTTAAGTACCCTCTGTGTGACGTAACTTAGTGTTTTTTGTTTTACATGACACAGACAGTACTTAAAACCAAAGACCATACCTTGATAACAACAACCAGTCAACAATCAGACCATGACTCAGAAGTAACAAACAACATTCAGACTAATTTGCATCACATAAAAAGGTATTTAAAGACCTGTGTTCTGACAGAGGAACACAATTCAAAGCACACTGACGAGCTCTCCTCGAATGGTGACGAAACATTTGCAGCCAAATTGCCAAGCTCGGAGCCCAAACCAACAGCCCAACTACCAACCCGAGCTACTAATATTTGAACACATCTCAAATCAATAAAATCTTCCAATAATTATAAGAAAACACTTGTCAAGAGAAGTGAGAAAACACTTGTCAAAAATGTCTTCATCTTACCCTTGCAAGATCTCATTCTGTTTTTGGATTTGTTACAGCTGAGGAACAACAAGATAAAAGATGTCTGCCTTGATCAAGGGCCACAGGAAAATCACACGGCGATCCTCTACCCATGCCATGGCTGGGGGCCACAGGTTAGAATTCGACTTGGTTACCATGATGTGATTTCAACAAGGATGCTGCAAACGTACTAGTGAAGAAGCCCGGTTGAATTCTGCACTGAGCAGAAAGTTGAATAGAATAGAATAGAATTTTTTTTATTGGCCGAGTGTGATTGGACACACAAGGAATTTGTCTTGGTGCATATGCTCTCAGTGTACATAAAAGAAAATATATGTTCATCAAGAATCATAAGGTACAAAACTTAATGATAGTCATGGGATACAAATAAGCAATCAGGAAACAATATCAATATAATATTGTATTGTAGGGATACAAGCAACAAAATTACAGTCAAGCAACAAAATTACAGTCATACAGTCATAAGTGGGAGGAGATGGGTGGTGGGAACGATGAGAAGATTAATAGTAGTGCAGACTTAGTAAATAGTTTGACAGTGTTGGGGGAATTATTTGTTTAGCAGAGTGATTGCATTCGGGGAAAAAACTGTTCTTGTGTCTAGTTGTTCTGGTGTGCAGGGCTCTATAGTGTTGTTTTGAGAGTAGGAGTTAAAACAGTTTATGTCCAGGATGTGAGGGGTCTGTAAATTGGACTAGATACTTCTAAAATCTGTTCCAAATTTAAGATTCTAGGAATCAATTAATTCAGGATTACCAAGATGGAAGGTAGCAATAGCATTTAGACTTATATACTGTCTCATAGTGCTTTACAGTGCTCTCTATGCAGATTGCAGAGTCAGCATATTCCCCCACCCACCCCAACAATCTGGGTCCTCATTTTGCTGTCCTCGGAAGGATGGAAGGCTGAGTCAACCTTGAGCGGTCAGAATCAAATTCCTGACTATGGGCAGAGTTAGCCTGCAATACTGCATTCTAACCACTGCGCCACCGCGGATCTTAAATACAGGTAGTCCTCAACTTTCAACCATAATTGAGGCCAAAATTTATGTTGCTAAGCAAAACATTTGTTAAGTGAGTTTGGCCCATTTTACGACTTTTCTTGCCACAATCGTTCAGTGAATCATTGCAGTTCCTAAGTTAATGACCTGGTTGTTAAGTGAATCTCACTTCCCCATTGACTTTATTTGACAGAAGGTTGCCAGAGGTGTTCGCATGAATATGAGCCAGTTCCCAAGCATACAAATCTTGGTCACGTGACCATGAGGACTCTGCAATGGTCATAAGTGTAAACTAAATGAACTTGTTGTAAGTCGAGGACTATCTGTATTGGGAGTCTTCAACCTTGGCAACTTTAAGACTTGTGGACTTTAACTCCCAGAGTTCCTCAGTCAGCTTTGTTGTCTGAGGAATTCTGGGAGTTGAAGTCCACAAGTCTTAAAGTTGCCAAGGTTGGAGACCCCGATCTATATGATCATATTTCAGATTCAGTCTTTAACTTTATAGCATGTCAGCTTCCTTTTCGCTGTGTTTAAATAACAAAAAAATTATAAGTAGACTGGGAAAAGGAAAAGGGTGGTTATCGAAAGATGTAACCATGGACATAATTTCCAGACAAGAACATGGAGAGTTGGGATCCACAACTAGATCTCCTTCAATGGAATCAGGAAAGCCTTCCTTTTTGAAATGGGGTTTTACATCTATTTCAAGGATGTTTCTGGGGAAGAAGCATCTCTCTGTATGGAGCGCTTTCCTGTTTGACATTCAGGAATGTCAAAAAAATTTCTGCGTTTGCAGGGCCGTTTTCTTTTCTCTCTCTTTCCCCAAAGGTCAACTCCTGTGTACTTTCTACACTTGAATAGAGCTTGTGATCTGCTCTTTTTCTTTCTTCTGTGGCAAATCCTTTGTCTAGTGACTTTTCTAAAGTGGAATTCTTCCACCAATGTGTATAGTTATGTAGGTCTTTCATATTGGAATTTCCTACTTGCCCCAAACATTGGTTTCACAGTTGGACATGTGAGCAGATCTTTCCCTCCTCTGTCCTTTCACTTTATTTAGAGGGTAATACAATCCACAGATGGTTAACAGAATATAAGAGAATAACAGAGTTGGAAGGGACTTGGAGTTTTTCTAATCAACCCTCTGTTCAAGTACCATTTCAGACAAATAGCAATAGCACTTAGACTTATATACCACTTCACAGTGCTTTACAGCCCTCTCTAAGCGGTTTACAGAGTCAGCCTATTGCCCCCAACAATCTGGTCCTCATTTTATCTACCTCGGAAGGATGGAAGGCTGAGTCAACCTTGAGCCGGTGAGATTTGAACTGATGAACTGCAGCTAGCAGTCAGTTGAAGTAGCCTGCAGTGCTGCACTCTAACCACTGTGCCACCTTGGACAAATATTTGTCCAATCTCTTCTTAAAAACTTCCAGTGTTGGAGCACCTACAACTTCTGGAGGAAAGTCGCTTCACTGATTAATTGTTCTAACTGTCAGGAAATTTCTCCTTAGTTGTGGGTTGGATCTCTCCTTAATTAGCTTCCATCCATTGCTTCTTATTTTGCCTGCAGGTGCTTTGGAGAATAGCTTGACTCCCTCTGCTTTGTGGCAACCCCTGAGATATTGGAACGCTGCTATCACATCACCCCTAGTCCTTCTTTTCATTAAACTAGACATATTCAGTTCCTGTAACTGTTCTTCATATGTTTTAGCCTCCAGTCCCCTAATCATCTTTGTTGCTCTTCTCTGCACTCTTTCTACAGTCTTAACATCTTTTTTATATCCTGGCGGCCAAAACTGGATGCAGTATTCCAAGCGTGGTCTTACCCTTATAAAGAAGTACTAACACTTCACGTGCTATTGATTTTATCCTTCTGTTAATGCAGCTTGGCTTTTTTAGCAGCTTCAGCCATTTCCACCTGTTTTCTCTTTTCTGACTTGTGTGTAAAACTTTGCTGCAGAAACTGCAAGAATTTTGCTCTTACTCCCACCTCAAATTTTATTCCAAGAGTTGCTGTTTTATTTTATTTTATTTTCCACACCAGTATCCTTCAGAGTGACAGCAGGCTACTCTTTTGGGAGGACTTTGAGGAAACAAATGGCAAGGATAGTTTAGCAGACACCACGATTTGCTCCAATAGAGGTTTTCTAGTCATCCTTTCAGGATAGCCCCATGTAGCATACATACTGTCAGTTATGAAAATCTGCCCAGTCCAAGAACAGGGGGAGCACTGATGGATGAGACATAATTTGCAAAGGAGCACCTTCCTCCAAGTGCAGTGACAGTGACAGAACTAAAAGGCTTTCCAAGCTGTCAACCAGCTCTTTTAATCCCTCACAATTCTTCTTCTTCTCATTCTTAACGAACAGAGCTTGGAAATAATGGAACACATGTAGTCCTCCAATTATGACCATTGATTGATTTGAAGTTACAATGGCACTGAAGAAAATGACTAACAGCTGGTTCTTGTACTTATGACCACGGCCACATCCCCACAGACAAGTGATCAAAATTCAGGCACTTGGCAATCGGCATGTATTTATGATGGTTGCAGCATCCGTGTGTCATGCAACTGCCAACCTTCTTAGCCAGCTTCTGACAAGCAAAGTTAATGGGAAAACCGGATTTCCTTAACAACTGCATGTTTAATTTAACAACTGCAGTGATTAGCTTCACAACTGCGGCAAAAAAGAAGGTTGCAAAATTGGGTGTGGCTCACTTAACAACCATAGCAATTCTGGTCCTGGTTGTTGTCATATGTTGAGGAGTAGCTGTAGCCAGAGGTGGTATTCAGCCGGTTCACACCGGTTTGAGTGAACCGGTAGCAGCAATCATGGGTGGGCTTACCCACCCGCCCCAGCTCCACGTCGTGCTACTTAGGCATGTTTTTGAGGCCGGGCGCATTTGCAGAAGGCGCACAAGCGAGCAAAGTGTATGCGCAGAAGGCCAAGCGCATGTGCAGACAGCATACGTGCATGCAAAATGAGCGTATGTGCATGGGGAGAACCGGTGGCAAAGGTAAGTGAAACCCACCCCTGGCTGTAGCTGATGAACTAGCAATCAATATTTTTGAACCCCAACAAGTAACAGTAACAGAGTTGGAAGGGACCTTGGAGGTCCTCTAGTCCAACCCCCTGCTCACGCAGGAGACCTGTAGTAGGGATTCGAACCACCAAACTGCCGACCTTTCTGATCGACCAGCTCAGTGTCTCAGTTTAAGACATGTTAAGACATGTGGACTTCAACATGCTTGCTGGGGAATTCTGGATACTGAAGTCCACACATCTTAAAGTCACTGGGGTTCAGAAATGCTGAAGTACACTAACAGCTTTCTTTAAAACGTGCTTGCAAGCAAGGCTGGCAATTATATTGTAAGCTTGAAATGTAGCAAACTCAAAATGACTATTAGAAAAAAACTGTAACCCGAAACAAGACAGCCCAATTCTAGAGTTTTGTCCTAAATTCAAGTGAGATTAAGTATTGCAATCATTGTTTCAAATGTTACAGTTGGGAACAAAGGAAGCTCAGAAGTAATCCCAACTCCCTTTCTTGTCATCCTGGGGTCACAAAAATAGATGAGATGATAGTCCATGCTGAGCACTGTCTATCTAATTTAAAAGCAATTTAAAACTCTAAGAAATGGACTCAGTCTGGAAGGATCTCTCTGTTCTCAAATAAGAACCCACATTCAGGAATATTTAAATGTGTTGACTTTAGCATTTAGAATATTACTTGAAATTGAGTGATGATCACCTAAAAAGTCATTGGCTCCTACTGTAAAGGAGAAAAACTGGAAAGTGAAGCAAATCATGGTTCCTTGAAACCCATTTATGGCTTCATGAAGTATCCATGTGGTTTCAATCAATCAATCAATCAATCAATCAGAATAGAGTTGGAAAAAACTATGGAGATCTTCTAAGTCCAACCTTCTGCTCAAGCAGGAGACCTTATACAATTTGAGCTCTCTGGAATTTTCTTTGAAAGCTTATTTGAAATATAGTCCATGTGGGGCCATGATGCTCTTTGAATTCAAAGATTCATGGTCTAGGATGACTGTTGTGGCCCACCGGCAGCCAGCAAAGCTGGCAGCAGAGTCAGACAGTGAGGAGGTTGGGAGGAACATGGGCCAGTTTTGGGGGCTGGGGAAAGTTCGGATGAGGGCTCTGCATCGGAGGCAGAGAGGGAGATAGACAGCAGTGAGGTAGAGGAACAGCTGGAGCCTGTTCCCAGCGTGAGTATGCGCAGAGCTGCCAGAAGACAAGAACAACTCAGAAAGCAGGGTTGACTTGGGAGTAAAGCCACACCTTGGAGGTAATTGGCCCCTCCCATAGGAAACAAAAGACGCGTGAACGAGGAATGGGCTTTTGCAGGAAACAATTCGTTCATTTGGTTGTTTCAAGAGTGGAAAGTTCTGTTCGTGACTCTAAGAGACTCTGTTCTAAATTTTGTCTTACACTGCATTTGGAAACAAGGTATGTGGCAGCTTGCCAAGGGAGATAAGGTTTGTGTTGATAAATATACCTTTGAAAAACCGTTTGGACAAGCCTTGCTGACTGTGAATGAAAGTAATTCACAGTCATGTAAATAAAAGAAGTTTTGCCAGGACCGATTCCTGCTTCCTGCTTTTCAAGGGTCAGAACAATGACGTTGGTCTGCTCCTCTCAAGAGGACCTCTGAAGAGATGGAAGATCTTCTCTCTGCTGACCTTGCACAGCCTTCCTCAGGGTCTTGGCTGATGCCCTCCTTTCTTATTTTTCAAGAGATTATTAAAAACTTTTTCCACCAGGCCTTTGGCTTGATGGAATGAGTTGTGGTGGGTATCCATCTGTATATTTGTTGGCATGATTTGGAGATGTTGGCAGAGACGCAGAGCTGTAGGATTGGGTCAGTTAACAAATACGGTAAACTCATTTATTATTTATTTTATTTTTATTTATTTATTTCCTACCCTTATTGTTTTTATAAACAATTCAAGGCGGCAAACATATCTAATAACTCCTTCCTCCTCTTATTTTCCCCAGAACAAACGTATGAAGTGAATTGGGCTGAGAGAGAGTGACTGGCCCAAGATCACCCAGCTGGCTTTCATGGCTAAGACTGGATTAAAACTGATGGGTCTCCTGGTTTCTATTCTGGTGGCCTTAACCACTAGACTAGGGATGTCCAACCTTGACAACTTTAAGATGTGTGGATTTCAACTCCCAGAATTCCCTAGCCACCATAATTGGCTGAGGAATTCTGGAAGTTGAAGTCCACAACAGCTCAGCTGTGTCTTTTCCTAGCATCAAATGGCTGCTTTCCACAGCTTCAGGACAGGTCAGTAAGAAGATGCATTAGAAGATGTACTAGAAGACCTCCAAGATCCGTTCCAACTCCGTTATTCTATTATTCATTTAAGGAGTTATAGATGGATGTGTCATGCCTGCCCTTCCATCTTTTCCCTTTGGAATCCAAAGAGCAACACATACTCAATCTTGCCATGGACCTCTGATCATTTGGGCTTTTCTGAACCTATTGAAACATTTCCCCTTAAATTCATTAATCAACTGGAGAAGATGGAGAACAGAGCGGGGGCTGGGAAGGGGTCTTTTTAACCCAGTTCTACAGGGCTGCCACAGAAGCCTCACATCATACCTTTGAAATATCTCGGTTGAAAGGGAAATGAAATAATTTCCATACTGTTTGCTTATTCTGTGCTTGTAGCTGAATGCCCCAAAGAAATTATTTGTTATCCTGAGCTGGCTGGCTTGTATGGTTAGTTCCTCCTGCTTTCCGCCCCCAGTCACTGTTTTAACAAAACAACTTTTCTTCTACTGCTTGATTTCTTGAATTAAAATTTGGGGTTGCTGCTTGCCTCTTTCAACCCATCTGTCAAAGAAGCGCAAAGCGGTTTCCGTTTCCCTGATCTTTCTCTCCCTCCCTCCCTCTCTCTCTCTCTCTCTCTCTCTCTCTCTCTCTCTCCCCCTCCCTCCCTCCCTCCCTCCCTCCCTCCCTCCCACCTTCTTTTTCCATTTCTTTTCATTGTTAGATAGCAGGAAGCATCCTTCCCCACCCCCCAGCCTCGCTGATCTTCTATTCATTTGTACCGTGTCTTTAAAAACAAACAAAACAGCCAATCAAGGTGGTTATTGATTTGCATAGAAGCTGTAAAAACCTAAGTTCTTCTGACAGATAGGCAGCGGGTGGGGCGGGGCTGCATTTTCACCCATTTTAATTTGATTCCTTATAATAAATACCTGTCGATGAAATGAGAGATTAACAAGAATATTCAATCTTGGAGCCAACCATCTTCAGCTATAAATTGCATTCTGGTTCGCGTGCCTGGCCTTGCTTCAGCAGTTAAAATCCTACCGCCGGCATGAACAAATATGAAAAATGTTGAAGAAAAGCAAAAAAAAAAAAAAAAAAAAAATTCCTTAGAGAAATGAATGTCTGTGATAGAAAAAAGTGAACACGGTACCCAGGAGAATATGATCCAAGTTTCAATCGCATGGATATGGCCACCATTTTGATTTTTTCAATCATACCTTGAGGATGTTCCTGCTTCTAAGGATTTTTTTTTGGGGGGGAGGGGCATTCCTTCAGGACTTACATATTTATTTTTAACTATACGCTGCAGAGATCCATGTATTGGAAGAAATCTCCTTCTAGGTTCTGCTCCAAGTGGGGAAAAAGACACTGGAAACATGGAGACTGCTTGGAAAGATGGTTTAATGGTGGACAGGATCACATGGCTTGAGTTCCTGAACAGAAAAGAGAGGAATACAGCGAGTCCATGGGTTTTTATGCTTTCTGGCTTTGCATTTCTTGGGGCCCCGAAAGAGTATCCTGATTGGTTGTCAGACTCCCAGGGGGTGGGGGTCTTAGCTAGCCCTGCTGGCTGATGGTCACATGTGCTTCCCAGGTCACATGTGGTGAGTTTCTGCTAATCCTATCTTTGTTGGATCTTTGGCAATTCCTACTATGGCTCTACCTGAAGGAGGTAGATCTTTGTTATATAGAATAGACTGGCCCAAGCCTTAATGGCCCATTGACAAAGGGTGGGGGCAGGAAGATGGGAGCTGCTTCAAAACAGGATTATCCATTTCTCATCCAGGGAAATATAATATTCTGCCTTTTTCATATTTCCTAAAATATTTCACTCTTCCAGGAAAGAGGTGGGTGCTAACTTCCGACACATGCTTAGAGGGGATAATGTCCCAAGGTCAGATTGAGGCAGGGGTGAAATCTACTTACCTTCCTTACTCACCCTGCTCACAGACCTTCTGCCCATGTGCAAAACCTTCTGTGCATGCGCAGAAGGTAAAGAACACATTACTTCCTGGTTAAAACCAGGAAGTAACGACGCCCAGGCGGTCTGTTAGACTAGATCTGTCTAGTCTAACAGAGAGAAGAATTAGGGGTGGCAATGACAGCAGTCTTCCAATATTTGAAGACGGGGTTGACCAAAGCACCTTTGAGGACAAGAAGTAACAGGTGGAAGATTGTCAAAGAGAGAGATCTAATTTAGAATTAAGGAGAAATTTCCTGACAGTGAGAACAATTAATCTATGGAACAGTTTGCCTCCAGAAGTTGTGGATGCTCCATCACTGGAGGTTTTCAAGAAGAAACTGGACAACCATTTATTTGTCTGGAAAGATATAGGGTCTCATGCTTGAGCAGGCAGTTGGAGTAGAAGACAACCAAGGTCCCTTCCAACTCGGTTATTCTGTTCTATTCTGTTTTGTTCTTTTTCCACATTCCACTATCCAGAAAGCAGCATGGAAGGGGAAAAAAACCTGCCCTGACCACTATGGGAAGCCATCTTCCCATAGTGGTGCCATCTATGGCACCACTATGGGAAGTGTCATCTGCCCTGACCACTATGGTCATGTGGTGTCATCTGCTCTGACCACTATGGGAAGAGAAGGACTAGGGGAGACATGATAGCAATGTTCCAATATCTCAGGGGCTGCCACAAAGAAGAGGGAGTCAAGCTATTCTCCAAAGCACCTGAAGGCAGGACAAGAAGCAATGGGTGGAAACTAATCTAGGAGAGAAGCAATTTAGAACTAAGGAGAAATTTCCTGACAGTTAGAACAATTAATAAGTGGAACAATTTGCCTGCAGAAGTTCTAAATGCTCCAACACTGGAAGTTTTTAAGAAGATGTTGGATAACCATTTGTCTGAAGTGGTGTAGGGTTTCCTGCCTGGGCAGAGGGTTGGACTAGAAGACCTTCAAGGTCCCTTCCAACTCTGTTATTCTATTCTATTCTATTCTATTCTATTCTATTCTATTCTATTCTATTCTATTCTATTCTATTCTATTCTATTCTATTCTATTCTATTCTATTCCTGAGTCAATTGGTCCAGAGATGGGCTTCAGCAGGTTCTGACCAGTTCTGGAGAACCGGTAGGAGAAATTTTGAGTAATTCGGAGAACCAGTAGTAAAAATTCTGACTGGCCCCACCTCCATCTATTCTCTGCCTCCCAAGTCCCAGCTGATTGGGAGGAAATGGGGATTTTACAGTATCCTTCCCCTGCCAGCTCACCAAGCTATGCCCACCAACCCACGCCAATCCACCAAACCACACCCACAGAACCGGTAGTAAAAAAATTTGAAACCCACCACTGAATTGTTCCCATTGGCCTCATCGGCCTATTCTAATTTAGATAATGTTCTGGGCTGCACAGTGCTTTTAGATTCAATTCTGGGGTGTGGGGGGAAGTGCTTGGCAGTATACAGAGTGCAAAATGCAGAATCTGTCAAAGTCTTATTAGAGCACACACGTATCCTGGATTGTGTGGCTCCTAGAAATAAATCCATCTGTGAGTGGATGAATGAGTCAAGCAACAAGAGTTGCTGCATTCATATTTCTCTGCGTTCTTTTCAGAATTGAATCTGCAACATCGCCCTACTGTACGTGATGTGCATGGGGTTTTTAAGCCAGCTATGGACACATACAATTTGTTTCTTTAAATTCAGCTAATTGTCTCTTGGAAAGTAACACACACAGTGTTTATACTTAGTGGGTGGGGGGGTGAGGGTGGAAGAGAGTTCTGATTGGCAATGTGTTTTTAAACTCATATAATTGAGCGATTGATGTCTTCCACTTTCCTTGTGATGAGCTGCCAGGTAAATTTGATTAATACACAAAAATAAATCATATCCAAATATTGCAAGTTAATACCCAGCAACTTAATTTCAGCAGTTCCTTTACAGCAGGGGTGAAATCCAAATTTTTTCCCTACCGGTTCTGTGGGCGTGGTGGACTAGCAGGGAAAGGATATTGCAAAATCTCCATTCCTACCCCACTCAAGGGGAAGGATACTGCAAAATCCCCATTCCCTCCCCCCTCCTGGGGGAAGGATATTGCAAAATCTCCATTCCCACCCCACTCTGGGGCCAGCCACAGGTGGTATTTGCCGGTTCTCTGAACTACTCAAAATTTCCGCTACCGGTTCTCCAGAAACTGTTAGAACCTGCTGGATTTCACCCCTGCTTTACAGGGCATACAACTGCACTCTGAATTATAGTGACTTTATAATGACAGGGTTTGAGGCTATGCTAAACCGATATTCTCTAGTTCTGACTTGTTACAGGCCATTCCAAACCTCACTTAGCAAGTCTTTAAAAAAAAAAAGAATGAGAGAATATAATTAACTTTCTCCCACTGTGAGCACACAGATCCAGACCAAAACCATAATGAAGGAAGATGGATGTTCAGTGTTAATTTCCAGCAGAAGTGATCAAATGGAGTTAGCAGTGCGCCAACTATATTTCTGAGGTTCTTGAATTTCGAGGAATTTTCCAGCTGGTGTCAATTTAACATTAATTAAGATTAATTGCATTTCTCTAGGGCACAAAGAGGGGCTGCTCTATAAAACATGTAGAATTGAAAAATGGTAAGGCAAGCTTGTCCCTGCTATCTCTTGACTGAGATAGCAGTCTACATAAGCAGAATATTTTATACAATACCGCCTATGTCGCCCAAATCCCATACATTATATTGCGCAGAAGTGTGCAGGCATGTTCCCGTTGCAAACCAGTAGTAGTTGGTGGCGCAGCAGACTAAAGTGCTGTTAAGTAGCACCAGCTGCCTGCAATTACTGCAAGTTCAAATCTCACCAGGCTCAAGGTTGACTCAGCTTTCCATCCTTCCGAGGTAGGTAAAATGAGGACCCTGATTGTGGGGGCAATAAGCTGACTTTGTATAAAAAAGAACACCGCTTACGGGGGGCCAAAAGCCCTACTATGCAGGTATTTACAAAAGTATGAAGGCTATTGCTTAATGCATTGTAAGCTGCCCTGAGTCTCCGGAGAAGGGCGGCATATAAATCGAACCAATAAATAAATAATAAATAAATAAAGGTAAGTAGGACCCACCCCTGCTTAACATGTACCATTGGTGGATTGCTACCGATTCGCCCTGGTTTGGGCGAACCAGTAGCAGCGATGGCGGGGGGCTCTGCCCACCTGCCCAGACACCATCAAATATGCTCTGTGCATGTGCAGAAGCTTCCGAGCATGTGCAGAAGTGGTGCACGCGCGAGCGTACTGGTAGCAAAGGTAAGTGAAACATGTTCAATTCCAAGAATCCCTGAGAGAGAGTAACAGTCCAAGGTCCCTTCTTGCTGTCTGACTATTAGTGAACCCTCTACCAAACCACCAGGTTTTAACCTCCCTCACTCTGTATGGACAAAATTGAACAGATGTGGGTAAAACATTAAAATATTACAATAATAAATATCAGCTGTCAACTCGCAAAGCATCCCTGGCCTGCTCTCGAGTTGTCTTGGCAAGGGGAATGGCAGCCAAAAACAAAAGCACATTCCAGACATATCTCTCTCAAGGCTGTCTCCCAGGTTTACCCACAGTGGCCAGAGGGGAGTGATCTCTACAACCCATGAAATTGCTCCGTTGGCGAATGTGACTGATGACACACCCTGGGGGGAGGGGGGAAACAGGGTCAAGTCTGGGCCATAAATTATGTGGGGTCAGAGTTAGCCACACTTGGAACATGCCGACATGAAGCTCCTAATAAAAAACTGGATTTCTTTTGAAGCTTGGCTCGAGGCTAATGATTTAATTAGGGCATCCATCGGAACCCTGACATCAGCATTAAAATGAACATTAAAATTGTCAAAGATGGTGAGGAAGAGAACAAGATACACATGGGATGGGGGTGGAATCTTCTTTCAGTCCATTGACTACCTACAGTAGTATACGCTCCCATCAGGGCTCCCAGGCCAAATGGCAGGGCCAGATTTTGAGGCCCTTTCAGAAAGTCAATAGAGCGTGAGGTTATATCACCTTGAGGGACACAATGTTCCAAAGGGGGAGAGCCAAAGCAGAAAAGTCTCTTCTTACCATTAGGAAGTCTTCTCTAACAGTGATGTTTGCCTTCTGTAATAGATTTAGGCTCTGGGAAAAGCAGAGAACAGCCTTAATTCTCTTTGGTTATTTGACGAATAGCAATAGCACTTAGACTTATATACTACTTCACAGTGCTTTACAGCCCTCTTTAAATGGTTTACAGAGTCACCTTATTGCTCCCCAATAATCTGGGTCCTCATTTTACTGACCTCGGAAGGATGGAAGGCTGAGTCAACCTTGAGCCTGGTGAGAATCAAACTCCCAAACTGCAGGCAGTCAGCAGAAATAGCCTGCAGTACCGCATTCTAACCGCTGCACCACCATGGTTGATGATACAGGAGCATATCATACTGTAGGCATGGACTGAAAGCATGTGAGTCAATCACCACACACTGAAGTCTAAACATACCAGTGGTGGGTTCCTCCCGGTTCGGTCCGGTTCGGCCGAGCCAGTAGCGGTGACGATATGATGTCACCGAACCAGTTTTCCCCCCCTCCCACCCCCCCACATTAGTCTGACCTTTTATTTGGTCCCACCCCCAATCTATTGCTGCCTCCTGAGTCCCAGCTGATGACTAGAGGGAAAAAAACTGTTTAAACTCTTGCCGCGGGGCTTCAAAGGGCCGTCCTACAGCTGATCAGTGTTAAAAGCAAACAAATGAGTCGGGTCGTAAGTGCGAGGACTGGTCGTAAGTGCGAGGACCTTCCAGAAATGACTGACCAGCTAGCCACACCCACCTAGACACATGACCTCCAAGCCACACCCACAAAATAATCCACGCCCACAGAACCGGTAGTAAAAAAATTTAGAACCCATCCCTGAAACATACCCATCACTCTTTATAAGGCTGAATCCCCTGATTATCTTAACGTCTTTCTCTGGACCTTCTCCATGGTTTCTCTGAACCTTTGCCCAGAGCTTTGCGCAGTCCTTGAGTTGGAGTGTCATCAGAGCAAAACATCATTTAAGATCATAATAATCCATATTATCTCTCACTACCAGACCGTATTTGGTTCTGCAGTAGATAACATTCATCTCACTTAAACTGGCTCTTTTTCTCTCACTCTCTTCCTTCCCTAGCTTGCTCGCTACACCAAAGAAGGATTTCTGCATTTAGGAGCTCTTGGGACCACAATATTGCTCCCGGATACCCGCTGCTTGGTGGATAATGTGAAGAGTAAACTCCCTCAGCTGCTTGACTGCGAGAAAGTCAAGAGCAGCCTCCATAAGCGTTGGAATTTTATACAGGTTCATGCTTTTTTTTTTTTTTTGCAATTATTTTCATATGAATTGTTTGTGGTGTTGGAAGAAATATCCTTCTGGGTTCAGTTCCACATGGGCAAGAAAGACACTGGAAACACGGTGGCTGATTGGAAAGATGGTTTTTAATGGTGGACAGGACCACTTGGTTTGAGGTCCTGGACAAAAAGCACATGGGCGAGAGAGAGAGAGAGAGAGAGATTTATACCCTCTGTTCAGCTTTGAATTGGAGCTTGTATTCTGATTGGTTGTCAGACTCCCATGGGGCCATGCAGGGATAACTTTGTAGGTTGTCCCAAGCTTGGTTGACTCTTGCTGGGTGATGATGTAATGAAGGGGCTTTGGGCAATTCCTACTATGGCTCTGCCTGAAGGAGGTAGATCTTTGTTATGTAGCAGAGACTGGCCCAGGCCTTAATGGCCCATTGACAAAGGTGGGGGAGGAGTGAGTTTCTGCCTCCCTTTTAGGGGAAATATTCTGCCCTTGTAAAAAAAGATTGTAAAAAAAAAAAAGCTTATTCTCAGAAGATCCATATCCTAAGCCCAAGATGGCGAACCTATGGCATGTGTGCCATAGGTGGCACATGGAGCCATATCAGTGGGCACGCGAGTCCAGCTCCAGCGCGCATGTGTGCGTCGGCCAACTGATTTTTGGGCCTTCCGGTCCCACCGGAAGTTGGAAAATGGGCTGTTTCCGGCCTCCGGAGGGCCTCTGGGGGTGTGGGGGAAGGCCATTTTTGCCCTCCCCAGGCTCCTAGAAAGTCTCTGGAGCCTGGGAAGAGCAAAAAATAGCCTACCGGGCCATCACGTGCCAAAAATGGGGGGGGGAGCGCTGGGAAGTCACAAACACATATACAGGGGGTGGGGTGCATAGAATTATGGATGTGGGCACATGCCTGTGCGACCCCTCCGCGCGTCCCCCGCTTTTATTTTATTGATTATTTATTTTATTTTATTGAATTTGTATACTGCCCTACTCCCGAAGGACTCAGGGCGGTGAACAGCCATAGAATAAAACATATAAATACAAAATGTAAAATAGATTAAAACGAATTAAATAATTTGGCTGAACAAATTTAAAACCCCAATAATTTAAAACCAGATTTAAAATTTCCATTTTAAAGGGGAAAGACTTAGGTCAGGCCGGCTTGATGAAATAGGAAAGTCTTGAGAGCGCAACGGAAGGTACGCAGATCCGGGATCCTCCGTATCTCCGGGGGGAGCTCATTCCAGATAGTAGGTGCCCCCACAGAGAAGGCTCTCCTCCTGGGGGCCGCCAGTCGACATTGTTTGGCCAATGGCACCCAGAGGAGCCCCTCTCTATGAGAGCGTACCGGCCGGTGGGAGGCTATTGGTGGTAGTAGGCGGTCCTGTAAATAACCAGGTCCTAATAACCAGGTTTTGGCACACGATGGCAAAAAGGTTAGCCATCACTGCCCTAAATTTTCTAATCTTCATTTCTTTTCTTCCAGCCAGCTGTTTCTGAAATAGTTTTAGAATGGGGCTAGGTGTCTATGGAGATTCTCAGTCATCCAATACATGGTTATTCCAAAAGGGCTTTTTTTCAGAAGGCAACTGGGCTATTTGTTGTTTTTTTTTCCTTTGAGGAAGAAAAAGAGCTTTTGCTTCTCATCCAGGAAGCTTCGTCAGTTCTGACTGGATTGGCGGGGGGTGGGGGGGGGGTGGGATGTCAGAAGTAATCCTTCCATCCACCCTGTCATCCCGTCAGAACTGATTAAGCTTCTTGGATGAAAAGTGAAATGTCTACTTCTTCAAAAACAAAAATATAGTCCAGTTGTCTTTTGAAAAAAGCCTTAGTATACCACTCTAGAAAGCCTTAGTAAGTCCACACCTAGAATACTGCATCCAGTTTTGGTCACCCACACTATTAAAAAAATGTTGAGGCTCTAGAAAGAGTGCAGAGAAGAGCAACCAGGATGATTAGGGGACTGGAGGGTAAAACATATGAAGAACGGTTGCAGGAACTGGGCAGGGCTAGTCTAGTGAAGAGAAGCACCAGGGGAGACATGGTAACAGTGTTCCAATATTTGAGGGGCTGGCACAGAGAGGAAGAGGTCAAGCTATTTTCCAAGGCACCCAAAAGCCAGACAAGGAATAATGGATGGAAACTGAACAAGGAGAGATTCAACCTAGAAATAAGGAGAAATTATCTGACAGTGAGAACAATCAACCAATGGAACAGCTTGCCTTCAGAAGTTGTGGGAGTTTCATCACTGGAGGTTTCAAGAAGAGACTGGACTGCCATTTGTCAGAAATGGTGTAGGGTCTCCTGCTTGGATGGGAGGTTGGACTAGATGACCTACAAGGTCCCTTCCAACGTTGTTAATCTGTAAAAGCACCTTTGAGACAATGGAGCCAGGAGTAGTAACGTTGCCAGATTGGCCCTTCATCATCCCCAAACTGGGTTTGATCACTGACTGCAAAGGTGTTTTTGTTTTTTTTTGACTTGTTTTAATTTAAAGGAGAAGAAAGAACTGGAAAATTACCTGGCCATCTCATTAAAATTATATATCTTGTTTAAAACGTTGCATCATTTCTAGCCATGAGCTGATAGCCATCTCCCATTCCCTCCTATGTACATACCACCAACATTCAGTAGAGGAAGGGCCAGTTTTGAATACACAATCTGTTACCTGGTTTTGATAAAAGGGGGGCTAAAACAGATGGCATTTAAAAACAAAAACAAACAGCCACACCCTTTATGATAGGAGCCAAAACTAACAATGAATGGAATGGAATGGAATGGAATGGAATGGAATGGAATGGAATGGAATGGAATGGAATAGAATAGAATAGAATAGAATAGAATAGAATAGAATAGAATAGAATAGAATAGAATAGAATAGAATAGAATAGAATAGAATTCTTTATTGGCCAAGTGTGATTGGACACACAAGGAATTTGTCTTGGTGCATACACTCTCAGTGTACATAAAATAAAAGATATGTTCGTCAAGAATATGCATCAAATAATTATTCAGTTACTTTGCCTACCCTATGCTTGTAAGCCACTGAAATTAGACCTACGTAAAACTAAACAGAGAATTTCAGTTGATTTCCAGCCCAGTTCGGCTGTATTAATTTTAATTTTAATGCGGTGATGTTCCCATGGCTGTTTCATAATATACGAAGCAGCCCTCCGCTAAATCAAACCACTGGTCCAGCTATTCTCGGGTATCATTATGAAGTACATTCTATGAGATTATGTGAACTAGTTTGGAGTCTGGCTATCTTCAGTTAGTACGTGGAATCTGAGAATTCTCCTTTGTTGCCTTGGTGCAAAATAAGTGTGGGCATCACACACACACACACACACACACACACACACACACATTCACATTCACACACACACATTCACACACACACACATTCACACACACACACACACACATTAGAATTCTGAAAGCTTCCTCATTTCCTACCAAAATCAGCCTTGCTTGCATTGGAGAGATTTCCCAACATTAACCGAACATGCCAAGGATTGAAAGTTGAAAACATTTGAAAGCAAAGCAGGTGTGCTCATTTCTCTCAGATATACAGTATAGCTGCCCTGCCTAAATAATTTGGCTGCAGTATGAGAGAACACCATATGCAGGGCAGTGGTGAAACCTGAACCAGTTTACTACTGGTTTGCTGGCTGCACATGCGCAGTGCATGCCAAAAGGAGGCATGCAGTAAGTAGAGCGGGGAGGGGGGGTGATCAGCTGTGGCGCGGGATTTTTTTTTTTTTACTTTTAAAAGCATTGCTTTTAAAAGTAAAAAAAAAAAGCCTCTGATGATTGTGCGGCTCAGCTGTGATCGTCAGAGCCTTTTAAAAGCATTTTTTCTACAACCTCTTCGGCCGAAGAGGTTGTAGAAAAAATGCTTTTAAAAGTTAAAAAAAGGCTCTGATGATCGCATGGCTCAGCTGGGCATGGGGGGGAGGGATTTTTGCTACTGGTTCTCCAAACTACTCGCCGCTATCGCTACCGGATCAGGCGATCCGATCAGCCAGAGGTGGTATTTGCTGGTTCTCCAAACTACTCAAAATTTCTGCTACCAGTTCTCTGAACTGCTCAAAATCTCCCCTACTGGTTCTCCAGAACCTGTCAGAACCTGCTGGATTTCACCCCTGCACCAAGAGGTGGTGCTGCCAGTTTGACACCCCTAGCTTAGAGCTAGCAAATCTCGCTGCAAAACTTAAAATTGCCACTAGTGGCAGCAAAGGATTAGAATGTTATAGCCCTTTACCGCCATCTAATGGTTGATCCAGTTACAGCAAGTCAAATCTGGTAATTTTTTTAGCTTGAAGTTATAGGACAATATCAAAAAAAGGGGATTCTTCTTCCTTGCATGTCCTGAATTACAACTTCAAAAATTCCCAGCTGGCATGGGAATTGTAATCCGACCTATTAAAAGATGATAGATGTTAACACTGATTTATTTATTTCTCTCTCTCTTAAACATAATCCAGCATGGTGCAATCCTAAACAAAGGGACAGGACGCTGCTTGGAAGTCGAAAATAAAGGCACGTCAGGTATGGATCTTATTCTTCGCAGCTGCACAGGTCAAAGGTGGACAATTAAACATTTTATCAAGTAGAGAACCTCTTATCCAACCTTCAAGAATTCTTCAGACTTGAGTTCTCACCAGGGGAGACATTTTTATCAAACCTTCCACTCTCATTCACACTATCAGGGAAGACTCACAAGGGAAGGTGTTTGCGTTGTTGTTGTTGTTGGTTTTTTTTTTTTTTTTACATTTTATTTATTTGAACTTTGCTTACCTCTCTGCCAAACTTTGACTGACTGAATGAAAACATTCCAGATTGACAGTTGTCATTATCCTGAAGGCTCAAGGAACATCTTGGCTTAAGGACAAGTAATGAAAGCTTACAAACTTTTCCAAAAATAACCCAAATCCCCACTCCAGATACAGGACCAGCAAATTATATTTGAGGTTCAGAGATGAAACTTTTGATATTCTTTTATTGGAATGCACACAATCTTAGAAATGACCTAATATATTAATATGGAATACCATGACAAAAGATTTTAAAAAAACAAACAAACCCAGTCATCTTCCATGAAGGTAGCATGAGATGTCTATCACAGCCTCATTTGGAAGTTTCAAGTGCTCTGGAGTTCTAGAAGGACATTTTATAGACTTTTTGAAGAATGTGCTCTTCATACCAAGCACACACCGTGTTGTTATCGACTTCATGCTACTAGTTCAAAAGAGGAGCAAGAATTATCCTGAAATGTCATGAATTGATAGGGATGTCAATGCAACCCACCAGGGAGTTTTAAAAGAAGAGATTTGCAGCAACAGAAGAACGTGGACTCTGCCATTGCAGTGAATGGACCCTAACATCTGTATTACTCCCATGAAAATTTCCCCCCCCCACACACACACATTAAACCAATTTGTTTGTGAAAAATATACAGCCATAAAGGATTGTTTCTGAAATTGCATACATCACAGCGGAGTTATGTAAGAAACCAAGAGCCTAAATAACAGGCTAAAAAAAAAAAGATTGTTATGGAAAAAAATTCTATTTGTGTGGACGCTTGGAATCAAAACTGACATAATCAGTCAATATGGTGGAGAAGTGTAGATTTTAAAAAATAAGAGAGGAAAGGGGAAAATTTCATCACAAAGAGCATCAGGGAAGAGTATGTTTACAAAAAATTTAAAAATTTAAAAAAATTAAGGCAATTTCCATTAAAAAGCTGGTACTTTAGGAGAAAATGTATGTAATATTATTGAATATTTAAGGAAAGTTATGCTTGAAAATTTATGCAAACAACCGATTTAAACAAATCGATAAATGAGACAGGTTCTGCCTTCGCTAGGACAAGCCCTAGACCAGATTTTTGCTGATTTATATATATGTATCTCAAGCAGTATTTTTATAGCCAACAGAATTGCAATTTGTGCTTTCTAGGGATCAAATTTCTTGCCCTTTGTCACTCTTAAAAAGAGAGTACACTGTTTCCAATTATTAGTCGATGATAGATAATGAGGATGTTTTCATGAGGAACTGTATTTCTCCCAAGTTCCCTATAAGCAAAGGGAATATTTTTGCTTTGGTGTATGTGGAATGTGAAATATGCAATCTTAATTTAAAGAAAAATCCTGTGAAAATGTGGCTTAGAAACAAACAAACAAAAACTCACACTGTTTTCTACTTGGAGCGAAATCCCTTGTCACGATTTTGGCATGTGTTGATTGGCTTCCTTAACCATTGGCTAATTTAAATTCAGCACAGTTGGTGGAAGAAAAAGGAAAAAAAGCTTCTTTAAAACAGAAAGTTTTCTTTCTCTCGGGACATCCAATTAAATAATCCAAGATCTAAAAATTCTGGGTAAGAGAAGAGGGTTCTCCCATGACATATTTAGCTGGGTCATTTAAACACTTAAGAGTTTGCATCTGGATAATATGCTAAGAATGGTTTGTGTTGATCTTTGTTAGTTTCTTAATGGCCTACTTCGATGTGCATCCTGCTTGGTTGATTTCTGTGCAATGAATTCTACAAACCCAGAAAACTGGGTTAATTCAGTAATCAGGTTAAATGGTTGTGAATGCAGCTGTTGTTCAATTTGTTTAATTAAATTCTTTCATTTCCAGAACCGATCGCCATAGGATATGTTCAAGGTCTATCAACAGCTATTAGCTTTGATGGCATAAAAGGAATGTCCATATTCAGAGGACTTACTGTGTTAAATACCATTGGAAACAGAGCATCAGTGGAGACATTCTGCTAACGGCTAAACATTTCTGATACACATTATTGGTTGCACAGGAAAACAGAGCATTAGGCAAGATAACATTTTGGCACAATTCAACATTTTATCTTGACTTACTTCCAGTCACTCCAAAACAATTTACAACCTGATTTCAAAGTTCTGATGGCCACATTCACAGATACACACACACACAACCTACCACAGGGTCACATGAACACATTTTGGTCACTTGGCAACTAGCCTGCATTTATGGTTGTTTGCACATGACTACAATTTACAATGCTTTGGGCAAGAAACTACCATTTACTTGTGTTTTCTGAGGGGAAAAATGGGTAGAAAACAGATTAACAGATTAACAGAGTTGGAAGGGACCTTATAAATCATCTCATCCAACACACACACCCACGCCCACTCAAGCAGGAAACCCTACACAATTTCTGACAAATGGCAGTCCAATCTTTTCTTGAAAGTCTCAAGTGACCAATCTCCCACAACTTCTGAAGGCAACTTCTGTTCCATTAGTTGATTGTTCTCACGGTCAGAAAGTTCCTCCTCATTTCTAGCAAATCTCTCCTTGGTCAGTTTCCATCCATTATTTCTTGTCTGGCCTTCGAGTGCTTTGGAAAATAGCTTGACCTCCTTCCTCTCTGTGGCAGCCCCTCAAATGTTGGAACACTGCTATCATGTCTCCCCTGGTCCTTCTCTTCACTAGACTAGCCATGCCCAGTTCCTGTAACTGTTCATCGTATATTTTAGCCTCCAGTCTCCTAATCATCCAGGTTGCACTTTTTCTACAGTCTCAACATCTTTTTTATAGTGTGGTGACCAAAACTGGATGCAGTACTCTAGTTGTGGTCTTACTAAGGCTTTATAGCGTGGTATTAGTATCTCACTTGATCTTGATTGTATCCCTCTCTTAATGTAATTTAGGATTCCATTGGCTTTTTTGGCTGCCGCTGCACACTGCTAGCTCATATTTAGCTGATTGTCCACTAAGATTCCAAGATCCCTCTCGCAGTCACTGCTATTAGAATGGGTTTGCTTAATGACTGCCCCATTCATTATTGACTGTCACAAAATAGGTTGTAAAATTAGATGTGATCAGGTGGTGACCCGCTTAATGACCGACACAATTTACAGCCATCATTTCAGGCTCAGTTACCTCAACTGTAAATCATGGAGTACCTGTATATTATTTGATTTGATGTACCAGTAGCATGGCTCTTTAGATGGCCAGATCCTGAAAATGAAACTCAAATAATTTGGCCACCTAATGAGAAGGAAGGACTCACTGGAGAAGATCCTAATGCTGGGAAAGATTCAGGGCAAAAGAAGAAAAGGACGGCAGAGAACGAGGTGGCTGGATGGAGTCACTGAAGCAGTAGGCGTGAGCTTAAATGGACTCCAGAGGATGGTAGAGGACAGGAAGGCCTGGAGGAACGTTGTCCATGGGGTCATGATGGGTCAGACACAATTTCACAATTAACAACAACAACCAGTAGCACCAGCTATCAAAGCCATTGAATAGATTACAGGGATAACAGATTGAAAACCAACACACAAAACCCTCCACTTAAGACCAATTAAAACAAAAAAGTTTTTAAAAAGTTTAAAATGTCATCATTAACATTTAAAAGTTCATATAAAAAGATGTATTGCAGGTGCTTTATAAAGCTAATAAAGAGGTCAAGCTCTCAATGTTTCAGGGATTGCATGCTAGAGAAGAGGGGCAGCAGCTGAAAAAGCTCAATTACAGATAATTTTAGGCAAGCTACTCAAATAAGCTTAGTAAAAATAAAGGTCCTATAGGAGGTTTTCTTGTGAATGCATGCTGGATGTGGAATTCTGGGAGCTGAAGTCCATGTATCTTAAAAGTTGTCAAGTTTAAGAAGGAGTGGGCAACTCTGTCCCCTTTATGACCTGTGAACTTCAACCCCTGAGCCAGCTTGCTCAGGAATATTGGGAGCTGAAATCCATAGGTCTTAAAGGCCATCCCTGGCTTCAAGGGTAATCACCTACATTTTGTATTTGCCCAAAAACAAATTGCAAGACAAGAGTTTTAAGTCCAAGTGTCTGTCTGTCAGTCTGTTTATCATCTATCTTCTCATATCGCTTATCTCATCTCATCTCTCCTCTCTCCCCTCCCCTCATGTCATAACTAATTTTATTTTACATCTTATCTTACATCTTATTTTATCCTATCCTATCTATCATCCATCCATCTATCTCATTTCTCCAAAGTTACTCCTATTACTATTCTCCAAAGCACCTGAACAACAAGAACAAGAAACAATGGGTGGAAACTAATCAAAGAGAGAAGCAACTTAGAATTAAGGAGAAATTTCCTGACAGATAGAAAAAAATAATCAGTGGAACAACTTGCCACCAGAAGTTGTAAATGTTCCAACACTTGAAATTTTAAAGAAGAGATTGGACAAATATTTGTCCAAGGTGGCACAGTGGTTAGAGTTTAGCACTGCAGGCTACTTCAGCTGATTGCTAGCTGCAGTTCAGCAGTTCAAATCTCACCGGCTCAAGGTTGACTCAGCCTTCCATCCTTCCGAGGTAGAAAAATGAGGACCAGATTGTTGGGGGCAATAGGCTGACTCTGTAAATTGCTTAGAGAGGGCTAATACCCATTTAATGCACCCCGCCCCCCCGCGCATGTGCACACAACCCCCCCGCACTCCCCCCACTTTTGGCATGCAGTGGCATGAAGGGCCCATTAGGCCCGGCTTTCTAGGAGTCTGGGGAGGGAGAAAGCAGCCTTCCTCACCCTCCCAGAGGCCCTCCAGGCGCTGGAAACAGCCTATTTCCTGACTTCCGGTGGGCCTGGAAGGCCCGAAAATCAGCTGGCCAGCCCATGCATGCACACTGCAGCTAGGGTAGGGCAATGCTCGCGTGCCCACCGATATGGCTCCGCATGCCACAGGTTCACCAGCTTCCTGCCTAAGCAGGGGGTTGGACTAGAAGACCTCCAAGGTCCCTTCCAACTCTGTTATTCTATTCTATTTGTCTATTATGTTCCTACAGTCACCCATCTTAAAAGCCAACTCTGAGCAGCTGCCAGTCAACAAAACAATATATTAAGTAGTCCTCCACTTATGACAATCAAACCCAAAATTTCCATTGCTACACAAGGGTTTTCACCACAATGGAGCACAGTACTCTAGTCAAGGTAGAGGGTTTCACACCAAAGGACTCCTGCCTTGGTAAGGTGGTTGGACCCACCAAGGTCCCTTCCAGATTCTATAAGTCTATGTCCTCACTCAAGGGATCTAGAGAGAGATTTGGGCTCAGAGGCACTTTCAAGTCTTGTCTTTCTGAGAGAGTATAACCCCATTCAAGAAGTAGGAGGATCTACCACTTCTCTAGATAGCTGCTTCCTCAAAAATCAGCATGTCTACTCCGTTTCAAATTCAGATTCGAATTCAGATTCAGGTTCTGAATTGGTACTGGTAGCAGAAAGTTTGAGTAGTTTGGAGAACTGGTAAATTTATTTATTTATTTATTTATTTATTTATTTATTTATTTATTTATTTAATCGGATTTATATGCCGCCTTTTCTCCACAAGGACTCAGGGCGGCTCACAGCAATAAGCAACAACAAGTCCAGATTAAAAATTCAAACAACAAAAGAAATTAAAATTCCCATTAAAACCCCATTCAGTCCAGGCCAGCCTGGCGAAACAACCATGTTTTAAGGTCACGGCAGAAAGAGCAAAGGTCAGGGGCCACCCGGAGCTCCAAGGGGAGCTGATTCCAGAGGATAGGTGCGCCTACAGAGAAGGCTCGCTCTCTAGGGGCCGTCAGCCAGCATTGCTTGGCCGATGGGACCTCAAGTACGCCCTCTCTGTGTGAGCGCACCGGGTGATGGGGAGCTGTTGCTGGCCGCAGATGACCCACCAAATACCCTAGGCCTAAGCCATGTAGGGCTTTATAGATAATCACCAACACCTTGAACCTCACCTGGAGGGCAACCGGTAGCCAATACAGGTCAAGCAGGAGCATCGGGACATTCCCATCACTACCCGCGCGGCTGCATTCTGCACCAGCTGAAGCCTCCGAGTGGTTTTCAAGGGCAGCCCCATGTAGAGAGCATTGCAATAGTCGATCCGGGAGGTGACGAGTGCATGGGTA
The DNA here is from genome assembly GCA_022577455.1 of Arizona elegans. Taxonomy (NCBI): domain Eukaryota; kingdom Metazoa; phylum Chordata; class Lepidosauria; order Squamata; family Colubridae; genus Arizona; species Arizona elegans. Next base: position 5,661,608 of record JAKOOJ010000017.1, read on the forward strand.
ACCGTGCGTAAGGCATCTCGGTCCAGGTAGGCGCAAAATGGTATGGCGCAAAATGGTGCAAAATGGTATGGGCCTGGTAGCTCAGCAGACTAAAAGCATTGTGATTAATACCAGCTGTCTGCAATTACTGTAAGTTTGAATCTCACCAGGCTCAAGGTTGACTCAGCCTTCCATCCTTTCTAAGGTAGGTGAAATGAGGACCCAGTTTGTGGGGGCAATAAACTGACTTTGTATAAATATACAAAAGTATGAAGGCTATTGCTTAACACATTGTAAGCCGTCCTGAGTCTCCGGAGAACGGTGGCATATAAATCAAATTAAAAAAAAAAAAGCCAGACAAATCTGGGCAAATGCCCCCCTCATACTGGCTCCGCCCCCATCTATTCTCTGCCTCCTGAGTCCCAGCTGATCAGCTGAGTCTTCTTTTGTTGCTCTGCACAGGAGAACGGAGCTGGAAAGCAAGTTAGTGGGGTGGGGAGGAAATGGAGATTTTAAAGTATCCTTCCCCTGGAGTGGGGTGGGAATGGAGATTTTACAGTAGCCTTCCCCTGCCATGCCCACCAAGCCACGCCCATAGAATCAGTAGTAAAAAAAAATTTAATCCCACCACTGTCCCTCATCTAGCTGATTACTGATAGTGGCAGACTTTTAGGGAGTAACTCCATTTCCTGAAGATATTTAAGGGAAGTCAATGTGGGTATCACAATGATAATTATAGCACCCAATTTTAAATCATCTGATGATTTCCCTTGTGATTTCATGTAAATATTGAAAAACATTACTAGAACTTTGATAACACTACCCTGAAATCTGTCCAAAAGACAGGAACAGCAGAGCCACAACAAAATTTACCTCCAAATCCTAAATAGAATAGAATAGAATAGAATAGAATAGAATAGAATAGAATAGAATAGAATAGAATAGAATAGAATAGAATAGAATAGAACAGAAAAGAAAAGAAAAGAAAAGAAAAGAAAAGAAAAGAAAAGAAAAGAAAAGAAAAGAAAAGAAAAGAACAGAACAGAACAGAACAGAACAGAACAGAATTCTTTATTGGCCAAGTGTGATTGGACACACAAGGAATTTGTACACTGCTCTCAGTGTACATAAAAGAAAAGATACATTCATCAAGAATCATAAGGTACAATACTTAATGATAGTCATAGGGTACAAATAAGCAATCAGGAAACAATATCAATATAAATAATAAGGATACAAGCAACAAAGTTACAGTCATACAGTCATAAGTGGGAGGAGATGGTGGTGGGAACGATGAACAAATATCTTTGATGATCAGAAAACTTATAGTCAATTGACATGAGAGATTTAGAGGTCAGGAAGAACCGATAGTCTGTTTTCACTCATATAAAGAGCATTCATTAGAATGACTAAAACAGATTCAACCCCATATCCAATTTGAAACGGATCATGACATTCCACTTCTTCTAGTTGAGAAGCCGCCAATCTTTCAATCACTATACTCTGCAATGAGTAAGATTGTGAAAACCAAGTTTCATTTTTCAGTTCAAATTTGACACCTTCTGGATAATTTTTGTCTCGTTGCTGTCTTTAACCCAAAGCTTGCTGCTTATTTGGTCACTGGTTTTGCAAGTTATTGGATTTGTTGAGAATGAAGTTTAGGATTACCAGTGCAAGGGTTCCAAGTAACACCCCCAACGAAAGAAGACTGAGGCTAGAAGCTGCTCAAGTTCCATTTTATTAGAAATGTCATATTGTCACATCTTAGAAAGCCCGAATCTCAGAGCTTCCAAGTTTTCCCCACCGAAAAGAAATTCCAAGTCCCTTCCCCTGCACCCACATGTCCATCACATGGTCCAACCAATGCACTGTCCCAACTGGTGATGCCTCCCAGTCACGGCACTCCAGGTGCAGGCTGAATGTCCTTGACTCCCAGAGAAAAGAATGTTATTATGGCTAGATATCTCTGCAACTCCATGTTATCCCCCCTCCCAGTTTCCCACAGCACTAAGTGTGGCAGCCCTGAAGATCCAAAGAGAAAGATGGCCTCCAGGGCTGACAACCAGATCTGATCTGCAAATACCCAGAGGACAGTAGATGGCAGCAGAGATACAGGCAACTCAAATATTTACCGCCTTCTACTAGTCGTCTGGACTTTTGCAGCTCACTTCTAGGAACCTGAATTGAATTGAAATTGAACTGAATTCTGGGCCTCCATACATCTTAAACCAGCCAAGGCTGAGAAACACTGCTGTGCTATAAAGCTTCTGTAAATTGTATTCTTAAGGAGATTTTATTTAAAACATGATATTTTGTACAAGATATATTCCAACGATGTGTACTTTTCATTAGTGGTTGAATCGTCAATGGTACAAAACCTCCTGGAAAGGGAAATCCCATTCACTGGTTTCTAGGCTTTTTCAGACATCAAACCAGCATTTTGCTGTCTATTGGGAAACTAAAAATGCTGGTTTGATGTCTGAAAAAGCCTAGAAACCAGTGAATGGGATTTCACTGAGCTATGGCTGTATAAAGATCTTGATTTACATAGGAAAAAACCCGGCTGAGAGAAAAATACACATAAAGGCCTACGAAAAGACAAGAAAATATATATATATATATATATATATATATGCATATTCTTTCTAGCCAGGTTTTACCTACGTAAACTAAGTTGTTCTGCAGCTCTGGTTGTGTGAAATCTCATTCACAACCAGAGCTGCAGAACAACTTAGTTTACGTAGGTAAAACCTGGATAGAAAGAATATGCACATAAAAGCCTACGAAAAAGAAAAAGATATATACAAAATGACTGCTGACATAAGCCTGATGATGGCAGATGGGATTCTATCGAAACGTCGCTTCTACCCTTTTAGGGATATATCCACAATTACACGGGAAGAAACCCGAAATATTAACTATATATATATATATATCATACATATATCAAATTTATATTTGCTGATAAAGAAATAAAGGGAGACTAGTATAGATCTATTTCAAGCTATTTAGCCTTAATCAGCTAGCCATACCTTTACTCTGATTCAAACCTGATTCGAATCTGAGTTAGGGCATGGTTAGCTGATGAGAGCTAAATAGCTTGAAATAGATCTATACTAGTCTCCCTTTATTTCTTTATCAGCAAATATAAATTTGGTATAAAATGGTTTGTCGTGAATGTGACTTCTTGAGGGCTCCTGGATTGGAGCTGAAAGGCGAAAGGGAAGCAGTATGCTCCCTCTCATATTGGGGTAGACCAGGTGCTTCGACAGAAAAACATACATACATACATACATACATACATACATACATACATACATACATTCATACACACACACACAAATACACACACACACATATATACTTACACACACACACAAATACACATACACACATACTTACTTACACACACACACACATACATACATACACACATACACACAAAGGAGATAAATCCCTCCAGTTAAACTTGTTCTTTTTTTCCTTCTTTATCCCACCAATTTTCCATCCCATTTTCATAGTTATTGTAATTTTCCCCATAAATTCATACATATCTCACTGCCCAAATCAACATGTGTGTGTGTGTGTATATGAAAAAGAGAGAAGCACTTAATTTTCCATTTATAAATGCAGTAATATACATGTTTATGTAAACACTTTCCCTTAAAATGTCCATTTTGGGATCAAACTATGCAGAAAAACATGACAAGAAAGAATAATTGCAATTTAATTTGTATATTTACTGAGGAAGCGAAATGAGCTAAATTCATGACCGTGAACTAAACCCATTTTACACCATCTCTGCTGTAAAAAGGATTTGACATAATGGCTCACAATACAAGAAATCCAATCTTTCTCTCCTCAGTAGCAATTTTAGAGGCTGTAAGGAATATTAATTATGGTAATGATGTTAATGATAATAATGGGCTTTGTACTCCACCTTTCTATCTCTTTGACATTGAGCCATTTTGCCACAACAAAAGACGAAATATAAATGAAGAAATTGTAACACGGCTATATTCCAGAGAGAAATCCAATGTTCACATAAATAAAAATGAAAATGGTGGGGAGTTTATGGGCTGTGAGAATAACCTTGGGATGGGGGACAGGAGGAAGAGTTGCAATGGTCTAATAAATGAAATTTGAGTCCAAAATACAAATAGGGGAAGAGAAAGAGAGTTTCGTTTGTGTTGAGGAGCACCAATTCTAGGTGACTAGGTCATCAATTGACCTTAATCTGGCCCCAAGGCAGAGCCTTAGTAAGAATTAGTAATAACATTAGCATTTTAGGCTTATATACTACCTCATAGCGATTTACAAAACTCTCTGGGAGGTTTACAAAGTAGAAGCAGTGTTTGCATATTGCCCCCAACAATCTGGGTCCTCTTTTTACTGACCTCTGAAGGAAGGAAGGCTGAGTCAACCTTGAGCCGATCAGGATTGAACTCCAGACTGTGGGCAAAGTTTGCCTGCAACACTGCACTTTAACCACTGTGACACTAGAGCTTCTAATTAGGAATTAGGAATTCTTTCCTAATTCTTTCCCTTGCTGTATTTGGAATCTTCTTTGAAATTAGAGAAGAAATTTCAATCAGTTTCATTCATCTGGAGCTTTCGTCATTTGGAATGCAGTTCCAAAATTTTACACCAAATCATATGAGACCTACACATATTTCTCAGGAGCAACCTTCTTAAACATAAAGAAGAGATCCTGATTTGATTCAGAAGGAGAAACCAAAATGTGCCAAAAGGCACTGTTAAAAAATGGGGGTCAAGTGATATGATTTATGAGATTCTGCTTCAAAAGTATAAGCTTATATGAGCTGAAAGCCACTGGGGCATACTGTTAAGGAGTTGCATTAGACTGAGAAGACTTTGTTGAAGGTAAGAGAATAACAGAATAACAGAGTTAGAAAGGACCTTGGAGGTCTTCTAGTCCAACCCCCTATAGACCCTATACCAGTGTTGGCGAACCTTTTCAGCACCGAGTACTGAAATGGGAGTGCCCACAATCGTGCAGGGGAGCACCAGAAACTGGAAGAGCAGCTCCCCAGCGTGCAAGTGTGGGAGTGCCGGCAACTGGAAGAGCAGTTCCCCAGCGCATGCACATGCTGGGAAGCTGAGCTTCCAGTTTCTGGCGTCTGCATGTGCACCAGTCACTTAGTCTTCTGGTTTCTGGTGCTTCCATGTGCACAAAGACCAGCACATGTGCGCTGAAACCCAGAAGAGCAATGGGCGACAGCTGGCATGCCCGGAGAGATGACTCTGCATGCCACTTCTGGCACATGTGCCATAGATTCGCCATCACGGCCCTATACCATTCTGGACAAATGGCTGTCCAATCTCTTCTTAGAAACCTCCTGTGATGGAGCCCCCACAACTTCTGAAAGCAAGCCGGTCTACTGGGTAATTGTCCTGTCATGAAGCTTCTCCTTAGTTCTAGGTTGCTTCTCGCCTTGATTAGTTTCATCCATTGCTTCTTGTCCTGCCTTCGGGTGTTTCAGATAGGTCACCATCAGACATTAAGGTTTATTGGGAGGAGAGGTGGGTTTCCCATAATTTTACCACAGGTTCGCTGTGCACCAAAAATGTGAGCACTCGCACCTTCCGTGCATGTGTCCGGCCTTCCACACATGCTCTTTGCTCTTGCATGCATGTGTCCAAGCTTAGAAAGTGTGGCTAAATAGGACGGCATAGCACCAGAGTGGGTGGATGGGTGAGCCCACCCGCAGGTTGCTACTACCAATGTCAGTGTTCCAAAGCTGACAACCGGTTTGCCTGAATTGGTCCGAACCGGCTGAATACCACCACTGACTGAAAGAAGGAAGTCACTAAACAAGGACGACCAATAGTAGCACAAATGTAGAATTTATTTATTTATGTTGCTGTGGCTGCCTACCTTACTGTAGCAATCCTGGGTAGCTAACCACTGATAAAAGCACCCTAAAATTTCCCTGATAATAATCTGAAAACAACCAACAGATAAATTTAACTAGGTGATGGTTTACTCAGTTTCCCTATTTTCACCTTTTGATTTTCTGTCAAACTCCAGAATTTAGATCAGATTCCTATTGTTCAGTCCAGTGTTTTTCATCTTTGGCAACTTGAAGATGTCTGGACTTCCCAGAGTCTCCCACTCAGCAGGCAGAAGTCCACATGTCTTAAAGTTGCCATGGTTGAGAAACATTGGTTCAGCCCAACCTTCCTTCCTGGAGTAATTGTTGGAAAAAAAGGAGGGAAGAAAAGGGTGCTATGGATGCCACTTGGCATTCCAGGAGGAAAGGCAAAAAATAAATCTAATTAATAAGAACAATGAAACAACAGCAATGTGTGTTTAGTGCTCTCTGGCACTATATCTCAGACAAATGAGCCTGATTTACAATGCGACAAATGAATCCGGAATATAGATTGGGTATATAGTCCATTAGGAGTTATGTTGGTGAGCTTATTAGCCTCTCCGGTCACAAAGTCACACACTTAAAAGAGTAGTTGCTGTAAAGATAATCAATTTAGGGGGATGAGTGTGACAAGGGAGCTGAATAGAATTGCCTACAGAAATTTGATTGTGTCAGTTTCCCTTGCACAGAGATGAATGCACACCACAAGATCAGTACTGTAGTTCATACTTATTTCAACTTTTGCCATTTGGGCTTAAAGCCACACACACACACACACACACACTGTTGATGTAAATAAGGAGGAATTTTCCAACCATGAGATATGTTACACAATGAAATAAATGGCCTCCAACAATGATGAGACATTGCCTAACAAAGGTTAGACAGCTATTAGTCACGGGTGGCATATGGATTCTCGCTGTGGGCCACACCAGAGGTAGGTTTCACATATGTTTACCACTGGTTTGCCCCACGTTTGCATGCTTGCTTTATGTGCATGCGTCTTCCACGCATGTGTCTAATCTTCTGTGCATGCGCTTTGCTTACACACGCATCTCCAGCACATGCACCCAGCCTCGAAAACATGGCTAAATAGGACGGCATAGCGCTGGGGAAGTGGGGGTGGTAGTCCAATCTCCTGCTCAAGCAGGAGGTCCTATATCAGGTGTGTCAAACTTGCAGTGTCACATTGTCATCATATGATGCATTGAGACTTTCTTCTCCTTCGCTAAAACCAGGTTAGGGGTGGCCAGCACATGATGCATCTGGCCCACAGTCCGCGAGTTTGATACCGCTGATATAGGATCCACTGTTTGGGCATATAATTCCAGACATATGACTGTCTAGTCTCTTCTTCATACTTCCAGTGATGGAGCACCCACAGTAGAGTGCTCCTCAACTGATTAATTGTCCTCACTGTCAGAAAATTTCTCCACAGTTTTAGGTTAGACTTCTCTTTAATAATCTTCAACCTGTTACGTCTTGTCCTATTTTCTGGTGCTTTGGAGAATAGGTTGTGCCCCTTTTCTCTTTGACAGCCCCTCAAGTCCTGGTAGACTGCTATCATGTCCCTCAAGTCCTAGAAATCAGGCATACCTACTTCCCTCAGTCATTCATCATATAGTTTAGCCTACAGACTCCTTATCATTCTAGGTTCGCAACATCTTTTTTTGTATGTTCACATTCAACTTGAAGATCTCCAATATTTCTTCCAAATCTGCCTTTTGGGTCCCCCACAAAATGACCATTTTAGAAGTAGGGACTAGCAACTTGAGTTGCTCTAAAGATTCACACTTCGGAGTAAGCCACAACTTGTTTGAGCCACGATTTGCTGAACGAGCCATTGTTTTCTGCTGTCCCAGATGAATGACAAACTCTTCTTTTTCCCCTTTTCCTGAGCAACACAGAAAAATGACAGGTAGTCCTCATTTAGCAACTGCAACTGGAACCAGCAACCTGGTCGTTAAGTAAAGTGGTCCTTCAGTGAAATTGACTGTGCTTATGAACTTACTTCAGTTTTCATTTGGGTGGGTCATAAATGCAAGATTGATCCCAAAGTTACCATCACCACTGTAACTGTGAACGGTTGCTGTAAGAAGGAAGTCACTAAACAAGGACGACCAATAGTAGCACAAATGTAGAATTTATTTATTTATGTTGCTGTGGCTGCCTACCTTACTGTAGCAATCCTGGGTAGCTAACCACTGATAAAAGCACCCTAAAATTTCCCTGATAATAATCTGAAAACAACCGACAGATAAATTTAACTAGGTTATGGCTTACTCAGTTTCCCTATTTTCACCTTTTGATTTTCTGTCAAACTGCAGAATTCTGCCAACTCTATGCCATTCCGATTTGTTCTCCAACTCCTAATTTGTTTTTCATCTGACAGTGGAACCCAATTCACCTTGTTCATTTATCAAAATATAAAGGGAAACTCATTCAGATAGAAGCACTACCCTGTTTGTAAACCTCTCAGGAACAGCTGACAATTTTGTGGTATGTATTGCGTTTACATGAGCCTTCGAACATTGGCAAATGCAGGTAGACCTTGACTTATGACCTTAGCATCGCTTAGTGACTATTCAAAGTCATGACTGCAATTTATGACATTTTTTTTGCTTTTGGTTTTCAGTAAAAATACCTCACAATGAACAGTGGGTTTATTTAACGGCCGTTGCAATGAAGTTTGTAAAATTGTGTCAGGCATGTGGGTGCCCTGCTTTATGACCATCATGATTGATGGCAGGGGTGTTAAACTCAAGGCCCAGGGGCCAGATTCGGCCTGCGGGGTGCTTAGATCTGGCCTGCAAGGCCACTCTGGAAACAGCAAAGGACTGGCCCGCGGTGCCTCTGCCAGTGAAAATGGAACTTGGGAGGGCCACACGCAGTCCTCCCGAGCTCTGTTTTTGCTGGCAGAAGGTTGTAGGAGGCCATTGCAGCTGAAAACGGAGTTTGAGAGTCCCTTTTCTCTGGCAGAGGGCTCGGGCCACCACAGGCGCTCCTGATACGAGTGACGTTGAGCTGGCCACAGCCATGCCCATTCTGGTCCCCTGAGGTCAAACACAACACTGATATTAGTGGTGGGTTCCTCCTGATTTGGTCCAGTTCTATAGAACCGGTAGTTAAACCGGTGGGAGGCTCTGCCCACCTGCCACAATGTCATCATGGGTGATCTGCACATGCGTAGAAGCTTCTGTGCATGTGCAGAAGTGCGCGTGTGAGCAAAGCAAGTCACATTGTGAACTGGTAGTAAAGGTAAGTAGAACCCACCCCTGCCTGATGTGGCCCTCAATGAAATAGAGTTTGACACCCCTGATTTATGACCACCATGGGCAGCTCCATTATGGTCATAAGCTGAGGACTACCTGCATCTTCAGAAAACAAAAAGGAAAGAATTGACGATTTTTGTTTTAAAAAGGTTGTGGGAGAAGGCAAAATTGTGAGAATGATCTGCTCCGAGTTGGAATGTGAGGAACTTCACAAGGCCATGTTTCTGTGATGGAATGTCAGAGTGCCTGTTTTGAAGTACTTTGGTGAAGTGAAATGCCCCTTGGCTCCCAAATATGAGAGTGGAACAGCTCTGGGTGATGCTTGACTTAGAATGAGAAAAATGCTTCTGTGCACACCTCGAAGCATTGCTGGTTGACACACACGAGAGCCAACTTTTGAGGGGTTACTATCCTGAGGCAGAGCATGTCAACACAATGACACACAAATTGCTTGTCTAGACAAAGTGTCTCATCAAAACAGAGCCCCGAGGCCTAATCTCTCATCCCCTGTTTGCCTGGCTGTCGGTTTTTTGTTTTTTTTTTTGACTAAGAAGTTGACAAACTATGTGAATTTCTTCCTAAATTGGATGGAAATTGCTTAAGAGTTTGAGGGGGAATTTTTTTTTAAAAAAATGCTTTTATTCATTTATTCTTATTTATTTCTGAGCCACTTTTAAAGAAAGAGATAGAAAAATGACAAAGTACCAAAAGAAGGGGAAAACCCACCAAGAACTACAAAATCATAAGAAAACAAACAAAAAGGGTAATTATTGAAATACGTCACCTCTTAATCAAAGGTCAAAGAGATTTCTAAATTTACCGCAGGGGAAGAAATAATAATTAATGATTGTATGATGTAAAATATCATAAATATTTGTGCCAAAGATTTTGAGACATTTTTGGATTATTATGTAAAATTACCTTTGCAAAAAACGCTTACGTTATACTGTACATCATTTCAATCTAACCCTTAATATTAGGAATATTACTATTTCTCCAATTTCTCAAACTAATTCTCTTAACAATACCCTAGGTCTGATAAGAATCATAACTGCTTAAAAATAATCAAATTCCAAAGATTTGGGACATAATTTAACAAAGAATTAGAATATTTAACACTAAAACGTGTTCCCATTTATGCACCTTAAAATATTGTCCCAAAACAAGGTCAGTGATTTATAGCATTGGATCACGAATCAATGATCTCTCAATGTTTTTACATCACTGACAGAAATAATTCCATGTTGGGTGCTGCTTAGAGCCTCCACCAATATTTCAATTTTTAACAGGGTAGTTGAATTATTCTAGCACTGGGATCCTTGTGGCTTCTCAAAGATATCAAATATTGACAGTGTTCATGTTACAAGGATTGGTGGATCAGGCCCAATAAAGAGACTTGAGACTTCAAGTAAAATATCTCTCCTTTTATTTGCAGGTTCATCACATCATCACTTGGTTACATTAGGATCTGAGCAACATGGAGGAGTGTGCCCACCTTTTGTACCTGTGGGCGGGGATTCAGGTAAGGAGGGGCCTATGGGAGGAGCTGGCCAGGTGGGTGTCTGGGTTAACCCTTGCCCTGCTGAGCTATAGCTGGTCCCTGGCACGGGTAGGGCATTTATACCTGACAAATCCCCCTCTAAATGCCTGACCTGTGTCTGTAGGCCTGACTGACTGGTTGGTACCCTGTGGCGAATGTTGAGCTTGGAAACTAAGTGTGAGTGTTGTTTGCCCTGCAGAGGTTTTGTGAGTATGTCTGCAGTCTGTTCTTCTGTATCGCAGTGTATGGCCTTTATGAAACCGATTCTGGAGAGCTGTCTCACATGCTTATACTTTATATCTATGTGCCTTGACCTTTGCCCTACAGCGTCGGACATGGATATTTCTATAGCGGCTTTGTTATCCTCGTAAACATTTATTGGGTAAGCTGGTTCTTTCCACACGCTGGCCAGTAGGTCGTCGAACCAGATGAGGTTGTTGGCGGCCTTGGAGAGGCATATGTATTCAGCTTCGGTAGTCGAGGTTGCCACCAAGATTTGCTTGCCTGTATACCAATGCACCGGACTGTTATTTAAGTAGAATATGTATCCAGACGTGCTCTTCCGGCCTTTGGTGTCTCCGGCCCAGTCAGCATCGGCGTAGCAGGAGAGGATGGGTTCGTTGGATTTTTCAGGCTCTAGGGTTAGGCATGCATTGGCACTTTGTTTCAGGTATCTTAGCACCCTTTTCACTGCGTCCCAGTGGTATGTGGTGGGTTTGCTCACGTGTCTGGACAATAAATTAACTGATAGAGCAATGTCCGGTCTTGTCCAGTTAGCGATATACAGGAGAGAGCCTATGACTGACCTGTACAGCGTGTTGTCTTCAAATCCGGGTGATTCATCATGCATGTTTCTCAGGAAGTCCGTCTGCATGGGCGAATCACACCCCTTGGCGTCTGCCATGTTGCACTTATGGAGTAACTCTTCTATTTTCTCTTTCTGTGACAGCTGGAAACCTTTTGGTGTTTGGTTGACTTGCACCCCCAGGTACCGGTTTATCTTTCCGAGGTATTTTAGGGTGAAGTGCTCGCTCAGTCTGCTGGCGAAGGTGTCGCGGTTCTCTTCGTGCTTGCTGATATATAGTATGTCATCCACGTAAACCAGGATGTATTCTGGCGAGTCCCCCTCCTTCCTGGTGAAGAAGCAGTTGTCAGCTATGGTCGCCGTGAACCCCATAGACTTCAGTGCCTCTACCAAGCATTCGTACCAGCGCTTGCCCGATTGCTTCAGTCCGTATAGGCTCTTGTGGAGTAACCAGGTGTCCCCCCTGTTGGTTTCTTTGCTGTGAGGCGCTCTGATGTATATCTCTTTATCTAGATTGGCGTGCAAGTAGGCAGTCTGTACATCAAACTGGTGCACCTCCAGTCCTAGCAGAGATGCGATGACCAAGGCGCTTTTTACACTCTCTGTCCTTACGGTGGGCGAGTAGGTGTCAGTGTAGTCCTCCGGGAACCTTTGAGCAAACCCCTGGGCAACTAATCTTGCTTTGTATAGGCTTTGCCCACCCTCTAAGTTTTTGATCTTAAAGATCCATCGGGTGCCTATTGTGTTCTTGCCCTCTGGGACTTTGGTTGGGGTGTAGACCTCTAGCTTCCTCAGGCTGTCCAGCTCTTTGGCCATGGCTAACTCCCACTTTGCCCTCTCTTCCTGGGGTAGTCTCAATACCTCTTCGTAGGAGTTGGGTGTGACGTGATTCGTGTGCACGTGCATCACGTAATCATTTAGTCTTCTTGGCAATTGGTTTCTGGTAGACCTGACCAGTCTGCCTACCATCTGCTCAGTGTCATGCAGATGTCTGGCCTCTCTTTGGGTCAGTGAGTCTACACTTATCTTGGGGTGATTCTCCTTCCATCCCTCAACCTTGATGCCTTGGAGGTTGGGCCTGGGCCTATCCCCTTCCCGTCTATCCACTGCCTCGCTTTCGTCTTGAGCTTGCTCAATTGGACTATCCTCTCGCTTGGTGAGTACCTCGTTTAAGTGTATTCTGGACCAGTTGGCCTGCTCATGGAAAGTCGCTGTCCTAGATATCACGAATCTATTATTGCTATCCACAAACCTGAAGCCCTTGGTTCCTGGCTCGTATCCCATAAACCTCAGTCTTCTGGATACCTTGTCCCCTTTTTTGCGTAACTGTTTGGGTATGTGGACATCAGCGGTCACGCCGAACACATGTAAGTGTGCTATCTGTGGCTTTTTGTTATACATGAGCTCGTATGGTGTTTTGTCTATCACACTGGACCATGTTCTGTTGAGAGTGTAGTTGGAATAGACCAGGGCTTCAGACCAGAAGTGCTGGCCAATGCCCGCGTCCTCTAAGGCGCACCTGACCATCGTCTGGAGCGTGGAGTTGCGCCGTTCTGCGACCCCGTTCTGAAAGGCGGAAAACAGGGACGACGTAAAGTGAATCACGCCTTTGGATCTGAGCCAATGGGAGAAGTCCTTAGATAGAAACTCAGATCCTCTGTCAGTCATGATTTGCTTGATCTGTGTGTTGTTTTGTGTTTCTACTCTTTTGTAAAACTCTTTGAATTTCTGGAAGACCTCATCCTTTTTCCTTAAAGTATAGACGAAGCCATATCGGCTAAAGTCATCTACTATGGTGAGAAAGTATCTTTTCTTGTAATTTATGGATGGCCTTAGGGGCCCTACCAGGTCCATGTGAACTAGGTCGAATATTTGTTTGGCGGCGCGTAACGACTTCTTGGGCCTGGGTTTTACCTTTAATTTTGAACATTTGCACACCGAGCACTCGAGGTAGTTTTCGCAGTTCTTTATTTTGACACCCTCGGTACAATTGGCCATTTTCTGGACCACGGGGAAGCTGGCGTGCCCTAGCTTCCGGTGTAGCAGATGAGCACAGTCGTCATGCATGGGTTTGCCTATTGAGGGCCCCTTTTGGGTGTGTCTGTTGTGTCGTGTTTCTTGTGTCGTGTCGCCATCGCTATCTACCTCTCTCTCATCTACCTGTTCTCCCTCAGTCCTGCCCTGATCGGTGCCCTCTGTGTCCTCTGAACTGGTGCACACGCTGTGGGCGTCATCCTCATGGAAAGTTATGTATGGTAACCCTTGGTTGACGGTTACTCTCCCTATATCTTCCCCATTCTTGCTAACTTTGACATAACCATTTGTAAAGGTCACCTCAGCCCCTGATTCCTTGCTAAGTTTTACTGCGGCTAGGATGTTGTGGGGTATCCCCGGGACTAGCAGCACCCCCTCTATTTTTCCCAAGCCTGGCAATGTAACTGTCCCTTTGCCTGTCACCCTAACCTGATTTTGATCTGCGACTTTGATCGAAAAGTCCTCCCTCTTGAATGATGAGAGTAGCTTCTGATTGTAGGTGGTGTGATTGGAGGCTCCCGAGTCCAGGAGCCATGAGCTGGTGTCTTTGTCTTGGTATGTGATGTGTGTGCGCTCACCTATCCCGTATAATGACCCTGTCCTGCTGTCGCGTGAGCTGTTTCTGTTCCCCCTCCTGTCCCTGGGGTTGGGTGAGTCCCTGCGCCTATACCTTTCTTCCGATGTGTGCCTTTCCGTTTGTCTGTGCCTGTGCTCTGGTCTGCCTCTCTCCCTATAGTTCTTGGGGCAGTCCCTTTTGATGTGTCCCCTTGACCCGCAGATATAACATTCTGGCATGTTGTGTTGTCTCTCTTGGAAGACTACTCTCTTCTCACTCTTATGTTCTCTGGGAGGGCCGGGGCGGCTCCTTCTCAGATTATCTTCCGCGATCAGCTTATTGGATAGCTTCTCCACGGATAGCATTCCCAGGCTAACGGTATCTAAGTGTGTCAAGAAGTTATTCCATGAGTGATCTAAAGAGTTAATTATTACGCTCTTCATAATCTGGTCGGAAATAACCTCTCCCCTGAGGTGTAGCTCTGCCCTGGTACCGCTTAAGGACACTAGGTGCTCACTCATGGGTGTTCCTGGCTTAAGTCTGGCAGAAAAGAAGTCTTTGGAGATTTGGGTGGTGGTGGACACACTCTCACTGTAAAATAACCCAAACATTTTTCCTATAATTTCTGATACAGTGAGGTTATGTCCAATACAGTGGTAAATAGTGGGTGATATGCTTGCAACTAAAAGGTAGAATGCCCTGTGGTGCATGCAATCCAGCTCTAAAGACCATGGTCTCTCTGGGGGATCATTAATAAAATGAGACATATTCTCTTTTAGGAATACCACTTGGAGTTGCTGTGACCACTCTAGGATATTGCCCCCATCCATTCTCAACTTGGGAAAGTCAACAGGTAAGTTCCCAGCACTATTAGTAAAATTACTTACTGCTGGCTGTTGTCCATGGTTCCTTATGTGCCTATAGCAGCAGTAAGGCATGGGAACGCTTGCCGGTAGTTTAAAAGTCCCGCTTTGTAATTTTTTTCTTTTTTCTTCCTCTAGGCGGAAGAGCGCATGCACGAAGTCCATTTCAGCTCCGCCGTCGCTGTGGAAGGACCTGTTCATTGCGGCTCCGCTGTAGAGGTCTCTGCCGGTCGGGTAGGCCTCGGCTTCGGCCTTGGGGGTCCAGGTGTGCTCCGGAAGGCGTCGTCCAGCAGCTGCTTCTCCCGAATGAAGATCCTGGCGGTGCTGGGGCTCCGGCGGTGGCTGTAAGTAGCTGCCCCAATCCATGCGGTCCGGGGTGTGCGGCCTAGGCGATCGGAGGCGCGGTGTCCCTGGGGTGCGAAGGTGGGCTGGCGAGCTGTCGCGGGCGTCGGTGGCTCTCGGGTGGGTGCTTCGTTGCCCCTCTCCTCGTTTTCCCTTTTGTTTTGGCCTCTCCGGCTTCTCTTTAGTGATTTTGAGGCCTGGGCCGAAGGCGGCAGCAAGGGTCTTCATGGCCCTATCCACTTGCCGCTCGCTGGGGGTGTACCAGGGGTCGGAGTCGGATTCAGTCCCCTCTCCCCGGTCACTTTCATCATGGCTCATGGTCCGGCATTTTTCGCGCGCCGGCCATTTTGAATTCTGTTTGTTGATTGGTTGGGGGTCGGCCATCTTGTCCGACCATGTGGACAAAGATGGCCGCCGTTTCAAATTTAGAGCGGGGCTTTGGGGCTCGGTGGCCGTTGGGAGTGCCCTTTTGGGCGATCCACTCACCGAGTCCAGCTCCTCGAGTTCGGAGTCCGAGCCTTCTTCGCTCCTTGCCACCTCGCGGTCGATTATGAAGCTCCGCAGGTCGGCAAGTAGGTTCTTGTCGCCGGCTCGCTCTTTCAACAGCTGCAGGACGTCGAGTCGTAGCTTCTCTTCTTCTTGGTCGTGGTGGGCTCTTTTCCCTTTCTCGATCTCCCCCCTTTCTTCCGTCGTGGAGGCTTTGGGGGGGTTGAGGTTCCTGCCTTCCCTGGCAAGTCCGATGGGTTGCTTTCCCGTTGCTTCGGGGGTGTCGCCATTCTGCAGGTAGGTACGGGTCCTTGTCTTGTGTCTTGGGATCTCTGGGCCTTACCAACCATCCTCTGCTACCATTTTGTTACAAGGATTGGTGGATCAGGCCCAATAAAGAGACTTGAGACTTCAAGTAAAATATCTCTCCTTTTATTTGCAGGTTCATCACATCATCACTTGGTTACATTAGGATCTGAGCAACATGGAGGAGTGTGCCCACCTTTTGTACCTGTGGGCGGGGATTCAGGTAAGGAGGGGCCTATGGGAGGAGCTGGCCAGGTGGGTGTCTGGGTTAACCCTTGCACTGCTGAGCTATAGCTGGTCCCTGGCACGGGTAGGGCATTTATACCTGACAGTTCAGAACTCTGCTTGAAATAATCTTTTTTTCTTATTTCTCCTTCATTCCAAATATCTATCCCCCCCCCCCGCCTCACCATAAGACTTGAATGGCAGCCATTTGCAACCTATAAAGACTATGAAGACAACCTCTAAAAAAATCTGTGAAGATCTATAAAGTTTGGTCGTATGTTATTTTCGGAATGGGATAGCTGAGGTGGGGGTCTTGCATTCTTTTTTTTTTTAAGTTTTTTTTTATTTTTTAAACAAACATTTAATATATCAGTCATTCCTTCTATGTGACATCTCGGTGTTGTCTCCTATCGTTCTTCTTTTTGTTATTTCTTCTGTCTTCATTCTCATCCAATCAATTACAACAATTCATCACTAACAAAATATTCTGATTATAGCATTTTTCTACACAACTATTAATTTACTTATTTATATCTCTTTTCTAACCAATAGTAGAATTGATTCCATATCTTAAAGTGTTCTGAATATTCTCTTTCTTTAATCATCAAAGTCAATCTATTCATTTCTGCACAGTCTAAACTTTTTTTAATTACTTCTCCTTCCAAAGGTATTTTCTCTGCTTTCCAATGTTGCGTATAAACAATTCTTGCAGCTGTTATTACATGTATAATCAAATAGATATTTTCTTTACTAATTTTTTCTTGAGCAGTTGCATGTCCCCGATGTGTTCAATCTTACAACACTCGTTGCAAAAATGTGACATTATCTCCCAATGCAGTTGTATATTATAACTTGGCTAAAAATATTGTAATTGTTGTTTTTTAAAAAATAGGCGGGAGCAAGGGGAAAAAAAAACCCAGTCGCTTCACTCCTTGCCTTTAAAGAGAATCATTATATTCTTCATAGATTTTTAAAATTAAAAATAGAGGGGAAAAAACCCAACAGTAGATCATAAAACAAGATGGATTTCAACTGATTTTCTATTCCCTAATGGACAGTTAGTCTCTGCTGCTTCTCTTGTATTTGCTTGCGAGATTTATATCTTATTTTCGACCCAAATTTCTTCTAAGCAGTTTCTGATAGTCTGTAATAGCACACATCATCATATCCAGAAGCCATTCTTTCTTTTGATCAATGATTGACATCATGTTTACTCTGAGTGGAAAGCAGTAGTATCTCCAGAAAGGGCGGAAAAAAAACAAGATGGCAGCCATACCATGTACATATAGAATAACAGGGTTGGAAGGGACATTGGAGGTCTTCTAGTCCAACCCCCTGCCCAGGCAGGAAACCCTACACTACTTCAGACAAATGGTTATCCAACATCTTCTTAAAAACTTCCAGTGTTGGAGTACTCACAACTTCTGCAGGCAAGTTGCTCCACTGATTAAATGTTCTAACTGTCAGGAAATTTCTCCTTAGTTCTAGGTTGCTTCTCTCCTTGATTAGTTTCCACCCATTGCTTTTTGTTCTACCCTCAGGTGCTTTGGAGAATAGCTTGACTCCCTCTTCTTTGTGGCAGCCCCTGAGATATTGGAACACTGCTATCATGTCTCCCCTAGTCCTTCTTTTCATTAAACTAGACATACCCAGTTCCTGCAACCGTTCTTCATATGTTTTAGCCTCCAGTCCCCTAATCATCTTGGTTGCTCTTCTCTGCACTCTTTCTAGAGTCTCAACATCTTTTTTTACATCGTGGCGACCAAAACTGAATGCAATATTCCAAGTGTGGGTCCATGTGATTGAACCCCTGTCCAATGATATATGTGTCTCATTCACAATGCAGGTTAAAAAGGGATGGGCTTTGTGTGATCGAATTTTCCCCTTCATGCTGCTTGAAATTGTCTGAAATCCACACTGTATATTGGACATTAATACAATTGAGCAGGTCCAGAGATATTTCACAAGAAGAGTCCTCTACTCCTCTGCTCACAACAGAATACCTTATGCCACCAGGCTTGAAATTTTGGGCCTGGACAACTTAGAACTGCGCTGCCTACAGTCTGACCTAGGCTTAGTACACAAAATTGTCTGCTACAACATCCTACCTGTCAATGACCACTTCAGCTTCAACTGCAATAATACCCGGGCAAACAATAGATACAAACTCAAGGTAAACCACTCCAAACTCGATTGCAGAAAATACGACTTCAGCAACAGAGTGGTCAATGCCTGGAATGCTCTAACTGACTCCGTTGTTACATCCTCAAACCCCCATAACTTTAACCTTAACCTGTATACTGTTGACCTCACCCCATTCCTAAGAGGTCCGTAAAGGGGGCGTGCATAAGCACACCAGCGTGTCTACCATCCCTATCTTACTGTCCCATTTATTCGTACTCATTTCTTATGTTTATACTTATACCTGTTTAAATTTATATGTTTATATGTTATGTTTGTATTTATACTTATTTTCTCATACATGCTTGACAAACAAACAAACAAACAAAAAAACAAACATTCACATTCCTATCCAATGGCAGAAAGACATATGTTGGCTTTGGTACTCCAATTTCATATGAAATGTACTTTGAGCTGCTGTTGATAAGACGGTAAGGTCACTCTAGCCTTTTAAATATAGAGAGGGGGACACCACGCACAAATTGTTAAATGGCATTTTGTGCAATTCCAGCCCAAACATATGGGTACTCACCTGACAATCTTCAAAGGTTTATGATTATTGTTGGCTACACAGACAGCCAGACGTTTAGAGTGGATTTGGCATTTTTATCCACCTGTTGAGTCCTTCCCAAAGATGTAGGATAACAGTGTTGTTCTTTGATGCTGTTAAAAGTATCGTCACAGGATGTAGAATAGAATAGAATAACAGAGTTGGAAGGGACCTTGGAGGTCTTCAAGCCCAACCCCCTGCTTAGGCAGGAAAACCTACACCATTTCATACAAAAATGTAAGCCGTTCCGAGTAAAGCTGCCTTCCTTATGCAATTGACTGGTGGTGATTTTGTCAATGTCGGTGGTATTCAAGTGGTGCTCCAGATGTTTTGGGATTGCAACTAAGATGTCCATGACTCTTGGTAACTATCTTTGCTTTCTTTTGCCACAGTCATTTTACTTCTACTTGAAGGTCTTTGTACTGTTACTTATTCCATTTTTTTAAAAAAATATTGTCTGGTCAACTCAATTTGGTGAATATTCTTAATCTTCCTACAAAGACCTTGTGGGGTGGTTTGGGTGAGAGGCAATGACTGGCCCCAAATCACCCAGCCAGCTTTCATGTCTAAGGCAGCCCAAAACCCAGAGTCTCCTGATTTCTAAGCCAGCTCCTCAACCATACTAGCTCTCTAAACTTGTTGTAGTTGCGAAGTCGTGGGCAATGTTTCTCCAGGCCTTCCTGTCCTCTACCATCCTCTGAAGTCCATTTAAGCTCACGCCGACTGTTTCAGTGACTCCATCCAGCCACCTCGTTCTCTGCTGTCCCCTTCTTCTTTTGCCCTCAGTCTTTTCCAGCATTAGACTCTTCTCCAGTGAGAAGAGTTTCATCTTCAGGATCTGGCCTTCTAAAGAGCAATCAGGGTTGATCTCCTGTAGGACTGACCAGCTTGATCACCTTGCAATCCAAGGGACTTGCAGGATCATGTAATAATAATAATAATAATAATAATAATAATAATAATAATAATAATAATAATAATAACAACAACAACAACAACAACAACAACAATAACAACAACAACAAACAACAAATAATAGAAGAAGAAGAAGAAGACGAAGACGAAGAAGAAGAAGAAGAAGAAGAAGAAGAAGAAGAAGAAGAAGAAGGGGAAGGGGAAGGGGAAGGGGAAGGGGAAGGGGAAGGGGAAGGGGAAGGGGAAGGGGAAGGGGAAGGGGAAGAGGGAGAAGGAGAAGGAGAAGGAGAAGGAGAAGGAGAAGGAGAAGGAAAGAAGAAGAAGAAGAAGAAGAAGAAGAAGAAGAAGAAGAAGAAGAAGAAGAAGAAGAAGAAGAAGAAGAAGAAGAAGAAGAAGAAGAAGAGGAGGAGGAGGAAGAAGAAGCAGCCCTCTCAATTCCTGGTAAATAGATGGGGAACAAACAGAGGTAGTGACACAATTTATTTTCCTGGGCTCTAAGGTCACCGCAGATGGGGACTGCAGCCAAGAAATTAAAAGACGCTTACTCCTGGGGAGGAAAGCTATGGCAAATCTAGATAGCTCTCCAAACTAAATAACAGTTGAATTGACCTGATGACTCACTTCAAGCTAACTGCCTGCCAGTCTTGCACTCAAATGAAATTAAAACTGACTTTGATGAATTTATCACTGATTTTTTTCCCCATGAACCGTTGAATGGTGCTAGGCAAGTGTTTATCAATCATCAAGTAAATTACATCAGACAAGTAATAACTTTATTTGACTCATGATACTTGAACTACTCACTCTCTAATCAAATTTCCTTTAACCTTTGTTCACCCTTTAACGCATCTCACTCCTTGTTCTGGACTTTTCCAACTGGTAATAATATGTATTTACAGTGGTTATGGAGGTAGTTTTCTTTTGAAACAACTGCAAGAAATGTGATGAAGTCAGGGGTGGACTGCAGGGGGTTCACAGGGGATCGGGAGAACCTCTAGCTAACGAGCCTTGGTGGCGCAGCGGACTAAACTGCTGTTAAAGTAGCGCTTAGCTGCCATCTGCCTGCAATTACTGCGAGTTCAATTCTCACCAGGCTCAAGGTTGACTCAGCCTTCCATCCTTCCGAGGTAGGTAAAATGAGGACCCGGTTTGTGGGGGCAATAAGCTGACTTTGTATAAAATAGAACACCGCTTAAGGGGGGGGGGGCAAAAAGCCCTACTAAGCAGGTATATACAAAAGTATGAAGGCTATTGCTTAATATATTGTAAGCCGCCCTGAGTCTCTGGAGAAGGGCGGCATATAAATCAATCAATCAAACAAACAAACAAACAAATAAATAAATAAGATTCTGTGCAGTTAGGAGAACTTCAAAATCTCACTCCAGGTTGGCCCTGCCCACCCTGTCCTACCCCTCCCAGGAGTCCCCACACGGCCCGTTTTGGACCGGGAGTTCGGGAAGGCTGGAAACAGGCCTGTTTACAGCCTCCAGGTGGCCTCCAGAGCCTGGGGAGACTATTTTCACCCCCCTGGAGGCTCGAGAAAAGACTCCAGAGCCGGGGAGGGCATAAATGCCCCTCCCCCCCCCATGGTGCAGGAGGCCGACTAGGCCATGCCCACCATGGCCATGCCCGCCCAGCAACCAGGCAGAGAACCCCTTGCTAAAATTTTTGAAGGCCACCCCTGGATGAAGTGTACAATTGTCCCCTCGTTGCATTATCATTTGTCTAAGGGGCACTCTAGTTGTGTTTTGTTGTCTCCTTTCCGTAAAGAATGCTACAGCATTGTCATCAAGCTAGATGGAAGAACTGTCCTTCAACACTTGAGGAAGAATTTTTACAGGTGCATCAAATGCTTCACAAAATATGTGGTAGACCTTGTTCTCATTCTTTCAGAATTTGTAAGCATTTGGGGAAGATTGTTTCTTGGGGGGGGGGAACCTTTAAAAGTATTCTTGGTTAAGTACGTAAGTTACAGGTCTTCAAACTTGACTGTGTAGTATCAAACATATGCCATGATTAAAACAAGTTGTATTTATCTTACTAATTGCACATGAATCATGCACGTGTTCATCTGACACTTTATATTGTACAGGAACAATATCTCTTCTGCATTCTTGGTGTCCTGATGAGGAGTCCTTGGTGCTCTTCGAGTTTGAGTGTTTTCTTGCAGATGTTTCATTACCCAATGTGTTGCAGCACACATTACAGACATAATTAAATGAATTCTGCAGGATTCGACTACATAAGAAACTTCTTTATATACAATTCCATACAGCAGTAATCGGCATACAAAATCAGGAACACAGAAGTAATATTCATAGAAGCAAGTCATTACAGAGTAGAGAGATACAGAGGCTAATATATTGTACAGAGTCATCCATTACAGAGGCCAACCAACCCTTATATACAGTTCAGCAAGTCTAAGTCACGCCCAGACTCCAAACTGTCTCTTATGGCCCCATACAAACAAATACTATGTTTCAGTTTCCAAACAGCCCTCATTGGCTGACCTATTACTATGCCCTATTCCAGTTCATGAATATACTCTGACACAAACTCGGTAATATTATTAGTTCTACTCACTGGTCAGTGCAAGCCACTAGCACTAATGATGTTACCCAGTTTCAGTAATAAAATGTCTGCAAGGAAACAAACAAGCTCCAAGAGTACGAAAGTCCCTGAGCTACAAATATTTTCTTTTATTGGTGCAAATCTTTATTCCTATAACTGTAAACATTACATTTCTGAAACAGATGGACCATGTCACTTCAAGGTGTTTTCCCAAAAAAGAAGACTGTACCAGAATATCCAAGCTTCACACACAGGTTTCTTTCTTACCAATCTCATACAGGTAGTCCTCAAGTTACGACCTCAGCTGAGCCCCACACTTCCATAGTTAAGCAAGGCAGTTGTTAAGTGAGTTTTGCCCCATTGTGTGAGCTTTTTACCATAGTTATAAAGTTATTCACTGCAGTTGTTAAGAAAATTGGATTAGGAAAGAAGTCTGAATGTGCAGGTAAGACATGCTTTTAAATAAAGTACCTGCAATTTGTAGGATTAGTGTTAGTGTTAGTATTAGGGTCGGGGTTGGGTTTAGAGTTGGGGTTGGAGTTGGGATTGGGATTGAGTTAGAGTTGGGTTAGGTTTAGGTTTGGGGTTGGGTTAGGGTTGGGTTGGGTTAGGTTAGGGTTAGGGTTACGGTTGGGGTTGGGTTATGTTTAGGATTAGGGTTGGGGTTGGGGTTGGGGTTAGAGTTAGGGTTGGGATTGGGTTGGGGTTGGAGTTGGAGTTGGAGTTGGAGTTGGGATTGGGGTTGGGATTGGGATTGGGATTGGGATTCGGTTGGGGTTGGGGTTGGGGTTGGGTTAGGGTTAGGGTTAGGGTTAGGGTTAGAATATAATGCATAAGATTCATGAGAATATCATGGATAGGCAAAAGAATAAACCAATGGATCATTGAACAAACCAACCCTGAGTTGTCACTTGATGGTCAAGTGACCGGCCTCAAATGATCCTACTTTGGACCCCTTATGCAAAGACCTGGGTCTCTGGAGAAGGCTTCTGATACTAGGAAAGGTGTAAGGAAAAAGAAGATAAGCAGCAATGATGTGGATAGACTTACAGTAGTTACAGCATTGATGGGTGGGTGCACCATTGGAAGACCTGAGGGGCCAGCTTGTGGAGAGATTACCCTGGAGAAAATCTGATCCCTAAGAGTTAATATTTACTTGATGAATCCATCACGATTGGTAGAATAGAACTTGTACTATTACAAATTCACAAGAGATACATTTAACATAAAAGAGAAAAAGAGAGATTCCCTGCTCCATCGAGGCATTTAATAAGGTAAATATAATCACTTCTTGCTCTATTTAAGAAATGTTCAGGACATTCTTACACTCTGCAAAAGAGATAAAGGAAACCAACCAGTTTTACTCTTCACTGATATTACCAAAATGTATTACGCTATGAGAGACCTTAAATTGACCAAAGATATGATGGAGGCAGGGGGAGTCAAATTAAATGTTTATGGACACTTATGGTGACATCTCAATTTTTGGTACTTTGCATAATGTTGCTTTTCCCAGAAGAGCACTATTTAAATGATGTGTACATTGGATTTCAACATTGGATTAACAATTTATCTCCAAATTTATCTACATATATGAAGCTACTTTGCACTATCTTCATCTTTTTCAAAATCAGTAAGTATATATATATATATATATATATATATATATATATATATATATATATATATATATATATATATATATATATATATATATATATCCTAGCTATGAAAATATTGTTCCCTCTTGTTTGTTATTTGTCTTGTTCATGGCTTAGGCTTGTAGATATAAAGTGTCTAGAATGAGAAATTGTTATGAACAAAAATCTATTAACTGTGCAATCTGGACACTGTGGAGTAAAAAAACCTTCAAGGTGATTTGCAGTGATAATGATTGTATCTTGGCAGTATTACAAAAGGAATTTACTAGTGCTTTTGCCCAGGATATTATTCATCTTCCCTGTAACTACAGCTCTGGAATTCTCTGATCATCTTCATCCAATTTCTAATCAGCCTTGAACTCACTTAATGCCATCCTGCTACACTATCTGTGCCATAGGCCAGTGATGGTGAACCTTTTCGGCACTGAATGCCCAAACCGGAATGTGCGTGCATGTGCACCGGAAACCTGAAGACCAGCTGACTGGTGCGCACATGCCTGTATTTTGGCCGGGGGTTTTGGCCATTTTTTTGGCCGTTTTCAAGCCATTTTTCAGGCCATTTTTGGACTGTTTTTGGTCCAAAAAAACGGCCTGGAAACAGCCTGGAAAACGGACCGGAAATGGCCCGAAAAATGGGCTGGTTTTTGGCCATTTTCTGGCACTCTGGCGCCCGCAAAATCCAGCTGGCCAGCATCGGAAACCAGAAGAGCAGCTGGCAATGGTGCGCGTGCCCACAGAGAGGGCTTTGCGTGCCACCTCTGGCACGTGTGCCTTAGGTTCGCCATCACAGCCATAGCAGGGGTGAAATCCAGCAGGTTCTGACAGGTTCTGGAGAACTGGTAGCGGAAATTTTGAATAGTTTGAGAACTGGCAAATACCACCTCTGGCTAGTCCCAGAGTGGGGTGGGAATGGAGATTTTGCAGTATCCTTCCCCCAAGAGTGGGGAGGGAATGGGGATTTTGCAGTATCCCTGCCCTTCCCTGCCATGCCCACCAAACCATGCCCACAGAACCAATAGTAAAAAAAATTGGATTTCACCACTGGGCCATAGGCAATGGGGGGAGGGACCTGCAGGGTGGTAGAAGGAGGCTGGGATAAGGGGGAATTGAAATTATTTTGGGTGCCATCCCATGGGAGCCGCTAACCTTTCCAAAAGTCATGGAATGGAATAAGATGCCATCCAGCCTGCCAAGCCAGGGCCTGACTAGGGGAAAGGTTGGGAGAAGGAAAAATTTAATCAGTTGCTTTGGGTGCGAAATTTCAGATCTGGCTTTGCTACTCAATAATCACTTGGCTTTAGGAAAACGTACTTTCATTAACAATGATTTCGAGAGCCTTTCTTTTCTAATTGGCCAAGTTGGCTGACATTAAGCCAGATCTGAAGTTTCCAAAACCAAACAAGATCAACTAGGTGAGAACACGAGACTGATTTTTACTGATTTCAAACGCTAAACAGGATTAATCCTAGGGGTGTGTAGCAGGAGTGGGTTCTACTTACCTTTACTACCAGTTCGCAACGGGGCCATGTGCACACACACACTTTGCTCACACGTGCTTGCGCTTCTTTGCATGCACAGAAGCTTCCTGATGATGTCAGGGTTAGTGGGCGGAGCCTCCTGCTGGTTTTATTACCGGTTCTATAGAACTGGTCAGAATCGGGTGCAACCTACCACTGGTGTGTAGGTGTGTGTGTGTCTGTGTGTGTGTGTGTGTGTGTATACACATCATCCACATTTACCAAATTGCATGTAATAAGATGTAAGAACAACTTTGGTAAATGGGAGAAAGGATGCTACATAGGGAATGAGAGAGCCTATCTGTGGCTGCATAATAGGAAGAGAGAAGGACTCAGAAAGGGATTTTCCTACCATCTCAGACTGTTAAAAAAAGATAGCAGGAAATTTATACTACTGGACTTGCAAGATTCTGTTACTGTAACCTCACGATAATGTAGAATTAGCTCATGTGGTTGTGTTTAATGTCTGAGTTAACCTGGAAGGCTGACATTACTTGCAAATCTGATAGTATCAGTGGTGGGTTCCTCCTGGTTCCACCTGGTTCCGCCGAGCCGGTAGCAGTGACAATATGATGTCACTGAACTGGTTCTGCCCCCCACCCCCCGCGCCCCACCCCCCACCCACATTATTCTTACCTTTTATTTGGCCCCACCCCCAATCTATTGCTGCCTCCTGAGTCTCAGCTGATGGGCTATAAGGAAAAAAACTGTTTAAACTATTGCTGCAGGGCTTCAAAGGGCCGCCCTACAGCTGATCATTGGTAAAAGGCAGTTTGGTGGTAGATCGATGCCTCCAAAAACAAATGAGTAGACCGATGCCTGCAAAAATAAATAGATAGACCAGTGCCTGCAAAAATAAATGGGTAGACCGGTACAGCTCTGCAAGCAGTTAAAAGCCTGGTAGACCAATACCTCTGCTAAATCCTAAAGAATTTTTTTTTTTAATTTGATTTATATGCCGCCCTTCTCCGGAGACTCAGGGCGGCTTACAATGCGTTAAGCAATAGAATTAATACATGACCATCAAGCCACACCCACAAAATTAGCCACGCCCACAGAAGCAGTAGTAAAAAAAATTAGAACCCACCCCTGGATAGTACTGTACAAAACTCCTGTCGCTTCTTTTGCAACCTGAGAAGTTAAAGAAGTTCCTTTCTGAATCACTTTCCCTGCCCCATTATGTACCTGTGGGCTAGGTTCACTCTTATCTGATTATTCACTAGGCCAGGGGTCCCCAACCCCCGGCCCATGGCCCACTATCAGGCCATGGCCTATTTGGAACTGGGCCACACAAGAGGCAAGCTGGGCATGCAGCTCCACTCATATGAGTGGCAGGCCAGAGTGCACGTGTGCATGCACCTCCACTCGTGGGAGGGACGGGACGGTGCTCATGGACAAGCGCAGAACTGCTCATGCAAGTGGAGCCATGTACACCTGCATTCCGGCCCATTGCTCGTGTGGCCCAGTTCCCTCTCCCCTGCTAGCCGGGCCACCAAGCCACAAAGATTAGGGACTACTGCCCTAGGCAGCATCTCTTTCCCCATTTCCCAAATTTTATAATTGTTGTCTGTTATTCATGCCACCTTGCTTTTATCTACTTTTTATTCCATTTTTAAATGTTAATGCTTTGATACGTATTGAGCTTTAATAAATAAACAATAACTGGTGCTGATTGAACTGAGAGTGCATGTGTGTTTGGCCTGCTCTGAATTGAGGAACCAAATGAATAACAGAATAACAGAGTTGGAAGGGACTGTTGTGACATAGGCTTACTGAGTCATTACAATACACAATTAGTCCCAAACAAACCTATTTTATTGTAACAGCTGGGAATTACGTTCATTCCCAGCTGAGTCCCAATTAGTTGCAAAACAAGTCCTTCAGAAGAAGTCCTTCAGGATAATCACCAACCTTTATCTTCTTTGACACTCTACCAAAGGCCTTACCTGGCAAAGCCCCACAAAGTTCAGAAATAAACAAGTGATGCCGACTGGAAACAGAGTTAGTAACGTTGCTTTCCTGAAAAAGGCCCAAGTGCCTTTGTTTCTCTTTTAAGCCTTATGGGAGGGGCCAATCATCCTCCTGGCCTTACTCCCAAGTTGTCCCTTTTGCTTTAGCTGCTCTTGCCTTTTGGCAGCTCTGCGCATGCGTGCACTAGGAACAGGCTCCTCCTGTTCCTCTGTCTCTCTGCTGTCCGATTCTGGGGGCTCCGGAGTCCACGTATCACTCCCAGATGGCCCTGACCCCATCTCTGCCTCTGATGCAGAGCCATCATCCAGGCCTTCCCCAGACTCCAGGACTGGCCCATGTTCTTCCCCAGCCTCCTCATTGTCCGACTCCACTGCCAGCTCCGCAGGCTGCTGGCAGACCACAACAGGTTCCTTGTAAGTCAGGGGTGTCAAACTTGCATTGTCATGGCATTGTCACATAACGTATCGTGACTTTTCCCCCCTTCGCTAAACTGGGCATGGGCGTAGTCAGAGTGTGATGCATCTGGCCCACGGGCCACAAGTTTGACAGCCCTATTGTAGGTCATCTAGTTCAACCCTCTTCCCCACCCAAGATTGTGATGAGTGCAAACTAACATGAAAATTGCCCGAAGTAATTTTCCAACCATTTTTAGATGGGAACTAGTGTAAACTAGATTGGGAATTGGAAAGCAACACCTTCAGAAGTGGCATTCAGCCGGTTTGTACAAGTTCAGGTGAACCTATAGCGGCGACTGCGGGTGGGCCCCTCCACCTGCCCCCCCCCACTGCGGCGTAATGCCATCCTATTTAGCCACGTTTTCGAGGATGGGCGCATGCGCAGAAGGTGCACGCATGAGCAAAGTGCATGCATGGAAGGCTGGGTACACACGTGGAAGGCCAGGCACATGTGTGGAAGGCATGCATGCATGGCGAACTGGTGGTAAGCATTTCTGAAACCCACTGCTGAACATCTTCTTAGAAGAAGGTAATGACTCACCTTTTTCTATAGTGTTGCCAAGATAACAACATGGATATGATCAGGAAACCACAAATAAGAGGAAGCCAATCTATTCTCCAAAGCACCTGAAGGCTGCACAAGAACCAAGGGATAGAAACTCATGAAGGAGTGAACCAACCTAGAAATAAGGAGAAGTTTCCTGACAGTGAGAATAATTAATCATGGAATGGTCTGTCACCAGAAGTTGTGGATTTTTAAGAAAAGATTGGTACAGCTATTTGTCTGAAATGGTGTAAGTCTCCTGCAGGAGGTTGGACTAGAAGACTTTCAAGATCCCTTCCAACGCTGTTTCTCTATTCTATTCTACAGAGGAGTTGACCTGGCAACATTACTTATAAGCAATTTATACGAACATAAAAAGTTGTTTGAATATTGTAACCCTAGTTGAAACCTCATTTGCATGGAAGTCCCAAAGGTGTTTTTTCAAGAGGCAACTGGACTTTCTGGTTTTCCTTTGAAGACTTTGAAGAAGCTTCTCACCCAAGAAGCTTCTTCAGCTCTGACTGGATGGTGGGGAATGGAAAGATTTATACTCCTTGCAGACAGTTGGTCATTTGCATTCCTTTAGAGAGTCGTTGAAAAACGACTCCTTTGGGACAACCGTGATCTGAATGAATGAGATTCTCCATATACAAAATTTGCATGGGACAAATTAAAATTAGCTTTATTATCTTATTCAGTTTGTCCCCTCCCCATTGCCATCTTCTTAGACTTCACAGACAATGCAGGAGATCATAAGAAGTTTGTTACGATATTTTCAGGATCAGACTCAATAAGTAGATTAAGAATTAGATATTCAAATAAAGCACTGTTTATTTACAGAAGGCATTCTATATACACTGAATATTCACAGATAGAAGCACAGAAGGAAAGCATACAGCTCCTTATATATACAAGGGGTGGAGCTAGATATAGGAGTGGTTAAGTATGAATATATTAAGTAGTGAAGAATAAGTTAACCCCTGATACCCTGGTCATGTATTATTTACATAAAGGAGAATAAGGCATTTACTTGTGACAAATCCCCCTCTAAATGCCGATTCGATATATAACAATAATGACATTCAGATTCTGAACAATATAAAACTTGTAACTTAGAAGTCAAATATTTGTGCTGCTTAGAGGGTAAAGGCTTTGTTAGTATGTCAGCAATTTGCTCTGACGTTTCACAATGGACTGCTTTAATAAATCCATCTTGAGATAACTGTCTCACATGTTTGAATTTTATATCTATATGTCTGGATCTTTGTCCAATGGCATCAGATCTAGATATTTCAATAGCAGCCTTGTTATCTTCGTGTATGATAAATGGTAATGAAGGTTTCTTCCAAGTGTTTGACAATAAGTCATTAAACCATACGAGGTTATTTGAGGCTTTAGACAAACAAACATATTCTGCCTCAGTCGTTGAGGTGGCTACTAAATCTTGTTTACCAGTTACCAGTAAACTGGACAATCGTTAAGGAAAAATATATAGCCAGATGTGCTTTTTCTACATGTGGTATCACCAGCCCAATCCGCATCGGCATAACACGTGAGGATGGGCTCTTTGACATTATTAGGTTCCAATAATAAACAGAAGTCTAAACTATTCTTTAAATATCTTAATATTCTCTTGACAGCTTCCCAATGATATAATAATGGTTTGCTGACGTACCTAGACAACAAGTTGAGAGGCAAAGCAATATCAGGTCTAGTCCAATTGGAAATATATAGAAGGGAACCGATGACTGATCTGTAAAGTGTATTATCTTTAAATTCAGGGGATGACTCATCTGTGTTTCTCAGGAAATCAGTTTGCATGGGAGTATCACAGGGTTTAGCATTGTTTAAGTTAGATTTGTTCAGGAGTTCTATAATCTTATCTCTTTGAGAAAGTTTGAATCCCTTTTTTGTTTTACTAATTTGAACTCCAAGATACTTATTTACCTTACCTAATGATTTCAAAGAGAAATGTTCATTTAGTTTCGTTACAAATGTTTCTCTCTTCTCTTTGTGTTTACCTATATACAAAATATCATCCACATAAATTAACACGAATTCTAAAGAGTCATCCTCTTTTTTAACAAAGAAACAGTTATCAGCAGTAGTGGCATTAAAATTCATAGTTTTGAGCACTTTGACTAAACATTCATACCATCTTTTGCCAGATTGTTTCAAGCCATACAAACTTTTATTTAGTAACCACGTTTCATTTTTGTTCGTATATTGACTGTGAGGCGCTCTTACATATATCTCTTTATCTAATTTTGCATGTAGATATGCAGTCTGTATGTCGTATTGGAATACATCAAGGTTAAGTGCTGATGCTATGACCAGTGCAGTTTTAACACTCTCAGTTCTTACTGTGGGAGAGTATGTATCCGTGTAATCCTCGGGATATTTTTGTGCATAACCTTGAGCAACTAGTCTAGCTTTGTATAAGGTGTTGCCTCCTTCTAAGTTTTTGATTTTATATATCCACCTAGTACCAATAACAGTTTTATCTTTAGGTGCATGTGTAGGTGTGAATACATTTAATTTCTGCAAACTATCCATCTCTTTAGTCATGGCTGATTCCCACTTTTCCTTTTCTTCAGGGGGAAGTTTTAGCACTTCCTCGTATGTGTTTGGTGTTGATGTTTCTCCATCCGTATACATTATATAATCTTTGTATTTGTTTGGTATTTGGTTTCTGTTATTCCTGATTGTTCTTTTTGGTTTACTATCATTGTCATGTAAATACCTAGCTTCCTTTTTTGTTAATGAATCTGTCTTTATTTTGTATTGACTGTTTGTCCATGTTCTGTTTTTGTTTTTATGTATGTTGTGATTGTATTCTTCTCCAGTTCTTTCCTCTTGGTGTTTAGTGTTTGTATAGTTGTTTGGGAAAATTTCATTAAGATGTATTTTAGACCAGTTGGCCTGTTCATGGAATACAGCCGTTCTGGATACTATAAATCTGTTATTATTATCGATAAATCTGTATCCTTTTGTGCCTGTTTCGTAACCCATGAACCTGAGTCTCCTAGATACGTTCTCACCTTTACGTCTTAATTGCTTAGGTATGTGTACATCTGCAGTGACTCCAAATATGTGCATATGAGCTATTTTGGGTTTCCTATTATACATCATTTCATATGGTGTCTTGTTAACAATGCTGGACCAAGTTCTATTTTGTGTATAATTGGAATATTGTAACGCTTCTGACCAGAATTGTTTTCCTAAGCCAGCATCTTCTAATGTGCATCTAATCATGGTTTGTAATGTTGAGTTCTTTCTCTCTGCCACTCCATTTTGGAATGCAGAGAAAGGGCTGGATGTGTAATGCAACATCCCTTTGTCTTTAAGCCATTAGGAGAATTCTTTTGACATGAATTCACATCCCCTATCTGTCATAATTTGTTTTATTCTAATATTATGTTGTGTTTCTGTACGTTTGTAAAACTCCTTAAATTTCTGAAAAGTTTCATCTTTGTGCTTTAGTGTATAGACAAAGCCATAACGACTATAGTCATCGACAATGGTTAGGAAATAACGTTTTCTATATGTTATTGATGGTGTTAATGGACCAACTAGGTCCATGTGTACCAAATCAAAAATTTTGTTGGTTGATCTTGTTGACTTTTTGGATTTGGAGCTAGTTTTGAGTTTTGTAGATTTACATACTGAGCATTCCAAATAGTTTTTACAATTTTTTATTTTAACACCTTCAGCAAGTTCAGTCATTTTTTGAACTACAGGAAAACTGGCATGTCCTAATTTCCTATGTAAGACATGAGCACACTCATCATGAATTGGTTTACCAATATTAGGTATTTTGTTGTTGGGTGTGTCATTGTGATTATGGATAATCTCATGTTCCTCATTGTCACTATTGCTACTGCTTTCGTTGTCTATGTTATTGTTATCTTCCATGTTGGAATCAATGTTGTGTAACCATTTTTCTTTTGTCATTAGATAAGGTAGACCTCCTTTAATAATCACAGTACCTATGTTTGTTCTGTTTTTCTCTAATGTTGCTTTTCCTTTCGAGAACACAATATTTATGCCAGAATCTATGCTTAGTTTTATTGCACTAAGTATGTTATGAGGTATTTCAGGTATTAACAATACCCCCTCTATTTTTCCTAGGCCAGGTAAGGTTATATTTCCTCTACCTATGACTTGAACCTTCTCTTGATTAGCTACCTTAATTATGAATTTATCCTCTACAAATGAAGATAGTATATTTTTATTATTTGTAGTGTGGTTGGTTGCTCCAGAATCGATAAGCCAATCATTGTCCTCTGTCTGTTGTATGTTAGTGTTGTCATGTTTGTTTAATCCATTCAGTGAACCAGACTTTCTATCTTTTGAGTTATCCCTGCCCCCTCTATGTTCCCTATAGATGGGTGGACTTCTATATCTATGTCTATCAATTGATGACTGTCTGTTTTGATACCTATTTCTGTAGACAGGATTTTTTCTATTTCTGAGGAGTTTTGGACAGTCTCTCCTATTATGTTCTTTGGATCCACAGTTGTGGCATCCTATTGGTTCATGATATCTTTCTTGAGAAACTACCCTCTTATATTGTTTATGTTCCATGTGATTGTTACAACGACTTCTCCTTGAATTATCTTCAGATATTAGCTTGTTAGATAGACTTTCTATGGATAAATATCCTAAATTGATTGTGTCTAAATGAGATATATAGTTATCCCACGATGGGTCTAGTGAGTTAATGATAACACTCTTCATTGTTTGATCTGAAATTATTTCCCCCCTTAAATGCAGTTCTGTTCTAATTTTGTTTAAAGATATTAAATGTTCACTTATGGTAACCCCTGGCTTTATCCTAGCTGAGAAGAAATCTTTAGACATTCTTGTTGTAGTGGCTACACTTTCACTGTGAAACAATTTAAACATGAATTGAATAATTTCTGATACAGTTAGATTTTGCTTAATACTGTGGTACATGGCAGGAGATATACTGGAAATTAATAAGAAAAATGCCCTATGGTGCAGACAGTCTAATTTTAGAGTTCAAGGTCGTTTTGGGGGATTAGTGATAAAAAATAATAAGTTTTCTTTTAGAAAGACAACTTGGAGCTGCTGACACCATTCTTGCAAATTAATGCCATCTATTCTCAGTTTTGGGAAATCATTGGGCAAATTCCCAATATTGTTGGATCCATTACTTACAACTGGAGGCAGTCCGTGGTCTTGCAAATGTTGAAAGTTACAAAATGGCGTGGGTATGCTTGCGACGATTCTGAATGGTTCTCTCTGTTCTTCATGTCCCCCGAAGTTGTCTGTGTAGTCTTGCACATGCGCGTTGTTCATTTCACTCCTGAAGCTGTCGGAAGAGGTTCTCGTCGCTGCAGCTCCCTCGTAGCGCTCTTCTTCCGATGATTCAGTCTCTGGCTTGATCTTCGGTGTCCAGGCGGCGGCAGAAGCTCGTGTCTTTCTGTTGCAATGACTCTTGTTGAGATCGCTGTTTTCTGACATCGTCTGCGGCGTGGGGTGGTATTTGCAAGGTTCTCTGGGCTCAGGTGTCGGTGCTCTCGTTGATTGAGGAGAAGCGGGCAGACTCCGAGACGTTTGCTTTCTTGCTTGTTCTCTCCCTGTTTCTCGATTGCCATCTTTTGTCGGTTCTTTTGTAATTTTCAGTCCTGGACCGAATGTTGTAAAAAGAGTTCTTATAGCTGATTTGACTTTTAGTTCGATAGGTATTTCTTCTGAGTCTGTATCAGAATTTTCTGAAAAGTAAAGTTTTTCTTTTTTCTTTTTTATATTATGTGAATCCTTTCGCGCCAAAGATTTTGAATGATGTACTCTGATTGACTCTGCTTCGCTCTTTTTTGTGATCGGTTGAAAAAAAGATGGCTGCCATTCAAAATTTTGAGCGGGATCGTTGGTCTTTCTTTTCATTATTCCTTTTTCTGTAGATGATTCGCTCACCATTTTTGGATTTTTGGGATCATCTGTTACGATACTCCTTTTTTTCGCTGTTCCGCTGTTCTTTATTACGTTTAGGAATTTCGCGTTGAGTTTGAGCAGTTTCAGTACCTCTGATCCGAGGGGGCTGCCTTTCAACTCGTTCTCTTTTTGTTCATCCATTCCATCAATTATTTCCTCGTTGTCTGTAGTGTAGTCTTCAGTTTCTTTTGGTGTCATAGTTGTGGGTTTATCGATCTTTTCTTGATCTGCTTCCATTTCTTTACTGTATGCCCTTGTGTTGGGTCTTTCTCTTTTGTTTCTGGAGTTTTCTCTCTCAGACATATTTAAAGTTTTATTGAGTCAATCTAACCATCGTCTGCTACCAAATTGTTACGATATTTTCAGGATCAGACTCAATAAGTAGATTAAGAATTAGATATTCAAATAAAGCACTGTTTATTTACAGAAGGCATTCTATATACACTGAATATTCACAGATAGAAGCACAGAAGGAAAGCATACAGCTCCTTATATATACAAGGGGTGGAGCTAGATATAGGAGTGGTTAAGTATGAATATATTAAGTAGTGAAGAATAAGTTAACCCCTGATACCCTGGTCATGTATTATTTACATAAAGGAGAATAAGGCATTTACTTGTGACAAAGTTGGTAGCCATTATTTTTTAGTCACGATGGATCCATTGGCTGAAAGTCACTGTAGGAGTTCTGGGAGAAAAGTTCTGCAAATTGCTATAAGTCTAATAGCACAGAGCTTTGGGGCAGAAATGTACAAGTGTGTGGATGAAGAAAAAAAATGATGGAATGGGCTGAGTTGGGATAACTGTATTAGAATCCTGCTAGCGAATCAACTAATCTTACCAGACAAAAATATGAGCTATTGATTTATTGTGAAACACTTGAGGAAATTAGTTATTTTGCTGAGGCATTGATTCTCAGTTTGCTCTGAGGAGCCCTACTGTCAGCACCGAGTGAAAAATGACTTTCACTATTTCACACAACATCCTTAACCAGATCTGGTAAAGACCTATCAATTGCATTCACCACACAGGAGGCTAAACTGGGTTAGTGTAAAGCTATTTCCTCCCACTCCCTTCTCCCCCCTCTCTCTCCCTCTCTCTCTCCCCCCTCTCTCTTTCTTTCTTGCTCTCTCTCTGTCTCTATCTCTCTCTGTCTCTCTGTCTCTCGCTCTCTCTGTCTGTCTCTCTCTCTTTCTGTCTTTCTGTCTTTCTCTCTGTCTCTCTCTCCCTCTGTCTCTGTCTCCCTCTCCCTCTCTCTCCCCCTCTCTCTTTCTTTCTCTCTCTTTGTCTCTCTCTCTCTCTGTCTCTCTGTCTGTCTCTCTCTCTCTTTCTGTCTCTCTCTGTCTCTCTCTCTGTCTCTCTCTCTCTTTGTATCTCTCTCCCTCTCTCTCCCCCCTCTCTCTTTCTTTCTCGCTCTCTCTCTGTCTCTCTCTCTCTCTGTCTCTCTGTCTCTCTCTCTCTCTCTGTCTCTCTCTCTTTCTGTCTTTCTGTCTTTCTCTCTGTCTCTCTCTCCCTCTGTCTCTCTCTCTCCCTCTCTCTCCCCCTCTCTTTCTTTCTCTCTCTTTGTCTCTCTCTCTGTCTCTCTGTCTGTCTCTCTCTCTTTCTGTCTCTCTCTGTCTCTCTCTGTGTGTTTGTCTCTCTCTCTTTCTCTATCTCTCTTTCTCTCTCCCTCCCTCTCTCTGTCTCTCTCTCTCTCCCCCCTCTCTTTCTTTCTTGCTCTCTCTCTCTCTCTGTCTCTCTGTCTCTGTCTCTCTGTCTGTTGCTCTCTCTCTCTCTGTCTCTCTCTCTGTGTGTCTCACTCTCTCTTTTTCTGTCTCTCTCTGTGTGTGTGTGTGTCTCTCTCTCGCTCAGTATGTTTTATGGATTGAACTTGCTTGTTTAGTTTATACTTCTATACATTATGCCAATTCGGAAAGTTAATACAATGAAACCTAGTTTGATATATTCTGTGAAGAAGCTTTTGGGCGCTGTATTGACAAGCTGTGTGGTGGTGTTGATTAAAGGATGCGTATAAAGAATGGTTGCTGGGGTTGGGTATGTCTAAGTTTAATGAAAAGAAGGACTAGATATGATAGCAGGAGAAGAAGCAATGGGTGGAAATTAATCAAGGAGAGAAGCAACCTAGAACTAAGGAGAAATTTCATGACAGAACAATTAACCAGTGCCTCCAGAAGTTGTGAATTCTCCAACACTGGAAGGTTTTATGAAGAAATTGGACAACCATTTGTCTGAAATGGTACAGGGTTTCTTGCCTGAGCAGGGGGTTGGACTAGAAGACCTCCAAGGTCCCTTCCAACTCTGTCATTCTATTCTATTCTATTCTATTCTATTCTATTCTATTCTATTCTATTCTATTCTATTCTATTCTACTCTATTCTACTCTATTCTATTCTATTCTATTCTATTCTATTCTATTCTATTCACTGCAGTCAATACCCAGAGATTAATACCATGATTAATACCAGACTATCAAACAGTAAACAATGCCTTAATAGCAATAGTAGTTAGACTTATATACCACTTTACAGTGCTTTACAGCCCTCTCTAAGCGGCTTCCAGAGTCAGCATGTTGCCCCCAACAATTTGGGACCTCATTTTACCGACCTCGGAAGGATGGAAGGTTGAGTCAACCTTGAGCCGCTCAGACTCGAACTCCTGGAGTGAGCAGTCAGTTAGCCTGCAGTACTCCATTCTAACCACTGTGCCACTCTGGCTCTTAATGAAGGAACTACAAATTCAAACAAACAAGGTAACAGTAAATAATTTATTTTATTTTTATTTTATTTTTATTTTATTGTATAAACAGCCTAATCAAGGAGCCACCTAGAACACTCCCACTGATACTAACAAGGCAAGCTAATGTATATAAATAGAGAGCAAACCCCACTGCCTTCTAGCACTGATGATGTTACTTAGTTGGGTAATGAAACGTCTGCTAGAAAACAACCAAGGTCAAAGAGCACCAAGGACTCCAAGGAACCATCACTATTTTGCATCACCAAGATGCTCAGCCTGGAAGCTTTTGAAATAGCCTCCATTGGGGATTTATATTTTTAATTTATGCTCCTTAGAAAAGAAGGGAAGGATATAATTTTAATTATTTAATCCTAGCGCATTAATATTTTACATTTGTGCAGGTTTAGTGTGCCAATACCGAGATGGAGAAAGCAGGAGGCAGGAGCAGATTCACTCCAGCCCTTTCAAACTTTTATTTTAAATATGTCACAGAAACACAGAGATGACTTGCTAACATGACAGTAATTCATGGCTCGCTTACCTATATTTGAATGGCATCTATGGTGCAAAATTGAAGAAGGGGTCAGATTGAAGAAAATAGCATCATGATGTTAAAATGCAAGTGCACCTGTCATAACATCAGATACATGCTCCAAAGTGGTGGAATTTATGACTTTCTCACAGAAACAATGAGAACCTCTGGAGACCTCTGCATAGTTTATTCATACAATTGAAGGAACTGGATATGTCTACCCTGTTTCCCCGAAAATAAGACCCAACTGGAAAATAAGTCCTAGCATGATTTTTCAGCATGCTCGTAATATAAGCCCTGCCCCCAAAATAAGCCCCAGTTAAGATTGTCAGCCAGATGGATGCATTTAGTACCATATTTTCCCCAAAATAAAACCTAACCAGAAAATAAGCCCTAATGCGTCTTTTGGAGCAAAAATTAATATAAGATCCAGCCTTATTTTTGGGGAAACAGGGTAGTCCAGTGATGACTAATCTTTTTGGCACCAAGTGCCAAAAGCGCATGGGCGCACACACCCATAATGCAATGCACATGTGACCCGCCCTGCTGCCCCACCCACCGCACATGGGTGCACGACCCCCGCTTGCACCCTGCCCCTCCTGCTTGTGCATCTGACCCCTCCACATGCACCCTGACCCCATGCATGCGCCCCATCCCTGCACATGCACCCCACGCATGCACATGCATCTCCCACATGCACCCACCCCCAAAGCATGCACGGCAGAGACAAGAAAAGCAGCTGGCTAACAGGAGGCACATGCGCATGCGCAGCGGAGTTGAGCTGGGGCGACGGTTCTCATGCCCGCAGAGAGGGGTCTGCATGCCACCTGTGGCATGTGTGCCATAGGTTCTCCATCATGGGTCTAGTCAAATGAAGAAAAGGACTAATGAAGAAAATGATAGCAGATGTCCTGTATCTAAGTGTTCTGCCCCAGCTCTGGATTTCCGAGGATATTGACCCACACCAATGGTCCTTATCAAATTTATTAAGTAGCAAGAGTAAACCAAAGTCCGGCAAAGGTTGGCAACCAGCCCAGAAAACAAAATACAATAAGACTTTTCCAAAAATACTCTGATGATGATTACAAGTTGTTTCCAGCAAGAAACTTACTAACCGCATGTGACTTAAATAGGCTAAGGGAGTGGCCAATTATCCCCAAGCCCTACTCTCAAGTATACCTCCTCCTCCTGAGTAGCCACTCCTGCCTTTTGGCAGCCCTGCGTGCTCGAGCATTGAGGAGAGGCTCCTCCACTTCGCTCTCTCCACTGGAAGGAACCTCTGGAGGTTCTGAAGGCCCTGGCTGAGTCTCTGCCTCTGGCACCACATCCTCTTCAGCCTCCTCGCTGTCCGACATGAGCACCGGCTGCGCCAGCTGCTGGCACGACACCACATCAGCCTCCTCGTCGTCGGGATCAGCCACCATCCACGCAGGCCGCTGGTGGGCCACGACACTAAGGGGCTGACACAAACAAGGGGGACAACCTATTCTCCAAAGGCAGGACAAGCAGCAATGGATGGAAACTAATCAAGGAGAGAAGCAACCTAGAACTAAGAAGAAATTTCCAGGGAACTTTCTGACAGAACAATTATCCAGTGGAATGGTTTGCCTCCATAAATTGTGGGTATTCCATCACTGGAGGTTTTTAAGATGAGATTGGATTGGCATTTGTTCGGAATGGCAGAGGGTCTCCTGCTTGGGCAGACGGTTGGACCAGAAGATCTTTAAATCCTTCTGTTATTAATCTATTTTATCCTTCAAATTATCCCTCTGTTTTAGTTTTCTGGGATTGCACAATGTGTATTCGCCACATTGAGTAGGCTTGGATGGTGAGTTAAGATAAAGTCTTGCGAAACTACCTCAACGGAATGACTGGGTTGGTTCTTGGAGACTTTGCAATGCAGTTTTAGGTCTGAAGACCTCTTATTTCTTTTGAGGTTAACTTCCAACTTTGATGATTGTTACACCTCTCCTGCACGAGTTGCACTGGTTATCAATGGTCCTCTGGATCCGCTTCAAGGTGCTGATGCTTACCTATAAAGGCCTTCATGGCATGGGCCCGGGGTACTTGCAGGAGAACCTACTGCCACCTCTCACTGACCAGCATGCTCACATAAGGCAGCTCTCCTCTGGGTGTTGACGGCCAGGCAATGTTGGCTGATGGCGCCCAGGATGAGGGCGTTTGTGAGTGCACTGACCCTCTGGAATGGTTTACCCACCAGGCTCTGCACGGCTCCCAACTTCCACTCCTTCCACAAGGACCTAAAGACGTGGCTTTTTAAACAAATCGCTTAACCTGTGGGGTGTTTTTAGTTTGGTTTTAATATGGGTTTTAACTGTTGTATTTTTAATTAATCTAAATTAATTTATTTTACTGTTCTACGGCTTTAATCCTTTGTGAGCCACCCCGAGTCCTTCGGGAGAAGGGCGGCATATAAATTTGACCAAATAAATAATAAATAAATAAATGATTATTTAAAGTAGAGATTTTCATCATGTCCAATCATTGGTTTTCACTGAGGAAACACCATCTAACCCACTCATGCCGTAATCTACTATTGCCAAAAAACTACCCAAATGTCGTATAGCATCAACTATGCCTTTTTGATTGAAGATCCTTATCAATGTAGCACTCCGTGTATAATTGCTCTTGAAAAATGAAAATAAGGACAGATAGTAGGAGCCCTCATGGCACAGTGGTTAGAATGCAGTATTGCAGACTCACTCTGCCCATTGCCAGGAGTTGGATCCTGATTGGCTCAAGGTTGACTCAGCTTTCCATCCTTCTGAGATCGGTAAAGTGAGGACTCAGATTGTTGGAGGCAATACACTGACATTGTAAACTGCTTAGTGAGTCCTGTAAAGCACTATGAAGTGGTATATAAATCTAAGCGCTATTGCTATTGCTATTGTTAGTAATTATAACTATCTTTGGGCAACATGCTAAACCATAGACTTTTTGGGTTTATTAATCATGGTTCATTAAAT
The DNA here is from genome assembly GCA_022577455.1 of Arizona elegans. Lineage (NCBI taxonomy): Eukaryota > Metazoa > Chordata > Lepidosauria > Squamata > Colubridae > Arizona > Arizona elegans. The sequence goes on from JAKOOJ010000017.1 coordinate 5,702,494, forward strand.
AAACCACAACTACCAAGTTCATGAAAGAACATGAAAAACCTAGAGATTCATCAGCCACATGGACTGGGTACTTGAGATACTTGAAGATACTTGAAGATACTTTCTCACATAAAGCATAAAGCACACGATATTGTGATTTAGCATGCTGTGGGGAATCCAACAATAGTCTATATGTAAACATGCTCACATCCACATGCCAGTATTTTGCAGAACATTTTCAATTTCTAAAACGTCGAGACAAAAATGACTTGCATAAATGAGATTTAAAACAACTTCCAATGTTGGTAGAAGAACAATATTAATCCATCTGAAGGAAAATGATTGTTTTTAGCAGTCAAGACCATTAGATGTCTGCTTGTTTGTTTCTCACAAATTTATCCCAGCATGGGGGGAAAAGATAATTATCTGCAGTTGAACAAAATCTCCGGAGTGTAAGCTAATTTCCTACAAACTACTTCAAGAAGGGGGAAATGCCTACCACTGGTAACTGCAGTATTCTGTTTTTGACAGTTTGTATTTTTCATTTTTTCCCCCCAGAATAGGATACCATCTGCATTGACCAGCATAACATCTCTGAGACTTTGCTGGATAGTTTAAAGCAGGGGTGTCAAACTTGATTTCATTGAGGGCCGCATCAGGGTTGTGTTTGACCTCAGGGGGGCTGGAGGGGGCATGGCCTGGCCAGGCCAGGCATGGGCAGCTTGACATCACTCGTGTTGGGGGCGCTTCTGGTGGCCCAAGTGTTCTATCAGCGAAAACAGGCTCGTGAGCTCCGTTTTTGGCTGCGACGGCCTCCTGCAACCCTCTGCTGCATGCATCCCTCCCAAGCTCCGTTTTCACTAGCAGAGGCACCATGGGCTGGTCCTTCACTGTTTCTAAGGGAGCCCCGTAGGCCATATCTAAGCACCCCTTGGGCCGAATCTGGCTCCCGGGCTTTGCGTTTGACACCCCTGGTTTAGAGGCTGCTTTCTTGTTCTCCTCCATGTTAGCTTTGGGTTTAACAAGGGAGAAGGAAGAATTCTACAAAAATAAATAAGTCTAGTTGAAACTTTGAGACGTGATTTTTTATATTCCATCAACTCAGTGGTGAGTCTTTACAGCTACAAAGAAAGGCTTATGTATCTGCAATTATCTGGTCCTTCAAATCTTCCAATAGAGTCACTAGAACTAAATCCATCCACTTCACTGCTAAGCAGTTGGTTTTTGGCTGGCCCCTCCCATACTGCCCTTCCCCTCTCAGGAGTCTTCACGTGGCCCATTTTGGATGCCAGGTAAGTACAGGGTGGAGGCTCTGGGAGGGCATTTTTGGTCGGGGGGGCAGGGGAGGCTGTTTTTTGCCCTCCCCAGGCTCCAGGAAAGCCTCTGAAGCTTTGGGAGGCTGAAAAACGGACCTGTCGGGCCTACCGGAAGCCTGGAAATGGGCCATTTCTGGCCTCTGAAGGCTTCAGGGAGGCCTGCTAGGTCCAAAACAGGGCACGAGGGGTCATGCGTGCATGTGCGGGGGAGCACGGGGGATCGCATGTGTGGGGCATGGGGGGCATTGAATTATGGGTGTGGGCACACATGTGCGTGACCCCCCACACTCCCCTCACTTTTGGCATGCGACAGCAAAAAGGTTAGCCATCCCTGCTCTATACAGCAGTGGCCAATCACTCTCAGATCAACTCAATTCACAGAGTGGTTGTTCTGGGAAAAATAGGACAAGGAAGGAGTGCATGTAGTCCTCAAGTTACGAGTGTAATGGAGCCTGCCCATTCCATTTGTAACCCAAGGATTTGTGGGAGTGCCGGGCAAGGCCTCTAGAGGCCTGAACTGAGCATCAGAGTGCCAGACAAATGTTGCAGAGCCTCTGCAGTTGTTTGTAAGAGCAAACAACTGCTGCAGTGCTGCAAGATTCACAGTTTCCCGACTTGTTTGTAAATGCTAGGGAACGCCCCTTCCCCGGGGGATTACCTGTATTGTGTATGTTTTCTGCCTTGAGTTATTTCTAAAAATAATAAAGGTGAGATACAAATCAATAAAATAAAATAAAAATAACTATTTTTAAAAACTCTACTCCTTGACTTTTATTATTACTGCCTAAAGATCATTTGTATGTTCTCTTAAACATTTACCACCCTTCCTATTTTATCACATCCAGTCACCAAAATTGTGATGCTTCCTTGTAGATGATGGCTGTAAGACTACATGCATGTACAAAAAAAGGAGGGGGTTGCACCTCAGTTTTGCTTCTACAATCTTGCTTTTTTGATATATATATATTTTTAATTTGATTTATATGCCACCCTTCTCCGGAGACTCAGGGCGGCTTACAATATGCTAAGCAATAGCCTTCATCCTTTTGTATATTTATACAAAGTCAGCTTATTGCCCCCACAACTGAGTCCTCAATTTACATACCTTAGTAAAGATGGAAGGCTGAGTCAACCTTGAGCCTGGCGAGATTCAAACCTTCAGTAATTGCAGGCAGCTGGTCTTAATAACAGGGTGCTTTAGACCACTGTACTACCAAGGCTCTCTACTATCCTGGATTTCTACTATCCTGGCTGAGCATAATAAAAAGCAGAGACATCACCCTGCCAACAAAAATGCGTATAGTCAAGGCTATGGTTTTCCCAGTTGCAATGTATGGCTGTGAAAGTTGGACCATAAGGAAGGCTGAGCGCCAAAGAATCGAGGCCTTTGAACTATGGTGCTGGAGAAGACTCCTGTGAGTCCCTTGGACTGCAAGGCAACCAAACTGGTCAGTCCTAGAGGAGATCAACCCTGACTGCTCTTTAGAAGGCCAGATCCTGAAGATGAAACTCAAATACTTTGGCCACCAAATGAGAAGGAAGGACTCCCTGGAGAAGATCCTAATGCTGGGAAAGATTGAGGGCAAAAGAAGAAGGGGACGACAGAGAATGAGGTGGCTGGATGGAGTCACTGAAGCAGTCGGCATGAGCTCAAATGGACTCCGGAGGCTGGAAGAAGACAGAAAAGCCTGGAGGAATGTTGTCCATGGGGTCACGATGGGTCGGACATGACTTCACAACTAACAACAATAATAGGAAGGACTGTAAAAGCAAATTTACCGATAGCACTTAGCAATAGCAACTTAGACTTATATATCATTTCATAGTGCTTTATAGCCCTCTCCCTAAACCACTTAGAGAGGGCTATAAAGTACTGTGAAGTGGTATATAAGTCTAAGTGCTTTTCCCCCAACAATCTGGGTCTTCATTTTACCAATCTTGGAAGGATGGAGGGTTGAGTCAACCTTGAGTCGGTCAAGATCAAACTCCTGACAGTGAGCAGTGAATTAGCCTGCAATACTGAATTCTAACCATCACACCACTACAGTTCATAATACCCATCTCAGTAATCTCGCTGCTGTTATCATATACAATATCAACTTTGTTTCACCCAATGTAAAACCCTTAACTATACCCAATAAAATATATATTGCGCATGTCCAAGATGGCAGTACCTGCCTGAATCGCGATGGAGGGGGTGACCTGTGCTTGCTGATGGTCCGTTTGGGGGTCATTTGGTAGATCTACGACCCCTGGCCCGGTTGGGGGAGTCCTTCGCCAGCCAATTGGGGGCTTTGCCCCCTTTAAACATCGTGGCTGGGCGAAGATAGTGGCATCGACGTCTTCAGCGTCTTCGGCGTCCTCGGCGTGGCTGGTGGAGTCCGGGGGTGGTGTTTTGTGTCAGCTGGGTGGCGGCGGCGTTTCCTTGCACTGGAGTCTTCGGCGGTCAGGGCAGCGGCGGCCGATGGCTGTTACAATGTCTGCGGCTCGGCGGTGTTCCCTGAGCCCCGAGGTTCGTTCCGGGTGTTTGGGGGCCGCCGGGCTCCCTGCTGAGTTCTGGGACGCTGCCTGGACTTTTTTCAAGGCAGAGGCAGCGGTAGCGGCGACATCGACTGCCACTGGAATGGCACCGTTTGACGACGGCGGAGGAAATGGCAGTGAGAAGGGGTCTGCCCTGAGCCCCATTGAGAGGGCAGAGGAGGTCAACGTGGCAGGCAATATCCACTGCTCCAGGATTGACCAGGTTCTGTTTGAGGGCTGCCCGATTGATGGGTTAGCTCCTTGCAGACATTGGGAGCCCCCGTCAGATTGTGCGGGGGCTGGGGTTTTCCATCATCCCCCTATATGCTATGGCAATCATGGACCAGCTGCCGCCACCACCCACTCACTGACCCACTGGCGTATTAACATCATTGCCTGATTTGGTTTATGGACACTGACATCTGTCTTTATGGTTTATTTCCATCTGAGCCTTTTCTTCCCTCCTGACCGTTGGAGGGTTTATTAAATATGTTGGGACGCTTTGGGGTCGGTATATATCTTCCATCTCATCAGCAGAGGGGACTGACCATCCAGACCAACCACCGTGAGAGGGTGACTCTGGCTTGTGCCCCTCGGGCTGAAGCGACTTGTTTCTTACCCCACTATTCACATTCTGCCAGCAGAGGGGGCTTACCATCTGGCCAGCCACCGTGAGAGGGTGGTGCGGACTTCAACCCCCCCCCTTTGGGCTGTGTGGACTTTGTAATTTGGTTCATTACTTCCATTTCACCAGTAGAGGGGACTGACCATCAGACCAATCACCGTGAGAGGTTGGTTGGATCGTATCCCCCTTGAACTGTGTCGATTTTGCAGGAGACTTGCCCGCTGTTGTGAGGGAACAGTGGACTTTGGATCCTGGACTTTGGATGCTCCCATTTATTTATTTTCTCTCCTTTGGACCTTTTTTTTCCATCTGGACCTTTGGACATGACCACTTATCCTCTAGTAGCAAAATGTATTCGGCAGCTGAGCTTCTTGTTCTGCGAGACTCCCCCCTCTCGCAGGATTGGCCTTCTACGTTATCGAGGGCCTACCTCGATGACAGGCTTTGGAACCCCGAGAGGTGGCACGCAGCTAAGAGGGGGTTGAGGGTTTTTTTAAAATTGTCATTATGTAATCTTTTAAGGGGTTTTAGGGGGAGGGAGGGTGTTTTGGTGGGGGGTGAGCCAGGCCCGGCACGGGATTGTGTCCGAGGAGGTGCGGAGCGGGGTGTGGAGGGGGTTAGTGTCGGTATGGAGGAGGGCGATTCCATCGGGATTATTGGTGGGAGGGGCAGATATGGTGGGAGCAGGGGGCCACATCGTGTGGTGGGGGCACGTGCCCGCTGTCTTCAAGCGGTGACGTGCTCCAGTCCCCAATGCTCATCTCGTTCCCTGGGTTGTCCAGAGTCTCAGAGCCCTGGTCTTAGGCTGATGCTGTGCAACGCCAGGTCCATAGTCAATAAAGCCCCCCTCATTTGCGAGTTAATTCAGGAGGGGGGAGCGGACCTGGCAGGTATTACAGAGACCTGGTTGGGCCGGGAGGGGGGAGTTCCCCTCGTTGAGATGTGCCCACCGGGTTTCCGCGCATTTCATCAGCCGAGGGCCCAGGGTAGGGGTGGAGGAGTGGCGGTTATTGTAAAGGAAGGTCTCAATCCTAGGGAGGCCACTGTACCTCAGATTGCCGGATGTGAGTCTCTCCTTATGAAGTGGGGCCATGGGATGCAGGTGGGCCTGCTGGCTGCATACCTGGCTCCCTGCTGCGTGGCAGCGGCCCTGCCCGAGCTCCTCGGCATCATAGCCGGGGTGGCGGTTGAGACCCCCAGGCTAATGGTCATGGGGGATTTCAACCTGCTGTCTATTGGTGAAACGTCTGAGGTGGCTCGGGAGTTCATGGCTTCCATGACAGCCATGGACCTGACCCAGTTAATTCATGGCCCTACTCATAATAATAATAATAATAATAATAATAATAATAATAATAATAATAATAATAATAATAATAATAATAATAATAATAATAATAATAATAATAATAATAATTTTATTTCTATACCGCCCTTCTCCCGAAGGACTCAGGGCGGTGTACAGCCTATTTAAAAACACAGACAAAACAACAGTATAAAATTTAAAATAATTAAATAGGTGGCTCAAATTTAAAACCCCAATAAATTTAAATACCCAATTTAAAACTATTGTGTTGATAGTCCGGCCTGGCGGAACAACAGGGTCTTCAATGCGCAGCGAAACACCCGGAGGTCGGAGATCTTACGAATTTCCGGGTGCAGTTCATTCCACAGGGCTGGGGCTCCCACAGAGAAGGCCCTCCCCCTGGGTGTCGCCAGCCGACATAACTTGGCTGATGGCACCCTGAGGAGACCCTCTCTGTGGGAACGGACTGGTCGGTGGGAGGCTATTGGTGGCAGAAGACGGTCTCGGAGGTACCCGGGTCCTATGCCATGGAGCGCTTTAAAGGTGGTAACCAACACCTTGAATCGCACCCGGAAGACCACTGGGAGCCAGTGCAGCTCGCGCAGGAGGGGTGTCACGTGGGCACAATGGGTTGCGCCTATAACCACCCGCGCGGCCACATTCTGGACCAGCTGGAGCCTCTGAGTGCTCTTCAAGGGGAGCCCCATGTAGAGAGCATTACAATAGTCCAGCCGGGAGGTGACAAGGGCGTGAGTGACTGTGCGCAAGGCATCCCAGAAAGAGCTGCAACTGGCGAATCAGGCGAACCTGATAAAAAGCCCCCCTGGCCATGGCCATCATATGCTCTTCTAAAGACAGCCGTGCGTCCAGGAGGATGCCCAGATTGCGAGCCCTCTCCGTGGGGGGTAAAGATTCACCCCCGATAGTCAGCGATGGCACCTGCTGACTATATCGGGGCGCCGGCAGTAGATAGAATAGTAGTTAGAATAACAGAGTTGGAAGGGATTTTGAAGGTCTTCTAGTCCAAACCCCTGCTTAGGAAGGAAGCCCTATACTGTTTCAGACAAGACCACTGGGAGCCAGTGCAGCTCGCGCAGGAGGGGTGTCACATGGGCACAACGGGTTGCTCCCATAACCACCCGCGCGGCCGCATTCTGGACCAGTTGGAGCCTCCGAGTGCTCTTCAAGGGGAGTCCCATGTAGAGAGCATTACAATAGTCCAACCGGGAAGTAACAAGGGCATGAGTGACCGTGCGCAGGGCGTCCCAATTCAGAAAGGGCTGCAACTGGCGAATCAGGCGAACCTGATAAAAGGCCCCCCCTGGCCACGGCCGTCATATGCTCTTCCAAAGACAGCCGCGCATCCAGGAGGACACCCAGATTGCGAGCCCTCTCCGTGGGGGGTAAAGATTCACCCCCGATAGTCAGCGATGGCACCTGCTGACTATATCGGGGGCGCCAGGAGCCACAGCCACTCGGTCTTGGAGGGGTTGAGTCTGAGCCTGTTCCTCCCCATCCAGACCCGCACGGCCTCCAGGCAGCGAGACATCACATCAAGGGCATCGTTGATAGGAGGACACACTCTGGATCTGGTTTTTATCTCTGGTCAGTGGTTGAATGGTCTTGATATAGGGGATATAGTCATTGAACCCCTGTCATGGTCAGACCATTATCTCCTTAGACTTGACCTTCTGACCGCCACACCCTGCCGCAGGGAGGCGGAGCCGACTAGGTGGTTCCGCCCCAGGCGCCTGATGGATCCTGATAGGTTCCAAATGGAGCTTGGGCCATTTCCTGAGATTCTGGCTCACGACTCGACGGAAGACCTGGTGGCCGCCTGGGATAGGGCAGCCGCTGGTGCTTTAGATCGGGTCGTGCCTTTGCGGCCTCTGACCCAGCGCCGAATCAGCCCAGCTCCTTGGTTTTCCGAGGAGCTGAGGGGGATGAAGCGCCGGAAAAGACGCCTAGAGAGTAGTTGGAGGGCTAGTCGTTCTGGATCTGACCGAACACTAGTGAGGTCTTATATCAAGACCTACTTAGTGGAGATAAAAGCGGCGAAGTGTAATTACTTCTCCGCTCTTATCGCGTCGGCAGATAATCGCCCAGCTGCCTTGTTTAGGGTGACCCGCTCCCTCCTCCATCTGGGAGCGCGGGAAGACCCCTTGCAAGGGCGTGCTGAGGATTTTGCATGTTATCTGCACGATAAAATCGCTCAGATTCGGGACGGCCTGGACTCTGACTGGGTGGGTTCAGGCGATGTGTCTGAGGCAGGTCTTGAGAATGTCATCTGGGAGGAGTTCGATTCTGTGACTCCTGAGGACGTGGACAGGATGCTGGGGAGCTTGAACGCAACCACATGTTTATTGGACCCGTGTCCCTCCTGGCTGGTGCTGGCTACCCGGGAGGTTACACGAGGCTGGCTCCAGAGGATTATTAACGCTTCTCTGAGCGAGGGTGTCTTGCCTCCCGCCTTGAAAGAGGCGGTGGTGAGGCGCCTCCTCAAGAAGCCTTCTCTGGATCCGGCTGTTTTGGCAAACTATCGTCCTGTCTCCAACCTTCGCTTTGTGGCGAAGGTTGTTGAGAGTGTGGTTGCGCGACAGCTCCCACAGTACCTGGATGAAGCTGTCTATCTGGATCCGTTCCAGTCCGGCTTCAGGCCTGGGTACACCACGGAAACGGCATTGGTCGCGTTGGTTGATGATCTCTGGAGGGCTCGGGATAGGGGTTGTTCCTCTGTCCTGGTCCTATTAGATCTCTCAGCGGCTTTTGATACCATCGACCATGGTATCATGCTGCGCCGGCTGGAGGGGTTGGGAGTGGGAGGCACCGTTTTACGGTGGTTCTCCTCTTATCTCTCCGACCGGTCACAGTCCGTGTTGGCAGGGGGGCAGAGGTCGACCCCGAGGCACCTTGTTTGTGGGGTGCCGCAAGGGTCAGTCCTCTCGCCTCTCCTGTTCAACATTTATGTGAAGCCGCTGGGCGAGATCATCCGTGGATTTGGGGTGCGATGCCATCTGTACGCTGATGATACTCAGCTGTACATCTCCACCCCAGACCACCCCAACGATGCCCTTGAAGTGATGTCCCGGTGCCTGGAGGCCGTGCGGGTCTGGATGGGGAGGAACAGGCTTCGACTCAACCCTTCCAAGACCGAGTGGCTGTGGATGCCGGCATCCCAATATAGCCAGCTGGTGCCAACTCTGGCTATTGGGGGCGAGTCAGTGGCCCCCACGGAGAGGGCTCGCAACTTGGGCGTCCTCCTGGATGCACGGCTGTCTTTAGAAGAACATATGACGGCCGTGGCCAGGGGGGCTTTTTATCAGGTTCTCCTGATACGCCAGTTGCATCCCTTTCTGGATCAGGACTCCCTATGCACGGTCACTCATGCCCTCGTCACCTCTCGCCTGGACTACTGCAATGCTCTCTACATGGGGCTCCCCTTGAGGAGCACTCGGAAGCTCCAGCTGGTCCAGAATGCGGCCGCGCGGGTGATTATGGGAGCGACTTGGCGCTCCCATGTGACACCTTGCCTGCGCGAGCTGCACTGGCTCCCGGTGGTCTTCCGGGTGCGCTTCAAGGTATTGGTTCTCACCTTTAAAGCGCTCCATGGCTTAGGGCCCGGTTATCTGCGAGACCACCTTCTGCCACCAATAACCTCCCACCGGCCAATTCGGTCCCACAGAGAGGGCCTCCTTAGGGTGCCGTCGGTCAAGCAATGCCGACTGGCGGCCCCCAGGGGGAGGGCCTTCTCTGTGGGGGCACCCGCCCTCTGGAACGAGCTCCCCCCAGGAATACGACTAATCCCAGACCTCCGTACCTTCCGTCGAGCTTTGAAGACCTTCCTATTCCAGCAAGCTGGCCTGGCTTAACATTTTTTAAAGGGTTTTTAAGGGTAATGGGTTTTAATACTTCGGGAAGCCAATTGGATTTAATTCTGTTTTAAATTATTTTAAATTTTGTATTGTATGTATTTTAATTTGGCTGTGCACCGCCCTGAGTCCTTCGGGAGAAGGGCGGTATACAAATTTAATTAATTAATTAATAATAATAATAATAATAATAATAATAATAATAATAATAAACAATTGTGGAGAAAACTGAATTTTTTTCTTCAAAACATTCTGCATAACCCACCAGATTTTTATCCAAAAAGCCTTCACTTTCTTCCAAGTCCACCACACATGATAATATGTGGCATCTAGGCAATCACATCTCCAGCATTTTGGTTGAACATTAGGGTACATGCACGACAATTTCTTAGGATCTAAATGCCATCTATAAAACATTTTATAAAAATTTTCCCTCAAATTCTGCGACTGTGTAAATTTAACATTCTGAACCCATATTTTTTCCCATGTTTCCAACATCACTAGTTTTGCAAAATTTTGTGCCCACTTTATCATGCAATCTTTAACCAATTCAGTTTCTGAATCCCTTTCTAACAAAACATTATAAACCCTTTTAATATGCATTGGACCTTTCTCTTTTATATTTCTAACCAATTCTTCCTCATGCATCATTATACCAGTTTTTTGGTCCTCTTTCCATCTCAATTGAAGTTGATTATACTGTAGCCAAGTTAAATTAATCCCTTCTTCCAACAGCGTTTCTAAAGTCTTCAGTTGCCATCTGCCCGCATCTGCAAAAAGAACTTCTTTATATAACCCCCCCCCCCCCCCCCCCGAGTGACATTATATTTGTATTCCACATGATATGACCAAGATCCAGCCATAACGGTATTTTGTAATCCCATTTGAGTCGGTGCTTCTTCCAAACTCTCATCAAAGAATCTCTAAGTATGTGGCTTTTAAATACTTTATCCACTTTGTTCTCATAAAATAAGTAAGCATGCCAACCAAATTCAAGATCAAAACTTTCTATATTCAATATTCCAGTCTTTTTCCTTCCAAACCAATCACTTGCTTGCGTCAAGGCTGCTGCTTCATAATATAATTGTAGGTTTGGAAGTTTAAGGCCTCCCCTTTCTGGAACCTCTTGCATAATTTTCAGTTTAACTCTCAGCTTTTTCTCATTCCAGACAAACTTATTCAGTCCTCTTTGCCATTCTCTCAGTTGTTTATCACTTTTAAGCACCGGAATCATTTGAAACAAAAAAAAAAAAAAAAAAATCTTGGCAAAATGTTCATCTTAACTGCTGCTATTCTTCCAAGTAGAGACAGCTGCAGTTTTTTCCAAATCTCCATATCTTTCTGTACGTCTCGCCACAACACCTCATAATTATTTTGGAACAATTTCATATTTGATTCTGCAACTTGAACTCCTAGATATTTGACCTTTGGTACTATCTCAAAACCTGCCTTGCTTTCAAGTTCCTGTTTTCGATCTTGTGTCATGTTTTTAACTATCATCTTAGTTTTTTTCTGATTCAATCTAAATCCTGATACTGTACCATATTGTTCTATAATGTCTTTCATCTGGATTATTGATTCCATCGGCTGTGTTAGGGTAACTACCAGATCATCTGCAAATGCCCTTATTCTGTAGTTCTCTTGCCTTATCACTATTCCTTTCAAGGTGCTCGAGTCCCGTATTGTATTCAACAAGACTTCTAATGTTAAAATAAATAACAATGGGGATAACGGACAACCCTGTCTTGTTCCTTTTTCAATATTAAAGTCTGTTGTCAAACTTCCATTAATAATCTGTGCCTTTTGTTCTTGATAAATTGCTGAAACCGCCTGTATAAATTGGTCCCCAAAATCCATCTTTTTAAAAGTCTTTAATAGAAAATTCCAGTCCACTCTATCAAAGGCCTTCTCTGCATCCAAAAAGACCAGCACTGCAGGGATCTATTTATTCTTGTCAAGATATTCCAATAAATCTATAACTTGCTTTACATTGTCCTTCATGTATCTGCCTTCTATAAATCCCGCTTGGTCACAATGAATCACCTCTTGGATAACTGGCATCAACCTGTTGGCTAATACTTTTGCAAATATTTTATAATCATTATTCAGAAATGATATTGGTCTAAAATTCTCAGGTTTTTTAGGACCTATTTGCTCTTTCGGTATCAATGAAATATAAGCTGTTTTCCATGATGGGGGTATTTTACCCCTTGTTGTATGTTACAAAATAAGTTTTTAAGATGTTCAATCATTTCTGCTTGTAAAGTTTTATAGTACACCGCAGTTAAACCATCCTTCCCAGGAGCTTTAGCTGTTTTCAATTGTTTAATTGCGGCAATAATCTCCTCAACTGTTATAGGATAATTCATTCTCTCCTTTTGTTGACTGGTAATTTTTGTAACTCTTTTATTTTCTAGATATTTCTCTGTAAATCCATTCTGTGTGTCATCTTTGGCATATAGTTTGGTATAATAATCTACAAAAACTTCTTTAATTAATTTTTGTTGGGAAATTTCCTTCCCTCCAGTATCAATACTATCAATAATCCGTGTACTCTGCTTCTTCCTTAGTGTGTAAGCCAACCATCTGCCCAGTTTATTAGCGTTGCAAAAAGTGTTGTGTTTCGCAAATTGTAAATTTGTTGCTGTTTGTTCCACCATAAGCATTTGAAATTGATCTTTCAAAAGTTTCATAGCTCCTCGTATTCTTTCATCTGTTGGGTTTTTTATAAGTAACTGTTCTTTATTCTTTATTTCTGCTTCCATTTCAGATCTTTTCTTTTGTCGATTCAATTTGTGTTTAGAGTTCATATGAATGAGTACCCCCTCATATACTCTTTACTCGCATCCCACACGATTTCAATAGGGGTACCCTTATTCAAATTCATTTCAAAGAATTCTTTCATCTGTTTTTTAAGTTCTATTATATTTTTTTCATATCTGAACAGATTTTCATTTAATCTCCATGATCTTCTCTCAGTCTTTCCCATCTCAATTTCTATCCATACCAGGCTGTGGTCGGTTAAAGTCCTTGGAAAAATCTTTGTTCTTTTTGTTTTTACAAGTAAGTTAGCTGATAGTAAAATAAAATCAATCCTAGAAAAGGATCTGTGTCTATCTGAAAAAAAAGTAAAGTCCAGTTCTTTTGGGTTATGTATTCTCCAAATATCTTTTAATTCCAAATCTTCTTTCATGTCAAAAAAAGTCTGTGGTAGTCTAATCCTTGACTTCGCCGAACTCTTTTTGTCTATTTTAGAGTCAATTACTCCATTCCAATCTCCCATAATTAAAATGGATCTATAGTCCCATTGCAATATTTTAGAATGTAAAGTTTTGTGAAAATGGGGGGTGGGGGAGGGAGGGGAAATCATGGAGTTAGCACAACTTTTCTGTGAACAAAACAAGCCTTTTGGCCTTCAGACTTCGGCTGAAGTCTGACTCACATGAATTTGGCATTCTGATTTTCCACTCATGTTTTCCAGAAATTGGTACAGAGTGGTAGATCTGTTGTCCCATGTCTTAGACTGCAAATGCCATTATCCCTGGTCAATACAGGACCTGGATTGTTGTCTTGGATGTCACTGTTCATCTAGTGTGAAAAAGATAAATGTTCTTTTCTTCTTCTTCTTCTTCTTCTTCTTCTTCTTCTTCTTCTTCTTCTTCTTCTTCTTCTTCTTCTTCTTCTTCTTCCTCCTCCTCCTCCTCCTCCTCCTCCTCCTCCTCCTCCTCCTCCTCCTCCTCCTCCTCTCTTCTTCTTCTTCTTCTTCTTCTTCTTCTTCTTCTTCTTCTTCTTCTTCTTCTTCTTCTTCTTCTTCTTCTTCTTCTTCTTCTTCTTCTTCTTCTTCTTCCATATCCGTCATCGGACGTTGGCGATCATGTTGGCGATCCTATTTTTATCAACAGCCGCAAGAAAAAGTGCTGCTGAGTTTTGTCCAAACGAGTCCTTTAGATTTTGAAGCCATGATGCTATTCTTCTGCCTGGACCTTGTTTGCCTTCAGTCTTTCCCTGGAGGATGAAGTATGCCATATTTTGGTATAAGGTTTTCTGTTTGACTAGGGCAGTGATGGCTAACCTTTTTGGCACTGACTAATGCAATAATGCACTGCATGTGGGACCCCCTCCCACTCCCCACCCCCTGCACATGCATGTGCGACCCCGTGTGCCCTACCTTCGTGCATGCGTGCATGACTCCAGCATGTGCACCCCGCCCCTCATGCATGCGCGCGTGTCTCCCACATGCGCCCTACCCGCCACGCATGCGTTGCAGAGACCCAAAAACCAGTTGGCCAGTGGGAGGCGCATGTGCATACGCGGCAGAGCTGAGCTGGGGCAATGGCTCGGGTGCCCATAAAGAGGGCTCTGAATGCCACCTGTGGTACACATGCCAGAGGTTCGCCATCATGGGACTAGGGGATTGGACTAGAAGATCTCTAAGGCTCATTACAACCTTAATTATTCTATGTTCAGTGTTCTAGTGCCCTTACACCAACCTACACTTTGACTGTATTTGGAATAATGTGGAAAAAATCCCTAAGCTTCGAGATCTTTAGGAAAAAGTCTGTGTATAGGGGGATACATGAATGATAAAATTAAAATTATGCATTGTGTGGATCAAGAGAGATACTTTCCCCTAAATTATAACATTATAATTATAACATAAAAGCCTACAGCCCTCATTCTGATCTTGCTTTTGCTCTGATTTGGTTTTGAAACCATATCATCAAATCTTCATTTCTGAATGGAAGGATTATTGAAAAAGAAAGACAGGAAGGAAAAGTAAAGATAAAGATTAAGGGGGCACAGTGGCTCAGTGGTTAAAAAATGCCGAGCCTGCCAGCTGGAAACCTAACAACACCGATTCGAGACCGGAGTGCTACATGATGAGGTGAGCTGCTGTTACCTGCCCCAGTTCCTGCCCACCTAAGTTCCAAAGGATGTAAATGCAAGTAGATAAATAGGTACCACTTCGGTGGGAAGGTAACGGCATTCCATGCTCCTTGGTGTTAGCCTCATGATCACAGCAACATCTTCTGACAATGCTGGCTCCCTCAGCTAGGAAACAGAAATGAGCACTGACCCCTAGAGTCAAACACGACTGGTCAGAATAGAATAGAAGAATGGAATGGAATGGAATGGAATGGAATGGAATGGAATGGAATGGAATAGAATAGAATAGAATAGAATAGAATAGAATAGAATAGAATAGAATAGAATAGAATAGAATAGAATAGAATAGATGGAAGGGACCTTGGAGGTCTTCTAGTCCAACCCCCTGCTTAGGCAGGAAACCCTATACCATTTTAGACAAATGGTTGTCCAATCTCTTCTTAAAAACTTCCAGTGTTGGAGCATTCACAGCTTCTGCAGGCAAGTTGTTCCACTGATTAATTGTTCTAACTGTCAGGAAATTTCTCCTTAGTTCTAAGTTGATTCTCTCCTTGATTAGTTTCCACCCGTTGCTTCTTGCCCTACCCTCAGGTGCTTTGGAGAATAGCTTGACTCCCTCTTCTTTGTGGCAACCCCTGAGATATGGCAACAGTGCTATCACTGCTCCCTTTACCTTTTAACAAGATGAAAAATCTCAAGATTCCATCCTAGGTCAGGAACACGCCCCTCCCCCCCATTGTCTCAACATTCCATCTCATAACAATGGACTTCCCCAGCTCGGCTGCCCTCCTGAAAGGCCCATTTAGCCTCATAATAAAACTAAGCTCAGGTACGCAGACTAGGACCTGCCTAGTTTCCCCAAACTATCCAGCCAATCAGATGTCTAGGATTTCCTACTTTTAATCAGAGTCTTTGAACAATGCCCATGGCTTAGAAGTGGAGATGAGCACTGCCCCCCTAGAGTCAGACATGACTGGACAGGGTGGGTCAGTTTGTCATCTTCCAACTTCCTAAAAAAGATTTAGTTTAGAATTTACAGCGTTACATTTATTTCTGATGAATTTATTTTTTAGGTTAAGGTACACTTATCATGAATCCACCCACACTTACTCAGTTTCAGTGGCCTCTGTGAAACAGGGTTTCTCTTTTCGTCCCTCCATCAAGTCACTGGAAATTTATTCTACGTTTCCAAAAAAAAAAAAAAAAAAAGTAAAAATCAGATTTAATTCAATAGCAACCGTTGCTCAAAGGGCTATTAGCCAGAAATGGCGCAGTGACTCATAAACCACACTCTATGAAATACTGACAACCCAATTCCTACTATGAATTTAAATGAAAATTAGATTATGAGCTGAGGTGGTTAGAGAAGCTGAACTTATTAATTGTAACTAAACAATGTGTGACTCATTGGATCATTGTTTCAGGCTTGTTTCTTTACTACATTCATGCCTCCAATGGCAGAACTTCTAAATATATTTCTTTCCCTGAAAATGTTCCTAAAAATGCAAGGAGATTTTTCTGAGCTGTGTCTGCCTTGAAAGTAGCAATATTGAACTGTGTGGCATAATCAAATCACAGGAACTGACCACAGGAAATGTTCAATGACATTTTGTATTATGCCCCGCCCCCCCAAAAAAGTTTTAGGATAATGCTTATGTCATAAAATGTTTTACAAAATTTGCATTCCATGGGTTCCTGATTTTGGATGCATTCTTTAAATTGGTCTATCTGATGTCAGGCCTGGAAGCCATCTTTTGCCTTGGGTCTTCAGGTCTGCCACATTTACTATTGTGGGAAACTGGGAGGGGGAATTGTATGGATCAGCGGTGATATATAATCATAATAACATTCCTTTTTCAGAGAGTCAAGGACATCTTGCCCTGCACCTGGACGGATGAAACTGGGAGGCATCTCCAGTTGGGAAGGTGCTTTGATTGGACCATGTGATGGACTTGTGGGTGCTGGGCAGGGACTTGGACTTTCCTTTGGGTGGGGAAAACCTGGAAACTTTCAGATTCGGGCTTTCCCAGATCTGCCAATATGACATCTCTAATAAAATGGAACTTTGAGGAAACTCAAGCCTCAGAGTCTTCTTTCATTGGGGGTGTTACTTGGAACCCTGACATTAACCCAAATCTCCTATAAAAACTTCAACCAGCTCCCCTGAACTCTGGGGTGCTGTCCGGGGCCCTGAGCCCCGAGGTACTTTGGTTCAAAAAATATTGCCTTATGATGCACTGTTTTGCCCAGTCAAAGGTTACCCATGGACCAACAGGAGATTTTCAGTGGTAAATAGATGAAACTTGATTCCAGGAACTTTTATGGTAGAACCTAAATGTGTATAAGATACAAATATTTAAATGTAACATCTCTCTCCAAGCCACCCAAATCCCTAGAATCAATGTATAAACCAATTAAGGTTGCTTTAAGGTGAATGTCCTATTATCTTCATACTTTTTCACCACACCCTTCTGTGTATATTTTTGGTCACAGCAATAATTGTATGCCATGCCTCCAGTGATCTGCTGTCATTCAGTTGGCTTTGAGACAATGAGATGAAGCCAAATCAGACGGAGGATAATATTTGCTAGCTTCATCCTTAGTGGCTTATAGCAGGGGTCTGTGTTTACAGATTTGCAGATTAATAGAGTTCAAAGGGACCTTGTAGGTCATCTGGTCCGATCCCCCACCCAAGCAGGAGACCCTATATCTTGTCTGACAAATGGCAGTCCAGTCTCTTCTTGAAAGTTTCCAGTGATGAAGCTCCCACAACTTCTGAAGGCAAGCAGTTCCGTTGGTTGATTGTTCTCACTGTCAGATAATTTCTCTTTATTTCCAGGTTGAATCTCTCCTTGATTAGTTTCCATCCATTATTCCTTGTCTGGCTTTGGAAAATAGCTTGACCCCTCCTCTCTATGGCAGCCCCTCAAATATTGGAACACTGCTATCATGTCTCCCCTCATCCTTCTCTTCACTAGACTAGCCATGCCCAGTTCCTGCAACCATTCTTCATATGTTTTACCCTCCAGTCCCCTAATCATCTTGGTTGCTCTTCTCTACACTCTTTCTAAAGTCTCCACATCTTTTTTATAGTGTGGTGACCAAAACTGGATGCAGTACTCTAAGTGTGGTCTTACTAAGGCTTTATAGAGTGATGTTAGTACTTCACTTGATCTTGATTGTCTCCAATCCCCAAGCCATGGACTGGTACCAGTTCATGGCCTGTTAGGAATTGGGCTACACAGGTGGAAGTGAGTGGTGGACAAGCGAAATTGTGCATGAAAGAGATCAAAGTTGCATGTTCCTCTTCTCCCTTCTCCAGTCCGTGGAAAAATTGTCTTCCACAAAACTGGTCCCTGGTGCCAGAAAGGCTGGGGACCAGTGGCTTATAGGATAAAAAGGAAACAAGAAAAGAAAGAAGATGAGCACCAAGAATACCAACAATCTAACACCACTGACAATGCTGCTGCCCTTCAAAGTGATCTTGACTATGTGTCTGAATGGTCGCATAATTGGCAACTCCAAATTTCAACTAATAAATGCTCTGCCCTACACATTGGCAAAAAAAAAAAATCAGAACACCAAATTCACCTCGTAGATGACCGTCACTATGTCAAGGACCTAGGAGTACTCATCTCAAATGATCTAAGCCCCAGAGCTCACTGTAACAGCATTGCCAAAACGGCATTAAGAATTGTTAACCTAATCTTGCGAAGCTTCTTCTCCGGTAACATTGTATTGCAAACTAGGGTGTACAAAATCTTTGCCAGACCAATTCTTGAATACAGCTCATCTGCCTGGAATCCACACTGTATATCGGACATTAACACTATTGAGCGGGTCCAGAGGTATTTCACGAGAAGAGTGCTCTTCTCCTCTACTCACAATAGAATCCCTTATGCCACCAGGCTTGAAATTCTGGACTTGGACAATCTGGAACTGTGCCGCCTGTGGTCTGATCTAAGCATAGTACACAAAATTGTCTGCTACAATGTCCTACCTGTCAACAACATCTTCAGCTTCAACCACAATAATACATGGGGAAACAATCAATACAAACTCAAGGTAAGCCACTCCAAACTCGATTGCAGAAAATACGACTTCAGCAACAGAGTGGTCAATGCCTGGAATGCTCTATCCGACTCCGTTGTTACAGCCTCAAACCCTCACAACTTCAACCTCAAACTGTCCACGTGGACCTCACTCCATTCCTAAGAGGTCCATAAAGGGGGTGTACATAAGCACACCAGGGTGCCTACTGTCCCTGTCTTACTATCCCCATTTATCTGTACTTACTTCCTTTGTTTATGTTCATGTTTATACCTATACCAGCTATCTTGTACATGTTTGACTAAATAAATAAATATGCTTGTGAAAGTCACAAGATCGTTTATAAGTGAAATAAACTTTTTATGATTCCTTCATCCCTCTCCATTCCATACATCAGTGAGTACAATAATATAAATGCCGATAATGCATAATATAAACGGATAATAAGTGGAATAATTTTGGATCACATTAACAGAAATGATTCGGTCATATATATTTTTCCGCATCTCAGCCTGTTTCAATACTTGTGGGAAGAATGGTTAGAGATACAAGGTTTTTTCCCCCTCTAATGTACCGTAACTCATGTTGGACTATTGATGGACTTACTCTGCCCTCTGGTGGTTTATCCTGTCCTGCTCTATTCGAAACAGATTACAGTCTGTGCTTGGTGATGATTTTACCATAGCATAGCTTGCTATTTGCATGTAATTGTTTTGCTTCTATAAGTCCTACCCTCAAAACGACGCTATAGGTATCACAGCACACCAAGACAACTAAACACAAGAACAGGTTTTTCCCAAATGCCATCACTCTGCTAAACAAATAATTCCCTCAACACTGTCAAACTGTTCACTAAGGTTGCATTACTATTACTATTAGTCTTCTCATCACTCCTATCACCCATCTCCTCCCACTATGACTGCATGACTGTAACTTTGTTGCTTGTATCCTTATGATTTATATTGATATTGATTGTTTCCTGATTGCTTATTTGTACCCTATGACTATCATTAAGTGTTGTACCTTATGATTCATGACGAATGTATCTTGTCTTTTTATGTACACTGAGAGCAAATAAATAAATAAATAAATAAATAAATAAATAAATAAATAAATAAATTAATTAATTTATTTCTATACCACCCTTCTCCTGAAGGACTCAGGGCGGTGTACAGCCTATTAAAAGCACAAAGACAGACATCAATTAAAAATAATTAAAATTATTAAATAATTTCAGCTCAGATTTAAAACCCCAAAAATTTAAAACACCCAATTTAAAATCATTACATTGATAGCCCGGCCTTGCGGAACAGCAGGGTCTTGAGGGCACAGCGAAATACACAGAGGTTGGAGATCTTACGCATTTCCCGGGGGCAGTTCATTCCACAGGGCAGGGGCTCCCACAGAGAAGGCCCTCCCCCTGGGTGTCGCCAGCCGACATAACTTGGCCGATGGCACCCTGAGGAGACCCTCTCTGTGGGAGTGGACTGGCTGGTGGGAGGCTATTGGTGGCAGAAGTCAGTCTCGAAGGTACCCAGGTCCTATGCCATGGAGCGCTTTAAAGGTGGTGACCAGCTATGTACCAAAGACAAATTCCTTGTGTGTCCAATCACACTTGGCCAATAAAGAATTCTATTCTATTCTATTCTATTCTATTCTATTCTATTCTATTCTATTCTATTCTATTCTATTCTATTCTATTCTATTCTATGATTATAGAAATAGTGTGCATTTTATTATGTGTATGTGTTATATTTTTATAATTGTATGTTTTATTTATTTATTTATTTCCTGCCTTTATTATTTTCACAAATAACTCAAGATGGTGTGGGAAGCCCTCCCCCACCCCCAGAAGATTGAAATATTTGGGAAATATTCAAAAAGGTAGAATGTTATATTTCCCCTAAAGGAGAAATGAAAAAAAAAAATTATGGGAGGCAGAAACCAGCCCCAGTTTCCCTATCCCAAGCAGAAACTGAGAGGCCATCAGTGGTGGGTTTGAAATTTTTTTACTACCGGTTCTGTGGGTGTGGCTTGGTGGGCGTGGCTTGGTGTGTGTAGCAGGGGAAGGATACTGTAAAATCTCCATTCCCATCCACTTCAGGGGAAGGATACTGCAAAATCCCCATTTCCTCCCAATCAGCTGGGACTCGGGAGGCAGAGAATAGATGGGGGCGGGGCCAGTCAGAGGTGGTATTTACCGGTTCTCCGAACTACTCAAAATTTCCACTACCAGTTCTCCAGAACTGATCAGAACCTGCTGAAACCAACCTCTGCAAGTCATCTTTTAGAAATGCGGATTTGGTAATCCATTCAGAAAGACTGGGTCAAGACAGAAACTCAGCTAAGCAACAAACCAAAGGTTGACAAAATTAGCTCAGACAAACACCTAGAATTTGCATTTCCCCTTTTGCCTATAGAGCCAGCTATGACCCCTACATGACCCCCATAGGAATCCAGAAGGTATAAAAACCCACCCACTCTAAACTCCATTTTGTCAGCTGCCAGAATCACATGTGGTTGGTGGTTCTGCTTCATCAATAAAGAGAACTTTTCTTTCCAATCAACCTCCAGCCTCCATTTTGTTTCCAGTACCTTTCTCCCAGCTTGGAACTGAACCAGATGGATTTTCCTTCCAACAGTGGCAAACATATCCAATACATCTATTTTCCCCACAACAACCCTGTGAGGTGAGCTGGCTTGAGAGAAAATAACTGGCCCAAATCACCTAATTGGCTTTTATGCCTGGAGTGGGACTAGAATTCTCAGTCTCCTGGGGTTTTTTTAGCCTGGTGCCTTAGGTTTACACTTACATTTAGATTGTTATTTTGTCATGTAGTTCTAGGGTATTTTTTAGGGTGCATTGTCTATGTGATATTTTTGTTTCAGTTTAGAGTAAGAGAGTATGTTATTATATATTTGCACCAGTATGGAAGTCAGAAATATATATTTTTTCTTTTGCCACTTTTTAACTCCCCCCACCCCCGACCTGTGTTTGTGTATGTCTTTGTCCTGGTGTGTGCTATATCACAGCCTTCTTCTGTGGGAGCACCCGCCCTCTGGAACGAGCTTTCTCCCGGAATACGGCTGATTCCGGATCTCCGCACTTTCCGTAAGGCCCTGAAGACGTTTTTATTTCAGCAAGCCGAACTGGCCTGAATAGGTTTTATGGGTTAGTTTTTTAATTGTATAGCTTGGGGTTTTAAATTGGGAGGCCGATTAATTTAATTTATTTTTAGTTATCTTAACTTTTATATTGTATGTTATTTTAATTTTCGGCTGTTTACTGCCCTGAGTCCCTTCGGGGAGAAGGGCGGGATATAAATTAAATTAAATTAAATAAATAAATAAATAAATAAATAAATAAATAAATAAATAAATATCAAATGTTTCTGAGAAAAGAGAAATTTCCTGACAGTGAGGACAATCAGTCATGGCAATAACTTGCATTCAGAAGTGGTAAGTGACTTGAGGTTTTCAAAAAGAGACTGGACACTTGTCTAGAATGAATAGGGTCTCCTGCTTGAGCAGAGGGTTAGATAGACTAGAACAGAGGTGGGTTTCAGCAGATTCTGACCAGTTCTGGAGAACCGGTAGCAGAAATTTTGAGTAGTTCGGAGAACCTGTAGTAAAAATTCTGACTGGCCCCATCCCCATCTATTCTCTGCCTCCCGAGTCCCAGCTGATTGTGAGGAAATGGGGATTTTGAAGTAACCTTCCCCTGGAGTGGGGTGGGAATGGAGATTTTACAGTATCCTTCACCTGCCATGCCCACCAAGCCACGCCCACAGAACTGGTAGTAAAATTTTTTGAAACCCACCATTGGACTAGAACAGTGATGTCGAACCTTTGCGCGGGCCAGAGTGCTGGAAACCCAAAGGCCAGCTGGCTGGTGCACACATGACTGCATTTTGGCCATCTTTGGCCTATTTCTGGGCCATTTTTCAGGCCAAAAATGGCTCAAAAATGGCCTGAAAACAGCCTGAAAACGGCCCAAAAAATGGCCCCCAAATGGCCTGTGTTTTGGGCATTTTTGGTCATTTTCTGGGCCATTTTCAAACCATTTTCCGGTGCTCCAGTACCCACAAAGACCAGCTGGCTGGAAACCAGAAGAGCAGCTGGCGATGGCGCTTGTGCCCACTGAGAGGGCTCTGTGTGCCACCTCTGGCACGCATGCCACAGGTTCGTCATTACTTTCACTTTCACTTTCACTTTTATTTGATTTCTATGCCGCCCTACTCCCGAAGGACTCCAAAGGGCGGTGCACAGCCAACAATAAAATACATACAAAATTTAAAAAGCAGAATTAAAATCAAATTAAATAGTTTTGGCCCAGACCAATTAAAACCCCGATAATTTAAAACCAATTTTAAAATTTGAATATATAAAATACTAAAAAATATTAAAAATTAAAAAATCTTTTATAAAAGAGGGAGAAAATTAGGCCAGGCCCGCCTGGTGAAATAAAAAGGTCTTTAGAGCACGGCGGAAGGTGCACAAATCTGGGATCCTCCGTATCTCTGGGGGGAGCTCGTTCCAGATAGTAGGTGCCCCCACAGAGAAGGCTCTCCACCTGGGGGCCGCCAGTCGACATTGTTTGGCCGACGGCACCCGGAGGAGCCCCTCTCTATGGGAGCGTACCGGCCGGTGGGAGGCTATTGGTGGCAATAGGCGGTCCCGCAAGTACCCAGGTCCTGAGCCATGGAGCACTTTAAAGGTGGTAACCAAAACCTTGAAGCACACCCGGAAGACCACCTGGAGCCAGTGCAGCTCGCGCAGGAGGGGTGTTACATGCGAATGCCATGTCGCTCCCATTACCACCCGAGCGGCCGCACTCTGCGCCAGTTGGAGCCTCCGGGTGCTCCTCAAGGGGAGCCCCATGTAGAGAGGTGGGAGGTGACGAGGGCATGAGTGGCTGTGCATAAGGAGTCCCGATCCAGAAGGGGACGCAACTGGTGGATCAGGCGAACCTGATGAAAAATCCTCCCGGTCACGGCCGTCAAGTGCTCTTCTAAAGACAGCCGTGAATCCAGGAGGATGCCCAAGTTGCGCGCCTTCTCCGTGGCAACGCCATTATGGGATTAGAAGACCTCCACGGTCCCATTCAACCATGTTTTTTTAAAAAAAATTAATTTATATGCCGCCCTTCTCTGGAGACTCAGGATGGCTTACAATGCGTTAAGTAATAGCCTTCATACTTTTGTATATTTTATACAAAGTCAGCTTATTGCCCCCACAAACTGGATCCTCATTTCACCTACCTTAGAAAGGATGGAAGGCTGAGTCAACCTTGAGCCTGATGAGATTTGAACTTGCAGTAACTGCAGGTAGCTGATGTTAATAACTGTTAATAACAGTGCTTTAGTCTGCTGCGCCACCAGGTTCTTCAATTATCTTTCCTTGAACACAAATTCCATTGCTCTTTTTCCCCTTTCAAATTTTCGGCTTGTTGGATTGCCAATTGCCAATTAAAGAGGATGGTTGGGTGGCTTTGCCACAAGAACAAAATTCATTAGCAGGAGAAAATTGTGCCAGCTAGAAGAAAGGGAATTGATCAATTCATTGGTAAGGCAAAGAGGGCATCAATGATGGTAATCAAAAAGTTATCAAGGCATTCAAAGAAAGAAAGAAAAAAGAAAGAAAAACAGGGAAGTTCATTGCACAGCAGGGGTGAAAGTAAAGGAAAATCAGAGCTCCATTCATTGGAAGTGCAATTGGGGAAGGAAGTGGCGATAGAAAAGATAGGCAAGTGCTCCTCAACTTACAACCATGCATTTAATGACTGCTCAAAGTTACAACAGCATGGGAAAAATTACTTACGACCAGTCCTCGTTCTTACAACCATTGCAGCATCCCCATTGTCACATCATCAAGATTCGGTTGCTTGACAAACAGCATGTATTAACTATGATGGTTGCAGCATCCTAGGGTCAGGTGGTTGCGTGACTTTTGTGAATTGTGACCTTCCCAGCCAGCTTCTGATAAGAAGTTTAGTGAGAAAAGTTGGATTCTCTTGACAACCAGGGGATTCATTGAATGACTGCAGTGATTCACTGAACAACTACAGCAAAAAAAGACCATGAAATCAGGTGTGACTCACTTAATAGCCACCCCGTGGTGGTCGTAAGTTGAGGACTACCTGTACTACATAGGTGTCTGCAGCAGGGTTTTCATCAGAATGAGGAAATAGGTATTGTGTGATATCATAATGGAAGCTCCCATCCTTGAAATATTTGTTTGCGATGTCATGATGCCAGAGGTAGAATTTGCATTACAGTATCGATTCATTTTTTGGCTAAATATATTAAATGAAGTTTGGCAAAGACTCTTGTTGTTCTCTAAGGATGGCTAGCAAAGTTCTGAGGGCCCTTGTGAGCTCAGATTATATTTTCCTGGTTTAAATAAACTTGATTACTCTATTTTTTTTTTTAAAAAAAACTATCTCCAGGGTGTCTCTCTCTCTCGCAGCTGATTAATTTCTCCATGATTCCAATGAGATAACCCCCATTTCTATGAATTGCTTCTAGTGCTGAATACAAGCATTGGGGGTTTCAACATTTTTTACTACCGGTTCTGTGGGTGTGGTTTGGTGGGCGTGGCATGGCTTGGTGGGCATGGCTTGGTGGGCGTGGCAGGGGAAGGATACTGTAAAATCTCCATTCTGTCCCAAATCCAGGGGAAGGTTACTGCAAAATCCCCATTTCCTCCCGATCAGCTGGAACTTGGGAGGCAGAGACTAGATGGGGGTGGGGCCAGTCAGAATTTTTACTACGGGTTTTCCGAACTACTCAAAATTTCTGCTACCGGTTCTCCAGAACTGGTCAGAACCTGCTGAAACCCACCTCTGAATACAAATAGTGCTCAATCTTCAACCAGTTGTTAAATGACCATTTGGTTAGAATGGCCTGGGAAAGAAGGCTTTATGGCCAACATGACGGGTGGATTTTACTTACTTTTACCACTGGTTCTCCCCGTGCGGACCATCCGAGCATGCAACCCAGCCTTCCGCACATGCTTCCAGCCTCGAAAACATGCCTAAATAGGACAGCATAGAGCCAGGGCGGGTGGGCAGGCCCACCAGCAATCTCTACTACCAGTTCGCTCGAACCGGTCTGAACCAACTGAATACCACCACCGGTCATTAAAAAAAAATCCTGCCTCTCCCCTGCCCTCACAATCACATGATTGATAGTTGGGTGCTTGGCCACCTATTCACCCTTATGCCTGGTGATCATGTGATCAACATTTGCAATCTTCTCTGATAGTTTCCCTAGAACAAGTGTGTCAAACTCACATCATCATGGCAACGTCACAGGATGTATCGGGACTTTTTCCCCCTTCGCTAAACCTGGCGTAGGTGTGGCCAGGGTGTGACGCATCCGGCCTATGGGCCAGGAGTTTGACAGCCCTGCCCTAGAAAGTCAATGAGGAAACCGGTAGGAAGGTTGCAAGCTGTTGTCACCTTCTAAGATGATTCTCTCTTGTCTCTGGGAGCTGACTGAAAGCCCTGGCAATCAAGGGAAGCAGAATTCCTCTGGCGGGATGAAGAAATGGAACTTAGAACCTGAAGATTCAAGCAATGTTCCTGCAGCAGACCAGAGCAATAGTTCCTTTTCATGCACAGAGGGGAACTGAACTCCTTTGGCCAAAGTAGAGAAATAAAACTCAATCTCAGGCCCAAAGAATCAGGACCGCACATTAAGTTACAGTTAAGCTGGTGTATTGCTCATATCTTATTGTTGTGGTCCACCAGCAGCCTGCGGAGCTGGCAGTGGAGTTGGACAGCAATGAGGCTGAGGAAGAACATGGGCCAGTCCTGGAGGCTGGGGAAGGCCCGGATGAGGGCTCTGCATCGGAGGCAGAGATGGGGCCAGGGCCATCGGGGAGTGATGTGCGGACTCCGGAGCCTTCAGAGGCTGACAGTAGAGAAGCAGAGGAACAGGAGGAGCCTGTTCCTAGTGCATGTATGAGAAGAGCTGCCAGAAGGCAGGAACAGCTAAAGCAGAGAGGACGACTCGGGAGTAGGGCCAAGAGATGATTGGCTCCTCCCATAAGGCTTAAAAGACCAGCAATGGCTCTTGACCTCTTTGCTGGAAAACAACCGTTTAGAGAATTGCTTCTTGTTTGGCTGTAATTGCAGCTACTTCAGCTGACTGCTAGTTCAGCAGATCAGCAGATCAAATCTCACCGGCTCAAGATTGACTCAGCCTTCCATCTTTCCGAGGTGGGTAAAATGAGGACCCAGATTGTTGGGGGAAATATGCTATTTAGTATACTGTCTTTGTTGTAAGCCGCCCAGAGTCCTCGGAGAGTAGGCGTCATAGAAATATGAAAAATAAATAAATAAATAAATAAATAAATAAATAAATAATTATTTCTTCTGTTCCTGAACTGTTGCCAAGAAAAGAAAAGGAAAAGAGCCTGGATAGCTCTGCAGACAAAGGCACTGTAATTTAACACCAGCTGTCTACAATTAAAGTAAGTTCGAATCTTGCCAGGCTCAAGATTGACTCAGCCTTCCATCCTTTCTAAGGTAGGTAAATTGAGGACCCAGTTTGTGGGGGCAATAAGCTGACTTTGTATAAAATATACAAAAGTATGAAGGCTATTGGTTAACGCATTGTAAGCCGCCCTGAGTCTCCGGAGAAGGGCGGCATATAAATCAAATTTAAAAAAAAAAGCCTTTGGCAGTTTGCCTAATTATCTCAAGGTTAGAGATAAACTAAAGACTGGTGTTTTGAGGACTTTGTTTTCATTTAATTTAGAATATGCTGAGAATGAGTTAATTCTCAGCTGTTTTAATAAAATCTGTTTGTTTTTTGAAACTGTTTTGCATTTAATATCAACTACGTGGGCCTGGGTCACAACACTTATGCACAGGAATCAGTGGTGGGATTCAAATAATTTAACAACTGGTTCTCTGCCCTAGTGACTAGCTGGGTGGGCGTGGCCATGGTGGGTGTGGCCAGGGGGTGTGACAGACAGCACTTGGCCTCCTGCACCACCTTGGGGGCGAAAATGGGCTGTGGGGGGGAGTGCCTCCCTGCACCCCGTTTTGGGCCTAGTAGGCTTCCCTGCAGCCTCCTGAGAGTGAAAACGGGCTGCGGGGGGCATGCCAACCCCCGCACCCCGTTTTGGGAATAGTAAGCCTCCCTGCACTTACTTGGAAGCCAAAATGGGGCACGTGGGGACTCATGGAAGGGGCGGGGTGGGGAGGGAAAAGTCCAGCCAGCAATTTTACTACAGGTTCGCCCGAAGCAGTCCGAACTGCTGAATCCCACCACTGACAGGAATATAGTCAACTAATGGTCAGCACTCAATTGGCACTAGATAAGAGTTAAGGGAATGCAAGGGAATGAACTTGGATTGCTTGTGGCAATGTAATAACTCCAGGGTGATTCCTCTCTTGACTCCACCTCCAGGCTCTGCTTCTTCTTCTTCTTCTCTTACACTAAGATCCCAAACATTTCTTTTAATTGTCTTTCCCAGGAAGCAGCAAAACTTTAGATTCCAAGAGGAAAAAAAATCCCATGTGAGCTACAGTGGCGCAGTGGTTAGAATGCAGTACTGCAGGCTACTTCTGCTGACTGCCGACTGCCTGCAATTTGGCAGTTCAAATCTCACCAGGCTCAAGGTTGACTCAGCCTTCTATCCTTCCGAGGTGGGTAAAATGTGGACCCAGATTGTTGGGGGCAATATGCTGACTCTGTAAACCGCTTAGAGAGGGCTGTAAAGCGCTGTAAAGCGGCATATAAGTCTAAGTACTATTGCTATTGATGATGAATTCATTCTTACACGCACAAACACACACAAACACACATACGTATGGGGCAGATTTGGGTTGGAAGGATGATACACATTTTGCCATCTGTTCCTCCCAACCAGTCCCAGTCAGTGTATATTTATGGTAAGTCCAAAGCTATTTAAGGATTCTAAGGTTAAGACCGAATTCTTAAATAGCAGGAGAAGCTCTCTGAAGTGTTGCTGATGAGGCAGAACTGCTTACAGGGCCCATGGGAAGCGTTTCTCTTGTTTAGCTGGTGCACTTTTGGTAGCTCCTGCTTTCTCTGTCTTTAGAAATCAATTAAGATACAGCTTTTTTAGCTGAGCCTTTAAGTATAAATGTTCTTATAATTTGCATTTTAATTGCTTGTTTGTACCTTTTGCATTTTGGTTTTGTTCCTTCGGTGACGTAAGTCACATTAAGTGCTCAGTTCCAACAGGAAGACAGAAGGTACAAAGAGTGAGCAATGCCATTGTTCTCATTAACGTGTAGTTTTAAATGCCTTGGGGATTTCTTTCCAAACTGGGCCTGACTTCAATAGAACCTCGAGACATTTATGTTTTTATTTTTGCAGTTGGGTGCCTGACAATCCTATTTAAAAAATACATATTTAAGAATACCTAGAGGGCTGCACCTCGGCTGAGTACTGTTTGATACACAAGAACTGGCAACCCCAATGATCTGCTTGATGGATTTGATTGGCAGGGAGCTTACAAATAGATTTGATCTATAAATAGATGATAGATCAGGGGTGAAATCCAACAGGTTCTGACAGGTTCTGGAGAACCAGTAGCAGAAATTTGGAGCAGTTCGGAGAACCAGCAAATACCAACTCTGGCTGACCCCAGCATGGGTGGGGGGAAATGGGGATTTTGCAGTATCCTTTCCCAGGAGTGGGGAGGGAATGGGGATTTTGCATATCCTTCCCCTGGAGTGGGGAGGGAATGGGGATTTTGCAGTACACCATGCCCACCAAGCCATGTCCACAGAACTGGTAGTAAAAAAATTTGGATTTCACCACTGTGATAGATGATGATGGACAGACAGGCAGACAGACAGACATATATAGATGATGGATGGATGGATGGATGGATAGCTGGATAGATAGATAGATGGATAGGCAGATAGACCTATATAAATAGATGGTAGATAGACAGCTAGATAGCCAAATAGTTAATTAGCTAGATGATAGACTGACAGACAGACAGACACATAAATGAAGATAGATACATAAATAATATAGGATGTTATGTAACTGATAGATAATACGGTACATAATACATAGTTGATATAGAGATATAGATGATAGCTGATGGATGACACATACAAGCTATAGATGACAGATAGATGATAGATACTGTACATAGATGATTTATACATATATGCATAAATGCTAGATGCATAGATGCTAGATATACAGAAATAGAAACAGTAAATGATAGATGATAGAATTGATAGATACATAATTACTTGCATAGATAGATGATAGATACATTGATGATAGATGATAGATAGTTAGACAGACAGACAGACAGATCTGATGAAGATTAGGTATATAAACGTTCATATTTTATGTTCTCTCTTTTTTATTATAGCCTAATTGTCACTGCTAAGGGGATTTCCTGCCCTTGAAACATTGCTGAATTCCTCCCCTTTCCTTGGCAAAATTCAGATCCCAAAACTTTCAAAAGGCCATGAGGGACTACCGACTCTTATTCCATGTGTAAATCCAGCCTTTAGTGGAAACTGCTGCTGAGAGCAAAAAGCATGACAACAACTCAAAAGAAGAAAGCAACTTTATTACTATTGCATAAACAGTGGTTAAAATTAGACTTTTGTGTTTCTCTTCGTTTTATACAGATAAGATCTTTACAGTGCTGTTTGGTTAAATAGGATATATGGCAGTATCTTCCCTTTATATATTCTGTACAGTGCAATAATATAGAATGTGTCTTATATATTAAAATATTTTTTTTTTCTTATTAAAAAAGGAGCATGCAAGGGACAATAACAATTTTAAAATTTATACCTTTAGGAATTGATTTCTTTGCACTGGGGTTTGTCCCAAAGTCTATCTGTGAAACAACTTTTTTTTTTTTTTTAATTTGAAAGAATGCCAAGATGGAAAGAAATGAACGTCTTCCAAAATCAAAGAATTTAAATGATAAAAGCCCTTTGTGTTGCCTTTTCTTGGAGAGGAAGAGGGCTAGGATAGCGCATCCTGTCAAAGAATTCAATCTCCAAAAACTTTTATTCTCAAATTGAAAAACCCACAAGGGGTCGTGTGCAGATTTCATTCAGAGAAAGGATCTTGAGCTTGTTTGGAGGTTCAAGCAGGAGACTGCAGCTATCGCATACCTTTGACCGAAGATTGGTACATCTATCTGGGATAAGGGGGATCTGGCTGTAACATCTGTCAGTCCATTGATCACCAAGGTTGATTCAGCTGATCTGTCTGGCTAGGCCAGGGGTCGGCAACATTAAACACTCCTGCCACAAAGGTCCTAACCAGAAGCCCCCGTTCAATTCTGGAGGCAACCCGAAGTCTGGTTCCCCCACCATAGTCTCCTCCTAGTGTGGCATCCTTTTTCCTCTGCTGACTGGAAGTCTGGTTCCCCCACCATAGAGTCTCCTCCTAGCACGGCATCCTTTTTCCTCTACCTGTCCTAACCGAAAGCCCTATCAAATTGTGGAGCCAATCAGAAACAGGGAGCTGCAGCAGAGGGATAAAAGAGCCACATGTGGCTTCAGAGCCTCAGGTTGCTGACCCCTGGGCTAGGCAGTTGTCCCCTTCCTCACCACTCCAGATATGTCCTTCTCAAAGATGTACCATATTTTTCGGACTATAAGACGCAATGGAGTATAAGACGCACCAAGATTTTGAAGAGGAAAACAAGAAAAAAAAATAGTTTTGGGCCTCCGTGCATCCGGTTTTTGCCCTCCCCGGCCCCAAGGAGCACTTTGCAGGCCCGTTTTTCACAAAAATGGGATGCACAGAGGGTTTGGGAAGCCTGCAGAGTGCTCCTGGGGGCTGGGGAGGGCAAAAATGTGGCGCGTGGGGGGTTTGGGAGGCCAAAAACAGGCCTGTTGCCTCCCCACCCCCCCATCACATTTTTGCCCTCCCCAGCCCCCAGGAGCACTCTGCAGGCCTCCAAAACCCTCTGCGTGTCCCGTTTTTACAAAAAACAGGCCTGTTTTTGGCAAAAAAGTGACCCGCGGGGAGGGGTTTTGGGAGGCCCAAAATGGCTGTAATAAGACACACCAACATTTCCACCCTCTTTTAGGGGGTGAAAAAAGTGTGTCTTATACTCTGAAAAGTAGGGTATGTTCAGTGGAAGATGATCATCCCAAACAGAAGATACACCGATCTTTGGTCAAGAGTATACAATAGCTGAGTTCCGCTGCTAGAACCTTCCAACAAGGTAATTCAGAGATAAAACTTCCTGCATGACAGGGAAGGCAGTTTCCCATTTCTCCCCCCACCCTCAATACATTCAACAGAACATGAACATATGAAAATAGGCCCGAGGCTTCCCTGCAGAACACAAAGACATGGAGCCCATGGAGTTGCAGGAAACTCAAGCTAAGTAAGGTTGACTTTGAGAGGGGATCCTTGGTAGTCTCTGAAGTAGGGTTTTTTTTGTGTTTTTTTTGGCAGATATTTCATTACCAAACTAGGTAACACCATCAGTGCTCCTGATGATATAACCTAGTTTGGTAATGAAACATCTGCAGGAAAACAATCAAGCTCAGAGAGCACCAAGGATTCTTCGTTTCAACTCTAAGCTACAAATATTCTCTTCTTTTGGTAGGGTTGACTTTGGTTATGTTTAGATGGCCTGGGAATCCCAGAATTGCTAAAGTTGGAAGTAAAGAATAAGAAAAAATAAAAGACACATCTCTTGTCTGAATGTAATTACCAAGAGTCAAGCCCAGCCCAATTTTCTATTTTTTTCCCTGCTATGTCTCATCAACTTATAGGAATTGTTGAAATTTCTCATTGTAATCTGGTCTCTGCCGTCTGAAAAAAATGAAACATATCACACACCAACAATCACAGAATTACTATAAGGTTAAAGCGTAACAAACTGACCAGATGCTGCTGATCATGACATTCTTCAGAATATATAATCTACAATTTCCATCATATAAAAACTCTACAATACTCTTTCAGTGCACTAAGGCACAAAGGAATATCCTGGGCCTGCCCAAGTTTCTATATCTGGCAAAATAGCACTCTAAAATCCTAGCGAATGGAAAAACGATGTGCTATGATAAGTTATTTTATTACTTGTTTTCCTGGGGATGCTAATCTTTGCGGATAATCACCCTACGCGCAGCTCTTTATTCACTGATTGATCTGTTTGTTTATTTATTTAAATGGGAGGTGGGATGGAAGAAATGCGGGGTCACCTTTACTTAAAGCATGGGATCTCCAAACTTGGCAATGATGGCTGGGAAATTCTGGGAGTTGAAGTCCACAAGTCTTATTGTTGTCAAGTTTGGAGAATCTTGGCTTAACCTTGCATGGTTCCATCAACCCAGGATTCTCTACTATTACTGAAAATAGTGTCTCTCCCTAAGTGGTCCACCTTCCTGAGCCTGTGATCCAATCAGAAATGGTCAGGGCTGAATGAATAGTTAGAAAACATTTCTTCTCCAATTACACTCCCTTAGCTGACATAAGATTCTTAGGTGCAGCCTTAATATCAAGCAAATGGTGGTAGGACTGTCAATTCATACGAGTGCTAAATAGAAAAGCGAGGCTGAATGCAGATGGCCCTACCAAATTATGTTTATGAGTGTAATGGCTTGATATCAAATTACTTTAAGGTTAAAGTAAACATTAGCAACGGGATAAAATCACTGTGAGTATTGTATCTACTAAAAACTTGATTTGGAATACAGGCAACCCCCGACTTACTATCATTCATTTAGTGACTGTCTGAAGTTACAATGGCACTGGAAAAGATGTCTAACGGTTGCAGCATTTCCAATGGTCTGTTCTGGCCTGCCTCCTAAACACGACAAGCCCTCTGTAGTTAAATAAATGATTCCTTTATTAGGAGTGCCAGCAGCCCCAGCAAAAAGTCTCTCTCTCTCTCTCATTGCAGGGTAACAAGTCTGTCCGGTAGGGAAAGGAATAGTTGTCTGCCACACCTATTCATCTCTGCCCCCTGCCTTTTATCCCCAGAGCTAGGGTAGGACTTCGCTAGCAGTGGTGGCTCTTCCATCCCAAGGATCAGCCCATAGATTTCCACTGCTCTCCTCTCCTCTGCCTTCGGCACATCCACGTGTCAGGCACTGGATCCAGCTGTTTCTTCTCTTCCTCATCAGCTGCCTCCAGACCTGGGGGCTGTTGACTCTCCATCTGAGGGCTGATGGACAGCCCAGGCTCCGCCTCTGTCTCTCTCTCTCTGCCAGTTCCATTCCCTCTTCCCCCTCGGAGCTCTCAGGTTGCCTTGATGCTGGCCCTGACTTCCACACCGCCTCCTCATATGATTTGGCTGCTGGAAGGTCTGGTGGCCAACAGGGCACAACATGGTCATATGAACACAATTTGGATACTTGAAAACCAGCATGCGTTTACAATGTTTGCAGCATCTCGATGATCACCATTTGCAAATTCCCAGTTGTAAGCAAAGTCAAAGAGGGAAGCTGGATGTGCTTAATGACTGTGTGATTCATTTAACAACTGCAGTGATTCATTTAATTGTGGCAAAAAAGGTCATAAAATCAGGTGGAAGTCTCTTTAACAGCCACTTTGCTTAGCAATGGGAATTTGGCTTCCAGTTGTGCTCGTCAGTCAAAGCCTACCTGTACACTTTTCCATGCCCCTCTCTCTAAGCTGTATTACTCATTTTCCGGTATACTCAACAGGGAAAAATAAATAAAAATAAATGATGGCCTATTTCCATGCACACGTGTCAAATTTCCACAGAGTTCTAATGATGATAATTCATTTGCTTTTTCTGTACATCTCCTATTCGCTATTGTGATTCCGTTTTTTTTCTGTCATAAGACTTTGCAGTGATATCTATAAGCAGCGTGCTCAAATATTGTTATTAATTTATTTAAGAGAATTTATAGGGCCATCCACTCACTCTCAGTGACTTTGGGTGACTGACAAAAATAATGAAAGACCTCCAAGTCTTTGACGGATCGCATGTTTCCCTCTCCAACTACAACTTTGCTCTGAATGCAGATTTCCTGGTTTAGAGCAATGTAATTGTGGAAAGGTTTTGGAAGGGAGAATCAAATGCAGTGAAGAAGAGGTCATTAGTCATGCTTGCCATTTTTCCATATTAGTTTAATTTCCAAGGCCGCAGAGATCCTTGTGCTCCAAAACTATTGGGGATTTGATATCAAATCCAGGGAGTTGTACAGCTGGGAATGACCATTAGCAAAGCTAACAATGCACATCTAACATGAATATGGCTTGCCTTCCCATGTCATCTACACTACTGTGTGACATCATTTGGTGCTCATTGGGTGAAGTTCATACAATGACTCCAAGTTAATACAAGTCTGGCATGTCTATGGAGTTTCTCGGTCATTCCAGGTCATCATTGTCTCAAAGTGCTTTTTTTTTTTCCCTTCAAAAGGCAACTGGATTGGTTTTTTGTTTTGATTTTTTGAAGAAGGAGAAGGAGGAGGAGGAGGAGAAAGAAGAAGAAGAGGAAGAGGAAGGAGAAGGAGAAGGAGAAGGAGAAGAAGAGGAAGAAGGGGAAGGGGAAGGGGGAGGGGAGGAGGAGGAGAAGGGGAAGGGGGAGGGGGAGGGAGAGGGAGAGGGGGAGGGGGAGGGGGAGGGGGAGGAGAAGGAGAAGGAGAAGGAGAAGAAGAGGAGGAGGAGGAGGAGGAGGAGGAAGAGGAAGATCCTCTTCTTATCCAAGAAGCTTCATCAGCTGTGACTAAATGGTGCAGGGATGAAAGGTTAAGTTCATCCAGTCACAACTCATGAAGCTTCTTGGATAGGAAGTGGAATGTCTTCTTCTTTAAAAAAAACCCCAGTCCAGTTGCCTTTTGAAGAAGAAAAAAGCATATTTGAGATCAGCCTGACATAACAAGTTCTGCCCAAATAAATAAACTATAGTGTATCTCAATATGATAACCAGGTTCATATGACATACTGAGCTACATTTAGGCTAACCTAGTTTCTTGTGCTCGAATACTTCGGCCACCTAATGAGAAGGAAGGTCTCACTAGAGAAGAGCCTAATGCTGGGAAAGACTGAGGACAAAAGAAGAAGGGGACGACAGAGAATGAGGTGGCTGGATGGAGTCACTGAAGCACTAGGAGTGAGCTTAAATGGACTCCAGAGGATGGAGTCCTGGAGGAATGTTGTTCATGGGGTCGCGATGAGTCGGACACAACTTCGCAACTAACAACAAAGTTTCTTGTGCAAACCCAGTTCTCAGTTTGTGAATCCAAAAGCCACATTCATAAATGATTCGGTGTTAATTGATCCCCAGTCCAGAACTGATTCAGCTGTAATTCTGACCTTATTTATCACTCTAGATTTATTCTGGGGGAGGAAGAGGGCAAGGATTGAAAAGGGGAATTTAAATCCTGCTATGTAAAAATGCAAGAACTTATTTTGGGACACTTTCCTTCATCTTCTCTGGGTGTCACTTAGAATTAGACAACCAGAAGAGGTCTTGGTTGCTTAAGGCTTCCAAAAGCATTGGTCTTCCGCAACCTGATCCAAAGGTTGCCACCTAAAATTGTGGTTCTTAAATCTGACAGGTAAAAATTAGCAAATACATGCAAAGTAATAAAATAAATTGCATTTAATTAATTTGATTTATGTTCAATTTAGCTGCACAGAAATCAGAATTGTAATTTGTCCCAGCCTCCTCTGCTTTTTGGAATGCAGACTGCAGGATGCTACTGAAATGCCAGATGCTTGGGGAAAAAAAGTCTGCCCTTTAATTCAGCTCAGAGCTACAGTTTGGAAGATCCACTGTAGATACCACTATGCTTGAAATATGCCTGTCTGACTATCCTGATAATATCTTCTAGGATGTCCAATTCCTTACCAGCAGCAGTGAACTGTTTATGTAGGCCACTATATCATTCCAAGCTTTTGAAGATCACCCTCTTGGGAGTCAGCTTCATGATAGTAACACTGTAAAAGGTCTATGCTGCAATTCAGAGGCCCAGATATTTTGTGACTTCCTAACTTCTTTCTGTTAACTGAGACATTTCGCAAACTTTCAGGCGGCACTTTTTCCCAGGTGTGTGTGTGCCATCACTAAAGTAGGATTTCCCCCCCTTCTCCAGATGTTATTGTCTGATCTGAATGCAACCCACAACCTTGGAAGAAATGCTATACAAGTGCAGGGAAGGGGAAGAAACAGTGGTGGGATTCAGCCAGTTCGCACCACTTCGGGAGAACCGGTTATTAACTTTCCGAGCAGTTTGGCAAATTGGTTGTTGGAAGAAATCATTAGGGCAGAGAACCAGTTGTTAAATTACTTGAATCCCTCTACTGGGAAGAAATGAGGCCTTCTGCAGAGAACCCCACTTTTCAGTGGTCGGATCCTGCCGGTTTAACAACCGGTTCAGTGATCATATGTTCCACGCGCCCACACCTGATGCGCATGCATGCACAGTTTAGACAAAACTAGACATCAACATTACTTCTGGGGACTAACACAGCTGAAGCGCGGCCATCCGCTCTGCCACATGAATCAGCTGAGAGGACAAAGGTAAATAAAGCAAGCAGGGGCAGGCAGGCCCACCTGACCGTTGGAACGAACCGGTTTGATCCCAGCTGATCGTTGGAGCTACCGGTACGCCCAAACCGGTCCAAACCGGCTGAATCCCATCTCTGCCACTTTTCTGGGATTACACAGGGTTTTTTTTTACAACTAAGTAACACACAATCTACCTCTGCATATTTACAAAAGGAGCACCCGTTCCTTTCAGCTAAATGATCTAGCTAGCAAATGTTTCCATGGGGTTCTAAATAGAAACTGTACCAACATAAACCACCAGATTGTCACTACAGCCTCCAAACTAGCAGAGAAATGGAGTCAATTTACCCCATTCTCACCTTTCCTACCTCTGACACACATACAAAGAAGTTGCCATGTGATCAGCCAAAGAGAAAGGATGCTAAATGTCTATAGGGATTCTCAGTCATCCAGGTCATGGTTATCCCAAAGGTGCTTTTTATTTTTTTTTCAAGAGGCAACTGGACTTTCTGGCTTTTCTTTGAAGAGGTTTCACTTCTCAACCAAGAAGCTTCTTCAGCTCTTGAGCTTTTTTAGCTCAAAAGCTGAAGAAGCTTCTTGAATGAGAAGCGAAACCTCTTCAAAGAAAAACAAAGTTCTGTTGCCTCTTGGAAAAAAAAACACCTTTGGGAGAAAGGATGCTAGTAATTGCTAGCCAAACAACAGAATCTGAGAACTTCATGTCGGATGCCTAATTTGCATGTTTGACTGGCCGTCGGTCAATTTATGCCTTCCTGCTGAGCCAAATTGTTCTGAAAACAACAGAAGTGGCTTTTTTGAGTGCTCCAAAATTGGCACCAGTTTGTGGGATTTTAGTTGCTAGACAAACATACACGCTAAGGATTTTCAGCTGGGTTGTAACATGCTTTAATTTTCATCTCCAAATATAAAAATGGGAAAGTGCTGCTAGGTCCATCATCTTCGTTTTCAGATCCCTCTTCATCCATAAACATTGCTGCCCCTATGTTAAACCATTGCTATTACAGGTAATCCTCAACTCACGACCACAATAGGAGCCCAAAATTTCTGTTGCAAGGCAAAACAATTGTTAAGGAAGTTTTGCCCCATTTTACGACTTTTCTTGCCACCATTGTTAAGGGAATCACTCCCGTTGTATTAAGTTAGTCGTTAAGTGAATTTGGCTTCCCCAATGATTTTGCTTGTCCAAAGGTTTGTAAAAGGTGATCGTGTGACCCTGGGACACTGCAACTGTCATAAATATGAGTCAGCTGCCAAGCGTCTGAATTTTTATCACATGACCATGGGAATGCCGCAATGGTCATCAAGTGTGAAAAATAGTCATATGGTTTTTCAAAACTGTTGTAACTAATGAAACTTCAAATGGTCTAAGTGAACTGTTGTAAGTGAAGGAATCCCTGTACATTTCTTCTATTTATTTATTTCTTCTATTTATTTATTTATTTTTTTTTATTTTTTTTTGCTGCTGCAAACACCCTCAGTTTTCTAAACTACTTTCAGGTGGTTGTCCTGAGAAGGATAGAAACATCTTATATTCCAGTCATGTTTAAAAATTAGAATAATTAAGGTCTATTTTGATGATGTGGCTGCCTGGAGGAGAGTTGGGGTGCTCTGAATAGAGTAGCACAGGCTCACAGTTAATGTGAAAAATCTGAAGTACAATGTTTTCTTTATATGCAGATATGTGTATGTGAACGCAGAAGGCAAACAGCAAACCATTTCTGCAGCGTTGCCAGGAAAATTACATGTTTTTTTTAAAAAATATATACCTATATATACACACACGAACTCACCAGAAACTAAGCTTGACTTTATATACACACAAACCACACACATACACACCCACAGTAAGACCTGCTTATCAGTCCAATGGTCTATCAAGTCCAGTGATGGACTTACCACTTGCTGCAGATTTCAAATGAGAAGCTTGTAGCTTAGCATGAAGGATTTTGTGGCTTCTTGCACTGAGCAAGGAGTCAGGCCTGAATGAGTTAAGAGGTCCCTTCCAATTCATACAAGTGAATTCACTCAGTAGAATTCATTCCAATGTATGCATCTGTGCATCCCCTCCATACATACTACATGTGCTAGGAAAGTTAAGGGAAATGCAAACAAGGGAGAAGTAGTACTGTAGCTACACTCCTGCCTATGGCTCGCCGAGAACTATGTTCATACAGTTTATTTCATAGAATTATGGATAATTCGCACAATATACTGAACCCTAAAACTATTGAGCAGGCTGTGCCTCCATATTACATTATCCCCCAGCACCCTCTCAGATATAAACTGAGGTCAACTCAAACCTGACCCACCTCTGCTTCATTTGCAATCAATCTGGTTTAATCCCACAGATAGAAGAAGCATCATTTAGTTTGAGGGAGCTTAATCAGAGGAAAGTCACATGAGTTACAATCTCACTCATGTAGTCTGGGGGGACACCAAGGTATGGAAGATAAACTCTGGCACCTCTTTTCTAGAACAATTTCCTCTCCTTTTCACATATCACCAAGCTATTCCTGGCTACTGGTTGACTGTGCTATCATCATCTTTGCAGTTAAGGCTATTATGGTCTGTGGTGGTAGACCAATCCATGCTCTCACTGGAAAAACTCAACTGAGATGTCCATCCTAAAGCAGGAACAACCTCACATCAGGCTTCAAGACAATTAGCACTTCCTTGATCAATTTTAAACCCTTACCCTACAATCATGTATATATATATATATCATTTACCTCTAGGATCATTGTAGCAAAATGTGCTAAGATAGTAAGCTGGAGCAACCTCCAAAATTCTGTTTGGAAATCTTTGTATAAGACAGATTTGAGTAAGATCAATAGAGACTGAATATTGACTATGAAGCTATTTATACATTGGATCAAGGTGCCCAATAACTTTTTACAGCATTGTTGGAAAACAGGATAGGAAGGAAGACTCTGCATTGGCTTTTGTGAAATGCCCAGCATAACTTCGTTTTCCTTACATAAAAGTGTCGATGGGAAAAGCAGGAAGTGAATGAGTGGAATGCACTGGTTGGAAAACACAAAACGCTGGACCAGTCTTATGTCTCGTAGATGAAGAACAAAACTCCTCTGAACCAGCTTCATTCCTATTCGTGTCTCCAGACACAGATTTCTCACAAGTTCCTTCATCAACTTGAATCAAAAAACCCTGAAGTCTGATGAACTTGTAGAAACCATGGTCTCGAACTTGCTGTGGTGATGTGGACATTCCATTTCCTGGAATGTGGGACACTTAAAAACAGATGCGTGAAAGTGTCCTGGCCAGTAGGTGACCCTACCACGCAACCAGTGCTGAGACTTGATCAATGCATCCTTGTTTTCATCTACTGCTACCACATCAAAAATATAATTCAGGGCTTATGGTTTTCTTCTTTTTTTTATTGCATTAGGAAACGGAAAAAAAAAAACCATTAAAGCATTAAGACAGCCCTTTGATGTCCCTGCCAAGAGGATATGGTTGATTTACAGATATGCTGCCGGATACAGTTTCCTTGCTGAACCGTTCCTCTTAACCTTCACTCTCGTTCACACCTGCTCTCTCTTTCTTTCTCTCTCTCTCCTTTGCCCGTTGATTTGAAAGTTGGTCAGGGAGAAAGTTCACCGGGCAGCATGCGCATGCGTGGATCATTTGTTTCACAGTGTTATGGCTACTCCATGCCACTTCGGAGGATTTGATTGGCTGCGATCAACATGACGCTGATAATAAAGGCCATAGCAAAAGCGCATATTAAACTCTTCCGTACGCAGGTCTGTCGGTTTTGTTTCTGGGAATGCACTAAAAAGAAAGAAAGAAAAAGGAGGGGGAAGAGTTAAAAAGTTAAAAATCAATTCTTTCTGTTTTAACAACAGATGTTGGTCTTTTTTTGGAGCAGTTTTTATCTGGCCTATAAAAGGGGAATCAAATAGCAATTGCAACAGCATGTAGATTTATAGACTGCTACACAGTGCTTTACAGACTTCTCTGGTTTACAGAGCCCCCGACAATTTGGGTCCTCATTTTAATGACCTTGAAAGGATGGAAAGCTGAGTCAATCTTGAGCTGGTCAGGATCGAACTCCTGGCAGTAGGCGGAGTCAGCCTGCAATACTACATTCTAACCACTATGCCACCAAGGCTCCAAATGTAATTTCTTCCATGAGATTTCTTGTTCCTTGTCCTCATCTACTGCTACCACATCAAAAATATCAAAAAAAAAAAAAAAAAATCCCACTGGAGGAAATAGACGTAGCTCAGGGTTGAATCATTGCACTCTAGAAATGGCTAGTATTTACTAAGTACGCAAAAGTAAAAAGTTGGGGCTGTAATTTTACTTTGTAATTTACTGAAAAAAGTTGGAAATCAATGCTCCCCCCTTTTTTTCCTTTACCCCACACTTGTCCCTTTCTTTTCCCTTCCCATTTCCCTACTCTCTTTATTTTCATCTCTATTTTAAAATATACAATTATAGAATCATTGGGCTGGAAGCAGTGGTGAAATCCAATTTTTTTAACTACCGGTTCTGTGTTACTGGTGTGGCCTGGTGGGTGTGGCAGGGGAAGGATACTGCAAAATCTCCATTCCCACCCCACTCTGGGGTCAGCCAGAAGTGGTATTTGCTGGTTCTCTGAACTGCTCAAAATTTCCGCTACCGGTTCTCCAGAACCTGTCAAAACCTGCTGGATTTCACCGCTGGCTGGAAGGGACCTTGGAGGTCTTCTAGTCCAACCCTCCCCCCCCCCCGTTCAAGCAGGCGACCCTATACTATATTCTGGACAAATGGCTGTCCAGTCTCTTCTTGAAAACCTTTTATTGTTGATTATAATAATCCTAATAAAAACCTCTGAAAAAATAATAAAAAAAGAATTATTGGATTCTTGGTGCAATGGATCATTAGTGCAACTGATAATGTTAACTTTGCCTTATAATAAAAAGTCTACAGGAAAAAAGAGACCACCAAGAGGCCAACATCTTCCAGGTGATCTTTTAAAAACACTCTCAGAAGGAAAGTCAGAAGGAAAGAAGTACTAAGCCACACGATGGCAGTAGATCCTGACAATTTCCTCAGCTACCAGGCCCACATGTTGTGCAAAGCCATGATTTAAATAATTTGTTAAATAAACCACATTTGGCTGAGCTTTAACTATCTTCTTGGCCAGGGGTGGGCAACTGTGGCCCTTTTACAACCTGTGGACTTCAACTCCCAGAATTCCTGTTCCTGAAGTGGCAGACTCTAGGGGCAGAGTCAAAAGAGGAATCTATGTAGAATCTCTACATAGACACAAAAAATGACTCAGTCCAACTCCTCTTAACTTCCACTAACCCTTATCTGGCACCAAAATAGTATTAACTCAGGGGTGAAATGCTCCTGGTTCAGACCGGATCGCCTGATCCGGTAGCGATGGCGGCGGTTGGTGGTTCGGAGAACCAGTAGCAAAAATCCCTGCCCTCCTCCCCATGCCCAGCTGTGCCGCACAATCATCAGAGGCTTTTTTTTAACTTTTAAAAGCATTTTTTCTATAACCTCTTCAGCTGAAAAAATGCTTTTAAAAGTAAAAAAAAAAGCCTCTGATGATCGTGCAGCTCAGCTGGGATCGTCAAAGGCTTTTAAAAGAAAAAAAAAAACCTTTTTTCTTTTAAATGCCTCTGACGATCCCAGCTGAGTTGCCTGATCAGCAGAGGCTTTTTAAAAAAGCCTCTGACGATCAGGCAACTCAGCTGGGATCATCAGAGCCTTTTGAAAGCATTCTCTGAAGAGGTTGTACAAAAAATGGTTTTAAAAGTAAAAAAAAAAATGGCCACGCCCACCCAGTCACATTATCCCCCACACACACACCAAGCCACACCCACAGAACTGGTAGTAACAAATTTTAGATTTCATCACTGTATTAACTGTTAGTTGAATACATTCCTATGCATAGTGCATAGTTCCATTAAATCAGTTTAATTGGAAGCTCACGTGTGATCCTGGTCTTTCACATTTTATAGTCCCACGATCATGTGACCACGATTCATGATTTTCTTTGCTGGAAACGTATTTACTTCTGGTTTCCAGAAAAAAAAAAGCCATTGCAGACAATGGTTCACTTAATGGTCATGGCATTCATTTAATGACTGCCCCATTTAATTAACGACTGCTGCCAAACATGGAAAATCAGGCTTGGTTGCATGATTGCTTCAACTTATAACCTTCATAACATATGACACAAATTCCAGGCTCCAGTATGGGAGAAAGTTGAGGATTACCTGTACAAGTGAAACATTTCACTTCTTCAATGTGCTCTATGAGAAAGAAGAAAGTCAAATTATTTTATGTGCTCTATGTATGATAGAAACCCACCTTCAAATTCCGTTTGACAATTACCAGAGTTCTCATTTAAACTCTCCTCTTCAGTGATGATAATATTTTCAATGTCCTTCATTGTTAAGTGATCTTGGAACGCATGATAGAGGATGTGTTTAAGCTCCTCCAGTGTTATCCGTTGCATGTCAAACTAGGGAGAAAAAGTGAGAATTTAGTCAGAGTTTACACTATCAAATGCTTTTGCACTTTGTTCAAATCTGTTCCCCAATTTTATAAGAGATATACGCCCATGAAGAAATGCCTCTTCTCAGAGCTTTTCAGAGCAAAATGAAGCTTGGGGTTAGCCATTGAAATGGGACCTGCTGCCTTCCCAAATCCAATAACCAGTTATTGTAATTAAAATTGTACGGCTCTTGGGATATCCTCAGGATGTCTGTGAAATCTGCACACACACACAATATCAATTGTTTGGTTTTATCCTAAGGCATCCTTCTGAAGAACTTGAACACAGAACATGACTGTGTGAAGGTTAGCTGGATGGACCTTTGGAGGCTGACCTCCTCAGTGTGAGACACAACCAAGTAGCTATGGAATCTATGCAGAGACATAACAGAATAACAGAGTTTGAAGGGACCTTGGAGGTCTTCTAGTCCAACCCCCTGCTTAGGCAGGAAACCCTACACCACTTCAGACAAATGGTTATCTAACATTTTCTTGAAAACTTCTGGTGTTGGAGCATTCACAACTTCTGGAGGTAAGTTGTTCCACTGATTAATTGTTCTAACTGTCAGGAAATTTCTCCTTAGTTCTAGGTTGCTTCTCTCCTTGATTAGTTTCCATCCATTGCTTCTTGTCCTGCCCTCAGGTGCTTTGGAGAATAACTTGACTCTCTCTTCTTTGTGGCAGCCCCTGAGATATTGGAACACTGCTATCATGTCTCCCCTGGTCCTTCTTTTCATTATTTATTTATTTACATAATTCCTTTGGTTACATCATGAAGCATCGTTTTGAAGAACCTGCCAGAGTCATGTCTATATGGAAGTTGGCTGAATAATAAGAGAACATAGACAGGAACAGATAGTCTTCTAGTGTCTATGGAGATTCTCAATCATCCAGGTCATGGTTGTCCAAGAGGTACTTTTC
Source organism: Arizona elegans (assembly GCA_022577455.1). Classification (NCBI taxonomy): domain Eukaryota; kingdom Metazoa; phylum Chordata; class Lepidosauria; order Squamata; family Colubridae; genus Arizona; species Arizona elegans. Next base: position 5,746,990 of record JAKOOJ010000017.1, read on the forward strand.
CAAAAGGCAACTAGACTTAACTGAACTGAAGAAGGTTTTTGGATGAGAAGCAAAACATTTTAAAGGAAAAAACCAAGAAAGTCCAATTGCCTTTTGGAGAAGCACCTTTGGGATAGTCTTCCAGTCCAATCCCATCTGAACAGGGCACCCAAGACTGCATACTCAACACAAGGAAGCAAGCATTTTATCCTGAGATAGCAACAGATTAGGTGTCCTGGGTTGGATGAACCCAACAGTTACACATGTACACATATATTATAATTACAGGTAGATACATAAACATCAAATTTAAAAAAAACATAATTCACTTCTGTCCTTTACTTTCCGCACAGACCCATTAACTATTTCTTATTCTTTTATGCCATCGTGATCATTATTTAAACATTCTGTTATTGCCTTTTATTTAATCTATAAAATCCCTTTATCATGTTTGCAATAATATTTCAGTGACAACATTTGACGAGGTCAGGGAAATGAGCAGTTCTACTGAAAACTCATCATATCTATTGGTGAGTTCTCCATGGATTCCATATATTTTTGTGAATTAGATATCGTATGATGTAGCTCAATAAAGAGCAAAAATCTCAAACCTCTGGTTGGTAGCGGTGATGATGACAAATAACAATAGCACAACAGCTATAGGTCGTCCTCAATTTTCAACAGTTTGTTTTGTGACTGTTCAAAGTTACAACACTGAAAAATGTGACTTATGACCGTTTTTCATAGTTACGACCTTTGCAGCATCCCTATGATCACGTGATCAAAATTCAGATGCTTGGCAACTGGTTCATATGTATTTATGTTGTCCTAGGATCATGTGATCCTTTTTTGCAACCTTCTGACAAGCAAAGTCAAATGGGGAAGACAGATTCACTTAACAACCAGGTTACTAATTTATCAACTGCAGTGATTCACTTAACAAATGTGGCAAACCAGGGGTGAAATCCAGCAGGTTCTGGAGAACTGGTAGCGAATATTTTGAGTAGTTCGGAGAACCTGCAAATACCACCTCTGGCTGGCCTCAGAGTGGGGTGGGAATGGAGATTTTGCAATATCCTTCCCCCAGGAGTGGGGAGGGAATGGGGCTTTTGCAGTATTCTTTCTCTGTCACACCCACCAAGCCATGCCCACCAAGTCACACCACGCCTACCAAGCCATGCCCATAGAACCGATAGTAAAAAAATTTGGGTTTCACCACTGTTTAACACATGTCTCACTTAAGAACATACATTTGGGACTCACTTGTGGTCATAACTCAAGGACTACCCATACAGAAACCAAATTGCACACAGCACAACATAGCACAAATACAATCTTTGTCTAGTGTCAGATCCTAAACTCTAAAACTGGTTGATGCCGGATACATATTTCTAAGAGTGAGCTTGATAGAGGAGCTGAAAAGGTTATTCTCCTGTTCCCCACAAGAGGTAGCCAAACACATTTTTTAAAAAAACAGCTCATGAAATGTGATTGTCACAAATGACACTGGCTTTTTATAGTAACTCCAGATGCAAGAGAAAAGAAATGCAGAGTTTGTAAATCACCCAGCTTATGACTTGGTAAGTCAGCCAGTCAGGTGGGCATCACTGTCAACCGTGGATGAAAAAAGGATAAAGTTTTAGCAATTGATTGATTGCTATTTTTAGTAACGACTGTACAGGTGAAGTGGTTGGGTAGGTAAGCTTTTTGGCATTATAGCATAGGTTTCATTGAGTCACAAAAAGGAAAGGTTTTTTTTAAAAAAAAAAATGCCCTTGCAATTATTACATAGAACTCCACATTGCACAAAGAGCATCTTTTAAAACAGAAATAGAACATTGGTCTTCTGGATGGAGGATGAAAACAGCCAGAAATGAATGGAAGTTGTTTTCAAATTATTTGGACGATCAGAAGCTGTGCTGAGTGCTCTTACTTTCAGATACAAGGTATATGATGGCTACAGTCAGATCCGGTTGATGATGGATACGTCCTCACTGCCTGTTCTGTCCCCGTCTCACAGACGCACACAAACAGACAGCCGGGGGTTAAATAAACTGGCAGACAACAAATTCTTTCGATAAGACGATTGGCAGCAACCCAGTAGCTGCTTGCCAAGACTTTACTCATAAACAAGATACACACAGTTCAAGAATTGTCAAGTCCAGTCCGTAATTAAATCCAAGGCAGATAATGTTGTTTCCAAAGATGCAATGTGACTCGATAGTAGTTAGTTTTGTCCATCACAAGTCTGAATGGCCACCTCACCCCCTTTTATACCCTGTGGGGTGTGGTCCAGTGACTCAGCTTAATCTCTGGCACGCCTTTTCTTCTGTTGCGTGCGCTTATCTCTGTGACGCTGCCGAGGATCCAGCCAAGACTCATCTCCCTCATTACTGTCCACCTGCAACTGCGTGGACATGCTTGGCCCCGGGCCTATCTCTTGACCTTCGGTGGACACCGAAGGCATTGCCACAGAGGAGGGTCCTGGAGAGGAAGGCCTTGCCAACTCCTCTCCTTCACTCTCAGAGTCCTCTCCTGCCGATGACACAGGCTCAGGTAACTTAGCCACAACACTGCCAGAGATAAAATACAGTACAAGTATTCTTCACTTACTGATTAAAGTTGGGACTCGTAACACTTTTGCTAATCATCATCATCTCCTTTTCGCGATCCCATAATCCCATGCGGGGTGGAGTCTGGGCAACTGAATGGAGCTAGCAGAGTGTTTTAATGGCCGGATGCCCTTCCTGTCGCCAATGCGGAGTTTTGTTCAGAAGATATAATCTCAGTGTGCCCAGAGAGAGAAATATCTGCCTTTACCTAGTATTGAACTCACAGCCTCATGATTGTGAGGCGAGAGCTCCACCTCTAGGCCACCGCACCACTCCCAACACTTTTGCTAATGATGCAGTCATAAAGTAGAACATCACGTGACCATGTCTGAGTTACAATGCCAGTTTATCAGTTCTACCTGACGTTTAGCACCATGTCACATGACTGTGACCGGTTATAAGTCTCCTTTTCAATATTTTTGTGACTTCAAATAATCACAGAACAAGTGGTTGGTGGAGGAAGATTAGAAGCAATTTTTTTTGGCTATGCTTCAGCAAGTGACAAAACATATCGTATTTTTAGGAGTATAAGACGCACCGAAGTATAAGACACACCTTAGTTTTTGGGGAGGAAAATAAGAAAAAAGCTGATTGGCAGGTGGATCGGCCTCCCAGAATATCCCCAATCAGCTGTTCCCAGAGGTGAATTTTAGCAACAGGTTCCTTGGTTGTGAGCTCAGTGCCTTGCTTTTTTTTGCTTTTTTTCTGCCTCTGAAACTTCTGAAACTCTGTTTCAGAAAAAAAAAAAAAAAATTCTGCCTCTGAAAGCCTCCAAAACAGCTTCAGGAAAAAAGCCTCTGAAGCTCTGTTTGGGGGCTTCTTTTCTGAAGCTCTGTTTGGAGGCTTTTTTCTGAAGCTCTGTTTGGGGGATTCTTTTCTGAAGTTTCGTTTCTGATGCCTTTTTCAGCCTCTGAAACCTCCATTTGAGAAGCTGGGCAGGGCTACATTCGGAGTATAAGACACACCCAGATTTTCACCCTCTTTTTTGGGAGAAAAAGATGCGTTTTATACTCCAAAAAATACGGTAATCGCCTTTAGCGACTTTCAGAAGCTAAGAATAATCCTGGTTATTGAAGAGGATTCCTGGACAATTACCTATATCAGAAAGATTGCAGAAGAAGAAAATGGTGTTTTCTTCTATATTGTTGTCAAGGAAACAACACAGAAGTTGGGCTCAACTCAAAGGACACATTGCTTGGTCTCAGACATTAAGTAACATCAGTCCCAGTGAGGATTTGGATGGGAGACCACCCAGATTAGTGTTTTTCAACCTTGGCAGTTTGAAGATGTATGTAGTTCAGCTTCCAGAATTCCCCAGCCAGCATGCTGGTTGAGAAGCATTGACCTAGATATTTCAAAGCCTTAGGACAGAATGGGAAGTTGGAAACACAAATTGTAAGAGACAATAGCAACTCTTTTCTGCAATACTGCCAAGGGTGCAGATGTAATCATCCAAAGTGATTATATGTAGTCACCAGACATCTAGCTTAATTTAAGGGTGCCTATGTGTATTTTTCATAATGTGTGTGATGACATCATGGTGCATCCAACATCATTGTGGTTTCTGCCAGATGCCTATCACTTTATCCTAAAAGATAAAGGTTCCCCTTGCACATATGTGCTAGTCGTTCCCGGGTCTAGGGGGCAGTGCTTATCTCCATTTCAAAGCCGAAGAGCCAGCGCTGTCTGAAGATGTCTCCGTGATCATGTGGCCGGCATGACTCAATGCCAAAGGCACACAGAACGCTATTACCTTCCCACCAAAGGTGGTCCCTATTTTTCTACTTGCATTTCTTACATGCTTTCGAACTGCTAGGTTGGCAGAAGTTGGGACAAGTAACGGGAGCTCACCCCATTATGCGGCACTAGGGATTCGAAACCCCTGAACTGCCGACTTTTCGATCAACAAGCTCAGTGCCTTAGCCATTGAGCCACCACGTCCCTCTTCTGCCAAGGATACACTTTATCTTAGCTGCAGACTAAACACCACTTAATACTCCCTTATATTACTTATATTACTCAGCTGACTGTTAAGGTCAAACTATATATACATCTTAGCATTGTGTTTCTTTTTTTTTTATTGAAAAAGTTTTTCAAATATAAGTTTCCCCCCCCCCTTTTCCCCCTGTCTCCCCCCTCCTCCCTAACCCCCCTCCCCCTCCCCTCCCCCCATGGCTTCTTCAGAATAAAATCATTAATATCGAGTTAAATAATACTTTACCATCCCTTTACACCACCCCCACATGCTAACCATTTCTTTCTAACATTGTTATTATATCCCCCTTATACTATAAATTTCAAAGCAACCTTCAGCTATAAAACTTTATGATAATTCCTAATTTGGCATTTATTCAACTCATAATCTACCCATTTCCTCCACCCCCATACATATATCTCTTAATTCAAATCTTTTACATATATTTATATCTAAACATAACATCCCTTTTATTAAGCTAAACAATCAGTAACCTAACCTATCTCCACCCAATTTGCTACAGGTCTACCATACATAATATTTTAATATCTTCGTTCTTCTGCCCACACCACACCACTAAAAATATTTCCATATATAAACAGAATCCTCAAATGACTTTAAGTTTGTAATCCATATAATATCTTCTGTAATGTCTTTCAGCTAGATTATTAATTCGACGCCCCTATTAGGGTAACATCAACTTCAGTTTTCAACAGTGTATTCAGTATCTTCAATTACCATCTGCCCCCATCAGTAATAAATGTTGTCGTATATAAAAAACCACCCGAGTGACTTTATATTTATATTCCATATAATATCTTCTGTAGTATCTTTCATCTAGATTATTAATTCCAACCACCGTGTTAGGGTAACAACCAGATCTTCTGCATGTCCCACCATGATTCTCGTGCCTTATAGCTCAACATATACGTAATCCGTTTTACAAAGAGTACAAAATAGAAAGTTCCAATCCACTCAGTTAGAGGCCTTCTTCCACATCCCTAAGTCTCAGCACTGCAGAGATCTGTTATTCTTCTCAAAATAGTACAAGTCAGCTATATTTTCATTTTAATCGTCTCTTAAGTAACTGGCATTAGACTGTTGTTTAGTCTAAAATTTTTTAGTTTTGTAGGACCTGCTTCTTCTTTTCTTAACTTTTTGTGATTTAGATCTCCATCCTGGATGCCTTTCTAGAACTTGTATATCAGCTGATTGATTTCCATGCTGGTCTGTAACTTGATGAAGCATCGCATTAAAATCCAAAGCCACCTCTCTTGTATTTATGAGTAATCCAGCTATAACCTTTAAAGGAGAATCCAAAAGCGACTCATCCAAGGGAGCCTCTGTGACTTGTTGTTTTTCCATTATCTCCATCTCCATCTGCTTAGCCTGGGTTTCAGTCTCTTGTTCATTTTGCATTTCTCTATTCCCCTCCTGTGTTCCTAACACTGATGGCATACATGGAGATGTTAAATCCATTTTAAGAACCTTGTAATAAAATTCTTCTGCTTTTTCAACAGTATTTAATTGATATCTTTCTCCTTGGTATCTCAATATTATACCAACTGGAGCATCCCACCTAAATGGGATGTTTTGTCTCTTTAGCTCAGTCACCAAAAATCCAAAGTCCTTTCTATCTTGTGTTTCTTATTCAGGCTTTCAAAACAGTGAGATTGGGTCATGATGTCTTTGAGTCTCACTTACCAGCAGTTACAGGTAGTTCTCGACTTACAACTATAATTGGAACCAGAATTTCTGTTCATATGTCCTTGTGGTTAGGTCGAGTTAGACCTCATTATACAACACTTTTTAAGGCACATGAACTCCTGTGGTTGTTAAATGAATCCAACTTCCCCAACTGGCATTTTTGTCTTTTTTTTTTTTTTTTGGCCAGAATTTGGCAAAAAGATTTCAGCACAATGATATTTATGTCATATATTTAAAGTCTTAACTTTCTATTCTTTACATATCTTACAGCAGGAGTGTCAAATTAAAGGCCCGGGGGGCGGATCTGGTTGGTGGGGTGCTTAGATCTGGCCTATGGGGCTGCCCTGGAAACAGCGAAGGACTGGCCTGCAGTGCCTCTGCCAGTGAAAATGGAGCTTGGGAAGGCTGGGTGTATCAGAGGCAATTAGCCCCGTTACCTTCCTGGGGTAATTGCCTGGATCGTGGCATTTTCCTTGTGTATACCTTTGTAAGAAAATAAACCCCAAAGATATTTTTTCTAAGGAAAAACTCATATTTATTGTAAAGAAGAAAATAAAACATCTTACTATCTAAATATTTAATTGTTACATTTTTGCAAAGTCCCTACTGGCTACTTCTCAGCAGCCGGACTTCTCTGGCAAGAGAACAAAGAAAAGTGTGTGAAGGAAGAAAGAATGCGGATGTACGTAGTATCAGTTACTGATAAGAAATTTTTGGCAAGCTACGGAAAGTCTGACAGTCCAGAAATAATGAGCTCAGCTGGTAAATACAAAAACACAGTGACAGGGTGCGGCCCTCCCAAGCTCCATTTTCACTGGCAGAGGGTTGCAGGAGGCCATTGCAGCTGGAAACTGAGCTTGTGAGGACCGCAAGTGGCACTCCCAAGCCCCGTTTTTGCTGGCAGAGGTTTGCATGCGGCTGTCGCAGTTGAAACGGAGCTCGGGAGCCTGTTTTCGCTGGCAGAGCACTCGGCCCGCCATAGGCGCCCCCAACCTGAGTGATATTGAGCTGGACACACCCACCTTGGCCACACCCACCCATGAAATTGAGTTTGACACCCCTGCCTTACTGTGTTGGCTATAAATCGGAGGTCAGGAAAAGTGGATATTCTATCATTAGTTTCATCTTAAAATATTAATGTAATGAGCATGATGAATATTTAGCTTTTGCATTCGAAGTTAGGTATACTCTGGTTTCTTTTCAAATCATATAAATCTTGGCCTATTACTGAGCTTTTCAAACTGACCTGCAAAACTTTGCTTAGAGAACGAAAGAAAGTGCTATAAATTAATATTAGTGTGAATTGAAACCCTCTGCCAAATTTTTGACAATTTTTCTGCTTTCCTGTGAAAGATACGGCTTTTCTTTGGCCTCTGACCAAGGTCATTTTAATCATTCTCTTGAATAATTTTTGGGAAACATCCATCAGAGATGAAAGCCTTTGCAGAAATTCTCGGAATAATCTCACAACCAAGAGAGATGGCAGGATCCCTTGATCATTCTAAGAAAGGTCTGAAGTGAGCAGGGAATAGGTGCCTTAACCTGTGGGCCAAGGGAACACAATGTGAAGATTTCTTGGCAATAGTTCAAAACCGATTTTCCATTGAGTTTTTCAGAGTTTTTATTCCTGACTTTTCACAATGTAGCCCAGGAGAGAGAGAGGGGGGGGGGAGGGAGAGAGATGGAGCCTGGGCTGTCCGTCAGCCCTCAGATGGAGAGTCAACAGCCCCCAGGTCTGGAAGTGGCTGATGAGGAAGAGGAGGAACAGCTGGGTCCAGTGCCCAATGTGTGGATGCGCAGAAGGCAGAAGAGAGGAGAGCAGTAGAAATCCATGGGCCGATCCTTGGGACGGAAGAGCCACCGCTGCTAGTGAAGCCCCACCCTAGCTCTGGGGATAAAAGGCAGGGGGCAGAGATGAATAAATGTGGCAGACAACTATTCATCTTCTGGCTGGCTGGACTTGTTAGCCTGCAATGAGTGAGAGACTTTTTGCCAGGGCTGCTGCCCCCGCCCCCCATAAAGGAATCTTTGATTTAATTAAAGAGGGTTAGTTGTGTTTCAGGAGCTGGGTCAAAACCAGGGGTGAAATGCTCCCGGTTTGGACCGGCTTGGGCGAGTAGGTAGTGATGGCAGCGGGCAGTTCGGAGAACCGGTAGCAAAAATCCCTGCCCCCGATCCCAGCTGAGTTGCCTGCTAATCAGGCAACACAGTTTGGATCGCCAGAGCCATGTAAAAGAAAAAAACTTTTTTCTTTTTAAATGGCTCTGACGATCCAAGCTCTGACGACCCCAGCTGAGTTTTTTTTTTTAAATTTGTTTTAATTTTTATTTTTTTAATTTGATTTATATGCCGCCCTTCTCTGGAGACTCAGGGCGGCTTACAATGTGTTAAGCAATAGTCTTCATACTTTTATATATTTATACAAAGTTGGCTTATTGCCCCCACAAACTGGGTCCTCAATTTACCTACCTTAGAAAGGATGGAAGGCTGAGTCAACCTTGAGCCTGGTGAGATTCGAACTTACAGTAATTGCAGACAGCTGGTGTTATCACAATGCTATCAGTCTGCTGAGCCACCAGGCCCTTAGTTGCCTGCTAATCGGTAGCAAAAATCCCTCCCCCTCCCGCCCTCAGCTTCCTTACCTTAGCTGCTGGTCGCAATGCCTTGCTGTAATCCCTACAATCCATTGCATCAGCAAGCAACTGAATCTCCCTGTCTGCAATCAAGCAGGCAGGGAATTGTGGACTTCAACTCCCAGAATTCCTCAGCCAGCAAAGCAAAGCTGGCTGAGGAATTCTGGGAGTTGAAGTCTACAAGTCTTAAAGTTGCCAAGGTTGGAAACCCCTGTTGTATTGGATAAGTTTTTAAAGCTCCCTTTGGGAGCTTTAAAAAAAATAGTTAATTGGGGTTTTTTTTAGTTGTTCTTTTTTTAGACCTAGCCAAGTTTAGGAAGTTTTAAATTTAGCTGCTTTTATATAAAAATAAAAATAAAATAAAATAATATTTGTGCAGCTTTCTGAGATTTAGTGTGTTTCTGTAGTGTTTCACTCTAACTACACAAACACACAAAATCTCACAAAGCTGTATGTGGAATTTTGTGTGTGTAAAGTGTGAAAGTTGGCTTTTTGGGCTTTTTGTGGCTGTGTGAGGTTCCTGCTTGTTGCAGGGGCCATTTTGGGTCTAGCATAGCTGCTTTTACATTGTGGGTGAGCCAGTTGTGTTGTGTTGTGTTGTGTGTGTGTAAAGTGTGAAAGTTGGTTTTTTGGGCTTTTTGTGGAAGTGTGAGTTTCCTACTTGTTGCAAGGGCCATTTTGGGTCTAGCACAGCTGCTTTTATATTGTGGGTGAGCCAGTTGTGTTGTGTTGTGTTTTGTAGGTTAAAAAAGGGCAAAGAAGTGACATTGACTTGGCCATGCCCATCTTACCAACAAGCCACGCCCTCCCAGTCACCTTACCACCAAGCCCCGCCCACTAATTAAGCCACACCCAGAGAACCGGTAGCAAAAAAATTTTGATTTCACCCCTGGTCAGAACACTCATCTAAGCATTAACTTAGGCTGTGTCATGCCCCTGTCGGTGTCTGAATCTGTGATGTAAAATGAGCTGGCACAAGAACTGACAGCGAGTGAGATGGCAGCTCTGTTGGCCTTGGAGGAAACAGAGCTCAGATAAGGAGCAAGAACCCACCCCTTCCGGATGAAAGGGCTCGGAGAGTGCAGAGAAGGCGTGATCAATGCAGACGGAGCAGACTACTTGTGAGGAGAGTGCCCTGCCTATCTTCTCCAGGCACACCTGAGGAATGAGATGTAAGGAGATGCAGTGGGGAGGGGCATTTGTCAGGAAGAAGCACTGAGTTCCTGAAGTGTTGCGTGCTGACGTTTGAACTTGCCAAGAGTCCTTGCATTCCTTTTGGTGTTCTGGACTAATTACCTGGATCTTTTGCTCCCTGAACTCCTTGATTTGCTCTTGTTTTGCCAAATGCATTTGGGATTTATTGCGATGCAACCTTGGCGCAGACAGAGCTGGGCTGGACTAATTGCAGCCAGAGGCTGCTTGAGGTTTGTGTAGGGGTTTGTTATCACTATACTCTGGGACTTGTCTGAAATGTGGGAGCGTTTGGGGAGATTTGGAGCAATAAAGGGGCTGTTTGAACTGCCAGCTATTTACGTTATCTCTGCGCCGTGCCCTGTGTCATCACAACCTAGCTCTTGCTTAGTATCTGAATGCTGACAAGGTGGATCAAGATGGGGCAGGAACAGATTTATACCATATGGACACCTGTACGTAATACAGGTAGTCCTCGACTTACGATCACAATTGAGCCCAAAATCTCTGTTCTTAAGCAAGACATAAGTTACATGAGTTTTGCCCCATTTTACAACCTTTCCTGTCACAGTTGTTAAATGAATCATTGCAGTTGTTAAGTTAGTAAGACGGTTATTATGGAATCTGGCTTCTCCATTAACTTTGCTCATCAGAAGGCCGCAAAAGGTGATGACATGATCCCAGGATACTGCAACCATCATAAATACTGTATGAATCAGTTTCCTAAGCATCAAAATGTTGATCATGTGACCATGGGGATGCTGCAACAGTCATAAGTGTGAAAAATGGTCATAAGTCACTTTTTTCAGTGCCATTATAACTTCGGATGGTCACTAAAGGAATTATTGTAAATTGAAGACTACCGTAATGGGAAAAGAAAGAGATAATGTATATTAAAAAAAATGATGTTTTCCATTTGTCCTTTAAGGGTTGACCTCACCTTACACAAAAGCATGAAAAAATATGCAAATCAACAGTAAAGGAACAAGCAGTCAAGAAATAGGCTGCAGACTAACACTTGGTAGGGAATTAGGATCCTTCAGTGGCAACCATTAACAGATTAACAGAGTTGGAAGGGACCTTATAGGTCATCTAGTCAAGCAGGAGACCCTACCCCTACACCATTTCTGACAAATGGCAGTTCAATCTTTTCTTGAAAGTCTCAAGTAATGAAGACACGAAGATCTTGGAAAAGATATTCAGATGCCAGAATGTATCTATTATCTCCAAAGATTAACATTGTGCAAGCCATGGCAAGCCCTGTGACACTCAATGGAAGTGGAAGTTGGACTTTGAAGAAACAGGATAGGATGAGTATTGAAGTTTTTGAATTTTGGTGTTGGGGAAGACTCCTGGGAATACTGTAGATAGCCAAGAAAACAGGCCAATGGATCATAAAGCAAACCAACCAGTTCTTACTCAAAACATAATGTCAGTTTTGGAAGACAATTTTCTTTTTTGGCTTCTTAACTGCCACATATTTTAGCTGGGGAAGTTGGGAGGGGGCTGTTGTTGGAGCGGTAGAAAGTTAGTCATAATAACATTCCGTATTCAAGGACTTTTGCCTGCGTCTGATAGAGACTGCCTGAAGATTGTATCTGGTGGAGTGTGAAGAGTTGATTGGACAATGTGATGAACTTGTGGGTGTGGGGCAGGGCTGTGAATTATTAGAGAACATCTATCCATGTAGATGTCTCAAAGGTGGGTTTTTTTTTTTTTTTTAGGATACTGGATGTCATCCGGGTCATGGTTGTCCCAAAGGTGCTTTTTCCAAAGGCAATTGGACTTTGTTTCTCCTTGAAGAGGTTTCACTTCTCATTGAAGAAGCTTCTTCTGAACTGAAGTAGGTTCTTAGATGAGAAGTAATCATAATCATAATCATAAGTTTATTTGTCAAGCATATATAAGATAACAGGTAACAGTATAAACATAATTTGAATACATGAAAAGAGTAAGTAAAAAGGAATATTAGGACAGGGACGGTAGGCACACTGGTGCATTTATGCACGCCCCTTACAGACCTCTTAGGAATGGGGTGAGGTCAACAGTAGACAGTTTAAGGTTAAAATTTTGGGAGTTTGAGGAAGAAACTACAGAGTCAGGTAGTGCATTCCAGGCATTGACCACTCTGTTGCTGAAGTCATATCTTCTGCAATCGAGTTTGGAGCAGTTTACCTTGAATTTGAATCTATTATTTGTTTGTGTATTGTTGTGGTTTAAGCTGGAGTAGTCATTGACAGGTAGAAACAAAGGAAGTCCAGTTGCCTTTTGAAAAAGCACCTGTAGGAAGTTAGCACCCACCCTTTTCCTAAAAGAATGAAATATTTTGAGAAATAATAAAAAAGGCAGAATATTATGTTTCCCAGGATAAGAAATGGAGAAGCATGTTTTAAAGATGAAGCAACTCCCATCTTCCTGCCCCCACCCTTTGTCAATGGGCCAGAGGCAGAAACTCAATCTTTGTCAATTGACCATCATCTGTAAAACAATAGAACCTATCTAGCAACAGAAACTAACGCAATAGGACCCATCTAGCAACAGAAACTCACCACATGGCACCTGGGAAGATTACATCAGCCAGCAAGGCTAGCTAAGACCCCCAACCCCTGGGAGCCTGACAACCAATCAGGATACTCTTTCTGGGCCCCAGGAAGTTCAAAGCCAGAGAGGGCATAAAACCCGGGGACTCACTGCATCTCGGCCCCTTTTTCTGTTCAGGAATTCAAACCATGTGATCCTGTCCACCATTAAACTATCTTTCCAAGCAGTCTCCATGTTTCCAGTGTCTTTTTCCCCACTTGGAGCTGAACCTAGAAGAATAATTTTTCTAACAATTTCGCATCCCAGATGGGACTCCAAGCTAACTTACCCAATGGACCTGGCCCAGTAAGCCTCCCTTGCTAGCAACAGACCCATTGAGTCTGTGGGTACGTTTTTGTGGACCTTGGCCATTTGGAACTAGGTTTTAAAGGGGTTTTGAGTTTGAGCTCAAAGGCTGCTTGGAAAGAAGGTGAGTACCTCTAAATTTTAATTTTAAAGCATGGAAAAGCATGGGAAATGTGTGTATGGCTGCATGTGTGTGAGTGAAGGCCCTTCTCCCAATCACAGCTGGATCTTGCTTCCTCTGTGCATTTCCTAACCGCAGAAAGACCGACAGTCTGGAGAGCATGGGGGTTTTGCCAGAGCATAGGACCTTCTGTTAGGGAAGGAGGAAGTGAGTCTGTGGGATTCCACCTGGAAAACAGTCTGATTTCACCTCTTTGAGTGACCTCTAACCGCACCTCTGCCTACCGCTAGCTCCACTGAGCCGTGACCGGTAGGATAGAGAAAGCAAGGGGGGGGTCGCCAAATGTGGGACTTTGTGTTTAAAGGGAATGGAAGCCAAGCGAATGTCAAGTGAAAGTGAAAAGGGTAATAAAAGGAAATTAAGGGAATCCCGGTGTGTCTCAAAGCACAAAACCCCGTGACATGTGAAATAGACCCCATGTGAAATAGAGTAAGGAAGGTGCCAGTACCACTGCAGGGAGCAGTTGGTCCTCCTGGATTACCTTTTTCATCTGAAAACCCAGGCGAATTCCTTTGGTAGGAAGGGGCCCGTACTTCGTGAGGGAATCAAAGTCCTTCCCAGAATTTTTTTTCATTCTGAAAACTGCAGGTGACCCACCCGGCTAAGCCAAAGTGAACCTTACATTCCAAGGGTCATGGGAAGCGGTAGCTCGTGGGTGGAGGGTAGCCCCCTGGAAGCATTGCTTGAAGCCTGGGATGCCAGGCGGGTGCCAGTTTTAGCTGGCATGAGTAAAAAAAAAAAAAATTGAGGAAATTGTGTAAAAATGGGCTTTGCTAAGAGATGACACCAGGAAAACAAATTTGGCTAAATAAAGGTATTTAAAAGAAAAGGGAAATATATAAATAGGAATGTTGGGTTTTTTGTTTGTTTTGTTGTTTGTCTCTTTCTCTGTCTTCTATGCAACCATGTGGTATGTTTAAGATTTGTGCCTTCCCTAATTTAACTAAGATTTATGGCAGGAATGATCAGTGTGTGTGTGTAAATCTCAGAGTTCTGTTTTCCTCTGTTTTGTCCTCCTTGTTTTTATGTGTGTATGTCTAAGTCTTTGTGCACCCTCGAGGTAATTGTAACTGTAAAATGTATCTGATCTCTAGAGACAAGAATTTTAAATTGTTACAGAAAAAAAAAGGTTGAAGCAATGAAAAATGGGTGAGAGAGAGAAAAAAAGAAAGAAAGAGTCTTTGCCCTGTGTTTGTCTGGCCAACAAGAACAGAGTAAAGAGAACTTTTCATTTTATTTCTATTTTTTTTCCTTCCCTCTTTGTATCTTAAAGTAACAACTCAAGTTTATGAGGAAACGTTTTAAGTTCATTTACAAGAAAAAAAAATTCAGTCTTACACTCACTGTATGTGTTTAAATGGTTTTACCTGTTCATTTCTTTCCCGAAGTAAGTGAATCCAGTTTTTTTCTTTTTCATCTGTTGTGTCTCCATTTTGTCGAAACTGCATTATCTGTTTAGTAACTGCAATACTGTTGCAATACTCACGTTTTGAAAAAAAAGGAGGGATTGTAGGAAGTTAGCACCCACCCCTTTCCTAGAAGAATGAAATATTTTGGGAAATATTAAAAAAGGCAGAATATTATGTTTCCTTGGATGAGAAATGGAGAAGCATGTTTTAAAGATGAAGCAGCTCCCATCTTCCTGCCCCCACCCTTTGTCAATGGGCCAGAGGCAGAAACTCAATCTTTGTCAATTGACCATCATCTGCAACACAATAGGACCCATCTAGCAACAGAAACTCACTACATGGCACCTGGGAAGATTACATCAGCCAACAAGGCTAGCTAAACCCCCCCACCCCTGGGAGTCTGACAACCAATCAGGATACTCTGTCTGGGCCCCAGGAAGTTCAAAGCCAGAGAGGGCATAAAACCTGGGGACTCATGCGTCTCGGCCCCTTTTACTGTTCAGGAACTCAAACCATGCGATCCTGTCCACCATTAAACCATCTTTCCAAGCAGTCTCCATGGGAAAATTGCAAAAATACATGTGCATTGAAGAAAATAGAAAAATGCATTTATTGTGGAATGATGTGTACAAAAATATTGGGAAACCTTATTGCATGCTTTCATCCCCCCCATCCCCCAGAAATTTAGGATATCTGAGTGGTGAAACAGAAGGAGGAGAGAGAAGGAAAACTCAGATCAGATGAAAGAGATTAGGAAAAGTTGACATTTGTTGCTGTTGTTTATTGGATCAATTGATGGGTGCAGAGTATATGCCCACAATGGGTCAATAGAGAATTTTGTCACACAACTTTTAAAGCTGTGTGGATTAATGACACTCCTGAGGACACTTTTATAGTATTTCAATGAACGAGAACTATATCTTTCTCCTTATCCAGGTGGTTTACAGGCTACAGGATGAAATATTAATGATGAATTGTATTGATGAATTGCATTATATATATGCAAGTATGAGTTAAGGTCATAATTTCAGCAGGGAAAAAAAAGGAACGAGAGAAGATGAAGCTTGTGCTATGATTTGGAATGCTAAATTCTGAGGAATATATGTCCTGTGCCCCTATTTCTATCAACCTGGATAGATTACTTTACAAATTAATTATTAGAATAATAGCTGCTATTTTGAGAGGAAAAGTGGTAAGGGGAATTAATCGAGAAGAGCAAGAGTACTGTACATTGTCAAATTGCAATTATTATTCTAATAAATTTAATGGATACATTTATATTCCTCGTGTATACTGCACGAGTCAAAAAGAGGGCTGTGAAAATATTTACAGACCCCTCACATCCTGGACATAAACTGTTTCAACTCCTACCCTCAAAACGACGCTATAGAGCACTGCACACCAGAACAACTAGACACAAGAACAGTTTTTTCCTGAACACCATCACTCTGCTAAACAAATAATTCCCTCAACACTGTCAAACTATTCACTAAGTCTGCATTGCTATTAATCTTCTCATCATTCCCATCACCCATCTCCTTCCACTTATTACTGTAAGACTGTAACTTTGTTGCTTGTATCCTTACGATTTATATTGATATTGTTTCCTGATTGCTTATTTGTACCCTATGACTATCATTAAGTGTTGTACCTTATGATTCTTGTTGAATGTATCTTTTTCTTTTATGTACACTGAGAGCATATGCACCAAGACAAATTCCTTGTGTGTCCAATCACACTTGGCCAATAAAGAATTCTATTCTATCTATTCTATTCTCTTAATCTCTGCAGTTTCATCAGAATGGTATTTCTTAACCTCAGCAACTTTTAAGACACGTGGACCTCAACTTCCAGAATTCTGCAGCCATTTTGTCTGTTTGTGCAAAGCCAGGTGGATAATCTGGAGCCAGTTACTCTATCTCAGCTTTACGAAAGAAGAAATAGCAAATCATTTTTTGAAACCTTGCCAAGAAAACTGCAGGGACTTTTAGGCAGTCACCAAGAGTCAAAAACGGGTACAAAAGTGCACATATGTATACAGACAGGGATATTTATCACTAGAATTCATTAAATGTTTGGCCCAGCATTAGCCAATCAAGCAATGCTTCCTCCTGTAGAGCTTGCTAAAAACCTGGGAAACAGAGTCAGCAAAGAAGTACAGGGCATCCTTCTCCAGGGTTCACAAAGCTTTTGCTATCTCATCATCAGCCAGAAGACAAAAGTGCACAATACAAATCAGTGGTGAAATCCAATTTTTTTTTTACTACCTGTTCCGTGAGCGTGGCTTGGTGGCCATGGTATGGCTTGGTGGGCATGGCAGGGGAAGGATACTGCAAAATCCCCATTCCCTCCCCACTCTGGGGCCAGCCAGAGGTGGTATTTGCCAGTTCTCCAAACTACTCAAAATTTTCACTACCGGTTCTCCATACTGCTCAAAATTTTTGCTACTGGTTCTCCAGAACCTGTCAGAACCTTCTGGATTTCATCCCTGATAGAAATTTTCCAGAAGCAAGGGAAGAAAAGTCTTAAGAGTTAGTTGCAATAAGATTTTGGCATCAAGCGCCAGGGAAATCAAGAGATTCAGGCGGTTCAAATGAGTATGAAGATTTATTGCAGGTTTGAGCTCTCTACAAGAATCTGTCCAGCTAGGATCAAGGGAAATGAGTGGGAGGTAAGAAAGGCAATCAAGGTGGGCTGGACTTAGATTTCTTTTGGGTGCACAGGGACTTGTGACTTATGACAGGTTTGACCCCTCCCTCTGGTTCAGCCCGGTCATCTCCTACATTTGGCAAGTTAGCTGTCCCAGCAATCTGCCAACCAAGATGGATGGAACTGGCAAGAAAAATGAAAATATCTTCATGGCCACAAACTGGACACAGTCTTTGTGTGTAGATTTCAAAAACAGCTTGATAATGGTCTAATACAGTGATGGCTAACCTTTTTGCCATCGCGTGCCAAAAGTGGGGGGAGTGCGGGGGTTGCATGTGCACGTACCCATAATTCAATGCCCCCCTTGTCCCGCTCCCTTCATGCACACATGACCCCCCACACTCCCCCTGCTTTTGGCATGCAACGGCAAAAAGATTACCAGTGGACCCATTTTTCACCCTCCCCAGGAGCCTGAGGAGGGTGAAAACGGCCTCCCCCACCCCCCACCCCTGGAGACTCTCTGGAGGCCAAAAACGCCCACCCAGAGCCTCCGCGCGAGCCCTGTACTTACCTGGCATCCAAAATGGGCTGCGTGGAGACTCCTGGGAGGGGAGGGGCAGCGTGGGTGGGGCCAGCCAAAAATCAGCTGGAGCTGAGCTAGGGCAATGGCTCGTGTGCCCACAGATATGGCTCTTTGTGCCACCTGTGGTACGCGTGCCGTAGGTTCGCCATCAGGGGTCTAATATCAGAATGTAGGAAATTTTGCTGATCTGGCTTTGTGAGTTCAACATAGTGACAAATCTGATTGATTGGATGGTACTGTGACATCATTATTACAACCAGCGTATTTCCTGAAACCACGGCTCATGATGGATTAAAAAGAAACCTATAATCAAAATTACACCAAGTTGTTGCCGAGAAAAGAGAAATGAATAGGGTCAAAATTGGGTGGAAAAAGGTAACATCTGGTTATCGGTAAGCAGATCACTCGGAGAACACTCAGCTTTCCCCAGAGAATTTTATTTTCTGCTGAAAATGTTTCTCTCCAACTTTTGAAAATGGTTTTAGGGTTAAGCTCAATGACCTGTGACTCAAACTGCTTTCGAGCTAGCAACTAAACATATTTAATTTTTATTGGTGTGTGTGTGTGTGTGGGTGTCAAACTCTTAGCTAACTATGACATGGACATGATGAATTAAAATTTCTCAGCAGCCAAATATTGGTTTCTTTCTAGATTATTCATGTTGTTACAAAGGGAAAAAAATACATTCTACAAATTATCTCTTATATCATGACTACTTAGTCTTGCATAAGTAGCAAGAACTTAGGAGCAAGACTAAGCAGATAAACATTTAGGTGTGAGGAACACACAACTAAACTGATATCCCCCCTCTCTACAGTGTTGTCTGTGTGTCCTCACATTTTTGGGCGAACAGAATACTGATTTACTATGTCATTGATATTGGCCCTCTCATCATCTCCACTTTTAAAGGCGTTCTTAAACTAATTTTTGAACCAGAAACTAAAATAAAAAATTAGATATTTATTGTTCAAATTATTTAAATTCCTGAAATCACAACAGCTCTTAGCACAAACTTGCCACAAGGAACATTGTTCAACAGGATTCTTTGAGTAACATGGGGACGTAACAGAGTATATCTCCAGCCATTGGATTAACAGATTATATGTTATCAAGTCATTTTAGACTCCTGGAAAACATGTATATATTTTTTCTCCAGCTCTCCAGCTAACAGATATTGTATTTCCTAGTCACACCTGAGTGTGTGGGTTGGGGAGGGGGGATTGCTCGGCTAAGATTAGTTTGTTTATTTATTTATAATGTTTCACTCTAAAAAGACTCACATTTTATTAGTTTAAAATATCAAAGCTAAAATATTAGTTAAAAATAAACCCCTACGAGTTACTTCTTCAGACTGCCGAAGTAAAGTCCAAAATAAGCATATATAAGCAATTACATTAGCAAAATCAGGGCTTAGGAAACAAGCAGACTTTAGACAGATGGATCATGGATCAAAATACCAGATGACTCTCATTCCTGGATTTGAAATACTTGGTGGATCTTCCCTTAATAGACCTCATTTCTATAACGTTCCCATAACCTGGGCTGCAACAATTTGGATGGCAACTAGATGGCAGCAAACAGCAATGGGGGAAACAGAACTCTTCTCTGCCATCTAGTGGTCAACTAGATTTTTTTCAGCCTTGATATAGTAGACGTGTAATAATGTCATTTGTCTGCAGCAAAATACAGAAGGGTCACCATGGTTACAAGAAATGTTCCTAGTGTCCAAGCTATGAAACTGAGTGTGGTTCTAATCCTTAGTGGCTGACTTGCAGAAATCACTGCTCATGTATGAGCCATCTGCCAATCGGGCTTAAAAGAGATTCCCCCCCCCTCCCTTAGGAATGACAGATGACATTAAAAAGTAATAACTGTCAGCTGCTATCTGTTTTACAGTGGGGCGATACATCTGTGAGTCATCATACCAATTGCTTTGGTGTACTTAGACCGATATTTTCTAAATAAGTAACCCAGTTTATTTAGACTAGGTTTTTAAAAAAATAATAGTTGAAGTGGGAACTAAGCATCCCAAGATACCTCCATGGGATGGATTTATTTATTTATTTAGCGCATGGGACCACGGGATGGAATAAAGTTGTGACTGAACGAAGTGCAAATAGCAGTAACCAAACCCAAACCCAAACCAGAACTAGACTGAACTCTAATCATTCTTCCTTTCAGTTAGGGAAGGTAAAGGCAACTGAATCCTTTCAATAATAGAATCACTAGGTAACTAGGATAAATAAAGGTCTGCAGGATTCAATCTGGGTTGGTCACTGAGACCAAAGGATTAGTTTTCTGAGCTCTTGGACTCGTGCTGGAGCCCATCCTCAGGGGGCTTCTTTCTCCTGGAATGTGTGTTTTGAGCTATTCCATACTTAGTATTTATGAGCCACAGTGGCACAGTCAGCGGTGGGTTGCCCCTGTTCTGGCCAATTCACAAGAACCAGTAGTAAAACCGGCGGGAGGCTCCGCCCATTGACCCCAACATCATTAGGAAGTTTCTGCGTATGCGCAGAAGCGCGCACGCATGGCCCCATTGCAAACCGGTAGTAAAGGTAAGTAGAACCCACCCCTGGGCGCAGTGGTTAGAGTGCAGTACTGCAGACTACTTCTGCTGCCTGCTGGCTGCCTGCAATTTGGCAATTTGAATCTCACCAGGCCCAAGGTTGACTCAGCCTTCCATCCTTCTGAGGTTGGTAAAATGAGGACCCAAATTGTTGGGGGCAAAATGCTGACTCTGTAAACCGCTTAGAGAGGGTGTAAAGGTCTATTGCTATGTAGTGCCTGGTTGTGGGTAGCCCCTTAGCTGTCAATTGGGGTATTGATCTCGGTCATTAAGTCCTTGGCTCCTAAGTACCTGATAAGATGATGGTAAATCAGCACTGCTGTTGACTGAGGGCTTGGCAGCACAAGGAAACAACAGCTAATGACTTAATAACTGGCCATCAACACCCCAATCAACAACTAAAAACCCACACACAAACAGGCACTACATAAATACTACAGGTAGACCAAAGTACACATTCTGCTAGAGAGAAGTTCCCTGAGGATGGGCTCCAGCACGAATCTGAAAGGTCAGAAGACTAAACCTGTGAGTTTGTCGCAGAAATCAAATCCAGAAAGTACACACAGGTAACTGATTCAGCAGGATTCTCTTTATATATAATAACACATGAAATAAATATACAATACCAATGGCAGATTCTCCAAGAAGCAAGCAAAACACAAGCAGAGTACAGCAGAGAAGAGTTCCAGTTTCAATTCAGCAGACAGAGAAGACCAGACTAGTTTGCAGCTTCAGAGCTCAGAGCTTAATACAGAGCTAAATCATGCCTAGGCTCCGAACTGTTTCAGTTTCCAAACAGCCCTCATTGGCTGACTTAGTTGCTATGCCTATTCATTGGCTGACCTTGTTACCATGTCTTCCCAGTCATGAACTCTCATACACACTGATAAAACCTCTGGTCCTGATGACCGACTCAGATTGGATCCTGCAACCCATATATTATTTGCCTTCATTTGTGAAATAGAGGTTTCTCCTAAATCAATAGAGATGACCTCCCTTACTTGAAGTTCACTGAGAAGAAGTGGAAGACATCTTTTGGGCATGTTCTAAAACCAAAACATGATTGGGATCAGTTCAAGTTCAACTCCAAGGCAGGAACTGAAATTAAATGATCCCCCAAAGGGGTCCCAGCTTCTACTTGAACATAAAAGCAAGAGGATGTCCATCCCTTTTCTTCATAACTTTTACTGCTATCAAGTAAAGATCAGCTTTTATTGTTAGAAAGTTTTTCTTAAGATTCAGCTGGAATCTACCTTCCGGTACTTTAAATCTATGTTTCTATATTCAAGGATATGAGAGCGAGAGAAAGAGGTCTTCACCTTCAGCGTGAAATCCTTTCAGGATATTTGACAGAGCGCTATCGCATTTCTTGAAGGGTGAATTCGTACAGCCTTCAGGTCTGCAACTTTAATCAAAGATTTTCAACATCCCGTGTGGCCCCACAATTCTTTTTCACATTTTCCTCCAAGCAAAAGTGACCCAGACAGCAAGAAGTGGAAAATTTTAGAGATATTTGTAGTTAAGAATGTTGAAATATCCAAGATATTTCTGACCTAAGGGTAGTACACAACATTATCTGCTACAATGTCCTACCTGTCAATAACTACTTCAGGTTCAACCACCACAATACATGAGCACACAATAAATACAAACTTAAAGTGAACCGCTCCAAACTCGATTGCGGAAAATACGACTTCAGCAACAGAGTGGTCAATGCCTGGAATGCACTACCAGACTCTGTGGTTACTTCCTCAAACCCCCAAAACTTTAACCGTAGACTGGCTACTCTACACCTCACCCCATTCCTAAGAGGTCTGTAAGGGGCGTACATAAGGGCACCAGCGTGCCTACCGTCCCTGTCCTACTGTCCCCATTTATTTGTACCCATTTCCTATGTTTATATTCATGTTTATTTTTATATCTGTTATTTCATACATGTTTGACAAACTAAATAAATGAATAAAATAAAATAAAGATTTAGAAGTGAGCTTAGCAATACCTACTACCACCAATAGCCTCCCACCGGCTGGTACGCTCTCATAGAGAGGGGCTCCTCCGGGTGCCATCGGCCAAACAATGTCGACTGGCGGCGCCCAGGGAGAGAGCCTTCTCTGTGGGGGCACCTACTATCTGGAACAAGCTCCCCCCCGGAGATACGGAGGATCCCGGATCTGCGCACCTTCCGCCGCGCTCTAAAGACCTTTTTATTTCACCAGGCGGGCCTGGCCTAACTTTCTCCCTCTTTTTAAACATTTTTAATTTTTAAATATTTTTTAGTATTTTTAATATTCAAAGTTTAAATTTGTTTTAAATTGATTGGGGTTTTAAATTTGTCTGGGCCAAACTATTTAATTCGATTTTATCTCTGCTTTTTAAATTTTGTATATATGTATTTTATTGTTGGCTGTTCACCGCCCTGAGTCCTTCGGGAGTAGGGTGGTATATAAATCAAATAAAAGTAAAGTAAAGCAAAGGAAAGGAAAGGAAAAAAATGGGAGGGGGAGCATGAAATGGCTTTTGGACTGCTGTCGTTCAATTTCATTTCGAATGCATTGTTTTAGATGGAAAAAGAAGAAGGAAATCTCACTAAAGTCCTCATAGCTGGGAGATAGAATGTTTTGCTCTTTTATTACAAACTATAGGCCGGGTTTTGTGCGAATAACCTCTCTTTCATGGTACCATAACCTCTCTAACACTGCAGTCCACCAATTAAATCTCAAAGGGGCGCCTTTCATGGACTTTTCTCAAATCATTAAGCATGAGAAACTGTGGCAATTGCAAAGTGATGGAAAGATATGTCAGGCAAACAACAGCACTAGCATTTTTCTACCATCTGGAACAAGGAACTATGCTTAAAAACAAAGGAAAACAAAACTCTAAATATATATTTTAAATCTCTTATAAAAAAAGAGCTAGAAAAACATGCAAAAATGCCCAGTTTTGAATGCACAGCTTAGGACAGTGATGGTTAACCTTTTCGGCACCGAGTGCTGAAACTGGAACATGCACTGGAGCATCGGAACCCAGAAGGGAGCAGCTGGTCCGGTGTGCATGTGAACCGGCCAGCTGCTCTCTTCTGGGTTCTGGTGCGCACATGTGCACTGGCCAGCTGGTCTTCACGCAAAGTCCAGCTGGCTGGTGCGCATGCGCATGCCGGAACCTGGAAGAGAGCAGCCTGCCGGTGCACATGTGCGACGGACTAGCTGTCTGATGTGCATGTGTGTGATGGAACCCGTAAGAGCAGCTAGCGATGGCGCGCGTGCCCACAGAGAGGGCTCTGCGTGCCACCTCTGGCACCCATGCCATAGGTTCGCCATCACAGGCTTAGGATCTGACCAGTCTATTTTTCAAAAACCTCCAGTGATGGAGTTTGTCTAGTCCAGGGGTCTGCAACCTTAAACACTCAAAGAGCCATTTGGACTCCTTTCCCACAGAAAAGAAAACACCGGGAGCCACAAAACCCTTCCCGTGCCTGACTATTTCTTGAGCGGCCACAAAACTAGCATATGTAGTTGAATTAAATGTTCTCTTTTCTTCTGAAACTTTTCTTTTCTTGGATTTATCTATGGTTGGCCTACCGGGGGTTGAAAAGCTCAATAAATCACATGCCAGCAGGTGTCACACATTGGTGGTTGTGACATATAGTTTGAGTGACAGGGAGCCGCAGCAGAGGGGTGAAAGAGCCACATGCGGCTCCAGAGCCGCAGGTTGCTGACTCCTGGTCTAGTCTAATGAAGAGAAGAACTGTATGTGTGTGTGTCTTATGATAACTGTCTTCCAGTACTTGAAGGACTGTCACAAAGAAAAGGGGATTAATTTATTCTCTAGGGCACCAGAGGACAGGACAAGAAGTAATGGGAGGAAGCTTGTTAAAGAGAGATCTGGCCTAAAAGTAAGAAGAAATTTGGTGACAGCTGAGAACAATTATTCAGTGGAACAGCTTACCTCCATAAGTTGTAGATGCTCCATCGGTGGAGGTTTTGAAAAATAGACTGGCAGGTCCTATTAAGCTTTCGGATACATGCTGGAGCTCATCTTTTGGGAACTTCTCTCTAGCAGTGTGTGCTTTGGGCTATTCTGTGTGTTGTATTTATAGGGTGCTGTTGCAAGTGGCTTTTTAGATGTTGATTGGAGTGTTGATGGCTGGCTATTAAGTTGTTGGCTGTTGTTTGCTTGTGCGGCCAAGCCCCCACCTCCTAAGCATGCAATAAGCTGATGGTATGCAATAGTGGTGAATATCTGTAGTTTGGGTGTAGTATGAGGGTGAAAGTTTGTTCTCCGAGCTTGTTGGGTGGTAGTGTGGCCAATGATTTTTGTGGTGCTCCAATCAACTGGTGCTGTTTGGTGTCAGTGTGGGTAGAGATTAAGGATTTGGGATTGTGGCGTTTGACTGCCAGTCAATGTTCATGTATCTTGTTTTTTAATTGATGTGATGTTTATCTGATGTACAAACATCAGATGTTTTCCCCAAAATAAGACATCCCCTGATAATAAGCCCAATTGGGCTTTTGAGCGCATGGCAATAAGGCCAAGCACTTATTTCAGGGTTCAAAAAAATATAAGACAGGGTCTTATTTTCGGGGAAACACGGTAGAATTGGTTGCAATGGTTACAGTTGATTGATAGGGCCTAGCTATCTTCGAGACCGCCTGCTGCCACCGACGACCTCCCATCGACCTGTGCGCTCCCACAGAGAGGGCCTCCTCGGGGTGCCATCAGCCAAACAATGCAGGCTGGTGACCCCCAGGGGGAGGGCCTTCTCTGTGGGGGCACCTACCCTCTGGAATCAGCTGCCCCCAGAGATAAGGAGAATCCATGACCTCAGTGCCTTCCGCCGTGCCCTTAAAACCTTCTTTTTCCAACAAGCCGGGCTGGCCTAACTCTTTTTAAGTGTTTTTAATTGTTTTTGTTTATTGTTTTAATTAATGGGGCCAAATTTATATATATTTTTAACTGTATTTTAATATTTGTATTTGATGTTTTTATTTGCCTGTTCACCGCCCTGAGTCCTCAGGGAGAAGGGCGGTATACAAGTTCAAAATAATAAATAAAATTCTATAGATTACATTGTAGGTGGTACTTTGGAGTTGAGGGCTTAAGTTCTTAGTATAAGCACGAATCTGAAAGCTCGGAAGACAAAACCTCTGGTTCCAGTGACCAAGCCAAATTGGATCCCACAACATTATCCTGGGACATGTATATTCGCCTTTATTCATGGTAGATCCTAGCTGTGCATTCAAAACTGTGCATTTTTGCACACAGCCTGGAGAGGACCTTCTACTTCTCTATCTTCCTCTCCAAGTTCAGAGACTGGTGTTAGGACTCAGTTACAGCTATCTTCCCACCATGTGGAAGCATCCCCTGCTGATTCTTCTTTCTCAACCTGCTGTTTCCCCAGCGCTGAGAATCGCTCGTCATGATAGAAACCAACCAAGATCAGCAACCATCCCCAAAATAGCATCTGCACCAAGCTGATTCGCCTGGCCTTTTTGGCATACTCTGCTGTTTAGTTCTGAAAGGTGTTTTAATTTGTAGAACTACACATCATTTCCTGCCAAGCATGTTTCTGCTTTGGCAACTTGCCCTTCTTGGAGTCATTGCCAGAATACTAATGAGATGGTTACCATGGAAATTGAAGCATTATTTGCTGCTGCATAAGTCCCCGATTTTTATGAACTACTTCCCAAGGTGTGGATTGTCTCACCGATGGAAGATTAGCAAAGCTGGGCAAAATCTCTCTCACACACACTTACACACATGTAACAACCCTAGCTCAATACCTTGTCATGAGGAAGAGAATCCCTGAAACCTGAAGCCACAAAGAAGAGGGAGGCCAACCTATTCTCCAAAGCACCAGAAGGCAGGACAAGAAGCAATCGATGGAAACTAGTCAAGGAGAGAAGCAACCTAGAACCAAGGATAAATTTTCCGATCGTGCGAATGACTTGCCTTCAGAAGTCGTGAGCACTTCCACAATGGAGGTTTTTCAGAAGAGATTAGACAACCAATTGTCTGAAATAGGGTTTCCTGCTTGAGCAGGGAGGTGGACTAGAAGACCTGCAAGGTCCCTTCCAATTTTGTTATTCTGTTCTGTTCTATTCTGAAAAATGTTTCAGAAAAAGGAATATTTTATCCTTGAAGGAAATTACGGTTAATTTTTCCTTTGTTCGGGTTCTCTACCCCAACCAGGGGTGGGATTCAGCTGGTTCTGTCTGCTTTGGGCGAACCAGTAGCGCCGACTGCGGTAGGCCCCGCCCACCTACCCAGACATAATGCTGTCCTATTTAGCCATGTTTTAGAGCAGGGGTCCCCAAACTTTCAGACCTCAGGGACCACTAAATTCATAATTTTAAATCCCACGGACCACTAATATGATCTGCCTAATGACCAGCTGGGCAGGCATGGCTAGGTGGTCATGTGACTGGGTGGACATGGCCACCTTGATGTCACTCATGTGGAGGGGTGCCTCACCGGCCTCTACTCGCCCTTCTCCTCCCAGCCACTCCTCACCTGCCCACCTGGGCTTCTTAGGGCCCCAACAGGAAGCAGTTGTTGGAGCTAAGCAGCCACCATGAGAAAGAGTTGGCAAAACAGCTGGCTCAGTTCAAATTGGATCTGGGCGAGAAGGAGGCTCAGCAGAAGCACCTCACTGAGGACTACAAGCATAGGCTTTCCAAGCAGAGGGAAGACCTGCGGGAGTGCAAGGCCAGGTACCGGCGCCTGGAGGCTCAGCGGGCTGAGATGGTCAGCCAGTTCCAGGCCATGATGCAGTCCCACTGGAACAAGGCCCTCCAGCTCTTCGCCACCAGCAGCACTTCCCTCCAGCCTTCGCCCAAAGCCCCGCACCAGGAGGCCAAAGAAGACCCCAAGTCAGAATTTCTGCCCCCCTTCGACCCACACAAAAAGACCCCAAAGGGGGAGACTCTGTGCAGCAACAGAAACATTCATTGCACGTATCCGGCCCAGGAGCCGTAGTTTGAGGACCCCTGATCTAGTGCAATATAAAAAATGCAAATAATTTTTCTGCAGACCACCAAAATTTTCTCGCGGACCACCAGTGGTCCACAGACCACCAGTTGGTGATCGCTGTTTTGGAGGCTGTGCGCATGCCCGCACTCAAATTTGCGAACCGGTAGGGAAGCTAAGTGAATCCCACTTCTGACCATAACTCCACCTGAAGACCTGTCTAGAGCTTCTCAAAACTGTGGCTTGGGACAACTGGAGATGACAACTCTGGACTCACAAACAGCTTTGAGATGGCTGCACTTAAATAAATAAATAAAAAATAATCTGAACAGATTTGCACAGTTCAAATTTACTCTACCTTTGCTATTTACTTGCATTGCCTGTAAAAAGCTCTCCAGAAAGCCATTACTTATTTACTTATTGAATTTATATGCTGCCCATCTCACTGTGTAAGCGGCTCATAAGGGAGGCTATGGTTATGGTTCTGAGGATTGAAAATAACTGATCTATTTAATTCATGTACAACCCCTAAACGTAGTAAAATCAGTTTTCTTTTTGGGGGGAGGGGGATTGTAGAAATGGACCGTTTGTTTAGTAACTGTTTGAAGTTAAAATGGCACTGGGGAAAAAAAGCGACTTATGGTGGATCGTTGCACTTTTAACCATCACAGGAAGCAGACAGAAATGCCGCCCCCTTCTCCCTCTCCATCTCTGAGGCTGGACGATCCTGTGCAAAGAAGGGGGCTAGCAGAGGGGAACAGTGTGAGGTTGTTGCTTCTGTGACGAGGAGACCTGGGACACATCTGGGTCTGGCTCACCTGGCTTCTCTTCCTCTCGCAGCCAGCTTTTTTGGGCCATTTTCAGGCCATTTTTGGGCCAATTTTGGCCAGAAAAATGGCCTGAAAATGGCCTGTTTTGGGGGCATTTTTTAGACTGTTTTCAAGCCGATTTTGGCTGAAAAAAATGGCCCAAAAACATCCTGTTTTGGGGGGCATTTTTGGGCCATTTTAAGGCCATTTTTTGCCCAGAAAACGGCCAAAAATGGCCTGGAAAGTGACCTGAAAAATGGCCTGGTTCGGGCCATTTTCAAGCTGTTTGGGGCTGTTTTTTGGCTTTTGGGGGGGCCGTTCTCAGGCCAATTTTGGCTGGGAAAATGGCCTGAAAATGGCCTGAAAAATGGTCTGAAAACAACCCGAAAACAGCCAAAAAGAACAGAAAAACAAGTGGGGGCCAGCCAGTGGTCCAATTTGCTGGTTCCCTGAACTGCACAGAATCGGAACAACTGGTTCGGGCGAACCGGCAGCAGTCCAAACCGGCAGCAGCCCACATCTGCATTAAAATGAAATTTCATTGCATACAGCTCTCAAAGAGTCTCCACCTGTAACATACACTACATAAACATAACAAAATAAATAAGTAAATAAATACAAAATTATGCATATACCCACATATATTATATGATCCAGAGAAACAACACAGTCTAGTTTGGATGTATACATGTCAGTGGTGGGTTGCCCCCGGTTCGCACCGGTTCTATAGAACTGGTAGTAAAACCGGCGGGAGGCTCCACCCACTGACCCTGACATCATCAGAATGCTTCTGCACATGCGCAGAAGAGAGCGCGTGCACGAGCAAAGCGAGCTCACACGCGCAGCCCCATTGCGAACCGGTAGTAAAGGTAAGTAGAACCCTCCCCGATACATGTACATGGCGAGAAAAACGAATCTTGCAAGTTTACCAGACGGATGGCATAGAGAACAAAGCTGTTACAGAATCCGGAAGTCCTGCTAGAAACACTTTGAAACCTCCTCCCACGGGGGAGCAACAGAAACAGACCGTGAAGTGGGTGTGTGGGATCTCTAACAATGCTTTAAGCACATAGCAATTCTAGACCCAACTGTGATTATAAGTTGAATTCTACCTGAATTCTTTCAAGAAGCCATGGTGCTATAAAGTGTCATATCCCTGGGCCAGTCTCAAGATTTAAACCTGAATAGTGTACAGCAGGTGTCAAATCCAGCAGGTTCGAACAGGTTCTGGAAAACTGATAGCGGAAATTTTGAGTAGTTCGGAGAACCAGCAAATACCACCTCTGGCTGGCCCCAGAGTGGGGTGGGAATGGAGATTTTGCAATATCCTTCCCCTGCCATGCCCACCAAGCCACACCCACAGAACCGGTAGGGAAAAATTTTGGATTTCACCCCTGTTGTACAGGTAGTCCTCAACTAACAACCATTCATTCTGTGACCATTTGAAGTTACAATGGCACCGAGAAAAGTGACTTATGACCATTTTTCACACTTAAAACCGTTGTAGCATGCCTATGGACACATAATCAAAATTCAGATGCTTGGCAACTGACTCATATTTATGACAGTTGCAATGTCCTGCAGTTATGTGATACCCTTTTGTGACTTTCTGAAAAGCAAAGTCAATTGGGAAGCCAGATTCACTTAACAGCCGGTTTACTAACTTAACAACTGCAACAAGTCACTTAACAAGAAACATTGACTTTGCTTGTCGGAAGGTCGCAAATGGTGATGACATGAGACTGGGACATTGCAACTGTCATAAATAAGAACCAGTTGCCAAGCATCCAAATTCTGATAGACCTGACATGGCTATGCTGTAACAGTTTCAAGTGTAAAAAATGTTTATAAGTCACTTTTTCAGGGCCGTTGCAACTTCAGTCACTAAAGAAATGGTTGTAAATCGAGGACTATTGTATATGATCTCTATACCAGGGCTCTCCAACCTTGGCAACTTTAAGACTTGTGGACTTCAACTCCCAGAATTCCTCAGCCAGCAAAGCTTGGTTGGAGACCCCTGTTCTATACCACACTGGATGACCAATCTTTGAACACCTTTGGGCATTATTAACCATTTGAATGTATTTTCAAGCAGACTTTGAGATCAGATTTGAAAGTGCCTGATGGCTTTCCAAATTTTTATGGTAAATTTCTTTAAGAGAAAAACATTTTCTCTTGTATTTTACATCTCTTTTATATTTGGTATGTCCCATCCAAACGTGTATTTTGGATGGGACAAATTCCATTTCTTCTCTGTTTCATGTATTCACCGATGATCAGCCACGGTGGCGCAGTGGTTAGAGTCAGTGGTGAAATCCAATTTGTTTTACTGCCGGTTCTGTGGGCGTGGCTTGGTGGGTGTGGTGCGGCTTGGTGAGTGTGGCTTGGCGGGCGTGGCAGGGGAAGGATATTGCAAAATCTCCATTCCCACCCCACTCCAGGGGAAGGATACTGCAAAATCCCCATTCCCACCCCACTCTGGGGCCAGCCAGAGGTGGCATTTGCCGGTTCTCCAAACTACTCAAAATTTCCACTACCAGTTCTCTGAACTACTCAAAATTTCTGCTACCGGTTCTCCAGAACCTGTCAGAATCTGCTGGATTTCACCCCTGGTTAGAGTGCAGCACTGCAGGCTACTTCTGCTGACTGTTGGCTGCCTGCAATTTGGCAGTTCAAATCTTAACAGGCTCAAGGTTGATTCAGCCTTCCATCCTTCCATGGTGGGTCAAATGAGGACCCAGATTGTTGGGGGCACTAGGCTGACTCTGTAAACCGTTTAGAGAGGGCTGTAAAGCACTGTAAAGTGGTATATAAGTCTAAGTGCTATTGCTATTATTCAAGGTTAAGCAACTTCCATCCACATTTTCTAACCCACTGTATTTAAAATAATATGTAAGTAAAACTCAGGAAAATTCAGATTTCTTTTCGGATAGAATTGTCTTTAAGACAAATTTGGTAAGTGGTTTTCTCTAACATATGCACACTTTCAGCCAAAAAATCATATCCCTAAATTACAAAAATGAGAAAACCCACAGGATAATTGTCCTTGCCTTTATATTTATCCGGTCCAACTTAAGTTTTGCACATCAAGGCTTGCAAATTGCTGTAGATAATTACTTGGCAATGACCTTTCTGGATCACAACGGGGCCATAGAAAGGTTTATAGAAAGCTTTTCACATCCACTGCAGCTCAATAATGCTCCTTTCGAGAATCGGAGACACATTAAAATCATGCCAATTCAATTAACCTTATAAAATTAAGTTAAAATAATAAGAAAATAACATGAAATAGAGAAAACAGCTGGTAATAATTGGAAGTTTAAACATACCTGACAATGCTTTCTATTTTTTTAAAAACTTTTAAATCTCTAGGGAGCTTGAAATTGGATTTCACCCAAATCAAAGGAAACTCAGCATCTTTTAATGTCTTCACAGTATAATCCAGCCCCATGAAAAATCCCCAAGGAAGAAAACCTTTCAAGTATTAATTAGGAATCAACTGGAAAACTGTGGCATTAAGGGCATTGGTTACAGTGGAGATTTCCATGCAAATACTAATTTTTAAAGATATTTATAGATCTTAAATAGCAATTAACTCTCCCAGCAGCATCTAACCCTTATATAACCCATTTGGCTTTTCCAATATTAGTTCCATGGTGAAGAAAGCATTTATTTCATTCTCTCGTTGGTCTTCCAAGAGATTCAGGACAACACCAGAACACAATGGTGTTTGCCTGCTAGATGATCAATATAGCACCATTTTCCTTAAATAATAAAAGATCCCTTGTGCCAGGCTGTAGGAAGTTAGCACCCACCCCTCTCCTAGGAAAATGAGAAAATTTTAGGAAATATTAAAAGGGCAGAATATTTCCCCTAAAAAGGAGGCAAAAACTCAGCCCCCCACCTTTGTCAATGGGCCATTAAGGCCTGGGTCAGTCTATTCTACATAACAAAGATCTCCCTCCTTCAGGCAGAGCTATAGTAGGAATTGCCCAAAGCCCTTTCATTATATCATCATTATATCATCACCCAGCAAGAGTCAACCAAAAACACAACCTACAGAGTTGCCCCTGCATGGCCCCATGGAAGTCTGACAACCAATCAGAATACAAGCTCAAATTCAAAAGCCCAGAGAGGGCATAAAGCCCAGACACTCTCAGCATCTCTTCCCTTTTTTTTCTCTTCACCCAACATCATCAAGGCATCATGTGATCCTGTCCACCATTAAAACCATCGTTCCAAGCAGCCACCATGTTTCCAGTGTCTTTCTCCCTACTTGGAACTGAACCCGGAAGGACATTTCTTCCAACAAGACATAGTTCATTTGAAAAAGAGGGAACAAGGGAAAACATTTTGAGAGAAGAAAATATTAGCTTACTTACTCACCCTTGCATGACCTCAAAACAAGTGAAATAGCATCAGGCCTGGCTAATACATGGCTGGGACATAATGGGAAATTCCAAGGTTGTACATGTAGAATGGACTGAGAAGTAAATGTCTGCCCATCCATCCACCCATGAACTGATCAACCTAGAACTAAGGATAAATTTCCTGACAGTGACAACAATTAACCAGTGGAACGACTTGCCTCCAGAAGTTAAAAACACTGGAAGTTTTTAAGAAGAGATTGGACAACCATTTGTCTAAAATAGTATATAGGGTCTCCTGCTTGAGCAGGGGGTTTGTTTGTTTATTTATTTATTTATTTATTTATTTATTTATTTATTTATTTTTCGTATTTCTATGCCGCCCAACTCTCTGAGGACTCTGGATGGCTTACAACAAAGACAGTATAAACAATATACAATAAAAGACATTAAAAAAACCCATACACACCACTCATGGCCGGATCTCGCAAGATTGCAGTGGTGAGATCAACAGCCCCAAGCCTGCTGGAAAAGCCAGGTTTTCACCATTTTCCGGAAGGCCAGTAGGGTGGGAGCGATCCGGGCTTCAGGCGGTAGCTGATTCCAGAGAGCTGGGGCAGCCACAGAGAAGGCCCTCCCCCGCTGACCCACCAGCCGACATTGTTTAGCTGATGGGACCTGGAGGAGGCCAACTCTGTAGGATCTTACTGGTCGTTGGGAGCTATGCGGTAGAATACGGTCTCGAAGATAGCCTGGCCCTAAATTGGACTAGAAGATCTTCCAAATCCCTTCCAACTCTGTTATTCTGTTATCCACCCAGGATGAAGGGCAATGGTAAACTACTTTTGTATCATGCCAAGAAAACTACATTTCTATGTCTATGTAAGCCACCAGGAATGTCACAAGTGTCACCTGATCTCCCAAAAGCCAAAAAGGGTCAGATCTGGTTACTATTTGGATGGAGGACACAGGGAAATTCCAAGACTATAGGCTAGACCGAGAAGTCGAAAAATATCCCAAAGCCAAATGACAAGCTGCTTTGGTATGTATATATGTCTTTATTTATTTAAATGTATATACTACCGATCTTGCGATTTGAGGTAGCTGTATTATTGTCCGAGAAATGAATAAAAGTTATCAGAAACTGTGCCTGAGAAAATCTCATTGTTGTCAGACAATGAGATTCGTAAAACCTATGCAAAATACCTTTCCAAAGGTAATTGTTCAAAACAAAGCAATACACTAATACAGAGGAGGAAGAGTAGAAAACTGCTTACTGGTCTACCAACTTTGATATTGTCCAAAGACAGTATCCAGACCAGGGGTGGGATACTACCGGTTTGGACCGGTTCAAGTGAACTGATAGCTCCAATGATCAGCTGGGAGCGAACCGGTTTACCCCGACGATCACATGGGCCCATCCGCCCGCCAGTGCTATTTTCGTACCTTTATCTTCTCAGCTGATTTACACGGCAGAGCAGATTGCCGCGTCTCAGCTGTGTTTCTCCTCCGAAGAAACACGGAAGTAAAGATTTCTTCAAAGTGCATACATGCGCACAGTGTGTGGCATGTGTGCACGCGTGCAAAGGGTGTGCATGCACATGTGAAGCGCACAATCACCGAACCGGTTGTTAAACCGGGAGGATCCCGCCACTGATCCAGATTATTGCCAGACCTATATAGAATGCTTGAGTTTTTCTGCATGGAAAAAACAACTGACTTGAATTCTTTCTTTTAGGAGTAGCAGAGGAAAGAGTATTACACCAAGAGCTGCACTGGAACATTCAGAAAGTAAAATGCTTGGGACATCACAAGAGTTCTCGTTTGCAGATTACTTTGGGAGCTATAGATTCTGTTCATTTTTGCTGGAATTTACAAGGTTGCTATACCTTACAACACGCAGTATTTTTGCTCATCTGCATCAGTACCAGTGCCTAGGTTGGATGTATTTGGAGAAGGACAGTTTAAAGGACAGGGGTATCAAACTCAAGGCCCATGGACCAGATCCGGCCTGCGGGTGCTTAAATCTGCCCCAGGGGCTGGCCTGGAAATATCAAAGAACTGGCCCACGGTGTCTTGGCTGGCCAAAATGGGCCATGTGCATCCCCCACCCCCCATGGCCTGTTTTTGGCCAGCAGAGTCCTGTTGGAGGTCAGAAACAGGCCTTGGGGCGGGCCTCGCGTGGCTCCCTGCACCCTGTTTTGGCTGGTAAAGCACTGCAGAAGGCCATTCAGGCCAAAAACAGGGCAGAGAGGGCTGTACATGGGGCCTTCCACACCCCATTTTGGCTGGCAGGGTGCTGCAGGAAGTGTCCGTTCTGTCTCCTCCCCGCTCCCCACCTCCACCACCGGCCTGTGGAGAACTACAATGCTGATCCAGTCCTTCAAGAAATCCAGTTTGACAACCCTGGTTGTCAGGCCTGGAAGCCATCTTTTGCATTGGGCCTTCAGGCCTGCCACATTTAGTACTGTGGGAAACTGGGAGGGGGGATTGTATGGAGCAGGGGAGATATGTAGTCATAATAACATTCCTTTCTCAGAGAGTCAAGGACATCTTGAACTGCATCTGGAGTGGTGTGAGTGGGAGGCATCTCCAGTTGGGATGGTGCACTGATTGGACCATGTGATGGACATTTGGGTGCAAGGGAAAGGACTTGGACTTTCTTTTGGGTGGGGAAAACCTGTAAGCTTTCAGATTCAGGTTTTCCCAGATGTGCCAATATGATATCTTTAATAAAATTAAACTTTGAGGAACTTCGGAGTCTTCTTTAGTTGGAGGTGTCACTTGGAACCCTGACACTGGTTTAAAGCAATGAACATGAGACATCTAAAAGCAAAAATATTGCACCCTCTTCATATGTTATAGGAGAAAAGCACATAGGTACTAACTGATGTCTCTTTTGATTTGCAGGAAAAGTTCTCACTCCATTTGTGAAGGTTTGCTGTTCCATTTCTGTTGCTCGCTGACAACCTTGAGTGGCTAAAATGGATTACAAGCCACATCAAACATTTATTTTATTTATTTTATTTTATTTTAAATTTATATACCGCCCTTCTCCCTGAGGACTCAGGGCGGTGTACAGCCAGAATTAAAAAACATAAAATACAAATATTAAAAACAATTAAAATATATATAAATTTGGCCCAAAATTAAAAATACAAACCAATTAAAACATTTAAAATTTCTTCTTAAACCAGCCCGGCTTGCTGGAAAAAGTGGGTTTTAAGGGCATGGCAGAAGGCGCTAAGGTCTTGGATTCTCCTTATCTCTGGGGGCAACTGATTCCAGAGGGTAGGTGCCCCCACAGAGAAGGCCCTCCCCCTGGGGGTCACCAGCCTACATTGATTGGCTGATGGCACCCTGAGGAGGCCCTCTCTGTGGGAGTGCACGGGGCGATGGGAGGTTGTCGGTAGCAGCAGGCGGTCTCGAAGATAGCTAGGCCCGATGCCATGGAGCGCTTTAAAAGTGATAACCAGCACCTTGAAGCGCACCCGGAAGACCACTGGGAGCCAGTGCAGCTCGCGCAGGAGCGGTATTACATGGGAGCGCCATGCTGGTCCCATCACTACCCGCGCTGCTGCATTCTGGACCAATTGGAGCCTCCGGATGCTCTTCAAGGGGAGCCCCATGTAGAGAGCGTTGCAGTAGTCAAGACGAGAAGTGACGAGGGCATGATGAGGATTCTATGGTGTGCATTTTCTACAAGATCAAACTAATATAAATTAGTTTGGATTGTGCCATGTTATGGGAATCCACCATTTGTCTTTTATGAACCCGGCCATAATATTAAACCATAAGAAAGTGAATGTGTGTAGTTCAGGGAGAAAAGTTTGAGATTCAGGCCAAAAGACAGAAATCATCATAGATTAAACAGTCAACCAAGGCAGGTAAGCCAGTCAGACAGAAGCTAAACAAACTGCAATAACCCTAATCAAGACAGACACTATAAATTGGCAGACATAAAAAGCCAACAAACCCCATTCTCTTGTGTCAGAGTACTAACAGTATTATCTAATTTGGTAATCTGTTTACACAGGAAAAAAATGCAAACACCAAGGTCCCAACCAGCAAAGGTTTAGTATATGCTGGCTATAGCATGTGAATAAATTAGCTGCCTTTCATTAACTTGAATTAAGAGCTCAGAATAGTTGGTGAATCCAAGCCATGTTTCACCTTGCAGCGAGATGGTTGGCAAAACAAATTTAATAAATAGATGGATGATAATAGATAGATAGATAGATAGATAGATAGATAGATAGATAGATAGATAGATGGATGGATGGATAGTTAGATAGAAAAATAGATAGAAAGATAGAAAAATAGAAAGAAAGATAGAAAAATAGAAAGAAAGATAGAAAGGTAGATAAATGTTTCGCTGACTTCCACCCTTGCTTTGTTCACATGTGAAATGGGATGTGTCTAATTTAGGCATCTAAAATTTTAAACTTTAATATCTGTGGACTTCAACTCCCAGAATTCCCCAACAGCATGAGGGATTCTCAAATTTCCTCATACCTTATTTGCTGCAAGAAAGACTCAGGTTGTTGCTATTTATGAAACCAGAGCTGTAATTTAGACACATACATTTTGACATTTTGAATTTGAAATATCTCAAGCTGGAAACTGTTTGGATGTGTTCCAACTTCACAGATGTTTCCTGTGGCATTTGAACCTTAACAGGTTCATTTGAACCTTACCAGAAATGTTCTAAACTTGACTATGGGTTATTCCAAGATCAGAATAGATTAAAACAAGCATCAGGACATTCCCAATCAGCTTGGAACAGCCTACTTTAAGTATTTTAGATTTAAAACATTCGACACCTCTTTACTACAATTCCTATTCTCCAATGGGTAAATGCTGTTAGTACAGGACCTAAAGTTCAATCATTGAGAGTTTAAGAGATGCTCCTGGAGGCTTAAGAGAGGTTTATAGAGTATTTATTGTTATTTTCCTAAGCGCTGTATATAAGTGACTGGACCTTGGTAGGAAGAATGGAAAAGAAGGGGTACAAAGAAAAGCATACGCTGAATCACAGCATTTTCACATTTTTGCATGTGTGAAGGCACCCAGATTGTTCCCAAAGAAATCAATAACCCCTTATGTCATAACTACAGATGGCCACGTTTTAAAATCCAGATCCTTCGTGACTTCATGCCCAAAACAAAGGTTGAAACGCAGCTGCCCATAAATTTAGTTTGAAAGGCTCCATCTTTTCAATATACTTTAGAGAAGACAATTTGCATCCAAGATGCGCCAGGAGCAAGTGGGATGCGGTACATTTTTATTGTCAATTGCCTTCTACATAGAAGTTCTTTCCCATGACTGGTTTTATTGCGG
This sequence comes from Arizona elegans, assembly GCA_022577455.1. Lineage (NCBI taxonomy): Eukaryota > Metazoa > Chordata > Lepidosauria > Squamata > Colubridae > Arizona > Arizona elegans. Next base: position 5,784,846 of record JAKOOJ010000017.1, read on the forward strand.
AACTGCCTTTACCTAGAGAACTTGCTTGAATTCTACAAGCAAGTTTTATCACAAATTGATTCCGCTGAGTATGGTCAAATTACACCTGGAACATAGATACAAGTAGTCCTTGACTTACAACAGTTCATTTAGTGGCTGTTCAAAGTTACAAGAGCATTGAAAAAAGTGACTTATGACCATTTTTCACACGTACAGTCAGGGGTGAAATTCAGCCAGTTCTATCCGGATTGCATGATACTGTAGGGCTGACTGCGCAAAGCCCCGACCATCCGCATGGACGTCATGACATCCCTTTTTTGCGATGATTTCAGCCTCTGCGCATGTGCAGAAGGCTTTGCACATGTGCACGTGGTGCGCACACATTTATGAACCATTGCATCATCCCCATGGTCACATGATCAAAATTCAGATGCTTGGCAACTGACTCATATTTATGATGGCTGCAGTGTCCCGGGATCATGTGATCATCTTTTGAGACCTTCTGACGAGCAAAGTCAATGGGGAAACCAGATTCATTTAACACCCATGTTACTAACTTAACAACTGCAGTGATTCACATGTGGCAAGAAAGATCGTAAAATGGTGCAAAACTCACTTAACAAATGTCTTATTTAGCAACAGAAATTTTGGGCTCAATTATGGTCGTAAGAGGACTACCTGTATGTCATGGACATTACTACAAATTGCCTGCTGCTAAATGATCCTCCAACCGCAATAAAATACTTTATGCCACCAGACTCCAAATTTTGGGCTTAGACACCTTAGAACTATGCTGACTTCAGTCTGATCTAAGCATAATACATAAAATTATCTGCCACAATGTCCTTCCTGTCAATGACTACTTCAGCTTCAACCACAACAATACACAAACAAATAATAGATACAAACTCAATGTAAACCGCTCCAAACTCAATTGCAGAAAATATGACTTCAGTAACAGAGTGGTCAATGCCTGGAATGCATTACCTGACTCTGTGGTTTCTTCCCCAAACTCCCCAAAACTTTAACCTTAGACTGTCTACTGTTGACCTCACCCCATTCCTAAGAGGTCTGTAAGGGGCATGCATAAGTGCACCAGCGTGCCTACCATCCCTGTCCTAATATTCCTTTTTACTTACTCTTTTCATGTATTCAAATTATGTTTATACTTTTACCTGTTATCTTATATATGCTTGACAAATAAATTTATGATTATGATTATGATATTGACAACATCCTAAAAACTTGTAAATTTTAAACTACGGTCATCGCAATGAAGTTCTCACCTTAAATTAAATGAATTGGCTACCTTTTATGACTGGACAGCCTGATCCATTTCTTTCAACCAAAGAAATGGATTTTTTGTAACTAATACCAACAGAATATTATAAATTATAATATTACAAATCATAATAAATTATAAAAGGATGAGCAACTTCCTATCATTTTTTTTTAAAAAAGCACAAAATGAATAATATTTCCATCTGACCTAAATTATGAATGCTACAACTTACTGGAAATAATGATATTTATGGTATCCACCAATTTTTCTTTCTCCATTTGTTTCTAGTTCTAAAAACAAGACATCCCTGTCTCATTTTTCAATGAGCTTTAATGTTGTTTAATGTTTTAATTTTGCTAACGTTTTTTTTCTAGACAAAAAGAAAGGGATGAATTATAATTTTGTTCTATCTTTTAAAACAAATTATGGTCTGGGTTTATGAACGCTATAAAATGTGTTACATGTTGGGTATGCATTGAATCATTTATTAGATTTTTATCACAACTTTATTATTTTATAAGTAATAACTGAAGGTGGGGATCATAATACTCCTTCCTTCTATTTTCCCCATAAGAGTTAGATTGGGAAGAGAAAAAGTGATTGTCTTAAAGCAGTGTTGGGATTCAAATAATTTAACAACTGGTTCTCTGCCCTAATAACTGGTTGGGTGGACATGGCCATGGTGGGAGTAGCCAGGGGTGTGTGACAGGCAGCAATCAGCCTCCTGCACCCCCTGTGAGCAAAAACGTGCCGTGGCCCTTTTTGGGCCTAGTAGGCCTCCCTGCAGCCTCCTGGGAGCAAAAACGAGTCACAGGAGGGGGGCACTGCACCCACCCCCCATGCCCCGTTTTGGGCCTAGTAGGCCTCCCTGCATTATACCTGGGAGCCAAAACGGGGTGTGTGGGGACTTCTGGAAGTGGCGGGGCGGGGGCAGCCAGCAATTTAACAACCGGTTTGGCCGAAGTGGTGTGAACTGGTTGAATCCCACCACTGGTTTAAAGTCATCAATCCAGCCTCCATGCCTAATTCAGAGTCTTCTGGTTTCTAGGCCAGCACCTTAACTGCTACACCTAACTTACTCTTCTTTTACCTCAAAATTCACATTGAGACAATACAGGTAGTCCTTGACTTACAACCACAATTGAGCCCAACATTTCTGTTGCTAAGTGAGATATTTGTTAACCTTTGAGTTTTGCCCTGTTTTATGACCTTGATTGCCACAGTTGTTAAGTGAATCACTGCAGATGTTAAGTTAGTAACACGGTTGTCAAATGAATCTGGCTTCCCTGTTGACTTTGCTTGTCAGAAGGTCACAAAAAGTGATTGTATGATCGAGGGAGATTGCAATCGTCATAAATATGAGTCAGTTTGCTGAGCATCTGAATTTTGTGGGGATCCTGCAATGGTCATAAGTGTGAAAAATGGTCATGAGTCACCTTTTTCAGTGTCGTTGTAACTTTGAATGCTCACTGAATGAAGTGTCAAGGATTTACTTGTACTTTTATCAGGCTAAGACAGGGTTACAAAATGATGAGGCACCAAATAGTGAACACATTCCAATAGAAAAGAAGAACACAACAGAAAACAACACTCTAATCAAGAAACAACCAAGGAGAAACCCCTACCAATACTGGTGGGGCAAGCTATTGTATATAAACAGGGAAAAAACAGTGGTGGGCTGGATCCGGTAAACCAGTAGTTCTGACCAGGGCTGGCTATGCCCACCCACCCTGGTGCTATCACGTCCTATATAATCGCTGGTTTTTCGATGCTGCATGCATGCTCACATTTTCAGTTCCGGGCGAACCTGTTGGTACAACCGGCAGCAGCCCACCCCTGGACAAAAACCACACCCACTAATACTGATGATACTGATTTTGTTACTTGTATCCTTACAATTTATATTGATATTGTTTCCTGATTGCTTGTTTGTACACTATGACTATCATTAAGTGTTGTACCTAATGATTCTTGACGAATGTATCTTTTCTTTTATGTACACTGAGAACACTGAGCACCAAAGACAAATTCCTTGTGTGTCCAATCACACTTGGCCAATAAAAAATTCTATTCTATTCTATTCTATTCTATTCTATTCTATTCTATTCTATTCTATTCTATTCTATTCTATTATTCTATTCTATTCTATTCTATTCTATTCTATTCTATTCTATTCTATTCTGGTAATATAACATCTGCAAGTAAACAACCAAACTCTGAGAGCACTAAGGACTCTATAATGAAGGCACTGTGTGAATTTACAAGGATCCTTCATCAGCAACTTTATCAAAATGACTGACCACTCAACCCAATACAGCACAACCAGTGGTGAAATCCTCTGTGGATCACCACCAGTTTGCTGCCCGCGCATGCACAGTGTGTGCCAAATGCGTGCTGTGCACTCACATGCATAATGCACACCAAACACGCGCTTCACGCAGAAAAACAAGACTTCACTAGGTAAGTAGAACAGCGAGGGGGGGAATAGCTGTGTTGTACAATTTAGCTTCGCTAGAAAGCAGGATTTCCTGCTTTCTAGCTAATATTAACCACGCAGCACAGCTAATCATAGGAAATACCGGTTTGGATGAACCAGTAGCTTTTTTAACTACCGGTTTGCCCGAACCGGAGCGAACCAGTAGCATTTCACTCCTGAGCACAACTAACACAAACTCTAAAAAGAATTACTCTGCCATACATCAAGAATATTTCAGAAACCACCAACAGACTACTACACCCACATGGAATCAGTGTAGCATACAAGCCAACTAAAGCCCAAAAAACCCAACAACTTCAAAAGGGGGGGGGGAAACCAGGAGTCATCTACAATAGGGGTCTCCAACGTTGGCCACTTTAAGACTTGTGGACTTCAACTCCCAGAGTTCTGGGAGTTGAAGTCCACAAGTCTTAAGGTGGCCAAGGTTGGAGACCCCTGATCTACAACACACAATGTAAGAACTGCAACAACCACTATGTAGGACAAACAGGCAAAAAACTGGCAGAACGCAACCATGACCACCAACTGGCAGTCCGAAATCATGATGAAAATTATTTCTTTATAATGTTTTGTTAGAAAGGGATTCAGAAACTGAATTAGTTAAAGATTGTATGATTAAGTGGGCACAAAATTTTGAGGAACCAGTGATGTTGGAAACATGGGAAAAAATTTGGGTTCAGAATGTTAAATTTACACAGTCGCAGAATCTGAGGGAACACTTTTATAAAATGTTTTATAGATGGCATTTAGACCCCAAAAAATTGTCATGTATGTACCCTAATGTGCAGCCTAAATGTTGGAGATGTGATTGTCTAGATGCTACATATTATCATGTTTGGTGGACCTGTAAGAAAGTTAAGGCTTTTTGGATAAAAATTTGGTGGGTCATGCAGAATGTTCTGAAGAAAAAAATTCAATTTTCTCCACAATTGTTTTTACTGGGTATAGTTAAGGGTTTTACATTGGGTGAAACAAAACTGATATTGCATATGATAACAGCAGCAAGATTGTTGATAGGTAAATACTGGAAAAATGAAGCGCTGCCCACGATTGAGGAATGGACTTTGAAGATGGCCAGTTTTGCAGAGATGGTGAAGATTTCAGCATATCTAAAAGATTGTTCACAAGAGACTTATGAATGGGAATGGAAGAGGTGGATAGATTATGTTCAGAACAAATATCAAACCAGGAAGTATCAAATAGCTTTTATTTGAAAATGTTATATTAAGATAGAAATATTTTAAGGTAATGAGGATGAAAATTTATTCGAAAATGTTATATTAAGATAGAAATAGGTTAATGTAAGGAAGATGAAAATTTATAAGGGGGAGGGAGGGGTTCAAGTTTTATATATAAAGGAGGGTTTTTCCTTTTACTTGATATGAGTATAATGTGTGGAAGTCTGGGGGGGAGGGGAGGGTTAGGGTGGGTTAGGGAGGTTGGGAAGTTTGGGGTGGGATGAGGGGAAAAAAAAGGGGTGAAAATGTAATTGTAAAACTTTTGCAATAAAAAAAAAAGAAAAGAAAATTATTTCATTTCATACAACATATAGACAGATTTAGCCATAATTTCTATTGGGAAAAATGTGACAATCTTAGACCAGGCTAAATCTAAAAACGCCAAGGAATTTCTAGAAGCCTGGCAATCTGACAAATAAGCCATCAATAGACAGTAGACATTAACAACATCTATAGAAAATGCAAAAGAGACAATCAACCAGCCCAAAAGAGAACAAAAGACTCCAGCACTTCTCCGCCAGTAATCAGCACTCAGATCAGCATGGATTAACTCCAAGGTTAACCTCAGACCAACAATCAAGAAAGCAATACCCCAATCAAGAAACTGCCAAAGAGCCACCAGTAAACAGCCCAACCAAAGAATCTCTAAGACTGCTCCCACCCACACAGACAGGCAAGTCACCAGAATATAAACTGACAGCAAATAGCACTCTTTACTAGCACTGATGATATTACCTAGTTGTCACCATAATGGAAAAAAGATGTGGAGACTCTAGAAAGAGTGCAGAGAAGAGCAACAAAGATGATTTGGGGACTGGCGGCTGAAGCAGATGAAGAACAGTTGCAGGAACTGGGTATGTCTAGTTTAATGAAAAGAAGGACTAGGGGAGACATGATAGCAGTGTTCCAATATCTCAGGGGCTGCCACAAAGAAGAAGGAGTCAAACTATTCTCCAAAGCACCTGAGGGCAGGACAAGAAGCAATGGGTGGAAACTAATCAAGGAGAAAAGCAATTTAGAACTAAGGAGAAATTTCCTGACAGTTAGAACAATTAATCAGTGGAACAACTTGCCTCCAGAAGTTGTGAATTCTCCAACACTTGAAGCTTTTACGAAGAGATCAGACAACCTTTTGTCTGAAATGGTTTAGGGTTTCCTGCCTGAACAAAGAGTTGGACTAGAAGACCTCAAAGGTCCCTTCCAACTCTGTTATTCTATTCTATTCTATTCTATTCTATTCTATTCTATTCTATTCTATTCTATTCTATTCTATTCTATTCTATTCTATTCTATCCTATCCTATCCTATCCTATCCTATTCTAATTTTCTATTATTCTTTAGGGTAATGAAATGTCTGTAAGAAAACAAGCAAGCTCAGAGAGCACCAAGGATCCCTCATGTCAACCGTGAGCTACAATATTCTCCATTATTGATCCTTCATCAGTTTATAAGGATTACTCAGGAGGCCCAAGTCTTCAAAGGCCAAATGTGATTGTGAGAGCCTCAACCAATTTCAAAGACCTGTTACAAGAGATCACTTTGGGTCATTTCTGCTTTTCATTTCCTTTGTGTACAACTTTTCACTCCAGTTCTATGCTTTGCATAACACTGCACGGGAAGAAAGCGATGAATATGTATGCATGTATTCATTCCCTACAGCTTGCTGCTTGGGAGATAAAGGGAGTGAAAGGGGAAAAACAGAGAGAGAAATAGAATGGTATTTACACAACAGACAGGTTACACAAAGAACTAGCAGTTGTATTGATTGATGTGCTAAATTTGGTTAGCTTAACTCCTGGTTACCGTAGTTTAATCAGATTTAGCTAGTTTAATCAGCCCTTTCTCTTACATGACTGACATGCAGATGATTTCAGGAAAATAGGCTAAAGACACAGAAACAAGCCTAGAGTAGTGAAAAGAATATAGGGGAATGTCCCTGGATAACTCCACTGCGATTCTGTTTGGTATAAGATAAAGGTAAAGAAGTAAAAAGGTTTTGAAGGCTTTCAAGATTCTATTCTATAAAGAGCCGCGGTGGCACAGTGGTTAGAGTGCAGTACTGCAGGCTACTTCTGCTGCCTGCCGGCTGCCTGCAATTTGGCAGTTCGAATCTCACCAGGCTCAAGATTGACTCAGCCTTCCATCCTTATGAGGTGGGTCAAATGAAGACCCAGATTGTTGGGGGGCAATATGCTGACTCTGTAAACCGCTTAGAGATGGTTGTAAAGCACTGTAAAGTGGTATATAAGTCTAAGTGCTATTGCTATTGCTATTATCATACCCTGCAATAATCAAAGAGTATTTCCTGACCTATCCTATCTTGGATGGCTGAAACATCATGGTGAGAAAAGTAAGATTGTACAATTTAGGCAAGAAAAAATCAAATGCACAGGTATAGGAACAGGTGGTACCTGGCACAAAAGTAGTAACTGTGAGAAGGATTGTCATGGCCTCATCGAAGCCTGGGGCCGAGGAGGAGATGGAGCCGGGGGCCAACAAAGAGGGAAGGCGCAGTCCCTATGGCTCATGAGGAACAACGTGGGGATGAGGATGAGGCAATCCCGGGCCCCTCGGGCTTTGGAAGAGTAGGCAGGGAGGAAGAGAGGGTGCAGGCTGACCTAGGAAGGGGGGAGGAGATGGCAAGTCTTTTATTCTGTAATATTTTTGGTTCCTATTCAACCAAGGTACAATTTGCTAGTTAGAAAAGGAGAAGGTAACTCTCAAGATACTGTAGGATATGCTATATAAGTATGTTTCTATAGCAACTTTAATATTCACTCTCCATACACACAAACCCTTTGTAAAATTCAATCCGAAGATAGACAATTTCATTCTCCCTCCAATCTTTAAATGCTTACCATTGTATAAATTGCTGTGGGATTCTTGGAGGTAAAAATAGCTGCTAAACATTAGATGCTAGGAATTGGAGAACACTGGTGATTCTTTCAATAACCAAGATTACATTTATCTTCTCAGAAATGAGCCCCATTGAATTCAATAGATCTTACTCCCAAAGGAATCTTTAGGTATCTGTTCAGCCTTAGATTGATGCCTTGCTCATCAGTGGCCAACTGAATAAAGTTAAAAAGATGTAAGTAGGACATTATATAACACAGAGTGTTATATACTATATATGGCACTGTCAAGATTGAACCACTTTGCTTCTTTCAAAGTTTAATGTGTCTCAACTTGCCAATGAACTGGAGTTAGGGAGGGGAATAGGAATGCAGAGAATGTACGGAGAAACTGTGAGAGCATGGAAACCATCAAGGTCAAAGCTGCAGGTGCTGGTGAGAAAGAGGAACTGTTCCCATAACAAATGGATGTCTCATAATTGTACAATGGGATCACCCAGTGGTGGAGAGATTGGGAAGCTATTGTTTAACTAGACAAGCAATTGCGTGGGAAAACCAGAGCTGGTTTTGTTTCTTCAGTACCAATATGGTGTATCCAATAAAGTTTTACTTTTGGGGATTCAAAGCTCCCGAGAGTGTTTCTTTGGTTTGGGTTCACTAGTTGGATGGTTCACAGGCATTTTGCTTTCCCAGCAATTTTGGGTCAGTGATGGAAATAAAATGTTGGACTAGTAATTTAAGTGGAATTAGGGATGTGTGAGGCAATCTAAAACCAATAAAAAGTTCCAGCTACTAATCCAATCATCTATTTAACGGATTTTTTATTCAACTGAAAAATCTTCATTCACTTGTAATTTGCAACTTTCTCTAACAGGTAGAAAGTTGCTGTGAAATGCTGCCTAACGTGTACTGACTTTGCATTTAAATTTCCCTACCTTTTCTATTACAGCTTCTTTCAGGTTCAGCTTGATTGCTGGTGACTTCATGAATATATCCATTAACTCTACCAAGAAGGTTTTATTTTTTTGTCTTTTTTTTAAACTTTACAATCTAGACCCAAGATTATTCTATTCTACTCTATTATTAATGGATGTTTTTAAGAAGAGATTGGAAACCATTTGCCCAGAATGGTATAGGTCTTCTTGCTTGGGCAGATGACTGGACTAGAAGACCTCTTCTAGTCCTCTCTCCTCTCCTCTCCTCTCCTCTCCTCTCCTCTCCTCTCCTCTCCTCTCCTCTCCTCTCCTCTCCTCTCCTCTCCTGATGTGGCTAAGGATGTGCAGATCTTTCAGAGGCTGCCATGTCAGTGAATGCATATCTGGATCAAACTTCACTTACCATGCAATATAGTACTTGTAAGACAACAATTCAGGAAACTTAGAGATTCCTTGGCTTCAAGGGGACACAAGCTATTTATCACAGTCCCTGATAATACATAGCTTCATAAATATATTATGTATAGTATGGGAGATAGTCTACATTGTGTAGGCTAGGTGGAGACCCAAAAGTTCTTCAGATGTTGGTGGACAGAATTTTATGTTTGTTTCATTTAGTGTGGTAATGGACACAGACAATGTCAATTATAATACATCTGGAGGACCACACATTACTTATCTGTACATCTAAGTAATACTACTACTACTACTTCTCCTACTACTACTACTACTACTACTAATAATAATAATAATAATAATAATAATAATATACAACCGAGTTGCTAAATTAATGCACTGGTCATTATGTAAAAAATACGACTTACCTGTATCGAAAAAGTCATGGGAATATAAAGTGGAAAAAGTTATAGCAAATGAGAAGGTGAAGATCTTGTGGGACTTTCAAATACAGACAGTTCGTCACTTGGAACACAACACGCCAGATATCACAGTTGTCGAAAACTGAAACGTACAATTTATTGACATCGCGGTACCAGGAGATGCCAGAGTCGAAGAAAAAGAACTGGAAAAAATCATGAAATATCGTGACCTATCCATCAAAACTACACGGCAATGGATGAAACATGTAACAGTGATATCCATTGTCATCAGGACACTTGGTGCCATGTCCAAGAATTTTATAAGATACATCAACAAATTGCAGCTTCCTGCAATAACACCAGCAGAACTGCAAAAAACTGCACTACTTGGAACATCGTATATCTTAAGATGGTACTTGGTTGATACCTAGGACGCTGGCAGCAACCCGTATCAACCATTAGCACCAGTCAATAGTATTTGTGATGCATTTTTGAATGTTCAGTTGCCTGAGTTTCATGTTTAATGAATAAAGTAAATAATAATAATAATAATAATAATAATAATAATAATAATAATAATCCAAATATCATAGTTGTTGAAAACTGAAACGTACAATTTATTGACATCGCGGTATCAGGAGATGCCAGGGTCGAAGAAAAATAACTGGGAAAAAATCATGAAATATTGTGACCTGGCCATCGAAACTTCTTGCAATAACACCAGCGGAACTGCAAAAAACTGTACTACTCAGAACATTGTGCATCTTAAAAAGGTACTTGGTTTATACTGAGGATGCTGGCAGCAACCCGTATCAACTATCAGTGCCAGTCAATAACATTTGTGATAGATTTTTAAATGTTCAGTTTAAAACTGAGTTAAACTGAGTTTAAACACAAAACTGACTGAGTTTTGTGTTTAATCAATAAAAGTTTGTAATAATAATAAGGCAAATAATAGAAAATTGGCTGGATCTAGTCTTCCAGTGAACTCTCTTAGATTCTCATGGAATCCTATAATTTCATATAAGAGTTGGGAAAAATTACTGGTCTGGACCATTATTGTTGACTGGTGGTATCTTCCAAAATTGGGGTTTAGCTTGTCATAGTTGAGTGGTAGATCATGTCTTTTTGATGCGGAAATTTTTATTTTTATATATTTTTTTTCCTGGTCTTGGTTGAAAAAGTTCACTCCTGGATTAAGTGAAACATTTCTTTTGTCCTCATAGATGTAATCATACCATAAACTGGAGTTATTTACTCCCTGAGAGCAATCTCCCCTGCGACAATATATATGTCAGCCAATTGTTCATAAGGGAAACAAAAAAAAAAAAAAAAAAAAACCACAACAACACCACTTTGTCTTCCATTTTCAGAGGCAACACATCATAACTTCACACCTTCCATCCCTCTCCAAATCAATTTGAAAGCTTAATCCCCAGATTGGACGAAACCTCAATTTACTCATAGCAGATTGTTTTATATATCTTCTGCGGAGCTCACTCTGCCTAGCACAAGGTGTTGATAACTGCAAAAGAAACAAAAAAGAAAAGGAAAAAAAGAAGAAAAAGAAAAGTAGAAAATTGGTTTGGAATGGCTTAGGGATTGCAAAACCTCTTTGTCAGAAACGGCTTGCTGTTTGTGATGAAAAATACTTCTTTGATTCTTTGATGACTATTGATGACAATGAATTAGCGTTTAGACGTTTCCTATGCCACAAGGATACATGAATTTCTAGAAAGGATGATTGCTTTGTTTGCTCTCCACTTTTTGAAGTCGTTAATATTCTTCTCTCCATATAGTATCTGGTATTCAGCCAGTTTGAGCGAACCGCTAGCTCTGACGATCAGCTGGCCCCACCCACCTGCCCCCGCTTTATCCTGTCCTTTATTTCCTGCTTTCTAGCTCATCTCAATCAAGCAGCACAGCTGATCCCCCACCCCCGCTGTTCTACTTACCGTTACTGACTTGGAAGGTAAGCAACTGAATTTCTAAATGCTCCATTTTCAGTGCAAAGCGCGAGCTCACCGAACCGGTTGTTAAAAAATTTGAATGCATCACTGGTATCTGGTCACGACAACATCATCACCCAGCAAGTTCTCCATGAGATGTTCCTACTCAATGATTTATACACTCCAGTTTTTATCTCATGTGTTTTTTCCTGCCCCAACCTGTTTGTATCTCATTTCCTATATACATTTATTTAGTTGATTATTATTCCACCTCTTTTATTGTTCATATGTAACTCAAGGCAGAGAACATACTTAACACCCCCCTTCCTCCTTCTATTATTTTCCCCACAACAACAACCTTGATTGGTGAGGCTGGACTGAGAGTGACTGGCCCAATGTCACTCAAGCTGGCTTTCAGGTCTAAAGCAGGATTTGAACTCACAGTCTCCTGGTTCCTAGGCCAGCACCTTAACCACTAGACCAAACAGGCTCTATATACCTCAGTCAACATGCGACTGTAAACATACAGATTGGGGATGAAGTGAAGAAGTCTGATGCATCTGAAAAGTACCAAGTGGATCAGTGAAGCTTGGAGTGCATATATATATATTTTGCAGGCAACTATTTTTTTTTATTGTTTTGTCATTGCTTCTTACCTTCAAGGCAGTTTACTTGAACTTAAAATCAGTAAAATACACACTCACATCAGAAGAAGGGCATCTAACATGGACAGCAGTAATCCAATTAGAGCCTGTTAAATGATAGCTGTAGATTCAATTAAACTTACTGTGTACTAAGTCCACTGAGAGCTCAGATTTACTCAGGAATTAGTGATGCCCATCACAGAGACGTGGAAAAAGCATACATGCATTCGATTTTCTTTCAGAGAACTGTTCTCAAAAGCTATTTTTAAGCCCTTACAAAACAAGTCAGGTGTCCTATCATTATTATGGATGGTTGCAGAGTCAGCCAGATATTAAAGACTGGATTTGGCATTTTTATCCACTTATTGACTCCTTTCCAAGAACCTGAGATAGGCAAATATTGTTGGTTAATGGTGTCAAAGGTATTCTTGCAGGATATAAGATCATGGTGGGTTGCAACTGGTTTAACAACCAGTTCGGTGAGTGCGCTCTTTGCACGCACCTAACATGCTTGCACCAGGGGTGGGTTCTAAATTTTTTTACTACCGGTTCTGAGGGTGTGGCTTATTTTGTGGGCGTGGTTTGATGGTCATGTGACAATTCTTTAGGATTTAGCAGAGGTACTGGTCTACCAGGCTTTTAACTGCTTGTAGAGCTGTACCAGTCTACCCATTTGTTTTTGGAGGCACTGGTCTGCTCATTTGTTTTCCGCAGCACCAAACCAGCCTCCTCGCTGTCTGAATCAGCTACCAGCTGCACAGGTCACTGACAGGTCACAACACTGTCTGTATGTGAGAGATTGTCTCTTCTGTTTGGAATCTACTGGTACAGTTAGTCCTCGATTTATCATCAATTGCTTAGTGACAGTTCAAAGTTACGACAGAACCCCGCAAAAGGTACCTAAGACCTGGTTTCAAAGTTAAAGCCATTGCAGTGCTCTCGCCATTGTTCATCCTTATGACCGACTATGGGGATACTGCAACACTCCCCTACCCATCCTGCCAGGTCCCCCCAGGTCTCAGCCTGTTCCCAAGCCAGCCATTCAACAGGCAAGGAGGTCTAAAACCAATCAGCAGAAATGACTCTCACACGGAGAGCGAGTTACTGTCTTAGAATCAGTGGTGAAATCCGGCTGGATCTATCCAGCTCATGCGAACCGATAGGGCCGATGGTGGGAGGCTCTGCCCACCCACCGGGACGTCATTATGTCCCATTTTTGACCCTCTGCGCATGCACATTTCCAAACCGGTAGTGAAAGTAAGTGCATTTCACTGCTGCTTAGAATTGTTGTGGGGGGGGGAATTGAGCACTGCTTTTTGTTCCTGGTAGAGAGATGGAATGCAAACAAATATATATTAGTAATACCAGGAACAAGTACAAGAAAAAAGACACACATTTTAAAAACATTACAGTCCTCGTTCCATCCTAATAGATTCCAAGCTGAAATAAATGCATAACAAAATAAAAACAATATATCATTTTATCCTCTTATTTGATATCTGATTTTGAAGCAACAAAGCATCGGAGTTGCAGATAAAGATAATAAAATTGATTTTAAATGCCTTGGCGGTTTTTTAAGTACTTTAACCTAATGCTGTTGTGCAGATATAAAGGCAAATTGGGACAAATAACTGCTGTGTAAATCAATCTGTGGTCTGGAGGCAGTGGATATGTAATGACGTACCCCTGACTCTCCTGGTTTACACATTCTTTATGTTTAAGCTAAACCTGAATCTGAGAAGTATCCTAACGGAGTCTTCAATTTACAGGCACAATTGGAACCAGAATTTTCATTGCTAAGCAAGGCAGTTGTTAAATGAGTTGTGCCCAATATTACAGCCTTTGTTTGCCGTGGTTGTTAAGGGAATTACTGCAATTGTTAAGGGAATCACACAGTCTTTAAAAGCCGTTCCAGCTTCCCTCATTGATTTTGCTTGCTGCAAGGAAGGAGGAACGCCGACTGAAGCAATTTGCAGGGAACAACCTCATTCACATACCTTCGTGTCTTGTCTTGCTTATCTTATCAGCTTCCTGCAAATTGCTTCTGGGCATTCTGCCAACCACAGTAAGCTTTCAGCATTATTCTTTGAATTCTTGGCGGCTGTTAATGCAGTTAATTAACAGCCGTTGTTGTAAAAAACTGGTTTATTTAGTAAACTAAGGTTTGAACGAACTCTGTGTGTGTGCTGCATTCTTTGGGGTCCGTAGCTGGGGCAGAACAGACAGTCCTTAACTTTTGACTATTCATTTAATTATGGTTCGAAATAACATCCTGGCAAAAAGTGCTTTATGACCTCAAAATTACAACTTTCGCACCATGCTCCAATCATGTGTGCTTGAAAACTGTCTGGCATTTACAATGGTGGCAGCGTCTTGTAGTCATATCACAATGATTTGCAATCTTCTCAGCTGGGTTCTGACATAGAACATAGAATAATAGAGTTGGAAAGGACCTTGGAGGTCTTCTAGTCTAACCCTCTGCTCGAGCCGGAGACCTTATAAGATTCTGGGCAAAGAGCTGTTCAATCTCTTCTAGAAAACCTCCTGCGATGGAGCACCCACAACTTCTGAAGGCAAGTTGTTCCATTAGTTGATTGCTCTCATCGTTAGGAAATTTCTGCTCAGTTCTAGGTTGCTTCTCTCTTTGGTTAGTATTCATCCATTGTTTCTCGTCTTTCCTTTTGGTGCTTTGGAAAATAATTTGACCCCTTCTTCTTTGTAGGAATCCCCCAAATATTAGAACACTGCTATCAGATGCATTAGTTTTCATCACTTCATCCCAAGTCTGTATGTCTACAGAGCATGTTGTGTTCTGTCCCCTCCCACAAGGGGCCTTGCAGAGGCTCAAAGAGCCCGGCAATAACAAACGCAGGCTAGAGAGACTGAAGTTGGCCCTTTAATAAATAGTTCTCTTCCAAAGCGTATATCAGTCCAATAGTTACCGGCCAATGTTCCAAAGGTCTTGGCAGACGGCCAGCAGACTAATGCAGGAATGCAGACTCTTGTCAAAAACTCCAAACTAACAGTTGTAACTCCACTGCATCCAAAACACCAACAAATTGTTCACCATGCCTTTCCAGCTCAGTCACACCCCTTTTATACTTTGTAGGGTGTGGCCCTACGTCTCCTGACCACACCTCTAAGTATGTGGCAATAGCTGTTCTCTACAACGTCTCCTGCATCTCTCTCTTGCATCCAATAGGGGCTCTCCCTTGTCGTTACCGGCCTCTGTTTCCTCCTCAATTTGGCTGGGATCCATAGGCATGTCAGCAACTGTCAGTTCTTGCTGACTCACCAGTGAAGACGGCCCCTCTGGCACATAGCTTGTGACAGCTTCCTCCTCCTCCATATCATCCTCCAAATCATCATGCAAAGATAAATCAGCCTCCGGGGCCGGGGTCACAACATGTTGCCTGAGGTATATAGAGCCTGCTTGTCTAGTGGTAAAGGTGCTGACCTACCTAGGAACAAGGATACTGTGAATTCTAATACCACTTTAGATATCAACCCTAAAGCTGGCCCAACCAAAGCCATTTTGACCACTTCAGTGTTGCCACACTGGAGCTGAGGGATAGGGAAGGGGGATTTGAGATAGAGGGGATTTTGTAGCCAAAACAAAATACTTTCTCTTGAGAATCAAGGACATTCTCGCACCTGATCGGAGGAAGGCAGAGTGATGCTGCCCAGTTGTCAGACTGCACGATGATTGGACCATATGATTGATTGTTTTGAGAAAGTAGAAAAACTTTTACTTTTAATTAGGTGAAAACCACAGGAGTTTTCAGAGCCGGTTTTCACCAGATATGTGCCAATATGATATTTCCAATAAAAGTATTATTTGAGGAATTTAACTGCCCCGGAATCTTGCTTGCCATGAATTTGTTACTTGGAACCCTGACATTAGACTTGAAAGACAGCTGGGTGAATTTACTTAATGACCATGATAGAAATGGTCATAAAATTGTGTCCGGTCACGTGATGACTCACTTAACAATTGTTTTGCTTAGCAATGGAAATTTTGGTCTCAATTGTGATTGTAAATTGAGGATTACCTGTACTCAATGTACATCTTTTTCCCACTTCTTAATGGTTGGAAACCATGATTAATTTCCAGGAATTATGGTCAAATGAGGCTCCTTATGGGCTACCAAGTGCCCGTAAGAGCTGAAGTTGCCCACTTCAAAAACAGAAGTATGGCTCCCACAATCAAAAGTTTTCTGGAGGAACCTGCTTGCAAAAGCCTCTAGTGCACCTGTGAAAGACATCACTAATCCTTCATTTAAGGATAGTTCAGTTTTCCGAGCCATCCGTGTGCAGGGAAGCACATCCACAAGGTTGTTACATTCACATCAACGACACAGAGCCTCTTTATCCCCTTCATTTGTAGCTGTCAAAACTCTTTAGCCTTAACAAATACAGTGATGAGTTCACATTACGGCATTCTCTAATATTGCCTTCAAAAACCATTTCTCCCCCTCAGGCGTAGTATTATTTATTGCTTGCCTCAACTTCTGACACTTGCTTTTCCTCTGTGTGAGGGTTTGGGGGTGCTGCAGGAATGGAGGACTTCTATCACTTGTGCCTGGCGTACTTGATTTATTTCCAAGATGAAGGAACATGATAAAATGTGTAGCTGTAGAGATGCACAATCACACCTCTGCACCATACAACATGAAAAGAAATTTTGTCGGCTGAATAGCAAATGAGCACAATTTCAGGATTCAAAGGCGGACTTGAATTGTAGCAGATCTACAATTCAACAGTAATTATTCCATAATAGCGCATAAAGAGAAAGAGGGAAAGGAATCTGGGATGGCCGAAACCAGAGGTGGGTTTCAGCAGGTTCTGACCGGTTCTGGAGAACCAGTAGCAGAAATTTTGAGTCGTTCGAAGAACCGGTAGTAAAAATTCTGACTGGCCCCCATCTATTCTCTGCCTCCCAAGTACCAGCTGATCAGGAGGAAATGGGGATTTTACAGTATCCTTCCCCTGGAGTGGGGTGGGAATGGAGATTTTACAGTATCCTCCCCCTGCCACGCCCACCAAGCCATGCCACACCCACCAAGTCATGTCCACAGAACCAGTAGTAAAATTTTTTGAAACCCACCCCTGGCCCAAACCAAGGATAAGCCAGCACTGAAGAATAAGTCAAAACTAAGTGACAAATTGGGATAGAGAGTTGAAGAAGTCAAACATAGAGACAGTGGAATATACTACAGGTAGTTCCCGACTAACAACAGTTTGTTTAGTTACAGTTCAAAGTTACAACTGCATTGAAAAAAGTGATTATGACTTTTCACACTGTTGCAGCATCCTCTCAGTCACATGCTCAAAATTTGGATGCTTGACAACTGATTCATATATATGATGTCCCAAAGGTGCTTTTTTCACCTTTGAGACAACCATGACCTGGATGACTGAGAAGCTCCATAGACATATATATGATGGTTGCAGTGTCCCAAGGTCATGTGATCACCTTTTGCAACTTTTTGGCAAGCCAAATCAATGGGGAAGCCAGATTTACCTAACAATTTACTCAAGTTATCAACTGCACTGATACACTTAACTATCAGGGTTCCAACAGATGTCCTAATTAAATCATGAGTCTCAAGCCAAGCTTCAAAAGAAATCCAGTTATTTATTAGGAGCTTCATGTCTACACGTTCCCAACTGAAGCCAGCTCTGACCCTACATAATTTACATTCCAATTATGTCCCTGTTTCCCCCCTTCCCCCAGGGCCATCAATCACATTCGCCAATGGAGCAATTTCATTGGTTGTAGGGGTCACTCCCCTTTGGCTGCTATAGGTAACCCTGGGATACAACCTTGAGAGAGATAAGCGTGGAATGTGCATCTGTCTTTGGCTGCTGTGCCATTTCGCCGGTTTCCTATCCCCCTTGGCCTATGGCAACTCGAGAGCAGGTCAGGGTGCTTTGCGAGTTGACATTAACAACTGTGGAAGGAAAGGTTGCAAAATGGGGCAAAACTCAGTTAACCAATGTCTTATTTAGCAACATAAATTTGGGGCTCAGTCGTGGTCCTAAGATGAAGACTACCTGCATAGCGTTGAAGAAATCAAACATCAAGACTAAACTATGGAATATATTGCATCACAGAAAGACTGATGTTTCAAAGAAGGAAAAACTTTCATACTAATCCTTGCCCAAGAAGGGATAAACAGAAAAAAATCCATGCAAGATTATTTCAGTATGTGATTACTGTGGTGGGGTTACTATACGCATTGAGATGGAAAGATTTGACTCTATGCTCTATGGAGGAATAGTTGGTGAACTTGACAGATTTTGCTGAAATTGATAACTTGACTTCTTTGATTAGAGAAAAGACCTCATCTATATTTTTTGGCAACTCGTCTGGACTTTTTGTATGAAAATGAAAAAAAATGAACTTGTGATGTACGCTCGCACAGAGTGGGCCTCCTCAGGGTGCCGTCCGCCAGACAATGTCGGCTGGCGACCCCCAGGGGGAGAGCCTTCTCTGTGGTGGCACCCACCCTCTGGAACAACCTCCCCCCAGAGATACGTACAATAACAGACCTCCGGATTTTTCGTCAGGCCCTGAAAACCTATTTATTTCAACTAGCTGGGTGGGCTTGAGTTAAATTTTAAATTGATTTTAAATTGGGTTGTTTTAATTAACGGCCAAAATATTTAATTATTTTAAACTGTTTTTAAATTTTGTATGTTCTGTTTTTTACTTTGGCTGTTCACCGCCCTGAGTCCTATTTGGAGAAGGGCGGTATAGAAATGGAAACAAATAAATAAATATATAAATAAATAAATTTATGGCTCTGAGGATTGGATAGGACAGCTTATTAAAAAAAAGAGTAATATGATGCAACTTTAGAGAGTTTACTACACACACACACACACACATACACACACACACATATATATATATATATAAATAAAGGGAACACAAGCAGAAGACATCGAGATCTGAATGAATGAAATAGCCTTATTAAATACTTTGTTCTTTACATACAGTAGTTTATACACTGCTCAAACAACTAAAGGGAACACAAAACTACTGTATGTAACGAACAAAGTATTTAATAAGGCTATTTCGTACATATATATATATATATATATATAAAAACATCCTTGTCCAGAGTTCAAGCAGCTTACCACAAAATGGCGCTGGAACAGGAATTCATTTTAATTTAATTTAGTTTTATTCTCTTATATAGAGTATAATAGGCTGTTTGGCTGGCTGCTACTTACTACAGTGTGCTCTGTGGAATTCTCACCTACTAGCAATTGCAAGGAAACACAAAAAATAAGCAGAAAGTTGCAAGTTGGGGTGCTCCTGTAGGAGGTTAGCACCTACCCCTCTCCTAGGAAAATGAGATATTTTAGGAAATATTAAAAGGAAGAATATTTCCCCTAAAAGGGAGGCAGAAACTCAGGCCCCCCACACCTTTGTCAATGGCCCATTAAGGCCTGGGCTAGTCTATTCTACATAACAAGGATATACCTCTTTCAGGCAGAGCCATAATAGAAATTGCCCAAAGCCCCATTCATCACATCATCACCAGAGGTGGGTTTCAGCAGGTTCTGACCACTTCTGGAGAACCAGTAGTGGAAATTTTGAGTAGTTTGGAGAACTGGTAAATACCACCTCTGACTAGCCCCGCCCCCATCTATTCTCTGCCTCCCGAGTCCCAGCTGATCAGGAGGAAATGGAGATTTTACAGTATCCTTCCCCTGCCATGCCCACCAAGTCACGCCCACCAAGCCACACATACAGAACCAGTAGTAAAAATAATTTGAAACCTACCACTGATCATCATCCAGCAAGAGTCAACCAAGCTTGGGAGTCAGGACTGCCTACAGAGTTGCCCCTGCATGGCCCAATGGGGGTCTGACAACCAATCAGAATACAAGCTCAAATTCAAAAGTCCAGAGAGGGCATAAAACATCTCTTCCTTTTTTTCTCTTCATCCAAGTTCTTCAAGGCATGTGATCCTGTCCACTATTAAAACTATCTTTCCAAGCAGCCATCATGTTTCCAGTGTCTTTTTCCCCACTTGGAACTGAACCCAGAAGTATATTTCTTCTCCTATGACCTATTCTACAAGCAAGCAACCGTTGTAGCTTCCTGAAATAACAACCAGGGCCATGGGTGAATTGTAATGTTAAAAAAGAGTGGCAATATGGAGAAAGTGGGTTAGCAATAGCAATATTTCTTTTCTGTAGGTGATGAATACCCTTGAACTTCCCTGCTGTTCCTGGCCTCTAAGTTAAATCCACTAAAACTCAGTAAGACTTAGAATTTACGTTGTGAATGATTTTTAATGCACTCTGTAACTCTGGAATTCAAACTACTATTCATTTATTTCAGGCTGGCTGGAGAATTCGGGGAGTTAAAGTCCACACAACTTAAAGTTGCCACCATTGTAAAACGACAATTTCGTATCTTTATCTCCCCCCCGCCCACCCTTTTCGCAGGCAATTCAGAATGAATAACTACAGAAGCCATGAAATAAAATCAAAGCACATTTTAAACTCTCCTAATAGAAACAAAATAAATAAAAACAGCAAGAAACCAGATTCTTTAAATGCGTAGATAAGTGCCATTTCTTTCACTGCTGCAAATAAAAACCAGTGTTACTAAAAGTCACTTTCTTCGTGTAACACAACTCATACCAAGATTTCCTTTTAATGAGATCTGATTTATGTCACCTAGCCTCAATGAAGATCATGCCTTTCTATCCACGTGATCTTTTCAACCGTTTTTCTAAACGTTGCTTTCAGATTTACCCAACCCAAGGAAAACCTTCTCAAAGGGAAGGCACAGAGTTCTCACACTAAACCTCAATTATAAAATAAAATAGACAAAAGGGTGTGAAAGAGTGTCCTCTCTTGGACATCTATGTTTCCATCAGTCTCCAATTACCTCTAACATATAATGTTTTCAGTAAAACCAAGGAAAAGATAGCAATAGCAATAGCACTTGGAATTATATCCCATTCCACAGTGCTTTACAGCCCTCTCTAAGCAGTTTACAGAGTCAGCATATTGCCCCCGCAACAATCTGGATCCTCATTTTACCGACCTCGGAAGAATGGAAGGCTGAGTCAACCTTGAGCCGGTCAGGATCAAACTCCTGGCAGTGAGCAGAGTCAGCCTGCAATACTGCATTCTAACCACTGTGCCACCACAGGCTCTAAAGAATTAAAAGATATCCCAAAAAATGCTTTTCATAGACCTATTCAGATCTGTGCGGGCAGCCAATTCTCTTCACAACCTTGCAATAAATGTAAAAGCTAAAAAAAAAATCTCTACGGATAATTCTCGACTTACAACCATTTATTTGGTGACCATTCAAAGTTACAGAGCCACTGAAAAACACACTTATGACTGTTGAAGCATTCCCCGTGGTCACATGATCAACATAAGGGCACTTGGCATCCAGCATATATTTACAATGGTTGCACTGTCCTGGGGTCATGTGATCACTTTTTGCAACTTTTCCAATTGGCTTTCGACAAGCAAAGTCAATGGGGGGAAATGGATTCACTTAATGATCACATGATTCATTTAACAACTGAAGTGATTCACTTAACAACCATGGCAAAAAGTAGTAAAATTGGGCGCATCTCTCTTAAAAATTGCCTTACTTGGCAATAGAAATATTTAGTTCTTACAATTGTGGTTGTAAGTTGAGGACTAACTGTACTAAAACTTTGAGAATGAAAATGAATAGAATAGAATAGCAGAGTTGGAAGGGACCTTGGAGGTCTTCTAGTCCAACCCTCTGCTTAGGCAGGAAACCCTACACCATTTCAGACAAATTGTTATCCAATCTCTTCTTAAAAACTTCCAGGGTTGGAGCATTTACAACTTTTGGAGGCAAGTTGTTCCACTGATCAATTGTTCTAACTGTCAGGAAATTTCTCCTTAGTTCTAAGTTGCTTCTCTCCTTGATTAGTTTCCACCCATTGCTTCTTGTCCTGCCCTCAGGTGCTTTGGAGAATAGCTTGACTCCCTCTTCTTTGTGGCAGCCCCTGAGATATTGGAACACTGCTATCATATCACCCCTAGTCAGTGGTGGGATTCAAATAATTTAACAACCGGTTCTCTGCCGTAATTATTTCTTCCGACAACCAGTTCATCAAACTGCTCAGAAAGTTAACCGGTTTTCCCGAAGTGGTGCGAACTGGCTGAATCCCACCACTGCCCCTAGTCCTCCTTTTCATCAAACTAGACATACCTACTTCCAGCAACTGTTATTTATATGTTTTAGCCTCCAGACCCCTAATCATTTTTGTTGCCGTTCTCTGCACTCTTTCTAGAGTCTCCACATCTTTTTTACATTGTGGCAACCAAAACTGAATGCAGTATTCCAAGTGTGGCCTTACCATTATAATGGGAGTCTTACAGCCAATCAGAGTGCATTTCTTGCACAGGAGTGGGAGGCCCCAGGGCGGGGCCCAAGAGACGGTATAAAACCAAAGGACTCTCAGCATCTTGGCCCTTTTTTTTCTTCACCCAACATCTTGAAGCATATGATCGCCCTTTTCTGCCAGGACCTCAAGCCATGTGATTCTGATCAGAAACTCAAGCCATGTGATCCTGTCCACCATTAAACTATCTTTCCAAGCAGTCTCCATGTTTCCAGTGTCTTTTTCCCCACTTGGATCTGAACCCAGATGGACAGTTCTTCCAACAACCAGTGTCCGTAGAAGCCACCACGACATCATGAGAATCACGGTGTCAATTCAGAAATAATGCAACATACCAACTTTGAGTCATTTAGTGATAACACGGCTGGTAGAAGAAGTCTTTGAGGCAATCACGTGTCCATCAACTGTGACTTTAAATATACATGAAAAACACCTTTCCACTAACCTGCCAGAATATGCTGTCAATTGTATTGCCCAAAAAGCCATCCCGCCCTTCTGAGGAGACCAGTTTAGGCCCAAGGATCGTCATGAATTCATCAAAATCAACTTGACCATCTCCTAGAAAGGAAGAGGAGAGAGAGAGAGAGAAACGGGTGTAAGAGAAGGCGGGAAAAATAACGGAAGCAGAGAACTCTGAGAAATGACACTGAAGTTTCGGTGGCCATCTTGGATTGTTCAACAGATATTTCTGACATGAATTGTACCACTGATTATTTTGTTGCGAGGGAAGACACTTTTATACTCCCAGATAAAAGAGAAGATTATAGCAAAGTACAAGATGTAGATGAACATCACACCAAGTAAAACACGCTCAGGAAAAAAAAAGCCAATAAAGTAAAGCAAAGCAAACTGAAGCCAATTAAAACAGCTATTAAAGCGAGAAATAAAGAAAACATACCATTCAGCTAAACTGATCAAAAGACTGGGCTCGACTTGTGAATATTTATGGAGGAAGTTTCCAGCAGGGCAGCTACTTACACAATACCACAAATGTGTTGTTGATTTGTGGAAAACATTAGGGAATAGGCGGCATGGTTTTCTTTTTTTAAAGGCAGGTTTAAATAAAAGGAAGGAAATAGAGGGAAAGTGCAGAACAAAGCACCCAAGCACCTTTACTCAGAACAGATCCCCTGGTCTCATTTGATTAGAAAATAAACACGTTCAGAGGACTCTTTCTGCTGCTTAGCTTAGAAGCATTTTCATTGAACTGGGGAGGAAAAAACGGAAAAGAAGTTAAGGAAACACATGACATTTTTCTTCTGCCCAGGGGATGTTTCAGGGCTCCCAGATCGGGGGCACTCAAAATGATCACCAGGTAGCTGCAAAGAATTACTCAAAATTCTTAATTCAAGTCGTTGTCTGAATCCCTGCAGCCCAGATACCAGAGTTCTAGTGTTTTATTTTATTTATTTATTTTATTTATTTATTTTGCCAAGCATGTATTAGATAACAGATATAAGTATAAACATAACTAGGAATACATGAAAAAGGATACGAGTAAAAAGGGACATTAGGACAGGGATGGTAGGCACGTTGGTGTGCTTACGGTCGTCCCTTACAGACCTCTTAGGAATGGGGTGACGTCGACAGTAGACAGTCTAAGGGTAAAGTTTTGGGGGTTTGGGGAAGAAACCACAGAGTCAGGTAGTGCATTCCAGGCATTAACAATTCTGTTACTGAAGTCATATTTTCTGCAATCAAGTTTGGAGCGGTTTACCATAGGTTTGTACCTATTATGTGCTTGTGTATTGTTGTGGTTGAATCTGAAGTATTCATTGACAGGTAGGACATTGGAGCAGATAATTTTATGTACTACACTTAGGTCGGACCAAAGATGGTGAAGTTCTAAATTGTCTAAGCCCAAAATTTCAACTCTGGTGGCCTAAGGTATTTTGTTGCTAGCAGAGGAGTGGAGGACTCTTCTCGTGAAATATCTCTGAACTCGTTCGATTATATTAATGTCCGATATGCAGTGCGGGTTCCAGATAGATGAGCTGTATTCAAGAATTGGTCTAGCAAAAATTTATGAGTGGTCACACCTCATCATGGCAGCCATTTTATGCACCAGCAAGCTTCCGCAACATTTTTAGTAACTGGTCAGGAGAGGACCTCAAAATGGTCAACGGACTCCCTCGGCTTTGCCTACCACTGGCATTTATATTTTGCGAGACTCTTATTTATTTCTATACTACCTATATCTCTCTATAGTAACTCTGGGTGACTTGCAATAGAACAAAAGCAAGAGTATACAAATATTAATACGTTACAAATAAGAGCCTTGATGGTACAGTAGTTTAATGCACCCTGTTATTAACACAGCTGCCTGCAATTTCTGCTGGTTCGAATCTCTCCAAGGCTCAAGGTTGACTCAGCCTTCCATCCTTTCTAAGGTAGGTGAAATGAGGACCCAGTTTGTGGGGGCAATAAGCTGACTTTGTATAAAATATACAAAAGAATGAAGGCTATTGCTTAACACATTGTAAGCCGCCCTGAGTCTCCGGAGAAGGGCGGCATATAAATCAAATTAAAAAAAAAATATTGCAAATATTAACAGAGATTGGGTAGAGTATGAACCAGTACGTGGGCAGGATGGAGGTGGGGGTCTTCTTTCTTAGTTCATTGACCACCTCCATTGTAGAATGACTCCATTGGTGACCCAGGGCAATTGGAAGACTCTTTGAGATGCTTTCAGAAGTTCAGAAGGATTAGGGGTGATCTCACACACCAGATGTTCCCCCCCCTCTCTCTCTCTGTGTGTGTGTGTGTGTGTGTGTGTACACAGCAGAAAAGGCCCTTCTCCTGGATCCCATCGACCCATCTTCTTTGACCAATGGAGTCAATGGCAGGCTCCTTCTGCCGGAGTAAGAGGCCAATCCCATTGGGATGAAATGATTCGTCAGATAGCCTGGACTCATGCCATGAAGGGTTTAAAGGTGATAACTAACACCTTGAACAAGACCCAGAAACAAACCTTCAACCAAGTGCAGCACTCATTGGAAGATGTCTATGGAGATTCTCAGTCATCCAGGTCATGGTTGTCCCAAGAGTGCTTTTTCAAGAGGCAACTGGACTTTCTTGGGTTTTTTTCTTTTGAAGACGTTTTGCTTCTCATCCAAGAAGCTTCTTAAGCTCTGACTGGATGGTGGGGAATGGAAGGATTGATATTCCTTGCAGACTGCTGGTAATCTGCATCCTTCTAGGGTCTACTCAGGTGACCCTGAGGACACAGATAAACCTCCAAATGCTTCAACGACCAGCTAAAAGGATGAAGATTACCAGCTGTCTGCAAGGAATATGAATCCTTCCATTCCCCACCATCCAGTCAGAGCTGAAAAAGCTTCTTGGATGAGAAACAAAATGTCTTCAAACAAAAACAAGAAAGTCCAGTTGCTTCTTGAAAAAGCACCTTTGGGACACTCATTCGAAGAGCTGCACAGCCCTAACTTTTTATTTCTATCTCACCTCTCTATTCAGTCTGAGCATTTCAGGTGGCTGGGAGGCAGAGAATAAACAAAAGCAAAATAAAAATGACACACATTAAAATCAAAGCAAACCCAGCTATTAAAAACCTGGCCAAAGAGATGCTCTTAGGTTGCTCTTCTTAGGGGACAGAAAATAAGGCCAAAACACATGTTCTAAAACGAATTCATTCCATGGTTTGGAAGTGAAGCAGGAGTTGGCCTCTTATCCATGTTCCAAAAAGGCCATCTTCTAATAATAGCTTCATCTTCACAAAGGTTTGTCCTGCAGCTTCTATTAGCCAAATAATTCAACACAGAGGAAGATGTTTGGTAGATGGTCAGGTGCTAAACCAGACCCCCAAGATTAATACCAAGATTTTAATTTGGAGGTTATAAAAATATCTGCAATATTAAAGCAGGGTGGGAGGAAAGGACTTTCAATAGAAAAATGCATCATGATTCTTTTGCGTGCAGCAGGTCATAGTTGTGCCCTTGTCAATGGGCGTACTGCCAAGGGTATATAAAGACCATACAATAATGCAAATGCATACGTTATCATGTAAGGATTTATTTTTCTGGTGTGTAAAGGGATACATACCCAGAATAGTAAACCATCTCACAATATTCAAAAGATGCAATTGAAATGAACCTATCCATATCTTTAGATAATCCACATTTAGATTGATGGCCATCTCAGGTTGGTAAGTGGCAAAAGCGTCCTTCACTTTGTCAAATATCATTGCATTCTCTTTACCTTTCAGCCATTTTTCGTCTTTCTTTTGTTATATGACATTAAACTAACCCACCCTGTGAATTTAAAGTTTGAAGTGTATTGAATGGGGCTGGTTCATCAAATATTGTTCTGATCATGTATTTTTAAATTCTCCAAAATCTACCGTGATCAACATTTGAAAGCTAAATTGAAAATGTAGTTGCTAAAAATTTAGGCAATTTGAGAGAAACAATCTATTATGTGTAAAAAAAAAAAAAAAGAACGCAATTAGGAGAAATTCTCACTTGAAACAAAGCCTGTATATTTCCAGAACCCTGGAATAATCAGTTGAAGTCAAACATATAAATAATAGATCTCTTTCCAGAGAGTTTGTTTCAGTTTTTGTTCCATTTTTTTTTTTTTTTAGAATTTAAAGGTAAAGTAAAGGTAAAGGTTCCCCTCGCACATATGTGCTAGTTGTTCCCGACTCTAGAGGGCAGAGCTCATCTCCGTTTCAAAGCCAAAGAGCCAGCGCTGTCCAAAGACGTCTCCGTGGTCATGTGGCCGGCATGACTCAATGCCAAAGGCGCACGGAACACGGTTACCTTCCCACCAAAGGTGGTCCCTATTTTTCTACTTGCATTTTTTACGTGCTTTCGAACTGCTAGGTTGGCAGAAGCTGGGACAAATAAGGGGAGCTCACCCCATTACGCGGCACTAGGGATTCGAACTGCTGAACTGCCGACCTTTCGATCGATAAGCTCAGCATCTTAGCCACTGAGCCACCACATCCCTACCATAATCAATGGGTTAAATACAGATAATCCTCGAGTTATGATCACAATTGACCCCAAAATTTCTGTTGCTAGGTGAGACAGTTGTAAAATGATTTTTGCCCTATTTTAAGACCTTACTTATTACAAGGTCAAAAGAGGATCATATGACCCCAGGACACTGTGACCATCATAAATATGAACCAATTGCCAAGCACTGATCATGTGACCAATGGTTGTAAGTGTGAAAAACAGTCATAAGTCACTTTTTTCAAGTATGTTGTCACTAAACGAATGGTTGTAAATTAAAGACTACCTGTATGGATTAACCATGCACTGTTCTCTTTGGGTGGCATCCACTATTTCAGTCTGCACTTACCTGGGTCCCCCCCTTTTTGGCTGTGGGTTTTTTTGGTTTTTATTGGAGCAGGGAAGTGGGGAATTGAACCTAAAGAGGCCACCAAAATCAGCATCTTAGCCACTGAGCCACCGCGTCCCCGTTTTAGAATTTAGGGATGTACAAAATATTTTGCATTCAAAACACCTCACTGTTTTGAATTTGACAGAGTTGCTTTGAATGCAATTGAAAATGAACAATTTTGATCATTCAAGAAGCATTCAGCATCCAGAATGATTGAAGGAACCTATTTTTTTGTGAAACAGTTGTCTTGCACTCAGAATGATTATTTTGAGCTTGAACAGCGGCATTTCGAATTTAAACAGGTTGCATGTTCAAAATCTAATACATAGCTTTAAAAAAAAAAACAATGAAGGAGGCTAGTGTGTTAAGCTATTGTTCTAAATTCCAATAGAAGAATCACATTAAAGGGCTGGACCATAAACTGGCCATAAACAGCAAGGAAAAAAGTAAATTAAATATGTCAAGAAGATTGCTAACGTGTTCTGTTCCTAGCTATTACAAACCATGGAGAATTAGGCACAAGAATTATTATTACAAAAAAAAAAGTTCTTGTTAAAGAAACACTCCAGCAAAATAAGCCATTCCTCCAAAATCATGCTGCCTTAATGGAGCAACATGCAGTGGAGCACTTCCATTTATTATCCTGATAATTTGAAAATTTGAACCTGTTCTGAGCGGCTTTTGTTATGGTCTTTTATATTCCTTTCCCATTATGGCTGAAAGCAGTAATTTACAACATTTTGGGATCAGTAGTACCTACTTTTTCAATATAGGTAGTCTTTATTTGGAAGCCAGTTTAGCATAGTACTGAGGGGAAACACCCCTCTCCTAGAAGAATGAAATATTTTGAGGAATATTAAAAAGGTAGAACATTATATTTCCCTGGATAAGAAATGGAGAAACATGTTTTTTTTAAGAGGGAGAAAGCAGCCCCCAACTTTCTTAATAGCCCTCAGCAGATGTCAGCACTTAAGAAAAAAAGAGATATATAGCTCTATTCATAAGCAAATACCCTCACCCAAGATCCAACACAGGAAAAAGACATTCAGCCACAATAGGAATTGCCCAACACCCCTTCATTACATCACCCTCACAAACTTCAACCAAACCTGAGAGCTCAGACAACCTATAGAGCCAGTACATAATTCCTACATGACCCCACGGGAGTCTGACAACAGCCAATAGAATACATGTTCTTGCACAGGAACAGGAAGTTCAAGTGCGAAGCCCAAAGAAGGGATAAAAAAAAAATCCACACTCAACTCCATGTGGTCAGCTGTACCAGAACCATGTGCTTGGTGGTTCTTCCCCCCCCCCCCCATATACGTTTTATTTGTAGTTTTCCTTCAACACCATACATATTTTATGGACAGTATATTGACTGGTTCAATATCCTTTTTACAAAATGCTAACAGTAATAATACCATTAAATATACATAATCCTAATCTTCCTTTATGATGATCTTTATGATTCTTTATCACTTTTTTCATAAATTTGTTTAAACATCAATAACATTTCTTTATACAATATGTTTGTTGTCCCCTGCTGAATCTTTAATATTTTAAAAATTACTCAATTCCATCATAATTTCAATATCCCAAATATCTAGAAACACTAATAAGGCCAATTATTAACAAAATTTAATCAGTCCCGGGATTATATTTCAAAGTCCCCCAAATTTCTAGTTCTTAAAAATTATAGTTTCCAATATAGTTTTTACACACTGTTAATAACAATAATACAATTAGGTTGTCTAATCCTAGACTTCCAACTTCTAACCTTAATTTGCTTATGATTATAATAAATTCTATTATCTATTGATACAGTATATATACTACTATTTCCCATTTTGTGGTTTCTACTTTTTATCTTTTATCTCTATCCGTCATCTCTTACCCTTTTTGAAGTTCCATCATTTATTGACTTTTTGATCACTCTTTTATTTCTTTCTCTTGGAATCTTATATCTCTTTTTGCATTTTTATACCCATTAAATATTCCCTTCTTCTTACCCCTTGTCTCCTTCTGCTGCATCCTTTGAGCACCCACCCAAAATCCTTTCTTTTTTTGGAGGGGATTTTTCTCCCCCCCACCCCCCCGTTCTATTGTAAACTCTTAAGGGATTATCTATTTGATTCATACTTATTATTCCTTTTTCTTCATTGTCTTCATTATCTTTATCTTCTTGCATCTTATTTTGCTTTGTCTCCTCCACCACTTCTTCTGGTTTCTCATCTATTTTCTCAGTATTATGTTCATCTTTTTCTTTTTCCTCTGTTTGTTGAAAACCTTCTACACTCACTTCTTTATTTTTGGACCATGTGCTTGGTGGTTCTGTTCACCATTAAAACCTCTTTCCAATCAGCCCCCATGTTTCCAATGTCTTTCTCCTGGCTTGGAACTGAACCAGATGGATATTTCTTCCCATAGTACGTAAGGCAATGAGCTAGAAACTAGGAGACTGTGAGTTCTAGTCCCACCTTAAACACAACGCCAGCTGGGTGACTTTAAGCCAGTATTCCTCTTAAACTGAGGAAGAGAGCAAGAGCAAATTGCTTCTGTAATCTTTCCAAGAAAACTGCAGGGACTTGTCCAGACAATCACAAGAAGTCAGAAACTGAAGGCACACACAAAAAATAGTTGTTCAGTGACTGCCTTGGATAGCAACCAGTTGCAGTTATGATGGCAATGGAAAAGGAACTTTGATACCAATACCATCTCTCTCAGTGTAACATGTGTTTGCCATTACAGTCAGTTAGTATGTGTTGTTCTGTTTTTGGTCTTTTGTTTGTTTTTTCCCTCTTTCACAAGGTGTAGAAATTGTATAAACAAGCTATTTCTTCCTGAACCTCCTGTGTTTTGCAGGCCAGCACGTCCTTAAAAGAACAAACTCAGCTCTGTGACCTTAATTACTGGTACCAGATGCTGGTACTTACCTATAAAGCCCTACATGGCTTAGGTCCAGGGTACCTGCAGGACCATCTCCTGCCTGCCTCCCACCGTCCTGTCCGCTCTCACAGGGCAGCTCTCCTCAGGGTACCGTTGACCAGACAATGTCATCTGGTGACATCCAGGAGTAGGGCGTTCTCTGTGGGCGCCCCTGCCCTCTGGAACGAGTTACCCACCGAGCTCCGGACAGCGCTTGATCTCCGTTCCTTCCGTCAAGGCCTGAAGACTTGGCTATTTCAACAAATGGGCTGATTCAGATTCTTGGGTTTTATTATTTATTATTATTTGATTTTAACTGGTTTTAATTCAAATTTTATTGTATGTTTTTGCTTGTGTTCGCTGCCCTAAGTCCTTTGGGAGAAGGGCGGCATATAAATGTCTGCTTAAGACATGATTGTCCTCCTCCTGATGTTTTCCTTTCTTTTAATATGTTTAACTTTTCTCTTCAGGCTGCCCTGACTTCTTGTGGAGTTGAGCAGCCTTGATATTTGAATGAATGAATGAATGAATGAATGAATGAATGAATGAATGAATGAATATTACTCACATACTATGTCTTCAGAACTGAACAAGCTTCTTGGATGAGAAGCAAAATGTCTTCAAGGAAAAACAAGGAAGTCCAGTTGTCTTTTGAAAAAGCACTTTTAGGTCAAGCACGACCTGAGACTGGATGGATGGATGGATGGATGGATGGATGGATGGATGGATGGATGGATGAATGTCCTCACTGGCTGGGTGGGGAATCATGGACCTTAAATTAGATGCTAACATTTTGCTTATGTGTCATGCATGGCTGGTTTCTACTTATTCTAACATCTAAATCTATTCTATAAACCACTTTAAACAAAACATGGCTTTTTAATTGCATTTTGTCCTGTCTTCACAGCAGAGTTGTTAAAACTGCTTCTAAGGATCGGATTGTGTTGTGTTTCTTGTTGAGAGGAGCCAAATCAGTTTCCAAGAGAGACGTCTTACAAGGAGATAACAGTAACACATCGTGCACAAACCAATGCTGTGTCCCACTTTTTTTCTAAATCTTATTCATTTGGCTGCAAAATGCAAAGAGTTTATCAGAAGTAGACATACACTGGATGAATCCAATTTATAGATTTTAAAGCACTAAAAGTACAGTTTAATGAAGAGACCTCAATTTCCCTTTAACTACAATGATATAACATACAAAAGGGTTTTGACTTGAGTTTTAATTATGGACTACTCAGAATAGAATAGAATAGAATAGAATAGAATAGAATAGAATAGAATAGAATAGAATAGAATAGAATAGAATAGAAGAGTTGGAAGGGACCTTGGAGGTCTTCTAGTCCGACCCCCTGCTTAAGCAGGAAACCCTACACCACTTCAAACAAACAGTTATCCAATTTCTTTTTAAAAACAGCTAATGTTGGAGCATTTACAACTTCTGGAGGCAAGTTGTTACACTGTTTACCGTATTTTTTGGACTATAAGATGCACTTTTTTGTCTCTCAAAAGGGGGTGAAAATGTTGTGCCCGCCCACCTGCCGACTGGTTTTTTTTTTTTTTTTGCCTCTGTATGCCCTGTTTTCAGGACATTTTTCAGCCCATTTTTTGAGGCTTTTTTCAGCTCATTTTCGAGGATTTTTTTGGCCTGTTCTTGGAGATTTTTTTGACCAGTTTTTGAGGCTTTTTTTGGCCCATTTTCAAGACTTTTTTTGGCCCATTTTCAAGACTTTTTTTGGCCCATTTTCAAGGCTTTTTTCACCCAGATTTCAAGGCTTTTTTCAACCAGTTTTCAAGGCTTTTTTCAACCAGTTTTCAAGGCTTTTGGGGGGCCAATTTTTCCGGAAAAAACAGCCTGAAAAAAGCCTCAAAAATGAGCTGACAAAAGCCTTGAAAATGGGCTGAAAAAAGCCTAGAGTGCTATTGCTATTGCTAACTGAGGACTACCTGTAGTATTGGGTGGGAGATTAATGGTATATCCCAGGGTAATAGAGTACATTGTCAAAATGAAATACAACTTTCATCTCTTGCAATAAGGATGAGTCCATATAATCACTAGGAGTTGAGCTCAAATAGAAGAGACCTTTACTTTAACCATAATTTACAACTTACACTATAATTTTCATGGGTAAGAGAAAAGAAAAAAAATCACATTAAAGCGATAAGAGAGGAGTCTAGAGACTATGAAATGCAGTTCAGGGTATGTATTTGAACTCTGGACTCACCTACTCTATAAAAGGTAATATACACATTTTTCAATGACTTTTTAATGTGTGGAGGTGTGCAGACAGCAATGCGGTTATTTGGTTTCAGTGGACCTTGACATTAATTCAAACACATTATTTATACACAAACGTATAAATATAAATGAGATTGTAATATAACGCAGCGTTTCTTCCTTCGCCTATCTTTCTGCCTGTCTAATTGCTTATATCAATCCTCAGCGCAAACATAATAGGTCAGGCATTCAATTCATCTGTTACAGTTCAGTGGTGGGTTTCAAATTATTTTACCACCAGTTTGCTGAAAATGTGAGTGCGCGCGTGCGCACAGCTTCCACACTAGCCGGTGGTGCGATTTGCTGGTTCTCTGAACTACTCAAAATTTGTGCTACTGGTTCGCCTGAACTGGTCCGAACTGGCTGAATACCACCTCTGCTACTAACCCACTTGCAAGCTTCCTTTTCAAAATATCTTTTTCCTGAATTATTTCCATTTTTGCTGAACTCAAGCACCTGGTTGAGCAGAGAAATGCATGCATTCCCTGGAAAACTCCACAAGAGTGTTATTGGGAAAGAAACTGTAAGTTGACAATGGCAACTACATATAAAGAAAATTTACATAAAATGTTTTATACTGGCACTTACCACCGGCGAGACTAGAAAAGATGTTTAAAAAATGTCTGCTGAATGCTGGAAATGTAATCAGATACCGGGCACATATTATCACATGTGGTGGACATGTATAAAAGTAAAGAAATATTGGACCAAAATACATGCATGGTTAGAAAGAATGTTAAAGCTGCATATAGATTATTACAAGCCAGAAATATTTTTTGTTAGGTATAATACCATAAAAGAATGATAAGGGGAATTTATATTTAATACTACATGTTTTGACAGCAGCAAAGATCGTATTTGCACAGTATTGGAAAAATGAGGAAACTCCGAGAGAAGGAGATATAACTAAAAAAATATTAGATTGTGCAGAAATGGATAGACTGATATTAAAGATAAAAGAAAAAAAGAAACAGAGTATTTTCGAACATGGGATTTATTTTATAAATGGTTGGATAACAGAGGTAGAAATTAGGAGTGGGGAAAGTATTATTGAACCAGACAATGCACTGTTCACAAAGCACTTACTGTATGTATGTTAAATGAAAATGTATAAATAAACTGTTAAAAAAGAGTATTATCGAGAAATATTTTGTGGATTAATTTATTTCATAATTTCAACATGTTCATTGGTGGGCAATTCTTTAACAGAGGATATAGCAAATCAAGAGGAATGAGGGACATGATTAAGAAAGAAAGTTCTTTTTACATGGTACTTCAAAAAGGGACAAAAAAGAGGAATGCCTATGGTTTCTCATAGGCTTTTTGCAATAGCAATAGCACTTAGACTATATACCGCTTCATAGTGCTTTACAGCCCTCCCTAAGCAGTTTACAGTGTCAGCATCTTGCCCCCAACAATCTGGGTCCTCATTTTACCCACCTTGGAAGGATGGAAGGCTGAGTCAGCCTTGAGCCTGGTGAGATCTGAACTGCCAAATTGCAGGCAGCCGGCAGTCAGCAGAAGCAGCCTGCAGTACTTCACTCTAACCACTGTGCCATCATGGCTCTTTGTAACTTAAAATATGTCTTAGGGGAAAGTACAAATATCTGGACTGAAGTTTTTCCTCCATAAATATTAATATTGTGGGCAAAACTCAGAATAAATTGGTTTCAAAAGTTAATATTTTGGCACTAGGACAAAACTTCACAATATTTCACTGTTACCAGTATAACTGGCCCTAAAAAATAAAATAAAATAATTTGAAAGAAAGAAAATTGAAAGAAAAAATAATGACCATAAGGGAGCCTATCCATCTTGACTGTAGGTTGTGACAGGTAAAAGGGTCACCCATATGACCAAACTGATTTTATGATCTTCTTTATAATAGCCATTAAGTAAACCCTGTGGTCATTAAGCAAACTTATAGTTTGCTATGGGTCGGTTTTGCCAAAATCCAGGAATAAATGTTGGTTTTCAGCAAAATCATCGTAAAATGTGGTCAGGTGATCATGGGATGCTGCAAACAGTGGTAAATTCAGGCTGGTTGCTGAGCACCCACTGTCAGAATTTTGGAACAAGGTTGCAAGTCATCCTCGGGAGCTCTACTATAAGCTTGAACAGTCGTTATGCAACTGGACATAAATCAAGGACTACCTTTAGTTCTGAGCCCCTGAAATTAGGCTTGTGTGAAAGAACACTGCTCCATTTTGCTAAGTTTGTTCAGATGTTTTATCTCAGTTGGCCACCTAGTTTTAACAAACAGCACTTCTTTGCATAACCTGTCCTCTAATGCAGGGGTCTCCACCCTTGGCAACTTTTAAGACTGTCAGTATATAAGGGTTCATGAATTGGAATAGACATGGTAACAGGTCAGCCAATGGGGACTGTTTGGTGACTCAGATGGCTCGGAGCCTGGGCGTGGCTTAGGTTCACTGATCTGTATATATATGAGTGCTTCTGTGATTCTATAGCTTTTGTGATTATATATAATCTGTACTTCTGAATTCTGAGCTCTGGTTCTGGCTTCTGCTGTATGGTATTGTATATAAAGAAGTTTCTTATTATAAATGAATCTTGCTGAATTGTTTACTTGTGCGCTGGTTGGATTGATGCAAACTCTAACAAAGATCTGGGGACTTCAACTCCCAGAATTCCCCAGGCAGAATATTGCAACAGACATACATCTCTTTATTTTCTCCAGCAGCTCTTGACATCTTTTCAATCAGCTGAAATGTGGGGATTTAATGAGGATATAGAACAGAATAAGGGGAGGGGAGGGGAGGGGAGGATTGGAGAGGACGGGAGGGGAGGGGAGGGGAGGGGAGGGGAGGGAAGGGAAGGGAAGGGAAGGGAAGAGAAGAGAAGAGAAGAGAAGAGAAGAGAAGAGAAGAGAAGAGAAGAGAAGAGAAGAGAAGAGAAGAGACGAGAAGAGAAGAGAAGAGAAGAGAAGAGAAGAGAAGAGAAGAGAAGAGAAGAGAAGAGAAGAGAAGAGAAGAGAAGAGACATCTTTATTAGTCAAGTCTGATAGACACACAAGGAATTTTTCTCCGGTGCAGAAGCTCCAGTGCAGTGTACATGCAAAACAACAAAATAATCATAATCATAACATCAAAGTAGTAATAATCATAATGAATACCAATAAGAGAAGTTAGTGGAACATATGAGAAGGTTGAAAGTAACACAGCCATACTACATACTTAGACATAAGACACTACTGTGGGAATTAGGTATTTAGCAGAGCGCGAGGGAAAAACCTGTCTCTGTGTCTAGTTGTTTTGACATGCAAGGCTCTGTAGTACCATCCTGAGGGGAAGAGTTGAAACAGTTGGTGTTATGTATTGATACTTTTAAGCGGGAGTTTCAAACCTGCCTACGTTTCTGATTGGCTGACAGTCTC
Organism: Arizona elegans; assembly: GCA_022577455.1. NCBI lineage: Eukaryota > Metazoa > Chordata > Lepidosauria > Squamata > Colubridae > Arizona > Arizona elegans. Next base: position 5,821,440 of record JAKOOJ010000017.1, read on the forward strand.
TCCAGGATTGTATATAAGGAGGACTGCAGCCTCTGAGTTTTTGCTGAAGTCTCACCATATATTAAAGAGCTGTTGTCACTTGCTTGCTTGTGCCTCTCGTCATTCCCGAACCACTTCATTGGCGACGAGGGTGGGATTGAGGCTACAAGAAGCCAACCAGTGAGACCACGAGCTTCAGCTAGGCGACGAGGCGAACCACAGGAGACATACCGGACATGTCTGCCTACGTTCCGCCCAAGCCTTTTGATCCGACCCGCGAAAAATGGGTCTCGTACCTAACAAGGTTTGAATGCTCGCTAGAAGCCAGCGACATGCAGGGCCTCTCGGCTAATCGAAAGAGAGCCCTATTCCTAAGCCACTGCGGACCGGACGTGTTCGAGATGGCCGAGTCACTGTGTGAGCCAACGCCGGTTCAAACAGTCTCATGGGACACCTTGATGGCAACTCTCCGGGCTCACTACGCTCCGGTCCCCTCCAAGTTCGTGCAGCGATACCAACTAAGGCAGCGCGTCCAACGAGAGGGAGAGCCGGTCAGCGCGTACATGGCCAGCCTGAGAAAAGCCGCAACTCATTGCGACTACAGAGACTTGGATGATGCGTTGCTTGAGCAACTGATCTGTGGTGTTCGGGACATTAGGCTGCAACGGCGTCTGCTCGCCAAGCCTGATCTGACGCTTGCCGGAGCCCTTGATGAGGCCAGGGCTCACGAAGCCTCCACAAAGGCCGCTGAAACGCTACAGCGTCCGCCGACCAGCAAAGACAGCCCCAAGTCTGCCCCGGTGCACAGAGAAGACGCCGGATCCAGCTCGGAGTCCGAGTCGGATGAGGACGTCTTCCGAACAGAGCACCGGAGAAAAGACACTGGCAGCCCCCGGCGAAGCTGTCCCAGCTGTGGCGGGCACCATGATAGACTGTCCTGCAAATACAGAGAGGCTATTTGCAGGCGTTGCGAGAAGAAAGGGCACTTGGCGCGAGTCTGCAGAGCCACTCTGCCCAGAAGACTCAAACCACGTGAGCGCCGCAGCCAACCGGAATCAGCGCGCCAGAAGCAGCCAACGAGAGAAGGCGGCGCGAAAAAACGGCGCGAATTTGAACCGCGAGATGGCCGCAGCATACACATCGACCAGGCCAGCACAACGGTCGAGGACAAAGTCAGCACGGTGGTCGAGATCAACGGAAGACCGTGTTCGATGGAGATCGACACCGGATCAGCTCTCTCCATCATGTCGTGGACAACCCTAAAGACCCTCCTGCCGTCGTTCCGGAAGGATCAACTCTCCAGACAGAGACTGCGCATCCTAGACTACCAGGGGAACCGAGTCCCCCTCGAAGGCGTGGGCACGTTCCGGGTCACCTACGGAGACTACGAAAGAGACCTGCCGCTGACCATCGTCACGAAGCAGCTGCCGAGCCTCCTGGGCATGGGGTGGTTCCGAGCCCTTGGCATGGGCTTCACCGGCGTCCACCTGATGTCCAAGTCAACCCTGAAAGATAGCCTCCTGTCCGAGTTCCAGGACGTTTTCGGGGACACATTGGGCAAGTATGTGGGGACCCCTATTTCACTAAACTTAGACCCCAACGTAGGCCAAGTAAGACTAAAGGCCAGAAGAGTGCCGTTCGCATTGAAACCAAAGATCGATGCAGAACTGGACAAACTGATTAAGCAAGGGGTGTTGGTTCCCGTTGACCATGCCAAGTGGGAGACCCCCATAGTCACCCCAGTTAAGTCCGACGGCTCAATCAGAATTTGCGCCGACTACAAGTGCACGATCAACAAGGCCTTGCAGCCGAGCGCCTATCCGGTGCCGATCGTGCACCATCTACTACACTCCCTGGGCCCCGGAAAAATTTTTGCCAAATTAGACCTGGCCCAAGCCTATCAACAGTTACCGGTCGACGACGCCACGGCAGAGGCGCAAACGATCGTGACTCATAGGGGTGCATTTAAATGCACCAGGCTCCAATTTGGGGTGAGCGTCGCACCCGGCTTATTTCAAAGCACCATGGAGCGCCTGTTGCAAGGACTTCCGGGAGTAGTCCCCTATTTCGATGACGTCTTAGTCAGCGCCCAAGACGAACACCAGCTAGGGGACAGGGTACGGAACGTCCTGTCCAGATTCAGAGAAGCGGGACTAAGACTTAAAAAGAACAAGTGCAGGATAGCGGTCCCCTCGGTAGAATTTCTGGGGTACAGGGTGGACGGCACAGGCATCCACCCTACCGAAAGCAAGGTGAGGGCCATCAAAAGCGCACCAGCCCCCAAATCCAAAGCTGAGCTCCAAGCCTTCCTTGGACTACTAAATTTCTACTCAATGTTCCTAAGAGATAAGGCCACGGTCGCTGATCCCCTTCACAAACTCTTAGGGAAGAATGTACCATGGGTCTGGGGGAAACCGCAAGCGGCCGCGTTTGAGGCAGTAAAAAAACTCCTATCTGAGGACAGTTTCCTGATCCAATACAATGCAGAGCTGCCGCTCGTCTTGGTTTGCGACGCCTCCCCCGTAGGAGTTGGTGCCGTCCTAGGCCATAGACTGCCGAACGGCCTAGAGGCACCCATTGCCTTCTACTCCCGAACTCTGTCCAGCACAGAACGAAACTATAGCCAATTGGACAGAGAGGCTCTGGCTGCGATTGCGGGGGTTAAAAAGTTCCACGAATACCTCTATGGCCGAAAATTCGAACTTGTGACTGACCATAGACCGTTGCTAGGACTGCTAGCAGGCGACAGGCCAACCCCCGCTGCCCTCTCCCCCCGTTTAACTAGATGGGCGATTTTCTTATCGGCCTACTCGTACCAGCTCGTCCATCGGCCTGGGCGGACCCTGGGTCATGCGGATGCCCTTAGCCGTTGCCCCCTTCCCGACCTGCTGGACAACCCAACACCGGAAACCTCCGTCCTGTTGTTGGACACGTTAACCTTGGGGCCCATCTCCTCCGGCGAGGTGGCGAAGGCATCAAATAGAGACCCTGTTATCCGGACTGTTATGGGTTGGGTTTTGAAAGGGTGGCCGGACAAGGTGGTCGGGGAGGAGTACCAAGGTTTTGCCAACAAACGAAATGAACTGTTTACGCAAGGGGGGTGCTTACTGTGGGGTGACAGAGTGGTAATTCCAGCAAAACTATGAGATAGAGTTTTAGAATTATTGCACGAAGGGCATCCTGGCATCGTTAGGATGAAGTGCTTAGCCCGCAGCTATGTCTGGTGGCCCAACATGGACCAGGTCATTTCCGAGTGGGTGGGGAAGTGCAGACCCTGCCAGGAGTCTCGCCCCGATCCCCCAGTAGCGCCCATCCGAGAGTGGGAGAAACCAAAAGGCCCATGGGGGAGGATCCACATTGATTTTGCCGGCCCGTTCCATGGCCAAACGTTTTTAATAGTAGTGGATGCCTTTTCAAAATGGCTCGAAATTGTATTAATGCCATCCACAACGGCCGAAGCGGTTATCAAGGCCCTAAGAAAGTTGTTTGCCACCCACGGCCTGCCGGATACCTTGGTATCGGACAATGGTCCCCAATTTACAGCAACCCTTTTCGAAGGCTACTTGGCCGGCCTGGGGATCC